>OZ025290.1:148919147-150289147 GCA_964019185.1 Maratus speculifer | reverse complement strand
AAGTATTTTTAAAATATGTAAATCTATATTGTCATAAAAATGCCTCAAAAGGTTTTTTTTTTTTTTGTCAAATTGCTTTTAAGTTACGTCATTTAGGTGATATAATGCTTAAAATTTTAATATAATTCATTTTACTTAAGTTACATTTAATGTTAACTTTTAATTAGACTTATTTTCTTTTATTAAGTAACATTTTAAATCCTCTTCATGTGGTTTTCCTATTCTAAATGAGAAAAAAAGTTTCATTTCTCGTCTCTATCTCTTTTCTTATGTAATGATACTTTACACCTTTAAGGCCATACGAGTTTGATAGATTCAATTCCCCGATTCAATATGCATTTTTGATGTTCCCAAATTAAATTCACGTTTTTCTCTTAATGGAATGCAAATGTCTTGTTAATGATAATTCTAGTTTTTGATCAATATTTTCTTCGGTAACTCATTTATTATGCAAGACGTTACTTAAATAAATAAATAAGTTTTGAGACAAAAGTATGTTCTTTTAAAAGTTTTTAATTAAAAGGGTAAATAAATAATAATTGTCTAAAAACTTGTGCATGAATATAGGGCTAGTGTAGACGGAAGTTTTATTATTTTTAAATACTTTGCCCCAGAAGATTTCTAAGACTACAAAAAATAAATAAATATTTCATTTAGCTATTTTGATGTCATAGATTTAAAAAAATATATATATTTATATTTTTATGTGTATCTAATGTCAATATTTTTCGGTATACATATATGTACCTGAGTTCTCAATTAGGCAAAACAGCATAATTTTTTCAATTGATAAAATGCATTTAAAATAATTTATAATTTACATATTGTAATGTTACTATACATTTAGATGAAATTCTACCATTAATTAAAAAAATAAAGAAGTATAAATGGAATTTAATTAATATTTATTCTTATAATTATAGATATTTTTATGAATAATATTTATTTTGATTGAAAATTCTTATAGAAATTATTCAGATGTATTATAAAGTCATGCTTCTCTTTTATACTGATTAGCAACTTTGCGTTGTTTTGGAGTTAAATTTTTATCATCTGAAAGTGGAATACACAGAGGTCTTCCACTATATAGGATTTTAGATGTATGTCTTCATACTTCAAAGATTCTAAAGCAATATTCATTCTATATTTCATAAGGGACATATATTTAAACAAATAAGTAGGTTTTTGATAATGCACATAATAATTTAACAACTCGAAATTAAAAGATCTACAAAATATATAAGCATGCTCACAGTTCACTTTTTGTTTTTACTGAACAACAATAACAAGTTTAATACAGATTACAAACATCTTTAATACCCACAGAGATTGTATACATACAGGTTGACAATTATTGAACTATATAAAATTAAATCGTTATAATTTCTCAGACAGTTTGGATTAAGTGGATATTTTATGATTGGTCGCAGGGCATGATGGGAATTAGTATGCAAGTGAAAAGAAAATTGTTGTTGTAAGCCCACTTTTATTTGGATGGGTTCGTCACTAACCAAAATTGACGCATTTGGGGGACTGAGAATCTGCATTTCGCAATCGAAAAGTCTCTCTACCTTCAACAGATAAATCTGTGTTGTGCAACGTTCAGTCACTGAATAATCTCTTAGACATTCGTTGACGGCAAGGTAACTATTAAACGATATGTGAACGATATGATCCCCTTTTTCTTTTCGTTTTTAATTTTTTTTATCGGTAAAAGTTGGTCCTATCAAAAACTTGTAAATACAAAAGTTTTAGATAATTTTAAGCACATTCACAAAAAATTTAGTTGGCCTTAATATCTTGAAAATTGACGAAGTTATGAATTTTTTTCTCTCAAAATCCCTGTTTTTTCCGCCCCTTGAGCCCACTTCTAAATTTATCAAAAACCTGTCATGCATAAACTTTTGGCCCATATTTAAGAAGTAATATAAACTTTAAACCGATTCGATATCTACTTTAATTAAGAAGTTATAGTGTTTTTTCGGTTTTAACAAAAACGCCCTCTATTCTGACCCCGTTGGTCCGCTTTTGCCAATTAACGAACTTAGACGAGATTTTATCCCCTTTGGTTTTATGTACCAGTTTGGTGGAGATTGGTGAAGAATTAAAGAAGTTATCGTGTCCATAGGAAAGTGATATATATATATATATATATGTATAGATAGATAGATAGATAGCTAGATAGATATAAACTGGTGCGAATGCAATAGGTAGTATTTCATACGAAATCTACCTAATAATATTTTGTAATCGCCTAGTACGAGTATCTACTTATTCCATTCTTTGTCACTTTTGAATTTCCGTTGAGCGAAATACATTCTTTTACTATTTACTGATCTAACTAAGAAAATATTTTGTAAGTTTTGGTCGTTTTTGAACAGCAATTGGTGTAGATTTGCAATTAGAATCTGATGTAGTTTCATACATGCTTTTATCATTTTATTTTAGGACAAACCATTCATCATCACTATAACTTCTTCTATCAAATTACTCTTCAATAAATTTACATCAGACTTTTCTTGAGTCCTAGTGCCTAGAAAACTAATTTTCTAACAAAAGTTAGAAATAACGTTTTAAATTAACCTTTAAATAAAAAAAATTAATAATGATTCGCCTGTGCATTTAACCCGTAATTACGTACTATATGAATAGATAAACACTAAACTCAGTGACATGGACGAGGGTACGAGTTTAGGGAAAATGTTCAAAATCACAAGTAGCCGGTCCCTTTTGGTAATATAATGTATAAACATAATCGACCTGAAATCGAAATAAAAATCGAAAAGAAAATCAATAGAATCGAATTAAACACATACTAAAATGCTTGTGAGATATAACTTATTAATTTAATATATATTAATTACTATTAATTTAATATTAATTTAATATAGTATTCACTCGTTTGTGCTTGCGCATAATAAGCTGTGATATACATGCTTAAAGTAAATATTTAAAATTTTTAGCGAATATTTAATGATGACGCGTTTTAAAATGATAAAGTAAGAGTGTATAAATATTTTTCAGCTCATCATATTTATTTCAGAATAAAAATGTATTTCAAATTGTTTTTCTCAAAAATAATCCCTATTGATTTTAAACCTCTAAACTTTCAGGAAATCAATTATAATTT
Organism: Maratus speculifer; assembly: GCA_964019185.1. NCBI lineage: Eukaryota > Metazoa > Arthropoda > Arachnida > Araneae > Salticidae > Maratus > Maratus speculifer. The sequence continues at coordinate 150,286,017 of OZ025290.1, read as the reverse complement.
TAAAATTTTCGCTAAGCTTTTGCTTATATAAAGCCAATAATATTAAGCATTTCCCTTTGAAATGTGCATTTAATGAAGAATAATATTTAACTTTGTTTTAAAACGAAGCATTTTTCTAATTTTATGTTCCTTCTATTTAAAATGTTATCAAACGTTATCAGAATTTACTTATAATTTACTGTCATATGCAATTATTTTTAAAATTTCTGCAGCACCAGAAATAAATTTAGGCTTTACTTTTTCGGTTACTTCAATTGTGCTTGTTTAACGGATATACGAATAAAAAATAAAAACATCAACTATCTCTTTTAAAGCCAAAACTTGATACACTTTAGAAGAAGTTCACATACTTCAGTGATAAATAAAACTTAAGAAGTATGCAAATTCTAAGGACTTATTTGTTATTATTTTTTAAAGATTTCATTGAAATATTTCCCATTAAAGGGGACTTTAAACTATTTATATTGCCTTGGGTTACTGCCAAATTATATGCATTGAAATTTCAAAGTTATCGAAATTCTTTTTTATTTTTAACTTCTGTTTTTAGCTGGATAACTTTGTGTAATCTAACATATTATCAAAAATATGCTTATTTGAATATTATGAGAGTTAAATAAAGCAATGCTAATGGCGACAATTGTTCCTCAATAAACTATGTATTGTGATTTCTAAAGTTTTGTTTTCACGTCGTTACACTAAATGAAAAAAATATTTTCCCTTAAGTTTCTTTTATATAAATTTATTCTTTTATACTATGAAGATAATTTTCACAACATTATTTCTAGAAGATTCGATTTGTATTTTTATAGACTTACACGATTTGGGATATCTTGTATAATATTTGGAGGATGATGTCTGTCTGTATTTTTATTACATTATTTTTGTGATGTACAATTAAGAGTCAAAACGTAATGATCATCTACCTAATAAAGTGATATCCCACTCTTGATCCGCAAAACAGCTGCAAACCACCTTGGCATCGCTGGCAGAAGTTCTTGGTAGATAACCGGAAATAAATTGTGGTTAGCCGTTCAAGCAGCGGTTATGCATATCCGGGTGTAAGGATCTAATTGCTATAAGGATCTAATTTGACTAATTAAAGCTAGACAATGGACTTGTACATTGAAGTCTGATAAAGGCGGAAGCTCTTGAAAGAACTAAGGTTTTTTCCTTTCAGGCGACAGCGAGTCTACCGGCCTTTTTCATGTGACACTAGCAAATTAGATACGGCGGCTGTTGATAAATAGCCAGACCCCCCCCCCCCCCAGTAGCTGTTCGTAGTTTCCATATGGCCAGACTTGGGTTGGCAACATTGACGCCAAGGCGGATCCCGGGTGAACCAATTGGACTTTTATCTGGGAGGGGTAGAGAGAGAGATCAGGCTCTCGAGATGAGCAGAGAGAGGAGTTAGAGAAGGATGCTTGAGATGTGAGCTCGCTGTAAAGGCTCGTGAGAACGAGGCTATTTTATAGAGAACCCTGAGTTCTAATGAACTGTAATCTATTCTATCTTATCTTAAATAAAAATAATTAGCATGGAAAACGGATTTGTTCACTAACGCTACCAATAACACAAAATCGATTTCTTCTGAAAGCAAATTCGTTACAGCGGTGGCAGCGGACGATTATGAAAATAACTACTGGAGCCCAGACGCAGCGGACGATGATGGAAATCGCTAGTGGAGCCCAGACGCAGCGGAAGTGATTCAGGGCCAGAGTTCAGACGTACAGCTGGGATCTGAAAGAAGGAGCCAAGATGCAAGAAACGTGACTCAGGGCCTAAGAGTTCAGACGTGCAGCGGGGACCTGAAGGAAGGAGCCCAGGCGCAAGAGACGTGACTCAGAGCCTAAGAGTTCAGACGTGCAGCGGGGACCTGAAGGAAGGAGCCCACACGCAAGAGACGTGACTCAGAGCATAGGAGAGTTCGGACGCGCAGCGGGGACCTGAGCCGAAAAAGAGTGAACTGACTGAGACCTGAGCCGAAAAGGAGTTAACTGACGGAGACCTGAGCGAAAAAAGAGTGAATTGACGGACACCTAAGTCGAAAAGGAGTGAACTGACGGAGATCTGAGCCGAAAGGAGTTAACTGACGGGGACCTGAGCCGGAAAGAGGTGAACGGACGGAACCCTGACACGGAAGCAGACGTAGCCCGAAACCCGAGAGAATCCAGAAAAGGACGCCCGTGGAAAGTGGACTGAGGATTACCCTAACAGACGGAAACGGCAGACTTCCGAACAAGGAATACAGGTCAGTGCTCTTTAATTGTTCATTGCAGAGGTTTTCGCTGTACTTTTTCGCAGAGGTTTTCGCTTTAGTGTGATAATTCAAAAAAAAATCATCAGCAGTTACCTATGATTATTCAAAATTGAATTAAATTAAATTTGCAAAGTTTAAAATTAAAAAGAAAATTTTAGGAGGGTGCAAATTGGCATGCAGTAATTTGAATAACTAATTATTTCTTGGAAATGCGCTTTAATTCTTTTGAATAAATATAATTCAGTGATTTAGGTTTATAATTTTTATGTGTAGTAAAAAGAAAGAATAATTAGAGTATTGCGATTAACTAAAGAAATTTCTATTTCTTATTTGCATAATAATCAAAATTAATATTTTTTAAGAATCAGTTGATTGTTTAACATTGGGTTAAGTAAAATGCTTTAGAAATATATTCTTGATTGAGTGATGATAAGAGCTATTTATCATATTGTTGAGTATTTGTATTGTGAGTATTTTCATAAGTGTATTTGTATTGTGATTTACATGTCGCGTATTATGATTGTGAATATTTACATTACGGGAAATAATTGAGAGGCATCCATTTACGTAGATAACCTAGTATAGATTATTTTTTTCATAATTGCGCACCGTTCAGAATGACGTGGTCAGGAAAGAGAAAATGTGATTTGAGGGAATTAGCTGTTGAATTCGGTGCAAATTCGGAGGCACCGAATTTCGGCGCCTCCGAAATCCTGAATTTAGGTCCGAATCCTGAATTTAGGATACGGATAATATTCCTAAAATCATAAAAAAAACTAATTGAAGCCCCTGATTATGATGAAACCTTGGCATTAGCCCAGCTAAAAATTATTGAAAAGGATAGGCTAGACAGAGAAAATGAAGAAAGGGCAGAAAGAGAATTACTGAAAGCATATGAGAGAGAACAAAAGACTAAGGCGTTGGAAAGGGAACACGAATTAGCGAAACTAAGGTTAGAACGGCAGACGGATACAATTAGTTTAGCCTCTAACCAGAGCGAGAGAGAACCAAAAATATCTTTAAAGTCGGTTCTACCTAAATTTGATTCAGAGAACTCCGAGATTTCCATTTATTTAAATTTGTTTGAAAGACAAGCACGCAAAGCACAAATCGACAAAAACCAGTGGGTTACTCATTTGTTAGGACTATTGCCTACCAATTTAGGAGAATTGATACTGCGTGAATCTCCCTCTGATTCAGATGATTTCGACCACATTAAAAAATACTTCTTGAAAGATTTCAACTTTCAGCAGAAGACTTTCGGCTAAAATTTGAAAATAATCAAAAGCCCGAAAACAAAACATGGAAAGATTTCGTGTACGAAGCTTCCAATTACTTTGACCAATGGTTAAGTGGTTTAGAAATAACGACATTCGAACAACTCAGAGATTTGATAATTACTCATCAATTGAAACGGAAAATTAACCCGGAAGCGAAGCAACATTTTATTGATGTTTGGAGCGTGATAATTACACCTTTTGACTTAGCTAAAAAGTTAAACGCGTACGAGGTGGAGAGAAAAAGTATTAGGCGAGAAGGATCCCCTAAAATTCATAGCGCCGCTAAACGCTTTGAGCGTAATAAGTCTAAAACCGAAACTAGAGCGGATGAGACCAAAATAAATTGGAGGAATAAAGAAAACTCTAAAAATCGCAATGAGATATTCGATAAAAGAAAAGAAATTACTTGCTTTACGTGTAAAAAGGTAGGCCATTATAGGTTTAATTGATCGGAATCAAAAACTGAAAATACTGAAACAGTTTATCATATCACGGGTTTAAGAAATTTGGAAGAAGATTTTAGTCCCTATGTCAGTCGAAAGAAAATTAATGGGAATAAGACGAAAATTTTACGTGATTCAGGATCGACGTTTGACCTAATTTTTGCTCACGATGTAAATAAGGTCCAATTTACTAAAGAAAAGGTTTGGCTAAAACAAGCCTTAGACAACAAGCTTCGTTGTTTACCAGTGGTAAATGTTGAAATTAGGCTAAGTGACGGCAGTATCATACGCACTAAAGCGGCCGCAGTTGATAAAGAAACGGATATGATCCATTATTTATTAGGAAACAAAACCCAAGCGTTAATTGATAAACAGAGACAAGCGCAAAATTAAAAGAACCTATCATTCCGAAACCATGCGCGTTAACGGATTCCGAAACTAGAAGGGAATGCGGGAAGAGAACACATCTATCGTTGGATGACCGAACCGGTTTCCAGGTGTCCACGGAAGAGGAAATGGTCAATGCCGAGGAGAGGGAGAGTACCCCCATTTCGAACCCCGTGTATAGGGAGGAGCGATATACCAGCGCACCGAGTAAGTCAATCCGGGAGAGGGAATTTCCTCGAAAAGCGAAAGAGAAGATCAAGGAGGAATGATAGCCTGGGGCAAACAAAGCGCCGTTAGTATTCTTAAACCGGAGGCGAAATTAGAATGTACTAACCTTGTATCTGCCGAGAAAATATCGTTCGTTGGAGTAAAAGTGGAATTAGAATAATGCCGCGTTTTAACGGATCAAAGAAAAGCCTAAACTAATGACAGCCCGATAGATATTGAGAAAAACATCGTATCAGACAACCATGATTGTGTAGAAAACCCCGAAATTATGAAAGACAGTGAGAGCGAAATAGGGGATAATTATTTTTGGCCAAATGCCGAAAAAGAACTGGAAGTTTTATACGAACGATGGAAGGGAGGTGAGATTTCCGAAAATACGGTAATTGAATGTACCTTTGATTTGATGAACCGCATGAAAGGTCATCAGGGATTAATGGCGAAACGATGACAAAGGCGTCTGAGAATAAGACGAAGCAAAATGATGTAAGCACGGTGGAGGAAAAATTATCAGAGACGGACGATGTCACTAGTCAGTCGCACTGCAGCGCACTTTCCCAAAACAATAAGGAAAATTTTCTTAAAACGCGTGTTCCAAGGGAGTCGGAAGTTGACGTCATGAGTAAAAATGCATCGGAATCTGATGTAACGAGGGATGATTTCGGTACTAGACCTTTAATAAGTATACCGGAAGAAGTTGATCCGGAAAAAGGGGATCAAATTATAACAAATTGGTGAGGCTTCGCCCGTGTCGGAATTCGCAGAGGCGTAAGGAAACTTTGAAAGTTAAGGTTACCAAGGGAAAATTAGCACAACGTACGATTAATGAGTTGAGACGAAGGCTAGGTGACAGAGGACGTAACTCAACTGGAGTTAAAACCCGAAATAAAACGGAATTCTCCACGCCGGAATGTAAGCCAAAAATTAGTCGTTCAAAATTGATGCCCAATCTTATCCAAAATTATGCTTCCGTAATAAAATCTGAGACGCACGATTTTGAGAAAAAAAATCGGAAAACTAAACTTAATTGGAATCCAGAAATGGAAGAAGCTTTCCTCACATCGAAGGAGGTGATCGAAAATCCGATCTGGGACAAGCCGAATTACGCGAAGGAATTCGAAAATAATTCGAGCTTATCATCACCGTTTCAAGTAAAAGGTTGTAAAGGGAAGGTTACACATTAATGTTTGAGCAGAATAGAATGAATGTGAGCTGTAAATAATATTCGTATATAAATTCTTAATTAGCTTGCATTCAAATTATTTCTATATTATTTTATTAATTGAAATGTGTATCTGGCTTATAAAAAATGTTATATGGTAGTAAATTGTGTGTTTTGTCGTACAAGTTAAATTGATAAATTAACTGGTGCAAACCTCTGTAGTGAACTTAGATAAGAGTAACTGTACTTCGACATAAGATTTTCCAACGTGTGGAAAATCTCGGCCACAGGAGGGGATTGTTGTAAGGATCTAATTGCTATAAGGATCTAATTTGACTAATTAAAGCTAGACATTGGACTTGTACATTGAAGTCTAGTAAAGACGGAAGCTCTTGAAAGAACTAAAGTTTTTTCCTTCCAGGCGACAGCGAGTCTACCGGCCTTTTTCATGTGACACTAGCAAATTAGACACGGTGGCTGTTGATAAATAGCCAGACCCCCCAGTAGCTGTTCGTAGTTTCAATATGGCCAGACTTGGGTTGGCAACATTGACGCCAAGGCGGATCCCAGGTGAACCAATTGGGCTTTTATCTGGGAGGGGCAGAGAGAGAGAGAGAGATCAGGCTCTCGAGAAGAGCAGAGAGAGGAGTTGGAGAAGGATGCTTGAGATGTGAGCTCGTTGTAAAGGCTCGTGAGAACGAGGCTATTTCATAGAGAACCCTGAGTTCTAATGAACTGTAAGCTATTCTATCTTATTTTAAATAAAAATAATTAGCATGGAAAACGGATTTGCTCACTAACGCTACTAATAACACAAAATCGATTTCTTATGAAAGCAAATTCGTTACTCGGGATATTCCAAAATGGATGTTTTTGAGCTCTGGACTGCCGTTGAATGATACCCGAAGTGTGCTCTCTCAGATCCGTCAAGATCCGTCAAGTTAAGCAACCAGGACGTTAATGGAATTTAGTATAATATTCTTAGAGCTAATCGAGCACAATTCGAGTCATATGAAATGAAGTGTTAGCTTGCACGAAGACTCCATTCTCATTTCGAAAGATCATGCGCCGGTGCAAATGATCCGCAATGATGTTCAAAGAGACCATGAGGTTCGTGGTCTGTTCTACAGCAGTCATGGGTCCCATGGACGTCCGTGAGAGCAATTTTCAAAGCTTAGTAATGCCATAATTTTTATGTGTACGACCTGTTGAATAAATGGCAGTAAGAGTTTGAACAGAAGACGGCGTATTCAAGCACAATCATCGACGTATTAAAGAATGTGTAAAAGAATATAAAGTCATTCGACGAGGCAATTCTCTTCCAATGTTCTATAGTCTAATCACGATATTCCCCGGCTTAGTGTAGGAGTATTTGGCAAGGGTCTTTGGTCAACAGAGGCACATGAGGGGGACGCTAGCCCATTGTCTTATATCAACAGTGCAAGCTTAACTGTATGCTCAAAAGAATTCCATTTGGACCTGCAACTGTATTGAGATGTAAATGTGTCCAGTCTCTGACGCCTATTCTTGCTTTACTAAGTAGGGGAGTCTCCGACATCCACTTATTTGATAACACCTGGCATCCAACGCGATGTCTTCTACTGATGGTTTCACTAATATTCATCCACTTTGTACAAATACTATCAGCGATAAATTCCAAACAAGACTTGAGACGTGCAGTTTTGAAGTTACTCGTTCTGAAACATCGTGCGGGTGAATTGTACACTCTATTAAAGTAGCTTAGATCATCAGCCTTTACCCTCACAACGAAATGTAAGCACAAAAATGATTCTTGAGACTCTCTAGCAGTATTTAAATACCATTCCCATTTGATTATGTGCCTTCCACGTCATCCAGGTGTGGTCATTGCAAAATGATGGGGTGGTCATAATGTTTTGGCTCCTGAGTACATATACAAGATATCCAATGTCAACTGTGCCCAGCAGATTATTCCTAGACCGATAGTCATAGAAATATTGTTCCAGTTACACAAGTATTTTAAATGCGATAAACAAATTATTTAAAAAATTCCTTTGATCAAGGAATACATTTTTAAAAAAGTTACGAAAGTAAAATTTCTGAATGGTCCCTCGGTTCTATAAGTTATGATTTGTAAAAACATTCTACTACTGTAAGAAGTAAGATAAAAAAGTATTATTCATCTAACACTAAAATTGACCGAGTTATAAAATTTTGAACTGTCACTCTAACACTATTTTTTTGCATCTGAACAAAAATATGTTGGTCAAAGCTTCGAGGATTGTACACAAATTGCTTAAAGAAATATATCGTATCTATATTTCTGCATTGCAGCCGAAGGGAGTTACTTCGAAAAAGTTTTAAGGTAAATTTAATTTTAATTAATTCAGAATTAGATTGGCTATTTTATTAATGTTGTAAAATATGTATCATTTTGTCCCTCATTCTTTCATTCACTAACATTCTTTTATTTTTTAACGTAACCTCAATATTTTATTCCAAGTTATATATTTTTCTTTTATATGTCAGAATCAAAATATTCAATTTTACTCTCAACAATTATTGTTTTTATATCCGGAGATTATGTGTATTTCTAGTAAATTTGTGATGACCCCTATTATTGCAGCAGAAAAGGTGGCTCAACTTTAAATAGCTATAATACCGTCAGCTTTAATCATACAAGAATGGGACTTTTTTATAATACTTCCAAGTGTAATAGAATATTTTTACTAAATGTAAATTATAGGACAGGGATCCGAATCAAAATTCAACTTTCGTAATTTTTCTAAGAAATGCTTTTATTGACCCAAATCACTTTTAAAATAAGTTAAGCTGAGATAACTGGGTCATAGAATATTTAATAATAAACTGTCGATAGTTTTTAAATTTTTTGCTTTTACCAACATTAACCCCTCCCCCTCATATCTCTATTTCTGAAAACATCTGTCAGCTCAATCATATCTGTGCTTTGCTGTGACAAGTTCCCAAGATTTAGGTTTCTCTTTTTAAAAACAACGTCGATTTAGTTGAACTTCCTCGGATTAAAAAAAAAATGGTAAGGGTTTTTATCAAACAATCGTTATGTTTGGAGATTAGGCATAAAAATACAAAATATTATTTGGTATCTAGGCATATTTAATTCATGTTTTAAATCTAAGGCTGGTGTCCCAGTTACCCCATAAATATTTGAAAAATGGAGTAGCTGGCACATGTAGCAGGGGTAACTGAACAATGTGGGCTATAAATAATACAGCTATAAATAATTATTTTGAAACTCTCTTACTACAGGATATTAATTTCTCTAGTTTTTTTACTTGCATTATTAACATTATTAAGAAAATTATGTAAATTATTTTTTATTAAAATTATTAAAATTACATAATAAAATTGTAAAAAAGTCGTTTGGTGTGTATCTAACCACATTTCGTAAGTGAAATAGTCAAACCTTGAAGTTTTACGATTTAGATGAAGAGGTTTACACAAGACAAAGTTACATTGTACGAAAATTATTGAAAAAAAATAAAAAGCAGTCCTATTCGATATTAAAACATAGTTACATTCTCCGTAGGTTTATAGAGTATATCAAACTTTCACTGAGGTAAATAAAAAAGACACTGCCCTTCTTAAGTCCTTACGTAGCTGTTTGTTCATAGATTTTTACCTTCCTTTTTTTCCTAATGTACCAATGTAACTTTTATTCTAATAGCTATGCTAAAGTAAATAAGTACTTACTTGGTTCTTGTGTTCTTTGTTTAAATAAATTTAATAATTTGACATTTTGCCCTCTTTTAAACACCTTGACAGAAAAGTTTTTACCTTACAACCATATTTAGTTGATATATTATTTGCATTACCTGTCTGGCTTATTTTCTTTATATATACACTTGATACTTCATATAAAAAAATGAGGGACACAGGCCTACCTGGTCCATTTGTTCCAATTTTTAAGTTGCAACTGGGAAAGAGGATTTTAATTAAAAAGCTTTCGGAAGCTGAATTGCCAGAATCTAAAGAGACATATTTTAAAATCATGGTCCAGTTGCCACACGTAATCTTACTTCTTTATCACATTTAAAACATTTTTGCAATTGGAATTATATGTCTAAGCCTAATAGTTTAGAAATTAGCCATCGAACACTGTAGAGAATGCACATCCAGTATATCGTGTATATTTGCAAAAAGTTGCGTTTTTCGATCTTGAATCAAAAGTTACATCAAAATTTTATAAGAAACAAAATATCATTACTTAGTAAAGTTTAGTAATGGAAAAATCTAATTTAAGATAATTTACTTGCTAGGTCAATTTTTTACATAATTTATAGAACGCAGAAACAGTATAAAAAATCAAATTTCGTAATTGTTTTTTAAAAGCAACTATTCTGACATTAATAAATTTCATATGATAAAGATGATATAATAAACATTTTTGCAATTCCAGCTAAATAGCTATTTACTGGAATTATTATTCCATCTTTAATTTTTAATATTGGAGCTCAATCACAAACCACCATTAACTTTACAGTTTCTATAATTTTAGCGTTAAAATGCAACCGTTTTAGTAATTATTAATTGGTTAATCATAAGAAGAGACACCCTGTATATTTAAATATAGGAGATGAAATTTTACCAGGCTTAAGACGACATTTTGTCAGTTTTAATATGTCGGTTATGAAAAAAAAATCCAAATAAAATCTGAGAATAAACTCTCAACTGCTCTGCTATGTTTTTTGGGGTGACTTTCACAGCTTCCGGTCAATTGTCACACATACATCCGCCCATTGTCGCGTAGGGGATCTGTTCCCCGGCGGGAAGTTTCCGTTTTTGTTATTTTCCATTATTAAGTGATTCCTGTTTGTTTTTATTTTTTCCTACCTAACCTCTGTCGCGTTAGGTTCTTTGCACCTGGCAGGTGCGGCCCTGTTTTAGTTTTTGTCCCAGTACCGCCCACTGTCGCGATTCTGGCGGTTTCAGTTTTGGCTGAATTCCATGACTTTTTTTAGGATTTTAATAAAGGCGACCGGGAGGGACACCATGCTCTACAGACCTGGTTTCCTTGTCTGAGTTGTCCCGCTTAGGCGAACAAAACCATATATGTTAGTCTAAAATTTACTTGTATTCGCGACAAGGGCAGTTCTGGTGTGCTTAGATAAGTACGAGGTTTTAAAAGTACATTATGTACATTATCTGTCTGATTTATCCTTTAAAGTTGTATACACCTTTTTTAAACATAAAATGATACTTCATAAAAAAAGAAAAAAAAGTTGGGGAATACAGGCCTACCTGGTTCAGTTGTCTAGATCCAGTTGTTTTCCGGAGTGATCTGCGTCCCAGATGGCATTTCACGCGTTCGTGCTATTTAACTCCATCCATTGGCAAGCCACAAACTCTATTAAGGAGACATTCGATTTTGTTATTGTATGTTTTTGAGAATTTAAATTGGAATACCGCCGAATATGAAATATGATAGGTGATTCGTTTTCTTAGTGTTGAAGACTTGAAAGCCACCGAAATTCATTGTCGGATTAGTGAAGTTTAGAGAGAAAACATTATGAGCAGTGTAATGGAAGATAACCGCACAAATGACCATGATCCGGAACGAAGTGAGCGAGCTTCAATCAATACTGGAGATTTGGTGTAGAAAGTTGAAGGATGAATGAAACAGGACAGACGCTTTTTTGACATTATCAGATGTATTTCCTCGGGTGGTTAGAAGCAGCGGGTTTTTCAATCGATGGATTTATTTCAAATACTCACAAACAAACTTAAACACAGTGGAATATTTCCGTAATGGCGCTAGTATCTTGCCAGCAGATGCTGGTAAAGATTAGTGCCTCATTCCTAGATGGTTCCCGACGGAAGAACAAAAAGTGGGATAGTCCAATTTTGCTATGGGGTGATATGCATAAGTGGAGTGGAGCTATCTGTTGACTGAATTGATATAACTTACATCTTATTCCGATTTTTGTTGTTGTTCATATCGCAGTATAAGTAATTAAAATCATGAATTCAGAAATAAAAAACGGCTCTCTTCAGAGGCAATTAACTGAATTGATGCAATCGATCATTTACGAAAAAAAAATCTAATCAAACATTGCAGGAAATTTCATCCATACGTAAAATAGATATTAGTCTGGTAAATACTGCGTTTGTGCGGAATGCCAACCCCAGCGCCACCATCCGAAAATTCTAAAACGGCACTTACTTTAAAAATAAATGTCGTATATTAGAATGTTACAGAAGGTAGTTTTATGTTTGTTAAATTATACAAGTTTGTATAACTTTATGAAATACAGGATCTGAAATGGAAGTTTTTAAAAGTATTGACACATCAAACAGGTAGTTTTATTTTTATTAAAAAATGTAAGATTAATATATTTTTATTTTTGAATGCAAAAAATTAGTTAAATGTTCTATTTTTTTATTATAAACCGAATATCATTGCTTTATACAGTGTATTTATGGGTGTCATATTTGAAAATAATCCAAAAAGCACATTTACTCACTTATTCTAAATAGAATACACGTTCAAACTCGATTTTAAAAGTAATTGTTTTACCGTTAAATCTTTAGGATTTGAAATAAATAAATTTAGAGAGACTGCGGCATTACATCAGCACATGTTTCATGTAAAACAAAGGTAATTTTTATTCTAAAACATGGTTAAGAGAGACGTTTTATGTGAATTACTTTATCTAAAGCCAAAATACTTTTCATATCCTTGTTTTTATTTTTAGTGTTAGGAATAATAAAATGCATCTCATTGCCGAAAGCAATTAGTTTATTTTAAAATTTCTAACAGTAATTGAAACCAGCAACAATAAAACTAATTTTATTGCTTTTGCTACTTGAATACAGAGAAAATGAAATCATTGGCTAATTCGTTTAAAATGAAAGTTTCTGTATTTTTGAAATGATTTATGATCTTCACTGATAAATTAAATTTGAAAAGCACAAATATTGTAAGGATTTATCTGTTACAGTTTTATTTTTAAAAGGTATTTTAGAATAGATTCTTAAAGCGCTTCTGATGTGTGCATCCTCAGGCTACTAGCAAATTGGTTGCAATGAAATATTTAAAATTATCGCGTTTCTCTCTATTTTTTTAACATTGCTTTATACAATATTTTATCAAGACTATGCTTGCTTTGAATATTATAATTATAATTTTAAAACATTACTTATGCAGGTATTGTTTGTACATACTGCTTATATCTATCCTACAAATATGTACGATTTATTTGATTTTTATGTTTATTATACACTTGACTTATTGTTAGATAAAAAGATACAGTATATGTTGAATATATGGTACAATATATGAAATGATATAGTAAAAGTATATAATCAGATACATTTAACAATATGCCTTCACTTTATTCCAATAATAAAGTGACGTCTTAAAATTAGGTCTCTATAATAAAGTACAAGTCACTAAATTTGCAAATTAGCGCTAAGTTTATGTAAAGTACCTAGATATTGATGTAGCAGTTGATCTATACTTCACTATAAGTAACAGCTAAAGTAAAAAAAAAAGAAAAAAAGGAAAATTCTCAATCATATTAAACTTAAATTAATAGTGGAATATAAAAGCTTCGTGGAAAAGAAAAGAAAGTATTAAGAAAAAATCATGAAAGACATTAAAAAACTTAAAAGACAGAAACGTTTTAAATGAATAATTTCTTAAATAAAAAATCTTAATTTGCATCTACTACACATCATCTCACATCATTAATGTCGATTAAAACATCTATGAGCACTTATGATTTTCTAGTTTAACATTTTCGGTTTTAAGGAATGCTTTACCCTACTGAAAATTAATTATTCACTAATAGAGTGACGTCTTAAAATTAGGTCGCTGTAATAAAGTGCAAGTAACTAAATTTGAAAATTTTGCGCTAAGTTAATACCGGTCATCTAGACATTGATATAACAGTTGATGTATATTTCACTAAAAGTTAAAGCTTAAATAAAGTAAAATAAAAATACTCAATCATATAAAATTTAAATTAACAGTGGAATATAAATGTTTCGTGGATAGAAATAAAATTAATATTAAAAAGTCATTAAAGCCATTAAAACACTTTTTAAAAAATATTTTTGCTGAGATACCGTATTTACTCGTGTATAACGCGCACTTTTTTTTTTTTTTTTTTTTTTTTTTTTTTTGCAAAAATAGGACAAAACTCATAAGTGCGTGTTATACACGGAATGCACTTATGAATGGAATTATACACTTTTCACTGCTGGATGTAATCACACAGTATACATATGAATCAAGAAATGCATTGAAAGAAGACATTAAAATTCGGAAAATCTTATTTAAGTGAATTGAACTGCATCTTTATTTTTCTCTTTGCACTTTTCTATGCAACATTATTTAAACGTTAATTAGCAAATCTCACTGCCCACTTCACCATCATTCACGCCCTACATAAAGTCTAAAAATGTATTATCGTCTTATTTTTTGGCCTGACGTAATGTTTGTTTGGATTTTCTTTACCGAAATACATTTGGTCATTCTTTCATTTGCCTATGAAATTTACGGTGCGCGTTATATACGAGATTTTAAAAAATCGCCATTTTTTCTTGCAAAGTACGGGGTGCGCGGTATACACGAATAAATACAGTAATGTACTAGAAAAGAATTTTAATTTGCACTTACTCACATCATTATTATCAATTAAAGCATCTATAATGCTCTGATGCTCTGATCTATGATGTTATATTTTTCTAGTTTCTTATTAACGGTCATTTTAAAGAGCGCATTTCACTACTGAAAACTAATCATCCACTAATAGAATGATGATTTAAAATGAGGTCGCTATAATAACGTACAATACACTAAATTTGAAAATTTTGCGCTAAGTTCATGTCGGACATCTAGACATTGATATAACAGTTGAACTATGCTTCACTAAAAGCAAAAGGTAAAGTATAAAAAAAGAAAAAATTCTCAATCATATTAAATTAAAATCAATAATGGAATATGAAATCTTTGTAGATAGAAAAAAATATTAAGAAAAATTCATGCAGGCCATTAAAAAACTTAAAAGACAGAAACATTTTAACTGAATAATTTCTTAAATAAAAATCTTAATTTACATCTACTCAAATCCTTAATATCGATTAAACCTTCTTTCCACAGTTATGATTTTCTAATTTCTTAACAATGGTCGTTTTCAAGAACACATTTTCTTCCTTAAAATTAATCATCCACTAATAGAGTGACGTTTTAAAATTAGGTCGCTATAATAAAGTACAAGTAACTGAATTTGAAAATTAGCGCTCATGTAGGGCATCTAATTATTTATTACAAATTATTAATAGGAAGGATTGGGTTAGTGTAACAAATTTGCTTGGTACTATGATTAAAAATTTTTCAATCATATTAAATTTAAATTAACAGTGGAATATAAAAGCTTCCTGCATATAAAAAGAAAATAGAAAGAAAAATCATGAAAGCCATTAAAAAGTCCAAAACTGAAAGATTTTAACTAAATAATTTCATACATAAAAATCCTAATTTACGTCTACTTACATCATTAATATCGATTAAAGCTTCTTTCCGCAGTTATGATTTTCTAGTTTCTTTTACAATGGTCGTTTGAAGGAACGCATTTCTTTCCTGAAAATTAATCATCCACTAATAGAGTGACGTCTTAAAATTAGGTCGCTATAATAAAGTACAAGCACTGCCCCCTCAACAATGCCTATTCACTGAGCAGACTACAAACGTGAAATGTCATGAAGTGGAGGCGAAATCACTAACCTTATTGGTTCCACAATCGCCACGAAACTCAAAACGCGATCGTTGTCAGGGAAACGGCCTCCACTACGTCACAAGCGAGAAGGCATTGTAGAGGAGGCAGTGGTACAAGTCACTAAATTTGAAAATTAGCGCTAAGTTCATGTAGGGCGTCTATCTATTCATTACAAATTATATTAATCCCTGACTGCCGAGCAAAAGGGCAAAATTGTGATGTTGTTTTCTCTGAAATTTAATTAAAATATTAAAGAAATACGTTTCTTCCAACCTGATACAAACTACTTTATTACTCATGGATGTATAACCTTTGAGAGTATTAATTGTAACTTAATTTTTCAAAACTGGGTAGGCAAAATTTGTAGAATTACATTAATTTAAATATTGATTATGTTGCAGTGAAACCTGCAGCTTAGTGAACGGAAAAATCCGTTCGCGGGCAGTCAGGAGGTTAATAGGAAGGATTGGGTTAGTATAACAAACTTGATTAGTATTCAAAGATATTTTACATCTCTGAAACTTTTAGTATGTTTGAATTAGAAACCTGGAATACATCACAAAGATCCCACACAATCACAAAGATCACTTCACTTCCGACCAATTAGAAACCTGGAATTTAAATTTTTAAGATTATGTGATTTACAACATTATAACAATAAACGTTTATTGAATAAAAGTATATAAAAATTAATAATTTCGCTTATGTAATTTTTTGGAAATTATTATATAGATGAAATTAATTTGTAAATTTATATATAAAGTACTTACACGAGAAATGCCTAAAAAATCAAAAGAGCAAACCGATTTAAAAATTAAATCATTCGCTGAGAATACCTTAGATTCGTTAATATCTAGTAATTGAGGTTTTGGAATTGCACCAATATGGTTTTTGGAAATTCTTAACTATATGAAGTTGATTTGTAAATTTATATACACTGTTGTTCAAAAATTAAGGACGAGAGGGTTTTTCGAATATAACGTCGCGCAGAAGTTATCCATAAAGACCAAGATCTTACCATAAAATCTTCAACATTTGAAAATATGGGATAAGTGATAAAAACGAAAGAAAAGATCAATCAAAAGGATAGAAATGAAAGGTTCAATAAGATCGCAGTCTAGTGAGTATGGTGGCCAGTACATTATATTCGTTTTTGTAGTAATTTTCGTTGTAGTGTTATCCATGCATTATATTGATGGAAGAAAGAGTGATTTTGTCAGAAGACAGAAGATTAATTTGAAGCATGGTTTGGTATGCCGTGCTGTTCATTTTCTATAATCGAAGGCTAATAAAACAATTTCTTGTGCACCAATGGCTCCCGAAGACATGCAGTTTTCTCCTCAAAATACTTTTCTACCGGAAGTACTTCGGCTCTGTTCTCAAATAATGCCAGTAAAAAGTAATAGTCCAAGAGTCGACTGCACAAAAACCTATGTCATTGAGTACAAAAAAAAAAATTTATTTTATGGAAGAGTAAAAACAGGGGAATCTAATGATCCATGTTTGCCAGAAGGAAAGTGTGCATAAGTCAAATATTGATACCACTTGTGGTTCCCTCGTTGGTTCATCATTTTGCTTGTTCTACAAACAAAGGAGTGAAAATAGTTAAAACTAGGAGCAGGAAAACACAATGTTAAACCTATGAGTGAACCACTAGTGGTATTAATTTTTGGCTTATGCACCACTTCACATTCGGCAGACATGGATCATTAGATTCCTCTATTACTACTCTTCCATAAAATAATTTTTTTTCTTGTGCTAGATGACACAGATTTTTGAGTTGTTCGCTCTTGGAATATGAATCCTTCCGGACTGTCCAATGTAATTTTTTTTGTCGTCTCTAAATACCAGATGCACATATTTAAATGAGAATAAAGATAAGTTTGAAAAAGAGAGGAACTTTGTAAGAACAGATGTGGAGGAGAAAATCATATCTTGTTCCAATCTTTACCCATTGTTTTTCTGATGGAATTGCAGCCTTTTAACCTTGTGATGATCATATGCAGTAGGTCTTTACTTACCTATTATACACAGAATAGGGTAAATCTTGCAATCGTTTTGAAAATTGAAATTTTTCTTAACGGATTTACACGTTTCAGACACTGGAGATTCCGAAAAACATATTTTAGGAGAAAAAAATTGCCATCCGTCTGTCTGTCTATAAATGCTCTATCTCCCAAACAAATTGAGATAGAGACTTAAAATTTAATGTGTAATTAGTATGCAATAATATAAAGAAGACTAGTGATATCAATAACCTCGATAATTCGGAACTATTTTTTGGGGCTCGTGAAATATTTGTTCTGATGAAAGATGTTTAAAAAAATTTCGAATTTTTTTACTTTAAAAAGTGATTGCAAAAGTCAATAAAAATAGAAATTCACAATGAAGAATGAAATAGATCGGATAATTAGTTTTCAAAAATATTTATAATCCTATTTTCAACACTTTTCGATTTTTTATGACCCTGTATTTCATTGATATTTCAATTCAAATTTATATTTGAATTGGAAATAAGACATTTCATCCATGTCAATAAACTGTTAAAAATAGGCTTATCATTTTTGGAGTTATTAGAATGTTTCTTTTACTACTTGATTATTAGGTCGACCAAAACACTATCGCCAAAATATAAGATTAAATACCAATAATATCTTATCGTACTTATAACGTGCACGTGACATTAAATACATTACATGTGTTTGTATATCATTTCTGATATTTAATTTGTATTTTTATTAATATTTTAAAATTTATTTAATCTTTCGTTATTTAAAATAAGAATTATGCCAGTTTGTATAATTTTCGAGTAGTTTGCCAATTTATATAATTTGTCAAAATGGGTCAATAGGATAGGATAATCAAGTAGTATCCGCAATTCCGTAATGGAGCATTGTTATTTATTTAATACATTTAAATATAGACTAAAACTTTATTTTCGAATTGCAATGCATTTTATAAATAGTTTACGCGTGTTTCATTTTCATATTTCATAGTATGTATAGCCATGATGGATAAGTATTACTGTGGCCCCTAACGATTAGTTTAATTCCTAACAAACTATGTGTGGACAAAACTTTATAACCTGCATACCAATCTCCGAAGAGGCTTTAACGTGTAATCATTTCATATTTTATTTGCACAGATCATCGAATTCCTGCTTTTCTTCGAAGTGCTCGTTTTCTCACTCAAAAAATGAAGTGAAGGGCATCCAGAACGTCTAATTTTGCCATGCTTATATTTTAGCGGAAGAAATGACCAAAAACATTGTGAGATCTGTCAATCGCGTGTAATTTCGTGCTTACTTTTGCTACAGAAATTAAACAATCTCTATTTTACTTTTTCCCTCGTCTAGTTAATTGCGGACCTCTGAATATATTAAGAACCAGACGTTGATTTAGAGTTCAACAACAATGGTTTTATAAGCGAAATCACAGCTAACTATATACTTATGTGGTGGCGGTGGATGTGATTGTTCACGATTATGCATAAAGCATCTCGTTAAGTTGCTCAATTTGCATTTTTTATATTTTCATAAGTAGTGTTTACCTATATGCAAATATATATTTGTATTTGGGAATTACAGATTAAATATTATAGAAGATATTTGTATATGGTGGCCCACATATAAGGCCACAACGAAAAATGTTATGTAAAACGCTTTATTGCGCGCACACACACATACACAAAAGAAAGAAATAAAAAAATATGGCATAAAAGCATCACAAGAGATGTTTGAAATTTTGACCATTGGCAAATATGAACGCACAATACCGATTGGCGAGCGTGTTCTAAAATACCGGGCGTTTCACGGATTGTAAAAGTACCAATGGATATTCGTACCACCACGTCCATTTCAAAATTGACGAGCGCGTTATGTAACGCACTTCATGGCCCTCCAACTGAAAAGATCTAGAGGGTACCAGGTAATATGGGAGGCCTTGTGAAGGGACCACCGCATCCAATTAACTAGTTAGAAATGTCCGGTTCAAATGATCACGTACACGCCTTTCATAATAAGATGGCGCCATTTTCTTTTGAAACCACATGCAATGCCAAACAAGTACACGAATATCAGAAAGCAGTTCCGGAAGTACCTCC
Source organism: Maratus speculifer (assembly GCA_964019185.1). Taxonomy (NCBI): domain Eukaryota; kingdom Metazoa; phylum Arthropoda; class Arachnida; order Araneae; family Salticidae; genus Maratus; species Maratus speculifer. The sequence goes on along the minus strand of OZ025290.1, from coordinate 150,266,422 downwards.
TGTAGAAAGACTAAATATTGTCACAGTCCAGTTGAGACGGTCACATGCATGGGCAGAGTAAACTGTGCCCCATGAAACTTTCTCACACATAAACAGTGAAGTATTGTTGTGCGACTCGTGTTCGTGTAGGTTGTTTAAAGCCTACATGTGTGTGTTGTGCGCATTGAACATTCTTCACGTTAAAAAGGTTGTTTCATCCCAGAAAAACACGGAACTGGCAAAATGCATGTCTGCCGCAGTTTCGTCCGCAAAACCACTATGCAAACGCTACACGCCGTGGGCGATCATCTTATTGTAATAACTGAACTTTCTGTACATGAGAAGGATGTAAGGCTTTGCCCTGCAGTACATGATGGACAGTTGATCAAGATCTTCTTATTGCAAAGCAAACGGCCGTGCACTGATACCTGGTTTGTCTGTCGACAGCATGCAACACACCTTCTTCGAATATGGATGTTCATGCTGTTCGCGGCCACCCACTACCTTTAATCGTGGCTCTGAAGGACCCATGTTCCATTTCGCCAGGTTCTGATGCACCCGAGCGAATCTCTGACGATTCAGTTGCCGCCTCGCTGCATACCTTTCTCGATACTACCGAACAGCAGAAATTCCATTGCCGTTGACTAGGCCGTAGCCGATGTGGATACATGCCAACTCGGCATTCGTATAACGATTGATCTTAAATGCATGCTGTCCGTCTTTGAAATGAGGAAGCACACGTGCCGGCGTTGGGAGCTTGCATACAGCGCCGCCTATTTATTCCACCCATGCTTTCGGAAGTACACATGGCTTGCCAAGATATTTTCTACCCCCTTCTCAAGTTTACATACAGCATTTGGAGAAACCCTGTATAAAAGAATTATATTTCAGATTAAAGTTGCAAATGTTTCTTTTGCCATTCTGTATATGCTAAATTAAGTGAATGAACAATACGTTTATGAATTATCTGATGTGCGTTTTTACTTTTTCTAATAGAAAAAGAATATATCATTATTTTAATAGTTTTAACTGCTATGTTACTCAATGCATTTTTGAATACCAATACAATTACCGAATATATTTTAACTTGTATTTAGAGCATTTTAAAGATAGAGCATGCTTCTTTAAAAACAATTTTTAAAATTTGTATGAAAAAAATGTGGATACGGACCACCAGGAAAATTTATCTCTAACAAAATGTAGAAAATCACAGAAAAATAGTTTGGCGTAAACAAACTTATCCTGCACTTTTAGAGATAAAAATTACGACTTTCGTTTTATTATATTTCTTTTGCTCCTGAACATTCTAAAAATAATAAAAAGAACTACTTCGAAACCTAATCTTGTTATTACAATTAATTTCTAATTTGCATTACATATATAACCAAATTTATTATTTTAAAATGTCGGTAAGTTATCATTTTGAGAAGTATAAATTTAAATGTATTCGTTATAAGATAATTTACGTTATACGATAATTACGTCCATATCTAGACGTAATTATCTTATAACGCAAAATAAATTCGGCAATTGCTGATAAAACCTGAATTGTTTAAGAAGAAGAAAATTAAAATCAAACTATTTCATTGAAGGAAACCCAAACATCATTTCCTACTTAAAAGTTAAGGAAGGAAAAATTTCAAAATACATGCAGATTAGATTTCCTTCGGTAGAAACACCAATAAACTTGCGTCAGATATTTTAAATCCGATAGCTTATGCTAACTTTCTTTTTAAAATTTTCTTTCATAAGAATATAGATTTTATACTTGGAATATATTTAAAGTAACTACTGTTTGTTGTTTCTGATTTTTGATGATTAACGTATTATATAAAAGATATTAAAAGGTGAAGGAATTAGAAAGTACTATGCAAATGTTATTACATAGTATAAGAAATTTAACCCTTTACTGCACGAATGTTTCTATTTTTATGAAAAAAATGAAATATATATATATATATATATATAGGTTTAATTATGTAACAAAATATAAAAAAAAAAATAATAATTTAAAAATTTTAGCTAAAATTGAATATTTTATGGTGTGTACCGTATGTACTCAATTTGGGTTTTAAAATATTGCATTATTTTTCGTCCGGGAAATGGCAGCACAGACAATCACCTCATCGAGTTCGCGGATGAAAGTCTAAGATTACTACTTGGATTCTTTTGATTCTCTTGATAATACTTTTGATTCTCATTATAAAACTCATATTAATCTGTATGCCAAATCATATCTTGGTGAAAAGCAGCTAAAAACTGAATTTTAGCGGTTAAATCTTGGTTCATGATAATTTTTTAAAATTTTGCTGGAGAAATCGATCAATTTCTTAATAGCATTCTTTTCCTTCATTGAATCGCTTATTATTATGCTAAAAATTTATTTTAAAATTCTTAAAAAAAGTTCAAAGTGCACCTATTTGCTTTAAATGCTGAGTAAAAGGAGGCAGATTTGTATTCCTAATACAGAAATATTCATAAAACTGTGTATATCTACAATTTAAAAGCTGACTTCGTAGCAAAATTTCTCTTACAAAAGAATATAGATATTTGATTTAGCAGAAAGCTTGAACATCCACTGAATTTTCTAATTTTTGTGATGAACTGGAAATTTTATATATTTAATGATTAATGCATGATCCGAAAAAGCTTATAAAAATTGATATGCATCTTACATGTTTTTATTCACATTTATTTAACTTAAATTAAAGTACTGAAAAAAGTAACTTTTTAAACGAATGTTCTTTATGAGTATTAAATGAAAAGTCATGATTAACTGAACTGAAAATTCAAGACTCTAAAGACGAAGTTTGAAGTAAAAATTTAAAATCTGATTAAATTTCATCTCGAATTTGAAATTGAATTCAAATTTAGAGATGAACTTCATGTTTACATTCGTTACGATTCGTTAGTAGTGTTTCTTTCTTTATGATCCCTTAGTGTTTTTTTTTTCAATTTTTTAGTACTGTTTCGTTCGCTATGTTTCAGTCGCTTTAGTTTTATTTCTGCTTATGACAAATTTTTATTTATTATCTATTTTTGGAAGCAGACATTTCATGTTTGGTAAACTTTGGATTTTAATACCACCACACTCTAAAAAAAAAAAAAAAAAAAAAAAAAAAAAAAAAAAAAAAAAAAAAAAACACTGTAATCCTACAGATATAAAATTGCCGAAATCTGTAAGATTTCTAACATTTTATCTGTACACTGGACAAGAAAAAAATGTAAATTTACAAAATTATTTTTTGTAAAGCTACAGAAATCTGTAATTTTACAAAGGAATCTGCTAAAATTACAGTTATCTTATTAAAATTTTATTTGTAACTTGGGTTGCAGTTACATAAAAAATTCTAGGCATCCCAATTTCCGAGAAAATTCTTAGTAACATTATAGATTATTGAATTATCAGTGCAAACCTGTATCTGTTAGATAAACTTTTGCTGTTATCGTTCCACAAAAAGTTCTTGGAATCCAAATTTCCTTGAAAATTTTTTGTAACTTTACAGTTTTTTTTTAATTACAATGTATCAAAAAAAAAAAAAAAAAAAAAAAAAAAAAAAAAATCTGGGTTTCCGGGGTTACAAAACCAAACCCGTGAAAACAATGCTAAATATTATTTCTGGTGTCAATATCCTTTTTTCTTTGCGCATACAAAAGGCACGGCGATGAATGAGGTATTTTGCGAACTGTTCTGTATGTGTCGTTTGATGTAGTACATTTATATATGGCTAAAACGCATTAAATGATTTAAAAATTTGCAGTTAATGAAAAAATGTATCAACAAATAATTTCAAGGATTGCGTTGTGGTGATAAACAATCGCAAAGATCTATTGTTATAAAAATTAGGACACTGACTGTTTTTTTATATTTTATATACATTTTTAAAATTCCTATTAATAGTACTATAAATCATTTTTTTAATAAAAAACTGCAGTAATGTCATCAAATAAAGTTTTGAAATGTATAAAAAGTAACATTTCCCATTTGGTCTTGAGTCAGGAATTAACAGCAGAAAAATTGGTCAAAGATCACTTGTTAGATTCATTCTGTTTTATTTATTTCATATCAGTGGTTTAAGTGCAAAATCCGATCACATATCTCATTTTTTTATGTTTTATTGTTTTGCTTATCGATGAATGGATGTTTTGATTGCTTACAGGTCGATTCTATACACGTGTCAAATTAGCTCATTTTTTAAAAATAAATTTTATAAATTAAGTTTTGAAATATATATCAATTTTTCATATTAATGCTTTAGATTAACCCTTTGAAGGTTAAAGTACTTCTATTCATAAAATACTAAAATGATTGAATGACACCGGAATTTAAAAAGAAATTTATTTCATAATATATAAATGGTTTTTTTTACGTTCTTTGTAAAATTAAAATTTTAATTTAAAAATTCCGGTGTCAGTATGGCATTTAGCAATTCAAATTAAGTGGTATTCTGGGCGCGTATACGCGCTTATAACCACGAAAGGGTTAAAAAATTTTATTTTGTTTGCAACTGGCAACAGTCCAAATAAACATCATAAAATGTGAAATGCTTGTGATTGTGTACAAATGGTATTCTTGAAGAACACTTGGTAAAAACACATAATTGTTGCTTTTTTAGATTTTGTATATAAATGAATGCATGTAGTATAATATTTTATGGTTTGCAATAACCATAAATTCATATTGTTAATAATAAATGCATGTAGGGGAGGTGGGGGGTACCTTTGAACTGGGTGCACCTTTGAACACTCTAAATATTTTCCTGCAAATAAAATATTTAAAAAAACGTATATGGTAATACATTACTGCTATTTCAAGGTAATAATTATACAAAGCTGTACCATTTTGTATGACAAGTTCTGTCTAAGCAAGATATATATTGTTCTCCCTCTTGAATCTAAACTTAAGAAAATAAAGTTGTAAGATTTTCGTTTACAAACTTCTATATCTAAAATTTTAATTTATTATTCAATGCTTAAACAAAGATGTTAGCTTTAGTTTATAAGCTTTGTTTTATTGAAATTCTTCAGCCGAATTTTAATGTTGAACTCCATGTGATGGGGCACCATTGAACAGCGAAGAAACACCGAATAAACTGGTGATAAATAATAATTGAAATAATTTACAGACAACACTTAAAACTATGAAGTAAAGAGTTGTTAATGCATCTAAATATTATTATTTCTGAATTTTTTTTAACGTGAAAAAAGGTTAATTAAGAATGTTAAAGAACATGGACTTATACTGCTAACAATTCCCCTTATTGCACACATAGGTTCCAACCTCTGTATCTATAAGTGATGGGAAGTTTCAAATCTAAATTCATTTATTGGATAATTGAAAATCCTGGATACAAAATAATGATTCATTATTTAATAGGTTTCCAAACATTTTTTCTGGTTTCGGCAACGGATAAAACAGAATTTTCTATCAGGTCTCTTAAAAAATAGCGAATGAAAAATTTTAATTTTTCAGAAGCGTCAGATATCACATTGGGTATTTCAAGGATATAGTAAAAAAGTTTTTACAACCAAACACAACTGGAGGGACGCTTTGTGTTTTATCAACGATGAGTTTTGACATCAACTTTGGTGGATTTAAGTTTGATTAAATAACAAAAAAGTTAGTAATTTTAACAAAATGTAGTTATTTAATTTTATTCATATTACTTTATATTTCTGTAACATATGCAATTTTCTATAAAAACTCTCAATATTTTCATATTTTATTCATTTTTTCAAAGGTGTCCCTCTCTTGTTCAAAAGTACCCCTTACATGGGGCACGTTTGAACAAAAATCTTTTAACTTTTTAAATCCTCATAACTTATTTAATTTCTTTGGAAAATGTTTAGTTTATGGTTCATATCATGAAGAAATGTGTTGTTTTTATTATGATATATTTTAAACTCAATAAATATAATTCAAGTAAGAAATATATTGATTTTCTGAAAAAAGGTTTAAAGGTGTCCCCCTTTTCCCTAAAATAAAGTCTTGTGTAGTATTCTCAATCAGTAGGTAATTGTGCTTGATATGTTTTTGGAAAAGCTATCAAATGTGAATAGTTATGTAACAATAATAAATAAATGATTTTTTTAAAGTTAAATCTTTTTTTTTCAATTTTTTATTATTATTTTTTTTAAATTTAAGTTAATATATTAAAATATACTATTATTTTCAACACAATTTAACTGATTGATAAAGTAATCATACGGATTGAATATTACCAACTGAGCGAAAAACTGATCAGGCTGGGAATCGAACCCAGATACTTGGCTTACAATGCTTTACCTGTTAAGCTACGTGGGCGATAGCAATCTGGGACTTTTCGCTGAAATAACCTTATTGGTCATAACACCTGGTCTGTCATTTAGACAGCTCAATAGAATAGACCGCAGGTAATGGAACTCCATATGACGATGGGTATGTAGATATACTATTATTTTCCACACGATCTAACTGATTGGTAAAGTAATCATACGAATTGATCGATGATTCGTATGATTTGTATGATTCTTACTCGTATCATCGATCAATTCGTATGATTATTTTACCAATCAGTTAGATTGTTTGAAAATAATAGTATATCTACGTACCCATCTATAACGAATATTTTCGTTCATAATTTAAAGATTGGAAGTTAAAGTTTATTAACTGCTTGATATATCTAAAAATCAGCCGTGACAGTTAAAATTACATTGCGTAAAATAGCAATAACACAGGAAAAAGAGACTTGATGAAGAAAATGCTCAAGTATGTATGTGGCATTTATTTTAAGGAGAGGTAACATCACACCATCGTCATATGGAGTTCCATTACCTGCGGTCTATTCTGTTGAGCTGTCTAAATGACAGACCAGATGTTATGACCAATAAGGTTATCTCAGCGAAAAATCCCAGCTGGCTATCACCCAGGTAGCTTAACAGGTAAAGCATTGTAAGCCAAGTATCTGGGTTTGATTCCCAGCCTGGGCAATTTTTCGCTCAGTTGGAAATATTCAATTCGTATGATTACTTTCTCAATCAGTTAGATTGTGTTGAAAATAATAGTATATCTACGTACCCATCGTCATATGGAATTCCATTACCTGCGGTCTATTCTGTTCAGCTGTTTAAATGACAGACCAGATGTTATGACCAATAAGGTTATCTGAGCGAAAAAGTCCCAGCCGGCTATCGCCCAGGTAACTTAACAGGTAAAGCATTGTAAGCCAATATCTGGGTTCGATTCCCAGCCTGGTCAATTTTTCGCTCAGTTGGAAATATTCAATTTATATTAAAATATACTGAATCAAAATTGAAGCTTATGTATTTCTTTTATTTAAATGAAAAAAAATGAAATTCTGCAAGTAATATTTTGAGTTATATTGATTTTAAATTACCTTTTTGTTTACAAATAATATGGTTAACTATCACAAAAAAATAACTCAACAAATAAAAGTTATTTTAAAATGTACCGCGGACCCTTTTAAAGATTAAAAAAAAAAAAAAAAAAAAAAATCCAGTAAACGCGAAATTTGATCGTCTGCTGTTTACATTCACAAAATGACGTCAGCGTTATGCAGACACACGTTTATTCTTTATGATGTAGATTATATTTAAAATACTATCGATATCAATGTATGATTATCCTAGAATAAGTTAGTAAATATTAAGTATTCCCCAAACTATAAAATAAAACAGCATTTGCTCACAAGAATGAAAACAAAATCAAAATATTTCATAGACAGAAACATAAACATAATTTTCTACTTAAAAGGTGGGAAAGAAAGTTTTCAAAATGAGATGCAGATTCGATTTCCTTTCAGAGGAATATCAAGAAATTGGCGTCAGATATCTAAAACACGATAGCTTACTTTGTTTCAAACTTTTTATTTTATTAGACTATGGATTTTAAATTAGGAAACCATTTATAATAACCTCTAAAGTATCTGTATTTTTTGGTGAGAAATTTGAGATGTAAGTATTTAAAAAATAAAAAAAAATAGAAGGCAATGTATATATTTTTTTACATGTATCTCATATGACTTTGCTTTCTCTTATTTTACATTATTAAAAATATCTATAAAATTTGGTATTTTAATCGAAAAATATTTGATCTCTAAAAATTTTTAAAGAAAAATAATTAATCTTGAACTGTGTGCTGTTGGCAGTCTCACAGATCGTTCTAATTTCCAATTCAGCTTTCCTAGTTAAATTGGTAATTTACATTTATTCTATGAATACCAGTGAAATTTTGTTTCATTTGGATTTCTATAACTACTACTAGAAGTTTCTAAACAGGTGAATTTTATTTATAATAGTCCTGTACTTAAAGTTTTGTACAGAAATAGCATCTTATGCGTTAATTGATCTTTTACTTGTCTTCCAATCAAGCGGTTTTAAAGTTATGCGACAATTTCTGCCGCAGCAGTTAAAAGTTATAAACAAACACAATAAGTCTAAAGTGCCAGATATCTAAAACACTACAGTTTACTCCATTCAAACTTTTTACGTCATTAAACATATCATTTGTTCATATTTTAGGTAACTTTCATCACAAAAAGTGAAAAACTACTTATTGCAGCCTTCCGAAGGAAAGCAATTCCATTAAAATTATATGAACGGTTTTTTAAGCAAAATTATCCGACTTGTTTTGAATTTTGGATATAAGTTTATTATATGATAAGGTGTATTCCTGATTAGTTTTGGAGGTTCAATGATTAAGTATAAAGATAGGAAATGAAAGGAGGCTATTTCCTACCTTAATTTATTTTTCGAAGGGCATTATACCTTGAAAATAGAAGGCTGTAATATACAATTAGTGTGTATAGTCAGTATTAGTGTGTGAGTTCAATGCCATCAGTGTAACTGGGCTATATTTTTTTTATACTTAAAATCAGAGATATAACATTTTTCAAAATGAGATCCAGATTTTACTTTCTTTTAGAAAATCACGAACAAATTCGCATCTGATATTTTAAATGTGAGCAATAAATTTATGTCAATTTTTTATTTTATATGACTATAATAGAGAGAAATTTAAAATAACAGTTGAAATTTTTTAATTTCAAAAGATTGTCGTCACAAAGTTTATGACATCAAATTTTCCTGCTTTTGTTTCCAGATAAACTGACTTAAAAGTTAATTTATTGGAATATTGCTATAGGGACAGATTTATCGAGCAAACACGTAGTGTAGAGGATGCTGTTGGAGTCACAAGAAGTGTCAAGTGGCTTGAAGAAACAAGTCGAATGAAGCCAGAATAGGTGCAATTCCTATTCGAGAGAAGGAAAAAAGAATGGAATAAGAGCAAATAAAAGAGTTGCAATAATCGCCAATGCATGACGCTATAGGCTCTGTCGGTGCAAACGCTTTTATAATCATCAGGAAAATCAAGAATTGATCATTTCAAGTGGTCATTTTCCTTATTATTAGAACAGCCTTAAAATTAATTCGCGATCTGGTAAACTGGGATTCATCTCTTACAACATTACTTTCAGAAATGATCGCTTCTTGATTTTGCTGATGATTACAACGGCGTTTCCGACGACAGGGTCCACAGCACATTTTTTAACGATTATTGTTAATATTTTTTATTTTTAGATTATGCGTCCCGAACAGTAAGTGCAATAAATTTGGTTTCATTCGGTTTATTCCTACAAGCTACAGGCAACTTCAAATTGAAATACTTACACAGAGGAAAAAAATATGTGACTCTTTCACCTAGAATGAATAGTTATACACTTTCTGTATCCCGAAACAAGAAATACAGATATCCGAATTGCATGATTAAAGTAAACAGCAAAGCTAAATAGTCGAAATGATCTAGAATTTCTTGTCTGTAGTTTTCTAGATGTCGAACGATATTGAATCGTTTCAGTAGCGAGAAATTATGGCTTGATTTCGGGAATGGTTTCACAAACTAGAATTATAGTTACTAAATCTAATTTCTTGTGTTAGCACTTATTTGCAGAGATTTTAAAACATATTTGACCACGAAAATAGAGGAAAACGTTCTTGAATTTTAGTAGGAGATTCTAGAATTGTTTAGCAAAGGAACTAGAATTTATAAGGAAGCCATGGATCTATTTTCTCTAGACCCACAATTTTGATTCTAGAGCAAGAATCATATTTTTTTCTCAGTGTATATTATAACCACGCGGTTTTTGAAAAGTCATTATAGTAGAGAACAAATTTCTGAAATTATTGGAATCCTACCATTTGGTGCATTACTATTAAATTCTTCAGCTGTGAAGAATTTCATTTCTTTTTAATATGGAAGAAAGCAAAAATATTAATTTTTTATGATTAAAAGATAAATTCAAAGTACTTTATTGAAAGAAACTCAAATATAATTTTTATTTTAGCTCAGAAGAAAAGGTTTTAAAATGAGAATAAGTTTGAGAAGATATGCAAGATGGCCAGATAAATAAGTTTTTTCCATTATGCCAAAAGATCAAAATTGTGTAGCATAGTTCTTACATTATTAGAAAGTGTTATATCATTTTCCCTCTTTGTGAGAAATTTCATACGTGAAAAAGTCGTTAAACAAGAGAATAAACTCTTTAATTAATAGAACCCCCAAAACTTGGTGTATCAGTAATAAATTATTCAACTGCGAGGAATTTCATTTTTGTGAATATAGCAGAAAGCAAAAATATTGATTGTTTGGCGTCAAAAGACAAGATAAAAGTATTTTATTGAAATAAACTCAAACATCACTTTCATTTTACAAGCTCAGAAGGAAAGTTTTTAAAATGAGATTCAGATTCAATTTTCTAATAGAGAAACACCAACAAACTAGCGTCTGATACCTTAAATTTAATTGTTAACATTCCTTCACAAATTTTATTTCTTAAAAATATAGATATTATATTTAAAAGATATTTAGAATAACTATATCAGTTCCTAATTTTTCGTTATTAATTCAAGATGCAAGCAGTGCTGCCAAAAGAATACCGTTACAGCTTAAACACCAATATTTCTCAATAGTAACATTCACGTTATTCAGTTATAGAGATCCTGCTGTTAAATAAGACATATAGGAAAAAACAAATAGAACTATTCGCAATGTACTACCATGATTTGAATAAAAGAAAATGAATAAACAAATAATAATAATTAAAAAAAATGAAAAATGGTATTTATTCTGGGATTCCTGGTTTTTATTTAATTTTTGTGATAAAGTATTTTATCGAAAGAAATTGAAATACCACTTTCATTTTATAAGCTCAAGAGGAAAGTTTTTAAAATAAGATTCAGATTCGATTTCCTATTATAGAAACACCAACAAACTAGCATCAGATATCCTAAGTTCAATTGTTAATTTCTCTTCACAAATTGTCTTTCTTAAAAATATAGATTTTATAGATAGAAGATATTTAGAATAACTATTTCAGTTTCGGATTTCTAGTAACTAAATCCGGATGTAAGCTGTGTTCACAAAAGAATACCACTGTTGCACTTTGACTACCAATATTTCCTAATAATAGTATTTGCCTTCTTCAGTTGCAGAGAACTTGCGATTAAATAAGGCAAATACGAAGCAAATACCACTATTTGAAATATATTACCATTTGTAAAGTAGTCGGATGTGGTAATCCCAAAACAACATTTTATCTCATACATGTTAATACTTCGAATTTTCCTATCACAGTGCTAGAAGTAAATGACACTCAATGCCGATCATGATGATTCTAATAATATGAAATTCCGTGCATTAGTTCTTGAAACATAACTATCGATGAAAGCACATAAAGCATGCAAAACGCAGCATAGCAATGACAATTGTTGAGTTATTTACACCGAAATATACTCTGCAACAACTTATGTGAACATTTAACTGGATTTCAAGTTTGATGAAAATTCGTACTTTATTTCTTGAGATAGACCTATTGCGGAAATCGTGAAAAATGCAGCACAGCAGAGTCACTCGTAGGTCGATTTACACGAAAATGTAAGCAACACTATGTTATATTAAGGACTAACCGAATTTGAATTTTTATGAAAATCTATGAATTATTTTTTGAGATAGAGATATTGCGGTGATAGTGAAACATGCTGCATAAAAGCACTATCTGTTGAACGATTTACACCAAAATCCAGAAAAAGTCAATTCGTGTCAAGGACTAACTGAATCTGAAATTAAATGAAAATCCGTGCATTATATTTCTGGAACTTGAACTATTGGGAAAATCATAAAAAGTGCAGCGTAGCAGCGCCATCTGTTGAGCGATTTACATCAAAGTGTAAAACAAGATCAATTCATGTCAAGGACTAATAGAATCTGAAGATTGATGAAAATTCGTGCATTAGTTTTTGAACTAAAGCTATTGCGGTAATCATGAATAATGATGCATGGAGCGTTACATGTCGATTGATTAGTCGCAAAAGCTAAACAGCACCAATTTATATCATGGACGAATCGAATCGAAAGTTGTTTGAAATTCTGCGCATTATTTTATGAGATAAAGAGACCACAAAATTTGTGTCATATACATACATATACAGACCCATAAACAGACATTTTGTAAAAACATGTTTTCTGGGTCTTCTGATCACTAAAACATGTAAATCCGTCTAAAAATTGGAATTTGAACATTTTCACGATCTCAATGCTTTGCTCTTGAAAAGATAGAAGAAAGTAAAAATTGGAAATTGGTATTTAAGCTGAGATCCGTGGTTGTAACATATGATAGAAAAATATTAATTAAACTATGTATTAGCACTTATTGGTACAATGACATTTCTAATGAATATTGGATATTTTATATATCAAGATACCCTCATTGAATTAGGGTTTAGTATCATTTTATTTTAGAATGATATTTATGAAGATGCAATTACACTGGCGTGGAAAATTTAAATTGTGCCAAGTATACTCTGATAATTGTTCTTATGTATTTTGTAGTACAGATTTTTAAGAGATGTTCATTTTTAATCATCAAATGAAGATTTTTTGTAACTCATAAATTTCAAAGTTAAAACCAGAAATGTCTAAAATGTGATGCTATAAAATATATGTTATTGTTGCGTTTTTTAACTTTTGATAACTGACTTTTATGTATTTTTTAGCACTGAATCTAAAAGTGACCTTCATTTTTAACATTTTATAAAAAAGTTGAAAAGTACTTATACATTCGGTTTGTGTCCGTCTGGATAACACTTTCCAACTCTGTGAAAGTGGTGAGGTGGGAATCCGAGATCATATCTACTACTACTGTACTCTGACTGAAGCTTGGCATCCCAGTATTATCCTTTTCCCCCTAAATCCTGGCTAAAAGGGGTGTTATTTCGGCCAGCGTTGCTGGCTAAACTAAGAAACATGTATAATTATCTAATGTTTGTTTCATCCTAACCACTTTGCGGTCTGTCTTTCTGTCGTATAGTAGAAGATCGAAAGTACTCCATCACATCTCACCAGTTGATTGTCACGAGGGGGCACTGGCCCCAGCGGACATCTCACAAAAATATGGAACATTTCACCCTTTTTTCTCCCACTCTCTCTCGCGAAGGGGCAATTGTCCCAACGGATATTGCATCAAAATATGGAACATTTCATCTTTTTCTCTGCCGCACTCTGTCGCGAGGAAGAAGTCTGTGCCCTAGCAACTGAGTTTAGTCTATAAATTTTCTCTATTTTCTTGTAGCTGAAAAAGTGTATTTTTCTTTAGACCGTAATAAAGGCAACCGGGAGGGACACTCTGCGCTAGAGACAAGGATTCCTTGTCTGAGCAGTCTCTCTTAGGTATTCAAACACTTTCTAACTAAATTCAAATTTGTTTATGATTTCAATTTGTCTGTCCATGCTTTAACTCCCGTAAATATACTGAGATTTTCAGGCAATTCATAAACAATACTACGATCACAAAGGCATGTTTGGTTTTATATAGGAAACGTGTGACACAAAACTGTAATAGTCCCATTGTAAAAGTTCATTTGTAGGAGTACTCAAAACAATTCTGTTACATTATGTTACTTGGCAAAAAATCGTTTGCGTAGTATTTCAATAAGAATATGCTATTTCAAATGCATTAAAACTCTTGTCAATAACCGAATTCACAACAAGAGGATTACGATAGAATAGGACATTTGCCATTCATTTACAGGTACATACAAAATAATTCAGTTATAGTAGTATTTTCTTTAAACAACAATTGCTGGAAATGTGTTTATGCATTTTTAAGTTAAACTATTTTTTTGCATGTTTCTGATTGTATGTAAAGATTATACCTTGTATATATATAATCTGCACTAAAAAATTCCCGCACTATTTTTTTTTTTTTTTTTTTTTTTTTTTTTTGTGGAAAATGCTGAATTTTCAACTGAGGTACATGTGTTTTCTAACTGATGAACTATATTTTTGCATTCTTGTAGTAACAGACGTAACATACAAATTTATATATCATATACAGGGGTGCTCAAAGAATTCGGATAAATTACCGGTTCTGGATGAGTGCTTAATTTTGGCTTTAAAATCTTTTGTGTTGTACAAATCATGTAAAGGGTTTCTCAAAGAATTAGGATGTCGGTTGTCGATAGGGATAGCTAAAATTGGGTTTTAAAATGTGGTGTACGTTTCTATATGGGTAAATTAAAATGATATTTTAGCTTATTAAACAGGGAAATTTTGCTACATTATTGTGAATATGTTTGAAAATGTTACATAATCTATCGATAATGCATCTTTTCTTTCTTTCGCGTCAGAAGTTTTCGCAAATTGTAAATTTCAGAGTAAAATAGTTAAAAGTTAAACGTGAACTCTCTCTGTTCCCTCTCATCGGAATCCTGAGCGGATTTGCTGTAATAATCCTCAGTATAAGCTAAAAAATTGAATATATTTTTTAAAAATCGAATAGAGTTCTACATCTGTTTTACAGTATCAGATTTTTGATACTTAAAAAATACAACTTTGAAATTTACTATTTGTGAAAAAGAGTCAGACGTGATGGATAAAAATGAAGGTTGCTCTCACAGTTAATCTTAAAAAATACATAAAAATCTATTATAAAAATTATTATTATAAAAATTAAAATAATTATAAAAATTTAAAATATACAGTTATTACATTTATTTTATAGTGTCAGATTTCAGCTATTTTTGACCTGGATATTTATTATTTAATAAAAATACTTATATGTAGGTTAAAAATAAATATAATTTTCGGATTTATTGCTGAAAAAAACGCAAAAATCAGTTATCCAGAGTTAAAAAACAAAACCATCTCATCTATTTTTTTAGTATCAGATTTTGTGTCCTCTGTCTGTAAGTCACAAAGTCTGTACACAAAAATTGTATAAGTCAGAGCCTCCAAATTTTATCACACGACAAATCATGAAATTTTGAAAAAGTCTTTTATATCAATTCAGTTAATTCCTTCAATATAATTCGTTCATTTTTTTGTGGTTTAAATTTTAAAAGAGTACTTTAACTTGAGCGTTTTGCGTGAGAACATCATATCTGAATGGTAAAGCATCTCGCTAGTAAGCAGAAGGTTCTTAGTTTGAGCTCCGGTGCTGGAAGTTGAAACTTTGATACTAAAATGTATTTAAATAAAAGAAATTTCGTAATTTTTGCCACTTTAAGGGTTTATATTTTTCAGATTTCGTTCATCTGACATTCTGGAATTCAATTTTCTTTCAGTTTTAATAACTAATGTGATTTATTAATAATTCATCATTTTAAATTTTATTGGAAAATTTTTTTCGTTTTTAAAATTTTTTATTTTTATTTATATTTTCGCTGATTTTTTTCCCCAAAAAACTTGGAATTATGGACTTTATTGAAATAATTTGATTTGAACATTTTTAATTTGATTAAAATTAATAATTTCCTTTTACAATCATTTTAAAATTAAATTTCTTTGGCTTCCATCTATGTAAGATTTTATTAATTATAAATTAACAATTAGGTTTATTAAATAAAGGATAAGTTGTTTTTAAAGAAATGTTAAACAAAACACTCTGTGCGATCTGTGATCACACTCACTTGTATTCCTTTTACTTTATCGAAAAATCCTCTAGTGATCGTTAAAATTGGAGGTCAATTACAAATTCAACGCTCCAAAATGCATATAAATCAATTATTAAATGTTGAAAAACACAATCATCCCAGCCTTCTGTTATTCCTAAATACGTTATTGAATTTTGATACTATAACATAAAACAAATGTTTCTAGCAAAGGGAAATCGGTTCAGCGAACTTTGTTAAAGGAAATAAACACATAATATTTTAATTAAAAGATCAGGAAGGAAAATTTTCTGAATGAGATGCAGATTTAATTTCCTTTTAGAGAAACGCCCCAAACTTGCGTCGGAAAATTTAAACCCGATAGTTAACTTCCCTAAGTTTCTGTTTCATAAGAATATAGATTTTACACTTCCAACAAATGCAAAATAACTATTGAACTTTCTGGTTTTTGTGGTGACTTAAAATTTGAAATATGTTGGAAACGATTGAACTAAGATTTACATAAGTTTGTTACGTTTCTCAGATAATTTATATTTATCGTATATTTTCCGTTTACTATATATTTTTGCGAATAAGAAATAACGTTAAATTGTTATATATATAGTTTTTTTGGTGTAATAAAGGATCAATATTAAACAGAAACTAGAATTTCTCAATAGCTAGTTTAAAAAATCTGGCACATTTTTATATCCTCTGAACATAGGGGGAAGCAGCCAGTAGTTAACCAAATCAAGTCAAAGTTAGAGGGTTTCTATTATAATTCTGTCTTTTTTTTAGTTATAGAATTAAACTAACATGATTGCTACAATCCTAATTTCATGTCCTAATTTAATAGCGCATAATCACAATGTTTATTAACTTTATTAAAATTTCTCTTTAAAAATATGTAAATTTTAATCGTTACATTTAAAAAAATTTGATTTCGTTAAAAGTTTCAGTGCTTATTCACACGAATTTATTCGTCATTTTAATCTAAAAGTTCCAAAAAATTATAAAATGTGTGACGAACATAAAGTGTTAAGAAATAAAGAACGTGTGCAGATTTCAAGCCTAAGAATTTAGGAGAATTTTTATATAATATAAGATCAAGAGAAGTGGATTAAAGAGAAACATGAACTTCTTTCTAATAGCGTATTTAAAAAGTTCAAAAAAGTTTTGTTTGCAGCAATATAAAATAGCTTTCTCACGTATTATTCTTTCTAATTAGGACAATTATAGTACGACGAAATATCTCATTTAGCATCACACAAATTATGATGTATTTTGCATACTTTTGTAAATTTAAATAAACATTTTTTAAGCTGGAATTATATGAAACCCAAAATGGGCTATCTGAACTGAAATATTAATAATTCATCACATACAAGGGGTCTCAAAACTTATTGTTAAAATTTCGTGAGGAGGTTGTGAATTCGTCCTGAAACAGATTTCACATTGAAAAGTTTGTCCTCAAACGACGTCTACATGGACAAAATTGACAAATAAAATTAACGCAAGAAAACAGTGCAGTTAAGGGCTAACAAATGTGACTTTTATTCCAAGAAGCCCCACAGTTAGTACTCAAAATTGCGACCATTTACACGAACACAGGATTAACAGCGCCGTTCCATTAGCCGCTGAAATTTTTCAAAAACGATTGTTATAAATTTAAAAATCCATGAATTAAGAAAGTTAAACACAAACAAAAAATAAATAATATAAAAATGAAAACAAAAGATAAGAAATAAACAAAAAAAATTAAAAGAAGAAAATTAAATGAGAAGTTTCCCGGCATCGGATAATGAAGGCGTTGAATAAAGGTCATTAACGAGATGTTTGGGTTTTTTAAAAATATAAGGCTTCCTGGAAAGTCAGCTAAATGGAAGTAAGAGAATAAATAATACTAACTTTAAGAAAGTCAAAACAATGATTAAGTCGTAATGGAAAGTTGGGTACTCATGCGGACATATTTTCCTATCAAATGGGTTTCTTGACGTATTCCCTACCAACGAAATTAGAGGAATAAGTTATGAATCATCCTGAATATTAAAAGACTGTAGATGTTCTTTGAAATAATTCAAAATTCTTACATAACACAAATTTTATATACTTTATTTCTATAGTGAATATATTGCGAATTTTTGCAGAAATTTATGCAGCGATATTTTTGAAAAAATAAAATTGCATTTACGTATTTGAAAGCGATTTTTCTGTAAATCCATTTTTTTTTTTTACATTATTGAATCCTATAGTAAAGAAATTTAATCCAATGCTGTTACATTTCAATGCTTAGAAAGATTTATGAAAAATTCAATTAAATTTTAGAACAACGTGTAGATGACACCAAAGTACATGTTGTTATACAGGCAAATGCTTCAGGAGTTTTTTTTAGGATTTCTACTTTGAGAAATCAGGTGAAGACATTTTGATGTAGCAATACTTTATAAATATTCTGTTATTTATATAGAAACATACTAAACTAAAAAATTCATAGACTATAATAAATATAAAAATGAAATAAGTGAAACATTTATCATAAAATTTTATCAATTTTACGTACCGTAATTTAAAAGGAATTGTTCATATGGGGTTTAGATGGGGTTACGATTTTTCATGAAACTCCCCCTCCCCATTTTAAAAATCTTTATGAACTGTAATAAACATAGTATTGAAAAAAGTGCATTGTTTTCAGGCTACTTTATCTATATTGCACTGACTATTGTAAAATACTGGATAGTCACATATTTGAAAACAGATGTTACAGGTGAAATATTACCCTATATATTATAGTTACAAATCTTTTTCTGTCACATCTGTACATGTCATAACTTAAACTAATTAAAGATACAAAAAGACATGGTGTCAATGGCTTAATAAAACTTCAATTTAGAGATTGCCACATTTTTGAAGTTTGTCCGGCCATTCATATTTAATGTAAGGAGATAATTAAATGCTTGTTTTATGTGGCTAACGTTTTATACAGGTAACGACATTGTCGGCAGTATGAAATCATTAAGACACCGGAAATCATCAATCAAGTTGCGGAAAATCCTACTAAGTCGATAAGGGTATTCATCAGGAAGATGAAAGTTGTTGAGCCACAATCTAATGTATGGTTCATGAGGACATTCGTTAGAGGTCATCCGTGATGTATGAAGTACAGTTCTTGTTCAAGAGAACCAGGGATGACCGCATTACCAGAAATAAGTGCCTATAAGTTGAACTTTCAAGAGGATTCATGAATGCTCTTATTTCTTTCCAATAGAAAATATATTACCCAGGTCAAGAAATGGAACAACAGAAATATCGTTGATGGTGTACAATTGTCGAAGAAGTTCTGACGGATGTGTGCAAATAATTTCTTACCTTTCTGACAATTCTGTGCATGTGTGTGTGGAGAAATCCTGAGAAGCGAAAACGATCTGGTGCATCTACATTGCATTCTTCAACGTACCACAGTCAACGTCGTTGATTATACCGATTTGTTATCTGACATGTGAGAGGCCGTGCAATCTATAAAAAGACTCTGGACTATCCATTACAGCCCATACAAACCAAAAATGGATGGTCAAAATATTCATGATAATATGAACCTCAACTTGTTGCCCTTCCTTCCCTTCATCTCCCCAGACATTAACCTAAAAGCCTATTACGTATGAGGCGTAGTTGAGAGGGACTCTAATATACATCCACTTAATTTTGAGGCTCAGTTGTTGTGTTTGCAAATGAAAGTATCCCCAACACTCGTCTGATCATTACCTGTAGTCAGTTTTGACAGTAGAGGTGGTTATCGTCCCATTGGTGTGATGGGTAGCGGCGACTACTGTCACGCCAAGGAGTTCGGGTTTGAATTCTTGTGTAAGACATGGATGTAATTGTGAATGTCTCTTGAGTGTGATAAAAATATGTAACGGATACAGTTCTGATTAGTCGGATTGTATAATATAAAAAATAGCTAATGAGTAAAAATTCTAATTTTTGTGATTGGTCGGATTGTATATTAAGATCTTTTAATGTTCTTTCAACACTGTGATTGGATTCATCTGTAGTTTTCATTTAAATAAAGATTATTATAATAATTGTGATTGGCAGTGGATTTAACGAATGATTTCATCCAGTGTGTATGTGGTCGACTGTAAAAAAAACCAGTTAAAATAAAATTAATGCTCTTATTTTTGTATATATTCTTCTTTGAAAGCAGTTATTGATTTGTTCTTAAATATCAGACGCATTTTGCAGCGTTCAAATTTCAGATAGTATATTCTATCTGAAGTATTGTACATTAGAGGTGATGTTGATGACTAGAAATGTACTTTTAAATTATGATATGATATGCTAAGTTTCAATACATTTATGCAAACTATACGGTGTGTATGAATGTTATAGTTGATACACAGGGTTACACAAAAGAATTCGTAAAAAATACTGAGTATGAGCTTAATTGCTTAAAGATGATTTTTAAAGGAGTTTTGTATTTTTACGCTGAACTGCATTTAGTTTATTATGAAACGTTTGTAGAATGGAAATAAAATGATAAACAGGGCCATGCAAAGAATTGGATATATGGCCGTTTGTGAATGGTAATTTATGGAAATGTGATTTTAATAGTTTTAAAAGTGATTTAGTTTGAATTAAGCTTTAGCCAAATAGAAGCGTGTAATATTGGTACTAGGTAAATTACAGAGCTAAACCAAAGTATTGAAGTATGTTTCCATCTAATAGTCTAAATTGCTGAAAAAGAAATTTTAATCTATTACGCGATTTCTTTCTGAACTAAATTTTCGCATTATATGGCATATATAACAACTTATCGATCAAATACAAAGCTCTTCCAAAGAATTGGAATACATATTTGGCTATTGAGGAAAACTGCTCAAATCACTTTTTCAAATGCTAATCTGTTTTCTAAAATGTTTACTTATTTATCTTATTTAATCTATTTCTCTAAATAACGAAGTTGTGTTAAAGATATCAGAAAGTGTTATAAAGTGCTTCATAATTGATGTTTGAAGAACGATTTTCTTTTTTTTGTTTCTTTCCTAAACTGTATATAAATTTGTGGATTATTCGATAGATTTTTTACAAAATGAATAAAAGGTGAAAGAAAAATCATTACTAGTGCATTGTATTTCAGCATAATACTTTGAGAGAAAAATGAAAAGGAAGGAAGTATTTTTTAAATGATTAAACATTTAATTCTGATTTGCGTTGCACGATATTTACAGGATTGAATTAAACATGAAATGGGATTCGAAATTCCAGTATTATTTTCTTTTTAAATTAAAAGATTAAAACTCTTTCCGTATAATGGCTTTTTTTTTCATTCTAACTCTGGAAGATAGTTTTTCTTTGTAAGCCAGATGGATACCTATTTTATTTATGTTAATAATGCAGTTCAATACCCTTTTCTGCTTAATCATGTGTCCTTAAAAATTCTTTTGAGTCGAATTCAATTTATAAAGCTTTGGATTCTTTTCTTGTTTTTTTTCTTTGTTTTTTTTGTTTTTACATATTTTATGTCAGGTAAATCAATACCTCAAATAAAATAGTCTCAGATGGTTGAAATAAATAATAACATCTTTTTCAATATAATTTTTTGTTAAATGAAGTTTCATGCAATATGTACAATTACAAGTGTACACACATGGATTCATGCATTTATATAGATTGCAAATATAGATTTGTGGCGATAATTACAATATATATACAGTTAGCAGTAAAAGTAATCGCACACCAGGTGAATTTGTTGGATCATGCATGAATATACTGAGAAGGAAAAAATATTTGCAAAACATTATAAGCATTTTTAATGTTTGACTAAATACAATAACAGCAAAAAAAAAAAAAAAAAAAAAAAAAAAAAAAAAAAGACATTTGCGATTTTAGACGTTTTGTTAAAAATCTAGAAATATACATAAGGAATGACTCTGAAACTAAAGATGTATAAACAAAATAATACAGGTCATATATATTCGAAAAGATGTTTTTGCTAAAATCCAATAGGGGACCGTAAACAAATTGAAAAGAACGAATATCTTTTGAATAACCCTGTCAAAGCTCATGTAGCAAAAGCGTTTAAACTGCAGATTATGATAAAATGGCTTATGGTAATAAACTGTGGTAATTTTTATGCGGATAGCATGTATACTCGTAAAGAAATTAAGGTTTTTATAAAAACGGTCCCAAAATTTGCCAAGTGTTTTGCGTACAATTTGCAGAGTTCTTAAAAAAAAACAATGTTCTTTTCAGAAAATATGAGAAATGACATTGTAGGCAATACCCTCTAATCAAAATTTAAAAAAATTAATAATTTTAAGAAAAATGAGCAGGTTTACTAAATAAATTTTCACTGCGCATGCGTCAACTTTAAAAAAAATTCATTTGCATTTTGTGTTAGATAAATATATAGAGCAACTTTTGTTAAAGTTTTAAAATCATAACTTGAAAATTCTGGAAATTATCGTCGAAAGGATAAGATCAAAATCCGATATTCCTAAAATGAAAAAAAAAATGAGGGGCTGTTTCCATATTTCATTGATTAATGTCTACACAATACTTTACGTATATTTGGATACAGCTCCTCACCTTTTTGCTTCATTTTGAGAATAACGGAGTTTGATCTTATTCTTTCGAAGATAATTTTAAGAATTTTCAAGCTATGATTTTGAAACTTTAGCAAAAGTTGCTCTATACATTTAGCTAGTACAAATGCAAATGAAATTTTTATAAAGTTGACGCATGCGTAGCGAAAATTTATTTAGTAAACCTGCTCATTTTTCATACATTTATTAATATTTTTAAATTTTTATTACAGAGTATTATGTACAATGTCGTTTCTCATATTTTCTGAAAAGAACATTGTTTGTTATTAAGAACTCTGCAAATTATAAGGAAAAAAACTTGGCAAAATTTTGGACCGTTTTTATAAAAACCTTAATTTTTTTACGAGTATACATGCTATTTGCAAAACAATTAACACAGTTTATTACCATAAGCCATTTAATCATAATCTGCAGTTTGACGTTTTTGCTTCATTTGTTTTGACAGGGTTATTCAAAAGATATTCGTTCTTTTTCAATTTGTTGATGGTCCCCTATTGGATTTTTGAAAAAAGGATCTTCTCGAAAATATATGACCTGTACTTTCTTTATACATCTAGAGATTCAGAGTCATTCCTCATGTATATTTCTTGATGTTTGACAAAACGTCTGAAATCGCAAAGTCAATATTTTTCTTGCTGTAACTGTACATATATAAAAATTAAAAATATGAAAAATAAAACAACAGTTGCGATGTCAAAAATAATTGCAGATAAGCAACGAGGATAAAAGTACAGTTAATTAAAATATATATACATATCTAAACACACGGCAGTATGTCAGCCAAGTTCGCAAAGCCAAAATGTATTAGAAAGTGTTTCATAATTTATGCTTGAAACATGATTTTTCTTTCTTGAAATGTATATAAATTTGTGGATTATTCGTTAGGAATCACTTATTGAACACAACATTTTTTACAAATTGAAATAATCACGAAAGAAACAAGTTGGAAATTGCACATAAAGCGTAGTAGCGTAAGCGTATGCACGTAAAGCGTATGATAACAAAATTTTAAAATATCACTCTCATATATCAATCTCATAAAAATGTAAATAGTTAATTACAATTTAAATGCGCACCAAATAATGTTCTCTCTATACCATTATGTAATGTAATACTTTTGTGTGGTTTTGTAAATCAATAACAAATGTTCTTTGCACCACAGATCGTGAAAAATGAATATATAATATCTACTTCATAGATGCATATGCATTTTATTATGTTCGAATGAGTATAACACCATTAAAATGCATTTGAAGCATTTCCCCCCATTGACCGTAATGTAACGGAATACTTTTGATTGCCCCTGTAATTGAACTATGCATCCGATTTTGATAAAATTTGAAATAACTCGACAAAATTAGGTAATAATTATGTATTTTAAATTTGAAACGATTAGAATGCATTTGAAACTTTTTCCTCATTGACCGTAATGTAACGGAATCCTTTTTATTGTCCCTGTAATTGATCTATGCATCCGATTTTCATAAAACTTGAAATGACTCGACAAAATTATGTAATAATTATGTATTTTAAATTTCAAACGATTCGGTTGGGTAGTTTTTGCGTTGTTA
Source organism: Maratus speculifer (assembly GCA_964019185.1). Lineage (NCBI taxonomy): Eukaryota > Metazoa > Arthropoda > Arachnida > Araneae > Salticidae > Maratus > Maratus speculifer. Next base: position 150,242,346 of record OZ025290.1, on the reverse strand, counting down.
TATGCGGACAGACAGACGGACGGACTGAACGACAACAATAGGTGCTACGTATTTGCATAGTTACGAACGCACCTAAAAAGCATTAATAATGCATTGGATTTCAGTACAGTACTTTAAAAGGAAATTGGAAAGGAAAGAAGCACGCTTAAAATAAATAAACGTTTATCACTAATTTGAGTAGCACGGCATTCGCTGGAATGAATTAAACATGAAAAGCGATTTCCATTTCAGTATAATTTTCTTCTTAAATGAAGAGATTAAAACACTTTCTGTGTAATGTTTTTTTTTTTAAATTCTATCTCTAGAAGATAGTTTTGCTTTGTAAGCCAGATGAATACCCATTTTATTTATATGTTAACAATGCAGTTCAAGATCCTTTTCCGTTTAATTCATGTTTACTTTAAAAATTCTTCTTAGTCGAATTCAATTGATAAAGCTTTGGCTTTTTTCATATTTTTTACATTCCTTTAGTCATGTTTTTCACCTAAAGAAAAACAGACTGAGATGTTTGAAATTAATAATAACATTCTTCTTCATGCAATTTTTAGATAAATGAAGTTTTATACACTATATGTATAAACACAAGTCTACACGCTTGCATTCGTACATGTATAGTTATCGTAAATATTATTATGTGGCGATAATTACAATATATATAGTTAGCAGAAAAAATAATTACATAGCTGGCGAATTTGTTGTATCATGCACAAATAAACACAGAATGAACTATGAAGAAAAAAATATTTGGAAAACATACATAAGCGTGTTTAATATTTGACTTAATACATGTATTAAAAATATGAAATTAAAAAAAAACAGTTGTAATGCCATAAGAGAAAATAATTGCGCACTAGCAATCAGAATAAAAGTATAGCAAATATTAAAATAATAATAATAATGGTGTATTGAAAAATGTTTCACAATCTATGCTTGAAACATGATTCTTCTTTCTTCTTTCTTTCTTGAAATGTACATTTATATGTGGACTATTGGGCAGAACTTTTACAGACTGATTTAACGATGAAAACAAATCATTAACAGTGCATTGGCTATAAGTACAATACTTAAATGGAAAGGAAGGAAGTACTTTTAAATGAATAAACGTTTAATTCTAATTTGTGTAGCACTGCATTTACTGAAATGATTCAAACATGAAAAGATAATCTCATTCCTGTATTATTTTCTTTTTAAATTAAGAGATTAAAACTCTTTCCGTGTAATGGCTATCCTTTTTTCAGTCTAATTCTAGAAGATAGTTTTGCTTTGTAAACCAGATGAACGCCTAGTTTATTTATATGTTAACAATGCTGTTCATTTTTTTCTCTAAATACTGAAGTTTTGTTATAAGATTTCAGGTAGTTTTGGAATATGTTTCATAATCTATCCTTGAAGCATGATTTTTTTTGTTTCTTTCTTCAAACGTGTATAAATTTGTGGCTTATTTGGTAGATTTTTTGCAAACTGAATTAATGATGAAAAACAAATAAAACATTAATAGTGCGTTGGATTTCAGGATAATATTTTAAATGGAAAATGGAAAAGAAGAAAGTACTTTTAAAATAAATAAACATTTAATTCTGATTTGCATAGCACGGCATTCACTGGAATGAATTAAATACAAAAGCGATCCCTATTCCAGTATTATTTTCTTCTTGAATTAAGAGATTAAAACTCTTTCCATGTAATGGCTTTTTTTTCAGTCTAATTCCTGAAGATAGTTTTGTTTTGTAAGCCAGATGAATACCTATTTTATTTATATGTTAACTATGCAGTTCAAGTGTCTATCCGGCATAAGCATTGACAAAAGCGAGTCTTTTCAGCCAATTTGTTTCAATGTTAAATGTTATTTTTATTCGTTTTTCTCGAATATTTCCATAATGAAGAATATTCCTAATAGTTTGTGGTATAATTACTGTTCCCAAAATTGAAACGACATCAAAAGATAGTTGTCGATGCCGTCATAAGTACTGGCAAAGCAAGTCTTTTTAGTGTATTTGTTTTAATAATAAATATGTTTTCGCTGTTCCTCGAATACTTGCATCAAGAAATATTCTTCTAATGATCTGTGGTTTAATTATTGTTCCCAAAGTTGAAACGACATCAACAGAAAAATGCAGAGAACTTAGCGTGAAAATAGCAACGCCAACTGGACAGCAATTTATATCAAAATATAGAAAAAAACATCAATTCGTTTCAAGGTCTAACAGAATCCGAAAATTGATAAAAAAATCGTGTTTTAGTTCTTCAGATTGAGAAATTGCAGAAATTGCAAAAAGAGTGGCATATCAGCCCCATCTGTAAAGCCATTTCCACCCTAATGTAGAAAACGTCAACGTGACAAGGTCTAACTAAATCTTAAACTTGATGAACAGACATTAATTAATTTGCACCAAAACTAATCAGCACTAATTTATATCCGGGACTAACTGAATCTGACGTTTCATGAAAAGTCATGCATTAGTTCTTGAGACATAGCTATTGTGATAATCATGAATAATACTGTATAGCAACGCCACCTAGAGAGCCATTTACACTAAAAGGTATCAGTGCCATCTTATATCATGGACTATATCATAATCTAGAGTTTTATGAAAACCCGCCTTTAGTTCATGAGATATTGCTATTGCGGAAATCGCGAGAAATGCAATATAACAGCACCTGTTCAGTGATATACATCAAAAACTAATCAGCTCCAGTTTATATCAAGATGTAACTGAATTTAACGTTTTATCAAATTCTGTGCTTTAGTTATTGAGATAGAGGGCCACAAACTTTTGTCACAGGCAGAGTGACAGAGTGAGAGACAACTTCACATACAAATGTTTTGTAAAATAATTTTTTTTTTAGTTTTTTTCTCTAAAACGTGTAAATCCGTCGAAAACTGGAATTCGAAAATGTTTACGAATACAATACTTTCTTCTTGTAAAGATGGAAGAAAGCAAAAATGGGTGTGTACATGAAAAGGAAAAGTGAATAGGTTACCAGAAAATATGTTGTCAATTTTTCTTCCTCGCCAAGTCTTCGGAACTGGAAAAGCACTATTATTTTAATATTTCTATTCGTCTATATAAAGCACGGTATATTTCCAGTATATCGGTCTTGGTGTATATTTTGGAGTAATTTCAGCCACATCACGAAAAATACGAAGAGAGCGTACCGCTCGTGCACTCCACTCTTTTCCGCCAAATCTTTTTGTGTGCGATCTCTTTTAACTTTACCTTATACGATAAGCGAATAAGGTATGGAAAATATTGTGCCAAATTTTATTTTTTTTCTCGCCAAATTTCCCTATATTGGAAAAGAACCAAAACTACATTAACGTCGGTCAGTTAATATATCAAATAATACAGCGCCGTCCAATGGCGTGCTATTAATAGCATGGGTATAAAGATGTAAAGCTTACATTCTTCTTACAATTCATTTTAAATTCTGACCTATAGATTTTGAAAAAAAACTTTATATGTGCAGACTTTAAATTAAATGACGGTGAAATCGATTATGGGTTGTTAATGATTTTTAAATGCAAATTTCACGAAATTAGCCAATTCTGAGCAATAGATTTAAAAAAAAAAAATCCTTAAATACGCAGAAATTAAATTAAATGACTATGAACTCGATTATGGGTGATAAATGCAAATTTCGCCAAATTAGCCAGCTATTACCTAGTTGGCTTTATATATGCTAATTTATTTTTGTGTTCAAATTTGGCGCTATTGTGGTAAACCTTTGTATTTTTCAACAATTACTAATTACGTCATTACGATGATGTGGCTCAGCCGGAATTCTGACGGATACACCAGGGAATTTTATATAATCAGTTTGTCACTTGTATAAAGAATTTGATTTCAATAAACTTAACACTTTTAGACAAGACCTATCTTTACAAAACTAGGAAAATAGTGATTTAAATACACTTCCGATGTATGACGTATTTGATATCAATAATTGAAATAGACCTAAAGTTGTAGGGATTTTAAATGCACTCCAAATTTTCTAATTAATTTAATTTATTTTTAATTTTAATCCCTGTATTGTTATAACCTTTATATTTTTTCCTAATTTACTAACTTAATCCGATTCTTGCTGCCTTTTTTAATTGAAATATGAGTCATTAACCTAAACAACATCTCTAGATTCCCCGCTTTTGGCCACAGCCTATTTAAGAAGGATTTGTGGAGCAATTTTAAATAAATAAAAAAAAAAACTTTTATAAATATTTTTTCACTGTGGCTACCAACCTCGTTTAAACTTTTTTTTAAGGCTCCCTAACTCCTTTGCAGCACAAATCCCATCAAGACTGAATCTTAAGTTGCCACGCAACTGGGCAATCCATGAATATGATCACATTGTTCCATTATTCCAGTTCAGGTCATTCGCTCACCTGCTCTCGTAGTGTACATAAGTTTCTGTGCCGGAACAGGTCGTGTTAAGAGCGATAGACATATGCCAGGAGGTCGTGAAGCTTGTGTTGTTGTGTTATTACTTCTATTTTTAAGAAACGAATCTTGTCTTCAGCCTCATATGTTGTTATATGGGACAACGAACTCATCGATCATCGTTTCTGTTTCTTTACATATGATTTTTAATATACGTGTTTTTTAAGTTTTAAAGACCAGTTTATTTTGTAACGCAATATTAAATAACATTTTATGCATCATTTTCATAAATAGATTTTTAGCTATTTGTTGTCAAATCCTCACATAATATTCTCTAACGTTTGATTTTATACAATGACATAAAAAAATAAATCTAAACTAGCATTTTATTTATTACTTATTTATTTTTCATGAAGTCGTAATTTTTTTTAAAAAACAAATTTTAATTCATTATATATTTTAGAAATCAAAGGTTTTAGAAAAAAAGTGCAGTGTATTTATTAATATATTTCCATATATTATGTATGTTATTTCATGGTTTCTTTTTGTATGTTTAGGATATAATACTTGATGTTAGATGAAATGTATACATTATAAAATGATTATGGAAATACTTGATAACGATACAAAAACATTCAAACTAAGACGAGGGAAACTAAAACAGTAATCTGTTGATGAAAAGCGTACCACATAAAGATATATTATGAAAAGAAGATGTTTGTGCTTCTTTATTAAAATGATCAAAAGATATTTTCGATTACTTAAAATGTTTTAAATTATTTTTTTTTTAATTTTGTTTCTAAAGATTTCTGTCTCAAACATTATCTATAAAAAATAATAAAATAAAACACAGAACGAAATGCTTTTAAATTACACCTTTTCTTCCTTTTATAAAACTGGTAAGTTATGTATAAACAAAATATTTTAAATTTATCTTATATATACATTGTATATATAAGATAAATTTAAAATATTTTGGTTTTTAAAGTTCATTAACGACAAATTAAAATTTTTTGAGTATCAGAATTAACATAACAAAAAACTAATTGTGCATTGATTAATGTTTGGAATGGAAATGCTTGGAAGGGAAATGTTTGGAAAGTGCATGATTACAAAACATTTATTTTGAAGAAGAAATTAGCATTTATTTTTAAAGAAAAAAAGCAGGAGTGTGCCGTCCGTAAAATTCAAAAACATCGAAGTGCAGGTATTTTGCATCAATGCATATAAAACATTCTGAATTGTGTTATTTTAAAGGTAAATTAAGTGGTTTTTGCTGCTTTATATTAAACATTAGGAAATAATAAATAAATTGAAAAATTTCCTTTCATGCCAATAGCGAATATGTATTTTCGCTTTTATAATTTTAGACGGGATTTAGAGAAATTTTTATATTACAGTTAATAAATAAATTTTAACTCATAAGTTTAAAAATAGCTTTAGTTTTTTATTATTTTAAATCTCATTTCAAAACAAAGTAGTGTAAATATGAAATTTAGTGAAACTATGTTTTAAATGGAGATTTTTGAATTATTCCTAAATATATTGTTACTTCTAGTATAAATTATACATACAAATATCAATTGGAATATTTCAACTATTGCGCGAGCAAAGCCGTGGGGTTTGCTAATTTTATAATAAAGAAAGACTTCTGGCTGATTGAATAGTTATTCATCAACGCAGAATTGCTGAAACGACTACAGCACGAAATTTGGAAATAGATTACTATTGTCACTTAGGCAAATAATTAAAAAGTACTTTTGAAACTTTAGTTTCTAAAGAGGTGAAAAGCAGGGGGGGATTTTTAGAACATTTGGCACAGTTCGGCAGCAGCTTTAAGTAGGAGACATGATGACACATGACATTTTGCTTTGAATATCTTCCAGGACTTTTCTCATTTACAAACATTTTCCATTGCGTACCATCTGGAGCAAAATGAATTCCATCTTTATAAGATGCAGTATTTTCTAGATCTTCACTTTCATTGGAATCCGATGAAGAAATATTATCAATATTAATTTTATCAATTTCTTCTTCATATTCGGATTACTCACCGCCTTCAGATTCGTTATCTGAAAGCTCTCGTAATAAAGCAGCTATTTCATCCGGTGTTAAACCTTTTTTCCACGACATTTTGCCGTTAATTCTTCTAGAAAAGAGCTATGCAGGGTCACTCAATTATAAAACGTAAAATGATAAAACTTTACACGAAAAGACAGTCGAATAATGACACACAAAGAATTTCGCAAGCAGCAGGCAATTCTTTCCGCAGGTGCACGTCACTGACCATTTTTCTAAATAAAAGGGATCTAAAGAAGGGAGGAACAAAAACATTTACACATCTGGTAACCGAGAAAATATTATAAATCCCAAGGTCATGAGACGCGAAAATAACGAGGGAATGTTACTTACCTTACGCTGGAGTCGTTTCGACTCCGTTGGGCGTTCTAGGGGTAGTAGCCTACTAACAATTTAGAAAATGTGATTATATTTTATAATTTTGTAAATAAATAGAGATTATAAAAATAATAAAAGTCACGGAAGGAAAAAAATATGAATCAAAATTTGTATGAGATATGTGCATTTAAGAGGCATTTGGAGTCGAAAGGACTCCATCGGGCGTTCTAGTGTTAAATTTAATGTATTTTGATACATTTTTTTTTCTTGTAACATAAAAATGTTTGTAACATAGAAATTTTACTGAAATAGTGATGAAATATTTGCTCTCTATGTAGACAGTTTTAGATAAAAAGTATCTTTTGAAAAGTTTTTAAAACGTAATTCCTACACTTCAGACATTAATTTTATTTCTAGTGTCTTTATAGATTGTTTCATTCCTTCAAAAAATTTCATAATGAATGTTTTAAGGCGTTTGAAAAATAGACTTTTTAAATTGGAATAAAACTCTCTTTATCTGTGAAAATGAGTATATGCTCTAACGTTAGCTGTAGATAATTTATTACCACATTAAAATTTTGAACTAAAGATATAGCTTTCAAAATTTTTGAGTATTCTTGAAATTATTCTTTCTTTATTCAATATTAAAGTGATTAAATTAATGTAAATTATTTTTTAAATATTCAGGAATGAATGTTATAATTTGTAAAACTGAAATATGCATACACAACTAATTTTTTTAATTAATTGTGTTATAACTTAGCAAACGTATTAAAGATGTCTTTAAAAATATTTTATAGTTTTACATACCTAATCATTTTAATATATTTTAACCTTATTGTAATATCTTTACACATATTAATTAATTTAAGGCATAAAACAGTACTCAGTAAATAATCGAGGTGGGCGAACTTTTACACATAACATATTTAATACACATAATTCACTGCACGCGACATACACACATTGTAAACACAAAACAATTAATCTGGAACGCAGTACATTTATGTTCCTTACAATAATTCCATGGAATGGACAAGGGGCGCCATCTACAGTTTTACCTGAAAAGTAAAAGTATAAAATACCACAGCTCTTCCCCACTTAGTAATGAAGTCGTTCAGGAGCTCTTCGATGTCTTCTGGATCGTCTAAGTACCTGTGGAAAAGAAGAAGAATTAGTTTTGACATGTTCAGGAGCATCAACTGTAGCACTAGTAGGAACCGACGGTTTTGGGAGAACGTTATCAGAGTTAATTGAATTTGAACTCGAAGAATCAGGATCATGAAAGTCAGTTGGCATAGGATCTGGAGCCACTGGAACATGAGAGTCAACTGGTTGCGGATCTGTAAAACTTGACTGTAAGGGTGGAAAATCATCTTGCTTCACCTTTGCATTTTCACTTCTAAAATTTTCTGCAACATTTTCTTCCGAATTTGGATCAGTAGTTAAAGAAATACCTTCCCCTACATTAGTTATTTGATCCACATGCCTTTTCCAAATATTCGAACCAACTTGAACTCTGTAATGTAATTTTCCTTCTCTTGCTACGATTCGACCAATTTTCCATTTGGCTTCTGGAGTATAATTTCTTACAGCTACTTTCTGGTTGATTTCAAATTCTTTTACTTTAACTTTAGATTTCCTTGCAGTTTGCTTTTCATGAACAAAATTTGCAACATTCGGCACGATCAAATCTATGTTTGTTCTTATGTGACGCTTTAGAAATAAAGATGCAGGACTTTCCCCCGTTGTAACATGTGGCATCTACCTGTACTGCATAAGAAAGTTATTCAACTTCATTTGTAAAGTACCTGGTTCAGACGCTAAGGCTTTTAATCCACGTTTGACCGTTTGCACATATCTCTCAGCCTGTCCATTTGTAGATGGATGGTACGGTGCACTAAACTTATGTTTTACACCATGACTTTTTAAGAATATTTCAAATTCTTCAGATGTAAACTGCTTAGCATTAACTGATACCAAAGAAATAGGAAAACCGTATCGTGCAAAGAGAAAAGAAAGACAAATAATTGTATTTTCTGAAGTTGTACTAGGAACTATAAATACTTCAGGCCATTTACTATAAGCATCAACCACTAACAAAAGCATTTTCCCGTTAACAGGACCAAAATAATCAATATGAATTCTCTGCCATGGAGCTGTAGGCCATTCCCAATGATGTGTATCAACTTTAGGAGGATTATTTTTTAAATTTACACAAATAGAGCAATTTCTTGCAATATCTTCTATATCATGGTCTATTCCTGGCCACCATACAAAACTACGGGCTAAAGATTTCATTTTCACTATACCAAAATGACCAAAATGTAATTCCTTTAATATCTGTTGTCGATGAATTTCTGGGATAACTACCCTACAACCTTTTAAAATGCAACCATGCTGAAGAGTAAATTCTTCTTGTTTACCACCAAAAAGTAAATTCTTAGGAATTTCTGAACCAGAAATGAGGTGATGAAAAATTTGTCGCAAAAGAGGATCAGTTTTTGAGCTGAAGCAATAGATTTAGCATTTAAAGGTAAAACAGAAAGCTGATTTATCTGAATGATTTCAGATTCATCAAGTCCCTCATTTGAATTATGCGAAAGTGCATCGACATTCCCGTGTTCAGTAGTCTTCTTATAACGAATGTTATACTGGAACGTTTGTAAATATATGGCATATCTTTGCGTTCTAGCAGCTGATAAAACAGGAATACTTTTAGAAGGTGAAAAAATTGAAACTAATGGTTTACTATCAGTAAACAAAGTGAATCTCTTACCGTAAAAATATTGAAAAAATTTCTTAACACCAAATATTATTGCTAATGCCTCCTTATCTACTTTACTATACCGTTTTTCGGCATTATTCAAGGTTCTGGATACAAATCCAATAGGCTTTTCAGTCTTGTCTGGCATCACATGCGAAAGAACTGCAGAGATACCATATGGAGAAGCATCAGTAGCTAAGATTAAAGGTAATTTTGGATTGAAATGGGTAAGCACTCTGTCAGAAGTAATTTCTATTTTTAGTTTTTTAAACGCTTGATCACATTTGTATGACCATTTAAACTTCACATTCTTTTTAAGCAAATTATTCAAAGGATGTGCAATTGTCGATAAATTTGGCACAAATTTAGCATAATAAGTTACCAGACCAAGAAATGCTTTAACCTGGGAAACATTTTCTGGCCTAGGGGCATTTACAATTGCTTCTATTTTATCTGGTGTTTTATGAATACCATGTTTATCCACTTTATACCCACAATAAGTAATTTCATCTGCCATGAAGAATGATTTTTCCTTATTTATCCGAATATTATAATTTCTCAACCTTTCTAATACTTGCTTTAACCTTTGTAAATGAATTTCATCTGTTTCCCCAGTTATTCCTATATCATCAATGAAAATTGTAATTCCCTCAATTCCACTTAAAATTTGCTCGATTTTTCTTTGCCATATAGCAGGAGAACTACTAAGACCCATTGGTAATTTAAGAAACTGAAATAATCCTTTAGGTGTATTAATGGTTAATAATTCTTGGGATTCCTCATCAACGGGCAATTGGAGGTATGCTTGATTCAAATCAATTTTTGTAAACTGAACACCACCACTTAAAGTAGCTAACATATCTTCTATTTTAGGCAAGGGATATTTTTCTACTTTCAGATATTTATTTAATGTAACTTTAAAGTCTCCGCATAAACGTATTTTACCATTAGATTTTACCATTGGAACAATCGGGGTTGCCCACTTGCTATTTGTAACTGGTTTAATTATACCAGCTTCTTGTAATCTTTGTAATTCCTCATTGACTGCAGCACGTAGTGCATAAGTAACAGTCCTTGCTTTACAAAATATGGGTGTAGCATCCTTTTCAAGATAAAGCTCTGCCTTTAACCCTTTAATTTCCCCTACTTTATCAGAAAATAAATCAGAAAAATCATTTAACAATTTTTGCAATTTATCAGAATAATTTACAGTCTCATTAACATAGACAGATCTTAAATTATGTGGAAAAATATCGAATGCAGAGGCCCAATCACGGCCAAATAATAATGGAAAAGTATCTTCTTTTATCAAATATAATTTTAACTTTTCTTTTTTATTTTCATAAGTAACATTTACTTCAACATAACCTACAGGTTTAAAAATTTCACCAGTTGCAGTTTTTAACTGACTATCTGGGGGTAAAATTTTATAATCAGGAAAAATTCTGCGAAATCTTTTTAAAGGAACAGCAGAAATTCCCGAACCTGTGTCCAATTCCATATAAGCCCTTGCTTTATTTTCAATTAACACAGATAATTTAATAGGATTTGCACCTGTATTTTTTATAGTTAATACATTTACTGTATCTACTGAATTTACGTGTTTTTGGAAAGTTTTACTTCTACATACTTCTCCACTATGGCCTTTTTTCTTACAAATTTTACAAGTAGCATTAATAAATCTACATGAATTGGCTAGATGAGAAGTATTTCCGCATCTATAACACTTTAATTTACTTTTATTTGCCTCAGAATATGTATTATTTACATGATTGTTGACATTTGACTTCTGACAATCATTCGATAATTTCTTGGGGTGTACGTTCTTTGAACTTGAAATTTTATTAATACTGAAATTTTTATCTTTAATTTCAGAAATTTCAATATCTACATTGTGTAAGGACAAAGCTTTCTCAACTGCTTTCTCAAAAGTTAACTCCTCTACTTGCGTAATCAATTTATTTTGAATGCTTTCGTTTTTCAAACCGCGTAAAAATTGTTCCAATAAATTTCATTTAACCTTTTACAGGCCAATGTTCCCAATTGGGAACATAAGTTAAAAAAATTATTACAAATTAAATTTAATCAAACTTGACTCAAAAAAATTAGCCGAAAGAGTAAAAAGAACCCTTGATTTTTTAAAATAGAAGTTACATTCCTATCGTTAATGAGGAAATGTACAGAAAATCATAAAAAATGATGAATACCCACTATAAAATAATCAGACATAAGAATGATTTTTTGAAACAGATTTTTTGAATTAGATAACAAGATTTTTTTAAACAGAGGTTATATTCCTATCATTTATGGGGAAATGTGCGGAAAATAATGAAAATGAAAAATGAACACTGGAAAATGACCACCGGAAGTAACCAATGTTCCCAATTGGGAACATTCTGAAAATTACATATAAAAAAATTTGCATCATATTAAATGACTAATATCCCTTAACTAAAGCATAAGAAGGCATAATATGCAAAAAAATAATGTAAAATATGCCTGGATCTGAATTTGGCCTGTAAAAGGTTAATGTATCACCCGTAAAACAAGAAAAAGTTGTATTTTTCTTTAATCTAGCAGCAAAATCTTGAACTGATTCTGACTCATTTTGATAACACTTACGAAATTTTATTCTTTCAATAAATTTGTTGGGGGCGGGGCTTAAATGCTTTATCAATATGTCAACAATCTCAGAATATTTTAATGTTTCACACGATTTTGGGAAACATAAATTACTCAGCAAATTATAAAGCTTAGGGCCCATGCAAGATAAAAGGGCCGCAACTTTTTTTTCCTCTTTTAATTCATTCAGAATAAAATTCTGCTCCAGGCGTTTAATATATGCCTGAAATGATTCCACTTTATCATCGAACTCTTTAAATGAAAACATTGTATTTTTATGCAATAAGACAGGAAAAAAAGTAAGTTAAAATTCAATGCACTTACCACCCCCTTGTTTTGTAGCTGCTGATATATTCTGGAAGGCCGTTGTTACATTTCTGAAATGTTCAAATCAAAACTGAAATGAGCCATTTCCATTTGGCTCGCCGTTATTCTTGTAAAATTTTTACGGTAGAAAATTTTAACATCGTCGCCATTGTAATATCTTTACACATATTAATTAATTTAAGGCATAAAACAGTACTCAGTAAATAATCGAGGTGGGCTATTTTTTACACATAACATATTTAATACACATAATTCACTGCACACGACATACACACATTGTAAACACAGAACAATTAATCTGGAACGCAGTACATTTATGTTCCTTACAATAATTCCATGGAATGGACAAGGGTCGCCATCTACAGTTTTACCTGAAAAGTAAAAGTATAAAATACCACACTTATAATATGTAGAAAGGATGTTTGTCTGTTACAGAATCCCATACACATTTTTTCTTTGTCATTTCACATAAAAAAATGCGGTATGTTTTCCAGGAGTAATGAGACTATGATGCCAAGTGTTAATATTATGCTCTAATATACGCATTTATGAAGGAATACCAGTAAGGGCACTACGATTTGAGAGCCGAAGGGCTATCAGTCGTATGAATCACAAATAGCCGCCAAAAGTTAATTTGTTTCATTAGTGGACCTTATCACTGGAAGAAAACTTGTAAGAGTTAACACCCGAGCTAAAATTGGTGACTTAAGTTCAGATGTCTGATAACTATACATTTATTTTTTTTAAAAACTTGTATTTTATATAAATTTGTAGCGTAATTAATGTACTTTCAACATGTTGTGGAAGATTTTTGGATGTATCTCTGAGGTAAATTGTAATTCAAACTATACTGTAAATACGTATACCGGGGTAATAACGCTATCCACTTGAGTTAGTAACCCCATTGATTTTTTTCAGCGACGGAATTACAGCCCAAGAGGCTTTATTATTTATTTATCTTCTTTTATTTTATGCTCGAGAGAGCATTATTGTCATTGTTGAAAACCAAATAAGATAATAAAATTATTAAATTAATAGTTTAAAATGCTGCTACTTTTATTTCAGAAGAAGAATATATGAAATGAATATTACTGCATCCTGATACTGGACTTCATAATAAATAAGAGCACTTAGTCAATTTCTAGGGCTGTAATTCTATATTTCAAAAAAAAAAAAAAAAAAAAAAAAATTGAAAATTGGTAGAATTTTAACTTTGCATTATTACCACAGTACATCTGACATTGAAAGTTAGCAAAAAACAAAATTTGAATATTTCTTAATACATTTTAATGCGTTTAAAGAGGAAAAGTTGAAAAAAACCCCTCATAACAACATTTTTCTTCAAACAAAAGATTAATTTCAAATAAAATCACGGTTTAGATAAAAAACCAAAATTAACTAATGAGTAAACCTTAGTACATCAGATATAAATCATCAGATTCTTTTAAAACATATTTTAAAAACTCATCTTGAAACAATTGTTTGATATTTCATTTTCGTGACAATTAATATTTAAACAGATAACTTCTTTACTTGTAAACATGCTAGCATAACGGATTAATAAGAAAATAAATATGACCTTTCAATTTCATATGAAACTTGATTAACATCACTGGCTTTTGATTTTATAGTTAACCTTTTCGGGTCCCATTTTTTTTTCCAACTTTGAGAAAAAAATTACTTTTACTTTAATAACATTAACACTAGCTATCCAAATAGATTAATTTGAGTTCAAAGAATACTTCATTGTCTGATAGATAACGAATGTAATTTTATATCAATTCATATCTATATGACAATAGGCTAAGGAAGAGTTTTTAAAGATGTTTAGAAAACATTATATTGCAACAAGATTTAACTGATATTACAATTTTCTAATACTTTTTGCGCTTTGTTTCACACGATTTTTTCAGGAAAGTAACCAGTGAAATACAGGGTGATTCATAAAAGATGGGCAGAACTTTAAGGGGTTATAGTACACTTAAAGACAAATAATATTAAATAGGAGACTAAGAGTCCCAGATGTATTCCCAAGGAGATAGGGGGCATTAAAGTTTAGGGTCCGAAATTTCAAATGATTATAAAAAATGGAAAAATTGGTCGATTCGTTTGCGGTTTTTGCAAAAAATTTTCTTTATGCCAGTATTTTCTTGAAATAAAATTTTAAAGTTCAATTTCAAAAAATGCCGATAGGGGGCGCTTTAGACTTTGGAGTAACAAACAACTATTTTTTAACGTTATTTTTTGTATTTCTTTAAATGATTTCGAAAGCTTAGACTTAAACTTAAATTTTGATCTAAAAATCTGAGTCCTAACGAGTAGTTAAGTAGCGTAAACTGAAATTTGAAATTTGAAACCCTTCTCCCTCCAGAACAAAAATCAGTTATTCCCGATCTTTGTGTCGTAGATTAGGCTCTAACTACTGCCGCGTTTTGCTAAAATTATTCTTTATGTCAGTATTTTCTTGAAAATAAATTTTAAAGAAAAATTTCAAAAAATTCCGATAGAGGGCGCTTTAGACTTTGGAGTAACGAACAACTATTTTATACCGTTATTTTTTGTGTCTCATTAAATGCTTTCTAAAGCTTAGACTTAAATTTTCAGCCCAAAATCTGAATCGTTAGACGTGGTTAAGTTTCTGGGGAGAGGGGTTTGAAATTTCTACTCCTGAGCACAGTTCAGTTTACCATGTCCACACATTGTGTGCTGTGATACGAGGTAAAAAGACACAAATTAGGATTATGTTACCAAAGCATATTTATTAACATGTAATTACAATAAATGTTCAAAATTGTGACCACCAGAGGTTATGCACGCAGAACAACGGCGAAGAATGGAACGGCGAACATTCGCGAAAACATCAGGCTTTTCGAGCACTTCCCCTACAGCGGCGGAAAATCTGGCGACCAGTTCCTCGGGGGATTCAATGGGTGTCTCATACATAAGAGCCTTCAATTGTCCCCAAAAAAAGAAATCGAGGGGTGAAAGATCTGGCGAGCGAGCAGGCCAAGCAACAGGACCACCTCGACCAATCCATCTGTTCGGAAATGTGATGTCCAGATAGTTGCGGACGTCTCGTACGTAATGGGCTGGCGCTCCATCGTGCTAGAACCACATGACCCGCCGGATGCGTGGAGGAACAACGTTTAACAGGTCTAGCAGCACATGTTGCAGAAATGTGAGGTATGTTTTACCGTTGAGGCGTTCAGGAAGAAGGTACGGTCCGATTAGGTGGTCTCCGAGGATTCCTGCCCAAACATTGATGGAAAAGCGTCTCTGATGAGCATGTGGATACGTAGCATGTGGATTGACATCCGCCCATACATGTGCATTGTGTGTGTTAAATGTACCTTCACGTGTGAAGGTACATTCATCGGTGAAAAGCACAGTTCGTCCAAAATGTGGATTTAGCGCGTTCTGCTGCAGAAACCAGCGGGCGAATTCAATACGATTTGGATAATCCCCTGGAGACAGTTTCTGGACTCGTTGCACATGAAACGGGAGCAAATGTTCATCCTTCAGTACCCTCCAAGTCATGGACTGTGAGGTATCCACCTGCCTAGCCACTGTTCGTGTACTTGTACTTGGCTGCGCCGCTACTACATCCAGAATGGCTTCTGGAACAACTACTGATTCGTCCTTTTTTGCACGACCTGCATTCGACCGGGAAGCGAGAAATGATCCCGTCTCACACAACTGTCTGTGCAAGCGCTCAAAAGTTTTGCGGTTAGGCAACCGCCTGTTGGGAAATCGCTCTCCGTACATTCGTTGTGCCTCTGCACCATTTCCATCTGCCGCTCCGTAAATTAAATGCATCTCAGCCTTTTCCTTATTCGTGAAGGGCACCATCTTCCGATTCATTACTACAGCGACTTACACTTGACTCACCGTTCAGTGGTTTTTATGCCTGAATCGTGTCGAAATTTTGCATACATGTTCTTCTTCTTCCCCATTTGACATTTGCATACTTTCTGTCTCCTTTATCACCCGGTGACTAGCGTCAGGAATGGAGCGTTAACGTTTCCATGAGCGACGTTTCCAACTTTGCCAGTGCCTTTATGAGTGAATTCCGACTATGCAGTCCTTGACGAAAGTTGTATTTTTGCCTCGTATCACAGCACAGAATAGTTGGGCATGGTTAAGTAGTACAAACTGAACTATGTTCAGAAGTTGAAATTTGAACCCCCTCCCCTCGCTACTGAACCACGCTCAGCGATTCAGATTTTGAGCTGAAAATTTAAGTTTAAGTCTAAGCTTTAGAAAGCATTTAATGAGACACAAAAAATAACGGTATAAAATAGTTGTTCGTTACTCCAAAGTCTAAAGCGCCCTCTATCGGAATTTTTTGAAACTTTTCTTTAAAATTTATTTTCAAGAAAATACTGACATAAAGAATAATTTTAGCAAAACGCAGCAGTAGTTAGAGCCTAATCTACGACACAAAGATCGGGAATAACTGATTTTTGTTCTGGGGGGAGAAGGGTTTCAAATTTCAAATTTCAGTTTACGCTACTTAACTACTCGTTAGGACTCAGATTTTTAGATCAAAATTTAAGTTTAAGTCTAAGCTTTCGAAATCATTTAAAGAAATACAAAAAATAACGTTAAAAAATAGTTGTTTGTTACTCCAAAGTCTAAAGCGCCCCCTATCGGCATTTTTTGAAATTGAACTTTAAAATTTTATTTCAAGAAAATACTGGCATAAAGAAAATTTTTTGCAAAAACTTAAACGAATCGACCAATTTTTCCATTTTTTATAATCATTTGAAATTTCGGACCCTAAACTTTAATGCCCCCTATCTCCTTGGGAATACGTCTGGGACCCTTAGTCTCCTATTTAATATTATTTGTCTTTAAGTGTACTATAACCCCTTAAAGTTCTGCCCATCTTTTATGAATCACCCTGTATAAGTTTAAAATAAAAGAATCGCAAATGGTGCAAGGAGAATTAAGCAAACATTTAATAAATGTTTGCTTAATTCTCCTTGCACCATAAGATTATCATTATTACTAATGGCCTAATCGTTAAAGAAATCATACCATTAAGGCATATTCACATTAAAATTATTACACATAAACAGTAACAAAAGTATTTTTAAAACAAAATTATACTCAATTAAAAAGCATGTAATATTAATAGTTTATCAGACCTGAAAGGAACAATACAAATTTTACAAAATTTAGCTGCCAAAATCTGCAAATATTAAGAATGAGATTTAATTTCAAAGTGTCGCTCCAACATTTGTATCCAAACAGAATTGACACCACAGTTCTTCATGTGAATATAAAGATGTAGAATGGTAGATTTCCACTTGAATTTAAACCAACTATGCACCAGAAGAAATAAGATTGAAATTGATATTATTGAAGTATTCCATATAGTCCGACCATTTCATAAAAACCAAACACCGTCTATATATGTAGTATTTGTTTAAAAATTATATCCATTGTTACAAAAATTTATTAGCAAATTGTTGAGATTTAAAAATCATTGTACTTTGTAATAACATAGTCTTATTTATAAAGTTAAAAATTATTGGTGCTTCTTAATCTCGTTTCACCATTGGAACTTCGCGAACGTCAATTTTTCGGACGAGGTTTCAATAGCTTATAGTTGCAGTTATTGCAGCACCAAAGTTTGGTTTAAAATTTTAATCGTAAACATATTTTATATTTTCGCATCTTTGTCAAATTTAGTTTATACACTATCTTAACATTTTACAATTTTTTACAATATACATGCTTGAAATACATATTTTACACAAAATAAACAAAGCTCATAACAGGATGATTACAAATATTGCTTCTAGTTAAGCATTAATTTAGAAATGAGCATGATTTTAAAAATGTAATTTTATAGAATAATTAAGCAAATTAATTTAAAGCTCATGAGCGAAATCACTCAAAGATTGAACACATGCCGTCGCGAATGTATTAAAATAAAAGTAAATCATAGTATGATTTGAAAAGAGAAAGGAAAATCACACTTTATACACAAATCGATCGACAAAAAGAAAAATTCTTAACTTCTTGTTCAAGAGAACTATTATTGTTGAAAAATGAAAATAAAAATTTTGCGATGTAACACTGCTATGATATTGTATTTCTAAAATATTTAACATTTCAAAGCAATTCTGAAACTCTTAATAATATTGTAATCTAATTACCATACAACATAAAATGCTGCAGTTTACAAAAGACGTTAAATCATGTATTGGACAACTTTTAGATAAATTATTAAAATCTTATTAAATAAATTGAACTTCTTAAATAAATTTCAGCATAAGTTAACTTCTTTATTCATAAATAATGTTAACAGTTATTTTTTCTTAGGGCAATTATTTAAAATTTTAAATCTTATAAAATGTATGTAACTAAAAGTTCTGTAAATTATGGTTGAAAAATAAAGCTAGGATAAAGTTGTGTAATTACATCTCACCTTGAAAAACGATAAAATATAACAAGTTCATTTTTAAACGAAACTATTTCCTAATTTAAAATGCCAAACATAATTCCTAGACTTTGCGTACTTTAATTAAGGTTAATTTCCGCGTCGAAGATTTTAGATCCGCTAAGCACACACCCACACACACAAAATAGCTTCTGGAATAGTTTTATTTTAAAATACGCTTATGCACCTTCCATTTTTTTTGGATGGAATTAAACATTGGAGAAACATTTTCAATGGAGTTTTCGAGGAAGTTCGTTATAATTTTGTATACAAATACTATTGTCACTTTTATGAAAAGTTATCATATTTTGAAGAACAGTACACTCATAATTTGAAATCAGCTTATTAATAGGTAAATCTTGACCTTATATTAAATGACAGTTTCAATACAGAATGGCCGTAGTTAAAACAATGTTTAAAGGTTAGACGTAAAAAAAATTACTGTCAAAATGCAAGAAAATTTCGTGAAAAATTTAAAACGATAGAGAACTGATTTTATGCAGAAAAAATTTGCACAACCAGGAAAATCGTTTGCACTTATGGCTCTTTTTTTAAAATAAAAAAGGCACAAGACAAAAAAAAGTTTCACCTGAGTGTTCTGACATTTTAATAAACCATTATTACCAAAATATTCAAGCTCTAATCTATATAATGCTACGGGTAATTTGATTAATTGGTTTTTATCAATTATTATCAAATAAACCGGTTATTTGATTAGTTCAAAATAATTTATCAAATTAACCGGTTATTATTAATGGTTACAATTAATTTTGGTCAATATAATAAATTTCACTCGTTTATCTTGAGATTTTCATTATATATGCATATATTTATTCCATGTCAGAGTCTTAATCTTGTGCATAACAGCTTTTGTGAGCTCGGAAATTTGTTTTTTTCAGTTAGCAACAACTTAAAGATGTCTAAGATAAACCATACGGATGTATGGTTTATTTTAGATGCGTACAGCCTCATCTTTTGGAATGTTCATAAATATTTATTTTTTGTTAATTACGAATATTTTGTGTGACAGATAGTGTCAGTTTAATTCTATTTTTCTATCTATAAAATATAAGGTGAAAATGTAGCTATTATTCATTTACAGGTTCACATAAAAGAATTCCATTAGATAATGGTAAAAGGGTGAATTCTGTGTGATATATTTTAAATATATTAACCTGTTTCTTGCATAATAAAATTCATGTATGTCAATGAGGCTTAGTATAAATTATACGATACTGCCTTCCCTCATATAAAGTACATAGTATTTACAGGGACACACAAAAGATTTCAAATAGTACATTCTTTACGAAGTATTGTATATGTATCCGATGATAGCTGGTAGATGGATGAATTGCATTTTAATCATGATATGCGCATATAAGTTTCACTAAATTTATGCATATTATATGGTGTGTATAAATGCGATAGTTAATATACAGGGCTACCCAAAAGAGATTGTCAACGTTATTGAATCTGAGCATAAATTACTAAAAGGTAATTCTTAAATAAATTATGCATTTTTTACACTGAAATGCATTAAATTTACTAAGAAAGGTTTGCAGAATATAGATAAAATGACATAGAGGTCCACGCAAAGAATTATGTACATGGAGCCTATGAATGATAATTTATGAGAAAGTGATTTAGTTGCTTTAAGAGTGTTTTAGTTTAAAATAAATTTTATCTTAACAATGATGTGTAATAAAAGTACCAGACAAACTACAAGACTGAACAAAGTATTCAAGTATGTATCCATCTATTAGTATAAATTGCTGAAAGAGAAATTTCAAGGTAATAGGCATTTTTTGCTAAACTTAATTTTCCCATTATATAGTATGTATATTAGTTGACAGATTAAATACAGGGCTTTTCAATAGTACTGGAATACATATTTGGCTATATTTGGCTTTATAGCCTTATTTACCTAAACAACGAAGTTTTGTTAAAGATTGCATGGAGCGTTGGAAAGTGCTTCATAATCTATGCTTAACGCATGATTTTTCTTACTTGTTTTTCTTTTAATGGCGGTTAAGCGCCACAGTAATTTCTGTTTTAAATCATCCTGTATATCCTGCGTTATACTCTCAAAAATGGGAAAGTTACTAAAGTTTTTCTAGGAAATTCGTATTTTAAGGATTTTTCGATAACGGTAATAATGAAAGTTCACGTAACAGATACATATTTGCACGATGAACTAAAAAAAATTAAGGTTACTAAAATTTTTTAAAGAAAATCAGATTCCTAGAACTTTTTAAGTAACGGCAAAAAGGGTATTGTATAAAATTGTACTAAGATTACCATAATTTTAGTAGATTTT
The DNA here is from genome assembly GCA_964019185.1 of Maratus speculifer. NCBI lineage: Eukaryota > Metazoa > Arthropoda > Arachnida > Araneae > Salticidae > Maratus > Maratus speculifer. Next base: position 150,221,089 of record OZ025290.1, on the reverse strand, counting down.
TTTTTGTAAAGTTACAGATTTCTGTAGTTTTACTTACAAGTTTTGTAGATTGACATAATTTTTTTTTTGTACAGTGTGCAGATGAAAATTTAGTAAGTAGACAAATTTAGATAACATTAGAGTACTAGATTTGCTTTTTTTTACAGTGTATAACAAGTTTAATTTTAGTTAGACTTACAGATAACTTTGAGTATGAAAATTATTTTGTCATCACCATGTACTTTTTAAAGCATAAAGAGTCTTCTAATGCATTCATATACCTACTGGCTTTCATTTAACGTCTAAACATGTTTCACAAAAAACACGAAAGAAACAAATGTTTTTTTCTGATTGTTAATTTTTTTAAATTAAAATATATCAGTTATAGCCCAGTCATTTTAGCAAAAATAGGGGAAAAATTAGAACAAAGCTAAATTTTTGCGTAGGTGCTAGTTAGGTTATGTAGATAAACATGCTAAAAGTCCCCGTCGATACGATCTGAGCTTCCGCCACCAGGGGGCACTAATGAGCTTGAAAATCAGTTTCCTGTGTTCATCTCACGAACAATAGGATTTAGGGAAAGAAGTTCAATTACAAAGTTGTAGATAATGTAATTTCCTATAAAAAGTGTCAGTAACATCTGTTTGTCACACACACCCTTCCCTGTCAAAAATGTAAAAGAATGAACATAAATGAAAATAAAATTTTAAAAATACAAAAGATCTGCTGCTACTTTAAAAAAATTACGTAAATAGATCTATAACTCACACCTTTGAATGGGGAAAGTTAATATATAATATACATTTATGTTTATTTCCACACTACCCTTGAGGTATAGCAAACACTTAGTGCGCTTTTTTATTGTGGTTTCCCCCGTAGGCATATTCCACATATAGTGACTGGCTTAATCCAATTTCAGTCGTTTGACGGCTTTAGTAGTTCTTTTCAAAATTTCAATTTCTACACTCGATTCAGATTCGTCATTACCTGTATTTATTTATTTCGTTGTTGTGCTGCTTTCAGTATTTTTTGTTTGCCTTTCGATATCATCACTGAATTCAAAAGTAGCGCTTCTCTCCTCCCTTGCAGTGGGAAGGATACTGTCAATATCTTCCTCGTCTTCATATTCAATTTTACTTGCATTATGAAATGAAACTTATCAGAACATTTCAATCCAATTTTTGGCATCCACATGCTTTACCACATCCTTTGGAGCAAGTACAAAAAATAGATTCGATAATATTTTTTGGCGAGGGCGATAAGGTAGCTGGAATTGGAGACAAATTAGGTGCATTTTGCCAGCCCCAGTTCTCAGGAAATAGTTTATTGCTCAATCAGTATTGTACTTGATGATAAACACGTAAACTATGCAATCTAGCCTAGCATCTTCGGTAGGCGGCAACAATAAAAGGCTTTTTTTTACAAACAGCAACTCTTGAAACATACGTAAAGGTGCTTGTTCTGGGAAATTTCTGCTTTACCAACGTATAAAGCAAAAAAAGAAAAAAAAATAGTTTTCCCGCCTCGGAAACTTTAAATTAAGATACTCGATCACTTTTAAAAATGCTGGCAGCTTGTATGTTATGATCTTCTTCCTTTTTCAAAAATTTTGCTAGCGACATTTTACCTTTCCCAAACATTGCTGATGTCGAGTCACAACCTGAAAAAGCGTGAAGGAACAATATGAGATCTTTCAGAACAGCATCATTCTTAAGACTGTGCGATGAATACAGGGTGGTTACACATCGCCCTCTTCTAGGTTAATAAAAAATATCTCTATCTCTGGAGGTGCTAAAGCAGTCAACAATACGAGCAAGTCAACATCATAGCCAACAACAGTTGTAAGCGCATTAGACTTTGCTACTTCAAAGCTGTGTTAACAATTAGTGTGTCTGCATCTTCTTCTGCTTGTTTCGCTTTGAAACCTTTCTCCATAAATTTTTCCATAAGCATAGATATGAGACGTGTCTTATTTCAATGATTAGATAAAAAAATTCTTTTTCGGGATACTTTAGAGCTTTCTTTTTTTCTTTCTGTATAAAAGCTTCGTCTAATGCATCAGAACATAAACAATATTTTCCCTTAAATTCAAACAACGGACTGTCATTTCTCAATTTTTCCTTCAATGGAGTAATTTATGAGGACCTTGATCTTTTTTCTGCAATAGATTTATTGTATGATTTAATAGAATTCTTTCCTACTCTTTGAATGAACTGTAAATTCATTGTTGTTTTTAGCCATTTCTACAAATATTTTCTACTTATGGTCACCTCTTTCCGAACTTGCTGTCACAAGGGACTTCAGTCTCTTTTTTCCTATTTTTACATAATCTTTCGAAACGCAGTCCTCACCTCATGCAAGACAAACTATTTTGTCAATCTCCATTTTTCGTTCAGAATCAGCAATTAAGAAAGAGTCATTTTAAATTGTCATAACTATTTAAAACTTTCTACAACATGCATCGAAAATAAAATTATTCTCCTCCTAAAATCACACAAAGAATACTTCCTTCAATAAATTAGGGTGATTTCATACTAGTGAAATGAGCACCAAATGAAAATAAAACATTGGAAAGATACGTGCACGTGGTATATTTCGACAAATGCAAAGAGAGATAGAGTATTGGGCAATAGCTATTTGTCACCTGAGAATAATAAAATTCTATCTGTGTTTTTGAAAATATTGACTTATTTATGAAGAAAGGTTCTATTTGTATCTATGAAGGCATTTTTGCATCAAAATGATGTTACATATAATTTACATATAACCTTACAATTATATTATGACATTGCAATTATATTAATCCAGAAATGCCTTCATAGATATATAGGAACATTTCGATATGCATAAGTCGTTTTCTTTCAAAAACGCAGATGGAACCTTATTATTCTCAGGTGACGTATTGCACAAGCGCGCGAAAACGGCGCGGCATGCATACAATGGGGGAGAGATGGGGGGGATCGAAATTTGTTTGGTATTTGTTCTGCCTTTTCGCCGCGTTATGATTGTGCTTGCGCATTTTTTTTCAATAATGTTTACTTTATCTTAATTTTTGGCAGGGAAGGATTGGTGTGACAAAAAAATGTTAATGACATTTTTTGTAGGAAATTAAATTATCTACATCTTTGTAATTGAACTTTTTTGTCTAGATGTCATTGTTGGTGACATATTTACAGAAAACCGATTTTCAAGCTCATTAGCGCCTCCTGGAGGCGAAAGCTCACATCGGATCGACGGGGACTTTTAGTATGTTAAACTACATACCCTAACTAGCACCTATGAAAAAATCCAGCTTTGTTCTAATTTTTTCCGCTATTTGTAAAAAAAGGTGCTAAAATGACTGGACTATTAGTAAAGATAAAATTAATTTTTTTCAACAAAATTTTCAACAAAATTTAAACTCAAATAAATCTTAATTTATTTCCACATTTTTTTTTTACTTTTTTGCCTGGTGAATATTTACTACATCAGTAATGAAATAGTAAATATAAAAATTGGAATCATACGTTTTGTTTTTCTATGAAAAGTTTTACCTTTTTATTTTACATACATATTAAATAATTTATTTTGAATATGAGATAGATAGAAAAAAATTTAGAACACATGATTCTATTTTTTTTAAAATCTACAAGTAAATGATGAGAATTAACAGTTGTTCAGCAAGATAATAGTTAATTATACAAACAAGAAAAACGGGGAGAGCACTTTTTTAATAATATAATAAAAAAATTAATAAAACATATATTCTATAATATATTCTATTTACATTTCATATAAAAACAAATCATTAATGCAGAACTTACATATTTTTTAAAACAAGAATAGACAATTACACATATTTCCTCATAATTGAAAATATCCCCAATAACATTTCCAGAAAAATAGCTTTATTATTTTTATATTAGTATTCTTTTCAATATTATTTTCCTTCAAGCATTTTTATAGGCCTTTACTTATGTATTATTTCTTCCTGATTAAATAGAGTCACACATAAAACAATAGTTTTTTTTATTAATTAAATGAATGCATTTTTTTAAAGCGATTTCTTTTTATGGCCACACGATAAGAGATTTTTATTTCAAGGTATAACAAAATATGATATATTTTTAACTAAACAATAAATGAATTTCAAATGCCTATATAGTATTTTATTAGAAAAGAATTCAGAAACAAAATTCTTGACATGTTATACATAATTCTATCAATAATAATAATAATAATAAAAATAATGTATATTTTAAATTACTTATGAAAATAATATACGGTTTAAAAATTGAAATTAGCCACAGCTCTCTAAATAAAAAGCCTAAGTTATGAACTAAAAATGCAAATAACTGAAAATAAACCTAAAAAGATCATTGTACGTAAACATAAAGTGTTGTATCTATACTAATATTATAATAAAGTAACATTTCCTTATTTGTTTGATTGATTGTAGGGAATAATCTCTGGAATTACAGATCCGACTTGAAATCAATAGTTGCAAATGGATGGTGAGATTCCTTGTTTCCACCATAAACTACATTTTATGTTTGTTTCTCTTCCCTGAGAAAGGTGGAAAAGCGGAAAAAATGTTTTAAAATTGTTATTTTATTTATACTTAAAGGGCCTAGAAATTAAATTTGACTTACAGGATGTCCAGCAAATAAGACCCTAATTTACAAAACTGAATTTCTGAAAAACGAAGATCGATAGAATTATGCCGTAAACGGTTTGTTTGTTAGGTAAGCTGTAAAAATGTTATACAGAAGTTTGAAGAATATTTTGAAAAGTTTGTCTTCTGACTGCAAAAAATGCTTGATTTGATATTTTTTTTGGCATTAAATTGCTTGCAGAGAACGAGTTTTTTGGCGTACAGTGCTATTTTTAAAGTATTTTGGAACTAATTTTTTAGAATTTCGAAAATTCCAAAAATTTAATTCCAAAAATCGTTAAAATATTGCACTGTACGCCGAAAGATTCGTTCTCTGCAAGAGATCTAAAACAAGAAAAATATCAAGTCGTCAAGCATTCTATGCAATTAGAACACAATCTTTTCAAAATATTCACCGTTTGAAACCTCTGTATAACATTTTTATTCCTTACCTAATAAACAAATCGTTTACGGCATAATTCTATCGATCTTCGTTTTTGAGAAATTCGGTTTTAAAATCTTATTTGCTGGACACCCTGTAGTTATTACTTTTTAGATATAAATGTTTTTTAAAAACATAAGTATAAAAATATTCTAAATTACGATGTCAGTCGAATTGTTAAAGATAGAATTTAAAAATTAGACACTTATGATGTGCAAATGCTTCATGAGAATAATTTCTTAAAAAATATAAATTTTGAATTGTGAAATGAAAGAAAAGCATTCCAAATATGCACTCAATTACAACTTCTCAGAAAATTCTGGCGGCAACAAACATTAATATTCCTGGACCCATCATAATCAAATTTCAGTTTTGCAATTTTCGTAATTGAAAAATTTTAAACTTCTAAACATCTCACATTTAAATTTTTTACATTGTTGCGTAGAGAAAAAAATTCACTTGTAAATGAAATTTGTTTGATATCTTTATCACAATTTATTTTCAAATTATTAATTTTTTTTAAAGTTTTTGTTAATTTTTTTGTCATTGTGACTATTGAAGTATCCCATTTTTGGACATTAAACATGGACCCTCAGAAAACGAATATGTTACAGAATTCAACCAATAAAAAGATTCAGATGTACTTCATATTTCCCAATTCTCTACCGAGGACAACAACTATTTCCAAATAGTCGAAAAAAAAGACATTAATTTGTGTATTGAGATCATTGTACGTAAATGTAGTAAATATTAAAACAAATTAAATAAATAGTATTGTATCTATACTAATATTATAATAAAGTAACATTTTCTTTGCTTGTTTGTTTGATTGTTGGGTGTAATCTCTGAAATTACAGATCCGACTTCAAAGTAATAGGTGCAAATGGATGTTGAGATTCACTGTTTCCAGCATTGACTGCATTTTATGTTTGTTTCTCTACCCTGAGAACGGTGAAAAAGCGGAGAAAAGTTTTTAAAGTGTTATTTTATTGATACTGAAATGGCCTAAAAATTAAATTTGACATACAAGGTGTGCAGCAAATAAGACCCTGATTTACAAAACTGAATTTTCAAAAATGAAGATCGATAGAATTTTGCGGTATGGTTTGTTTATTAGGTAAGCTGTAAAAATATTATACAGTAGTTTCGAACGGTGAATATTTTGAAACGATTATCTTCTGATTGTAAAAAGTGCTTGACTTGATATTTTTTTTAGCTTTAGACTACTTGCAGAGAACGAGTTTTTCGGCGTACAGACTTATATTTTTAGAATTTTTGGAGCTAAATTTTTAGAACTTCGGAAATTCCAAAAATTTAATTCCAGAAATCGTTAAAATATGGCACTGTACGCCAAAAGACTCGTTTCCTGCAAGCGATCTAAAACAGGAAAAATGTCACGTCGTCAAGCATTCTTTGCAATCAGAACACTATATTTTCAAAATATTCACAATTTGAAACCTCTGTATAACATTTTTGCTCCTTATCTAATAAATAAACCGTTTACCGCATAATTCTATCGATCTTTTTTTTTTTTTTTGAAAAATTCAGTTTTGTAAACCAGGGTCTTATTTGCTGGACACCCTGTAGTTATTACTTATTAGATATAAATGCTTTTTAAAAACAAAAGTGTAAAAATATTCTAAATTACGATGTCAGTTGAATTGTTAAATATAGAATTTGAAAATTAAACACCTATGATATCCAAATGCTTCATCAGAATAGTTTCTAAAAAATTACAAATTTAGAATTGCGAAATGTAGTAATTCATCCTGCTTCAACATAGGATTTAATTTATATAAGTACCGCTATTACCAGGTTGTTTGAAGAGCAAAAAAGTTTTAAAATGATGATTTTTGTAAAACTGAAGTTGAAAGTTGGAGTGATAGATACTAATAAGATGTGAGCGAATAGTGTTCTAAAAATTTCTAAATTACAATTTGTATGGAATCTCATGAAGTGTCGAAGTCACTTCAAATGTATTGTTGGCAAATCGATACTGATAATCCTAACTCTAACACAAGTTAGGTTTTTTGTCTTTGTCACCACCTCCAGGGCATTGCCGGAGAAAAAAACGTTTTAAAATTGTACTTTTTGCGTTTCTGAAGAGGTTAGAAACTACAAATTTGGCATGGTAGATACTTATAATAATAAAAATGATCTGGAAGAGGAACAGTTACAAAAATTCCAAAATTTAAACGTTGAAATCAGGGAACAGTGCTCGGAAAAAATTCTAAATTACATTTGAATAAAAACTCAGAAAACACCGAACCATTTGGACCCATTCTAGACTGTGATAAAATAAGCCATAATCGCGTTTTTTAAAAATTAAGCTTATTAAAATAATCTGTAAAAATAATTTTCCATCAAAATGAAAATAAAGAAAAATAATTCGATTAAATGGTCTAGTCATTATTCAGGTAGATTTATTCACAGTTTTGAAAAATATAAAATTTCGTCAAATCTAAAAAAGTATCCTGTGGATTTTAAAGGAAAAAATTACAAGAACGTTTACATGTTAGAAGATCAGGAAAAATGGTTTAAAGAGAAATAACTATATGAGTATTTCTTAAAAAAAATAGACATATATCTTGAATTTGAATTGACAGTGCTTTGAGGCCCTATAGCTGCAATGGCTGTCGCCTCGATTGATTCATTATACGCAGAAGCAGAGACAATACAGAACAACTTTTATTACTCATATCCATTACATATATATTTTATTACACTACAAAGGGACAACACACCACCCATGTCCATACCCGGATTCGAGCCAGGACCTCTCGGTGTGGCAGCAGCTGTCGCTACTGACCACGCCACTGGGGCGGCATATAGCTATTTTGTACTAAAATGGCATGATAACAAAAAGGAAAATAACTTATGCGGCACTGATGAAAAAGTGCTTTGTTAAAAACATTGGCCCACTTTCGGGGTACTTTTCTTAGAAAACATGAAACTTTTATGCCACGCTTGTGTTTTTGGTTAAAACACGTAATAAAACTATGAATTGAAAGATTTTTTTATTAAATTTTAATTAACATTCAAAATTTTTAGCAATATTTAGTAAAGTTTTAGCAAAGAATTGCTTTTATGCCAAACCTTTTATAACTAAATCTGTTCAATGTACAGTGGCGGTCAAAAGTTTCCAGCCACCAAAAGTTTTTTAGTTAATTTGTAACCATATGAATGTTAATTTGTAACCCATATGAAGAGGAATCTCAAAGTGATACTCATACATGTTATTGACATAATAGCTGGGAACTTACTTGTGGAATAACATGTAACTATCAATAAATTTAATTGACAAAATTAAGTACAAAGGAAAACGAATGTTCTCAAAAGTTTCCGGCCACCTTCGCAAGTTTTTTAAAAAAAATATTGTAATAGAAAAGTACAGCGATCAACAACATTTATAATTAGTATTTTATAGTATTAGCATTTTATCAGCTTTAGAAATAAGTTCTACAGTGCAGTAACGTGACATTCATTCAATCAACGGTTAAAGATCGTCTATGGTACGTTTCTTCCACATTTCTTGCAATTTTTTTGAATTTTCTACTGAGTTGAAATATTTATAGTTCGGCAGACGTTTGACAACTTATTTCCAAAGATTTTTTATTGGATTCATATTGGGCATTTGGGATGGCCATTTGAAAAACGAAATTTTTTTGTGCGAAAACCATTGCTTGCCAACGCTTGCATACATTCTTTATGTCGTAAACATGTTAAAACAAATAGTTGCGACCAAAATTTTCCTATAATAAGGCAGAAAATAATCTTGCAAGATATCTTTATATATTGCATCATTCATCTTTCCGTGGATTTTAAAGCACTGACCGACAAATTTTGAAGAAAATACTCCCCACATTATAACGTGTCTTTCACCATGCTTCATTATAGGAATAACACATGTTGAATCACAATTTTTGTTGTTAGATCATCGGACATAGTATCTGCCATCACTCTCAAAAATGTTTAAAATTCTATTGATGGAAAAATAGTACTCTTGTCCAGTTTTCACTATACCAGACTTTGTGTTTTTGGAAAACGCCAGTCGGTACGTTTATATTTTTTTACCTTTAAACAACCGTTTATATTTTTTTTTACCTACGTTTGAATTTTTGAACACCGACACTTTCATAAAGTTCTGTATCACGTCAGCATCGTGACACGGTAGACCGACTTATCTCAACAATACTTTTATTTTGTAAATGGCCGTATATTGCAACAGAACTTTTATGCGGGTCATCAATTGTTTTTCTCCTGATAATTCTGTCAACGAGAATGGTAATTTTTTTAAGCCTTCTGGATCTCACAAAGTCCACAAGGCCACGACCATCTTTATATAATTTTTAAATATAGTTTACAGTCGATTTTGCCGATCGATAATTTTACCGCAATACCTCGAGATTAGCCCTTTAGTGACAAATTAATCACTCATTTACGGACAATATTTGTTGAACTTTTTATTTTTGAATTTAAACTATGCTATTCATGTTGATTCATTCATTAACACGACCAAAAAACACTTTACCGATAGAAAAATCTAAGGAATGATGAGTGGCCGGAAACTTTTGCACATGCAAACTTCGAATTCTACCCCTTTGCATGAAGCGTCCACAATATCCAATTAAAATGATCACGTGGTCAGAGGTCAATTACATGTTTCTAACTTTTGAAGCAATTGTGCTTGTTCTTTGCTGAAACCTTCTGGTGAATATATCAAAGAAACTAACTGGGCGGAAACTTTTGACCGCCACTGTATTTAATTTTTTACTTCAACAATATATTAGCAAACAACTTACTTATGTTCATGAAGCAAAATATTTACAATACCTCTTAAATTTAATAACATATACCAAATTTTGTGTAGAATAACTTGTGGTGAGGTGCCGTGTTGTACAAGATGCCGCATTATGTATTTTTCTTATGCGCAGGATCTGTAGAAAAATCTCGCGCCGCTCAGTTGTAAGCAAGATGGCTCCCTACTGATTCTTAAATTTTCGTTTGCGTTCTTTTTACAAATTCTTTAGTGATGCAATTTTAATGAAAATTAATTTCAAACTTAAATAAACATTATTTTAATTATATTGATAAATTATGCACGGAGGTTTACTTGAATCAAAATTTCATTAATTTATTACACATGTTTAAAAACTAAAATCATGGTTTGAAATAGGCTGAAAGTCTTACATAAATAAGACAAGTTTCATATTGTTCATATTTATTTCATATGCACTGCAAAATGTTGATGAAATTTATGCAAAGATATCTCCGAACTTACTAAGCTGCATTTATATATATTTGAAAGTGATTTATGTAATTTTATTTATTGTTTTTAAAACAATGTGGATCTTACACTGATGTACTTTAATCAAAAGTGCCATATTTAAGTGCTTATGATAATATTGAAAAATTTATTCAAATCTTGTATTAACCTGCAAATGGCATTAAAAAGTATGCTGCTATACAGGAAAATGCAGAATTTCTGCTTGAGATTTTTTAGAGATTCTATTTTAAAAAATCGAATGAAGACATTTGGATGAAACAATATTCTATAAACTCGCGACAGCGTACACGTAATCACACATACTGAGCATATATAAACATACGAAATTCAATAATATATTAAATATAAGAATGAAAAATGTGAGGTGTTTATTAGATAATTTTGTCAATTTTGTGTACATTAATTAAAAAAACTGTTTAAATTTCTATCGGTATATGACGAGGGGATTCTTTATAAATCCTTTCTTGCTTTAAAATTTAACATTACATTGTGTATAATAAATATAAGGATGTAATAAGTGCATTTTATAAGGTTGTTTTGTATATATTGTAATTCGTAATTTAATATAAAGTATTCAAAATTTCGTAAATAGATGGGTATACGATGTCTTCAAATCTAAGTGTTTCCAGTTTACTATTTAAACACCACCAAAGATATTTGAGTGTTAGAATGCATTACATTTAATTACTGAAATGCAACAAACATACCTGTATTCTGAAAATTTCTTGTTATTTTCAGTATTTGTATCGTTTGAGACAGCCAAGTTCTAGAGGAAAAATTAGTTATTTTATTTATTTATTTTTTTCAAATTATTTTGTAATTAATTTTTGATTTAGCTAATAAGCGTGTCTCTTCTTTTGTATTTATCTTTACAATAGCTAAATAATCAGTAGATTTTATAATTAGAGAATTTTTAAATGCCCTGTATATAATTATTTTTATGTATAAACTATTTTCAATTACATTTTTTTTAATCTTTAAACTTCATGAATTATTCAGTATTTTTTTTTTACAAACTAAATTTCAAAAGAAAACATCTTTAGCGCTTTGGATTTAAGTATCAATAGTTTAAAAAGAAAATGGAAAAGGAAGTAAGTATTTTTAAAACAAATCAACATTTAATTCTGATTTGCATATAAGCACATTTACTAGATGTATTAAACATGAAAAAAGATCCCTATTCCAATATTATTTTCTTTTAAAGTTAAGAGATTAAAACTCTTTCCGTGTAATGGCTTTTTTGTTTAACTCTAGAAGATAGTTTTACTTTGTAAGCCGAACGAATTCCTATTTTATTTACATCTTAACAATACAGTTCAAGACCCTTTTCCCTTTAATCAATGTTTTCTAAAAAACTTTGAGTCGAATTCAATTTATAAAGCTTTGGATGATGTTGTTTTTAAATTCCTAAAGTCAGGCCGATCAATACCTGAAAGAAAATATACTGGGTTATCTGAAATAAATAATCAAAACAGCTTTGAGTGAAATCAGATATTATTATGCAATACGAATACATACAATGGATACGCAATAAACACATACATATTCAATATATTCTTATGTGCAGTGTATTATGCGATACGCAATATACACATAAGTATCCATATAAAAACTATAGGTGCAAAGGTGACAAACCGCTTATAATTTTAGACGTTTAATTAAATATCTATAAAAATGCATGGAGAATTATCCTGAAAATCTAAGTGTGCAAATATAATAGTACAGGCCATACATTTCCGAGAAGATTTTTTCCCGCAACCCCATAGGGAACCGTCAACAAACTGAAAATTAACGAATATCTTTTGGATAACCCTGCCAAAATTAATATTGGAAAAGCGTTCAAATTATAGATTATGATTAATTGTCTTATTGTAATAAACTGCGTTTATGTTTATGTGAATAGCATGTATACTTGTTGAAAAATTAGGGTTTTTATATTAGGGTTTTTATGTAGTTTTTTGCTTTTTATTTGCGTTCTTAATATAAAATAATGTTCTTTTTTGAAAATATGACAAACAATATTGTACACAATATCCTGTAATCAAAATTAAAAATTAATAAACGTTACATAAAAAATAAGCAGGTTTACTAAATAATGATTCACAGCACATGAGTGAATTCTATTAAAATTTCACTTACATATTATGTTATGTAAATGTATGGAGAAACTTTTGTGAAAGTCGTTAAAACATTATTTGAAAATTCTGAAAGTAATCGTCGATAGAATAAGTTCAAAATCCATTACTCTTAGTATGAATGTAAAAATGAAAATTCTTAGTATGGTATGTAATACTATATTTGAATACAGGCCTTCATTATTTTTGCTTCCTTTTGTGATCAACAGATTTTGAAATTATTCTATCGACGATAATTTTCTGAATTTTCAAGCTATGTTTTTTAGACTTTCACAAATGCTGCTCCATGCATTTAACTAACATAATATGCAAATAAAATTTTGATAGCGTTCATGCATGCACAGTAAGAAATTTCAGATTAATTTTAATCACGATTATTCAAATAGGTAAATTAATTATAACAGATGTAAATTTTCCAAGGGATGAAAAAAGTCCGGGCCATGATTCCATCCAGGGATGTATAGGCTGAAGCCGCCAATGCTATTCTAACTGAGAAATTCCGAACGAATTCTGGAGGACTTTTTCACCCAAATGACCTCAACGATCACAGAATCTGCTCTGATACTATGGATCAGCTCAACAGAATAAATCAAAGATCAATTTTTGGAACTGCAAAAAACCTCTGCATACGAATTATCTTAGATTAATTTTAAACACGATTATTCAAATCGGTAAATTAATTATAACAAACGTATGCAGCGATTTTCTGCAGTTCCAAATATTGAAATTCTATTTATTCTGTTGAGCTGATCCATAGTATCAGATCAGATTCTGTGATCGTTGAGGTCATTTCGGTGAAGAAGTCTTCCAGAATTCGTCCGGGATGGCTCAGCTGGAAGAGCATTGGCGGCTTCAGACAATACGTCCCTGGTTCGAATCCTGCCCCGGACTTTTTTTTCACCCCTTGGAAGATTTACATCTGTTATAACCAGGGTTGATTGGTTTAAACCAAGTTGGTTTAAACCGTGGTTTAAACCATGGTTTAAACCAATGTTTTTTTTAAAAACCATGCTGGGTTTTTTTCATCTGGTTTTTTTGTTTCATTTTATGCATTAAAAAATGCAAAATCCAAGTTATGCAGAAGCTACAAGCAAAGTTTTAGAAAAATGATGACTTAATAAATTTCTAAAATGACAAATAATTTTAATCAACCCTATAAATCTACATCATAAGCTGTAAATCTACACGACAGAATAACCAATTTTTTACAAATTAGCTTGTTAGAAAAAAATTACTTTTTTTTCTTCCTTTTTTTTAAAGGCTTAAATATATATGCATATATAAAACCATTAATTGTAAAACATTTATAGCCCAGAAGGGCAGAGTCGAGCTAAAAGTGCACTTTTATTATTTAAATTGCTTGATTAGTTAAGATTTATTAAGGATTTCATCATTCCTCAAAGCCCCGAATATGACATTCTTAAGTAATTTTTTCCATTGATTTGATTATGATGCTAATGAATAATTGTTTTTTTTCTGTGTTCATTGGGTTAAGCCTTTGTTTTCTTGCATAGGGAATAGGGATTTTGCCTTATGATTTTATTCTGTTACTAACCGGGTTGCCATAGTTTAAACCAATTGTTTGTTTAAAACAAAACTAATATAATATTTTCTAATTTTTGTAATTTAAGTGTGTCAAATTATTGCATGTAAGTAGTTTCCATTTTCAAGTCTTATCTCAGCAGTCACCGTGAGACACAGTGAGTCTAGCCTCGGTTTATTTTAGTATACATGTAGAATGCAAATTTCATGCAATGATGGACATATCTGAATTTATAAAGAAAACAAATTATGTAAAGTGGCAAGTACAGAATGGATTAAAAATATGTAACATTTAGAAAAAAGTTTTCCTTTGAGAAACGCAAATTTACAGTTAATAACATAAAATGAAATTTAAAATTTCCGTCAAATTTTAAAAGAAAATTTTCTTGATTGGGAGAATTAGCTTTTAAGAATAAAAAAGAAATTCATGATATAAAGTCGAATGAGAAGAAATTAAAAAATGGCGCTAGGGAAGGACCTGTTTACATTTAATTAAAATGTGCAATAAGGTATATTTGAATCTTCTATTGCATAACCAAACCCACTACTTATATCAGCCGAGAAAATTGGAGAGAAAGTGACAAGGCAAGGTTTGCTTGAGATATAATAGAAAGAAAATCTTATAAAAGTACCTAAAATGTTGTAATTTTTTGTTTAGACATTTAAAAGTACTAAGCTTTAAAATATAGCGTGTAGGCTCATGGCTATTTAAATGCTTTAGTGGAAGACAGTACATATAAAACTGCTTTATATTTTAAGATCAATGTTTTCAATAGTCATAAAAGCTATTAAATAGGTATTTTTGCTTACTTTATGAATTTTGTTTGTTGCCTTTTCTTTTAAACTGGTAGTTTTAGAGAAGAAATGTCAAAAAGCAATACACAACAGTTCTTAAAGTGTGTAGACTCTACTGCTAAATTCAAATCATTCCGAAAATTCTTTGAATACTTTATAAAAAGCTTTATTTTCAATAAAAGATAATTCATGTATAGTCTTCTAACTGAAAAATCAGACATCTCATATAACAAGAATTTCAAAGAAATTATTTTGAGTAGCCTTGTGAAAATATATATGAAGTTTTATTTATGAAACTGCATCATATATTTCTTTATAGTGCTAATAATTAAAAGATTGTATATTAAGATTTTCAAGGTATCAATGTTTGATTATGTAGAACATTTTATTTATCAAATAAAAGACAGCTTTTTCTAAAAATGTTTAATATTTAAATGATTTCAATTATCTACATAACTAATTATACATTAAATTGAACAATTAAATTGAAAAATTGTATATTAACATTGATTTGAATTACTTTTCAAGTTATTACTTACATATTCAAAAAATCTATTTTTATTGATAAATATGTATGTATATGTAATAGGAAATCATATAAAAAAAAACCCGGTATTAACCAAAAAAACTTGGTTTAAACCACCAAAACCATTTTTTGGGGTTTTTGAAAAAAAAACCGGTTTTTTACCAACCCTGGTTACAACTACTTTACCGATTTGAATAATCGTGTTTAAAATTAATCTGAGATAATTTCGTATGAAGAGATTTTCTGCAGTTCTAATTATTGACATTCGATTCGTTCTGTTGAGCTGATCCATAGCATCAGACCAGATTCTGTGATCGTTGAGGTCATTTCGGTGAAGAAGTCCTCCAGAATTCGTCCAGGATGGCTCAGTTCGAAGAGCATTGGCGGATACAGCCAATACATCCCTGGTTCGAATTCTGGCCCGGACTTTTTCACCCGTTGGAAAATTTACATCTGTAACAGTAAGAAATTATTTAGTAAAACTGCTCATTTTTCATACAATGTTTATTATTTTTTAATTCTGATTACAATATATTGTGTACAATGTTGTTTGTTATATTTTCCAAAAATAACATTATTTTATATTAAGAACTCTGCAAATTATATGTAAAAAACTTGAAACTCTGTTTTAATTAAAAACTTTAATTTCTCTACGAGTATATATGCTATTCACATAAAATGAACACAGTTTATTACAGTAAGACAATCATGATCTACAGTTTTAATGCTTTTGCTACTTAAGTTTTGACAGGGTTTTCCAAAAGATATTCGTTCTTTTTCAATTTGTTGACGGTTCTCTATTGAGTTTCAGGAAATAATCTTCACGGAAATTTGTAACCTGTATCATTGTACTGACAGCTAGCGGAATGGATAGGGACGATTGGCCAAAGTGTTTAACACATGTATAGACACTTTAGATAAGTATGTTTATGAAAATAAAACTTTTAAATTGCTTAATGAATTGACTGAATAATTCCAATTAAAAAGTTATTTCTAAATTATTAATTATTTGCTTTTAATGCTTTCTTTAAAAGCAGATGGAACATTTTGAAAAGTAAAATAAAGCAGATTTTGAGAAATATTTAAGAGCAAGTATGCCACTTAGAGGTAGAAAAAAAATAGAGTGTATTTACACATTATAGCGCTTATATAAATAAAAACAAATAAATTTCATGAATAAATTAGTTTTCAAGAACTGATTAACTTTTAAATATTTTTTTAACAATAAATCTTTTCGGTGCATTTTTCTAAAAAGGTTTTGAATATATCACCTTAAAATTTGTTGTGATGTCAGAAAATATATTATTTGAGAAGAATAAGAAGCGATTTTCATTTTGTCTTAAAAAGAAATAAATAAAAAATATTTTACTAAAAAACTTTGAAATTTATAAAAATTTTAACAATATATTTTTTTATCATTTTAAAGAATTTTTCACCCAGACATTAAATGTTAGACATTTAAAAAAATAACTTTGTTACATAATTTTGGAAAGTTTCAGATGTTTAATTAAAATGGAATTTTAGAAATGTGAACCAAAACATAAAAGACACAGATCATAAAAAAAACATACACACCGAGAGTACTTAAAATATATTATTTTAAAACTGCAATTATTCAAGTCCATAATCACTGAATACTATAATCTTTTAGCTGAATTTTTTAGGCCAATAATTAAAAACTCAAAAATTTGAGCTATTCTATGCTTTATGTGACCTTAATGTTCATTTCTTTTCAACTTAATTTTTACTACTATTATACTAAAATATTTTGTTCCAAAAATGAGCAGTTTAAAATGCATTTTTCAACAAGTTTTGTAAAGATATGTTTACTTTCAAGGCATTTATTTTATTGCTAGCGTTTTTAAAAATGTGTTCAATACTTCGATGAGCCTTTAAAGTGAAATATAACAAAGACTGGGAAAATTATCTTTCTAAATGTTTTTTTACTAAAAAGGCAATCGATGAATGTTAATAACCTCCGTCAAAATGTTGGATGTGCTTTCTATAATAACACTAAAGCAAACTTCATGTCATTAGATTTTAACCTATTCATGCCTGACATTTTACTTTCTGAAATTTTCTTGTAAGACTAATTAAAATGTTGCAAAATTTATTCTGTACTTTATGTTTGAAATATGAGATATTTTTAAAATTTTATTTGTTTGCATCAAATTTTTGAAATATGCAAGCTAACTGTATGTTATGAAACCTGATGGCCTGACCTTTATTATTTTTTGGGTTATTTGATTTTCCGAAAAATTTAAGAGCTAATTTTTCTGAAATGATCATTATCGTTTTTAGTTTCTATATTTTTCATTTTTTAATAGTATATATAATTAAACATATTGTAATTTGAAACCACGTTAACAAAGAATGTCTACCATGAAAAAAGATCATTCACGATACCAAAAAATTAATTATCCAAAATGATATGTATAAATACGGAATAACTGAAAATGTACTAGTTACAATTACAAACAGAATGCAAGAAAAATTAATAAAAATGAAAGCTTATAATGGGAAACTTTCGCTTGGAGATTTATTCCCCAATATAAGTAAAACACAATTGATTTCTAAAAGAAAATGCCAAAATAAGTTTTTAACAGTGTAAAACATTTGCGTAACGTTACTCCATAAAGTTGGTGGCAGCGAAGTTTACGCGAAGTTTGTGGTGGTCACCGGTTTAACCAAGATAACCAGCGTAACATTACACTAATATGAAATGTTACACCAGAAACATATGTTTAAATTACACCAATATATAAGAGAAAAAACACACCATAACACTGGTGGCAGCAAAGCTGTCACCAGTTTTATGGAGTAATGTTACACAAATGTTTTACAGTGAAGGACAATTCTCAGAATGCTCAATCAGTTGCATATAAAAATTTAAGATCTTATGTATAAAACGAAAATCAAATAAACCGCAAAAAGAAATTTTTTAAAAAGAAAAACAAACAAAAAATAAATAAATAAGTCAATAAAATAAAAAACAGATTAAACGAGATTAAAATTATCAACCAAAGCTTATAAGATTTTACATTTCGTATCAATCTATGGCGAATCTTTAACAATGAATATTATGTTCACAAGGTTATCAGTTACGGTAACAGTTAAAATTGACTATATTAACATCAATGAGGCAAAAGAAATAAATATATATATATATATATACATTATTTTATTTTAATAAAACTAAAATAAAATCCATAAAATAATGTAAAATGTATTATCATCTAAAATTAACACCAATGATTAAAAGCAATTTTAACTAAAAGATTAATTTTTGAAAATAAAATGTAGTGCTGCTACCTGTAATGGAGATTCTTGTAGCGTAGTTTGGTAGCAGCTGCTATTTTATTAGCATACTTAGAAGAAGCGTGATTACGTATAGTAGTCCAGATTCGGATGTACGAAAAAACCCCACAATGATTGCTAAGTTATTCTTTATTCAGACATGTATTACTAGGGGGGGCACACATACAGTACTCGTAGAAAATCTCCGAACAGCGATTAGCAACTTCACTAGACCAGAGCAGTGAGTCAAGTGGCATCATACATAGCAACAAACCGCCACTTTTGGCATGATAGAAAATCGCCAACATACACAAGTTCGCCCATGCACAATGGATAGAATACGCCAAATAACAGTTAAAATGCAGCCAGCAAGATCAGAATTCAATTTAGTTTCCCAGCTGGGATGGGAAAGGAAAAGGTTGCCAAACGATAAATTGTTACACGTGTTGTTTTGTCTAATAACGAAGCACACCGAAGGGACATCAGATTTTACTGCGCAGATGTTAAATTCTTTTTAGGGTTTTGTCGAGAAAGGAAAAAAGAAGCGTAAGCATAAATTTTAACTGCGAAACAGAGATGATCTCCTTATAAGGTAATGCAGAATTGCTTCGATCGGAAAAAGCAGACATCTGGAAATAGTTTTAAACGGGTGATTAATATGTGAGTGTATTTCTCACAGATAAAGTTAAGCAGCTGCCGATTTTCGTTTAGAGAATTAATAAGCAAGAAAAATGGAAAAGGAATGAAGGACAACTTAAAACTAAATTTTGAATTGAACAGAGACGGGGGGTGTAAAGGAATAATTTAAGAAAATAACCAATATGTAACGAAATAATCGTTATATATATCACCCGGTGCACCACAAAAAAATAACTTTTGCTGTCCAATGTGCATAGGCTAGCATACAATATTATAACATAAAAACATACATAAATGTAAAAGTTTTTTTTATATGTATCTGTAGAAATTTGACGTCATGATAATGGAGACTTTTGTATTCAAAAACAGCCAGCAGTTCTAAAGTTTCTATATTTTTTTTTACTATTTCTGTATATGGATCCAAGCTAGTACTGTATTTTTATATGTAGAAGTTGAGTCGACTCAGACAGTACAAAAATATTACTGCAGCTTTGATTGTTATCATGACACAAGTAAAAATTTTGAAACATATACACAAAACATGAAACGAATACTAAATGAATATAAAATGGCAACACAAAAATAACATAATAGCACTATATTTTCCAAAAAATTAAAAAAAGTAATATGATGTATATTAAAATAAAAATGTTTTTGTAAAAAAAATGTTTCATGCCGAAGCATAGGATGACAAAAAAAAAGAGGTGCTCCAAGCACGCCCATAAAAATATGCGTCACCCTGAATCTTGTGTACAACACAAGTATTATGGCATCGGCTTAGGGCCTAGCCTTAGATGAGGAGGGAATTGTGATGCTCCCCCGAAGGCACTAGCGGTCTTCTGAAGGAGCCCACGTCGAATTACATGAAAAAAAAATTTGAATTGTTGTGAATTGGAATCACAAATCAAAAATTTGAACCGAAACTTCAATTCCAAAACTTTGTCTCTCAACACAATGAAGCTTGAACCCTTAGGGCCTTAATTTTGAACGGGAACAAGACTTCAAAGGGAAGAATTCAAAAAGAAAAAAAAAACAAAAAAAATGTATATCATCTAACAACTAATATGGGGAGACAATCCTAGAGTGAAGAGAGACGAAAACTATGTCACAATCGAGTGGGGTGATGAACAAGTCATATATGAAAACTGTGTTTTATTTAATTACATGAATCATTTGTTTACTTTTCTAGACTACAGTACCTGTTTATCTAACTATAATATGTTTGACTTATAGTACAGGAATTGTTAAGTGGGAGGTTAGCTAGTGGAAAAAAAATTATGAATTAATGAATATTGTCAAAGAAATTTTAAGTGTACTGCAAAAAGAAACAAAAATAAAAAGTAACTAAAATTTAAGTGAGTATGAAGACATATCTAAGTGTTAAAGGATAACAATGATACCTAATATTGTTCCTAAGAGATCTTCAGAGCAACAGTGATGGACCAGCCATGATATTGTTAAAGATCAGTCAAAAACAACATACACACAACCATGAGCTCTTTGGTTGGATATGTGGTATCATAAAACAAGACATAAAAAATAATAAATAGTGTTTTTACATTAGCTTCTGTTTCTTAGATTGTATGTGTGAGGTTGATAAAACGTATTAAAGTTAGTGTTGTTTATATGACTTGATGCATCAAATAAATGTCCATAACGAGGAGGTGCTAGTAAAAGTCTATCAATATGTACCCGAAATGCTGTGTTATCAGGAGTATACAACCTTTTAATTGAGAATGACACAGGGGAATGTTTACAAGTGACAATATATGGACCAGTATACTTTGTTTTAAACTTGTCATTTGATTTTAGATATACAATATCTTTTAAGAAAATGGATCTTAATTTAGCTTTCTGACCGTAATATTTATATCTTTTATCTTGAGCAGATTTAATGTTGTTATAAGCTTTGTGATATATCTTACTCAAATCATCAAGTAATTTGTGTACTTCAATATGTTTATCAAGAAAGGGTTGGTTGCACGACTGATCAAAAGTGTCAAAAATTAGAGAAAGTTCGCGTCCAAAATGAAGAAAATTAGGAGAGTACAATGTAGTTGCATGTTTGGAGCCGTTATAAAGTGACTTGTGTATAAATACAGCATTTTCGAATGAATGACCTTCTTGTAAAAGAATATTAACTGAATATTTGATTGACTTATTGATTCGCTCTGCAATCGCATTTGATTGTGGTCTCGAGGCAGAACTGTGTAATACCTTAATGCCCATTGTATCATTAAAAATGTTATATACCTGAGACGTGTACTGGGGTCCTAAGTCTGATAAGACAACCGAAGGTCTCCCAAAGGTGGTTATGTAGGAGAATAAGCATTTAACAACCTTACTCGCCGATATGTCATTAAGTGGAAAGAGTTCAATATGTCTCGAAAAATGATCAGTGATAGTTAAAACATATTTTCCATTAGTAAACGGTCCAAGGAGATCAGTACTGATAGTGTGACCAGGGTACCTGGGAGTGTATGTGGGCTGCAAAGGTGCGGGTGGAGTTTGGTGATGTTTAGTTTGAAGACATTTGATACAGGATGCAACAAAGTTTAAAGTGTCTACATACATACCCTTCCAAAAATATCTACCTGACAAGAATTCATAAGTTTTATTAAAGCCAAAATGAGATAAATGTGAAATTGTTAAGACTTTGCTTTTAAGTGAATTTGGAACAATAATGTGATACGAAAAAGTGTCATTAAAAATATTTTCCTTCTTTAACATTAATACTTTCGAATCAGGATGAATGAAGTAGTTAGGAAATTTTTGAGAAGATCCTTTCTTTAAGATTTCTTTATAAACAACAGACAAAGTAGGGTCATTTTGTTGTTCAGTAGCAAATGTTTCATTCGAAATTTCTAATAAAGGGTCAGGATTTGTTTGTGTACCAGAAATAAGGCAGTTAACATGCATATTAGAATCACTCGAGCTGGAGTGTGGAGTATCACATTCTACAATAGGTAAGGGTTGAGTATCATGAATAAGTTCAGGGTTTGTAGCTAAAGTCTGTTGATTATTTTCAAAGTTACAGCGAGATAAAAAGTCAGCGAGTACATTCTTTTTACCTGGAATATGTTGAAATTTGTATGTGTATTCTGAGAGATCCATGAGCCAACGAGAGATAATATCAGCCGGATTTGTAGTTTTGTTGTACTTTTCCAGGGGTTTACTATCTGAAAGGATTACAAATTCTCTGTTGTATAAATAATATTTGAAAGCAGTAACTGATTTATGAATCGCCATGAGTTCTAGTTTAAGTGCAGGATATTTTTTTTCTGATGCTTTTAAAGATTTTGAAAAGTATGCAACAGGTAATAGTTGTTTATCATGTTCTTGTAGTAAGACACCAGAAATAGCAATATTTGACGCATCAGTATTTAAATAGAACTTTTTGTTCCAGTCAGGTAATCTAACCATGGGTGGATTAAAGAATATCTTCTGTATGGTGTCCATAATTTTTTGATGTTTGCTTGTCCACTTAAATTTGGCTTTTGGAGTAGTTAAGTTTATGAGAGGCTGCACAAGTTCAGAAAAGGATGGAACAAGAGACTTGTAAAATGTAATGACGCCTATGAGTGCTTTTAATTGACGTTTAGTTGTAGGTGTTGGAAAAGATGTTATTTTTACAATGTTCGACTGAACAGGAGAAATAGTTTGATTTTCTATGTGAAATCCAAGATAATCTAAACTGGTTTTGTGAAAAGTGCATTTGTTAGGGGACAGCGTTAAGTTATATTTGACTAGTATTGCAAGAATTTTATCCAACTTATCACACATTTCTTGATATGAATTGGCACCAACAATAAGATCATCTTGGTAGGTATAGACACCTTCTAACTGTAATTCATCAAGTAAGGAGTCCATTAAAGCTTGGAAAATTGAGGCGCTAGATTTTAAGCCGAATACTAATCTCTTATACCGAAAAGAACCGAACATTGTAGTGAATGTGAGCTGATTTTGAAATTTTGCAGGCAAATCAATCTGATGATATGCCTGATGAAAGTCGAGAGAAGAGAAAAAACGATATTGTGAAAGATTTGAAATAATAGTTTGAATTTTTGGAAGTGGATTGGACGAACCTTGAATTATAGTATTAACCATTCTGAGATCTAATGCGAGTCTATATTTCTGTATACCTGTACCGTCTGGTTTCTTTTTAACAAGGAGCATGGGGCAGGCCCATTCGGAACAATGACGTTCAATGATTTTGGCATCAAGCAACTGTTTGATTTGATTTAAAACATCCTTTTGCACAGCTTGGGGAAGAGGGAAAGGGAGAGTCTTTATGGGGTAATCATTAATGAATTTCAAATCAGGTACAATTTTATCAGTATGACCAAGTGTGTCTAATGAATTGGAAAAGGCAGGATAATAATTAAGTAATAATTTAGTTAGGTTCTTTGCTTCGTCAGATTTTAAGTGAGAAAGTTTAAAATCATTAGCCGATAACTCCTGCTTTCTTTTTTGTAAGATTTCATTAGACGCCTGAATAAAATTTACAAAGTGCTGTTCTGAGTTATTTTGCTTGTCAGACATTTCAGAAGTATAGTCGCGAATTTCCTCAATCTCAGATAATTGACCTATTTTTGTGTGTTTAGGGAGATGAATGGTTTTTTCAGAAGTGTTTTTAAGTGTTATTGAGAAGAAATGATGTATTTGTGAAGTTTTCTTTCTTTTATTGGATAATTTATTCATTTGAATAATGGCATCATTTCCTATTAATTCTTTTGTTTGTGCCAAATATTCAAATAGATAATTTCTGTTATTGTTGATGTTATTGGAAGTGTAAACAGAGCACCATATTTGTTGTTGGGGTTCTAATATAATTTTACGAGTTAAGAACACCGCTTGATTCATTACAACATCACTCAAAGAATTGCAGGATTTTGATTGTTTCTCTCCAGAAGATTCTTTACTGGTTTTTAAAGGAACAGAGAAATTATTGTTGACATGGAGACACTTGTTAAAAGTATCAATGACAACATTGTATCTAGTTATGAAATCAAAACCTAAAATGCCTTCAAAACTGGAAGACTCGGGTATGTCAACAATATAAAAGTGGTGTGAAAACGCTTTTTGTTTTAGCTTAATGGATGTTCTGATGCAGGCGGAAAATGAGACATCAGAATTGACAGTTTTAATATTGACGTCAGTGGACAGTCTTTTATATTTTAAGACAGGTTTAAGTTGATTAAATAATTTTTGTGAAAGTAAAGATATACTACTACCAGAATCAGCCAACAAAGTAATATCATGGTTTGCTATAGTGGCTTTAACAAGAGGGAGGGATGGTGACATAGTGTTTACACTACAAATTATTTGAACATTCTCACTTTCTGTTTGTGTACTGATGTTATTTGCTATGTTAATGGAGTCAAAAGTTTGGGAACCTACTGAATTAACTAGTCTCGAACTTGAAATTTTAGGTAAAACAGGGTCAAAAAGAAAAGTTGCTGATGTAGAAGTATTAGACTGAGACACAACACCATCAGCATAAAAATTGTATCTCTGTTTCAGTTTTCCTGAAATTGGGGCATGGAGTTTGTGTTATTGTTTTTCCTTTGAGTATTTGCTCTTTTCCATTTAAAACAAGAGAGAGCGTCATGATTGTTTCGTCCACATAACTGACAAACAACTGGTTTTTTTGTGAAAACTTGTGTGGGGAATAACGTCTAGTGTAGTTTCGATTTTTGTAATTTTTTTTGAAGCGTGAAACACTTGCGGAATGTTTTGGTCTAGTCTGCAGATTTTTTTGCTCAGTTTCGGTTTTAGTATCAGGAAGGACAAAAGATAATGCATTTATTTTCTCAGAGATTTCTTTTAATTGCGATTCAATAAGATTTTCTGGTCTGTGTACCGAAGGTAAGGAATGTAAGATTTTCTCATTCCTTAAAATTTCATGAAGGGTTTGCGCTCTTTCAACTGCTGTTTTATAATCATTAATGCCTTCTTCCTGTAATTTTATTCTAATATTTGAAGGAAGGGCTTCTAGAAATTTCATGAGTTTGATAGTGTTGCGTGCATTTTCGTCATTGATATCTGCATAAACAGTCGCCGCAAGAACATTTAGTCTATGAGCTAAATTTTTTATCGTCTCAGAAGGCATAAGTGCTAAACTGGACAGCTCAACAGAGGCAACACATTTACTAGGGGGGGCGAAGAATGACGCAAATTCTTTTTCCAGCAAATCGAGGTCTGTTATCTTTTGCAGGTCGGGATTTTGTGCTAGAAATTTTTGTGCAGGCCCAACTAACTTTCCCTTTAAGATTGCAATTGTTGTCTATGGGTTATATTTATTAATTTCCGCAGAGACTCTAACTTGATCAAAGAAAAATTTACGTAAATCTGGATCTCCATCAAATTGAATGATATTTATCGGAATTTGTTTTGCCGCCATGATTAGTTTTTTTATTTATTTATTTTTTTTTGTTTTGTTTGTTTACGCTCACAAGTTTTAGAGAAATTGTTACACAGACCTGACTTATACTCTAAAGCACATTGAAAACAGGTAAATTTCCTAGCTAGTAAAAATATATAAACTAGCAAAATAAATAGATTTTAAAATATACCTCACTTTAAAGATATCTTATTTAAACCTTTTATGACAGTAAAACAAGGAAGCACATACAACAGGTAAATCATTTAGAAAATAAAATAAATAAAAAGCAAAATAATTACACTTTGAAACATATATCTATATATTCCTTCACTTTAACAAAGTATTTACTTTAGATAATAAAGCAAAGAAAACTCTATAGAAAACCGCAAAAACTGTTAGCAAGCAAGGGAAAAAAAAAATCCTTTAACTTCTTTACACTAGGAAAAAAAAATTCCTTTTTTTGTAACTTAAAACCTTCTGATTTATTTATATTTTTTGGATGAAAAAGAATGTTCTTATTTTAACCTTGTAATTAAAGTTCAAAACTGGTTAAACACATTTAAGCATATTAGAGAATCTAAATACAAATTAAAAAAAGAAAAAAAGGGGTGGGACGTTAAATATGAAATAATAGCACATAAATGCAAATAACTGATAAAAACTGCATAAAATGTCAGCAAAAATAATAACTAGAAATGTCAACAGTTACCGTGCTTTCGCAAATTAAAAAATCTTTGCAAAAACACAATAACAGGATTAAATTAATGCTCTATACAGAACATAAATGTTGACCGTTGTGTCCTGAATGTGAAAGCAGAACATGAAATAAACAAAGTAGGTGGGTTGACTTACTGATTTAGTGTTAAAAAATAATTAAATGATTACTAATTTACTAACACAAAAACTTAGGGAAATGGGGCAAGATCTGCTCTCACGTTCAAAATGTAGATTATTTCGACGTTGATTTTCGTTGTTGTGCACTTTTCTCTTTTTTTTTATCACCGAAGACTAGCAGAAATTTTATATTGTAAACAGGTAATTGAATATGCATTTATCGAAGGTGGTGACACCTCATTTAGAGAATTTTTGTAATTCTCTTATTTATTTATTTATTAATTTTGTGCACTGTTAACTGATCTAAACGATGAATTATTTCTGATGGATTTTCTCAGAATTGAAGACAATCACTATTTTTTTTGCACGATGAACGACTTTACGATGCATGACACCACAGGAATACTGTTATTCACTAAATTTTCTATGAGGCTATATGAACTTTCTGTAGATTACGTTCACTAAAGACACAAAACACACTGGTATAGAAGCACAAAATGAGCACATGCAGCCCTCGATGATATCTGGCTGCGATGAACACGTCAATCACACAGACGATGCGAGGAGATGAAAAAAGGGGCACCCAGCGCTCAGGTGACAATCAGCCGCAGATTTCTTTTAGGATATGGAATCTCGAGGGGAGACCCTCCGAAGCAGTTGAGATGGAGCACACAGGGGAGGAAAAGGGGTGTCCAGCAAAGGAATTTCAGGACGAGAACAGCTCTGTACTTTTTCGGTTGACACTTAGCAGGCAAGACTAATAGCATTTTCTACCGGGGGATGCAGAGAAGAAAAAGAAGAAACAAAAAGCATCACATCCGCCGGAACGTCGCAGTTGATTGTACCCCCCTCCATATTTTTTTTTTTTTAATGTGGGGAAAAACGAAAGAGTCAAACGGTACCAGTTATTTTTGTAATGGAGATTCTTGTAGCGTAGTTTGGTAGCAGCTGCTATTTTATTAGCATACTTAGAAGAAGCGTGATTACGTATAGTAGTCCAGATTCGGATGTACGAAAAACCCCCACAATGATTGCTAAGTTATTCTTTATTCAGACATGTATTACTAGGGGGGGCACACATACAGTACTCGGAGAAAATCTCCGAACAGCGATTAGCAACTTCACTAGACCAGAGCAGTGAGTCAAGTGGCATCATACATAGCAACAAACCGCCACTTTTGGCATGATAGAAAATCGCCAACATACACAAGTTCGCCCATGCACAATGGATAGAATACGCCAAATAACAGTTAAAATGCAGCCAGCAAGATCAGAATTCAATTTAGTTTCCCAGCTGGGATGGGAAAGGAAAAGGTTGCCAAACGATAAATTGTTACACGTGTTGTTTTGTCTAATAACGAAGCACACCGAAGGGACATCAGATTTTACTGCGCAGATGTTAAATTCTTTTTAGGGTTTTGTCGAGAAAGGAAAAAAGAAGCGTAAGCATAAATTTTAACTGCGAAACAGAGATGATCTCCTTATAAGGTAATGCAGAATTGCTTCGATCGGAAAAAGCAGACATCTGGAAATAGTTTTAAACGGGTGATTAATATGTGAGTGCATTTCTCACAGATAAAGTTAAGCAGCTGCCGATTTTCGGTTAGAGAATTAATAAGCAAGAAAAATGGAAAAGGAATGAAGGACAACTTAAAACTAAATTTTGAATTGAACAGAGACGGGGGGTGTAAAGGAATAATTTAAGAAAATAACCAATATATAACGAAATAATCGTTATACTACCTGCCAATTATATGATTGTTAAACACAATGAATGATACCATAAGAATTATTTTTCTAAATTTTAATAGATATAAAGTAATATAAAGGGAAAGGGCAACCATAAATTAATATATATATATATGTAATAAAACGACGACGATGTTCTATAATAGTGTATAATCACTAATAGAATACCATGTTGGTTGTAGAATACTACTATTCACTAAGATTCAATAGTGGGATGAGCAGTCGTTCTGGTAAGTGGATAAGCCATGGATTTGTTCTCGTAGGAGTTTCTCCAATAACAATGCAAGAAAATCAGTGTTTTAGTTCTTTGTTATTTAGAGCACGAACTTAAGTTACTCCACAGATCACCGTTCCACACATCTATCACTACGGCCTTCGCTCACTAAGCTGCAACATTCCGGCGTTCTACAATCTCGGAAAAAATGACATTTCTAATTCAGCGGAGAAATAAAACGCGCGTCTTGATAGTTTAAAGAAAAGGTGCATTCTACTCTCCTGAAAAGCCAAATGAAAAAATCATTTTCACGACAAAACTAGCGCCCTCCTACTCCGCGTCAATCATTTTAAAAATCCAATCAGGATGGACTCGAGCCTCTAACGGACAAAATGATCAATTCTAATTGGCCGTAATAGGCGGTCTACTGGCAAGAACTATATTTTTTTCTCGGAACACTAAGCCCTTTAGCAACGCGTAGTAACACTTGTCACGCGATGTTAAAAAATAAAAAATAAAATTAAAATCGCAGGAATATGCCAGGAAGTAAAAAGCTTACGAAATACTTCCCGCCTTTTTGAGAAGCAAGAAATAATTTATTAATAACTAAAGTAAGAAAAAAAATTTAGCTGTTACAAGTTACGAAACTAAGATTGGAATATGTTCCACAAATTTAGAATTGAAGCTAAGAGAGAACAGAAATAAAAATGGCGCAAAATTTTTTTTTTATTTTATTACAAATCCCCCCTCCCAGAAAGACGGGTGAAAAAGTAGGTCTGAGACCTGCAATTTCACAGAAAGGGAGATGATGCAGACTTAGCTCACGAAGTTGTTGATATAAGTAATAATAATTAGATACTGAATAAAAAAAAATTTAAATTAATTTCTCTTTTTTATATAGAATTCAAATTTAAGAACACTAAGGTGATGCGTGGAATAACTTTAAATTTAAATACAATAAAATAGGCATCAGTACAAATACAAGATGTAATCTTGTTTAAAGTACACATCATAAAGTAATTTGAAAATATAAGCAATTACCCATAGTAATAACATAAAAATGAAACATAAAATTGAAAAACAATAACGTTAAATTCTTTTTTAACAATGTCAAATCTAGAAATCAATTTTTAAAAGTTTATTTCAAAAATCTTCTTAAAGTCATATTTGGAATGGCATAGTTCATTACCTCATTTTAAGGATGTCTAATTCATTTAACTGTCCAAATTCATCAGCTAACATTATAATATTAGTTCAGTTTTTGTGTGAGTAAGTCCTTGAACATTCATAACAGTTCCATTTTGGAATCTTTGTGAAAATACTTTTATAATTGTATTTTTAATTAATAACACATTTTATAATATAGTAATAATAAAATTTAACAATGTAAATAATAAACAATATAATTAAGAACCATAATAAGGAAAAATATCAATAATAATAAATATCATAAGTGTAAGTAAATCTCATAATGGGTATAAGTAAATCTCATAATGGGTATAAGTAAATCTCTTAATAAGTAATAATAAATATCACAAAAGACATTCTTTAAATACTTAATCTCGTTTATCTCATCTCATATTTTTGGGATGAAATATAGAGAGAAGTGGAATAAAATAAAAAATGCAATCAACTATGAAATCATTTACTTAATCTGGTAATCCGAGTACAGGATTAAGTAGGAATATGTACAAAAAAAAATTAAAATATAATATGATAAATTAAAATAAAATAAAGATAAATAAAAATTTTGTTCATGTTTGAGAATGCACGTGACCTTTAAACTACTAAGATTCTTAAAAAGAAATATTAATAAATGATAAAAATAAAAAACAAGATCTATTCATGTCAAATAATTACGCAATAAATATTCTCTCGGTATGATAAAACATTGCAAGATGCAAGTAGGAAAGAGAAAAAGAAACAAAATTATATTATAATTGACATGTAATTGGACTGGAATGCAGAAGCAAAGAAAGAGAGAAAGAAAAAAAAATATATTAAAATAAAGTGATAAAAATTTTGTTACTTGGCAAATAATTAATTTAATAATTGATAGATTAAACTTAATATTACAAATAGGTTCAGTTGAAAGAAAGAAAAAAAAAATATTCTAAGTAGAGTAATTCAGTACAGAATAAGAAATTTCCACTTTGTTCGTCTACGCCGGCATAAATAAACAAATATAAAAATTTCCAGACAAGTGACACTCTCGCTGCAGTCAAGAGATATCATTGCCATTCTGTGAGAATTACAGGATATTATCTGAATTAAAATATGAAAAGAAATTTACTGTTTAAGAGAAAAAATTATAAAATGATAAACTAGAGATATAGTTTAAGCTACAGTTTTTACCTGAGTTTGTTGTTGTTGATTAGGGGGTTGTTGCTCATGACTTAATTTAAATTTATCAGGGGAATAATAAGGCCTTAATTTAGATACATGTACTATTTCTGAACTTTTGAACTGGTTTTGCCTATCAATTTCAAAATTTACTTCGGATAATTTGTTAATAATTTTATAAGGGCCACTAAATACTTGTGACAACTTTCTAGTATTAGGGTACTGAAATTCTTCATAGATAACTAGATCTCCTATTTTAAATTTTGGTTCGATATAATCTTTATCATAATATCTTTTATTTTTTAAATGAAATTCATCAGTTCTTGCTTTAGCAATTTTAAGTGCTTCATGAACAGGGGGATAATAATTTTGTTGTAAGGGGGAGTCATAGGGTAATTGGCCAAAAAGCAAGTACGCAGGTGGAAATTTGGTAATAGAATGGGGTGTATTATTATATTCATTAATTACCTCAGTTAAAAGCTTAGTCCAGGGAATTTTAGAGGTAGTGGAGTTTACTTTACATTTTAATCTAGTTACTATTGTCTGATTTACTCTTTCACATTTCCCATTCGTTTGTGGATGATGGGCAGTGGTCAAACGTTGTTTAATATTATGATTTCGCAGTAATTTTTTGAATCTTGAAGAAGTAAAAGCAGCATTCCTGTCACTAAGTATTTTTTGAGGGGACTGTACACTTGAAATCTTACTAAAACAGAATAATTGTTGAGGGATTTTGATATTGAAGATTTGTTTCAGACAATTTGTATAAGTTTCTGTAGTGACACTTTTGGAAGGAAATGCCCAAACATATCTTGTGGCATGGTCTATTATAATATGGAGATATTTTTTTGTAGAATTATAATAATTGAACCCTCCTACAGTATCAACAGACAGACAGTCAAAAGGTTGATCTGTAGTGGGCATAGCTTGTAATAAGCCAAATTTTTTCTGTCTAGGTTTTTTATTTTTCTGGCAAATATCACAGTATTTAACAAAGTTAGTAATGTCCTGGGTCATATCTGGCCAATAATAGTTAGGAGAAATTAAATTTTGCATTTTTTGAACACCAGGGTGACCAAACTGTTCATGAGCAACATTAAGCAATTTTTTTCTTAGGGACATGGGAACTACCACTTTACGAAAACCTTTTCTTTTAACTATAATCAGTCCATTGTCATTAATATAATTTGATCCACACACATTTTCTTTTTCTTGCATCTCAATAATCTCTTTAACGTCAAGAAGAAAAGTAAGGGGCTTACAAAAATGAGAAATAGGGTTTCGGGACAACATGTCGGCTTCGACATTTGTAGATCCCTTTAAGTACTCTATTTTGTAATCGAACATACTTAACTTCAATGACCACCTAAATAATCGACCTCTTAAACGTTTGACATTTTTTAACCAAACAAGAGATGCATGATCAGTATGGATGGTAAATTGCACACCGTGAAAGTAATGATAAAATTTATCTAAAGTATCAATGATAGCAAGACACTCTAGTTCGGTAATGAAATAATTTTTCTCATAACTTCTCAATCCTCTAGAAAAATAAGCAATTGGATGTAAAAAGTTATTATGGTCGGGTTGTTTAAGAACTGCACCTACCGCTACCTGAGAAGCGTCAACAAACATGTGTAGGGGTAATTTTGGGTCATAAATCTTTAAAATTGGTTTAGCAATGAGGGCATCTTTTAATTTTTGAAAAGAGTTTTGACATTCAGTATTCCATTCCCAAATAGTATCTTTCTTAAGTAATTTATTTAGGGGGTGTCTAATTTCAGCATATTTGTCAATAAATTTATGATACACATTTATAGAACCAAGAAATCTTTGTAATTCTTTAGTGTTAGTAGGAGGTTTTAATTTTTTAATCGTTTCTATATTAGTATTAGCTGGAGTTAAAGTTCCATTTTGGATTTCATACCCTAGAAAATTGATTTGTTTTTGAGCAAAAGTACATTTAGATAATTTTAATTTAATATTTTCTATTCGGCATAAATCAAAAATTTGGATGAGATGCTGTATATGTTCATCTATTGATTTAGAAAAAATAATTATATCATCAAAATAATAACAAGCAAAGTCTATTTTATATTTTGTAAGAATTCTTCTAATTGTCCTGTTGAAAATTGGGGGGCCTACCTTTACACCAAAGGGGAGAACATTCCATTCCCAGAGCCCACAATTAGTAGTAAAGGCTAACTTTTCGGAATCGGCTGGGTGAATAGGTATGTTCCAATAGCCTGAGGCTAAATCTAGTGTAGAGAAATATTGGGCACCACTTAATTTGTCTAAAATTTCATCTATTCGGGGTAAAGGTTCAGCGTCATTTTTCATGATAGAATTTAATTTTCGGTAGTCAACACACATTCGGGTTTTTTTTACCTTCATCTCGTTTATTTACTAACGTAACTGGAGAAGAGTACGGGCTATAACTTTCTTTAATTAACCCTGCAGCTAATAATGATTGGATTTGCTGAGATATTTCTTTTTCATCAGCAGTGGATGTACGATAAGGCCTCAAAGATATTGGTAGGTCAGATTTAAGATAAATACGCTGAGGTTCAATATTAATTCTCCCTACATCATATTTATTTTTTGCAAAAATATCTAAATAATCCCTTAAAAGTTCCCTTACATTTTTATTTTGAATAGCATTCAGATCCCCCAATAGATTATAATCATCATTATTAGTTCGCGACAAGGATTGAGGAGTTATGGTATTTCCATAATCGGGTTGCACAGTAGTATCATTTTTTATAATATCAAAATGAAGCAATTCTAAGTTATCACTGGATATGTTGACATATGGGTTTAACGAAATATTGTCTTGTAACACCTGGCTTTTTGCACAATCAATTTTTAATTTAAATTTGGCACAATCAGGTAAACCTAAAATAGCATAGTCCAAATCAAGTTTACTTACTAAAAAATTAACATATCTCTTTATATTACCAAATTTAATACATAATCGACACGATTTATTAATTGTGAGAGTTCCTTGTGCCTGTCTGATAGTAATAGGGGTAACATTATGTAAATTACCATTTAAATATCGAACAAATTTGAGGGGTAAAATTGAGACAGTTGATCCACTATCCACCACACAATACACTTGGTTATTGCCCACATATCCAGGGATGATTAATTGTCAAATATTATTAGTAGGGGGTGGTTGAATATGAGCAGGAGTTTGAGCTTGAAAGGAATTTGTGTTAAATATGCAACTCCTCTCCCAATGATATGCATTTTCTATGCCTCTGTTTAAACATATTCTGCACGGACGACTTGGGTAGTTATTCTGATAATGAGTCGTAGGCATTCTAGGAGTGAAAAACCTAGGATTAAAATTTTGGAATGGATTGTTTAGAGTAGGTCGAGTCCAATGTCTGGGCTGAGGATTGGGATTGTGCATTGGTCTAGTTTGTTGAAAATTTCTATTGCCGTTATTAGAGGTATGATTTGGAATCGCTGCTAATTGTTTAGCAATGCGAAACCATTCACGAGTATTGGAAGGAGGGTTAACCATCAAACAATTTTGATACTCCGGCTGAAGTCCATCTGTTAATCCCTGTATAATTAAATTTTCCCCAAGCTGAAGTTGCCTTCCAATCTCAACTTTCTTTCTAAAATAAGAATCCAAATCACTTAGATCATTTAACTTTAAGGAAGTAAATTCAGAAAATTTTGGAACTCTAATTTGAATGAATTTTTCACTTAAAATCTCGACAATTTCTTCATAAGTAGCACAATCCAAACAATCATTGATATAAGTTTTTAGCGCTTCCCCCTTTAAATATTTTGAAATATTTTGATGTTTCCACTCATTATCTTTCTTTTCTACCGAACATTCTCGATCAAAATGTTTAAACCATTTAAATATATCCATGCTCAACCCAAATTCAAAAGGGACAATATCAAGTTTATTTTCTGACATTTTTTCTTCTTTTACTAATCCTGATCTTAATAGCATATAAGAAGGATAATTCATATGGAAAATATTTAAATGCTATACTTCAATTATTAAAATTCAATTACTATACTTCAAATACCTCAATAAATAATAATAAAAATAAATAAATAATAAATAAATAAGTAATAAAATAATAAATATCGGGTTTCCATACATGGGAAATAACAAATAATTTTAAAAACAAAAATACTTTTCTTTACGTATGGAAAATAAATTTTGCAACAGAGTATTTTTTTAACAACAAATTAATCCATCTTTCGATTTAAAAAAAAAATAACACCTTTAAAACTAAATAAAATTTCTATGAGAAGAAAATTTTAACTAATTATAAATTAAGAACAAATTTATTTTTTAATATTTGTAATAAAAGAGAGAGAGAAAAAAAAATCAAGAATTTAAACAAAGAAATTATCATTAAATTTCTTAATCAATAAAACAATAAAATAATAAATAATAACTTACAGACATGTTCGATGTGGCCTTGTTCAAATACCTAATTTTTTTATTAAACTAAACAAAAAATAAAGCACTTCGTAGATACGACTCACAGGTGCAAATTTCAATTATCTTGTATTACTGATGGAATATACCGTAGTTTCGCAACCACACAGCAGGTGTTCATTTATTATGAAATGAAAATTTATCAAAATATTTATGCACTTTTACCTAGAAAATACAGTAAATAAATAAATAAAAGAAAATGATGTTGAATTGATTTCATGCAGGTGATCTTTTGTAATTTTTATTTTGCATATCTCACAGTTTGGTTGCATATCTCTCAGTTGAAAAGTTTCTCACTAGAATGCGAGGTATATTTCACATTTAAAATATTTGTAGATGTAGATACCACACATAATTACAAACAAAACTTTATAAGACGATCTTTTTTCAGCTGAAAGGTTTATCATTTATGCACATGAAGATGTTTTTCCATGCAGGCCATCTCGTCGTAACATGGGTGGAAGTAGACGCAGATGAGGTTAAAGATGCGTGCAACTAGCATCTCAAAAACTCTGACTGTTAGTAACACATATTGAGTCTTATTGCAGGAAACAAAATTACAATATTAGTATTAACACACAGCAGCTGATCCCATCCATCTTCAGTCTTGGACATACCATTTAGATGGAAGATATCATAGTTATTTTTTTTTCTGTATTAAATGTTAAGATGAAAACAATACCAGGAAAAATGTAGGAACAACTGTAAGTGTATGAAGAGCATGCAGCTTATTCTCAAAAGTTTTACGCCGGTTCATTTTTCATCCTACCGGCTAATATGTAATAAAACGACGACGATGTTCTATAATAGTGTATAATCACTAATAGAATACCATGTTGGTTGTAGAATACTACTATTCACTAAGATTCAATAGTGGGATGAGCAGTCGTTCTGGTAAGTGGATAAGCCATGGATTTGTTCTCTTAGGAGTTTCTCCAATAACAATGCAAGAAAATCAGTGTTTTAGTTCTTTATTATTTAGAGCACGAACTTAAGTTACTCCACAGATCACCGTTCCACACATCTATCACTACGGCCTTCGCTCACTAAGCTGCAACATTCCGGCGTTCTACAATCTCGGAAAAAATGACATTTCTAATTCAGCGGAGAAATAAAACGCGCGTCTTGATAGTTTAAAGAAAAGGTGCATTCTACTCTCCTGAAAAGCCAAATGAAAAAATCATTTTCACGACAAAACTAGCGCCCTCCTACTCCGCGTCAATCATTTTAAAAATCCAATCAGGATGGACTCGAGCCTCTAACGGACAAAATGATCAATTCTAATTGGCCGTAATAGGCGGTCTACTGGCAAGAACTATATTTTTTTCTCGGAACACTAAGCCCTTTAGCAACGCGTAGTAACACTTGTCACGCGATGTTAAAAAATAAAAAATAAAATTAAAATCGCAGGAATATGCCAGGAAGTAAAAAGCTTACGAAATACTTCCCGCCTTTTTGAGAAGCAAGAAATAATTTATTAATAACTAAAGTAAGAAAAGAAATTTAGCTGTTACAAGTTACGAAACTAAGATTGGAATATGTTCCACAAATTTAGAATTGAAGCTAAGAGAGAACAGAAATAAAAATGGCGCAAAATTTTTTTTTTATTTTATTACATATATATATATATATATATATTAAATCTTGTAAAAACTTTTAAATGAATTTTATTTTATGCATTTATGCTTTTTTAATCCGTGCAACAATACTTTAATCTAATTTAAATTGATATTGAAGTTGTTATATTGTCCATACTTTAAATCATTTTAGTAAAATAAAATGGAAGGACACTCTTAAATATAAATTAAAAGAGACAATTATAATTAGCAAAAGATATCAAAATAGTACAGGAAAACCTTCAAGACAAAGCTATCATTTTTTGTTAGAAAGGATCATAAATTTAAGTTTCAAATACTCTACGTATCAAATGAACTAAGATAGAATTGTGTAGACACACATTCGAAAATCATATACAATTTTAGACGAATTTCGATAAAAAATTGTATGTTTTTTACAATCGGTGTAACAACACGTGAATCTATTCAAACTAACTAAAGTGTGTGTAATTGTTATTAAAAGGTTTGAATTATCATAAAAGTCTAAGTAAAAGAAAAGTGCTTGGTAAAAGAAAACTAATTTAAGTACGTGAAATAGATAATCTCACTTGCCTTAGGCTAACTACCATCGTGCTTTGAAGTAATTTTATGCTTAAATGTAAACAACAGCAAAAAAGAAGCTCTTTTAGATTTCTATGTAAATTAATAAAGTGTATCCGAAATTATGTAAAATACATTTAAAATCAGAAGTACTTTTTGGCGTTATTGCTTTTGAAAACAGTTTCTAACATTTTCAATTTTAAATAACTTCAAATATAAATGGGATTTCCAAACTTCTATTCGATAATGATCCTTCATAACAATTTACAGTACCGAAATTTTTAAACGTAAAGCATTTTCGCAGAAACAAGGAAAAAAATCTTCATTATGAGACTTTTATAATAAAGAACACCTTGATGACTCAAATATAGAATAAAATTTTATTGAGGATAGTAATAAAACGTTCACTCCATAAATGAACAGTTTTAGATAAAATGTAACTTTTAAAAACATTTTTTAAAACAATTTTGTGTTACACTCATTTTTACTTTGTTTCACACCTTTAGAGATCTCAATGTGGAATATAAAAGCAGTATGTCTTGATTGCGTCAATTAATAACTATATCATTAATAATACATATTCTACAACGAAAAGTTATGACCTTTATGTCATATAAAAAGAAAAATAAAAAAACAATGAATGGGAAAAACGTGTTTTCGCTCCACAACGTAACGTTTCACAAATGTTTTGACACATACAGACTCATTTAGCGACAGAGTTACAGACAGACATTTTCTAAAAACCATCGATTCGTGTTCTTGACTTTCTAAAACGTATAAATCCATCGAAAACCGAAAGTTGAAATTTTTCACGAATCCAATACTTTCTTCTTGTAAATGTAAAAGCAAATAATAAAATTAAAATTTTATAGCAAAAAAAGTCCATTGATTCTTAATAAAAAGTGACAAATTTGGAAACATTAAAAAACATATTTGAATAAGGTAAATAAATCATAGCTTATGTAATCTCTGGGTTACAATCCACTAATATAAAAACGAATTTTATGAATCGTTTTAATAGTGAAGACATCGTGAAGAAATCGAATTGTTGCATCAGAGAAAAAAATAATGGGAAGTAGAAAAAAAGGTTACAATTGTTGTGTTTAAAAAGGAAGAGACGATGAGAAACACCTATTTATTTTGTTTCAAACTCAGAAGTAGGCTAAGTGATCGTATAAATGATTAAGTGACATTGCGAAGAATGCGGGCCTGCAAACTACCCGAAAGGCTACCATTATCGTTTCTCTTAAAAAAATAATGGAAAATTCTTTAATCAAGTTGACAATAATTTCAAAAGGCTAAATTATAAAATATAAAATTGATAAAAATAAGAGTTACCTGTGAAGTCCTTGGCTGCTGACGAATAATAATCCAGACAGACACATGCACAGGAATTAAAATGCAAACAGATTGAAGGTAAATATACTTTTTATTTATGAAAAACTTGTTTATTTCTTCACGAATATTGAAGTATTTCTTTATAGATATATATATTTATTTTTGTTTTTCGTAAACAATAATCATCTACTTTATAGCAACATTTTCACAAATGAAGATAATTTATAAATTGATATATTCGAACAACAAATTCTTCTTCATAACACATTTTTATATATCTTAATAGCTTGAATTAGAAAATTCTCTTGATCGAAAAACAAAGATATTATTATTATTTTTCAAAAGATAACACTTAGGTACATGTATTTTCAAATATATATATTAGAAGAAAGTTTCATACAGAGATGTACCCATATTTTCTCTTGGAGCGCCCATTGATATTCAAAACTTATATGTATATTCGTGGGCAAAAAAAAACAAACGATATAATGAAGAATGATTATGAGATAAATATTTTATGTATGAAAAATACCTTCATTTTTCTTGAAGAGAGTCTTCACCTCAGCTTTTTATTCAGAGGACGGAGAACTCATAAAAAACGATATTGGAGAACTGAGAACATGAAATGGTGAGAATGAACTTTTGATGAGAGGATGACGAAATAAAATTGGTCATGATTGACACCTTACTTAAATTTGTGTAAGCAGAAAAAAAGGCACAAAAACAAAATAATTTCTGGATGCTTTTGAATACGGCCTTACTTCTCGCCGCCTTAAAAAATCAACTTCAAGTAATCCTGGCATGGACATTTTGTAGAATAAGAACTTGCTCCATCCAACGGTCTCACACTTGCCCCGGAATTCCGCTAAATTTTCTGATCATCCAGCAGCACCCATCACGGCAGGAGTCTAACGGCGCGACTGCTCTGACCGCGGGGAGTCAGGAGGGAAAAAGAACTAGGTTTACTGTAAACCAGGCATACGCCAAATTGGCGACGGACGAAAGAGGGGAGCGAGGAAAAATTAAGCCAAGTTATGATACCAAGTATGGTGACAAATGAATTTAATAAGGAAAGAATTGATAAACACTTAAAGAAGGAAGGCCAAAGCAGGTGGCCAGGCACTCAACGGCTTAAAACACGTCACCTGCGGAATTTAATTTGATAGGCCAAGGGGCGGGCCAGATTAACCGGAAATACCACCCATAGAACAAACTAGATTGTTCTAGAAAGACTTCTAAACCGGAAGGAATGATTTCAAAATAAGATATTACCGGTTTGGAACATTCGAAAGTTAAGTAAGAAAGAAAAGACTACAGGCGACGATATGAAAAGAAACGAAATCGAAATAAAATTTAAATTAAGAACATTAATAAAAAGGAGGTGATAGGAAATAAAATGGCTAATAAAATTGAATTAAACTAAACATATGGGGGGGTTATCGAGTAACCACCACATATTTACCCGGGGTTCCCCAAAAGAAAATATTGGTGAGATGACAAAAATGAACAATTTTTTCATCGAGACAATATTTTCTAACACATGTACAAATATACAAAATAATTTACACAAAATAAATGTATCAGAAATAGTTATATGAATATAAAGAATTGTTTTACATGATGTTTAAATAATAAAAAAAATAATTATTGTTATGATAGTAATCCTTATGTAAATATACCAACTATAGTAAATGTTAAAATGGAAGGTATACAAAATTTCTTCCAGAAGTATCTATCATATATCAAAAAAAAAATTTAAAGTCTATGTCTATGTGCAGAACAACAGTCCTTAACTTTGACGAGTCTCTTGTTAGGCTGTGCAAAATGCACTATAATAGTAGAATGCTTTAGCATATGTCAAAATATTTGATTATACAATAATATGTATATTTATATTCTTAGTTGTCAACAAAATGAAACATACTATAACTGTATATCAATCATACTATAACTATATATGAAATATATGGTTTCAAATAACACATGATAAATTGAATGAATTTGTAAGTTGACAATTGAACAATAAAAAAAAATATAAATGGTGCAGAGAGATTAGTCAGGCTCTCATAAAAAAAATTTACTTATATCACCACATAGCCTTTTAAGCTTTCAGTAAATCTTAAATGAATAACCTTAGCATTATTCAATAACACATTTTCACAGAAAATAAAATAATAAGTTGCAAAAAGAATGGCATATGTTAAATTGGTAGCAAAAGTATGATATTATATTTCAACAAAAACATCTTCAAAATGAATATAACAATTTTCACAGAGAGAATCTTTACACTCTCAGAAAGGAATATTCTTGAACACTTTCAATATAGATTGACAATAATTGCATAAATACTTTTAATACTATGCTTCATCCAAAATAAACATAAAAGCTAAGATATTTAATATTCTGAAAAAAAAGAAAGAAACTCATATGAATATGTCAATCTTATATATGACTTGATAATGTCACCTTACAAACAAAAAAAAAAAAAAATCAATTATGTCAAAATTTTATATATAGAAGATATCTTGGACATATTTACTTGTAATTTTCAAACATTTTTTAAAAATTAAGTAAGTAATCACTTTTGCATTTGTCATATATCAAGTATTTGCTTTATATAGATATATATAATGACTCAATCAACATCTTTGGATCCAAAGTATAAATACTCAAAAGTATATAAAAAAATATATTACTTATTGTGAGTCATTCACCTTCTATATTTCAATAAGAAGAGAAGAAATATTAGTATGTATAAGTTTATCATGCACTTTCTTTTTTTTTTTTTTTTTTTTAAAGAGGTTAAATGTCAAAGCATGCATGCATTGTAAAGAGAAGTCACAATAGAGAAAATAATTTGAGGAGTACTCCAATTTATGTTTACCCTATATTAATTACAATTTCACCTTTCTTATTAGAATACACATTTGTCAAAAATAACTTTAAATAATGACATAATATTATAACCAGAATATAAAAGGACAAATTCTTTCTCAATTTCAGCACCAACTATTGTAATTAAAGACTTTATAAGATTTAAAAGTATGGCATACATGAGATTATGTATATATTGTAATAATTATGACATAGAGATAAATGCACTAAATAATAAAACTATTGAAAACCATACATACATCATGAGGATGACTGTTGTATTGTATCAGGGAGAAGAAGACTTAGATAATGAAGAAAAAAAAATATAATAACAGCTGCCTGCAGCTTGGAGAAAAGAAAAAAAATTACACAGTGATTCTTCTTACTGGAATATCAGTCTAGCTAGCATTGACTGATTATAC
Organism: Maratus speculifer; assembly: GCA_964019185.1. NCBI lineage: Eukaryota > Metazoa > Arthropoda > Arachnida > Araneae > Salticidae > Maratus > Maratus speculifer. The sequence goes on along the minus strand of OZ025290.1, from coordinate 150,179,022 downwards.
TACAACTCAAGAGTCATCCTGAAAAAGGAAAACGAAGGTTAGTTTATTTTTTATACAATTTATGATTGCGAGGGCGAATATCATAATTTTTATATTGAGTGGACTTGTTTTTAACACCAGTATGAGTGCTATCAGGAGGAGCTTGTGACAGTACTGATTTACTTGAACAAGAAGATGTTTGTTGACACTTAGAAGAAGAAAGAATTGGAGGAGATGTGTTACAAGCAGCATCATGATTTGAAACTTGAGTAGGAGAGTGTTGTCTCACAGGAGTAGAAGATGCATTATCAACAGGAGCTTGATCATGTGATACACTTTTAGAAGAAACTGAAGGATATTGCAATGCTTCATTTCTCTTTTGAAGCTTCAAGATTCGATTAGTGTGAATCAACATGGGTGAAGCGTGACTATTATTAGAATCTTGAATTTGAATGAGTACAGGAGAAATTATTTTCTTCACCAGGTATGGGCCTTGTATTTTTTTGTTAAACACAGTGGGAAATTTTACGTAAACAATGTCATTAACATTGATGTTGGAAAACTTTAATTTTTCTCTGGATTTTTGGTACACCTTTTTTCTACACGATTCGTTATTCTTGTAAGCTTGATAGTATATTTTTTCAATAACATCCATCAATTTATGAATTTTATATGCAGTATTGAGAATTTTCCATGAAACATGAGTTTTATAATTGGAATAAATGTCGTTTATTTCTCTTCCAAAATGAAGGAGATTTGGAGTGAATTTTGTAGCAGGATGAGGTGTAGCATTATATATGGATTGGTGAATTTTTAGAGCAGTTGGTATATCACATCCTTGTGAAGCCATTGTATTCACAGACGATTTTATTTGAGAATTGACTCGTTCACTTAATCCGTTGGCCTGGGGATGGGCTACAGAACTGTGTTCTAATTTAATGCCAAGCTTTTTATTAAAGAAAGAAAACATGTCACTAGTAAATTGAGAGCCATGATCAGTGAGCGTTAATTCAGGCTTACCATGAGTGGAAATGTAATGTAATAAAGCTTTTGTAACAGACTCAGCGCTGATATTATTCAAGGCATATAATTCTAAATGACGAGAAAAATGATCTATGACCGTCATCACATATTGACGATTCCTCAATGGGCCGAGTAAATCCATAGAGACTTTTTGATTGGGAGCTGTTGGAAGAGGCGCAGGTAGGTATGGAGCAGTATTTTTTTTATGATTTTTGTTTACTAAACAAATTTCACAAGAGTTGACATAATTAATGGTATCTGAAACAAGGGTTTTCCAGGTAAATCTTTTCTTTAAATTAACAATGGTTTTATGAATTCCAGTATGAGTAATATGAGCAATTCTTAAGGCTTTTGCTCTAAGTGACAAAGGTAAAACAGCTTTGTGTAGCTCAATATCTTCAGAAGAAAAATGACCATTGTAGTAAAGTAACTCATTACTTGGATTAATATAGTAGCCATTTAAACTTTTAGATTTCTTATAATTTTTAAGATCTTCATAAATTTGCTTAATTTTTGGGTCTTTTTGTTGTTCAGAGAAGATGGTGTGATCAAGAATTTCTAATAATGGATCTTGATTATTATCATTATTTGGAGGTGAAGAGTCACTTTGAAGATGACATGTGTGGTGGATTTTGTCAATTAAACCACATGGAAAGTGAGGAATGTCATTATGTAAATCGTTTTGATTATCAACAATAGGTAGAGGTTCTTGTGAAGAAATAAGATCTGGATTATTATTGAGATCTTCAGTAGGAATGTGAGGTGTTCTACTCAGAAAATCTGCTAACACATTCTCTTTGCCTGGTACATGCTGGAATGTGTACGAGTATTCTGACAGTTCTAACATCCATCGAGTAGTAATATCAGCAGGAGATGTAGCCTTTTTATAATTATTAAGAGGTTTGGCATCGGATAATAGAATAAAGGGTCGACCAAAAATATAGTATTTAAAAGCTGTTATGCCTTTGTAAATGGCATAAAGTTCCAATTTGATGGCAGGGTAGTGTCTTTCTGATTGAGATAGAGTTTTGGAATAATAGGAGATGGGTTTTAGTTCACCATCAAATTTCTGCATAAGAACAGCTGAAATTGCTGTCTTTGATGCATCTGTATTAACATAGAACGTTTCATTCCAATTAGGAAGATTGAGCATAGGTTTTTGGAAGAATATGTCTTGTAATTTTTTAAATGCATTTTCTTGTTCAGATTTCCAAGAAAATTTATTTTTAGGTTTGGTGACTTCAATGAGAGGAGTAATCAATTTAGCAAAATTTGGAATAATTGACCTATAAAATGAACACAAATCTATAAAACTTTTCGTTTGCCTCTTGGTTTTAGGCGTTGGAAATGAAGTAATTTTTAAAATATTACTTGTAATAGGAAGAATTTTATGATCTGTGAGTTGGAATCCTAAAAAGTTAATACTTGTTTGCATGAAAGTACACTTTTCAGGAGACAAGGTAATGTTCTTAGCAATAAGAGTGTCTAATAGCTTAGTGAGTTTCATAGACATTTCTTCAAATGAATTAGCACCCACTACAATATCGTCTTGATATGCATAACAGGAATCAATTTGAGATAATTGAATAACAGAGTCGATTAATTGTTGGAAGGTGCTGGCGGCTGTCTTCAGGCCAAATACTAAACGTAAATAGGTAAAAATTCCCCATGGAGTAGTAAAACTGAGTTTATCTTGCATATCTTTAGGTACCGCAATCTGCCAGTATGCAGAGGGCAAGTCAAGAGTAGTATAATACTTAAATTTTGATAACTGCACCAATAGATTTTGAATTCTAGGAAGAGGATATGAGGATGGAATAATAATCGAATTTAGCAATCTTAAATCTAGAGCCAAACGATACTTTTGACGCTTTGACATATCAGTTCTCTTCTTTTTAACAAGAAGCATGGGACACGCCCAAGATGAATTTGATCTCTCAATATTGCCAGCATTTAACATTTGATTAATTTGGTCAAGAGCTTCTTGCTCAAGTGCCTGTGGCACAGGAAAAGGTAGAGTTTTGACTGGATGAGAATTTAGCATAGTGAATTGAGGATTGACCAGGTCCGTATGACCTAAAGTGTCAAGAGATTTTGAAAAAGCTAAAGCTTTACTACATAATAATTTGGTCAAAGATTCCTTTTCATGAGGAGGTAAATGTTTAAGATCAAAGTCATTTGGGGATAATTCTTGAATACGTTTTCTTTTAATCTCTTCAGATGGTAAAATTAAATTACAATAATCGTTCTCAAAATCCAAATCAAAAGAGTATTCCTCAATATCTTTCTCATCTACATTGATACATTCGCCAATAATTGAATTTTTATTTAAATGAATATCCAGCTTTGATATATTCTGACATACAACCAAAAATAAATCATTTTGAATTGAAGAATTTGAGTGCAATGATTCATGTAACACAAGACCTTTATTTTTTAAATTGGGTTTGAAAATAAAATATTCAGATGGAGGATTCAAGTACTTAACATGTAAATAAACAAAAGAATTAGGAGGGATTAATTCTCTATTGAGTAATTGTACTATGTTGGAATTCACCAAGATTTTATTACCAATATTTAAATGGGTTTGCTTTTCACCAACATAACTAAGATCATTAGTATTTTCAGATGAGAAATTCTTGCCAGGTATATTATCATTAGTAGATACATAATTCACCACATTACCATAATCAGTTGGAAAATAGTTAGAAAAATAAGTAAAATTACCGTCAATATAAGGATTATGAAAATTCATAGCAGAATTAGCCATATTATTTGTAAACAAACCATTATTTTGAAAATTATAATTATAAGGATAGGTTGTATAATTGTTGAACAACTGTAAACTTGAATTATCATAATTTGCACAAGTATTATCAATATAAGTATCATTCGTTAGATTATTTGACATAGATTCTTCATAATAAGGCATTTTGTGTGCATCTAAAGAATATGGTACATTTGAATTCACATAATTATATTCAGAATTCATAAAATAGCAAGTAGGAGATTCATTATAACTGTGAAAAGGAATATTTTTATCTTTGATTAAAATAGACTTAAAGCTGGGTGATATGGTAATAGAATGTTTGTTGATAAACTCAAATCCAAGTATGGCTTGAAAATGAACATTTTGTATTTTTGTAAGGTAAAAGACATGATGAAAGAAGAATTTATCAATTTTAAATGCTATCTCTATGCATCCCTTGAAAAAAACCTTGGAATTTATGGTAGACACAGATACATTACGGGATAAGAATTTATAGTGAAGCTTGGATTTAATGCTATTAAAGCATTCCTGATCTAACAGAGACAAATTTGATCCCGTATCAATTAACGTTGAAATCTCATTATGTTGAATGTTTATGAGTATGCATGGAAGAACATATGAATTATTAAATGAACTGCAGATGACATGTCTTTCTTGTACATCATCATCAATTTCAGGATTTTGTTTGGATGTCAACGAATTATATGAACAGGGAGATTTGTTAAATTTAGCTGTCATAGGAGAAGTTTGGACAGCTGTGGATGACACTAAGGTAACTGAAGAGCGTTTGTCAAATTGTTGATGTTTGTTTTTGTTGTCAAAGAGTACTGACCCTGAATGAGAATTACGGGAGAGAAGGCGGTCAGTAGAACCAGTCTCCCTTATGTGTTTAAATGGTAAACATTGTTTTTATTTTCAGAAGAAGAGGTGTGGCCTTTTCTTCTGTGAGGGTGAGACGAAAAATGAGATGACGAGTTTTGATTAGAATTACTAATAATATTTTTAAATTTGTAGCATGAGTCCATACGATGATTAAATTTCCCACAGAACGCACACTGCACAACATCTCGTCTGTGATAAAAGGATGTAGAATTTTTTTTGTGAGAAAATTTGTCAAAGGTGGGTTGATAAGGACGTTTCCGGTAAAAATTACGTTGATGAAAATTATTGTTACGTTTATTTGTAGCCTCTTGTCTCGGTGGAGAAGGCGAATATGTTCTAGGTTTTCTTTGAAAATTACGAGAAGCATGAGAATTGTCTTTTGGAGTTTGCAAAGTAGAGTAGTTGGTTTGAGAATTGTGATAAACTTTATCCTTCGTATGCTTTATAGGAGTTTTATGAAGAACATTATTAGAATTATCGTGGACTTTTTCAGTATCCAAACAATAGGCTTGATTATAATTTTCATAAGATTTTTTAGGGGGAGAGTCGTATATGTTTTGAAGAAAAGTTGCTCGTTCAAGAGCTAACTCGAAAGATGTAATATTTTCTTCTAAAATTTTGCGTTTGATTTGTTTAGGCAAAGCCTCAAGAAAATGAGTGAACTTTAATGAATTGAGAGCAGAAAGATCCAATTTTGGGTAAGCAAGTCGAAGTTGTTTATCCAGTCGAAAATCAAAATTTTTGACTGATTCATTTGAATCTAAACTTAAGTTCTGCAAGGACTTAAGAGAAACAGACTTTTTTGAGGGTAAGAAATAGTCTATAAAAGTTTTTCGAATGTCCTGGAAATTAGAGTTCTTGAGCTGAGACTGAATTTCAAGAAAGAAGAGTAAGGCAGTGCCTTCAAGTTTGGATTTGAAGAGAACAAAAAGTTCTTTATCTGTGAAATTATTTAACTCTTGTATATCAGATAATTGATCAAAGAAGAATTCCACAGTCTGAGGGTTGCCGTCGAATGGCTGAATGGCAATATTTAATTTAGACTTGGGAGGCATTATGAGATAATTAAAGTGAGAGCTCAATAAATGACATGATAAGTTTGGTTATAGACTGGTCTTGTAATGAATAATAATATATATATATAAATTGACCCATTATTTAGAAAAAAAATGACGAATTTCATTTACGTGATATACCATTTTTATATATTAAAAAGAATAACAAATATATGACGAAGAGAAGAAAATGCAAAAATATCTTTCTTATCATGCGATCAAAATAACATGGCCCAAAAACTTATGTAAATATCTATTATATGGCTCAAAACATATATTGTTATATTTATAAGAAGAGAATAATTTATGTCAGCATTATCATTTATATTTACCTGCACCTCCGTTAAATAATATATATATTAGTTACAAATTATATCATGGCAAGAAAATATATTGATAAATTATGTGATATTGATACTGCACTGCTCCAGAAAAATATTATGTCAGCATAAAATCAAGCTATATTGCATTTATTTATTGTACGAGACTGAATAAAATATAATTATAAAATATTAATCATTGCATGAAGAAATAATTTGCAGAAAATGAAAATACAACTGAAGATAATGAAAAATAATTGAAGATAATTGAAGATATTTTTTTTTTTTGAAAATATGTATCTATAACAAAAATACAATGGTAGCCAGGGAAGATGATGGACAAGCGTTGGTCATTGCACCAAAGGAAATTGAATACTGTTGTGTTTAAAAAGGAAGAGACGATGAGAAACACCTATTTATTTTGTTTCAAACTCAGAAGTAGGCTAAGTGATCGTATAAATGATTAAGTGACATTGCGAAGAATGCGGGCCTGCAAACTACCCGAAAGGCTACCATTATCGTTTCTCTTAAAAAAATAATGGAAAATTCTTTAATCAAGTTGACAATAATTTCAAAAGGCTAAATTATAAAATATAAAATTGATAAAAATAAGAGTTACCTGTGAAGTCCTTGGCTGCTGACGAATAATAATCCAGACAGACACATGCACAGGAATTAAAATGCAAACAGATTGAAGGTAAATATACTTTTTATTTATGAAAAACTTGTTTATTTCTTCACGAATATTGAAGTATTTCTTTATAGATATATATATTTATTTTTGTTTTTCGTAAACAATAATCATCTACTTTATAGCAACATTTTCACAAATGAAGATAATTTATAAATTGATATATTCGAACAACAAATTCTTCTTCATAACACATTTTTATATATCTTAATAGCTTGAATTAGAAAATTCTCTTGATCGAAAAACAAAGATATTATTATTATTTTTCAAAAGATAACACTTAGGTACATGTATTTTCAAATATATATATTAGAAGAAAGTTTCATACAGAGATGTACCCATATTTTCTCTTGGAGCGCCCATTGATATTCAAAACTTATATGTATATTCGTGGGCAAAAAAAAACAAACGATATAATGAAGAATGATTATGAGATAAATATTTTATGTATGAAAAATACCTTCATTTTTCTTGAAGAGAGTCTTCACCTCAGCTTTTTATTCAGGGGACGGAGAACTCATAAAAAACGATATTGGAGAACTGAGAACATGAAATGGTGAGAATGAACTTTTGATGAGAGGATGACGAAATAAAATTGGTCATGATTGACACCTTACTTAAATTTGTGTAAGCAGAAAAAAAGGCACAAAAACAAAATAATTTCTGGATGCTTTTGAATACGGCCTTACTTCTCGCCGCCTTAAAAAATCAACTTCAAGTAATCCTGGCATGGACATTTTGTAGAATAAGAACTTGCTCCATCCAACGGTCTCGGGGGCGCACACTTGCCCCGGAATTCCGCTAAATTTTCTGATCATCCAGCAGCACCCATCACGGCAGGAGTCTAACGGCGCGACTGCTCTGACCGCGGGGAGTCAGGAGGGAAAAAGAACTAGGTTTACTGTAAACCAGGCATACGCCAAATTGGCGACGGACGAAAGAGGGGAGCGAGGAAAAATTAAGCCAAGTTATGATACCAAGTATGGTGACAAATGAATTTAATAAGGAAAGAATTGATAAACACTTAAAGAAGGAAGGCCAAAGCAGGTGGCCAGGCACTCAACGGCTTAAAACACGTCACCTGCGGAATTTAATTTGATAGGCCAAGGGGCGGGCCAGATTAACCGGAAATACCACCCATAGAACAAACTAGATTGTTCTAGAAAGACTTCTAAACCGGAAGGAATGATTTCAAAATAAGATATTACCGGTTTGGAACATTCGAAAGTTAAGTAAGAAAGAAAAGACCACAGGCGACGATATGAAAAGAAACGAAATCGAAATAAAATTTAAATTAAGAACATTAATAAAAAGGAGGTGATAGGAAATAAAATGGCTAATAAAATTGAATTAAACTAAACATATGGGGGGGGTTATCGAGTAACCACCACAACAATGTCCGTAAAAAAAGGGTAGTACTACTGGTAATCTAGACGCCAGTATAATTTACTGTTTTTTAATGAAAATTTTTAGTAAATTCCAGAAAATTTTGGGTATTTTCCTGGAATTTTTCCGTTAAAAAACAGTAAATTGTACTGGCGTCCAGATTACCAGTAGTATTTCCGTAAAATCGCCCGTTTTTTTACAAAGTAGATTTTACAATATTAAAATAACATTGTTAAGTCACACGAAAAATAAATAAGTATCTTGCGGCCGCGAAGTACTTAAATAAAATCAAAAAATAAATAATACACAAATTTAACAGAAATATAGTGTAACTACAGGTTTAAATAAAGAGAGAATCAGAATAAAAATGGTTTTTAAATATTGAAGTATTTAGTGATATTTTGGATATTATCCACTACCATGCGGTGAAAATGGCTGCACATATGTCAATATTAATTTGTAAATTATATATTTTTTGAATGTCTGCCAAACGACATTAGGTTACTATGTTCAATCTGTACAAATTCCGCTTGTACTTGTACTGTACACTTATGCAATACTTATATTTATCGTATAACATGCATCGAGACTTAGGCACATTTATTTCTACATTCGATATAACAACATACTAGTCAAATAAATATAAATAATAATTTCTAACCATAAATATTCAATAATTCTCATTAAACTAAAATTTCCGTAACCTATTTTTAAATTGATGGAAATGTTGTTATCGTTTTGAATCTTTTCAGGTTAAAGTCCTTTTTTCTGATCTTTCTTTTGACATGAAAGAAAATTTTAGTGATATAGTAATCAAATGTTCTTTCCTCAAATGAACAATTTTAGATAAAAAGTATTCTTTGAAAAGTTTTAAAAAAGATATTTCAGTACAGCAAGCATTTATTTTAATTTCTAGTATCCTTATAGGTAGATAGTGCCTTTATAGATCCATTACATCATAGAACTTTCATAATCCACCATTTTAAGGACTGTAGACTTCGAAAAAAAAATGCATTAAAAATAACAAAATATTTAAAAAATGCAGGTGTAAAAATTTACTCTAGTAGGGTAAAACTTTGTAATCGGAAATATTTCATGAATAATGATTCAAAAATATTGACACTAAACACAAAAAAACTCTAAAAATCGCATTGAGAATTGCCGAAACTTAAAAATCGTAGCAGGCAAACTATATTTTAATATTGGTAGAAGGAATCAGGTTAAAATTTTAAAACAAAATTCCTTTTAAGAATATCAAAAGATTGCTGCAAAATGTGAAAAAACCCACAAAAATTGCATTAAAATTTTCGCTAAAAATTCAAAAATTGCTGTATGATTTCCGAATAAACTTTTTAAAATAGAGGACAAATTTAATATATTGCGTTAAAAGAATGAAACCATAATCCTTTTCTAATGCGGAAAAATGCGCTAAAAATCGCATAAAAACCGCATTAAAAAATCTAATCAAAAAATTGAAAATCGGTCTTCGAGTCGCAAAACTTTATAAGTAGAAGTACTTTCCCCCTAAATTTAGCAGCTCCGCGTGTAGCGGTCTCTTTAGAACATCGTCCATAAACTCACAAAATTCTCTCTTTATTACTAAAAGTTATTTTGTAAATTATATGATTTTTGAATAGCTTCCAAACGACATCAGACTACAATTTTCTCCCTAAAATCAATCTATCCAGATTCCATATGTGCTTGTACTGTACACTTATGCAATACTTACGTTTATCCTATAGCATACACAGAGACGACTTAGAAAAATTAGATTTTAATTTATACGTTTGCTGCAACAACATGATACTCAAGTAAATAATAAACATAAAAATTACAAACGAGGAACATTCAATAATTCCCTTTCAATTAAAATTTAATTAGCCAATTTTTAAATTGATGGAAATTTTGCTATCGTTTCATTTTAAATCTTTCATGTTTAATGTCTTTTTTTATGATTTCCCTCTTGAAACATGAAAGGAAATTTTACTGATATAGTAATTAAATGTTCTTTCCTTAAATGAGCAATTTTAGATAAAAATGATACTTTGTCAAGTTTTTAAAACGATGTTTCTATATTGCAAACATTTGATTTAATTTTTAGTGTCTTTATACATATCTCCATTAAATCAAAGAATGTCCATAATTTTGCCTGCGGAAAAGAAATCCTCAGTTGAGGTATTGCTGTTAATAGTTTCTAACCACATTAAACATTTAAAAATAATATGGTATCCTTCAAGTTTCTAAAGTGTATTTTTCTTTATTTAATATTCAAATGATTAAATTAATATATTTTTAAATCCATGGTATTTACTGCTATAATTCTTAAAAATAAATTATGCGTACTTGTAAAGAAGTACTATTTTAACCTATTTTTAAATTTTAAATATTTTTTTAATGGGAATATTGTTATCGTTTGATTTTGAATCTTTTATGTTTAATGTCCTTTTTAATGTTCTTCCTTTTCTTCAAACATGAAAGGGAATTTCATTGATATAGTAATCAAATTTTTCTCTAAATGAACAATTTTAGATAAAAAGTAACCTTTAAAAATTTTTTAAAAATATATTTCGATATTGCAGACATTTATTTTAATTTCTTGTGTCTTTATAAATATCTCCATTACTCCAAAGAATGTTATATTTTAAGGACTTTGAAAAATAGCTTTTTAAATTAGCATAAAATCATTTTTGTCTGCGTGAAGGAATTCCAAGATTGAAAGATTGTAGTTGTTGACTTCTAACCACGTTAAACGTTTTAAAATAAAATTGTGTCCTTCAATATTTTTAAATGTTTCCAAGAGTATTTTTCTTTATTTGATATTGAAAATATTAAATTAGTGTATTTTTAAATCCATAGAATTTACTGCTATAATTTGTAAAAATAAATTATGCGTATTTGTAAAGAAGCACTGTTTTACCTTTATTAAGGAAATTTTTTTTATTGTTTAATTTTGAATTTTTATGTTTAATGTCTTTTTTTATTTTTTTCCTTTTCTTGAAACATGAGAGAAAATTTTACTAACATAGCAATCAAATGTACTTTTCCTAAATGAGCAATTTTAGATAAAGAGTATGCTTTGAAAATTTTATAAAAAGTTATTTCTATATTACGGACATTTATTTTAATTTCTAATGTCTATATAGATATATCCATTACATAAATAATGTTCTTTATGAAATAATTTAAGGACTTTGTAAAAATGCTTTTTAAATTAGCACAGAATCATTTTTTCCGGCGAAATAGAATCCAAGTTTGAGAGATTACTGTTCACAGTTTCTAACCATGAAATTTTTAAAAACAAAATTGTATCATTCAGGATTTTTAAATATTTCTAAGTGTATTTTTATTTATTTGATATTCAAATGATTAAATTAGCATATTTTTATATTTATAGAATTTACGTTATTAATTTGTAAGAATAAATTATGCCTACTTGTAAAGAAGCAGCATTTTAACCTATTTTTATATTAATGGAAATGTTGTTATCGTTTAATTTTGAATCTTTTATGACTAATGTCTTTTTTATGTTCTGTCTATTCTTGGAACATGAAAGGAAATTTTATTGATGTGGTAATCAAATGTACTTTCCCTAAATAAACAATTTTATGTAAAAAGTATGCTTTAAAAATTTTTAAATAAGATATTTCTATATTGCAAATTTCCGGTGTCTTTATAGATATCTCCATTACATCAAAAAATGTTCATAGTGTAACATTTTAAGGACTTTGAAAAATAGCTTTTTAAATTACCATAAAGTCATTTTTGGCTGTGAAAGGAAATCCAAAGTAGAAAGATAGCATTTCATTGTTTCCACATTAAATATTTTAAAATTAAATTGTATCCAAATTCAAATGGTTGAATTAGTATATTTTTAAATCCATGATGTTATAATATGTAAAAAAAAATATGCGTACTTGTAAAGAAGCACTATTTGAACCTATTTTTTAATTAATAGAAATGATGTTAGCGTTTAATTTTGAATATTTTATGTTTAATGCCTTTTTTTAATTTTTTTGAAACATGAAAGGAAATTTTATTGACATAGTAATCAAATGTTTTCTTTAAATGAAAAATTTTAGATAAAAAGTATGCTTTGAAATATTAAGAAAGAGATATGTCTATATTGCAGACATTTATTTTAATTTCTAGTGTCTAAATAGATATCTCCATTGCATCAAAGAATGTTCATAATGAAACCTTTTAAGAACATTGAAAAATAGCTTTTTGAATTAACATAAAATCATTTTTGCCTGGAAGAAATCCATAGTTGAGAGTTTGCAGTTGATAGTTCCTAACTACATTAAAGATTTAAAAATATAATTGTATAATTCAAGAGTTTTCAATATTTCTAAAGTGTATGTTTCTTTATTTAATATTCAAATGATTAAATTAGTATATTTTTAAATCCATGGAATTTACTGCTATAATTTTTAAAAGTAAATTATGCCTACTTGTAAAGCACTATTTTAACCTATTTTAAATTAATAGAAATGTTGTTATCGTTTATTTTTGAATCTTTTATATTTAAATTTCAGGTTTTTATTTTTCTTGAAACATGAAACGGAATTTTATTGGTATAATATTAAAATGTACTTTCCCTAAATGAACAATTTTAGATAAGAAGTATCCCCACTAAAAAAAATCTGAAGAAAATCTACAGCTTTTTGGCCCAAAATCTATGGGAAATCCGAAGGTATTTGGCCCATTATGCAGTTATTTTTAAGAATATCTTAAAAAATTCTGCAGATATTTTAAAGATAAAGCTAAGCCTGCAAATGTTCTTCAAATTTCTGTAGAATTTCTGTAGAAAGTGGCGATTTCTTCAGATAATCTTCAGATTATTTTTAATGGGGATGCTTTGAAAAATTTTAAAAACGATATTTCGATACTGCAGACATTTATTTTAATTTCTAGTGTTTTTATATATATCTCCATTACTACAAAGAATGTTCATAATGAAACATTTTAAGGACTTTCAAGAATAGCTTTTTAATTTAACATAAAATCACTTTTGCCTGCTAAGAGAAATCCAAGGTTGAAATATTTCAGTTTATTGTTTCCAGATTAATTTTTTTTTTAAATTAAATTGTATCCAAATTAAAATGATTGAATTAGTATATTTTTAAATCCATGGAATTTACTGCTATAATTTGTAAAAATAAATTATACGCACTTGTAAAGAAGCAATATTTATTCTTTATTGAAATTAATAGAAATGTTGTTACCGTTTAGTTTTCAACCTTTTATGTTTAATGTCTTTTTTTATGTTCTTCCCTTTTTGAAACATGAAAGGAAAATTCACCGATATAGTGATCAGATATTTTCTCTAAATGAACAATTTTAGATAAAAAGTATGCTTTGAGAAATTAAAAAAGATATTTCTGTATTGCAGACATTTATTTTAATTTCCAGTGTCTTTATAGATAATTCCATTATATAATATAAAAGAATGTTCATAATGAAACATTTTAAGGACTTTGAAAAATACTTTTTGAATAAGCATAAAATCATTTTTGCATGCAAAAAAGAATCCATAGTTGAGAAATTGCAATTGATAGTTTCTAACCACACTAAACATTTTATAATAAAATTGTATTTTTCAAGATTTTTAAATATTTCTAAAGTGTATTTTTCAAATATATTTCTTTATTTAATATTCAAATGATTAAATTAGTATATTTTTAAATTTATGGAATATACTGCTTTAATTTGTAAAAATATAAATTATGCGTACTTGTAAAGACGCACTATTTTATCTTTTTTTAAATTTTAAATAATTTATTTTAATGGGAATGTTGTTATCGTTTAATTTTGAATCTTTTATGTTTAATTTATGTGTTTTTTTGTGTTTTTTATGTTCTTCATTATCTTTCCCTAAATGAGCAAATTTAGAAAAAAAATATGTTTTAAAGGTTTTTAAAAAGATATTTCAATATTGCAGACATTTTTTTCAATTAGTAGTGTTTTTATATATATCTCCATTACATCAAAGATTGTTCCTAATGAAATATTTTAAGGAACTTGAAAAAAAACTTTTTAAATTAGCATAAAATCATTCTTGCCTGCGAAAAGGAATCCATAGTTGAGAGATTATAGTTAATAGTTTCTAACCATATTAAACATTTAAAAAATAAATTGTATATTTCAAGATTTTTAAATGTTTCAAAGTATATTTTTCTTTATATGATATTCAAATGATTAAGATAGTATATTATTAAATCCATGGAATTTACTGCTATAAGTTGTAAAAATAAACTATGCGTACTTTTATAGAAGCACTATTTTAACCTATTTTGAAATTAATGGAGATGTTGTTACCGTTTAATTTTGAATATTTTATGTTTAACGTCTTTTTGATGTTCTTTCTTTTCTTGAAACATGAAAGTGATTTTATTGATATAGTAATCTAATGTTTTCTCTAAATGAACAATTTTAGATAAAAAGTATGCTTTAAAAAATTAAAAATAAGATATTTCTATATTGCGGACATTTATTTTAATTTCTAGTTTCTTTATAGATATCTCCATTACATCAAAGAATGTTCTTTATGAAATAATTTAAGGACTTTAAATTAGCATAAAATCATTTTTGCCTGCAAAAAGAAATTCATAGTTGAGAGATTGCAATTGATAATTTCTAATCACGACAATCATTTAACAATTAAATTGTATCTTTCAATATTTTTAAATGTCTCTAAAGTGTATTTTTTTTAATTTAATATTGAAACGATTAAAATAGTATATTTTTAAATCCATGGACTTTACTGCTATAATTTGTAAAAATAAATTATGCGTACTAGTAAAGAAGCACTATTTTAAGCTATTTTAAACCAATGGAAATTTTGTTATCGTTTAATTTTCAATGTTTAATGTTTAATGCCTTTTTTATGTTCTCCCTTTTCTACAAACATGAAAGGAAATTTTATTAATATATTAATCAAATGTTCTTTGACTAAATGAACAATTTTAGATAAAGTATGCTTTAAAAAAATTTAAAAAAGATATTTCTATATTACAGGTATTTATTTTAATTTCTAGTTTCTTTATAGATAGCTCCATTACACCAAAGAATGTTCTTTATGAAATAATTTAAGGACTTTCAAAAATAGCTTCTTATTTTAGCATAATGTCATTTTTAAATCCATGGAATTTACTGCCATAATTTTTAAAAATAAATTATGCGTATTTGTATTGAAGCACTATTTTAACCTATTTTTAAATTAATGGAAATGTTGTTATCGATTAATTTTGAACCTTTTATGTTAAATGTCTTTTTTATATGTTTTCCCTTTTCTTGGAACTTGAAAGGAAATTTTACTGATATAGTAACCAAATGTCCTTTTCCTAAATGCACAATTTTAGATAAAAATTATTCTTTGAAAATTAAAAAAAAAAGATATTTCTATATTGCAAACATTTATTTTAATTTCTAACGTCTTTATAGATATCTCCATTACATCAAAGAATGTTCTTTATGAAAAAATTTTAGGACTTTGAAAAATAGTTTTTTAAATTAGCATAAAATCATTTTTGCCTGCTAAAAGGAATTGATAGCAAGGAACCTTAGAGATTGCAATTGATAGTTTATAATCACATTAAACATTTAAAAATAAAATTCTATCCTTCAAGATAGTTCATAAAATTGTTCTAAAATGTTTCTATATTCTTTTTTTATTTGATATTAAAATGATTAAATTAGTATATTTTTAAATCCATGCAATTTACTTCGATAATTTGTAAAAATAAATTATGCATACTTGTAAAGGAGCACTATTTTAACCTACTTTTAAATAAATGGAAATGTTGTCATTGTTTAATTTTGAACCATTTATTATAAATGTCTTTTTTTATATGTTATTCCTTTTCTTGAAACATGAAAGGAAATTTTATTGATATAGTAATGAAATGTTTTCCCTAAATGAACAATTTTAGATAAAAAGTATGCTTTAAAGCTTTTTTAAAGGATATTTCTATACTGCTAACATTTATTTTAAATCTAGTGTCTTTATAGATATTTTCATTACTTCAAAAAATATTCACAATCTAATATTTTAAGGACTTTGAAAGAAAAGTTTTTAAACTAGCATAAAATCATTTTGCCTGCGAAAAGGAATCCAAGCTTGAAAGATTGCAGTTGAAAGTTTCTAACCACATTAAATGTTCTAAAATTAAATTGTATCCTTCAAAATTTTTAAAATCGCACAATAATAATAATCGATTTTTATTTTTGGTTAAAAGAAATAAGATATAATTTTTTTAATTAAAATCTCTGAAAATCGTAAAGAAATTAGTAAAATATTTTTCATTAGTTACTTTTTATTTTTTATTTCGATCAATAATTTCGAATAATTTTAAAGAGACAAGTTAGTTACACAATTTTGAAAAGTTTAAAATGTTTATGTAAAATAAAATTTTAGAAAGGTTCACGAGAGCATAAAAAAACACATTTCATGAAAAAAGAAAATAATTGCATATGCACTCACTGTTCTTGAAATATATTATTTAAGAACTTTCCAGAACCATAATATTTTAGGACCATAATCAATTAGCACCATAAATTTTTAACTCTATTTATTTAACATAATTAAGACCCCAAAAATTTGAACCATTTTATACCTTTAACTGAATGAAACATAAATTGTTATAGTGTACAGAATGTGTTATATCATGCAATTAGCAAATTTTAAATAATTTATTAAAACAAAAATAACTAATTTCAGCTTTTTAATACATTTAAATTTAATTTCTTTATTGATAATTACTCTTAACATTCATTTTTTTTACATCTCTTATAATTTCACATCCGTGTTTATTTAAATTTAAAGTCTTACAAAATATATATGACAAGAAGATCGGTAAATCATAGTTTCCAAAAAAGCTAAAGACAAAATTCTGTAATTACATTTCACCCGGAAAAACAGTAACATAAAACAAGTTCATTTTTAAATGAAAATATTTTCTAATTTATTATGCTAAATTAAATGTTAAATCATAAATGTTAAAATGTTTCCGGACTTAGAAATATTTAATTAAGGAAGTTTTCCGCATCATAGATATTTGCTATGTTAAGCATAACAGAAATTTAAACCTTAAAACGTTTTCTTAAATAGTTTTATTTAAAACATATTTTTATGTGTTTTCCATTGTTATTTCTTATGGCATTGTTTTAGTAGAATACTGATGAAAATTAGTTGAATTTTCGTATGCATTTCTTATTATCATTTATAAAAATTTTCGACAGGGAGATTCGTGTAACATTTTGTTTCTTTTTGATATTTTTTTAAATGAAAACGAGAACATTTATTCAATCAAAGTAAAGTACAAAATAATATTGACGTAGAAATACGTACTACATAAAAAAGAAAAAAAAAACAGTTGAATATATCATCTTAAAATTTTTTGTAGTATCAGAAAACGTATTATTTGAGAATAATAAGAAGCGATTTTTGTTTTTGCTGAAATGAAATAAGATAAAAAAAATATTTTATTGAAAATCTCTGAAAATTTTAAAAAATTTAGTAACAAATTTTTCATTATTTACTTTTTATTTTTTACTTAGATCAATGATCTTAGATAATTTTAAAGATACAAGTTAATTATACAATTTTTGATAGTTTCAAATGTTTACCTAAAATAGAATTTTAGAAAAGGTTACCATAGCATAAAAAATACATTTGGAGAAAAAAAGCAAAAAACTATATGCACACTCACTGTTCTTGAAATATATTGTTTAAAAACATTCCAGCGCCATAATCGTTTAGGTTGATAATAAATTAACATCATAATTTTTCAAGTCTATTTATTTAGTTCGATAAATAAGAACCAAAAAATTTGAACCATTTTATATTCTTAACTGAATGCAACATAAATTGCTACAGTTTACAGAATGTGTTGTATGATGCAATTAGCAAATTTTAAATAATTTATTAAAACAAAAATAAATAATTCCAGTTTTTTAAATACATTTAAACTTAACTTCTTTGTTCATAAGTACTCTTAGCAGTTATTTTTTTACATATCTCATAATTTCTCATCGGCGCAATTAATTTAAATTTAAAGTCTTACGAAATATATATGACAAGAAGTTCGGTAAATTATAGTTTAAAAAAAACTACTAGGTATAAAATTTTGCAATTACATTTCACCAGGAAAAACAGTAACATAAAACAAGTTCATTTTTAAACGAAAATATTTTCTAATTTACTATGCTAAACATAATTTCCGGACTTAACACGGTTTAATTAAGGAAGTTTTCCGCACCGTTGATTTTTGCCATACTAAGCGTTTCTTTTAAAAAAAATGTTGATTATATCACGATAAAATTTGTTGTACTGTCAAAAAACGTACTACTTCAGAATAATAAGAAGCAATTTTTAATTTGCTTAAAAAAATAAAAAAAATATTTTGCTGAAAATCTTTGAAATTCATAAACAAATTAGAAACACTATTATTATTATTATTATTATTATTATTATTATTATTATTATTATTATTATTATTATTATTATTATTATTATTATTATTTACTTAGATCAAAAGTCTTAGATAATTTTAAAGAGACAGGTTAGTTATACAATTTTTGATAGTTCAAATGTTTACCTAAAATAGAATTTTAGAAAAGATTGCCAAAGCATAAAAAAATACATTTGGAGAAAAAAGCAAATAACTATATACACACGCACTGTGCTTAAAATATATTGTTTAAAAAATTTCAAGCACCATAATCTTTTAGGCCATAATCAATTAGCACCATTATTTTTTCACTCTATTTTGTAGTTCGACAATTAAAGACTCAAAAATTCGAACCATTTACTCAATAAACCCCTTAACGCAATGCAAGATAAATTGTTACCGTTTTTAGAAAATATTATACCAAGCAATTAGCGATTTTAAATAATTTATCAAAACAAAAATAAATCATTTCAGCTTTTTATAGACATTTAAACATAACTTTTTATTCATAATTACTCTTAACAGTTATTTTTTTATGTCTAATAATTTCTCATTGGTATAATTAGTTAAAATATAAAGTCTTACAAAATATATGTGACAAGAAGTTAGATAAATTATAGTTTAAAGAAATCTAGGGATAAAATTCTGTGATTAAATTTCACCTGGAAAAACAGTAACATGAAACAAGATAATTTTTAAACTAAAATATTTTCTAACTTATAATGCCAAACATAATTTCCGGACTTAGCACTGTTTAAGTAAGGAACTTTCCGGCATCGTAGATTTTTGCTATGCTAAGCATAAAAGAAATTTAAACATTAAAAACGTTTTCTTAAATAGTTTTATTTAAAACATATTTTTATGTGATTTGCATTTTTATTTTTTATGGCATATTTTTAGTAGAATCTCTATAAATAAAAGGAATTCCGAGGATAATTAATTAATTGAGGCACAGGGGAAAGCAAATCTTGGCAATGCGCCAACTCGGTCCAGAGGAAGCAAATCTTGGCAATGCGCCAACTCGGTCCAGAGGAATATCATTAAGAAATATAAAACAGATAATGTATTTATCACAAAAAATCGTCTGCTAAGAAAATATCAACACTTTAACACGAAACTAACGCAATCGTTGGATACATGTTCCCTCCCGTGTTTCTCATTGCTCATTTTAAGTATTTTTAGAGTTTAATATTAGTTGTTGTTTTTAAAACTGATTTTTCACAAAGTCAGCTGCGACGTATTTCAGACAATGCATTTCTGCATGCTTCCAGTTATTGATAAAATCATACAAATTTCAAGTTCGTTTAATATTGCTAATACGGACCCGGGCAACGCCGGGCGGGTCAGCTAGTTGTGATAAAAATTAGTTGCATTTTCGTATATATTTATTATTATCATTTATGTGAATTTTTGAGAGGGAGAAGCGTATAAAAAGCTGTTTCTTTTACATTTTGTTTTTAAATGAAAACGATAACGTTTATTTAATCATTGTAAAGTACAAAATAATATTGACGTAGAAATCTACATAAAAAAGAAAAAAAAACAGTTGAATATATCACCTTAAAATTTTTTGTAGTATCAGAAAATGTATTATTTCAGAAATGTAATATTTGCGATTTTTATTTTTGCCTAAAAGAAATAAGATATAAAAAAAATACTTTACTGAAAATCATAAAAAGGCAGAAAAATATATTTTTCATTATTTACTTTTAATTTTTTACTTAGATCAATAATGTTGGATAATTTTAAAGATACAAGTTAGGTACAAAATTTTGAAAAGTTTAAAATGTTAAACTAAAATAAAACTATAGAAAAGCTCACCAAAGCATAAAAAAACACATATTAAGAAAAAAGCAAATAACTATATGCACACTCACTGTTCTTGAAATATATTGTTTAAAAAGTTTCCAGAACCGCAATCTTTTATGTTCATAATCAATTAGCACCATAATTTTTCAGCTCTATTTATTTATTTCGATAATTAAAACACAAAAATTTGAACCATTTTATACTCTGAACTGAATAAAACAAAAATTGTGATAGTTTACAGAATGTGTTATATCATGCAATTAACAAATTTTAAATAATTTAATAAAAGAAAAATAAATAATTTCAGCTTTTTAATACATTTAAACTTAAGTTCTTTATTCATAATTACTCTTAACATTTATTTTTTTTAAATCTCTCATAATTTCTCATCGGCGCAATTAATTTAAATTTAAAGTCTTACAAAATATATATGACAAGAAGTTCGGCAAATTATAGTTTTTAAAAAAGCTAGGGATAAAATTCTGTAATTACATTTCCCCTGGAAAAGCAATAACATAAAACAAGTTCATTTTTAAACGAAAATACTTTCTAATTTATTATGCCAAAAATAATTTCCGACTTAGCACTGTTTAATTAAGGAAGTCTTAGCTGTTTGCTATGCTAAGCATAAAATAAATTTAAACGTTAAAATGTTTTCTAAAATAGTTTTATTTAAAACATATTTTTATGTTTTTTTGCATTTTTATTTCTTATGGCATATTTTTAATAGAATTCTGATGAAAGTTAGTTGCATTTTCGTATATATTTACTATTATCATTTATATGAATTTTTGAGAGGGAGAAGCGTGTAAAAAGCTGTTTCTTTTACATATTTTTTTAAATGAAAACGATAACGTTTATTCAATCATTGTAAAGTACAAAATAATATTGACGTAGAAATCTACATAAAAAAGAAAAAAAAACAGTTGTATATATCACCTTAAAATTTATTGTAGTATCAGAAAATGTATTATTTCAGAAATGTATTATTTGCGATTTTTATTTTTGCCTAAAAGAAATAAGATATAAAAAAATACTTTACTGAAAATCATAAAAAGGTAGAAAAATATATTTTTCATTATTTACTTTTAATTTTTTACTTTCATCAATAATGTTGGATAATTTTTAAGAGACAAGTTAGGTACAAAATTTTGAAAAGTTTAAAATGTTAGCCTAAAATAAAATTATAGACTAGTTCACTGTTCCGCTCCTGTATTGTTACTTTGTAACATCACCTTGGCGGCAAACAGCCCACGCCAATTTTTCGCCAAACGGCGATTTAATGTAACCCTGCTCACGTGTTGTGTGACGCAATTGGTTTAGAGAAACGGTCTCTTAGCAACAAGCTCTGAATGCAGCAACTAGCTGCGTTTCTAAAAGAAAAAAACAACAAAAAAAATCCATTAAATTTACAGTCTACTTGCTATTTCTTTTTAATTTAGTTTTTCTTTTTAATTTAGTACACCTCCGTACATTCTGGTCCGTCGAGCCAGAGGTATGACCGAGCCAGCATCTTTTCTATTGAGTTAAATACTTGAATTTATCGAATTTCGTCAACAAGATGAATAATGTCGGAAACTGAAGTAAAAGCGTTGAACATTAGGCGAGGGAATATCAAGGCCCAAGTCACCAGGATATTTAACGCAATGGATGAAAAAATCTTCAATTTATCTGAATGGAAAGCCCATCTGGACTCTGTCGAAAACAGAAGAAAAGTTTGAAGCTCTCAAGCTTGAATATTACAGAATAATAGAGGAAGATAAGTTGGAAGAAACTGAAAGAATACTCTCGCAACTGGACGAAGATATTCTTAAACTAGAGGTAAGCTCTATTAATGCTTATTATGAAAATACTGATTCAAATAAAAAATCGATTAAACAGGACTAAGCAAAAACGTCTAGCATTAAGCTCCTTAGGGTCATGTTGCCGGTTTTTAGTGGCAAATTAGAAGAATGGTCCGTATTTAAAACTACCTTTAATGAGTTAATTAATGATAATTCAAATTTAAAAGATAATGAAAAGTTATTTTATTTGCGTTCTGCTTTGACTGGTGAAGCGAGGAGTTTGCTTACACCAGATGAAAATTATGTTTCACTTTTCAATGCGTTAGAACAAAGATACGAAAATAAAAGAGTTACGGTAGATTGTCATATAAAGAATATTTTAAATCTTTATGAATTAAACAGGAATCCGCTAAGGATCTCCGAATTTTATTTGATAACGTAAAGAAAAATTTAAGGGTTCTAAAGATCTTAAAGTATGACAGAGATAATTTCTCGAACGCAATTTTGCTGAATATTATTCTAAATAAACTAGATAATGAAACTCGTAAACAATATGAACTAACATTAAGTGATAATGAAGTGCCTATTTTGGATAAATTTTTAGAATTTCTTGAGCGAAGATGTCAAATTTTAAATAGTATAAGCTCTAGCGTATCCTCTAAATATACTGCAAAATTCTTATTCATAAAAACAAACAAACCTCAAAATAAATGTTGCGTAATCTGTAAAACCGAAAATCACCCCTTATACCATTGTGTTAAATATAAAAACATGAAGTTAAGTGAGCGAATTAACCTTGTTAAGAAAAATAAACTTTGCTTCAATTATTTAAGTTCAGCCCACCTCATTAATTATTGTAATTCAAAAAGCACTTGTCATGTTTGCATTGTTTCGGAAGATTTATCACAAAACTAAACTATTGCTCATTCATTTTTTTCGTATGAAAATGATAATAATAAATCTGTCTTAATTAGCACTGCATTAATTTATTTGACAGATGTAAATGGCATCAAAATTCCTTTCAGAGCAATATTGGATTCCGCGTAGCAGAATTGTTTTTGTACATTTAAAGCAGCACAAATACTAGGCTTGAAAAGAAAGAAAATAAATATTCCTGTAAGTGGAATAAATAAATTGTCTATTTACATTAAATCTAGAATCAAATCAAAATTGTCAAATAAAATGAATAGTACCAGTTATGATACTAAGCGTTAATCGTTCCAAACATCCGTGACTTCACGCCTTCGAAAAGATAATCATACCAGATTTAAAAAATCCAGCAAATATTTGTTTAGCGGATAAACAATTTAACATTCCAAGCAGTGTGGAGATAATTAACGGTGCTGAACTGTATTTTTCTATTTTAAATGAAGAAAAAATAAAGTTAGGCAATAACTTATATTTGCAATCAAGTATTTTTGGATATTTTGTATCTGGGTGTATTTATGACAGAACAATAAATAATAATAAAACTAATTATTGTTTCTTAACAAAAAATCTTGAAATACTTAATGACACTTTGAAGTCTTTCTGGGAAATTGAAGAAGTAGAAAATTTAAAACTCTGTAACAGTGAAGAATTAGAATATTGTAATGATCACTTCGATAAAACGCACTTCAGAAAACTGGATGGTAGGTTTGTGGTCAAGATGCCGTTTAAACCACAGGTTTTAGAACCCGATTTGGGAAATTCCAAAAATCTTGCTTTGAAAAGATTAAACTCTTTGTGGCAACGTTTAGATCGAGATCCTGTTATTAAAAACTTATACACAGAAATTATTAAAGAATATAGAGATTTAAATCACATGCATGAAATAAAAGAAAACACGAACTTTAATGATGGTTATTACTTACCACATCACGGCGTTTTACAACCCTCTAGTAAAACCACAAAACTACGCGTTGTTTTTGACGCTAGTGCCAAGTCAACCAACGGAAAATCTTTGAACGATTTATTATGTAAGGGTGGAGTTCTGCAAGATGATCTTTTTTCGATATTAATTAGATTTAGAAAGCTTATTTATGCTTTTACTGTGGATATTAAACAAATGTTTAGGATGATAGGAATAAATCCATCCCAGTACAAATATTTAAAAATTTTGTGGAAAGACAGTATGTCTTCCCCGGTTAAGGTATTTCAGATAACAACAGTTTCGTATGGAACATCTTCTGCTCCCTACTTAGCCACCAAAGTATTACAACAATTAGCTCTAGATGAGGAAAAGGAATTCCCGTTAGCATCGAAAATTGTTTTGAAAGACTTTTATATGGATGATTGCCTATCGGGCTCATCGAATTTAGAAAAATTCCGACTAATGAAATCGCAATTAACAGAACTCCTCCTAAAGGGAGGGATGGTTTTACACAAATGGTGCACCAATGAGGTCCAATCTACTGATAATCACATGTTTCCCCTGGACAGAAATTCTGAAGAAATAACTGTTAAAACATTAGGGATGTTGTGGAACAGTTTCAATGATACCTTTAGGTATAAAGTTAATATTAACAGAAAAAGTGATTTCACAAAAAGAGATGTACTTTCTCAAATTGCCAGCATTTATAATCCTCTCGGTCTCTTAGGGCCAGTGATTGCCAAAGCAAAAATATTCATGCTGGAGCTGTTGCTTCTTAAAATAGAGTGGAATGAGAAGCTGCCCTCTCATGTTGCCAAACAATGGGAAACCTTCCTCGAAAGTCTTAAAGAACTGGAATCCATTGAAGTACCAAGATGCTTCCTAGCTGTGAACTAATCAGTGGTACTAAATGGTTTCGTAGATGCGTCTTCCAAGGCTTATGGCGCAGTGATATACATGCAAACATCTATTCTAGAGAAACCATCAGTCATTTATTATGTATTAAATCCCGCGTGTGTCCAACCTAAGTAATAAATGTGCCACGTCTCGAACTGTCAGCATGTCTTCTTCTGGCTAAACTCACTAACAAGGTCTTAAATTCATTAGACAAACAAGTAGCTTCAGTAAATTGGTTTTCTGATTCAACCATTGCTTTAGCTTGGATAGACACTGCTACTCATCTCCTGAAAACGTTTGAGGGAAACCGCGTTGTGCAAATTAAGGAACAAACTAAGAATTTTCCATGGTTTCATATTCCATCAGAACACAATCCAGCTGATTTGATATCAAGAGGTGCAAGTGTGGAAAACCTGTCTTCTAACCAGTTGTGGTGGCATGGCCCGCCTCTTTCAATTCTTGAAGAAACAATAGCAAAAACTGATTCTAATAAAAGTGACATTAAAGATGAACATTATTCTAGTGAGCTTAAAGCTCCCAGCAACTTGACATTCGCTATTCATACTGACTCTAATTTGTGTGATAATTTAATTAATTTTAGCAATAATTTTCAAAAATTAATTAGAATTTTAGCTTATATTTTCAGATTCATACATAAATGTAAAAAATTAACATCTGCAACCGGCCCTCTGTTGCTAGAGGAATTAAAGACAGCCGAGGTTTATTTAATAAAAAATGAACAGGTAAAGTATTTCAAAAATGAAATTTTGGCCCTCCAGGCGGGATCTTCGGTTCATCGCGCAAGTAAGTTAAAATTCTTAAATCCCTTTTTTCATGAAGATAGCTCATTGAGGGCGGGAGGAAGACTAGCAAAATCAAATTTAAATTTTGACCACAAACACCCCATAATACTTCCGGCGAGCTGTCGCTTAACGAAATTAATTTTTCAATATTATCATAAACGAGAATTTCCTGTAGGACCCCAGGCTCTTTTGAACACTGTGCGTCAAAAATATTGGCCGCTTGGTGGCAGAAATATTGCGCGTAAAATTGTACATGAGTGTGTACAATGCTTTAAAATTAAGCCTATAACGGCTAATCAAATGATGGGAAACCTCTCTCCTGAAGGAATAGTGCCCAGTTCCCCATTTTCAAATGTGGGATTAGATTTAAGTGGATCTTTTGAAATAAAATATAAAGGTCAAAGAAAGGGTACTTTTCGGAAAATCTATGTTGCCATATTTGTATGTATGGTCACTAAAGCTGTACACTTGGATTTTGTCTCAGATTTGACATCCGAGGCTATAATAACGACTCTAAAAACATTCTTCGCTCGTCGTGGGAAAAGCTCTGTAATCTTTAGCGACAATGCTACAAATTTCGTTGGGGCTTCAGCAGAACTAAAACGTTTACGGAGACTTGTTACGAGTGATGAAGTTTCGAACTTTTAAGCTTCTGAAGGTAATAATTGGAAGTTCTCCCCTCCTAGGGTGCCACATTTTGGTGGCCTTTGGGAGGCAGGAGTCAAATCTTTCAAATACCACTTAAAAAGAGCTGTGGCCTCAGCTCATCTCACGATCGAGGAATTCCTGACAGTTATCAAACAGATAGAGGCTATTTTAAATTCGCGACCACTTTATCCTTTGTCAACAGATCCTGATGATCTTCAGGTGTTGACTCCTGGTCACTTCCTCATAGGAAAGCCTCTTAATTTAATTCCAGAACCCAATTTAAGTGAGGTCAAAGATAATTTTCTAAATAAATGGCAAAGGACTCAAAAATTACCACAGTTAATATGGAAACGTTGGCAGAATAATTATCTGAGCCAGTTACAAGAAAGAAATAAGTGGCTATTTAAAAGGCCTAATATTCTGCCAGGATTGCTAGTTTTGCTTTAGGACTCACAACTGCCCATTTGAACTTGGTCACTAGGCCGCATTAATAAGGTTTTCCCAGGTACGGACGGGATAGTCAGGGTAGTTGAAGTTCGCACCGCTAAGAGTAATTTTAAACGACCTATTTCAAAAATAAGTATATTACCCATTGAGGACAACATTATACATCCTTAACCTTAAATCTGCTTTATTATGTATTAATTTTTCATGTATTATTTGCGTTTATTTTTTTTTGCTTATAATTTGTATCATGTTTTGTTATTATTTGTATTGCATTTGTATCTTGAAATATAAAAATATTTCAACGCCGGGCGGGATGTTTCGCTCCTGTATTGTAACTTTGTAACATCGCCTTGGCGGCGAACAGCCCACGCCAATTTTTCACCAATCGGCAATTTAATGTAACCCTGCTCACGTGTTGTTTGTCGCAGTTGGTTTAGAGAAACGGTCTCTTAGCAACAAGCTCTGAAGGCAGCAACTAGCTGCGTTTCTAAAAAAAAAAAAAAAAAAACATTCCATTAAATTTACAGTCTACTTGCTATTTCTTTTTAATTTAGTTTTTCTTTTTAATTTAGTACACCTCCGTACATTCACCAAAGCATAAAAAAACACATTTTAAGAAAAAAGCAAATAATTATATACACACTAACTGTTCACCCCCCAGGGGGATACCTTATTTAGGTATTCACGGGCTTCACAACCCCGGGGCACCTGAGTGATCTTTCTCCTTTCCTCTTCCTCTTACTCCTCTGGTCTTCCTTTCCTCTTTGTTTCATTCTCGTTGTGGTTTCTTCTTCGGAGGTGAGGGCAATTCTGTATAAGCCGATATCATCCTGTATATCGACTCATAGAGAATTGTAAACCACCCACGTGTTGGCCGTGCGTGGCGACCCGTGTCCCTGGAAAGGGAGATCCTGGCAGTTGAGGGAAACAAACTGCTTTGGGCTCTGCTTCAGGTAGACGGGGGTGCACATTGGTCCCGTATGCATCAATCAGCTGGTCAGCTGACTATATCACTGGCTTGAGGGATCAAGTGATCGAGCAAATGCTAGTCATCTCGTTAAGGGTGGAGACTGACATAGGTTTGTCTTGCGACCGTATGGACCCTGGTTAGTACTTATGCACGAATGTGCATCCCCTTGTTGGGCTCGGTAGTGGGTGGTGCAGCCGGAGCGTGAAATTAACTTATTTATAATGGATGGAAAAGCTTCATTTCCTTCTATCTCTCTCCCTAGTGGAGAGCAACAAACTGTCCAGACTTCCTCTTTCATTCGCTTTTTTATTATTAAATGAACTGATAGCCACTCTGATAGTTCCTTTGGAAAAACTTCAGCATTTCTCATTGCAAAAACATTCCAATCTGTCTTAGGAGATGATCACTCTCTCTAAAAAATTACAATCAGGAGATTTACTAGTAGAAGTAACTACAGCTAAACAATCGCAGCTTCTGATTAATTGCTCTACAATAGGCACATTTTCCGTTTCTGTACAAACACTTAAATCTTTAAATACAAGCCAAGGTGTTATCTCTGAGCCAGACCTATTATTCTCTACAAAAGATGAACTCTTAGAAAATTTAAAAGACCAAAATGTCCTTGATGCACGTCGTATCACTATCCTTTGGATTGGACAAGTCCTTCCTACAAAGCATGTCATTCTCACTTTCAATAGCCCTACTTTACCAACTAGAATCAAAGCTGCTTACCTAAATTGTCCTGTCAGACCTTAAATTCCTAACCCTCTCCGTTGCTTTAAATGCCAACGTTACGGCCATACTAACGATACATGCCGGGGATCCCTTACCTGTGCACATTGTGCAGAAGTCGGCCACGACAATAAAGATTGTGAAAAACCCGAACGTTGTGCAAACTGTAAAAGAAATCATACTGCATATTCCCGTATTTGTCCTAATTGGAGAAAGAAATTATCGCAGTTAAAATTACTCAAAATTTGTCTTATCCTGAAGCACGCAAACTTGTAGAAACCAGAACCCCCATCTGTCGGAATTTCTTACTCCAGCTTACTTAAAAACCAATCAAAATCTGTAAGACACATAAATACCCAAACTGATTCCTCATATCCTCCTAATAAATCTACTAAAACACAATCAACTAGCACACCAATTAAAAGAGGCCGGGATATCTCTCTCCCTACTAAATGTCTTGTAAATCTGCCATTAGAACGCTGGCTGCCATCCACAGAACCTGTAAAAATAACTTATCTTGAAAAACTGAGTCAGAAATCTCAAGCTCAATCTAAGGGATTATCCAAACCTCTAAATGAGACAAAGGCTGTTACCACACCAAAAAATGACCCGAATTCATCTGCATTAAACTCGAAAAAACCCAACTCTAGTCAAATAGTGAAAACTGGCGTTCAGAAAGAAGGGACCAAGGCTGGGACCCAAACTGTTACAAGTTCAAAAACATTACAGAAATCACATAAAAAACGAACAGAAATCATTAAAATCCCAACTCCAGCATCCCCACGGCGGAAGACTGTCGTTAAAAGATTGAAAAATGCCTCGCTAAGCCCATGTGTAAGAAATTTTAAAGATCCCAGGCAACTTTAGCACTATGTTCAAGAAGCTATGGAATCCGAGACTTATGGCAGTGGCTCGGATTCCGAGGAAAATACTATGTTTGAGGAGTATGTGCCAAGTTGAATTAATTTTTTTATTGATCTTTGTTTTAGTTACTTTTTAGGTTTTCTGTAGTACTTTTCTAATTTGGTTTTCGTGTCATTATCTTATTGTTTTAGAATTTTAACTAGTTTTAGAATTTTATCTTTTAAAACTTTTAAGTATCTTTGTCTGGTTTTAATTGGTTTTAATGACATGTATCACCGCATTGCCTTTATCAACTTAATTCATATCTACATTCTAACACGTTTTTAATGTAACTTTCACTTTTACATTTTATATTAAATTTTAACTTCCTTTTATTCCTATCTTGTTCTTGGCGCAGCATGCCCCACGGGGGACCTTGCGTCATAAAACCCAATTCAACCAACCAACCAACCACACTCACTATTCTTGAAATATACTGTTTAAAAACTTTTCAGAACCATAATCTTTTAGGTTCATAATCAATTAGCACCATAATGTTTCAGCTCTATTTATTTAGTTCGATAATTAAAAACACAAAAAATTGAACCATTTATACCCTTAACTGAATAAAACAAAAATTGTTACAGTTTACAGAATGTGTTATATCATGCAATTAGCAAATTTTAAATAATTTAATAAAACAAAAATAAATAATTTCAGCTTTTTAAATACATTTAAACTTAACTTTTTTAGTCATAATTACTCTTAACATTTTTTTTTTACATCTCTCAAAATTTCTCATTTAAATAAGTCTTACAAAATATATATGACAAGAAATTCGGTAAATTATAGTTTTTAAAAAAGCTATGGATAAAATTCTGTAATTACATTTCACCTGGAAAAACAATAACATAAAACAAGTTCATTTTTAAACAAAAATTCTTTCTAATTTATTATATCAAAAATAATTTCCGGACTTAGCACTGTTTAATTAAGGAAGTCTTCCGCATTATAGCTTCGTGCTATGCTAAGCATAAAATAAATTTAAACATTAAAACGTTTTCTAAAATAGTTTTATTTAAAACATATTTTTATGTGTTATCCATTTTTATTTTTTATGGGACATTTTTGTAGACTTCTGATGAAAATTAGTTGCATTATTGTATGCATTTATTATTATCATTTGTATGGAATTTTAATGTAAACTTTGAAGAAAGTCATGTACTCCATTCAACATATTAGAGAGGGACACACGTGTAAAACGCTGTTTTTTTAAAGATTTTTTTTAAAAATGAAAACAAGAAAATGTGTTCAATCACAGTACAGTACAAAATAATATTGATTTTGAAATCAACAAGAAAATAATGGTATTGCAGAGAAAAAAAATGACAGCTCTGTGGCTGCTTACACTTGGATCCTACGATCCAAGAACGCCCTGGTCTTTATAGATGACTAAAATTATTAATAAAAAAATCCATTGATTTAATTAAGTCGTTACTCTCAACATAATATAGAGATTTTATTAAAATAACAATTATATTTATATGTTTTTGCAATTTGAATGTAAAAAAAAAAAAAAAAAAAAAATGATTTTATTTTTAAAACTTTTTTAAGTTTTCTTTTTTTTTCTTTATCTTTTACTTTTAGCGTAAGGCTGAGTGTAAATCTTATCGTAAATCTGAGCATAAGGATTTACTTTAATCAAAAAACTTTGGTTTATTGATTTTAACCAACTACAAGGACCTAGGCGTTGTCTGGCGCAAATTGTAGCATCCAAGTTTGAGCAGTTATAGCGCTGCCACTTTTTTCTTGTAGATTTAAAAATTATTATTATTATTTTGTTTTTTACTGTGACCACATAATGGATCTCGTTTTCATTTAAAAAAATCTTGAAGAAAAAAAAAGCGTTTTACTCGAGTTTCCTCCTTAAGGAGGCTGGATAATGAGGGGCCGAATTCTCCTCGGTAATGCTAAGTCTATGTGTGTTTGATGCATTCTTATATTCAAATTTCTCCGCAAGGAATTAACACGTTCGCTCCCGCTTACGTAAATATGTGATGCCAGATAATGCCGCACTGTAGAAGTGGGTTTTTCCCAGAAGCCGATTTACTTTTTACAACAAAGAATCGGTGAAAGATTTTCCCGCGCCAGCGCGTGACTGGCTACTGGACATCACCCCATATACCGCGCTGTCGCTTGAGTGGCCCCTTAACGTTGGCGCCATATCACGTGCGTGAGCGGCAGAGAAAGTGTTAGCATTTTTTATATGTAATTTCAGTGATCTCTTGTTAAAGAACATCACTTTTTTTCTTTGTTCTAAAAATGTTTCTAAAATTTATGTTCAATTTTATATTTTATGTTTTAAAAACAAGATGTAAAATATTATCCCTTCATATAAAAATATGCATAGATTTTAGAAATAATTTGAAAACTAAGAAAAAGAAGGTGCATCCTTTAAGAAGAGAAACTGAAATAAACTTTTGTACCAAAAATTGAACCGACTTCAAAAACCACTGCAAAGTGAAAAAAATATATTTTTTACATAATAACAATAAGAAATTAAATTAAGAGCGTAATATTTACCACGCGTATTATCATATTTATGTACATTAATTTGATTTTTTGGAGTCGGTGCCAGACAAGCCAAGTTACATGTAATTTTCCAGTAGACACACATCCAAGTATCTACGAGTTTTTTTACGATTTAATATTTAGTTAAAAAAATTAACTTTATTCCTTTACGATTTGCATTGGATAATTAATTTTAATATTGAACTTGGCTTGGCTGGCACCGACTCCAAAAAATCAAATTAATGTACATAAATATGATAATACGCATAGTAAATACTACGCTCTTAATTTAATTTCTTATTACTATTATGTAAAAAAAAATATTTTTCACTTTGCAGTAGTTTTTGAAGTCGGTTCAATTTTTGGTAGAAAAGTTTATTTTACTCTTTTTCATCTTTGTTTGAAGTTAACGATTTTTTGAAGTCGGTTTTTAAAAATTATAATACGAAAAAAACATCATTGCAAATTATACACGTATGTCAGGATCGAACCCACGCTCTCTTTACAGAACCAGATTTTAAATTTTGCGCATTAGACCGCTCGGCCATCCTGACTGCACTCCATGCGGCGAACTTATTCGACGTCCATATTACTTTAAATTTGCGCGAAATCACTAATTTTATTAGTTTTTGTCTAATTACCAAAAAAGTACTGAATCAAATTTGATAAAACGAAAGTAGTACCAATTCGAATATAACCTCTTTCATTTAACACACACACACACAAAAAAAAGTAATCGATTGGATAGTTTCGGAGTAATCGGTGAACATACATAAAAAAAATAAAATACTTACGAGTCGAATTGATAACCTCCACCTCCTTTTTTGAAGTTGGTTAATAAAAAAGTATAATAGGGAAAAAATTACTGTAAATTATGCATGTATGTCAGGACATACACAGGTATATTCGAACCCACGCTCTCTTTCGGAGCCAGATGTTAAATCTGGTGATTTAGACCGCTCGGCTATCCTAACGGCACTCTACTCGGCGAGCTTATTCAACTTCGATATTACTTTTAATTTGCGAGAAATCATTAATTTTATTAGTTTTTGCATAATTACTAAGAAAAGTACTGAACTAATTTCGATGAAATGGAAGGAGTACCAATTCGAGAGTAATATCTTTTACTTAACACAAATACTACTTTAATCGATTAGATAGTTTCTGTGTAATCGGTGAACATACATAAAAAAATTCGATGATCGAATTGATGATAACCTCCTCTCCCTTTTTTAAGTCGGTTTTAAAAAATATATAATACGAGAAAAAATACTGTACACGTATGTCAGGAGCGGGGTTCAAACCCATGCTCTCTTTCGAGAACCAGAGTTTAAAGCAGGCGAATTAGACCGCTCGACTATCCTGACTGGAATCGATTGGGCGAACATATTTAACGCCATGTTACTTTTCGCAAGTCTGTTATTTTAATACTCTTACACTGATAAAGTATTGAGTTGATAAAAAATCTCCGATACTCTGTGCTAACCGTTAAATACAAAATTTTCCTAATAGCATAGTTAGTATTTAATTACAAAATACATACAGTCGGGTCTCTATATAACGAAATCCATCGTTCAGTCAAAATATTCGTTATATAGAAACATTCGTTGAATAGAGAACAACGAAAGTTTTTTCCTTTAATGTGTAAATTTTGGAAGAAAATTGTTTTTCAGTTGTGTATACAAGGTTTTGAAATGTTTAATGCTAAATGTTATTATATATTTTATTTTAAATTTATTTAACTGTTTCGAAATAGAAAATGGACGTTTATTCAAAAGATTTGTTTTAAAAAAACCGCGTAAGAAGATTTAGATTTATTTTAATTGAAGAAATCCTTAACTTCTGGTTGTTCTGATGTCAAAAAAGTCCTTCCGGCAGTATCGGGAGGAAGAGGTAGCTTTCATACAGCTTATTTATTTATTTATTTATTTTAAATTAGGTTACATTAGTCAAACATGCGGAACTCAAATAAGTGGAACCCGATTATATAAGTTTAAATACTAATTTTTGTCAATACTGAATATTAATGGGAATTTTTAGAAATTAGTAAGCTTTTATTCAACCTGGTTTTATTTTAAGCGATTTATAGGGTTGCCAAATTCCACGATATCATGAAGTGTATGCCATTTTAAAACAACATGATGGATAAAACAAACCAACGAGTTTCTTCGAAATCTTAATTCATGTGCGCATGCACACTCACATCGAAATTGTTTAATAATATACACTGTAAAACATTTGTGTAACGTTACTCCATAAAACTGGTGGCAACCTTGCTGCCTCCAATTTGGTGGAGTATTTTAACCGATATAATCGGTGTAGCATTGCAATGTTACACCAGTAATGCATGTTTTTATTACACCATTATGTAAGTGAAAAATTACTCAATGAAGTGTAAATCGTAGCTGCCACCAATTTTATGGAGTAACGTTACCACAAATGTTTTTCAGCGTACGAGTGCTGTCGCGGGCAAATTGATTTTTTTTAAATGACATTCACTTTAGAAATTAAAGCTACTATATCTCAGGCGTCATTTAAAGTAAAGACAAAGCAAAAAATACTCCAAAATCCATTATTAAGATCAAACACTTTAGAAAAAAGCCTTTTTGTATTTCTAATTTTTTGTTTGCATGTCATTATACATTTAAAAGATATTTGACAAACTTAAATAGCCGCCATTTTGAAATAAGATGGCGGATGAAGTTGGCTAGTGAACTCGGTCAACACATTGGAATGTACTATGTATACTCGGAGTTATATTCAAACCAGTTTATAAATATGCGTATTATCGCGTGACCAATTTCAGACCGATTCAAAATGTCAACCACACTGGAAATTGAAAGTTCCATAACTCAGCTATTTTTCAAGATATATATGAAACAAAAAATGTTCTGGAATCTCTGTATCAAGGTCAAAGACACAAAAGAATATTTTTTCAATTTTTTAATTTTGCACCTCATTTTAAAATTTATTTAACAAAAATTAATTTTCCGCCATTTTGAAACAAGATGGCGGACAGAACTGGCCAACAAACTCGGTCTAGACATCGGTATGTACTATGTGCCCACAAGTTACATCCAAATAGGTTTATAAATACATGTGTTATCACGTGACGAAAATCAGATCATTTTAAAATGTGAGCAACATTAGAAATATAAAGTGCTATAACTCAGCCATTTTTCAAGATACAGACGAAACAAAAAATGTTCTGAAATCTTTGTATCAAGGTCACATGCATAAAAGAAAAATATTTTTCAGTTTCTCTTTTTTTTACCTAATTTTAAATTTTAAATTTTTTTAAAAAATTTCAATGGCCGCCATTTTGAAACAAGATAGCGGACGGAATTGGCTAGCGAACTCGTACTAGGCCTCATTATGTACTATGTACACACCAAGTTACATCCAAATAGATTCATAAATATGCGTGTTATCACGTGACAAAAATCGAATCGTTTCAAAATGCCAGTCTTATTAGAAATTCAAAGTGCTCAGGCAATTTTTCAGATATAGACGAAATAAAAAGTGTTCTGAAAACATTGTTTTAAGTTCAGACACATAAAAGAAAAATAGTTTTCACCTTATAATTTTTTTGCGATTAATTTTAAATTTTAAATTAAAAAAAACATTAAATGGCCGCCATTTTTTAAACAAGATGGCGGATGATGCTGACCAACGAACTCGGTCGAGACATTTGTATGATCTATGTACATACCAAGTTTCATTCAAATCGGTTCATAAATATGCGTATTATCACGTGACAAAAATCAGATATATATATGTCAACATTTGAACGGAGGGTGGTTTTAGGGTCTGGGGGTCATGATCGGTGAAAATATACCAAAATTTTCTGGAAGTGTTTTCCTCCGGACGACTGCAATAGTTGCTTTTTGCAATGAAAGCTACCTAATATTTGAACTTCTAAATATTTTCATACTTTAACAAGGAATGCGAATATGAATCGGGAACGTTTCCTTCCATTTGACGTTGCCTTCTTGTAACGCAGGGTTTATACGTATCAATTTATTCAGATGATTTTAGATGCTTTATTACCAAAAATTTAAAGAATTGGTACATATGAAGATAGAATTTTGAAGATAGACATTGTGTCAAGAAGAGATTTTTTAAGGGGGCGGGTGGAGGTGAACGCCTCTTTTGGACATAGAGAATGAGGAAGAAGAATCCAGTTATGAAATATAAACAAGGAATCAGCGAATAAAAATGGATGTCTCAAAAAATTTCAGTTTTAAGCATTTTCTGAGCAAAACATCTCTGAAAAAATTCGTTATAAGGAGATACATATTTCGTTATATGGAAATTATTTTCAATGTAATTATGGAAAAATTGACCGTTCCTGCAAAAAATTCGTTAAGTATAGAAATTGGCTGAATGGAGTTTCATTACAGAGAGTCCCGACTGTATGTACAAATTATAATACGGAAAAGGTTATTGTATACATGTATGTCATGAGTGTGCGTTTGAACCAACCCTCTCTTTCGAGAACCGGGAGCCTTAGACCGCTCAGCCATTCTGTCTGCACTTCATTTAGCGAACTTATTCAAGAGTTTTAATTAGCGAAAAATCACTAATTTTATTAGTTTTTGCCTAATTACTAAAAAAGTACTGGATCAATTTCGATGAAACGGAAGTGGTACCAATTCAAGAGCATCCTCTTTCATTTAAAAGAAAAATAACAGAAACCGGTTGCATAGTTTTGGAGTAATCGGTGAACATGTATTAAAAAAATACATACGCGTCGAATTAATAACCACTTCTCTTTTAAGTCGGTTAAAAATAAGTTTAAAATATTAATTTCCCGATGAGATACTTTGAATCTAGAAATACATCAAACATCCATAGACTTAACATTACGAAAGGTAATTCGGCTGCTGAGTGATCAGCTTCCTTAATAGGTTTGCTCATAAACTAACAAACTCTTCTTGTATGTAAGGTGATACATACAACAAGATTTTGTTAGTTTCACTACTGAAATTTCTTTGACATCGGAAATTTAAATTGTAATATTCACTTTATTTAATTGCAAACGTATATATTATTCAGATAAGGCGAATATTTTAGTGCGATAATTCTGGTTTATGATCCTTATCTTTGCTTATTGCTTTAAAAAATGATCTGTATATTTTCAGATTTTAGCAAAAATTTGGGTAATTTAATGAACTTTACAGGTAATCTGGTTCCTTTATTTTTCGACCGGAACCTTCAAGCAATTTATGACCTTTATGAGCTTTGCAATGAGAGAAGTTCCCTTACTGTGCCTTGTTATGACAGATTTATAATGAATGGTTCCATTTCTTTTCTGGACCCACCAGTGGTTGATACAATTTGCACTCGAAACTGGTAGATGGCAGACACTGATCTCGAACCCAATCGCGACCATCGG
Source organism: Maratus speculifer (assembly GCA_964019185.1). Classification (NCBI taxonomy): domain Eukaryota; kingdom Metazoa; phylum Arthropoda; class Arachnida; order Araneae; family Salticidae; genus Maratus; species Maratus speculifer. Next base: position 150,141,711 of record OZ025290.1, on the reverse strand, counting down.
CCTAATCGTTCGGATTTTTTGAGGTTTTCTTTGATCGTTGAATTTTCCTGCGTAATAACTATTTAACATCATTTAGAAAGACCCTCGCGGATGGCACTCTCCACTTTAGAACCCATATCTCACGTGTTGATAATTGGCAATCATAAACACTATCTACATACATTTTCCTCCACTAGGGTGTAAGCCGTTATTTTACTCTTTTTTCGAAAAATGATGTCATTTAACCTTAACATATTTTTTTAACTGTCAAAAAATCGATTCTGTGATGATTATCTAACGTTGCACATGCTATGGAACAGTAAAGTTTTGTTGTGTTTAAAAATGCATTATATCCTATTTTACGAATTGCACAAAATGATGGGTATGGATTTTTTTTTTTTTACGAGATATGACTGTAATCTTTGCTACAGGACTCTTCCCATGATTAATAAAATACAGGAAATTTACTACAATTTTATGTAATGAAGAAATATTTATTAAAAAATGTACAACCTTCAGATCACAGAAACTTACTTCTAAAATTCTGAATCGAGAATTGAGCCTTACTTGCTTCTTCCAGTAGTAAGGACTGCAAAAAGAACAAATTAACTTTTGGCGATTAATTTTTTTATTTATTACTAGGTATATCTTTTTTTTTTTTTTTTTTTTTTTTTTTTTTTTTTTTTGTGGGGGGCAGTTTTTTTCTATTCCGAATACAAATGGTTTTGAGCATTTAAATTAATTTAGTATAATCTTACGCTTTCTTACGCATAAAATGTTTTCATACATTGATTTATATATATCTATTGTTTTTTTTAATGACATCATCTGTGCATATTTCACAAGTATGCACAAGTATGTCTCCTCTAAAAAAGGCATTTTCAAAACAGAGCAAAAAATATTCATATCTGTCTATGTCATATAGTCAAAATGGCGCAATCAAAATGACTCAAATTTGAAAATCGTTCGTAGATATATCGTGAATATCACGTTCGTAAAATGCCGAAAATCGTGAATATATTGTTCATAAAAAGCCGAAAATCGTATAATCGGCTTTTAATCTTTATACGATCCACCCTTCAGATACGCGAAGGTACGCGATCCACCCTTTAAGTAAAAAATATTTTCGCGATCCGCTTATTACGGTGTATGTACATTGTTGCACGATTTATAGAAGCTTTCGGATGTCTTATCCTACGAAAAAGGCATATTTTCATACCAAAAATACATTTTCAACGAAAAAAAAAAATAAAATAAAAATAACAACTTGTAATTCCAACGTGTGTAAGTGGAATAATAATTAACACAACACACAACTAGAAAGATAATTAAAAATATGTATAATACCTTTAAAACATAATTTTATAATCAGTGTGTTTTTAGGCATTGGTGTTTACCGACGAAAGCATCTATATCAAAGTTAAAATTTGTTTATTTCAACATTAATCCACTTTTTAGGTAGATTTCGTATGAAATACTACCTATTGCATTCGCACCAGTTTATCTATCTATCTATATATATATATCACTTTTTTATGGACACGATAACTTTTATAATTCTTCACCAATCTCCACCAAACTGGTACATAAAATCAAAGGGGATAAAATCTCGGCTAAGTTCATTAATGAGCAAAATGGCACCAAGAGGGTCGATATAGGGAGCGTTTTTGTGAAAACAGAACCCCCCCCCCCATAACTTCTTAAGGAAAATATATATAGAATCAGTTTAAAGTTTATATTGCTTCTAAATAATGGGCCAAAAGTTTATGCATGACAGATTTTAGATAAAGTTAAAAATGGGCTCAAGGGGCTAAAAAAATAGGGTTTTGGGAGAAAAAAAAAAACGTAACTTTGTCAATTCTCCAGCTACCAAATCCATCTAAATTTTTTATAAATATTCTCAAAATTATCTAAAACTTTTGTATTTGCAAGTTTTTGATAGGAGTAACTCTTACCGGTAAAAGAATTAAAAACGAAAATAAAAAGGGGTTTTGAAAAAGAAAAAAATCCATAACTTTGTCAATTCTTAAACTATCAAATCCAATTAAATTTATTTTACATCTTCTCAATAATATCTACAACTTTTATACTGACAAGTTTTTCATAGGACCAATTCGTATAGCAAAAATAAATTAAACAAAAATTGGAGAAAAACCTCTAATCCAAACTGTTTACATTCTGACTCGTTTTTTAAATTTATTTTTTTTTATTTTAAACGCATCCAAATGGCAGATCCTCTTATTTAGGAACTATATAATGTGAAACATTGGCCATTTTTTTGATAAAGACAGAATATATTTCAAAAAAGGCTGCCAAAAAGGGTATTTTGAACAGAATTTCCCGAAGTGACCGTGATAAGAAATTTGAGGAAGTATTTAAATAACAAATTGCATTTTTTCTGACTCATTTTTAAATCTATTTTTACTCTCAAACGCATCCAGTTTACAAGTCCTTTTATTTTGGAACAGTATAATGTGACGCATCGCTCAATTTTTTGATAAAGACAGAATATATTTCAAAAAAGGCTGCCAAAAATGGTATTTTGAACAGAATTTCGTTGAAAATTTGAGGAAGCATTGAAATTACAAATTGCGTTTTTCTGACTCATTTTTAAATTCAGTTTTGCTCTCAAATGCATCCAATTGACAGGTTCTCTTATATAGGAGCTGTATAATGTCCCATATTGGTCAGTGTTTTGATAAAAGCTGAATATATTTTTAAAAATGCTGTCAAAGTGGGCACTTCACGCAAAATTTTCCGAAGTTATCATGATTAAGAATTGAGGTTGTATTCAAAATTGGTTATTTTATAACACATTTTTAAATTCAATTTTGCTCTCAGAAGCATTCAATTGACATATTTAGGAGCTATATTTTGTTATTTAGGAGCTATATAAAGTGTCGTATTAGTCGATTTTTTTTATAATAAAGTCGGAATTATTTCAAAATATGTTGTCAAAATGGGCATTTGATCCGAATTTAGCTTAAGATGATTCTGATAAAATCAGTGCTTACAGAAAAATGAAACTAAAAATTTTTCAAAAGAAGACAAATAAAGTTGTGTAAACTGGATTTATCTGTAATTAAATTTATTTTTTGTTGTTGAAATGAGCACTCTTCGAAATTTACCTCCGCCTATAGGCAAAGCCGACAAGGATTTTTTAAACATGCAGTTTCTTCTATACATGTTTTTTTTAAAAACAGCCAAGTACAAAAAGCATGTGCACACGAGTATGCTGTGTTAAATTTCACCCAGGAATTCAAAGCTCATTTAAATGCTTCTGGATAGGATATTCTGCTCGTATATTTTTTCATGTGGAAATTAAGGAATCGCCCTTGAAATATTATTTGCTGGTGAAATTGTTATTTTTTCAACAGATGAAATACAAAATATATTATTGTGACAAACCTCGATTATTTTCGCGGCCCACTAAAATAATTGCCGCAACCCGCTAGTGGGTCGCGATCCATACTTTGAGGACCGCTGGTATATACTCATTCTTGATAGCACGGATATACTGAAATATGAGTACATGATGTTTTATTCTTGAGCGTGTGCATGTTTTCAGAAATGAGAATATGTATTTTTCAAGCTTGAGTAATTTTGATTCGGAGCCATTTTGAGTATGCGACATATTCAGATTCGAGTATATTTTGTTCCCTTTGGAAACTGCCGTTTTCAGAGTGTACGCAACATTGTGCACAGCTAACTCTAACCTTAAAATAACTTACATAAATTAAGCCTGCATACAATAGAGTTAGGGATACACATTTAGAAACAAGTAAGTTAATGAAATCACCTTGAGAAATTTCAATGAAATCTTTCCAATTCCAAATGAGAAATTTTTCTTTTAGGATTTCACCGATTCTTCAGTTTCAAAAGTGAAGAACAAACTCTACGCTTATCAAATCACATTATAAAAGATTTAAGTGTTCTTCCGAGATTACAATAAAAAAATTTAATCTCATTTATCTTATAAAATATTACTAAAAAGAAATAATAGTATGAAAATGAAATAATATAAATAAATTCAACTACCCTGGTTACATTTACTACATTACTTTTAATGGAAAATTTTTTTTGAAAGTGCGTATTTCCAGTATTTCATAATTGAAAACCTTTGGTTATCATAATGGAACAAAAAGTTTCATAATAAAATGAAAATATCGATTTGTACAGATGCAAAAAAATTTTTTTTAGTTCAAAAACAAAACAAAACAAAAAAAGAAATAACTAGGCTAGTTTAGTTTTGCTAATTTCTAAGATTATTTTAAAATAAAATTTCACAGTTTATGACGATAAAATGCATTTCTTCAACAGTAAAAAAAATCTGTAAGTGCTTTTGAATTTTTATTCTTTTTTCCACGATAAATATGCAATACATGAAGATCAAAGCGAAACATATATATGAGTTGAGAATTACACACGTTGTTCTTCAATAAAAAAAATTCTGCTTTTTTATTTTACAAAAATATTAAACGATTTTATTCTGAATAAGAAAATGAATTAACAGAAGAAAAAGAATACATTTTTTTTAAAAATCTATATGTAAACGATGAGAATTAACAGTTGTTCAGAAAGATAATAATTACTTACAAAACAGTGAAAGGAAAAAACAAATTTCTTTTTGTAATACTAAATTAAATTATATCTGATAAACTCTGAAATGCATAATACATTTTTTAAAATAATTATTTTTCATGTAAATGTGAAACTTATAATAATGATTACTAGCATAATGTAAAAACAGTTACACCTATTTATTTTCTGACATACAATAATACTTCAAAATAGAAAAAAAATGCTCATATCCTGGGGAATAAAAGCTGTGTTATTTTTACATTTGTTCCCATTTTTTTAATATCATTCTTCTTAAACTTCTTTTAAATGCAATTGCCTGTGTTTTTTCCTTTAATGCTTGAATATAGTCAAACGCAGAACATTTTTAATTGTATTTAATAGGAAAGTGGTTATATTTTTGAAACGAGTTTTTTGGTCAAACTATTAGATAATTTAATATTCATATACGGGATGTATTCAGAAAAAAAAATCATTAAATTAGCTCCCTTAGTTAAAAAATTGCGTTCTGGGAAAGAAATTTCGGGTACACCCAGAAAAAGGAATTGATTAAAATTACAAAACATGTTTCGTTGTGTATATTTTGGTTGTTTAAAGCGACTTTATTAGTTAAAGTAAAAAATTGGTTTGGGTCAATTCATTACTTCAAGTGGTCCAGCCCTGGTCGATCGACCGTTTTTAAAAAATCTGAAATCTTTTGTACAACAACCTTAACATGAAGGAAGTTCAAAATGACCGTTATTTTAATTTTACTATTTTTTGTTTCTGCATGGCGGCCATCTTTATTTCATCGTGTGGAGCGATTTTCTCAGATACTAGGATACACAAAATTGTAAATATCTCGTCTTTTATTTTCCCAACTGAAATGGGATTTGCAGCATTTTGTTCAGGATAAAATAGGCTAAATGTACGGTGGTAGAATAATTTTGAAAAATAAATTTTTACAGGTGAATTTTAGCACAAAATTTAAGGTTTTTTCCAAAAGCTATCCGTTTGCAAGAAGAAATGTTTCATGCAAGGAAAACTGTCAACCTTACACAATTTTTTCTACAAATAGGACAAACGTGCGTGTACTCATACATCAAGTTCCAGATCTGGGAGTTGATTTCTCTTTGCGAAAAAAATTTCGAAATTCGTCAAAAATTTCAAAAATTGCATTTTTTAGGCTTTGATATCTCTGGTGGGGGCACGAGATAAAAATCTGAAATTCTGGCCTTTGATAGTATTGTGCAGTAGTGTTATGTATAAAAAATTTCAAGAAGGACATTTGACTACAAGCTGAGATATGACATGGACAATATGTGAAAACAATACTGCCAAACTATTGTAACCTACTATGTAATTGATCATACCTACAAAATTTTAAATTAATTATTTATGGTACAAAGTTAAATGTTAATTACAAATATCTTCTTCAAATGCTTCTGTGTGATTTAAACAATTCAGAATGTATGCTAAGCCAATACACTATTTGTCCAGATGAACAAAACTACTAGAAATGCTATTGCAACAGTTTTGCTTGGAACACATTTCAGAAAAAGTAAGTTACAGACAATGGGTTGCAACTGATCGAGTTGACATAGTCTCAATTATTAAACCTAGAGAATTTCATTCAAGTTTAGAAGGAATGACAAGACTTGGGTGGCTTCAAATAAAATTTTGAGAAAGAACAGCCTGATGGACTGACAACAGTAACTGGTCAAATTCATAACATCTCTCGTAAATAGTGTTAAGCTCTTTGTTGAGCATATATAGTATTTTTGTAAATTAAACATTTATTATTGAACTGTTTTCAAAAAACGATATTTTCTGTGTAAATACTGTAATAAAAGAGACTAATCTCATTTCTCCTAATGTACTCGTAATAGCATTTCTTAACATTTTATAATCAAATTATATCAGCTTATAGTCAAATCTCCTTTTTGAAATTTTTTGTGCATAACACTACCATAAAATACTATCAAAAGCCGGAATTCCAGATTTTTATCTCGCGCCACACAAGAGATATCAAACTTCAATGTGAGGAAATAGCTGCACATGATGAAACAAGGATGGCCACCATGCTCAAGCGAAGCTTTTCCGAGCTTCCCTCATATTAGGGTTTTTGTGCAAAAAAATTTCAGCTTTTTTAAAAACGGTCAAACAACCAAAATATTTTCGGAACCATTGAAATGGACGAATAGCATTTCTAATAGGTTTTGTTCATCTGGACAAATGGTGCATTCGCTTAGAATACAATCTGAATTATTTAAATCATGATTTAAACAGAATTTGAAGATAATCTTTGTAACTTTGCATCATTAGCCATTAGTTAACATTTTGTAGGTATGAACAATTACATAGTAGGTTACAATATTTTGGCAGTATTGTTTTGTAGTAACTTGTAGTCAAATCTCCTTCTTGAAATGTTTTGTACATAACACTACTACACAATACTGTCAAAGGCCAGAATTTCAGATTTTTATCTCGTGCCCCACCAGAGATATCAAAGCCTAAAAAGTGCGATTTTTGAAATTTTTGACGAATTACGGAATTTTTTTCGCAAAGATAAATCAAATCCCAGATCTAGGACTTGGTGTATGCGCATGCGCACTTTTGTCCTATTTGTAAAAAAAATTGTGTAAGGTAGAGAGCTTTCCTTGCATTAAAAATGTCATCTTGCAAACGGATAGATTTTGGAAAAAATCTTAAATTTTGTGCTAAAATTTCGCCTGTAAAAATTTTCTTTTCAAAATTATTCTACCACCGTACTTTTAGCCTATTTTATTCTGAACAAAATGCTGCAAACCCCATTTTAATTGGGAAAATAAAAGACGAGATATTTACAATTTTGTGTATCCTAGTATCTGAGAAAATCGCTGAACACGATGAAACAAAGATGGCCGCCATGCACAAACAAAAAATAGTAAAATTAAAATAACGGTCATTTTGAACTTCTGTCATGTTAGGGTTGTTGCACAAAAAATTTCAGATTTTTTAAAAATGGTCGAGCGACCATTTTTATATTTTCTGGACCACTTGAAATGGTTTGACCCGTTTTATTTCTCAGACAAAAAATATTGTTAACATTCTTATAAAATCTTATAAAATTTTAACAAAATGTCATTAATTTTATTTGAAAACAAAGTCTGTTTTTTTAGTTCGACTAAAGTCTTGTATTTTCAAATTGTAATTCCAACAAAACTTTGATATTTTTGCAAAATTTAAATTGGTGTGCAGTAGCCATAACTCTATTACGTAATTTTGTTTAATTGACTTAATTTATAAAGGATTGACATACTTTTTGCATAATAAAACTTTTCAAATTGAGACGGATTGATGACGTTAGTATGCATTTCGGATGAAAATTGTGGACGGGAAATTGAAAAAAAAAAAAAAAAAAAAAAACCAACAATATTTTTTTGTTTATTCAAACAAAATTTCTATTGACCCATGTTTAAACGAAAAGATTTATTGAACCAAACAATTTTTTTTTTCAACATAACTTTTTGCTAGGTGTATTTTACTGAGGATACTTTCAGCGTTTGCATGACAATTGAGTTTTTTTTAAAATATTTTAGAATAGATTTTTCTGCTTAATATAATTGTAGTAAAATAAGGGAAAAAAACATGTCATAAATTCAAGAAGCCATCATATTCAAGAAATCATATACACAGTGCAAAATATTCACTTACAACAGTAGTCAATTTTGGGTTAGCGTGTAGGTCTAGTATTATAGGTATAGTATTGTAGATCTCGTTTACAAAATAATGTCGTGTATTAAAAATCACTGACAAGGAAGGTCTCTATACTGGGCATACTCAGAATTTTTTGGAAAAAAATACTAATTAAACTACTCATGTATGTAATAAAAGATCAGTCAAATGTAGCGACGGAAATACAGTAGAAAACAAGTAAAAAAATAAAATACAGTGAAACCTCCAAATAAGGGACACCTGTGGGACCAGAACTTTTGTAACTTAAATAGAGGTGTCCCTTATTCGGAGTTTTTTTATATTGTTTTTAATTAATCGTTAAGAAAGATATAAAAATAACAAAAAGCATAAAAGGTGAAATTTAAATGTACCCAAACTGTATAAATTACATTAATCAGGCAAAAAATAATAATAATTAAAATTTTCAATTAATTATTAAATCATTAAATGATTTGTAGAATTCTTGATTTATATTTTTTATGCAAACTGTGCACATGCAAAAAATATTAAAACATTTTAAAAAAATGTATTTGAAATAATCAATCAAGAGGAATTGTTTTCCAAATCACAATTTTTCAGTAAAAACTTTCAAGTATTCATTTACCATACTTATGAATTTTAGTTCTTCATTGCCAGCTGTATTTACAAAAAACAAAAAAACAAACAAAAAAAAAGTATTCAAAATTTTTTTTGCATATTTTAAGGCAAGGAATCTCTTAACTGCTCTACTCAGTAAGTGGAAAATGTTTTGACACAATTAAAATTGCAACGCTTGACTATGGATGCGATTTAGAATTGAACTGTGTTTTCAATTTTTCGGTAAATAAATTATCTATTGAGTTATAAACGATTTTGATCATGTGACACAGACATTTTTCTTACCCTTTCTTGAGTTGTTATTATTCTTTCACGTGGAAATTCATTTCAAAACGCCCACTTTGACAATATATTCTGAAAGATCTATTACATTTGCCCCCCCCCCCCCAAAAAAAAAAAAGAAAAGAGAAAAAAGGGAACAACTGCTTGATTACACATTTTCTGAACAACAATACTTACTTGTTTCAGGCATTTCTGAATAAAAATAAATTAAAACTTATATCTTAAAAGTGGTCTTTTTTGGATTTGAGAGTAGCCTAAAACCATCTGTAAAATTCTTTATTTCACAGTTTTCTTTTATTCTCCACTTTCAGAATCATTCTCACAATTTTCAGTATTACTTTCAATGCGGATAATGCACTGATGTCGAATCAGAATTTTGGGTAAATAAATGAACGTTAATTGTGTTGTATGCCTCTGTATCAACATGTCTGTCTATCTGTTTGATAAGTTCACAAAAATCTGTATTTAGTTTTCATTGCAGACCACTTCATTATCTGAAATTCAAAAACCAGTCCCTTTAATATCATTTTCAAGTGTCCCTTATTCAGAGGTAAATACATTACACGTCCTATATCAAGGGACTGGGACCGGAAGTTTTGTCCCTTAAATAGAGGTGTCCCTTATTCAGAGTGTCCCTTATTTGGAGGTTTCACTGTATTTCGAATATTTGGCGTGAAAAAACGAAAGCCTCGGGCGATTTGGCGAGCTGCATTTTTCCTCGCCAAAAGCAAACGATTTTCATTCAACTGAAAATTGTCTGTTAACGGATTTTTAGAATGCCTATAAATTGTATTTGATGAATTTAAACTTAAACAATGAGAGAATTTAATATGCATATTATATTGTATTACTTATATATATTGCTTGCTGCAACAGTTATTTAATTTTAATATACTGTAAAAATAATTATTTATATAAAAAATATTTTCATACTGAAAAATATATCATCATATATTTAAGCGTATTCCAAAATAAAGACTAGATGAAGAATGCTGCAGTAATACATTTCAATATTATATAAGTTTTGTTTCCATAGAAATGAAATGAAATAGACAGTCTCAATTGGACTTAATTTTAAGATTGAAACAAATTTAATTAATTTAATTTTCGTTTAATTCATCATAAAATTTCATATGTGATTTTCATTATAAATATGTGTATGACAAAACTATAGTTATAACAAACTATATCCTAAAAAAAAGTTACTTAAATAAATATTTTAAAAAATAGTTCAACCTGAAACATTTTTACCTTAAAAAGTGTTTGATAAAAAAGTATTTTTTGAAATTTTATTTTATCGCCAACCGGTAATAAATTGCCAAATAAAAAAATGTTTATTTTTTTTTACGAACGTTCGATCGGGGTTCCGTCGAAATTCTTTTTATAAACATATATGTCCACACGAGAAGAACATTCTGTAATTTTTTTCAGAATTTTTGAGCATGCCCGTATGGAGATTTTCCTTGTGAGTTCTATTTTGTTTTTAATGTAGAGTAGAGTTTCGATAATCCGCACTTCGATTAAGTGAATGAGTACCAGAAAGCAAAATTCAAATTTGCGTGTCCAAATTCCACACGCGATCGTAGATGGCCATCCACTATCGAAGCTTTTCCAAAGAAACGGAGCGTGAAAAAGGAAAACTTACATAGGATTATCAGTAAAACAGAGCAAAGAGCTAACAAGGAGAGGGCGAACTTTGATAATCACAGATTTTGATTATTTTAATATATATGTCGTAGGGCAGAGATCCCTTAGCCTCAAGTTCAATGGATTTTATACAACGTTCCTTAATTCTTGAGAATCAGGCGGTTTAATATAATAATACAACTGGAATACTTATTTTGATAACAAGAAAATGCGTGACATAACTCAATCGGATAAACAGTAGCCGGTGGGCTCGGGTTCGATACCGGGACGTTCTGCAGTTGTTTTACTCATTCCTTGTTTTATAAATAGAATGGCAATTATAATTTAATAATATCACTGTCAATTAAAAATTATAATGCATATCAATTCTAATTTCAATATATTTACTTTTTTATTTGCAACTAAATAGTTGTATAAAACATTATAAATAGATGCAAAACTATTATTTTTTAAAATCATTTTTAAAATGTAGTTTATATATTCTTTATGATGCATTGATATTAAACAACTGCATCAATTCGTGATTTTGAAGAAACATCAATTATGTATTGCTTTAACGAGGGAAGTCATTACCATGACAAAATTACTCTTTAAATTAATAAGCCTAATTATATTAAAAGTAAGCTTAAGAAATAAATTACAACCTGATTTTTGCATATTAAAGATTTTTAAATTTTGAAAAGCAAATATACCTGCTCCTTGAATTATTTTGCTGCGATTTTATTTTGCTTCACATTTGTTTTCCCCCTGCTTTTATTTTTACTTTACTTGAATATGCTTTATTTTATTATAAAGAGATGGCACTACAACAGATTTCAAAATTTTTATTATTCAATAACAGATTGTGATTTCCTTAAATGATGAGATATAATGGTTTAAAAATCAAAAATGCTAAATTAATTTTCAAAAATATGCTAACATTCTAGTTAATGTACGATATTAAGATTTCTAATTAAATAAAATTGTAAATTATGAAACATAAAAAGGCGAAAAACACGTCCGGGCATCGAACCCGCTGGGCAGTTAGCTATTGCTGGTCCGACTAAGCTACTATCTTATACTTCGTTTCTTTTCAACGTAAATATTTCAGTTGTATCATTATATTACCCCCCCCCTATTTCTCAAGAAATAAAGAGCGTTGAACAAAATCCATTGAACCTGAGGCTAAGGGATCTCTGTCCAACAACATATATTAAAATAATCCGAATGTGTGACTATCGAAGTTGGCCCTCTCCTTGTGTAAGTAGAAGACGGGTGAAAGATGAAACGGGGTTCATTTTGACGTGATCATCAGTAGTGTTTTATCAACGTGAATAGTAGGAGTAATGTTATAGCTGTAATTATCGCTGTCCACGGGAAAGCAGAGCGTCCACTCCTCACCTTCTGTAGAGGGAGTCAAAACCTTTGCTGATCATCGTGATAGAGATCGTCCAACACCAGCGTAGAAAAATCAAGTTGGAAATTGCACGTGAAGAGTAGGAAATGAGGTGCGTTCTTACGATAACGAAGTTTTAAAAAGATCACTCTCATATATCAATCTCATTAAATTGTAAATAGTTAATTACAATCGAAATGAGCACCAAACAATGTTCTCCCTATACCATTATGTAATGGAATACATCAATAACAAATGTTCTTTGCACCACACATTATGCAAAATGTATATTATAATATGCACTTCATAGATGCATATAAATTTTATTACTTTCTAATGAGTGTAACACCATTAAAATGCATTTGAAACATTTTTCCCCATTGACCGTCATGTAACGGAATACTTTTGATTGACACTGTAAATGAACTATGCATCCAATTTTCATAAAATTTGAAATAACTCGACAAAATTATGCAGTAATTATATATTTTAAATTTCAAATGATTCGGTTGGGTAGTTTTTTGCGTTGTGATATGCGGACAGACGGACAGACAGACGGACGGACTGAACAACTATAGGGGCTACGTATTTACATAATTACGAACGCACGTAAAAAGAAAAGAAAAAAAATCTGCGAATCTACGAAGTTGAAATTCCAGATTGTACCTAATATCACTGTACCCTGACTGAAGCCTGGAATAGATATCAACCCTCTGCTCCCAAATTATAGTTGCATGGAGTGATATCTGGGCTAGCGTTGTTTGGCTAAACTAAGGAACATACATAATCTTATTATGTAATGTATGTTATGTATTATCTAATGTTTCATTTCCATCCTAATTACTTAACGGTCTGTCTTTCTGGCGTGTAGCAGGAGGTCGAGAGTCCTCCATCCCATCTCACTAGCTGCTTGTCGCGATGGGGGAAGTGCCCCAGCGGGCATCTTACCAAAATATGGAACATTTCATCTTTTTTCTCTCCCGCTCTCTGTCGTTAGGGGGCAGTCTGCGCCCTAGCGGCTAAGTATAGTCTGTAATTGTTTTTCTATTTTCTACTGTCTCAAAAAATGTAAATTTTTAAAAACTTAATAAAGACGATCAGGAGGTACACTACACTGTAAAAAATGTTGGAAAAGTTTAGTATCCTAACAGGAACACTTTGGATATCATCGGATATCTAAGAGCTATTTCGATTTCTGAAACCTTCAGAATCTTTTCTATATTTTTCGGCTTAGTTTCAGCAGTGGAATGAAACCAAAACTTTTTTCTGCTCGAATCGAAAATCTTTCCGTTAGTATCGTGCAGCAGTGACTTCGATACTCCCAGGAACGTTTCAAAAGATTTGTTACAATGTATGCTCTACAGGCATGACTTCCTTGTCTGAGCAGTCCCGTCTAGGTTTTCAAATTACTATTTGGCAGTCACATCGTTATTTCAGCGTTTAGAGCATTAATAGAATAAGGCATAGTTTGAATATATAGGTAATTTTCCCTGAAAAGACATACTAAGTTTGAAGTTCGAATTATTTTCCTTCTTCAAACATCTTCTGAAAAACATTTCCCACTCAATAAGAAAATCTAGTAATCCGTACTGAACTTGTTTATTTACATGGTGCGGTATGATATTAACATAATCCAGAATTCTACCAGAATTGGCTAACAAATTTTTAAGCACTAAAAGAAAAAAATAGACAAAAACAATAACAAAAAAAAAAAAAAAAAAAAAAAAAAAAAAACAGAAATTATGCTTTGAAACTTATATATACGAATTTTGTCAAAAAATGTATGAACTCATTTTTCGAATATAAACTTCGGACGAACCAATGAAATTTTGAAATATCTCTACCGCGGGTAAAGAAAAAAAAGAAAGAAAAAGAAAAAAAAAAAAAAAACAGGAAAATGCGAGGGAGAGAAAACGATAAGAATCCCTTTTCTAATGGCGGCAGGGTGTTTTTTATAATAACAGTAACAACAGACTAGCCCACGGATTTGCTAGGCATATTGGGATATGGAATAGTAAAATAAAAATCGTATTAATAAATAAGTATCAAATGTCTCAAAATGAAAGAATAAAAATAATTAGTGAGTTTAAGGTGGAGTGTGTCTTTTAATAGATTAAGAATTTTTTAGAATTAAAAAATGCGGTAATAAACATTTATGAAAGCATTAAAGTTTTAGATTGAGAATTGGAAATAAATAATTATTAATGTACGCATTTTTAATTTAAGAAATTAGGAAGAAACAGTAGATATTATAAAGAAATAATCAATGTGCTGTACATTTAAATAATTTAAAGAAGTGTTTGCACAGAAAACAATTTTAAATGACATATAGATATATGTGCGATGTTGTGTAGTCTGAAAATTGTGTTTATTTTTTTTTTAAAAGGTTTTAAAAGCTCTGATTACTTTTAACAAAATAATATATTAAATCTATAATGTTATGTAAATTCATTTTACTTTTTTGCATTAAAAAATCGTAGACGAGTTTTAATTCAATAAAATTATCCAAAACAAATGCAATTGAACGTAAAATTAATTAATAAAATTTTATTGCTCACCTAATTAATTAAATTAAAAGTTTCGGAAAAGCTTATGATTATCTGTGATAAACGTAATTTGTCAAAAGAAAATATGAATAAGGTCCTATAATTACATTTAACCATGATGAAGAGTTTAAATAGGGTTATTTTAAAGAAAAACAATTTTCAATCCAAAACTTTGAAATTATTTTAAAACTGGCATTATTAAAATAACTATAAATACTTTAAAACATTGGATAAAAAGAAAAATAGCAGGAAATAATTTTCGTAATAAATTATTTCTTTCGCATTTTTAAAAAGTGTTCCCCGTTTATATAACTCATAAATTTTCCGCATTGCTATTATTCTAAAGGAAAATAAAATAAACATTTCAGTTAATTCATTTTATGTAGATTACATATAAATTTTGAACCTGCAAAAATAAGAAGAAAACATTAAAATTAAAAGAAAAAGAGAATTTAATTTCATATTTAAAGAAATGACGCAAGGTGCAGAATTTTAAAGGGATTACATATGTAGTGTACCGTTTATAGTTCGATTCAAATAAAATAAAAGAAAATCATTTCTGTTCTGGTATTTCATTGATACTTTTTTTTCGAAATTTGTTTTTTAATTCGTAAAAAAAAATTTCGGTTCTGTTTTCAGCAAATAATCGACTGATGAGGGCTCATAATAATGTACAATAAACTAATGCAAAATATAATAGCTCGAAATTATCAAATTTATGTTAAGGGTGTTTCTCAACTGCTCCGCTCAACAAGCGTAAAACGTTTTGACACATTTACAAGTTCATTTTTTAACAGAAAGATATAAAATTGGAATACCTGACTATGGAAGCGATTTCGAATCGAACTTAATTTTCCTTTTTATGATAATTAAGCTACCTATCCAGTTATAAGTTATTTGGATCAAGTGATCACCCGTTTTTCTCCTGCTTTTTGACTGGTTTTTCTGCTTTCGTCGAGAAGTGTGCTCAAAAACGTCAACTTTGAAGGCTTGTCATGAAAGATTTATTGTGTTTTTTTTTAAACAGAAAAATGAGTGCAATTAGAGAGTTTAGTTATAACAACCCCTGCTATTTTCATGCATTTCCGAAGAAAATAAATTAAAGCAGGTGTCGCAAAGTTGCCCTTTTTGATTTAAGAACAACCTTAATAGACCTGGAAGCGACAACACAGACACCAACCTCATCGAATTCTCGACTAAAATTCCAAAATTGGTTAAAACTTGATCATTATTTCACCATGCAGTTTTAGAGATTCTGTAAATACAGCGTCTAATAATTCAATCTGTCTGCCAAATCCTATTTTAGTCGAAAACGCCTGAAAACCCGATTTTAGTTGGTAGCTCATGGGTTTTAGTATTGTGTTATTTCTGCGTTCAGTTCTCCACGTTTGCATATATGTGCAGGAAAAACATATTAAAACTTACGACTCAACTGCTAAAATCGTATTTTTTGGTGTTTTATACCAAGATATGATTGGCCAGACCGATTTTGTTTTAATGTGCGAATTGAGTTTGAATTAATTCTAGAATTTCAGCCAGGAGGTCGATGAGGTGACTCTGTTACCACCTTACGAATTATAAAATTTTCAATGATTTTGTTAGATACTTTAATATCTAAAGAAGATTATATTTTGTTATTCTATTGACGTTCTTCTGAATCTTCACAACAATCAATTAGCTATTCAAAAGAAGAAAAATCATGCGTGAAGCATAGAGTATGAAACACTCTCAAAAACATTCAGAATGCTGTAATAAGTCTTCTTCGTTTAAGGTATGTGCCTATCTTAGGGCATTTTGTTTTGTAAAATATGTAAATTTTTATTAAACACGTGTATTTTTAGCAAAACAGGGAATAGAATAAAACAACAAATTCATATAGATTTTTATTGGAATTTTAATCAAAAATTTAAGTTTGGTCTATTGTAAATCATATTTTATTAAAAAATTGCGTTTATGTGAAACTGTCTCTAACGAAATTTATTCAATATATTTGACTTTTTAGGTGCGTTCGTAATTATGTAAATACGTAGCACTTATAGTTGTCTTTCAGTCCGTCCGTCTGTCTGTCCGCATATAACAACGCAAAAACTACCCAACCGAATATTTTTAAATTAAAAATATATAATTATTGCATAATTTTGTCGAGTCATTTCAAATTTTATAATAATCGGATGGATAGATCAATTACAGGGACGATCAAAATTATTCCGTTACATTACGGTCAATGGGGAAAAATGTTGCAAACGCATTTAAATCGTTGAAATTTAAATTACATAGTTATTGCATAATTTTGTCAAGTCATTTCAATTTTTTTTTTAAATAGGATGCATAGATCAAATACAGAGACAATCAGAAGTACTCCGTTACATTTCAGTCAATGGAAAAAAAAAGTTTCAAATGCATTTTAATAAGATTACATTCAATCGAAAATAATAATATTGATATGCATCATAAAGTACATATTATAATATAGATTTTGCATGATCTGTTGTGCAAAGAACTTTTGTTATTGATTTACAAGGCCACACAAAGGTATTCCATTACATAATGAGTATAGAGAGAACATTGTTTGTTGCCCCTTTTAATTGTAATTAACTAGTTACAATTTTATGAGAGTGATATTTTTAAAACTTCATTATCGTACGAACGCACCTCATTTGCTACGCTTCACGTGCAATTTCCAACCTTTTTACAGCAATATATTAAAAAACCATTTACCCGTGTTGTGAAGCCATAGATGTACAATATCTCTTAAATTTAACAATATATACAAATTTTTGAATAGAGAACATAATTTTTTAAAAATGTATTAGGTAGTATTCGTAAGAAATACTACCTATTGCAATCGCACCAGTTTATATATCTATCTATCTATCTATCTATCTATATATCTCACTTTTGTATGGACACGATAACTTCTATAATTCTTCACCAATCTCCACCAAATTTGTACATAAAATCAAAGGGGATAAAATCTTGGCTAAGTTCGTTAATGGGCAAAATCGGACCAAGGGGGTCGGAATAAAGGGCGTTTTTGTGAAAACCGAAAAAACGCCATAACGTCTTAATTAAAGTAGATATCGAATCGGTTTAAAGTTTATATTACTTCTTAAAAATGGGCCAAAAGTATATGCATGACAGATTTTTGATAAATTTAGAAGTGGGTTCAAGAGGCGAAAAAAACAGGGGTTTTGAGAGAAAAAAATTCATAACTTCGTCAATTTTCAAGATATCAAGTAAAACTAAATTTTTTGTAAATGTCCTGAAAATTATCTAAATCTTTTGTATTTACAAGTTTTTGATAGAACCAACTTTTACCGATGAAAAAAATTAAAAACGAAAAGAAATAGGGCGATGAAAAAAGAGAAAAATCCGTAACTTCGTCAATTTTTAAGATATCAAATCCAATTAAATTTATTTTACATCTCCTATCAATACCTACAATTTTTATATTGACAAGTTTTTCATAGGACCAATTCGTATAGAAAAAAGAAATTAAGCAAAAATAGGAGTTGGAGAAAAAAACTTCAAATCCAAACTGCTTATATTCTGACTCATTTTTAAATTCATTTTTGATTTTAAACGCATCCAAATGGTAGATCCTCTTATTTAGAAACTGTATAAAGTGTGGCATTGGTCAATTTTCTGATAAAGACAGAATATATTTCAAAAAAGGCTACCAAAAAGGGTATTTTGAACAGAATTTCGGAAAGTCATCGGGACTGAAAATTGAAGGAAGTATTCAAATAAGAAATTGCGTTTTTTTCTGACTCGTTTTTAAATCCATTTTTATTCTCAAACGCATCCAATTTACAGATCCTCTTATTTAGGAACTATATAATGTGATGCATTGTTCGGTTTTTTGATAAAGACAGAATATATTTTGAAAAAGGCTACCAAAAAGGGTATTTTGAACAGAATTTCCCGAAGTCTTCGCGATTTGAAAATTTAAGGAAGTTTTCACATAGCAAATTGCGTTTTTTATGACTCGTTTTAAAATCCATTTTCGCTCCCAAACTCATCCAATTTACAGATCCTCTTATTTAGGAACTATATACTGTGACGCATTGGTCAGTAGGGTGGTGCGAAAAACAAAAGTTTTTATTTCCGAATCGCTATAGTGCGGAAAAGTTGCGATTGGTAAATACAAGAAAAACTAAAAAAAAAATTTTGAAATCGGACATTATCTTCCAATCGCGCAAACCACCTAAAAATTCAAAAAAATTGAAAAATTCCGATTTTTTCACAATTTTTAAAAAAATATTACATATACACATATTTTATCACCATAGTGATAAATATTTCCATATTGTACTGTTTAATAATAATAATAAAATAAATTGCGTTTAAAGAATATCTTCCGATCGCGCAAGCTCATTAAAAATCGGAAAAATTCATTTTTCAGTGATTTTTGATATTTTAAGAAAATAATTAAATAAGCTGAGTTTGCAGTCTCATGTTAAAATTTAAATGTAAATTAATACTATTGAGCATGTTATGCTATTTTTTAACAACCGAGATCTTACCACAACGAGATCGCTGCAAGGTTTAGTAGTTCTTCAAGATTTAGAGTTTCGAGCACATCCTGTTAGCCACGTTGCGAAAAATCGTTCAAGTCGCCTTACGTGTCCACATGCTTCTGTCCCCAACCTCGTCCACTTGCACAGAGCACCATTTCGTATCAGAGAGCCCGTGAACGAATTTCGTTTGTTAATTGGATGTATTGTTTTATTAAAAATACATTAACATGTGACAGGGATACGGATCTGGATACGTCGTTGACAAAGAAAATTACTAGACAATCTTTTCATTGTCCTACACTGTTAAAAATCTTATTCTATTTTGAACCAAAAAAGTTTGTTTTTTGGTGCTCAATATCTGCCATCGTAAGATGGTGAAATCTTGAGCCAAACTTTGGAGCTCCCATTGAAGCATAGTTCCAATACTTGGAACGAGGTTGAACTGGGAAGCTCCAAATGTTGGTACGAGATTTCACCATCTTATGGTGGCAGCTATTGAGCACCTAAAAACAAACTTTTTTGGTTCAAACTAGAACAAGATTTTTAACAGTGTATATTCGGTCATCCAAGAGATTTTCTGCCAAATATTCTTCCAACACACGAAGATGTTCTTCAATGCTGCTTTGAGGAGAGGTCTCTATTAGCAAGTAAATTCAACATCATTAAAGTGAGTTTCTAATTTGTCAGATATACAGTGTAACAAAAAATAAAATATATTTATTAGAAGGCGTCAATCCCAAAAGTGTTTGATTGTAGAATCATTTAGCTAATTAATGCCTACTACGATAATATTCCAAACTAACGAAATCTTATATTCGAGACAAGGAATAGCCAAACCTTATAAAAAAGTTTGATGAATTTAAAAAACAAGAAACTCAACTGTGTGATATTTCAGCCTGCAAACGTGTAATGAATTTATATTGCTCCTGTAAAAAGTCACCAGATCTGAGGGAGTGTCTAATTGAGACTAATTGTACGTCTCAAAAACACAACAAAATTCCAGTCATTGAGCATAGATTTATTTACCTCCAGAGAAAGGACAGAACGGGAAAAATTGGTACTAAAGTTAAAAAAAAATAAAAGACTGAGTACAAGACTTGGAAGACGAAACTATATATTGAAAAGGCAACCTTCCAAATTTGTTGAAGCGAAAATAAAAGACCTTGAGCATTTAGATGAAATACATGAGAATTTTAATGCTAATGTAGGTATAGGTAAAATATCATTACCATGGCGGATACAGCCTATCAGATTGATTGATTTTTGACGTCCGATTATCTGCGCTAGGGATATAGGACCAGGGGGGAATGCCCTTCGTGGGGGTCTTTCTAAGGGAACCTAACCCGTATTTACGCAAGGTTCGAAGAAAACCACGAAAACTCCGAACGGTTAGGCCGACAGCCGCGATTGGGTTCGAACCCAGCACCTGCCGTCTACCAGTTGAGAGGTTCGAACCTCTCGGCCACTGGTGGGGCCTACAGCCTATCAGATTTAAGAAGAAATTACCATGGCAAATGAAAGTGGAGTTACAATCTACATCTTTACATTGCGATCGCAATGGTGTATCTGACAGTGCAGGTGCTGCTAAAGCTTTGAGTGTACTAGAAGATATTCCTGTATTAACTAAAACAGATGCTTTTCAAGTTATTGACCTATACAAAATTAGAAGAAAACAAACAGAAAGAGAAAAAATTACGGCAAAGTCAAGTGGAATCAGAAGAACCACGTGACATACATTTTGATGGAAAAAAGGGCGATTATTTAGTTATCCTCCTTATTTAGTTATCAAATATCACGATGGACAACATGCACTGTTTAAAATTACTATAAACCATCTTCAAACATGTGTCATTCTACATATCAATGCGTGCTATATGGACGCATTTATTGAAAAAGTCTAGAAGTATTTTTAACGATTTTAGAAGTATTTAAATTTTTTTGAAGGATTTTCTTTAGTTTCTCGTACAGGCGCTATATTCGTAAAGAATATTTGACAAAAAATCTCTTGGGGATGACAAAATATTGGACATTGAAAAGATTGTCTAGTAATTTTCTTTGTGAACGACGTGTGCAGATCCGTGTACCTGTCACATATGTATTTTAAATAACACAATACATCTAATTAACAAACTAAATTCGTTCACGGGCTCACTGATACGAAATGGCGCACTGTGCAAGTGGACGAGGCTGGGGAGAGAAAAGGATGGGGACACATAGGGCGACTTCAACGCTGTTTTGCAGCGTGGCTAACAGGAGTTGCGCGAACTACTAAACCTTTTCGCCCTGCAGCGATCTCGTCGTGGTAAGATCTCGATTGTTCAAAAATAGCATAACATGCACAATAATATTAATTTACATTTAAATTTTAACATGAGACCGCAAATTGAACTTATTTAATTATTTTCTTAATGCATCAAAAAACACTGAAAATTGATTTTTTCCCGATTTTTAATGAGTTTGCGCAATCGGAAGATATTCTCTAAACGCAATTTATTTTTTTATTATTATTAAATAGTACAATATGTAAATATTTTTAACTATAGTGATAAAATATATGTATATGTAATATTTTTTTTAAAATTCTGAAAAAATCGAAATTTTTCAATTTTTTTTTAATTTTTAGGTGGTTTGCGCGATCGGAAGATAATGTCCGATTTCAAAAAATTTTTTTTAGTTTTTCTTGTATTTACCAATCGCAACTTTTCCGCACTATAGCGATTTGGAAATAAAAACTTTTGTTTTTTCGCACCACCCTATTGGTCAGTTTTTTGATAAAGATAGAATTTATTTTTTAAAATGCTGTCAAAGTGAGTATTTCGCACAAAATTTTCGAAGCAATCATGATTAAAGAATTAAGGTTGTATTCAAACAACAAATCGGTTATTTTATGACTCATTTTTAAATTCAATTTTTTCTCAAATGCATTCAACTGACAGTTTTTTGTTATTTAGGAGCTGTATAATGTACTGTTTTGGTAGATTTTTTTAATAAACTCAGAATCTATTTCAAAATATGTTGTCAAAATGGGCATTTGAGCTGAATTTTTCTTAAGATGATTCTGATAAAACCAGTTTTTGCAGAAAAATGAAATTAAAAATTTTTCATAAACGGCCAAATGAAGTTATTAAACTGGGTTTATCTCTAATCATTTTTTTTTTTTGTTGTTGAAATGAGCACTCTTCGAAATCTACCTCTGCCTATAGGCCCAGCCGATAGGGATTTTTATGTGTATGAATGTGTATTTTTCAATAAAAATAGTTCTTAAGTTAATATATATACAAACTTACAAGCTAATAATTTGCTTCCTGAAATACCTGTAGATTATTAGAACTTTGTACCAAAATTTTATTTCTATATCTTAGAAAATTTTTAAGACATGCTGTTTCTCGTAAACGTGCCCAATTAAAAACGCAAATTAAAATTTTCATATAGCACAAGAAATTATGTCTAAAGTACACAATTTAAAACCAACCGTATTTGTAGGTGTTCATATATTTTTCTATATAAATCATATGTTATATATTTGCGTGTTAAAAATGTTTTGTTTGCCTTTCTGTGGTTCTTTAAACTTCCGGTTCTTTCCGTTCACTTCCGGGGTCAGATAGTTTATTTTCGGTTAATATTTTGGGATATAACTTTGTTTCTAAGTACCTCCGAACAAAAAGTAATTCATTTTTGAAATCCTTAATATTAGTACCTTTTGTGGTTACTCTTAACCACTGCCATATTTTTATTTAATTTAATTTATCGTCTATTTTTGTTTTATTCTTTATTCATTTATTATAAAATTTGCATTCTAAAAACTATCTTAATTCTCGCATTTTTAATCTCTCCTGTAAAGTTCATTTTCTTACTTAACTTTTTGTTGATTTCAAAATGTTGAAATCAGTTAGAAATTTGTTCCTTCCGGTTGAGGAATTTTCCTGCGTTTTCTCGAATGTTCGATGGGGTGTGTACTTCCGTTTTAATGCTCCTCCTATTGTCCAATTAGATTCTATTCTTCTGATGCGTAATTTAAAAATAGGTGAGTCCTGATATTCATTTTTGGCTCCGCATCTTTCGGGTGATATAAAAGTTTATTCTTAAAAAATGCAATTCCGCTATTAGTGGCGAAGCTCTTGGCCTCTTTACTTTATCGCCACTTCTTTAACCCTGCCAGTTGGCGTATTTTTGAATTTATGGCAACCCCTTCCTTCTTCCCTTGGCTGCAGTTTTCGCTTCAGAGCAGAGCAGAAGCCAGCAGAAGTCGGTAGTGAACGCCTGCGGTGATGGTGTGTGTGGAATGCCAGCTAAATTGTTCCGTTTTATGATTAAGGATCAGCATTCTTATATAAAAAAGATGTAATTCTTCAAAAAGCAAGGAAACGAATTTATTGCTTCGTGGAGACGTCTAAAGATTTATTCATCCATTAAAAATACTTCTTATGACACCAAAAAAAGTATTACGAATAATAATATATTTCGAATTGAGAGAATGTTTTGTTTTCTGGAAATAATGATTTTTCAAATTATTGGAACGTCAGTTCGTCTAGAATTTCCGTTCGTGATGCGTTGTTGCTCTATACTGAATGAGCACACCTTTGTTTTATTGTGTTTCAACATTTTACCCCTAACTCTCCAATGGAAAGAAAAATGGCATAATTATTTGAAAATGAGTATTCTATTATTATAAATTTCTGCAAATCCAGTGAGCCTTCTATGGCCGGTTCTAAAAATAAGAGAGCTATGGCTAGTTACAGTTGTTATATTCTCTAAAAATGAGAATTTATTTATCTTCATTAAAAAATAATAAAGAAATTTCTTTTTAAAAGAAGAGAAGTGTCCTGCATCCTTCTTATTGTTTTTGTATTCTTTGTTTTCAAGTTTCTGCAGGTAAGCTTTATTTTCTTATTCAATTATTTTTCCTGCACCAGTCAATAAATCCTTTAATTGGTGCCATGATCTTGTCGAACCATTCGACATGACACTTTTCAACATTTATTTTCTTTATTATATTGAAGTGATAAAAAAAATAAATAACAATATATAAGTAAAATGTTCTCAATTTCATAATTCAGAAGTGAATGTGTTCTCATCGTGCAATACTTACATTTTTAATTCATTTATCATGTCTTTTTTTGTTACAACTTGATTAAATAAGTAGTTAATTTCATATGATTTGCTATTTTTGTTTTCATGAATGTGAGAACAGATGTTACATAATTCTTACGGAAGGTAGTGTATTAAAAGAACTCATTACTTTAATGTGATTTGTTTATCTTGTTTTGACAAGTTTGAGAACAGGTGTTAGAATGTTTACATAAACATCCGAAATCTAATATATTTTTTCTTCCAAACTTGGGAGATCAGAAGCTAAAAAGAAATATTAGGGTGTGATGTTCTTGATCTGATGCTCAGAAAAATATGTTGACATCTTCTTCTTCCTTTTTCTTGCTATATTTTTGTTGACATATAAAAATGGTGTATAACATAAATGAAGTTCGTCATTATTTTAGAATATATCAAATAAAGTTTATATTTTTATGTAACTAATTTATCACGTATTATTGTCACATTTAGTGAGAATTTTTTTCAATTTTTCTCATCATGCTTCCGAAATCTAAGCTAAATATTGCGATTCAGACTTTTGATGGGAATCCACAAACTGTAGAATTTTTTTTCGATCAATTACCTGATTTACAAGAATTAAATAATTTTTCTGATAAAGAGCTTTTTGTTCTCTTTAAATCAAAACTAGAGGGAAGCGCTTTACACTTCTTTCTTGAAACACAGTCTCAATTCAAGAATGCTAACTTTCAAGCCATTCTAAAGGTGTTTATAGACTATTTTATGCCCAAAAAAAGCTAACTCTCTCCAATCTCTGCAAAATTTAAAATTAGATTCGAATGAATCTGTTAAAAAGTTTTCTTTTCGTCTGGATAAACAACTTCGGCTTGCGTATCCCAAATTGGATCCAGCTGCTCTAGATTCTCTAAAATTCACTCATTTTCTTCAGGCTTTGCCTAAACAAATCAGAAGAAAAATTCTCGAGGAAAATATTTCCACATTTGATTTAGCTCTTGAACGAGCACATTTTCTACAAGGAATTTATGACTCTCCACCTTCTCGAAATTCTCATAAAAATTTTGATCAAATTTATTGTATGGATAGTGACAATGCTGATGAAAATTCAACTTTTCCTGTGAATATGGTCCAACAAACTCCTGTAAGACGTACAAAGGATAGAATTTTTGAAAATTCACATAATGCATTCTCACCACCTGAAACAAAAAATGGAAAATCGTACACTTTTAATAATGTTAAGAGAAAATTTAGAACTCATTCACCTTCACCTATCAGACAAAATGTTACGGATAAATATAAAACAAACTTTCGTCAAAAAAAATCTCGTCAAAATAGACCTTTTTTTTCAACCTAAATTTGACAGATTTTCTCACAAGAAAAATTCTACGGATTCCTACCACAAACAAAATGTCATTCAATGTGCATTTTGTGGACGATTCAATCACCGTATGGACACATGTTACAAATTCAAAACGGTTCTCAATGCACCTAAACAAAATTATATGTCGAACTTTTCGTCTGATTCTCACAGAAAGAAAAACTGTGCTTCTTTTTCAAAAAATAAAAATGATAAGATCTGTCATTTAAACAAATAGGGGAGATTGGTTCTACTGACCGCCCTCTCTCCCATACTTGTTCTTCAGGGTCAGTACATTGTTGTGACGAGAAAAACAAGCGTCACATTGTCAAAAGTTTTTCAACCACTTTATTGTCAACCACTGCTGTACAAACATCCCCAGTGCAACCAAAATTTAACAAATCTTGCTGTTCTCATAATTCTTTGGCATCGAAACATCCTTCTGAAATTGATGAATGTGTACAAGAACGACAAATCATTTACAGTTCCTTTGATAACTCTTATTCACTGCCATGTATAATTATGAATGTACAACATAATGAAATATCAACTCTTATTGATACAAGCTCAACTTTATCTCTTTTGGATCATGAATGCTTTAATAACATTAAATCCAAAATTCATTACAAAGTTTTGTCTAGAAATGTTTCAGTATCTACTATAAATTCTAAAGTTTTCTTTAAAGGATGTATTGAAATTTCATTTAACCCATTAACGCCCGAATTATTTTCTACGCTAAAATTTAAATTTTGTATTTCCCACCACTTTTAAAAGCAAATTAACTTTTATCTAAATTTATCAAGGATTCTGTCTCGTGAAAAAAGGTATACATTTTTCTTCCTCTTTACTGGTGGGAAAACCGCTTTCTTGCTGTTTTTGTAACCGTCCTCAAACGAGGACGCTGGGCGTTAATGGGTTAAAATTGACAAGTACTTTTTCCATCATATCTTTTATCTTACTGATATAAAGAATGTTAATTTTCAAGCCATACTTGGGTTTGAATTTATAAACAAACATTGCATAACCATTTCTCCAACTTTTAAGTCTATATTAATCAAAGATAAACACATCTCTTTTCACAGTCATAATGAATCTCCTACTTGTTATTATTTGAATTCTGAGTGTACTTATGACAATATAAATGTGCCATATTCTTTTGATGCTCACAAAATGCCTTGTTAAGAAAATTCGATATCAAGTAATCTAAGTAATGGTACTTATGTTGATAATGTGTATAGAAATTCTGGTGACAACAATTTACAATTAATCAATAATTATGCAATCTATCCTTACAATTATAATTTTCAAAATAGTGATTTTTTTATAAATAATTTTACTAATACTGCTATGAATTATCATAATCCCTATATGGATGGTAATTTTACTTTTTTTCCTAATTATTTTCCAACTGATTATGGTAATGTTGTAAACTATTTATCTACTAATAATAATATGGCTGACAAAAATTTCACATCTGAAAGTGCTAATGATATTAATTATATTGGTGAAAAGCATACTAATTTGAATGATGGTAATAAAATTTTGGTGAATTCCAACATGGTACAAACAGTTAATAGAGAATTAATCCCTCCCAATTCTTTTGTTTTTTTACATGTCAAATACTTGAACTCTCCATCTGAATATTTTATTTTTAAGCCTGCTTTAAAAAATAAAAGTCTTATTTTGCATGAATCACTGCATTCTAACTCTTCAATTCAAAATAATTTATTTTTGGTTGTATGTCAGAATATATCCAAAGTGGACATTCATTTAAATAAAAATTCAATTATTGGTGAATGCATTAATGTAGATGAGAACGATATTGAAGAATACTCTTTTGATTTAGATTTCGAAAATGAATATTGTAATTTAATTTTACCATCTGAGGAAATTAAAAGAAAACGTGTACAAGAACTTTCACCAAATGATTTTGACCTAAAACACTTGCCCCCCCCCCCCCCCCCCATGAAAGTGACTCTTTAACAAAATTCTTTATTGAATTAAACATGTTCAATAAGTATTTAAGATATTATAAATATTTTATGTGATAAGTTTTGTAAAGTGACATTTTTCAAGTTATGAAGTGGATTAATATATTTATTTAAATGCTTTTATGAGAGTTTAAATATTCTCTCTTTGCCTTTTTGTAATTTTGAAAGTAGTATTGTTGGAGAATAGCATTTTTCTTCTGAGAGTTTAAATATTCTCTCTTTGGTATTTACCTTTATTTACTTTGAAAATGTTCTTGTTGATTTACATCTTTTATTTACTTTGAAGGTGTTGTTGAATTGCATGACATTAAATCTATTCAGTTAAGATATGTTGATATATTGGAAAGTATTGTATGTATATGGATATGTATATTTTTTTCTTGAGAATCTAAATACACTGCTCGACATTGAAAATGCAACACCAAGAAGAAGTGGTCAGAAATTTATGCAAATTTCAGAGTAGGCGCATGTCATTGAGTTATGCAAATGATGGGAAATGCGTAGGTCTCCGACGCACGTGATGTAAGATATAAGTGAAGGAACTTGTAGAATGGGCAATATTCATGTAGCTATTTCTGCCAGAGGAATTCTCGAAGAAATTTTGTTTTTGTCTCGGAGGATACGTGTATAGAAGAGAATGCCAGGCCGCGGTCAACGAAGGCACTTCCAGCAGATAGACGATTTTACGAGAGGTATGGTGATGGGACTGAGAAGTGGGATTGGTCTTTACGTCAAATCGCAGCTGATACCTACATGGATGCGAGAAAGGGGGATAGGCTATGGCGAACATGGTTGGAACAAGGAAATATGGCAAGATTGAGGGGTGAAGGTGCAGCCAGAGTGACGTCAGCACGCGTGGATCGACGCATCCACCGACAAGCTGTGGCGGGCCCGCAAGTCACTTGTACCTCGATTCTGCAGCATGTACAAGATACCCTGGATGTTTCCGTGTTGACCAGAACCATTTCCCGTCAATATGTTGAACATGGCCTGCACTCACGGCGTCCGTTAAGAAGACTGCCATTAACTCGACAGCGTAGACAACAACGTTTGGAATGGTGCCGGACTAGAGCGACTTGGATGGCAGAATTTCGAAACTCGCGTTCTCAGATGAGTCACGCTTCTGTTTATCCAGTGACAGTCGCCGCATACGTGTGTGGCATCTACGTGGAGACAGATCAAATCCGGAAATAACTGTGGAACGCCCCACCGCGCGACAACGTGGCATAATGGTTCGGGGCGCTATTGCGTATATTTGCATGTCACCTCTAATTCGTATTTAGGGCACTATGACGGCCCAACGATTCTTGGATAATGTACTGCGGCCAGTGGCAATCCCCTACCTTCAGGGGCAGCCTAATGCAATTTTTCAGCAGGATAACGCCCGACCACACTGTGCTTGCGTGTGCCAATATGTTCTGCAAGGTATAAGGTATACAGATGCTTCCCTGGCCACCGTACTCTCCTTATCTGTCACTTAATCGAACATGTGTGGGATGTGATTGGAAGCCGTTTTGTGGACTCTGCCCCTGCCTCGTTCAGAAGATGAACTGTGGCAAATGGTTGAAAGGGAATGAAAAGCGATCCCTCAGGACACCATCCACGCTCTTATTGCCTCGATGCCTAGACGTGTTTCTTCGTTCATCGCAGTTCGCGGTGGTCCTACACCCTACTGAGCCAACGCCGTTCTCATTCTGTATTCTGACTATCATTTTGAAATAAAGACCACTTAATGCTCCTTGCTGTCTTTGACTTTTCCCCAAATTTCATCACTTTCTCACTACTTCTTCTTGGTGTTGCATTTTCAATGTCGAGCAGTGTATTCTCTCTGGACCATTTGTATACATTTTCCAATTTCTGTCATAGGAAAACTTTGAAGAATTGAATTTCTCAAAAATTGAATTTATTGAATTTAATATGATTACTGATTTGTGAATTTTAATATCAATTGCTTATATGTACAGTATTACAAATCCTTTTCTTGTCAATATATGCTGACCATGTATATATGTTTTATTATACGCAACAATTTCTATATATGCTGGAGTTAATTTATATTATTGTACTTGCAATTGCACGACTCAGTCAAGAGACTCTCAACTAAAGACTGTGACCATTTTCTACAAGTACATATACTATTATAAACTTTATTTTCAAACAATATATTTTCCTTTTTGAGAACAAACAGTTGTTTTAGATGTTTGCCAGTTTATTGTGTATTATTATTTGAACTATAACTATGATAGTAATTTTTTTTATTTATTATTATTAAATATCATGTAAAACAATTATTGATATTCATGTGATTCTCATTAGTTTATTTATATTTATGATTGATTTATATGTTCATTGTGCATAATTTAGAAAATATTGTCTCGATGTAAAAATTATTGATTTTGTACATCTCACCAATATTTTCTCTTGGGGAGGCCGGGGAAATATGTTATGGTTACTCTTAAGCATTGCCATATTTTTATTTAATTTAATTTATCGTCTATTTTTGTTTTATTCTTTATTCATTTATCATAAAATTTGCATTCTAAAAATTATCTTAATTCTCGCATTTTTAATCTATCCTGTAAAGTTCATTTTCTTACCTAACTTTTTGTTGATTTCAAAATGTTGAAATCAGTTAGAATTTTGTTCCTTCCGGTTGTGGAATTTTCCTGTGTTTTCTCGAATGTTCGATGGGGTGTGTACTTCCGTTTTAATGCTCCTCCTATTTTCCAATCAGATTCTATTCTTCTGATGCGTAATTTAAAAATAGGTGAGTCCTGATATTCATTTTTGGCTCCGCATCTTTCGGATGATATAAAAGTTTATTCTTAAAAAATGCAATTCCCCTATTAGTGGCGAAGCTCTTGGCCTCTTTATTTTATCGCCACTTCCTTTAGCCCTGCCAGTTGGCGTATTTTTGAATTTATGGCAACCCCTTCCTTCTTCCCTTGTCTGTAGTTTTCGCTTCAGAGCAGAGCAGAAGCCAGCAGAAGTCGGTAGTGAACGCCTGTGGTGATGGTGTGTGTGCAATGCCAGCTAAATTGTTCCGTTTTATGATCAAGGATCAGCATTATATAAAAAAGATGTAATTCTTCAAAAAGCAAGGAAACGAATTTATTGCTTCGTAGAGACGTCTAAAGATTTATTCATCCATGAAAAATACTTCTTATGACACCAAAAAAAGTATTACGAATAATAATGTATTTCGAATTGAGAGAATGTTTTGTTTTCTGGAAATAATGATTTTTCAAATTATTGGAACGTCAGTTCGTCTAGAATTTCCGTTCGTGATGCGTTGTTGCTCTATACTGAATGAGCACACCTTTGTTTTATTGTGTTTCAACATTTTACCCCTAACTCTCCCATGGAAAGAAAAATGGCATAATTATTTATAAATGAGTATTCTATTATTATAAATTTGTGCAAATCCAGTGAGCCTTCTATGGCCAGTTCTAAAAATAAGAAAGCTATGGCTAGTTACAGTTGTTATATTCTCTAAAAATGAGAATTTATTTATCTTCATTAAAAAATAATAAAGAAATTTCTTTTTAAAAGAAGAGAAGTGTCCTGCATCCTTCTTATTGTTTTTGTATTCTTTGTTTTCAAGTTTCTGCAGGAAAGCTTTATTTTATTATTCAATTATTTTTCCTGCACATGATTAAAAAAATTGTTGAACTTTGTCGGTCATTTCAAGTGGTCTTTTGCGGCCAATTCAATGCAATGTACTAGAAAAAATTACTTATTACTTTTTCGGAACGGCTTTAGAAACAAAACTTCCATTCCAAACACAACAGTATCCTTAACAAACAAAGAAATCGAAATTTTTTGAAAAAGAGCGATTCGAGGGTAGAGATAATCATTAATTAAGTGAAAGATGACATCTAGGTAATGAAATGCAAATTGAGTGCACTATCTATCATATCTTTGTGTATTAAAATGTCTTGTTTTGTTAAATTGGATTTTTAAACGGTCATTTCCTTTTCCAGACAGTTTATTTTCGGCTTATATTTAGGTTTATATCTTTTCTTCTAATTACCCCCCCCCCCCCCTCTCAAAGATGTGATTAAAAAAAATAAAACTGTTGTCTGTTGACTTTTGAATATATTTATTCAATCAAAGGCACGTAAGAAGGCACCTGTTAATCATCACTCGCCTTTAAAAATATTTACTAATATATCTCTTTAAATGATATTCTTTGTCACGAAAACATAAATGAATATCCATGAACGAAAAAACTAAAAAATAGAACAAATATAAATAATAAAACAGAATAATGGAGATATAAATTTATTCCTCTTTTAATATTAGAAAAGGAATATGAAATTTTAAGCTCACGAAAGAAATCTAAGCGATCCTACATATAAAAAGAAAAAATAAGCAAATTGTGACCATCAGAAGCGTTTCTTCTACCAAATGTGATATAACACTAATCGCACATGCTTTTAATAAATGAAATTGTTTACTTAATTTATGAAGATATATATATATATATATACATACATATATATATATATATATATATATATATATATATATATATATATATATATATATATATACCGGGTGTCCAGTAAATGACTGACCCATTTTGAATGTAAATAACAAAAAAACTGTTTGAGATAAAAATGCGCGGCTTGCTGTATTGTTATTAGAATATAAATAAATTTTAACATATGCACTTTGTTAATGTAATATAATAATATTTAAAATAATATCTCAGTCTCAAGACTGAGGAGTGAAGTATAATACAGGTGGTTCAATCATAAATATTATTTTAAATCACTTTCCAATCAACGTACCCTATTTCTGAAGCTGATTCGAGAGTCGATTCAACATATAGATTCAGATTCGACAACATATAGATTCAGATTCAGCCGAAAATCTCATATTTAGGAAAACTAGAGCCCTGTCTGTATTCAAACAGCCTGTTACCGCCAGCGCGATATTTTTTTTCCGAAATTTGAACTATGTTAACAAAGTACATACTTAAAAATCTATTGATTTTCTAATAACAACACCGAAAACCGCGCATTATTATCTCAAACCGTTTATTTGTTATTTAAGTTCAAAATGGGTCAGTTTTTTACTGGACACCCGGTATATATATATTTATTTATTAAAGGTTTCGGTAATTTTTGGTTAGCCGAGCATTAGTCTTGTATATATAGATATATGTCTATGTAGATAAGATATAGATATAGATTTACCGAAACCTTTAATTTTTAGTGAAAATCTTAATAAATAGAAATTTCCCCTTTTTGTTATTAATTTAATGTAGTTTGTAGCAGAACTTTTTAAGAGAAAAATCATCAATTTCACTTTTGAAATTAAGCATGATTTTAATGATAAATTTTTAATGCTTATAAAACAGTGTTTATTTACAAAAACAATTTTTGTCGTTATGCTTGTTTCTGTATTAAAATGCTTTTGGCGGTGTTTTTGGAAATATAAAAATAATGTAATGAACTTAAAAATCTATTAGCTTTTTAAATTATTTTTTTTCACTTATGTTTTCTCAACTGTGAAGTCTGATGTTGGATCTCGCAGTATAATAAAGTATACTTATAAAAAAAAATTTATCCCTAACTAACTTAAATGAAAAAAAAAGCAATGTGACAAAAAAAAAAAAAAAAAATTGTCTCAATTTTATTGAGCGTAAACGTATGATTTAAATATTTCCATTCAACAGTATAAAACGACATGAAATGTAATTTTACTTAAAAGATTTTCGACGCATATAAAATTGACATAAAATATTTTATAAACGCTTTGCAAAATTCTAAATATTTCTTTTTGTTTTAACGCAGGCAACTTTTTATGTTCTCATCTTTCTTTGAAAATTTCGCAATAGGTTTGAGATAAAAAATACAGCGAACGGAACATAAAAGAGACTTTACAGTTGTGGGGATTGAAGAGTGTAAATTATAAATGCACAAAGTAAATAGTAATAAAAAAAAAACCTCTCTATGTTTAAAACAAAACAAACAAAAGAAAGAAAGAAACGAAACGTTGATCATATTTATTTCGAAATTGTCATTAAATAACCGATATAGTTAAAAAATTAACAATTTCTGACTTATCAACTCTAAATTGAGACATATTTTCTTAGGTGTCATAATTCACCTTTAATCCTTTCGCGACGCACAGTGGGGCAGGAAGCCTCCAAAGTTGGCAAAAAAAAAAAAAAATTACTTTGAACAAAAAAAGCACATCACGGATTCTTTTGTAGAAGAAAAGTAGTAAAATTTTAAACTTTTACATAAGCTAAATAGTAATTCATTAATTAATTTACTAATCTTTTTCAATATTTTTTGTAGAAAAATGAGTTAAAAACAAGAATTTAAGATAGTTTTATACTAATTAGATATTTATAAATCATCCATAATATCGCATTAAAAAATGTAAACATAATTAGTAATTTTAATTATTCTCAAGCAAACCTTATAATGAATATTAGCGACTCGTTTTGAAGGATTGGATCAACCTTTCTCAGGCAAAATGTACGTATTACTATAAAGACAGCAGAAGAAAAACTGTTTCTGTTGTTTTAGTGCTAACACACACTTTTTGTTTTCCTGTTTTTCAGATCTTAAACTCATACATGTCACGTACACTAACGAATATGTAGAACTAGAATTGTATAACCGTTTTACTCTTGATATTTTTGATCGTCCAGAACAAATTCAGACGGAATATGAAGATGGGCACGTTTGCTTTTCATTGACGCTTCTGTTTGTTTTTCAAATCGAGGAAATGAAAGAATGGAATGAAAGAGGAATCGAGGAATGAAAGCCAAGCCACTCTTTGTTAATTCTAAAGCATTTCCCGTGTTTCATCAGGCTTTTGCTCATCGGAATTTATATTAAACTTTAAAACATTTAATCTTTTTTTCATTTAAACTACTTGTTCGTAGTTTCTCCGATTATGGAGCTCTTATACCATAAAATCACATTACTTTTCAAAAGTTTTTGTTAAAACGTTCCATGATAGTCAGTTTCATTTAAATACATTGTTTTGTGATAAACAATGCATTAAAATTCGTATTTAAGAAAGAAAATATTTACAATCATGTTTGGCACACCCGTACACTAACAAAAATTTAAGGATGATTAGCTATAAAAATGACCATACAATTAAAAAAGTGGCAAAAAGGAGCAAGATTTTCTGGCATTTTTGTCCCTTTAAAACTCATACTTAGTAGAAAAAATTATAATTAACACTTAATTCGCCTTAACTCATAACTAAAACCTACAATGTTTGTAGACAGTGTTAATTTTTTTTATAAATTTCACCACTATATATTCTAAGCGTCTGTATATCGATAAAAATCGTATTAAAACAAATTGAAAGTTAAAGAATTATTGTTACATACTTGTAATTAAAGGTTCCATAGTCAAAAATAATTATTTTTTAATTATTATAGCGAAATTAACAAACGAATGTTGAAACAAAAGTATTGATTTTTTTTTTCACTTATTATCAAAGCACAATATGCAGTTTAACTTCTTTCTCTAGTGACGATCAAAATAACTTTGCGCAAATTTTAATACTAAGAAGATGTGTACTGACATCTGCTCTATTAAAGTGACGTATGTCGGTAGTTCAAAATAAAATTTCATTTTTTCGATTTTTTGCCAATTTTGAAGGCTTTTTTACTGTGCATGCGTGAACACTATTAAAATTTCATTTGCATATTATGTTAGATAAATGTATAGAGCAACTTTTGTGAAAGTCTCAAAAACATAGCTTAAAAATTCTGAAAATTATCGTTGATAGAATGAGATCAAATTCCTTTATTCCCTAAATGAAGCAAAAAGATGAGGGGCTGTATCCATACTCCATTGTTTAGTGCCTACACAATATTGCACGTACAACTATATTTAGGTAAAACCCCTGAATTTTTTGCTTCCTTTAGGAATAACGGATTTTGAGATGATTCTATAGGCGACCATTTTCAGAATTTTCAAGCTATGTTTTTGAAACTTTTACAGAAGTTGCTCTATACATTTAGCTTACACAATATGCAAATGACATTTTGATATCGTTGACGCATGCGCAATGAAAAATTATTTACTAAACATACTCATTTTTCATACAATTTTTATTATTTTTAAATTCTGATGACAGGGTATTGTGTACAATGATGTTTGTCATATTTTCAGAAAAGAGCATTATTTTATAATAAGAACTCTGCAATTTATAAGCAAAAAACTTGGAAAAATTTAGGACTGTTTTTGTAAAAACCTTAATTTCTCTACGAGTGTACATGCTATCCTTATAAAAATAAACACAGTACATTACAATAAGCCAATTAATCATAATGTGCAGTTTGAACACTTTTGCTATATTAGTTTTGACAGGGTTATCCAAAAGGTCTTCGTTCTTTTTCAATTTGTTGACGATCCCCTGTTTGATTTCGGGGAAAACTCTTCGTGAAAATATATGACGCGTACTATTTCGTTTACACACCTGGAGTTTCACCACATTTCGATTTATATTTCTTTCATTACTTAAAAATAATTACTTAATTACCAATTATGCTTAACTTTTGGACACCAGTGTATATGTATATACATATACACACACACACACGCACACACACACACACACACACACACACACACATATATATATATATATATATATATATATATATATACATACACCACTACCACAAACAGAAAACAATCTTTCAAATGAGAATTAAATAATTAAGAAATTGAAAGCGGGAAAATATTGAAAATTACGTCATAAAACTATATTTACATGCGAATATAAAATTATATATTTCCTAAATAAAAGAAAGAAAATAATAAAATAATTAGGTTATTAGAATGTGTTAATCGCCGTTGTGGAAAAAATTACTTCTTATTTATAATAACCTAACAATATTATTGCAAAAAGTTTAAATTAAAAAATATGTTTACTTGATACATTTTGCGTTTCTAAACAATCTTTTAAACTATTATTGCCAATTCTGCTAATTCTCAAAATTACAGAGCTAAATTTTATGCAACGTGCAACAAGTAAGCCGAAAATAATAAAAAATCTCTTTCTGCTTGGCCTACAAGCGCAGGTAGATTTAAAAGTTGAGTTCTCATTTCAACAACAAAAATTAAAATACGATTTTGAGATAAATCCCAGTTTAACAACTGTATTTATCCGCTTTTGAAGAATTTTTTAATTGCATTTTTCATTAAGATCTTGTTTTATAAGAATCATTTTTAGCAAAATCGGCTCAAAATACCCATTTTGACAGCCTTTTATGAAATATATTATGACTTTATGACAAAATCGACCAATACGGCACATTATATAGTTCCTAAATAAGAGAAACTGCCAACTGGATGCGTTTGAGAGCAAAAATGATTTAAAAATGAGTTAGAAAACAAACAATTTTTATTTGAATACTTCCTCAATTTTAAAATTATGATCACTTCGGGAAATTTTGTTCGAAATGCTCACTTTGATAGCATTTTTGAAAATATTCTGAATTTCTCAAAAACAGACCAATACGTCACATTATACGGTTCCTAAGTTAGAGAATCTGCCAATTGGATGCCTTTTAAAGTAAAAAAATTATTTAAAAATGTGTCAGAATATATGCAGTTTGACTTGAGTATATCCTTAATACGATTTTCTCTACAACACTACTTTTTAAAATTTTTTTTTGCTATATCTATTAGTTCTATCAAAAACTTGTCAGTGTAAAAGTTGTAGATATTATTGAGACATTGAAATTTAATCAAATTTGATTGCTAAAAAATTGGCGAAATTATGGATTTTTTACTCCTTGCCCCCCCCCCCCCCAGACGCTTTTGTTTTCGTTTTTAATTTTTTTTCGATAAGAGCTGCTTTTATCAATAAATTGTCAGAACAAAATTTTTAGATCCTATTAAGAAAATTTGTAATAAATTTAATTCAATTTGGTTTCTTGAGAATTTTTGAAGTTGTGATTTTTTTTTCACCCCTTGAGCCCACTTTTTAACTTTATCAAAAATCTGTCATGCATAAACTTTTGGCCCATTTTTTAGAAGTAAGATAAATTTTAAACCGATTCAATAGTTATTACTATTTTAACTAAGAAATTATAGTTTTTTTTGTTTTGTTTTTGCAAAAACTTTGCCTGTTTCAGCCCCTTTGGCCTGATTTTGTCCTTTAAAGAGCTTGACTGGAATTTAATGCCCATTGATTTTATGTATCAATTTTCAAGTGATTAGGGAAGAATTGTAGAAGTCATCATGCCTATAAAAAATAATGTATATATATATATATATATATATATATATATATATAGATAGATAGATAGATAGATAGATAGATATAAAATTTTTTACTGGTAGCGGTTTTGAGGTCTATGTGTCATGATCGGTGTAGATATGCAAAAATTTTTCAGAAATTTCAGCATAGGAGAGACCGCAATAGGTAGTGTTTCATACTAAATTTACCTAAAATCCACAATGCTCACCAAAACGGTTTTAAAACCCCTTTTACCGAGTAATTTAGTTATTAAAATCCATCTTACAGTGCATTTTTTGGTTCTTTGTCTCCGTTTTCACAAATTTATCGTTAAGAACAGTTAGTGCGTATTTTTTGGAAACAGTCTTTAATAGAGCTATATGTTACATAATGTGTGTGTGAGGAGAAGAAGGGGGAGGGGGATTTTATGCATGCTTCTGTGGAGCGAGGGCAATAAATGTTTGTAAATCACTTGTTTAACTCATTCCTCACAACCCACATGTCGCTAGTTAACTAATTAGGCATATTAATTTTCTTTGTTTTGATGATAACTCACTACAGCGAAAGATCATGGTACATATTTTTTCTAGATATTGAATATGCGCAAAACTGCAAAAAAAGAAGTTGCAAATCGCAAGGAATTTACGAAGGTTTAAAGTTCGCACTTTTTACTTAAAGACCAGGAAATATATAAACGTATTTGTATTATACACACACACAAAAAAAATGGAATTTTTAAAAGATACAAATTGTTTGAATAGTTTATTTTCCATGAAGTTTAGAGACACAATATAATAATATTAAAAAATTAATAAATACAAAAAGTATTTTTTATGAGAATAATCAATTACATTATTCACTATTTGTTTTCAAAATAACTAACAAAACAAGAGATTAATAGCCTTTCACATTTTACTACTTTGTTTGCGTGCAATAAGACATTGAAAGGAAATGGAATATATTTCGTATCCAAAAGTTTATAACGTGACATATTAGATAAAGTTTCGGATACACGGAACCAAGTTCTTACGCAATAAAACTATCTACAAATGCATTGAACTATAACTTATTGATTAAGACTGTAGCAATATATTACTTCTTGAAACCGTAATTTATCAATGGCACATGGAACTTTCGGACAAGTATACTGGACCAGTTTATGCGATATGTAAATCGAAAGAAATTAATTTCAATCATAAACTAATTTTCAAGAATTAATTCGTTTTTTACATAATTTTTGAACGATATGTCTTTTTGGTACTCTGTTTCAAAACAAATTAGAAATTGCATGTGAAGTACAGCAAATGAGGTGCGCTCGTACGATAACGAAATTTTAAAAATATCACTCTCATATATCACTCTCATAAAATTGTAAATAGTTAATTGCAATTTAAATGCGCACCAAACAATATTCTCCCTGTACCATTATGTATTGGAATACTTTTCTGTGGCCTTGTAAATGAATAACAAATGTTCTTTTCACCACAGATTATGCAAAATGTATATCATAATATGTACTTTATAGATGCATCTCAATTTTATTATGTTCGAATGAGTGTAACACCATTAAAATGCATTTGAAACTTTTTTTCCCATTGACCGTAATGTAACGGAATACTTTTGATTGTCCCTGTAACTGATATATGCATCCGATTTTAATAAAATTTGAAATGACTCAACAAAATTATATAATAATTATATATTTTAAATTTCAAAAGATTCAATTCGGTAGTTTTTCCGTTGTTATATGCGACAGACGGCGGACTGAACGACAACCATCGGTGCTACGTATTTACATAATTACGAGCGCACCTAAAAACTGGTGAACTATTTGGGAATAGTAAGCAGCATATATTTAAAAATATTTTACTTAAAAACTTCGAAAATTTAAAAAAATTTAGAAACATATTTTTTTTTTTTTTTACTCAGACCTATATTGTTATAAAAAAGTTAGTTACATTAATTTTTCAAAGTTTCTACTGTTTACCTAAAATAGAATTTATAAAAGTATACCAAAGCATGAAAAACAAACAAAAAAATACACCTGTTTTTGCAGTGCTTAAAACTAATATTTTAAGATTTTACAGCACCATAATCTTTTAGGTTCTTAATCATTTAACACCATAATCTTTTAGCTTTATTTTTAATTTAATATTTTAAACTAAAAAAATTGAGCCAGTTTATTTTCCTTAAAATAAAAATAATCTTTTTTAAGGAAACTTTTTTATAAGCATTGAATACTGACTTTAAAACTCACACCTAATTTCATGATTGTAATTTATGTAATTCTTAAAAAAATGTCTTAAAATATTTAATTTGGCGTGAACTTTGATTATGGAAAAATTTCCAATTGTTATCTGTTTGATAAGAAGTGCAACCTAAAATTTATTTAAACAAAGTGTTTACTCTTGTTTAATCTAAGGTAAATAAAAAGAAGTATTAGTTAAACTACTCATTTTAATTTTAAAATTGTTTTTATAATGAATATTTGTATTTTAATTAATAATAATAAACTAAATGGTTAAAAAATATTTTTTACAAAAAACTTCTGCAGTCTTTATTATTTATTTATAGGGGAGAGTCGGATAAAACCGGGACCCTAATGCTTTTATTTTTATTATTGTGCACTATGTGAACAAAACAGTCAAAATTTGTATTAAAACGATAAATTGATTCCTTGCGTAGGAAAAAAAATATTCATTTTGTCCGATTTTATCCGGTTTTGTCCGACTAGGTCGGAGAAAACCGGGGACTTGAAAAACTAATTAAAAGCACATTGTAACTTTGGAATAATACTATTTGTTAAAGAAAAATTGACATATTATACTTATAGAGTGTGAATTTATATCAATTCTACATAAAATGTTAATCAGTTAAGATACGCTATAAGAGTTGAAACTGTTAGGGACAAAAATCACAAATGAAAGTTTGATCTTGTTCATTTGCATTGCTGCATGCTTCATATGCTCATCTTCTGCAGTGATGCCACTGTATCCAACTCTCTTTATGTTTAGATTGTTCATATAAGCTTTTCAAATGGTGGATGCTGCTTTTTCATCTTTCTCCTCGTTTGATGTCAAGGGTTTTTTTCTTTGAACTCTTCTTTTTCACATAGGCTTCTCTACTTTTCTGTCATCCTGGAAATTTTTCACTTCAGGGGTAAGTTCTTCTTGTCTTGTTTTTCCATCCTTTCTTTTTCTTCTTGTTCGAGTTCTAATTTGTAGGTGTTTGAAATAAGGATAGCTGTTTCTGTTTTCCCTCACTGCTTGTTAGATTTTTTGATAGCCTAGGATCCGTTTGTCCTGGAGTAGGTCTTATATCGTGTGGTGAGACTGCAAAAAGACGCTTGATATCTCTGCTCAAAACTTGAGAAGACGTAGAAAAACCGGAAACTTTCAGGTTATGTCTGACCATCTGAACCCCGGTTTTGTCCTACCATGCCATTTTGATGAAAGTTACTCTAGCTTTGTTCAGATAACTCATAGACACCAATACAAAACGTTAAAATAACAAATAAATAATAGGCTATTATACGTTATACTTAGTTAAACTAACTGCTTAAGTATTTAGGATTGGTAATGTAATATTTGAGACGTAAAATGTTTAACTTTTTCACTTGAAATCTTTAAAAAATCATTACTGCAAATTGGGTTCGTTTACACGACTTCTGCTTATTCGGAGCTAGCATACTGCTCGCCAGAAAGTAATTCTAGAAGTTTCCACTAGATACCATCGTAAATAAAGCCAAAAGCCTGGCTCCCGGTTTTATCCACCTAACCGGTTTTATCCAACTTTCCCCTATTATTTACTTTTTAATGATTTAAGTATTATTTTCATACAGTTTCATATCCAGCTAGCAAATTCTTAAGACAGTATTTTGATACAACGTTGACTCCGTTTTTTTTGTGATTTGAAAATAGTTGTAAGTATAAACATTATGCGACGGATTATCACCCTGACTAACTATATAGCCATCTAACGGAAGCAATTATACGAATTAAAATGTGGCATACGCTGGGAAAGTAAACTAAATATGAAGCCATTGATAAAAATTAATTCCCGCAAAGATTACAAAAGTATAAATAATGAAGTCTGAACCCCCTAACAGTTTGATCATTGATTATCAAAACATAGTAAAAATAGTATTAAAAAAATATAATGGAAATTTTCAGAACCAAGGAAGATTCATCAGGTAAAGGTTAGGAAGATCCATTTCTGTAACTTTAGAAAAATTAGTTTTTTAGATTTACATTTTTCTTGTACAGTGTACAGATAAAATGTTTGTTACCATACTGATTTCGGCAACTTTACATCTGTAGGATTACAGATTTTTTTACAGTGTATATAATCGAGCTCCGTCAGTACGAGAAGCTATGTAATTATATGCCCCGGTATTATTAGTTACTAGCAATGCCCATAAAGATAACGAAAATTGCTAAAACACACACATAATTATGCAAATTATTACTGTAACTGATCTCAATGTTAAAATTAAATTTATATCGTAAAATGTTTTTGTAAAACTAAGCTAATATTACAATAGACACAATTTTTGCACTATTGATTTATCATATAATTTTATTTTTAATAGAATAAAAATAGACATGAAAAAGCTAAACAGTATGACAAATAAGAATTAAAAATCTTTCTACAACACCATCAAAAAGTTTTATAAGCCAAATTTCTAAACACCTATGGCTATTTGAAAGAACACTTTCGAAGAATAGTTTGTTATGAGAACAGCAAAACGTACTTTAAATTAATCAAAATCGCTGCGAATCATATTCTCAATCTTGTTAATCCTTCCTGTGTGGCTGCAAACTTTAGTAGGTTTTGTAAGATTATATTTATTTCTGTGCGCTTATTTCTTAAGTGAGATAGAAATGAAAGGGTACTATCAAGTGTTACTCCAAGGTATGGTCATGTATTTTTGTGCTTTAATGTATGAATATTTATTTTGAAAATTGCTAACTGACTCTCTTGATCAATGTCTCACATTATGTTTATTTAGAATTATTGTTGTGCTTGTTTAAATGCTTTTTTAAATTTAATATTTCATTAACAATTGTAAAACAAACACTATCTAAATGTTATTGGCTGTTTACTCCTCAAAATAGAGATTTTAATCAAATTAGAGACTTACTCAACTGAGTTATTCAACTTTTGATTATCAACAGATGAAAATTATTTCATTTGTTACTATATTGAGGATGGGACAGTT
The DNA here is from genome assembly GCA_964019185.1 of Maratus speculifer. Classification (NCBI taxonomy): domain Eukaryota; kingdom Metazoa; phylum Arthropoda; class Arachnida; order Araneae; family Salticidae; genus Maratus; species Maratus speculifer. Next base: position 150,098,622 of record OZ025290.1, on the reverse strand, counting down.
TTTTGGGGAAAAAAATATTTGAATTTTCTACTTAAAATTTTAAAATGTAAATACTTTAAGTTGTACTAAGTTTAGGTTCGCCCAGAACAAATTGGGTAACCATTTGTGAAATAATTGTATTTTTAAAAAAATAAATGTTAGGTGGGGGCTTGTTGAGCTCAAGCCATATGGTAGGCCTCCCCACCTAGTTTGACTTGAAAAAACTTCTCAACCATGTTAGAATAAAGCCCGGTAAAAAAGAAAAAAATTAGCACAGCCAGCCGTCTCGGAATTCCTGTTAAATCCCTTATTACCTAATGGAATTTTTTTAAATTTAAGCTGATATAAGAAAAATAGGCTATGATTAGACTAATGAGAATAAATGCATAAGATAATTATGAGTACTCTTAAACATGCAAAAATTGAGTTTATATTATGCGAAATGCATATCGCTTTGATTGTTAATCTTAGGTGGTTAAATTTTCATAAAATAAGAAAATGAAACAACTGAAACCCCAAAATTGTGCAAAATTGAAAGTATAGTCAAAATAATTCTTTTTACATTCTTATTGTTTTATAATATTATTATTATTTATTTTGATACTATGTTTAACACTTTCGGTACCAGACACCCTTGCAGAAATTCGTATTTTTGTATCGTTAAATTTTAATTTCGAATTCATTACCTTTGTATTAATATGAAATATTTTTCAATTAGAATTTTGTGGTAGAATTACACTCGAGGAATTTGAGAATTTTATGTGTAACGTGTGTGAGATCCTCGCTGGGAATATGATAATGAACGAATTTCCTGTAGGGGCACCGTTCATTACACCTAATTGAATCTATGACTGTGCCTCACATCCTACTACGCGAAGATGTTATTGCTTATTTTGCATTCTCCCTATTTCATCCCCTTCAGTTGAAACAAGGTCAACTTTATTTTCCGTTGATGATCTTTGTTTTACTGAAGGGGAGAAAATAAAGGGAATGCAAAATAAGCAATAACATCTTCCCGGCCGATGCACCATTGTTACGTCGGTTTCGTTCAGTGGATTTATTCAAGCACAAATTTAATTTAAAGTGCATTGACACTTACTGAAAAACATCGAAACGGGCATCTTTCTTTCTTATTTAATTGGAAGAATGTATGCACATATTGCATACAAATATGGTACACTATTTACATTAAAGATTCAATATTCTCTGAACATTTTCTTTCGTCAACACATATCTCGTATTTTTCTCGCCAAAAAAACATATGACACTCAACAACGGAGCGTATGAAATAACTAGCGACCCCTTACTTTGCTTCAGTAATATTAAAACATTCCAAGTGATATTTGTATTTCTAATTTTTCTAGAAAAAATTATATTTCTGGCAATAATTCAAAAAATTTCTCTTAAGCCACAGTTTAACTATATTTCAGTATTACATTTCATTAGGCAGAGGTGAGATTTAAATTAATATGATGAACTAAAATTAAATGCAAGTAAATGATAATTTAGAAAATATTTTTAAATTTTTGTGCTCAATTTATATGTTTATTTCAGTATTGACCTGAAGTTTTGAACTTTTTAAAAAAACATATTCTCAGTATGCATTTTATTTTAAAGTTTTACACCAAGTCAAAATTAATGTTTCTTGTCGAAGGGTCTACCACCTTTCTAGGGCACCTTTCTTTCTTTCCACTAATATAAACTTCGAAGAATTTCGCGCTGTTTTTTGTGATCGTTTGTTTAAATTCGCTTTTCTTCTGACATCTTTTAATGAAATTCGCGTTGTTTCTCTGTTGCTTCTTAATTTTTCTTAGAAATTAAGCCTTGTGGTAACTTGTATATTTAGGTTTGGTAACCAGTGGTTCCTAAAAAATTTTGGGTATCTGCATCCATAACTGTTAGCAGCGTTCTTACTGTCGCGGGCCATTTGCGACTAAATTCTTCATATGGCGAGTAAACAAGCGATTAGATTCGCCAAATTGCTAGTGTTCAATTTTTACTTTTTCTTTCTTTTCTTTTTCGTTTTTCATATATATGCATATAGGGTAACATCCCCAGTAATTGGCACATTAACAATTTGTTTTTAAACATACTCCAGTTTTCATTACAAAGAACTAAGATATTTACTTGGAAATATTTTTAAATCAAAGAATGCATATCCGTGCATCTATTTTGCCCAGTAAAAAACAAAACAAAACAAAAAAAAAAAAATGAAAAAGTATTTTTATAAAAATATATTTATAAAAAGTTTCTTAAATCACCAGTAATTGGCACCTAGAGCACCAATGTATGACACCTTGTGATCCAGTAATTTGCACATGTTTATATATATATATATATATATATATATATATATAAATATAAAAAAAAAAAAAAAAAAAAAAAACTTTAAATTTTGCATTGGGTTTAATCGTTTTAAATGAATTTACTGCAGATGAGATGCCATATTTCCGGTTTTTGGGAGTAAGAAATCAGCATATTAGTCTGAAATGTGAACACTTTAAAACAATACAATATACTTATATTAATACCCAGTATTTGGCATGCTGTCCCCAGTAATTGTCATATGAAGCTTTAATGGATTCCAATTACTGATAATATTTCATATTTTTAAATAAAAACAAATGACAAACAAAATTAGTCTATAACTTTAAAAGTATTTCCAAAATAAGTGACTTAATTTCAAATTCCTTGCGAATTCCTTGTAATTGGAATAGGTGCCAATTACTTGGAACTAGCAAAATTGAAGCACTATTAATTGGCAGCTATCCTTAATTCAGAAATCCAAATATTTGTGTCGAAAATACTTTTACACAATTAAAGTAACCCTTTTTAACAAAACAAAACTGTTGTAAATTAAAATTAAAATATATCATAAATCAGATAATAATGAATTGAAAAGCATGTCTTCCTTAAGCCAAAGAAGAAGCATTTGCATCAAAAAACGGCTAATATGATACAAGCGATAATTGTTTCTCTTTCCTAGGCACTATTGTCATCTAGTAGCATAAATCAAAGTTATAATCTTTAACGTAAATGAGCATATAACTAGTATATGGTCTTGCATTTTTAAAAGACTGGATATAAATCTTATTTTAGGACATGTTTTTAGGATGTGCCAACCACTGGTGCATGCCAATTACTGGGGATGTTACCCTATATATATATTTAATATATTTGTAGTGGATATTTGAAATTTGATTAATAACAATCGCTGTCGTAGTTATAAAGAATTGTGTTATTTGAGAACATATTAAATAAAAGGGGATACATTAAAGTATTCATTTTTTTTTTTTTTTTTTTTTTTTTTTTTTTTACTACACGGCGAATTTTTTTGCTAATACTTTTTCCATTTCGCAAATGTTTTTTATTTTTAATTAGCCAAATTGCTAACGTTGATCAAATGTCAGCGAGAACACTGACTGTTAGTAATTTGAATGTTTGTTGAAATTTGTTGAAATTTTGTTATTTGAACTTTCTTTAAATGTTTTCAATATATTATAGTTTGAAGAACTATAATTTTGTTTCATGTTAGAGAGTTACTTCTGTGACTGTGATACATTGAGTTTGATTAACCGCTTCCATGATTTGCCCGTAATTCATATGGGCAACGTGTTTTTCTAAACATCATTTGCCCGTACCACATACTGGCATCCATACTCCAAACTTAACACGTTCGCAGCCGCTCACGCAAAAGCGCGTGGTATGGTGCCAACGTTAAGGGGCCACATCACGGGCCAGCGCGTGATGTGGGGGGGGGGGAAGTCCAATAGCCAGTCACGAGCTGTCGCGGGAAAATCTTTCACTGATTCTTTGTTACAAAAGTAAATCGGCTTCCTGGAAAAATCCACTTCTACAGTGCGGCATTAACTATCATCACATCTTCATGTAAGCGGCAGCGAACGTGATAATTTATTATTCTCAACTGTAAATTTTTATTGTACATTTTGCATTGTTTAATCAGAGTATTTTTCTGATTCGGTTAGGAAAATTTTCTGTTTAGAAAAAGCGGTGATAAAAGATTAAAAATTCTGTAAAAGACATTAAAAAAATTAAACATTATTTTAAAGTTATTTTTCAAAATTATTTTTCAGTTAAGTAGTTAATAATATTTGAAATGTATATGTGTAACATATAATTTTTGTCAGAAATTTGGATTTATTAAACTTAATATATAGTACTCATACAGGTACTCATTTAGGATGTCTGATGTAGAATACTTTAACCATAAAAATCTAAAATATCCATTGAGAAAAATATCTCATGCCACAATTAAGGGTGTCCGGGACACTTTATAAAATAGTTTTAATTTTATGAATTAAATTTAGAATTTTTTTGTGGTGGTTAATCATATTATTTGTAAACAAAATCATATGTACTATTATTTTAACACAATCTAAGTGATTGGTAAAGTTATGATACGAATCATTCGTACAAAATCACATGATAAAACCTCTCAAAATTTGAATTTATGAATAAAAGGGGAATAAATTAAAATCGTTACATTTCAAAATATTATTTGTAAAATTTCATTTTTTTTACATTTATAAGTAAACAAAAATACCTCAATTATAAATTTGATTCAGCATTTTTTAAAAATATTAATTTAAAAAAATTACAAATATTTAAAGTAAAAATTAAAAAAATGATGTAACTTTTATTAAAAAAGTATAATATTTTCAAAAATGAAATTTTTTTGCAAATTTGCATAATGAAAATTAAAATAAAAAAATAAAAAAAGACATATTCCAAATTTGAAGTGTTTATCTTTAACCGTTGTTGAGCTATAACAATTTAAATCCGAGAAATTGTGAAAAGAAAAAACATCAGAATGAACAAGAACAATCTGCAACAAAATTGTGTGCTGCATCACACAATTTTGATGCAGCATCACACTTGCATAAAATATGCATTCTTGCAAGAAATGATTTCCATGCCATCCATTACTTGAAAGTAGATTTTGAAAACAAACCAAAACGGAAAAAATAAATATTTTCTTTTCTAATTAAGATAGAGAGATGATTTAAACGCCATTTTAAGCAACCAAATACAGAGAAAATTTTAATGCAATAAAACAGTTTTAGAAAATTTGAAGATTTTGGTGTCTTGTACCTCATGAAGGTAGTATATGTATATTTTCAACATTTGCATCGCATGCATATAAATCGGCATTTATACACAGTAAAATTTGAAAAGAATTGTACTCATGTATATGAGGAAGCAGGGCCCGATTTACAGATTTGGGGGAACTGGGCACGATATATATCGGGGCCCCCTTTGCATCGATACTTATAGTGTGATTGACTTTTTATCCACTTAACCGTCTGCCCCGAGATAAGTCGGGGGTAAAAGCACTGTTTCTTCATACCTAAGTCCGGTTAAGTGGTTAAATATAAAAAAGATAGTTACTAAAGTAATCATTATTGACTTTAAAATATCCATTAATAAATTAAATATGATAATCAATAGCTTACGTTTAAATACTTATTTTACAATTTAAATGGGCAGACTTTTCATTTTAAACTGTGTGATACTAATTACCTTTTCCTATGCCTTTTACTAAGTCTATATATCTAGAATCATAAAGAACGCAACAATTAATAATGAATTTTTGACAACACCAAGCTGCAATTATTTTAAATATTAGGGGTCTCTGCAGCCTGCAAGCTACGCTCACCAATATTCAAATAATCTGACGATAACAGGAAACGGATTAGGCAAAAATTAAAAATGCAATATATTTTATAAGCAATAAAGATAAAGGAAAATATTCTCTATTATGAAGTAATAAATGAATGTTTCAGACAAAATATACGACGTTATTAAACTGTAGTATGAACGTAACAGGATGTAGAATGAAATGTAAAATTTTTATTTGATATTAAAACTACATCAGATTTTGGACAATAGTTGAAAAATCCTTAACAGCATTTGGAGGGCCAATGAAAATCAGTGGCCTTGGGCCCTTGCCCCTGCCGTAAATCTGGCACTGGGTAGAAGTGATATTCAGATAGTTAATATATAGACAGAAATATAAAAAAGATATTAAAAAAAAAAAGATTTCTTACATTTCTTTCATGACTATAAAAATCTAAAATGAACATGAGATGAAAGAATTTCATTTGAAATCCGAATACAGTAAATGAAACTTCTTTTTTTAAACTATTCGAAAGGGAACTCAATTTAAGTTTCAAGAAAGTTTCATCATTTGTCGTTAATCATAAAGTTTTCTCCAGGATGTTTTGTATTTTGGATGATGGAAAAAATAAGCAAAAGTTCTAAAGCACTTAAAAAAAAATAAATAGAGCCTTGATTTTTGTTTTATATGGAAATAAAACTAATTCCAAAAGTTTGCAACTGCATCAGAACGGAATTGGAACAAAACATTTCGAAGATTTCTTTCTAAAAATAACATAAATAGAATATTCGTTTATTTAGACACTGGAGTATTTCATAAGAGGTTTGAAATGGAGGCGAAAGCAAAACTTTCTAGAAAAGGATTTTAAAACAATCAATGATTGATGGTACGGAATAGAAATACAAAATAACAGGAATACGGATTTTGACATATTCTATCGACAAAAACACTTGACAAAATATGGGACTGTTTTTATAAAAACCCCGATTTCTCTACAAATTTACATGCAATCATCATAAAAATAAACAAAGTTTACTTAAAAGCCACTTAATCAGAAAATGCAATTTTAAACGCTTTTGCTAATTTAATTTTGACAGGGTTACCCAAAAGATCTTCGTTCTTTTAATTTTGTTTACTCCTCCCTATCGGATTTAGGGGAAAAACATTCACAAATATATTTGACCAGTACTATTTTGTTTACACACCGAAATTTTCAGAATAATGCTTCATCTATGTTTTTAGATATTTAAAAAAGAAAGTCTAAATATGCAAGTGTTCTGCCAGAGGTTTGAAATGGGGGAGAAAGCAGAACTGTCAATAAAAAGATTTTAAAACAACCAATGCTTGATGATAAGAAATAAAAATACAAAAGAATTAGTATTTGTTTATAAATAAATAGTCTACGTATACTCGACTAAGTTTTTATAAAAAACCCTATTTTCTACACAAGTATACATGCAATTCTCATAAAAATAAACACTGTTGTTTACAAAAGCCACGTAATCATAAAGTGCAGTTTGGACGCCTTTGCTACATTCATTTTATCAGGATTATCCAAAAGATCTTTGCTACTTTTGAATATGTTGACAGTCTCAAATGGAATTTCGGGAAAAGATGTTCGCAAAAGTATATGACCTGTACTATTTTTTGTTTACACTCCTGGATTTTCAGGATAGTGCCTCGTGTATTTTTCTAGCTATTAGACAAAACGTCCCTAATCACAAGTGTCCCGTAATTAATGGCCATATAGTGTATTTATGTATATGCATAAGTGATATTCAGGTTTCAAAAATTGCCGATAGAGGGCGCGTTAGACTTTGGAGAAACGAACAACCACTATTTGTCGTTATTTTCTGCATCTCATTAAAAGTTTTCGGAAGCTTAGACTTAAACTTACATTTTGAGCTCAAAACCTGAGTAGTTGGGAGTGGTTAGCTAGCTCAAACTGAACTGTGTTCAAAGGTTCAACATTCAAATGATTATAAAAAGCGGAAAAACTGGTCAATTGATTTACGGTTTTCACTAAAACTATTCTTTATGTCAGTATTGTCTTGAAAATAAGCTATAAAAATAAATTTCAAAAAATGCCGATAGAGGGCGCTTTAGACTTTGGAGTAACGTTCAACTATTTTTAACCGTTATTTTTTTAATCTCATGAAATGCTTGCAAAAGCTTATACTTAAATTTTGTGCTCAAAATTTGAATAGTTTAAAGTGATTAAGTAGCGCAAACTGAACTGCGTTCAGAGGGGGAGGAGATCTTGAAATATGAAATGATTATAAGAAACGGAAAAATTGGTCGATTCGTTTGCGGTTTTCGCTAAAACTACTCTTTAAATCAGTATTTTTTTGAAAATAAATTTTAAAGATAAATTTAAAAAAATGCCGATAGATTTTGGAGTAGCGTACAATTAATTTTAACCGTTATTTTTCTAAATCTCATTAAATGCTTTCAAAATCTTAGACTTAAATTCTAAGCTCAAAATCTGAATCGTTTGGAGTAATTAAGTAGCGCAAAATAGAACTGTGTTCGAAGGGGGCGAAGAGGGTTAAATTTTTAACTGCTGAACATAGTTCAATTTGCACTTCTTAACCCCTTCCAACGATTCAGAATTTGAGCCCAAAATTCAAGTTTAAGCTTTTGCAAGCATTTAATTAGATGCAAAAAATAACAGTTAAAAATATTTGTTGGTTACTCTTAGCGCCTTCTAAAGAAATATTTTGAAATTTATTTTAAAATTTATTTTCAAGAAAATACTGACATAAGGAATTGTTTTAGCGGAAACCGCAAAGGAATCTACTAATTTTTCCGTTTTTTATAATCATTTGAAATTTGAACCTATAAACATAGTTCAGTTTTTGCTTCTTAACCATTCGCAACTACGCAGATTTTGAGTTGAAAATTTACGTTTATGTCTAAGTTTCTAAAAATATTTCAACGAGATGCAAAAAATAACCGTAAAGAATAGTTGTTCGTTACTCCAAAGGCTAAAGCGCCCTCTATCGTCATTTTAGAAATTTATCTTTAAAATGTATTTTCAAGAAAATGCTGATTTAAAGAGTAGTTTTAGCGAAAACCACAAACAAATCGCCCAATTTTTCCATTTTTTATAATCATTTGAAATTTGAACCTCTGAACACAGTTCAGTTTGCGCTACTTAGCCACTCCCAACGATTCAGATTTTGAGCGCAAAATTTAAGTTTAAATCTATGATTCCGAAAACATTTAACGAGATGCAAAAAAATAGCAGCAAAAAAAAGTTGTTTGTTACTCCAAAGTCTAAAGCGCCCTCTATCAACAATTTTAGAAATTTATCTTTACAATTTATTTCTATGAAAATACTGACATAAAGAATAGTTTTAGTGAAAACAGTAAATCAATCGACTAATTTTTCAGCTTTTTATGTATATTTGAAATTTTTTGACCCTAAACTTTAATGGCGCCTATCTCCTTCGGAAGCCATTTCGGACCTTAGTTTCTTATTTAATATTGTTTGTCTTGATGTGTACTATCAACCCTTAAAGTTCTGCCCAAGAGTTTAGATACACCCTGTATAGATAGAAATGTAAAGACTCATCCAAAAAATGATTTTTAATAATTCTTTCTAAGGCTATAAAAATCTAAAATAAACATGAGATGAAAGAATTTCATTTAAAATCCGAATACAGTAAATGAAACTTCTTTTTTTTAAACTATTCGAAAGAGAACTCAATTTAAGTTTCAAGAAAGTTTCATCTTTTGCCGTTTATCATAAAGTTTTCTGCAGTACGTTTTGTATTTAGAAAGATGGAAAAAGTTCTGAAATACTTTTTCAAAAAAAAAAAAAAAAAAAAAAAAAAGAGCTTTGATTTTTGTTTTATATGGAAATAAAACTGAATCCAAAAGTTTGCAACTGCATCAGAATGGAATTGGAATAAAACATTTCGAAGATTACTTTCTAAAAATAACATAAATAGAAGATACGTTTATTTAGACTCTGGAGTATTTCATAAAAGGTTTGAAATGGAGGCGAAAGCAAAACTATCAAGAACAAGATTTTAAAATAATCAATGTTTGATGCTAAGGAATAAAAATACAAAAGAATCATTATTTGTTTATAAACAAATGATCTTTGTATATATCTGAAAATGGTTTAAAAATGGTCAATGTATATTTGACTGTATCTATAGAATAGATGCTATCATCTGTTTTCTTCATTTTGGGAATAACGTATTTTGATCATATTCTATCGACTAAAAAACACGACAAAATGTGGGACTGTTCTTATAAAACCCCCAATTTCTCTACAAATATATATGCTATCATCATAAAAATAAACAAAGTTTATTTAAAAGCCACTTAATCAGAAAATGCAGTTTTGAATGCTTTTGCTAAATTAATTTTGACAGGGTCATCCTAAAGATCTTCGTTCTTTTTCAATTATTTGAAGGTCCCCTATGAAATTTCAGGAAAAAATCTTCACAAAAATACATGACCTGTACATTTTTGTTTACACACACGGAGTTTCAGAATAATGCTTCATCTATGTTTTTAGATATTTAAAAAAAAAGTCTAAATACGCAAGTGTCCTGCAAGAGGTTTGAAAAAGAGGAGAAAGTAGAACTTCCAATAAAAAGATATTAAAACAATCAATGTTTGGTGCTAAGAAATAAAAATACAAAAGAATAAGTATTTGTTTATAAATAAATCGTTTATGTATATTCGACCAAGTTTTTATAAAAACCCATAATTTCTACACAAGTATACATGCTATCCTCATAAAAATAAACACTGTTTATTACAAACGCCACGTAATCATAAAGTGCAGTTTGGACGCCTTTGCTACATTAATTTTATCAGGATTATCCAAAAGATCTTTGCTACTTTTGAATTTGTTGACAGTCTCAAATGGAATTTCGGGAAAAGATCTTCGCAAAATGATATCACCTGTACTATTTTTTGTTTACACTCCTGGAGTTTTAGGATAGTTCCTCATGTATATTCTAGCTTTAAACAAAATATCTCTAATCACAAGTGTGCCGCCATTAATGGCCATATAGTGTATTTATGTATATGCATATTTTATATGCAGAAAGTTATTATATAGACAGAAATATATAAACTCATCCAAAAAAAAAAAAGATTTTTAATACTTTTTTCTAAGACTATAAAAATCCCCCCCCCCCCAAAAAAAATAAATAAATAAACATGAGATGAAAGAATTTCGTTTAAAATCCGAATACAGTAAATGAAACTTCTTTTTTGAAACTATTCGAAAGAAAACTCAATTTAAGTTTCAAGAAAGTTTCATCATTTGTCGTTAATCATAAAGTTTTCTCCAAGGTGTTTTGTATTTAAAAAAAAAGAAAAAAAAAGCAGAAGCTCTGAAGTACTTTTTCAAACTAATCTTTAAAATAGAGTCTTGATTTTTGTTTTATATGGAAATAAAATTGATCTCATTGCATCTTTTGGAACTGCTTCGGAACGGAATTGCAATAAAACATTTCGAAGATTACTTTCTAAAACTAACATAAATATAAGATTCGTTTAATTAAACACTGGAGTATTTCATAAGAGTTTTCAAACAGAGGCGAAAGCAAAACTTTCAAGGAAAAGATTTTAAAACAATCTATGTTTGTTGTTAAGAAAAAAGAAATACAAAAGAATCATTATTTATTTATAAACAAATGGTTTACATATATTCGACATTGTTTGTGATTATGCTGTTATGAATAAGTAGGGGATAGGTTTATAGAAAATCAGGGAAAACGAATTCTTTTTATTAATACTAATTAGCTCCATGCGAACTGCGCCCGCCAACCCCAGTTCATGTTTAAAAAATCATTAAAATACAGCCTTAACTTTTTTATATGAAAATAAAATTGATTCCAAAATTTTGCAACTTCATCAGAATGAATTCGAATAAAATATACATCGAGTTTCAGACATTTGCAATGAATACAGATAAATCACTATTTATACACAGTAAACTTTAAAAAGAAATGTATTTTTATATGTAATAAGAGATAATTAGATAGTTAATATATAGATAGAAGTATATAAACTTACCCAAAAAAGGTTTCCTATGTTTTTTTTTCATGACTATAAAGTTTACTATGTTTCTTTTCATGACTATAAAAATTCAAAATGAACACGGGATGAAAGAATTTCATTTAATATCCGAATACAGTAAATAAAAATTCTTTTTTTGAAACTATTCGAAAGGGAACTCAATTTAAGTTTCAAGAAAGTTCCATCATTTTTCGTTAATCGTAAAGTTTTCTCCAGGATGTTTTGTATTTAGAAAGATGAAAAGAAATAAACAAAAGTTCTAAAGTACTTTAATTTTTTTTTTTAAAGAGTTTTGATTTTTGCTTTCTGTGGAAATAAAATCGATTCCAAAATTTTGCAACTTCATCAGAACGGAATTGGAATAAAAACATGTCAAAGATTACTTTCTAAAAGTAACTTAACTATAAGTTTATTATTCGTTTAATTAGACACTGGAGTATTTCATAAGAGGTTTGAAATGGAGGCGAAAGCAAAACTACCTAGAAAAAGATTTTAAAACAATCAATGTTTGATACTAAGAAATAGAGATACAAAATAATCATTGTTTGTTTATAAACAAATGGTCTAAAGGGAGTTTAAATAAATGGTCAATGTATATTTGGCTGTATATATGTCATACACGCCATCATCTTTCTGCTTCATTTTGAGACTAACGGATTTTGAGCTTTTTCTCTTGACTTCAATAATTGGCAAAATTTGGGACTATTTTTATAAAAACCCTAATTTCTCTACAAATATACATGCCATCCTTATAAAAACAAATACTGTTTATTACAAAATTCACTGAATCAGAACCTGCAGTTTTGAACACGTTTTCTACATTAATTTTGACAGGGTTATCCAAAAGATCTTCGTTCTTTTTCAATTTGTTGACGGTCGCCTATGAGATTTCAGGAAAAAATCTTCGCAAAAATATATGACCTGTACTATTTTGTTTACACACCCGCAGTTTTAGAATAATGTCTCATGTATTTTTCTATATATTTAACAAAAACGTTTATTACCACAAATCTCCGGGCATTAATGGCCTTATTGTGTATTTATGTATATGTATAAGTGATATTCAGATAATTAATATATAGACAGAAATACATAAGCTCACCCCCCAAAAAATTCTTATATTTCTTTTTATGACTATAAAAATCGAAAATGAACATGAGATGAAAGAATTTCATTTAAAATCCGAATACTGTAAATGAAATTACTTTTTTTGAAACTATTCGAAAGAGAACTCAATTTAAGTTTCAAGAAAGTTTTATCATTTATCGTTAATCATAAAGTTTTCTCAAGGATATTTTGTATTTAGAAAGATGAAATAAATAAGCAAACGTTCTGAAGTACTTTTTCAAAAAAAAAAAAAATCTTTAAAATAGAGCCTTGATTTTTGTTTTAAATGGAAATAAAATTGATTCCAAAAGTTTTCAACTGCATCAGGACGGAATTGGAATAAAACATTTCTAAGATTACTTTCTAAAAATAACATAAATAGAAGATTCGTTTATTTAGACACTGGAGTATTTCATAAGATGTTTAAATGGAGGGGAAAGCAAAATTATCTAGAAAAATATTTTAAAACAATCAATGTTTTTTGCTAAGAAATAGAAATACAAAATAATCATTATTTGTTTATAAACAAATGTTCTATGTCTACTTGACACTGTTTGTGATTGTGTTGCCTTATGAATAACCAGGAGATCCGAACCGGTCTTTTCGGTTTATAGAGAATAAAAGAGAATCAACTTTTTTATATTGACACTACAGTGCTCTTCTCCTGCGAGCTACGCCCGCCAGTCCCCGTTGAGGTTTCAAAAACTCCAAAAACGGAATTGGAATAAGACATTTCGAATATTACTTTCTAAAAGTAACATAAATAGAAGAATTCTTTTATTTAGACACTGGAGTATTTCGTAAGAGGTTTGAAATGGAGGCGAAAGCAAAAATTTGAAGAAAAAAGTTTTTAAAACAATCAATGTTTGATATTAAGAAACAGATGTGCAAAATAATCGTTATTTGTTGATAAACAAATGGCATATGTATATTCGACACTGTTTGTGATTGTGCTATTATGAATAACTAAAGTATTCGAATCGGACCTGGTTGCTTACAGAGAATAAGACATATAACTTTTTGTATATTAATACTTGAGGGATCTGCTCCCTCTGAGCTGCGTCTGCCAACCACCGTTCTGGTTTCAAAAACTCCAAAAACACTGGTAATTTTTTCTGTTTTAAAAAATATTGACTGGTTATTGAAGATTAAATGATATTATCATTATAGCGGTAATTATCTTCTGTAATCTGGTTGCCATTCTTTTCCGGATTTTTTTACTAATACTTCAGGGCTCTGCTCCCCGTGAGCTACGCCCGACGATTCCTGTTCAAGTTTCAAAAACTAAAAAAACACTTGCAATGTTCTCTGTTTAAAAGGTATTTCTAGATTATTGAAGATTGAATGATATTATCATTACAGCGATAGCTGCCTTTTGTAACCGGGTTGACATTATTTTCCGTCTGAATGGGTGTTTTCCGTTTACAATAGCTCAGAATTTCAAGATTTATATGTAATATTAATTACACATACGATTATCAATTTGTCTAAAATTGTTAGGTTAAAATGTCGTAAATGTCGATTTTTGTTTTATAGGAAAATAAAATTGATTCCAAAAAATTGCAACTGCATCGGAACGGAATTGGAATAAAATATTTCTAAGATTACTTTCTAAAAATAACATAAATAGCAGATTCGTTTAGTTAGACACTGGAACTTTTCATAGGAGGTGGGTCAAAAGCAAAACTTTCAAGAATTAAAAAAAAAAAAATCAATGTTTGATGTTAAGCAATAAAAATGCAAAAGAATTATTATTTGTTTATAAACAAATTGTCTATGTATATTCGACACTATTTGTGATTTTGCTGTTATGAATAATTAGGGGATCCGAACCGGACCTGTCTGCTTACAGAAAATAAGACATATAATTGCTCTGCTCCCTGCGAGCTACGCCGACCAACCTTCATTCAGGTTACAAAACCCCCCAAAACACTAGTAATGTGTTTTATTTAAAAAGTGTCACCAACTTAAGATGAAAGATTGAATGATATTATCATTATGGCGGTGTCTATTTTCTGTAATCGTGTTACCACACTGTTCCGTTTGAATGGGGGTGTTTTTCGATTACAGTGGTTCCGATTACAATGGTCTATCGCTTCAATAACTGATGTCAAGAATCATAAGTAAGAGTAATTAAACATTTGAAAATCAATTAACATAAAATGGTAAAGTTAAATATGTCGTTATCTCTCTGACGTTGATAACGACGCTATGGACAATAGCCATTTTTTAGTTTCTAAGTTACAAAACTCGTCTAATTGGGAACAAATTTTCGAGTCTCGGTATTGAAAATCATTGCATTTTGAAAATTTGAAAATTATATTTTATGTTTTGGTCAAGTTTAAAATATTTTCAGGAATAGATATAGCTTATTTATAAATTATTTTCTCTATTTTATTACACCATCATGTATATTTCACAATGTGTATCGTTTATATTATTTAATAAGAATATCGGTAATTTTTAAAATGTATTTCTAGAATATCTATCCGTACAAAATAAAACAAAAGTATTTTGCACTTACATTTACCTGTATTTGCGCTGCATCAAATGATCTAGCAAATGTATAAACAAATTTGCTAGTCGAACTAGGTTTTTACAGATTTCACACTAAAATTCTCCAAAAAGAAAATTGTTTTAATACATGATGTGACTTCCACTATTAAATGCATTTCTAATGTAATAATTTATTTCTTTAATTTATTTTCTGTTTTATGATTCATGGGTACATGCATATATTATCAATATACACTACATGTCCAAAGATGACCGTCTACTTGCGATTTTTGACATTTTGTTAAAAATCAACAAGTACATGAGGGGTTTTATTCAGTTATCTATTGATTAGTGCCAATATAGCATACACAATATAGCACGAACTACTATATTTTGATACAACCCCTCATCTTTTTGCCTTATTTTAGGAATAACGTATTTTGAACTTATTCTCTCAACAACTATTTTGAGAATTTTCAAGCTATGTTTTTGAGACTTTTACAAACGTTGCTCTATACATTTAGCTAACATAATTTGAAAATGAAATTTCGATAGCCTTCACGCATGCGCAGTGAAAAATTATTTAGTAAACCTGCTCATTTTTCACACAATTTTTATTATTTTTTAATTTTGATTATAGGGTATTTTTTACAATGTTGTTTGTCTTATTTTCGGTAAAGAACATTATTTTATATTAAGATCTTTTCAAATTATAAGCAAAAAACTTGGCAAAATTTGGGACAGTTTTTATAAAAACTTTAATTTCTCTACGAATATACATGCTGTCGGTTTAAAAATAAACACAATTTATTGCAATCATTCACTTAATTTACAGTTTGTGCGCTTTTGCTACAGAAGTTTTGACAGGGTTATTCAAAAGATATTCGATCTTTTAGGTAGATTTTGTATGAAATATTACCTATTGCATTCGCACCAGTTTATATATCTATCTATCTATCTATAGATCTCACTTTTGTATGGACACGATAACTTCTATAATTCTTCACCAATCTCCACCAAACTGGTACATAAAATCAAAGGGGATGAAATCTCGGCTGAGTTCGTTAATGGGCAAAATCGGACCAAGGGGGTCGGAATAGGGGGCGTTTTAGTGAAAACCAAAAAAAAACGCCATAAATTCTTAATTAACACTAGAAGCGCCGTTGGGGTCATTTCGCATTTTTTTCCAGTTTCGAATGCTTTATTTCAACATGTAAGCAAACACCGCAGCTCATATTTTTTTACTTTTTCTAAAATAATATTAAGCGTACTGTGACAGTGTTTCATCTTTCTATATTAATTATTAAAAAAAATAATCAAAGAAATACCTAAAACAGCCAACAGGTGTCATTTTGACCCCCATAAGAAAAATAATAAATTTTCAAGACAATGTCTGTTTTTGAATTCGCCATACCTCAGTTTTGATTACTGCGATTGGGGGAACACACATTTCTTATTACAATGACAAAAAAGAGAAAAGTAAACTCCAGTTTTACTTTGTTTCGATGACGCATAGGGACGCGGAGAGGGGGGGTTGGGGGTAGTCTTCTCTCTATTGCGCACGCTTCTTCAATTAGCGGGGGGGGGGGTTCTTCTAAGCATACTGACTCTTCCCTGAAATGCGCATGCATCCTAGCAACGCTGGCGTACTACAGAACTTTTGGGAGGGAAAATCGTTCTAGAGCTACGGCCGAAAACGAAATTTGAAACCATTTTCCACAGCAGTGTTTTTCTCAAAGATTTCGATTGCGACAAAAGTGTAGTCTTTTTCCTTTATAAAAAATTGCGGAGAGGATTGAGTACACAGGAGTGTCTTGCGCTTTTTAGAACATCTAGATTCAGATATGAGTGGTGATGACAGCAATGATGAAGATTTTCGCATAGATAATGTGAATTTACAGAATGCGTCGTCTTCTGAAAGCAGTGACAGTGATGCTGTAGAATATATTACCAATGTGACTTCCCTGTTTCTCGAGGATCAGGAACTTCACGTGGACGTGCGCAAAAAAGAGGTTATAAGATATCTAATCTTTTTGTTGTCAGCAGTAACGAAAAGTACACATCATCCAGCGGTATTCTTTGGACTCCGATGAACCTTAGCACCCCTACTTCTACTACAGGTCGCACACCAGCTCGAAATATTATAAAAAATGCTAGTGGACCAACACCTTATGCTCGTCGCAACATTGGAGCTAATCCAGCTTCAGCCTGGCGTTTGATGATGACTAAAACAATGGTGAAACACATTCAAACATGCACAGTTGCTGAAGCACGACGACAGCTAAAAGATGACAGCAACTGGTATGTTACTCTGGTAGAACTGAATGCTTTTTTCGCCCTCTTATACGCCCGTGGGGCACTAGGTCATTCAAAGCTTTGTGCAGATGACTTATGGAATAAAAGTTGGGGACCACCTGTGTTCAAAGAGACAATGCCACGCAATCGTTTCCGTGAAATCATGCGATATCTCAGATTCGATCTGCAAAGTAGCAGATCGGAACGCCTGGCAGATTTGTTCTCGCTTCAGAAACTTAGAAGAAGCTGATTGAAAATTGTTATTTATGTTATAATCCTAGTGAAGAAATAACCGTTGATGAACAGTTGTTGCCTTGTAAGTCCAGGTGCAGATTCATCCAATACATGGCAAATAAACCGGACAAATTCGGCATCAAGTTCTGGCTAGCAACTGATGTAAATTCGAAATATGTGTTAAATGGCTATCCTTATTTAGGTAAGGATGAAGAGCGGCCAACTGATTTACAACTTGGAGAAAGTGTAGTGCTGAAATTACTACAACCATATCTAAACTCCTGTCTTAATGTCACTACTGACAATTTTTTCACGTCTGTAAAGCTTGCCGATGAACTTTCGGCAAAGAAAATCACAATCGTTGGGACGATGCGTCTAAACAAGAAAGAATTACCTCCTATTGCCCGATACTCATTTCTTCCCCACGATACTCATTTTCTGCACTGAAAAATGGAAATAAAATACTCACGATATACAGGTGCAAGAACAAAAAGAATGTCGTGATTCTGAGCACTATGCACTCGAATGTGTTTGCAGAAAGTAGTGTAAAGAAGAAGCCGAACACTGTTGTTTTCTACAATAAAACTAAATGTGGTGTAGATGTAGCAGATCAGATGCTACGAAAATATTCTACAAGATGTGGAACTCGCGGATGGCCTCTTCACGTCTTTTATAACGTCCTTGATATTGCTGCACTAAATGCTTGGATAATTTTCAGAGAATGCTCAAAAACCTCAATTTCACGTCGGGAATTTATTCTTGCCCTTGTGGAATAATTGAGAAGTAGCGGGTTACGCAACAGATGCCCCTCAATTGATCGACCACAGACCCTGAAGCGAAAGAAATGTGCTTTTCAATATTGCAAGGGACGAAATAAAACTTCTGCAAGCTGTGAGGGATGTCAGAAACCAATTTGTGGTAAGTGTGTTGATGTCACCATCAAACACGTATATTGTATTACTTGTGCTAATGTCTAAATAACTTTGGAACACATTTATATGCTTATTCAGGAATTATGTTTTTATTTTCTCTCTTTGAAACATGCTGTGAGCTAATTTCTATTGTTTTTATTTTTATTTTTTGTTTCTTTTCTTTATCAATTTTATTGTGTAATATTATATATATATATATATATATATATTATTAAATCTATTGTATTTGTGTACTATTTTGTAGTAAAATATTTTGAATTATACATTGTCATTTATATAATGTCATTTCAAAAGAATGTAAAAATTGGGATAAACGATCTCTAAAAACTAAATAAATAAAAAAAAGTTATAAAACCTTTAAAAACTTTTATATTTTTCAATTTAAACCTCATTTATCATTTAAAAAACATATTTATTTTAATATGGCTTGAATTTATCATGGGGGTCAAATTGACACCAAACGGCGGTTTTAGGTATGTCCAAAATGCGGCTGTTCTAGTGTTAAAGTAGGTATCGAATCGGTTTAAAGTTTATATTACTTCTTAAAAATGGGCCAAAAGTTTTTGCATGACAGATTTTTGATAAATTTAGAAGTGGGCTCAAGGGGCGAAAAAAACTGGGGTTTTGAGAGATAAAAATTCATAACTTCGTCACTTTTAAAGATATCAAGTCCAACTAAATTTTTTGTAAATGTTCTTAAAATTATCTAAAACTTTTGTATTTACAAGTTTTTGATAGGACCAACTTTTACCGATGAAAAAAAAAAATAAAAACGTAAAGAAAAAGGGTGGTGAAAAAAGAGAAAAATCCATAACTCCGTCAATTTTTAAGCTATCAAATCTAATTAAATTTATTTTACATCTTCTCAACAATATCTACAACTTTTACATTGATAAGTTTTTCTTAGGATCATATCGTATAGCAAAAAGAAATTAAACAAAAATAGGAGTTGGAGAAAAAACCTCAAACTGCTTATATTCTGACTCATTTTTAAATTTATTTTTCATTTTAAAGGCATCTAAATGACAGATCCTCTTATTTAGAAACTGTATAAAGTCACGCATTGGTCAATTTTCTGATAAAGGAAGAATATATAAAAAAAGGCTACCAAAACAGGTATTTTGAATAGAATTTCTCCAAGTCATGGTGAATGAAAATTTAAGGAAGTATTCAAATAAGAAATTGCGTTTTTCTCTGACTCCTTTTTAAATCCATTTTTGCTCGCAAAAGCATCCAATTTACAGATCATCTTATTTAAAAACTAGATAATATGATGCATTGGTCAGTTGTTTGATAAAGATGGAATATATTTCAAAAAAGGCTACCAAAACGGGTAGTTTCAACAGAATTTTCTGAAGTCATCGTGATTTGAAAATTTAAAGAAGTTTTCACATAGCAAATTGCTTTTTTTTCTGACTCGTTTTTAATCCATTTTTGCTCTCAAACGCATCCAATTTACAGATCCTCATTTTTAGGAACTGTATAATGCAATGCAATGGTCGGTTTTTTGATAAAGACAGAATATATTTCGAAAAAGGCTACCAAAAAGGGTATTTTGAACAAAATTTCCCGAAGTCATCGTGATTTGAAAATTTAAGGAAGTTTTCACATAGCAAATTGCGTTTTTTTTCTGACTCGTTTTAAAATCTATTTTCGCTCTCAAACGCATCTAATTTACAGTTCCTCTTATTTAGGAACTACATACTGGGACGCATTGGCCAGTTTTTTGATAAACATAGAATATATTTTTTAAAATGCTGTCAAAATGAGCATTTCGAACAAAATTTTCCGAAGCAATAATGATTAAAGAATTAAGGATGTATTCAAACAACAAATCGGTTATTTTATGACTCATTTTTAAATTCTATTTTTTTCTCAAATGCATTCAACTGACAGTTTTTTCTCATTTAGGAGCTATATAATGTGCTGTTTTGGTCGATTTTTTACTAAATTCAGAATATATTTCAAAATATGTTGTCAAAATGGGCATTTGAGCTAAATTTTTCTTAAGAAGATTCTGATAAAAACAGTTTTTGCAGAAAAATGAAATTAAAATTTTTTTATAAACGGCCAAATGAAGTTATTAAACTGGGTTTATCTCTAATCATTTTTCTTCTTTTTTTTTGTTTAAATGAGCCCTCTTCGAAATCTACCTCCGCCTATAGGCCAAGCCGACAGGGATTTTTCAATTTGTTGACGATCCCCTATGGAGTTTGCGGGAAAAATCTTCGCGGAAATATATGACTTCTAGTATTATGTTTACACATTAAGAGTTTTATGATACTTCCTCATGTACTTTTCTAGATATTCAAAAATATGTCAAAAATCGCGAGTGGAACGTCATCTTTGGCCATGTAGTCTATTTAAAAGACCAGGCTGTTTTTTTTAGTTATCATCCCTGAGCTTTCGACTGAAGAAATTTTTATAATTAATTTTTTTAGTGAAAGTTGTTCATTTGTAGATTTGCGTGTTCTAGTTATTTTTTAATTCATTTCAATTTTTATACTTGGTTTTTAATTTTAAATGTATTTTCTGAACTTTTTTTAAAATGATGGCAATCGGCTTGCTTACAATATTGCAGAGTAAAGAGAAATTGAGTTTTGTCTATTTTTATTGATTATATTCTTCTTGATGTTTTTTTCTCATTACAATTAATAATCACCTGAAATGACAGAAATTAATAAAAACAGAAAATGGCGTAACGCTTAAAAAATACAAGTATTTACCTCATAAAACTATTACATTTCAATACTTTTTCATTCCGTTGATACTGGTGAGAGTTTAGGCGAAATGCTTCATTGAAATGGGAGAAATATGAGTGAAAATGACATCATATTTTTCTTAAAAAAGTGTCTTCTTTCATAAAATTATTTTTTATGTGACAAATGCATCTGAAAAGTCATAAATGTCTGCAATCTTTACTTGACGATACTCATGTTAAAACCTGAACTTAAGAGTGTCATTGTTTATATGCAATGTTGTAGCTGACAAACATGATTTCAAATTCAGAAAAAAATTCAGTTATAACCTACTGCACATAAAAATGTTTTTAAAATGATGAATATGGATATGAGAGGTACCTATGCAAATTGTAATAGCGTGAAAATGTCTCAAGATTTACATTTCTTGCAGATTTATATATACAGGGTGATTCATAAAAGATGGGCAGAACTTTAAGGGGTTATAGTACACTTAAAGACAAATAATATTAAATAGGAGACTAAGGGTCCCAGACGTATTCCCAAGGAGATAGGGGGCATTAAAGTTTAGGGTCCGAAATTTCAAATGGTTATAAAAAATGGAAAAATTGGTCGATTCGTTTGTGGTTTTTGCAAAAAATTTTCTTTATGCCAGTATTTTCTTGAAATAAAATTTTAAAGTTCAATTTCAAAAAATGCCGATAGGGGGCGCTTTAGACTTTGGAGTAACAAACATCTATTTTTTAACGTTATTTTTTGTATTTCTTTAAATGATTTCGAAAGCTTAGACTTAAACTTAAATTTTGATCTAAAAATCTGAGTCCTAACGAGTAGTTAAGTAGCGTAAACTGAAATTTGAAATTTGAAACCCTTCTCCCCCCAGAACAAAAATCAGTTATTCCCGATCTTTGTGTCGTAGATTAGGCTCTAACTACTGCCGCGTTTTGCTAAAATTATTCTTTATGTCAGTATTTTCTTGAAAATAAATTTTAAAGAAAAGTTTCAAAAAATTCCGATAGAGGGCGCTTTAGACTTTGGAGTAACGAACAACTATTTTATACCGTTATTTTTTGTGTCTCATTAAATGCTTTCTAAAGCTTAGACTTAAATTTTCAGCCCAAAATCTGAATCGTTAGACGTGGTTAAGTTTCTGGGGAGAGGGGTTTGAAATTTCTACTCCTGAGCACAGTTCAATTTACCATGTCCACACATTGTGTGCTGTGATACGAGGTAAAAAGACACAAATTAGGATTATGTTACCAAAGCATATTTATTAACATGTAATTACAATAAATGTTCAAAATTGTGACCACCAGAGGTTATGCACGCAGAACAACGGCGAAGAATGGAACGGCGAACATTCGCGAAAACATCAGGCTTTTCGAGCACTTCCCCTACAGCGGCGGAAAGTCTGGCGACCAGTTCCTCGGGGGATTCAATGGGTGTCTCATACATAAGAGCCTTCAATTGTCCCCAAAAAAAGAAATCGAGGGGTGAAAGATCTGGCGAGCGAGCAGGCCAAGCAACAGGACCACCTCGACCAATCCATCTGTTCGGAAATGTGATGTCCAGATAGTTGCGGACGTCTCGTACGTAATGGGCTGGCGCTCCGTCGTGCTGGAACCACATGACCCGCCGGATGCGTGGAGGAACAACGTTTAACAGGTCTGGCAGCACATGTTGCAGAAATGTGAGGTATGTTTTACCGTTGAGGCGTTCAGGAAGAAGGTACGGTCCGATTAGGTGGTCTCCGAGGATTCCTGCCCAAACATTGATGGAAAAGCGTCTCTGATGAGCATGTGGATACGTAGCATGTGGATTGATATCCGCCCATACATGTGCATTGTGTGTGTTAAATGTACCTTCACGTGTGAAGGTACATTCATCGGTGAAAAGCACAGTTCGTCCAAAATGTGGATTTAGCGCGTTCTGCTGCAGAAACCAGCGGGCGAATTCAATACGATTTGGATAATCCCCTGGAGACAGTTTCTGGACTCGTTGCACATGAAACGGGAGCAAATGTTCATCCTTCAGTACCCTCCAAGTCATGGACTGTGAGGTATCCACCTGCCTAGCCACTGTTCGTGTACTTGTACTTGGCTGCGCCGCTACTACATCCAGAATGGCTTCTGCAACAACTACTGATTCGTCCTTTTTTGCACGACCTGCATTCGACCGGGAAGCGAGAAATGATCCCGTCTCACACAACTGTCTGTGCAAGCACTCGAAAGTTTTGCGGTTAGGCAACCGCCTGTTGGGAAATCGCTCTCCGTACATTCGTTGTGCCTCTGCACCATTTCCATTTGCCGCTTCGTAAATTAAATGCATCTCAGCCTTTTCCTTATTCGTGAAGGGCACCATCTTCCGATTCATTACTACAGCGACTTACACCTGACTCACCGTTCAGTGGTTTTTATGCCTGAATCGTGTCGAAATTTTGCATACGTGTTCTTCTTCTTCCCCATTTGACATTTGCATACTTTCTGTCTCCTTCTTCACCCGGTGACTAGCGTCAGGAATGGAGCTTTAACGTTTGCATGAGCGACGTTTCCAACTGTGCCAGTGCCTTTATGAGTGAATTCCGACTATGTAGTCCTTGACGAAAGTTGTATTTTTGCCTCGTATCACAGCACAGAATCGTTGGGCATGGTTAAGTAGTGCAAACTGAACTATGTTCAGAAGTTGAAATTTGAACCCCCTCCCCTCGCTACTGAACCACGCTCAGCGATTCAGATTTTGAGCTGAAAATTTAAGTTTAAGTCTAAGCTTTAGAAAGCATTTAATGAGACACAAAAAATAACGGTATAAAATAGTTGTTCGTTACTCCAAAGTCTAAAGCGCCCTCAATCGGAATTTTTTGAAACTTTTCTTTAAAATTTATTTTCAAGAAAATACTGACATAAAGAATAATTTTAGCAAAACGCGGCAGTAGTTAGAGCCTAATCTACGACACAAAGATCGGGAATAACTGATTTTTGTTCTGGGAGGAGAAGGGTTTCAAATTTCAAATTTCAGTTTACGCTACTTAACTACTCGTTAGGACTCAGATTTTTAGATCAAAATTTAAGTTTAAGTCTAAGCTTTCGAAATCATTTAAAGAAATACAAAAAATAACGTTAAAAAATAGTTGTTAAATAAAAGGCCCCACACTAGGCACAGAAAAAAACCCGGATGATAATGTAAAGTCTATGGGAGCGTTCTTTTCAAATATCTCGCTCAAATTTTAATATTTTTACATGATTTTTTTTTGCATAGGATAGCTGAGGACGATCTACAACTGGCTTAGTTTTTACTTTTATCGATTTTGCTTATATAATTTTTATA
The DNA here is from genome assembly GCA_964019185.1 of Maratus speculifer. Lineage (NCBI taxonomy): Eukaryota > Metazoa > Arthropoda > Arachnida > Araneae > Salticidae > Maratus > Maratus speculifer. The sequence continues at coordinate 150,073,867 of OZ025290.1, read as the reverse complement.
TTATAATAGTTTTAATTTCCGAACCGGTTTAAACCGGTTTTGAAATTTAAAGTAATTTTTTTTAAATCTGAAATTTAAAACTAGGCCAGTTGTGGATCGTCCTCAGCTATCTTGTGGTAAAAAATAATGTAAAATATTAAAATTTGGGCGAAATATTGAAAAGAACGCCCCCATATAATTTACATTGTCATCCCGGTCGTTTTCTGTGCCTAGTGTTGTGCCTAAAGAGAGACAGACGTGAAAAATTGACAGTCCTTTTACAAACTTGATTTAGTTTTTACTCCACAAACTAATTAAAGTTAGTTAAAAACACAGATTTAATTAAGTACACAAACTAATATGTACATTGTTCATACTTATTTCATATGTTTTTTAGAATTTAAGATTTGGCGCTCTTTCTAAACGTCATGACGGATGATTTAAGAACATTCTTTAATTGATAAATTATTTACATGATCTGATGCTTTAAATTTTTATAGTTATTTACACTTATTATTAATGTTTGTATGCCTTGTTACCTGTTTAATTTTAGTTAAATATTTTATAATAATTTGTCGGGTTGGCAGTTGGCGATGTTGCCTGTTTACTGCATCTGTATTTTTCCAAAACAGATTACTGTTTTAGTTGTAATTTTTATTATTGTTACTATTTTCTTGTCAGTTTGTGCGGTGCATATTGCCTTTGTGTTCGTTGGATGGCGGTAGGGACTTTTCCCTCGGGACGTAAAAACCCATAAACCTAACGGTTGGGATCCCGGTGGGGTGTCTTCTTCTTCTAGTTATTTACACTTTTTCAAATAGGGCATGCTACCACATATGTATTTTTTAAATGGCGTGTGAAACATAGACTGATCTAGTTGCCCATGAAAAGTTGGGCAACTGATACCATGAAGAAAAGAAATATAAAACATATATACAGAGTGCCTCATAAATTTGTTCAAACTTTAAAAATAAAAAATAAAAAAAAAGTAATACTCGAAAAAAATTTGGTTTGTGCGAGTATGATCAGACGGATTTTAGACTTATTTTTCCATATATAATAAAAAAATTATTCCAAAAATAACCGATAGAGGGCGCTCACACGCAATATTGGGACTTTTATGCAAATAAAGCAAAAACAAATAGACAATGAAACAAATCAAAATAACATGACATTGTGCATTTATTATAATGTGGTAAAAGATATTCAACATGCGAAACTTTCACGATGCAATATTTGTGGATTTACCATTATTGTAGAAAAGTTTACCACCAGTGCTGGATCTGCTAGCATGCTGCCGATATTGCAAGTCTGATTTGAATAAAAAGCCTCTGTATGACATGTGAGCGCCATCTATCGGTTATTTTTGGAATCATTTTTTATTTCATACGGGAAGAAAAATCCAAAATCCGTCTGATCATACTCGTGCAAAACGAATTTTTTTTCGAGCATTTCTTTTTTTTATTATGGATTTTTAAAGTTTTTGCATGAATTTATGACGCACCCGGTATTTGTTATTTTTAGGAATTAAAATGTAATTTTGAAAAATTTTGTGTCTAAAATGAACCTAACTGAACACTTACAGTTCAGTTCGGGTTTACTAAAAGTTCAGATTTTTATCCAAGTGAACATCAGCTTTTGGGTGTTGCATTGACAGAATCGCGAGAATCGCATTATAAAATCATGATCCAGTCGCCGAACTTAATCCAGCACTATTTAGCAAACTTTTTTTCATTTCCATAATTAAAAAATATTCATACCTTTCCTTTAAAAATCTATAATGTAAATGTGGTAATTTGTTACAGTTTAATGTACTTTATACAATAGTAAAACATTTATTACATTTCCATTTAATCGAAGTTAGTAGGACGATACTGCGACCGAATTTTTTTTCATCATTATTCGTTGTTTTAATAGTTTTGTCTGCTAGAATAAAATCCTGAAACACAAATCTTTGGTCATTGGTTCTATTTGATTCCATAGAACGTGATCCATAAAGAAATGAACCGAAAGGAATGTCACCAAGCTTTGGGATGAATAGCTTTAATTGCAATACTATAGGATTCTTTTGCACAAAGATAAGACTTTTGGTGTTTTGAGTCGCGGGATCAATTCTATCTAATTAATGAGATTTCCATTTGTTCCTTTCTATACAAATGTTCAGACAGAGGAATGTGATAAGTAACTGAACTTTTAATAAAAGAGTTTAATCATGTACGATTCGTAATTTGTTTGTTGTATATAAAGCAGGCCACCAAAATATAACTTTGACAAGGGAATAAAATTTACGTTCCGATATATTATATAGTTCTGGATTGTTAAAACTCATGTATATGCGTTTATATTTCATATAAATATTAGACTGGGAGGCGGCAGCACAGACAATCTGCTTACCGAATTCACGGATGAAAATCTAAAATTAGTTAAATCTTGACTGGCATATAAAAATGCAGTCGGTCTGCCAAGTCATTTCTTGGTGGAAGTTAACGTAAAAATCCGATTTTAGCGGTTGACTCATAGGTTTACCATTATGTTTTCCTGCGCCCAATCCTCCATGTTTTCATGGTTTTGGGTGCAAAAAAGCACAATGGAAAACCTACGAGTCAACCGCTAAAATCGAGTTTATAGGGGTTTTCCACCAAGATATGACTTGGCAGACCGATTGAATTTTTAGACGGTGCAATGCCAGAATCTACATTGCAAAATCATGATCCGGTTATGCTACTTAATCTTGTATCTAGCATTGTTTAGAAAACTTTTTTTATTTCCATTGTTAGATTTTCAGTAGTAAAATGTTTATTATTCAATCATTAAAATGAAAATATTCATTACTTAAATTAATTAATGATTAATTGAAAAATATTCATACCTTTCCTTTAAAAATCAGTAATGAAAATGTAGTACTTTATTACAGTTTATTGTACTTTATACAAAAGTAAAACATTTATTACATCTCCATTTAATCGAAATGCGTAGGACGATACTAGGATCGAAAATTTTTTTTTACTCATCGTTCTTTCTTTTCATAGTCTTGTCTGCTAGAAAAAAATTCTGAAACACAAATCTTTGGTCATTGCTTCTATTTTTTCTATTAGAACGTGATCCCTAAAGAAATTAACCGAAAAAAATGTCTCCTAGCTTTGGGATGAATAGTTTTAATTGCAATACTATAAGATTATTTTGTACAAACTTTAGCCTTTTTGTGTTTTGAAAGGCCGGGATCAGTTCCATGTAATTAATGAGATTTCCATTTGTTTCCTTCAATACTAATCTTCAGACAGGAGAATGTGATAAATGAAAGAATTTCAAATAAAAGTGATTAATCATGTACGATTAGTAATTTGTTTGTTATATACAAAGCGGACCACTGAAAAGTAATTTTGACAAAAGAATGAAATTTTTGAAATTAGTAATTTAAATGTATAGCATTAATATTAAGAAAAAACAAATATTATGTTTAAGGTATTGTGTCTTACATTGAGTATTCTAGAGCTATTGTATATTTTCATGTGCAGAAGAGTTCAGCATGGATCCTGAAAAATTTAATTTAAACCGACTATTATACTTGAAATAAATTCGAAACAGGGTTTATCTAACTGAATTATTTACAGTTCAATCCAGGTTTTCTAAAGGTTCAGGGTTTAACCTCTTCAGACCTGTGGTGCACAAATGTGTACCTCCATTCTTTTCCTCATAAAACCTAAACTGTTCGAATATTTTGCATTTTTACTTTACTTCTATACAGCCGGATTTTTTTTTTGCTTTAAAACAAAACCAATAAATGTCAGCACCGATCAATATTATCTCATAAAATAAATATTATTTTCATCCGAGTTTCGAAAATACCTTCAAGACATTGTGCCCAAGAAAATAAGCAATATTTATGATTATTTAAATTAAATGCTTTACAATAAATGAATTTTGAGAATTTGCTGATCATTTAGTTGTTTAATGACCTTAATTTTCTTATTGTGTAAATTTATATTATTGATAGTTGAACTATTTTAAGGGGATTAGTACTTTTATATCCATATTTGTAAACCTAAATTACCAGTCCCTTAAGGAATGATTTCATAAAAATGACTCTTTCTGTCATCTATTGGGGTCATTTCGATTATACAAAAACAATAAATATATAATTGTACAGTTATTTTATGCTCAGATCTGAAGAGGTTAATTCAAGTGAACATTATCTTTCGGAAGATACATTGCCAGAATCATCTGAATTGCATTATGAAACCATGATCCAGTTCCCCCTTTCATTTTATATTCATCAGTATTTAGAAATCATTTTCTCATTTCCCGAGTTAGATAGTAAAATGTTTGTTTATTATTTTGTCATTAAAATGAAAATATTAATTATTTAAATGAAATTAATGGTTAATTGAAAAATAATCATACCTTTCCTTTAAAAATCAGTAATTTAATAAATGGTAATTTGTTATAGTTTATTGTACTTTATACAATAGTAAAAGATTTATTACATCTCCATTTAATCGAAATGAGAGATTATATCTTGCTGTATTTAGCAAATGTTTTTCCCATTTCCCGAGTTAAATTTTCAATAGATAAATGTTTATTTGTTTATTATTCAGTTGTTAAAATGAAAATATTAATTATTTAAATGAATTAATGATTAATTGAAAAATATCATTATCATTACAAGAAAAATAGTAATGTAAATGTGGCAATTCATTACAGATTATTGTATCCTATAGGAAAGTAAAACATTTATTATATCTCCATTTACACGAAATGAGTAGAACAATACTACGATCGAAAAAAAGAGAGAAAATTTTTTTTCATCATTGTTCTTTGTTTTTATAGTTTTGTCTGCTAGAATAAAATCCTGAAACACAAATCTTTGGTCATTGGTTCTATTTTTTCTAATAGAACGTGATCCCTAAAGAAATTAACCTAAAAGAATGTCTCCAAGCTTTGAGATGGATAGCTTTAACTGCAATACTGTGAGACTCTTTTACACAAAGATTAGCCTTTTGGTGTTTTGAATCGACGGGATCAGTTATATGTAATTAATGAGATTTCCATTTGTTTCTTTCAATACAAATCTTCAGATAGGAGAAAGCGATAAATAACAGAACTTCAAATAAAAGTGATTAATCATGTACGATTGGTAATTTATTTGTTATATACAAAAGTAATCACCGAAATGTAACATTGAAAAGGAAATAAAATTAATGAAATTTTTAATTTAAATGTATAGCTGTAGTTTTAACAAAAATTTAATATTTCTTTCAACGGATTGTGTCTTATATTCAGTATTTCGCGGCTATTGTGCATTGGTATCTGTAGGAGAGTTCAGCATGGATCCTTATTAATCTACACCGAATGTTCTCCACTCTTAAAACGAAAAAGTGGATTATGTTTCTCGGGAAATATCCTATTCACTTGAAATTTTGGTCACGTGTATACGCTGATAAGGCACATCCCTGATTAGTTTTTGAAGTTCAGTCAATGTGTATAAGAGGGGGGATCGCGGGCTAATGTCTCTCCCCTTAATTTATAGAGATTGGTTTTTTATATGATAAAACATATCCCTGATTAGTTTAGGGGGTTCAATGATTAAGTATAAAAAGGGGAAATAGGGAGAGATATTCCACCCCCTCTTAACTTGTTTTTAAAACGGCATTAACCCTTGAAAGTATAAGGCTTTAATGAACAAATAGTATGTCTAGCCTGTGAGCTCAATGCCACCAGTTTAACTAGGCAATATTCTTTTTATTTTAAACATTTTACTCATCTTAATTTTTATTGCTTAAATACAACTGTTTCACGCGAAATGTTCATGCGCTTTACGAGTAGCCGACTTTCAAATCGTGAGATGAGTAGCTTTCTACTTGAGTTCGTTTGAGGCTGAAGTTTTTAAGAAAGTACTTGAAATAAATTTGAAACATATCCAAACACGTTTTTCCCTCAAGAACTGTGCGTATGAGTAAATTGATTTTTGTCTTTTTAACACTTTCTTACATATTTGAAAAGTGTTCATGAATTTCGTTTGACTGTCTGTCTGTTTGTCCGTCGGTCCATGCTCTAATTCGCTAAATACCGTTCGAATGCCATAAGATGGATATATGTTATCAAAGTTTAGTATGGCATGTTCGGTATTGAAAATGAAGTCTGCAACATTTTCAATCCATTTACAGGGCAACTGAAAGGAGTTGTGCTATATTAAAGTCTATGAGAAAAAATCGTTTGCCATGCATTTGAAGCTTACTATGTATTTTAAACATATTGAAATTACATACTACCTCTGACAAAAAAGTTCGGCGAATGAATTCAGAATGACTGATCTGGCAACACTGGGGAAACGAAACGTAGCACCCGCATAGAGGCAAGTGTTGGCCATCTTCCCCCACCGTTGTTCAGTTGAGCGTCGTTTATGTTCTGTGTAAGACGTGCTTTACTAACAAGGAAGGTCTCCATACGGGCATACTCCGAAAAATCTGAAAAAATTACAGAATGTTCTTCTGATGAGGATGTATACGTTTATAAAAAAAATTTCGGCGGAACCACCGTTCCCTGTCAGTAAAAAAATAATGAAAATTTCGTTATTTGGCGATTTATCTACGGTTGGCGATGAAAAGCAATTTCAAAAAATATTTGTTTATGTGAAATGCATTTTAAAGGAAAAAAGTTTCATGTCCAACGTGTTTAGATAAATTAAATATCTTTGGTTTTGTCAGTTTTATTTTGTTTTAAGTATAATTTCGTTATATTGATATTTATATGTATTAAATTCAAATTTAATCATCGAAATTTGAGATTTGAAAAGAAATTCAAATTTAAATTCATTAAAATTATTTCAAGTTCAAAGTCCATTTGAGCATTGTCAATCCGATTCTGTTGCTATGGAAACATATAGCTTTTATTTTTGAATACGTTTAAATATATGAAAATAATTTTACTGAATAAGAATTTTTTATATATGAAAATATTTTTTACAGAGGTAAATTTAATAACTACAGCAACAAATAATATGTATATATGCAATTTAATATACATATATATGTATAAAATATATTAAATTCTCTCATTGTTTATGCTTAAATTCATCAAACACCATTTACGCGGATTCTAAAAATCCAAGTTTTCAGTTGCATTAAAATCGTTTGCTTTTGGCGGGAAAAAAATGATGCTCGCCAAATCGTGTGACACTTTTGTCTTTTCACGCCAAATATTCAAAAGTATTTTATTTTTTTACATGTTTTCTTCTGGAATTCCACCGCTAATTTTCACTGATCCTTTATTACATACATGAGTAGCTTAATTAGAATTTTTTTCAAAAAAAATCTCAGTATGCCCAGTATGGAGACCTTCCTTGTAAGTGTTTGTTCAGTGTGTTGGTCCATAACTGAGAACAGGAAAATGAACCAACAAAAGATAGATTAAAAATTTAATTTTGAACTTTGCAAGACACCGAAAGAAATGCATGAGGGGTTGTGCAAATTGAACATCCACAATCTCAATCCTCTAGACTTCTTCCTATTATCACGACTCAAACCCTCTTTGAAAGAGATTTGACCATATTGCTGACATCCAACGGAACGTGACGAAGCTTTTGAAGTCAATCCCAAAAGAAGACTTCTTGTGAATTTCCCAGGACATGTATAGCAGATCTCAGCGGTGCATAGTTATGGGAGGTGACTATTTCGAAGGATGGTACGGTAGCTTTCGTTAATGTTTCATTTACATTAATGTTACAGAATTATTCACCGAACTTTATTGTCAGAGGTAGTATATTAAAGTGGTATATTACAAGGTTCTTACTATGGAATATGATGTGCCTAGAACTTATAATTCATTTAGAGAGATACACAAAATAATTTGGATATATTGGAAGAAAATGAAGGATAGTTGAAGAATTGAAGCCTACGAACAATATTTTCTAGAAGTAAGTTATTAATTGTGGTATGCGTTGCTAAATATAAGGTTATTCTTTATTTTATTTTGTGTATAAATTCCAACGATCATGTAAATAGGGTCGCACAAAATTTCTCAGTAACATCCGTTCATTTTTTGAAAAGATGAATGGAAATTTTCAAATCTGCTAAGCGTTTAACCGATCTAAGTTTTAACATACTCTGTGTATGATCTGTATATCATACACAGGTCTGCGGATAACAGTACACTTTTACGACTTTTCACGTAATAGCAGGAGTCGGGCTTTCATATGCGTATGTGTTTTTCAAATTCTTTATTTAGACATCCTGTTTGAACCTTAGTAAACTGTGAAGTTTTGTTATAATAGTCTGAATAAGCTGGAAAGTGTTTCATAATCTGTGTTGTAAACATGATTTTTCATTCCCGTTTAGATTGGCGGAATCTTCTTTGAGTAATATTTTAATAGTTTTTATTCAAATTTACATATTTGTCAAACATTGCTTCCCACATTCTTTCTTTTAAAATTTTTCATTCTGTGTAGCCTAACCCCTAAATTCGTAAAGGCTTCAAGCTCATTATCCTCGTCCGTCCTAAGAAATCAGTTTAAAATCACTATTAAACATCTCCAAAGATGTATTAGTCCTCATATTGATGATTATGATAAACACGTATCTATATTATAAAGGCCAAACGTATCTGTGCGTAACACATACGTCATTTTGCGCATGGCAACACTTTCAAATTTTAAATGAATTTCGATATAGCAATTTTTGCTACTAAAAGTTTTTAAACTTCTTAATGTCGCATATTTTCAATTTTTACACCATCGTGTAGGCAAAAAATGTACTTTTAAATGAAATTTGTTTGAAAACTGTATCTTAATTAGTTTTTGAAATATTATTTTTTTTGTAGCTTTTAATACCTCTTTTCTAATCGTGGCAACACGAATATTCCATTTCTATTTAAAGCAAAGGAAAAAAGGGAAAAAATTGTGTGCTGCATCTTTATGTTGCCATTAAAAAGGAAAAAATAGAAATTTAAATATCTTTTGTTATAAAACCCGGTAAATTTTGACTTCATTTACAAAATTTTATTTACACGTAAAAAAAATATCAGCAGTTTAATATCTATTTCAGCTAATAGCCATTGAGACTTCAAGTTTTGAATCAAAACTATGCAAATGCCAATTTTTTTGAAACGTGAATACAGATGTGAAATGTACATTTGTAAATTTTGATATGGTGAAAATGATGCCGAGTTTAGATTTGACGGGTTAAAAAAATTCTATGAGTGAGTCAAAATTAAATAAATTTCACTTTTTATCATTTTGGAACACTAGCATAAGATCCTTAATTGATAGCTTTATCATAATAACATATCTTTATTATTTTTTACTGATTATGTATACAATATAAGTTTAATTTTAACAATTTCTACAACTGCGTTTTATAGAAATAGTATTTTGTTAATTTGACGATAAATATCGTTTGTTTAAGAGTTAGACATACCAATATAAAATGCACTTTTTACTATAACTAATTTTGTAGGTTTATTTTAATTTAATGAAACAGTTCCTTTTTAAATATTTTCTTTCGTCAAAATTTGACGGTTTCTACCTTGTACTTGTTTATTAATAATGTCTGAAGTAATTTTAACAATACTAGAAGCATTTAAATTTATCTCAAGGGTGTTTATCAGTGTCTTCTACAGGCACACTGTAAAAAAAATTCTGTAAGGTTACTAAGAATTTTCTAGGAAACTGGGATGCCTAGAACTTTTCATGTAACCGCAACAGAAGAAAATCCTGTACAATAACAAAAGTTGCTTTAGTTAATGTTACTAAATATTGTTTAGTAAACATACCAACGATTTTTTAGTGAGTTTCCTAAAGAATAGTCTGTAAATTTACTAAATATTATTTAGTAAACATACTATAAATTATTCAGGGAGTTTAGTAAGGAATGTTTCGTAAATTTGCCAATGATTATGTTGTATATGCAGTAACGATTTGTTAGGGAGTTTTCTAAAGAACGTTTTGTAAACTTACTACTGATTATTTAGTAAATTTAATAATGATTTGTAAGGGAGGTTCTCATATTAGTTTTTATAAATGTACTGAACTTTATTTAGTAAGCTTACTAGCGATATTTTAGAGTGATCACTATATATATATTGGTAAATTTACTGAGAATTATTTAATAAACGTATTTAGGAATTTTTAGTGAGTTTTCTATACATTATTTTGTGAGTATTCTAATGATTTTTAGTATTCTTACAAAACATTTTGTAGTATATTTATTGAGAATTTGTTGTACATTTGCAAGGGACTTTATGGCATATTTACTATGGGTTTTTTATGCTTGCACTTTAAACCTTTTATGTACTTTATAAAAAATGTAACTTTAATAAGATATCGTTAGAAAAATTACCAAATTTTTTTTGTATTGTATTTAAGCCACATTTTGTATTCTCGTCAGAAAGTTCTTTGCAACAGTACAAGTGTTAATTCAGTAAATTTGCTAATGATTTTTTGTATTGTATTTAAAATATTTTATTTGCACATACCAACATGTATTTGTAACTGCAAAATTTGTTTGCAATGTTATTAGTATATTTTTACAGCAGTATTCCAAAAAGATTTTACGTAATTGTTTTTTAATCTAATACTTAAATTAATCGGAATTGTTATAGTATTCTTTCAACATGAAGTTGATTTTTTACAGTTTTTAATATCCAGAGTGGAATTTTTCTCATGTATCAAAATATTTTGATGTAAAATAAGCAATATGACCTAACATGTGTTTCAATATTACCACAGCAATTGACATAAATGTTACACATGAGAAAACTCACTGAAGTTTCAATGTGGACATTTAAATAGGTGCAAAATCATTTTTTATATTATATGAGCATATAACAATATCACTAAATGAGCAGATAAGCTGAAGCCGATCTTACGGTCTTTAGTTAAACTAAAAAAAGCAAATAGATAGAGTAATGTAATTAAATTACCATAACTGAGTTTTAAAATATGCCTAAAAGAAATATGATTTTAGATGAAGCACGGTACTTAATTTATACATATAAAGCACTGAGCCTCACCTAATCCAATACATGATTAGAAAACCTGTATATTATGAAAAAACATTATCCGTTTATTCTATGTGAATATGCTTTTAAACTAGAATGCTAGAAATGAAAATATAGTAGTCTTGTATTTAAGATGTTTTGTTCAGTTTTATGATCATATGAATTTCATTAACAAGTGTCTTCTGTGACATATATTTGAAACACTATACAATAACTAATTCAATGGTTCAAAACAGATAAGAGTTCTGCAAAAAAATTAATGCCTTTATCCGAATGTCACATTTAAGATTTTTTAAAACCTTATTCTTATTTTAGGTGGATATGTCGTACAATTCTTACTAATTACTAGAATCTTTTTCCCTTTAATTTTTTATTGTCTTTTACCTAGACTTATTCCTAACAAATTTCTTTCACCATCTACGTTTAATACATTATACGTTTTTAATACTTTATCCTCTTCAGACCTGAGGTATACAAATGTGTATTTCCATTCTTTTCCTCATAAAAACTGAACTGTTCGAATTTTTCGCATTTTTGCTTTACTTCTATACAGCTGAATGTTTTTTGCTTTAAAACAAAACCAATAAATGTCAGTACTGATGAATAATACCTCATAAAATAAATATTATTTTCATCTGAGTGTGGAAGTGACATTGTGGCCAAGAAAGTAAGAAATATTCATGATTATTTAACTTAAATGCTTTAGAATGTAAAATTTTGAGGATTTGCTCATTATTTACTTGGTTAAAGACCTTTATTTTGTTATTATTTACATTTATACTACTGATAGTTAAACTGACGCTTTGAGGGGATTAGTACTTTTATATCCGTATTTGTAAACCTAAATTACCACTCCCCTAAAGTACGGATTTCATAAAAGTGACACTTTTTGTCATCTCTGGTGTCATTTCGATTATGCAAAAGCAATAAATATACATTGGTAGAGTTATTTTATGCTCAGGTCTGAAGAGGTTATTTGCTTGAGAGTTTTGTTTCAAATTAAAATATTAAAGAGGAAAAATTTAATTATTGATAGATCACAAATTTAAAACTCTAAACTGGCTTAAAGATCTGGAAGAATGAGTCGAATATGTATGAATTTAGTAGAATTCTTCTGTGGTTAATATTGCTCTGGAATTAGAATCTTTAACTAAAATAGTTACATATAGGAGAGATAATATACACACCTTAATATATATACACAAAAATGCATCTTTGACTTATCAACTTTAATTGTGGGCAGGTCTCGCACTTTTTATGTTTATCAGTATGTTATAATCAGAGTTTACTAAGCAATCTTTCTGAAAGTAAAAAACTAGAATGGAAACAAAAAGAAATACATATTGATTTGGAAAATATTATGGAGCTGTCGTTTTTGATATAAATGTAATATGCATATCTATACTACCAATAAATGCAATATGATTAAATAACAAAATACAATGAAATATGAATAAATTTTATTAAATAACTATTTATTTAATTCATTACAATAAAAAACATTTATATCTTTTTAATATGACTCACATTTTGTAAATACTACGTAATTAGTATTTATACAAATACCTATGAGTTGCATACTTTTTAAAAATTATTTTTGGAGATTTTGGGAACATATCATAAAATTAATGTTAAAGATATATTGCAATAAAATAATTGGAAAATTTCAGTGCTGCAGAATGAGGTTCGCAAGATTTTTCTCATTGAAAGATAGTGCTTCTTTTTCCTCTACTTTCGTCATCAAGGAGCTCACATTGTTTTTAAATTGAACTTCAGTTTCTTCATGCATCTAGAATAAGAAGTTAGACGTTAACATAAAAAGGAAAGAAAAATTTAGTAAAATTTATATGTAGAAAAAAAGAATATAATGTTATAGAAAAGCCAATATTCATCTTCGTATTGAATGTTACAAGTATTTAAAAATTAACTAGATGAAGAAAAACCATGCATTTTAAATTCAAGCTGATGATCGGCATTTTGGCAAAGTTAAAGTCGCATATACAGTCATAGGATTTTCTCATCTGAGATGTTTCCATTTACTGACATAGCATCAATAAATCGTAAATTGCTCTCATTATTAATTACTAATTTCATCTAAAATGAACTCGCAAAACCATATTGAAAAGGTCTTTTTTATAAAGGCTTGACATTCTTCTAACTTATGAAATAAAAATACAAAAATCCATTGATAGATGGAATTGTAACACATAAAAAATATTGAATATGCTTTATAAATGCTAAATATGTATCAATAAAATTGCTCCATTGTTTTTAAAATGATTTCCTGCAGGCATCCATAATGTTGAAGATGTGGATTTAAAAAAATCATCAGCATTGTATGTTGTCATTGTCCTTTGACGGCAAGTCTATATAAATAAATAATGCTGAAATACAATACGCCTTCTTACCCAATAAATATTGCCAATAGGCATGCATTGTAATATAAAATCTTAATCTTCGAATATATGCAAACAGCCATCATTTGACAGGCCCATTTATTAAAGAATCTGGGTACTTTGTTAATAATTTTTGTTATTATAGGGAAAATTGCGGTGGGATGCGACACTTTTTACAAAATTTAGAAAATCAACTTTCTTTAACTTTAAAACAAAAATTTCAATTTATAGAGTGCAAGGTGAAACACCTTTTAATGTGCTTGAACAATATAGAAACAAAACATTCAAAAGGTATTTTATAATTAAAGAAATTGTAGGTTTTAAAATGTGCCCCATAACTCACCACTTATAGAGATATATCGAAATGCAGTAAAATAAAGCTATAAGGCACAAATAATTAAGTGTCGGCTAGATATATAATCTAATAAAGATTGTAGATTGATATAATGTATGAGGCACAATATAAAATTCCAAGATTTTCATAACGTAAATGGAAATTCAGTATTGTTAGTCATAGATAACATTAAAAAATCGTCAATTCAAATTATTTACATTTTGAAGTAAATGAATGTACTATCAATGTTATAATTAATATATTAACCTCTAAATATGTTTGCATGTTACCAATTTACATTCATCTCATTAAAAAAAAAGAAAGGCATACCCCATTCCTCCCTTTACTGGCATGTCCCATTCCTCCCCACTTTCTTTTTTTGTGTTAAACTTCTTGTATGAACAAAAGTGCTGCTTTTAGACTTGTTTTAAATAATTAATAATATACAGTATAATGTTCCATAAATAATGAAACTATTCCACCTATAAATAACAAATCATTAATATACAGAAAGCATAAAAAGTAAATTTACATTTGATTCTTGAAATGATCTTTCATACAATTGTAAGCTTATACAGCCCAAAATTTTTTTTCAACTAAAGTTTGACTACCAATGCTTCATCTAGCGTGCGATTGATGAAATGTTTAGAATGTTACATAAGGAGAAAAACCTACTGTCCAATTCCTCCCTCTATCTCACACCACTATCCCCTATATATTAACATTTTATAAAAATTACGTAAAACCATATTAAATACCTCTTATATTTACATGTATAAAAATTAATTGAAATTTAACAAAATTAATGGAATTTTAACTCTCTCAAATACACTGGCGAAGGCAGATCACTTCAAACCACAAGGAAAGCATATGTTTATTAAATATATGTACTTTCCTTCATATAAATGTAACTAAACTTCCGTATTTGAACATCTTTTTAGAGCACTTCAATAGACCATACTTGCATTACCTACGAAAATTTCGTAACATTTCGACAATTAGAAATATTTTTTTACAAAATAAAATGTGTGAAAATTTTGACAAAATTTGTTAAAACCTGAGATTTTTATCGCGGTAAAAATCTTACCAGCCCTTTTCCACTAAATATCAATATTTTTTTCACCCAGGCTTCGTATATCTTATGTTTTTAACACCAAAAAATTCAAAGAGTTTGGTTGATAATGGTCAAGTTTTTTAAGAATGTAAAATAGCGGAAGTACCTTGTACTACAACTCCAAATCCCACAATTTTCTTCTTTCTCATACATAATATAATTTCAAAATTCATCGAAGTACCAAATTTAAAAGACAATCTATGCCCATCATGAGAATTCTAATGATATGAAATTCCGTGCATTAGTTCTTAAGATATGAATATCGGTATAATCACGTAAGAAATGCACCATAAAATCGCCAGTTGTTTAGTCATCTACACCAAAAACTGCAACGGTGACACTGCAATAGCTGGTGTCAACATATAACTGAATCTGAAGTTCTATGAAAATACGTGCGTTAGTTCATAAGATTAGAATTTGCGGAAATTATGCAGATCCCCCCCCCCCTCTCTATTGTGCAAATTGAGAAAAATGCAGCACATCAGGGCCATATATTGAGCGATTTACGCCAAAATATAAAAAAACACCAAATGATATTAGGGACAAACTAAATCTGAAGTTTGATGAAAATCCGTCCATTATGCATTCAGGTAGAGTTGTTGCAGAAATTTCAAAAAAAGTAGAACAGCAACAAAATCTATTGAACGGTTTATGAAAAAAAAAAAAAAAACCGGAATTAATTTATAACAAGGATTATCTGAATATATTTTTTTATTGAAAGCCGTACATTAGTTCTTGAGACAGAGCACCCACGAAATTTAGGTAGCATACATACAGCCATTTAGTAAAAACAAGTTTTTTGGTATATCTGACCCCTTAAACGTGTAAATCCGTTGAAACTAGAATTTATATTAAAAACTAATCATCACCAATTTATATAATAGACAGACTGGGCATAATTTCTATATTAAACATATATATTTTAAATATTAAATCCTGTGCATTAGTTCTTGTGACAGAGTACCCACGAAATGTGTGTCACATGCAAATAAAGTCACAGGCTCACATTTCGTAAAAACGGGAAATCTGGCCCCTAAAACATCTAAATGTGACGAAACTTTTTACGAATCCTATACTTCGTAATAACAGAAGAAATAAAATAGTCAAAAATTATCTTTGAAAAAATTAATTGTTAAATGTCTCTCTATATCTGTGTAGGATACTGTACAATTCATATTAAGTACATTTTAAATAAATTCGTACACTTGATTTTATGCAATATAACTATAATTATAGTTACATAGCCCCTTACCGATTGTCTATGGATTTAAAAACAATTTTGAAACGTGAAATATTTTTAAATTATTCTGTATCGCGTAGAGTTCGCTTACGAAAGGGGCTGTGCAAATGTAATTTTATCAACTTTTTGTTAATTTTGGATCGCCTCGCTCCTTCCGATTCATACGTTATCATCCTTCAACTCCCCCTCCCCCCATTAATGATATCGGTATCAAAGTGTAGAAAATTTGGATTCCTATAACTTGTTTTGCTCGAAAAGACATACAAAACATGTTTCATTTATTTTCCGCATACTTTTATGATCAAATGATGAGAAGTTGATAAATATCATTTTTCATATGAAAAAACTTTATATCACATAACAATTAAAAGCAATACTATCTAAATGAATCTCATGATACCTTTTTGTTACATAATGCATTCAACAGTAATAAAGATTTATTGTACTTGCACCGAAAGGAGATGGGTGGGGAGCATATAGAAATTCATATCAAAAAACGAATACAACATTCTTTCTCTTTATTTATTAGTAAGCACAAGCTTAATTTCAAATACACTTTATGCTGTTTCTCGAACTGTGATTATATATGCATACACATATGAAGGAAAATAAGAATTTTAAACGTTAGAGTACACTATATTTTAGAGTTAAATAATTTTATAATAATTTAGCAATTTTAATAACTTTGTATTAAAAAAATATGTAACAGGCTATAAAAATAACGTACTTCTTTGTACTAAAGACCATGTTACAAATAAAAAGAGAAACAATTGATGATCAGAAATGATATTTATATCAAAAGACAAACCTCGTCCCTCCTGAAATGATAACATTATATTTGCACAACCCCAAAGATTAATTTGTTCTTAAAACAACATAAAGAGTTCATCCCTTTTTACGGCTAATTTTACATAAAAATAAAAACTTCCTCTATGAGTAATTAAAATAATATAAATAAAACAAATTTAACAGACATGCAATCGAACTACTCACTTAAAGCTCTGAAATTATCGGAATATAAAAGAAATTATGGGAGAAACATAATTTTCAGAAACGATTTTATAATTAACGAAACTGCAACTAAGAGAAAAAAAAAGAGTGAAAAAAATTGGAATTGTCCCATTCCTTCCTTTGCTGGTATGTCCCATTCCTCCCTGTACTTTATGTTAAACTTCTTGTATAGACATAAATGCTGCTATTAGATATAGTTTAAATTAGGGATGATTAGCAGTATAATGTTTTATAAATAGAGAAACAATTACTTATTTGCATAAACAAGTCATTAATACTTCATCGGGCGCGCTGTATCTGAGAGATACAGGCGTAAGAAATTCGTCGTTTTTGAAAAGAAAAGGGAGTTTCACGACCTTGACCTTCACAGTATCTGTTCTTCCGGTCATTTCCGTCCCTGGAATGCAGTGGTTTTAAATTTTTGTAGATAGGAATTTCCGGTTTAGCGCTTTGTTAAGGATTTGTATCTATTAGATACATGCGCCCGATAGCGTTTGTAGGTACTTTCCCATTGATACTAGGTTAGAATACGTGAATACCTCAGTCTCTCCTGTTTAACTTTCGGCTTCGAAATGATAAATACTAAACGGTTTTGGATTTGAATAAACCTAAAGACATAGAAATTGACTTTAAAATATTATTTAGCGATAGATTCTGAACAGTTTTAAGAAAGTGACGATGAATAATATTTTAAAACTCATTTTTAAACAATATATGATGCTGAAATACAGAATGTATCTGTCAGATACAACGCGTCCGATGGTGCAAGTTTTGAGGCGCGCCCGACGGAGTGTTAATAGCACAAAGCATAAGAATATATAGCAAATTTACTTTTTATTCTTAAAATATTCTTTTTTTTTACATTTGCAAGCATATGTAAATCAGCTATTTTATTCAACTGAAGATTGGGAATGCTTTTGCTTAATGGAATACGTAACTGATGAAATGTTTATTAATGGAATATAAAAAGAAAAATGTACTGTCCCATTCCACTTCACTCTCCCTTATTAAGTAACAAAATCTTGGATTAAGGAATTTAGGGAAGATTTAAGGTGTTTAACTGCTATCAAAATAAAGTAACAAATACAGCAGGAAGAAAAACAGACTTTTAAAGATTTTTAATTCAACGAGTAAGAATGGAGACAAAGATAACCATATTTTCTTTTATTATTGAAGGAAGGGAAGGGGATATTTCATACGATTGATAATATAACTTACTGAAGACTTACAATTAGCGAAAAAAATGAAAATTATAAGGGTAAAAGACTAAATTTTGTATGCTTGTAGGGCGAGAGGGGGGGGGTGATTTTTATTTGGATTTTATGGATATGACCTATTATTCATTCTTATAATAAAGGAACGGATCAGAATTTTTTTTTAAAGAATGACTTAAGGTTTTAAATTTTATATGTTGAGGGGACATAAAAATTAGCGATTTATTTTTCTTTTTAGAAAGGGGGAATATTAGATGAGTTATTTACATTAATGAAAATTTATAAAGTACTAATAGCCCAGTGATTATATGGTAGAATTCGATATTAAGGGAAAGTAGGAAATAGGTTTAATCTCTTCAGTTTAGATCTACAATGAATATAGTAAGTTTTATTCTCATACTAGCGGAGCGTTAGAAATATATTAGATTTACAGTTTAATGCCACAATAATATCTCAAAAGAACTAACTATCAAAAACACTATTAATATAAGTGTTGTAAAGCTTAAAATTCCGAGTAAAATGAGCACTTACATTTAATATTTTTGCTGAACATTAATGGCACAATTCTATTTCAAAAATTAACAGCAGTGGTCAAGAGTGGTTTATTTTAAAATAATTAGGGAAAAACTTGAAATTGTTTTGATCTCTTCAGTTTAGGTCTAGAATTAATGTGCTGACTTTTTATCCACGTACTAGATGAACGTTAGAAAATATCTACATAGTGAAAATATACTTTATTAAAATTATTTTAACTATATTCTAAAACAACTAAGTCTATAGAAACCATTGTGAATACAAATTTCTTAGAGTTTGAAATTCGCAAAAAAAAAAAAAAACATATTTTTGTCTCAATTCTTTTTCAAAATGTTATCTTAATCGCTAATCCAAAGCTCTGAACTATGAGAGATCAAATTATCCATCCGCTATGTCTCCATTTATTACATACGTGTACATTTTTTAAATTGTTGAGGCCTTCACGATGTTTTTGTAACTATGTAAGGATTTTATTTTGCATATTTTGAGAATTATAATTTAGTAGTTATTGAGAAAATGGTACATGAATGATAGATGTTTTACATTTCATTTCTCAACTCACACCCCCAGACTTAAATCATTGGTTTAAATGAAAGATTTTTTACTTAAAGACTAATTTTTTTTTCAATATTCTTAAGGTTTTAAACTTTTATGAATTTAAATGAAGATTCTTGTATACTAGTCGAAAATCATTTAATTAGAGCAATCTTTGTCCTTAACACAAAATATAAAGTTTAAAATCGCGCTATTCGTTGACTTTGAACTTCTCTAGGGAAAAGTCTTATGCACACACATTTGTCGCTCTACCGCCCCCCCCCTCTCCCATCCTTGCACTTTATTTTCAATTTCCTTAATTCTAATAGACACGCACTGTTGTTCACTCTATATACATTATATTAAGAGCTACACCCATTTCATATTGGAAATAATAAACATTATTTGCCATCATTTACGAGTCATTTTTGAAATATTTTAAAAATTATAAAAGGATGTACTTTTTAAGTTAATTTGTTTGTAGCTCATCTAGCAAAAGAAAGAAACATAGTAGATTCCTTTCTATTCTATGTAGATGGAAATTAAAACAATTTCTGGATTTCTCGTAATTAAATCAGACTTCGTCCTTTCTTTCATATACAATTTCTGGTCTATAACCCGCAATCAAGTGGTTAAGCCACAATTCTCAATATATCCATCCTAAATAATGCATCAATAACTAAAAATTACATTTACATAATAACAATGACGTATAAACTGATAACCTCGTTTGTTCGCGCTGAAAGCTTTTGTTTAGTGATTTAGGCAATACTTGAATCTAATAGTTGAATCCAATTGTTGAATTGTGAAAATTCAACAAAAATGTTAATATCGGTTGTCATTTTATTCAGAATTTTAAATTCTACAAACATTTGCATTAACAATGTTTTTGATAAGTTTATTTTTCGTTAAATATTTTATGGTAATCAATAAAATCGTGTTTTTCAATTATAAAATTTGTACCCATTTTTTAACGCGCACCTAGTAAGAGAGGAACGCTTAATACATTCATTCTAGACCTAAACTAAATGAATTTAAATAATTTCCAGCTTTCCATTAACTAATTCCGATTTCGGCTTTTTTCCCCTTCTCCACCACTGGGCTATAAAGAATTTTAAAGACTTTCTGTGTGTTCTTAAAGTTTCGCAAGGAGTGTGGATGAACGGGGAAATGATATTTGGGGGGGAAGAAATGCCTTAATTGATAGTTTATTATGACAATAAAATAACGCATTGAACACATATTGTATTTTATGTTATTTTAATTTAAGCTGTTTTAAAGAATTTTAAATATTGAGTACTGTTACTGTGTGAAGAAAGTTCGGGAACAAAATTTTAAGGGTGAAATTCATATGAAGTTTTAATGAAATGAATGCGATTTAACGAATGTTTAATGGAATTTATTCGCTAAAATACAAATAGAATAATATTTTTTTTTAAAGTTAGTTTTAAACACTTTAAATTTTGGTACTGCGGAAAAGGGTTCAAAAAAGAGAAATGAAATTCAGAAAAATAGCAGGTAAATTTGATTTATTGTATAAAACATTAGAATTTTTTTACTTGTAATAAACACAGATTTAACGAATAATTAGAAAGATTGGTTTGCTAATAACTAAAAATCAAACATTATATAATAAAATTTAAATCATATAGACTAAAAATTTACTTACTAACTAGAAATATTTTTATCGATACCACATTCAAGATGGATGCATTACTCGGCTCTGTGGCTGCGTGAATAGTCCTTACGTCACCACTGAAGCCCTTTATGATTGGCTGACAGGTGAAGCTAAGATATTTCATGTATTTGTACAATGCGAGTGGTAAAAATAATACCAGGCTACATATAAAATTTTAGTAAGCTTGCAGATTTCTGTAGCTTTACAAAAACTAGTTTCGTAGGTTTTCAGATTTTTTTTTACAGTGCAGCATCAGGACTGAGGAGGTTATGTAAAACGATACTGGTGATTAAAAAGAAGTCACTTTTCCGGTATACACTGTCCTGAGAAGCTGCGTGTTAAATATTGGGTTCACCACCTAATTTATTCATATTATTTATTTTTTAATGAAAACTTGTGATTTGAGCAAATAAATAAATTTTAATGTAATTTACTGGATTATTGGACTTTGCTTCCTAAATTAGCTTCTCGGTGAAATAGAATGCTTTTGTTTCTGAATAGACTCAAGTGATGTACTACATTTGTACCTTTTCTGTTCAACCGATAATGTATTATGTACTAGAACCTCGACCTCGTGAAGGCGGTGTTCCTTGGAGGTATGTATACGTTGAAGGCTCATTGTTTGAGCAGCCATTTTGAGAGATAAATTAAAATTAAAATATTAGTTTCGTGTATTTGTTACTAAGGGTCCTGAGCCTCTATTAACGCATACATGTAAGTAATATTTTAGTTTAAATTTATCACTCAAAATGGCGACATGGCAAGGTGCACCACCTACTCCTACTATATTTGTACTTTTTTCGCTTCAATCGAACATAATAGGTCTCTATTAAAACATTATTCTTCAAAGTTTCTTTACAGGTGTGTTACACACTAAAATCTCCACTAAAATTACCTAAATAGCATGTAAGACCCATAAAAATGAATTATTTTGATTTCAATTTTATCTACATTCTAGTAGAACAATATAGTGTTTCTCAAAATGGGTAATCATGGATATTTTATAATAAAAATCTTATAAATTTCAACGATCTATTTGTTTCTGAATATTCATATTGGTTCTTCTCTTATCGTTTTTAGAGAAAAAAGAATTTCTCAGACGTGGCTAATTTCGAAATTTTACAAAGTTGCATCAGGTTATAGTAACCGTTTGTGTTGCATAAAAAAGTGTTTTTAATTTTTTTTGCAGTGTTCATTTGCAAAATTAATAATTTGCTTTTGAAACTGTATCTGTAATAATTATTATTTATTTATATATTATAATAATTACTTATTTATTGGTACCATCAAACTTTATTTCAAAAATTTCATTTATCTACTACATTTTTATATTCAACTTCTTTACACTTAAAATGCATGTAATGATAAGAAAATTGAAGCGATAATTTTTCTAGTCATCATGTTATGATTATTATTGTTGTCATTCAATGTTTATTAATAAAGAGTTCAATTTGTAGTAACTTAAAAAAATGCAAAAATATATGTCGTCCGTGATCGGGTATTCTATAAATTTATAACTTCTCTAAAAAAAGAAAGCTGGATTTTTCAAGTAATCTTCATTACATAAATAAAGCGACTTCACATTCGTTTATAACTTTTCTGCTAGGTACTTGAAAATTATTAAATAAAAATAATGAGTGTCATGCTTAGCCTAATTAAATTCTGACACGCTTGTCGTTTTCCTTTTCATGTAGATTTATACTTCATTTGTAATGAAAATAGATTCATTCCTGTTAATTTAAGTAGATTGTTTAGGACAATTCAAGCTCTTGAAATTTTTAGTCACGTTTTATTCTTAAACTAATGAGAGACTTGCCGAGAGAAATATTCTGATATTGTATTCGTAAACAATGCTTTTAAGTGTACTTAAACAGTTCTGACAAAGTAATAAATTTACCTTCAATTTTGTGAAACGATATGCCTTAGCTATTAGAAAGATAGACGAAAATGTGATGTGAAAAGATTTTTCGAGAAAAGTATTTCATTATAAAATAGGTTTAAGGCGAAGATGGACTCTCGATAATTTTTTTTCATTTGAACTGATTTGCTTGAAAATGAAATATGTGATTACAATTGTTGTTATTTGAGAAAAGCAAAACAATTAACGAAAAACATTAATTACTTTGGTAATTATTAATAATTAATTATTGAAATAATTAATTAATTGTAAATGCTCCATGCGCATTTCTTTTGCATATAAAATAATAATTTTTATTTTTGAGATACTTTTCAGACCTAAGAGTAAAACTAAGTTGAAATCCTAACCATAAATAGAAAATAAAAATTAATAATGATAACAATAAGTCGAAAAACCAATTTTTGTAGCGAAAAAACACTCTAAATTATTCTTTCGATAAAGAATTTACAGCTTATGAGTTCCAAAGTACAATTATTTTAACTAACATTCTTTTATGTACTATAAGGTAATTACATAACAAATTTTGAAGAACTCAGAAAATTAAGGATGCGCATGGAACATTTTAAAAATTGACATAATCTCGAAATTTTCATTTCGAGAAAATCCATTTTTAAGTTAGAACTATTAGTATTTCAATAATAAATAACATTGAATAACATATAAAAAATGGATATTACTTATGATACACTTATAATATACTTATGATAAACTTATACTAAACACTTGATGAGTTGGGGCAAAAAAAGTATTTTTCGAAATTTTGTATGATTTTTGTTGATTTGAAGGACCACCTTCGCCTTAAAAGGGTCCGCCACGCAAAAACTTTCAAATTTTCTAATAAATAAGTAAATAAGTATTGCATCATTTTTATTTTGTTTTTCTGCTTAAAATGACGTTTAAATCATGTTTCTATCTGAAATGAAATAGGAATTTTTCCGTTTGATAAGTTTTCAAAATTAATATTTCAAGCAATAGTTGTCATGGAAACGACTTCATGTGAAAACTCGTTTCTCTTCATGATGATTTTTTTTTACTATGTCTTCTGTTAAAAGCGTTATAAGTCAAGAAGCGTTGGAGATAAGTGTTTCAAACTTAGAACATATCTTTTTAAATTGTTCTACTTTAATTTTGATTCATCAAGTTTAAAAGAAAAATATTTGCTTTTGAAAAAATATATTTTTTAAGTTATATTCTTTATTTTTAAATTTCTTCTTTAAATATTTTTTTTTATATAAATTATTTTTTTAAATGCTGCATTAAGATTAATGCGTGTGTATTTTTGTTTATTTAAATGAAAAAAAATGAAAATCTACAAATAATATTACGAGTTAAAAAGATTTAAAATTACATCACATTTCGAACACAATTTAATATTTAATTTTGCTTATTATGATAAGTTTTATTATGTGATTTTGTATTTAAATAAACAATACGGTTAGTCCTCACAAAAAATTTCAAAATTTTAAAACTCAATAAATAAAAATTCTTTTAAAATGTGCCCCGAATCCCCTTAAACAATAAACTGCGGTTTACATTTTTTAAAATTAATATTTACTATTTGATTCGAAATTTACAGGAAGTTTTCTACGTTCTATCATAGAGATAAAAAAATATGTACACTGTATAATTCCGGGATAGCTCTCTTGGTAGAGCATTGGGGGCTTCAGCCTATATATCCCTGGTTCGAATCTTGGCCCGGACTTTTTTCACTGAAAAATGGAAAAATTACATCGGTTATAATTAATTCACCGATTGGATATCGTGTTTCAAAATTATTCTAGTGTAATTTCGTATGCAGTGATTTTCTGCAGTTCCATATAGTGACCTTTGATTTATTCTCTTGAGCTGATCCAGAGTATCAGACCAGATAAAATTGATCGTTGAGGTTAATTGGGTGAAATAATCCTCCAGCGTTCGTGTCCGGTATACCTCTGTTGGTAGAGCATTGGCGGCTTCAGCCAATACATTCCTAGTTCGAATCCTGGCCCGGACTTTTTTCACCCAAAAATGAAAAATGGGAAAATTACATCTGTCATTCTACACTGCTTTCTGCATTGTGTTATAACTGTATCTTTGTGTTTCTTTTTTACGGACATGATTTTCACGGACACAGCACGTCCATTGCTGAAATGTGGAAAAATAGGAATGACATCAGAAATTGCAGAAAAAATTTATTTGCAAAGAAGAGAGGAGAAACAATTCAAGTACAAAATAAATGGAAAAATCATATTACGATTTTGATACCATTGCTCATTTTGCATTAAAGATTTTGTAGCTTCATAAAGATATTACTGTCTGTGAAAGGGTTAACAAGCGAGAGTGACGTTTCTGCTCATGCTTTCCTACGTAATTGTGGTTTCAAACTATGTTCTCTACCACCCCTCAAAGTCTGTACACGAAGTTCTGGGATGTAAAAAAATTGTGAGAAAAAAATCAGTAAACGAAAAGTTAGGAATTTTTTGTACATAGATAAAGGAAAAAAGGATTTTATAAAATTATAGATATCTCCTATTTTGTTCTGGGCAAGCTGCCAAATCTCTTTAAATGGATACAGTCATTCTGCTATGACTTGCTCCTTCATAAAAATCAAATATTCTATTTTTGGCTTGAATTACGAATCTTCGTTTAACCTTATAAAATAGGTTCATGAATATTTTTTATAGATATGGAACTAGAGATTCTGCTGATTTTTAAGAAGACTGCGATTGCTATGACGTTAAATTAGGCACTGTCGGTATTCATACTGATGTAACAATCAAAGAAAGCAGTTTTAATAAGTTGTTTGAAAATTATGATATTGATTTGGGTAACGAATAAGGATTGGTATCTTTTTTCAATGCTAAAGAATGGAGTTTAAAAGTATTTAAGTAAATTTCTAAGTATGTAAAACTTTTTTAGATTTGCTTTAATAATTTCTTTTCCCTTTTTAATATCAATTTTTGAAGTTTTCTTAAACTTGTGTATAAACCGAGCCCCCTTTTTTTGGAGAAAAAAAAGCCCTAAAATTCTTGGCTTGACAAGGAAATTTACAGTACATAACTTTTTACCTTGAACTGTTTATGAGTCTAGAACAGTTGAGAATGTTGTATCTTTCAGGTTAAGGACATTAAGGGGCAAGGGACCTTTAAAATCATCTTTTTATATTTTAAAAATTACATTTTAAATATTAATTAAGGGTCCATTTCATGCATTATAGCGTATATTCATCACAAAAGAATCTAAAAAAATTTTTTTTTTGAGAAAAATAGGAAAATTTTGTAATATTTTAGATTTAACGAGAACTTTCAAAATGCTCTATGCGCATTATTTTTTCTCTGAATGATCTGAAATTTTTTATAGTTATTTATCATAATATATGTCATAAAACTGTGCATGGTTTTTTGAAAATAAATGTATTTGTAAAAGTTAAAGTTAGTTAATTGTAAAAATAGGTTAAAAATGATCATAATTTCAGAAAATTTAGAAAAAATATATATTTTTTACCTTTATATTCAGATATATAAATTTAAATGCACAGTTTTATTTATATATATATAAATTAAACTTGTATAAAAAATATTGGATATTTTCATTGATATGGAATGCGCATAGGACATTTTGAAAAGTTCTCGTTAAACCTAAAATATTACAAAAATATCCCTATTTTTCTCAAAATAATATCCTTTTTTACATTTTTTGTTATAATTGTATGCTCTAATGGATATAATATACCCTTGAATAATATTTAAAGTGTAATTTTAAAAATATCAAAAAATGATTTTAAAGGTCCCTTGTCTACTTAAGGGACGTTCCTTTATCTTCAGAAACTTCAGAAACCAATAGATTTCACATACTTAACGAAGATTTTTACGTCACAGGACAGTCAAAGTTATTCACAAATTCACTTGGATTATAAACAATCTTCGAATATAAAAAAAAATTGACAGTAAAATTAACTACATTATTGTATAAAATTGACTATTATACACTTTCTGACAACTTTTTAAAATATTTACAAGTTGTGCCAAAAATATAAGTTAAAAAATAAAATAATTTATGTTAAATGAAATAATGAAAAGCAATAGTCGCAATTCTTTGAAAAATATATGCATATTTTATAATGTAAACGTGAAAAATACTTTAAGTAATTTGTCTACGATTACATGTATCATGGTCCATCTCATCTATTTTCAGACGTTGAAAATTCACGTAAGCCATTCAGTTTAAGGTTTCATAACTCTGTCACTTTAAGTGTTAAGTGTTTAAGTGTTAAATGTTAAGTGTCACTATAAGTGTTAGTGTGAATAGGACTTTTTTTATATTTTACTTGTTAGTGTAATAGGTATTTTTTTTACTAAATATCACTTATAGAATCGGGGGACCGTATAAAATTTTAAATTGCGAACTTTTAAAGAAATGTTTTTATTGAACAAAATGACTTTTAAAGCGCTCCTTTACCACATTTAAAATATTATTTTTAAATTGGACTAACGGTTAGAAATTAGCCATTAGAAACCACCGAGAGTGAACTCCCTGTATACAGATAAGTGACAACATATGTACTATAAACAACATCAGGAATTACTGAGCGTCAAAATCAGTGTTAAACTCGATTTATAATGAAACTTTTGATAGACATGTTCACCATTGTTGTTAATACATTGTTAAAATTTTTTGCTTATTGACATGCTTTCTTGAATTTTGATCAGAAATTTTCCGTTTTGTTAGAAAAATGGAATCTCTCCGTATATCTGTTGCCATTTTAAAATTACAGAGTTTCGAATACAGAATTATTACTGTAAAAATCTATCTTCCTATGAGATTGCTGTATTTTTATCGCCATGCATGCGCTTCAAAGTACTGTTGCAAAAATATGTAGACTACAAAAACGGAACTTTCCTAAAAAATCGGAGACATTCCGACAACTCTGCTGCAAGCTTTTTTCGTGAATTGACGGTTTATTTATTTATTACAGTATTGATAACACCAAAAAGATGGTAGAACTTTCCACTATACGCGCTACCGCAGCATACTGTTGACGCGTTACTTTTTGGAGTGTGATAATCAGTTCATACAATTGACTAAGCATCCCATTTGTCCATAACTTTTTAGCAATGTATATCATTTAAAAAATGTACCCATTGTTACACTTTTGTTGTAGTATTTTAATTTCTTGCGAAATCAGTATTGTCCAGCCGATTTCAGTTAGGGTGAATACCTTCTATTTGTGATTAAAGATGTGGTTTGCGATTTCACGTTAAACAGTAATTTTTCATTCTCTTGATGCCTACTATAGCGCCTCTGAATTCGTCAGTCGAATATAGCAATGCGTTCTATATTATATTATGAAATTTACTTATGTAAACTGTACTATTTACAACGGAACTTTCTTCAAAAATCGGAGACATTCCGGCAACTCTACTGCAAGCTTTTTTCGTGAATTGACGGCTTATTTATTTATTTATTTATTATAGTGTTGATTACATCAAAAAAATTCGTAGAACTTTCCACTATACGCGCTACGACAGCATACTGTTGACGCTTTACTTTTTGGAGTGTGATAATCAGTTTATGCAATTGCCTAAGCATCCCATTTGTCCATAACTTTTTAGCAATGTATATCATTTAACAATGTACCCATTTTTACACTTTTGTTGTAGTATTTTTTTTTTTTTGCAAAATCGGTATTGTCCAGCCGACTTCAGTTTGGATGAATACCTTGTATTTGTGATTAAAGATGTGGTTTGCGATTTCACGTTAAATAGTAGTTTTTCATTCTCTTGATGCCTATTATCACGCCTCTGAATTCGTCAGTCGAATGTAGCAGCGCTGTATAATATATTATGTAATTTATTTAAATAATTTGTACTATTTACTACGGAACTTTCATCAAAAATCGGAGACGTTCCAGCAACTCTGCTGCAAGCATTTTTCGTGAATTGGTGGTTTATTTATTACAGTGTTGATAACACCAAAAAATTGGTAGAACTTTCTATTATACGCGCTATCAGCATGCTGTTGATGCTTGACTTTTTGGAGTGTGATAATCAATTCATACAATTGCCTGAGCATCCCATTTGTCCATAACATTTTAGCAGTGCATATCATTTAGACAATGTACCCATTGTTACACTTTTGTTGTGGTATTTTAAGTTCTTGCAAAATCAGTATTGTCCAGCCGACTGCAGTTAGGGTGAATACCTTGTATTTGTGAGTAAAGATGTGGTTTGCGATTTCATGTTAAATAGTAATTTTTCATTCTCTTGATGCCTACTATCACGCCTCTCAATTCGTCCGTCGAATATAGCAATGCGCTGTATAATATATTATATAATTTACTTACATAATTTGTACTATTTTAAAAGTTGATTTACACTTGATTAACATTACAGGTATTTAAAAATGTTTTTCGGACAATATTCTACATCGTCTCATTATTTCGTTTTGTTCGAATGGTTTCATGAGATCAGTAGGTTTTTAAATTTAAGTATCCACCTGAACATGATATGAATTTCCGTAAAATTAAAAAAAAAGCTTACATATACCGACATGCTTTTTCTAACAATGCTTATATAAGTTTAATAAATTTTCTTTAATAACTTTTAGAATTTCATTTTTTTTGTATCAGCAAAGTGAAAAACCCAATAGTTGATATAACTTGTTAAAACTAAAAAGATTGTAGAAAAGTTTTAGTTTTTTCCTGAGTTACAATGAATAAATGGGTACATAATGATAAAATCCATTTATTATTTCTATAGTGTTTTGAAAATATGTTCTGTAATATTGTAAGATTTATTTATTTAATAATGATATATCATATTTAAATTCATGCTTGCTGCATAAGTAGAAGAGGTAATTTAATTTTCTTTTCTAAATTTATACATAAATTGCTCAATAAAGTCACATCAATTATTAGGGAAATTATTTTTAAAGAAAAGATAGAACACCTAAAAATAAAAATGGAAGCAATGGTTAAAAAAATATGAAAAATAAAAATAACAAATATATTTGTTGTTTTTTAGCATTAGTAAAAAAATTTATAAAGTTGGGACACGAACCTAAATTATACCAACCATGGCCTGGCCATGGGCCGAAGCCAGCATGTAAGACTAAGCAGTTCCATGTTGTTTAGTGGGTAGAGTGTCAGTACGCTATTCTGACGGCACGGGTTCGTGTCCCGGCATGGAAACTTTTTTCACTAGGTTACCGTATTTACTGGTGTATACCGCACACGCCTGTATAACATGCATCCCTTACTTTACAAGAAAAAAAAAAATAAGATTTTTAAAAATCTCGTATATAACGCGCACCATAAATTTAATATGCAAGTAAGTGAATGGCCAAAGGAATTTAAGTACAGAATGTCGAAACAATCATTTCATTGGGCTAGATAGGAAGGCGAAATTACGTTTTTAGACTTCGGGTAGGGAGTAAATGACGGAGATAGGAGTGAGCGACGACAGTGAGAAGCGCTAATTAGCGTTTAAATAAGTTTAGTAGCGTTTTTGTATTTAAAAAATGCAAGGATTGAAATAAAGATTCAATAATACTTTTATAACGTGAAATTTTCTGAGACTTTTTCTTTGAATTCAGATGTATATCGTGTGATTACGTCCAGCAGTAAAAAATTGTTCCATGTAAAACGCGCACCTATGAGTTTTGCCTTATTTTTTTTCAAAAAAGTGCACGTTATGTACGAGTAAATAAGGTAATTTGTTTTTTAAATTTACGCCTCTTACACAATTTAATTTTCGTTTAAAATATTGTATGCAAGGGGAATTTTCTCTCTTTGGAAAAAATTCCAAGTATTATTATATTCAATCGATGCTGGATTTATTTAAGATTCGTGCCTCCTGACAATGGTTCACAGAAAATATTCCATCTTGTGCTCCATCTCATGAAGAGACAATATTTGCAATCAATGGTTTTTAAGACAATAATTTGTAATATTTCACGTTCACAGTTATTTTTATTAATTTTTTTTTCAGTTTTAATTTACTATGCTCATGTTCACGTGATTTATGTTTTTCTGTTTTTCTGTTTATTTTTTAATTTGAGGCTAATTTAGCGAAAATTTTCTCTTATCATTTCTTGTTTTTGAAAAAGCTGCCGTCAGAGCAACGAAACATGTAAAACGAAAAAGCTATTATTTGCCATATTATGTTATTTTAATAAATCACTTATAGCATTTAAAAATAATTCGAAACATTATTTTAATAAAATGAAATTTGTATAATATTCTGTGTCGTTGGGGAATTAAATAATCTTTTACTATGGACGTGAGACAAAATAAAATAAGAATTATAAATTTTTAACATGCCGTTAATATTGCTTCTAAGAAGCTAAAAACCAATCATTAAAAAATTTCCTATGATTATTTTTTAACTATTTGAAAAAATAGTTGTTGTTCTTGGTAGAGAATCGGGAAATCTGAAGTATATCTGCATGTTTTTATTGGTTGAATTCTGCAACCGATTTCATTTTATTCGTTTTCTGATCGGTCTATGTTTAATGTTCAAAAATGGAATACTTCTGTTTTTTATTTCATTCATTTTCTGGTAGGTCCATGCTTTATGTCTGGAAATGGAATACTTCTGTTGCCACGATGACAAAAAAAGTAATATAAACTACAAAAATAATTAGTAACTCAATAACAAATTTAGATACAGGTTTCAAACAAGTTGCATTTAAAATAAATTTTTTTTCTGTATACGACGGTGTAAAAATTGAAGATGTGCGATGTTGAGAAATTAAAAAATTTAACAATACCGAAAATTGTTAAATTGAAATTTCATTTAATATTTGATTGGCTCAGCAATATTAACGGGATTCTAAATGTCTAGGCATATTAATGTAACTCTACTATTACGTAAGTTACATTTTGAACATCATAAAAAAGATGTTATTATTATTATTTTTTTATAAATATAAAAATCATTTATGTCTAAAATATTATAATCTTTGAAAATATTAATTTCCAAATAGTCGTTGTAATTTGTTAAATCACACTTTTTTTGTTGAATTATAGAATCGACAGATGCCATGAACATACAAGTTTTAAGAATATTACAATATTACAATTATTAGAATTATCACAATGAGTTTAAATCAATGTTTCTGGTTTATTTAACAAAACTGTAAATATTTTTAGCTGTTTTAGATCTTAAGTTATATCAAATTTTTGAGGATTTTAAAAAAGCTTACCGCAACTGAATCATCCACCTTGGTGCAAAAAATTCTGGGGGAAATTTCTTTTAATTTTTTTAAAAATGTGTTTATGTTTGGTTCCTAAATACTTGTACTTTTGGCAAGAAAAAGATCCAAATTGCACACGAAATTTGGAAAATTAAATTAAACGTCTTAATAAATTCTTAAAAGGCATGCCCATGATTAAAGAAGCCAACAGCGACAGGGTTAAGTTTTCTATCATATGAAAATACAAAAATATGATTAGAGGCACAAAGAGATCACATGTGCTACCATTGTTGAATTCAAAGGGATTTCTATGGTCCTGGGGGGGGGGGGCATTGCATCTTTTGAAAATTAAAAACTCAAAATCTCATATTTTCTGGGGGCGTCTTATTTCTTCGGCTGGGTAAATGTCCTCTCCAGACCACCCCCTGGATTCTATATTATCGATAGGTATAATTCTACGCATAATTAATTAATAGTTATGTATATTTTTGTGTGTATTAATTATTTAATTTTTTTTGGATATTTCTATTTTTGTTTTCCACCGAATATAAGATGGCTACTGAAATTCAATTTCATTTATAACAAGTAAGAAAAATCTTGCGTTAAGGATAGATTACGTCACACATTCCAACACTTCCTGAAATCTTTATCAAAACTTCGTTATTTAGGGAAATAAGATTACTCTCTATTACCAAATATGCATTCAAGTACTTTTGAACAGTCCTGTATGTGATCTGTCGGTTGATATATATACTATATAATAGGGAAATTCAGTTTAACAAGAAAATGCCTAGCAGTTAAAATTTCTCTTTTAGCAATTTATACTACCAGTTGGAAACATATCTGAATAATTTTAATTAGTCTTGTAGTTTATCTAATAGCTTTAACCCTTTAAGCGGCCTAACCGGGTTTTTCCGTCACATAGGTTTTGGATTCAAAGGCTTATTTAACTTAAAATTTATATTAATGCTATTTTTTTTAATTGCATAGGATAAATAAATATCTAAGATTGTAGAATGGAAGTATTCATATCAATATATTTCCTTAGCTTTTATTTTATGAATCATTAAACTTGCATGTAAAATTTCGTAGGACGCTTAGTGGGTTAATACAGAACAGTATTTTGATAAAATTTATTTTGAATTAAAACTCTCTTTAAACTACTGAAATCACATTCTCAAATATTATCATTAATAGGGGTCCATGTATCTAATACTTTGCAGTACCCTGTATATCATTTATCTATACTCTTTAAAGATTTCTTAGTTAATTGAATGCAGCTCTACTTAAAAATGCATAGCTTATTTAAAAACAACCTTTAAGTAATTTACGCTCATATTCAGTGATGTTTGCAATCTCTTTTGTGTAGCCTGTATATCAATTATAGCATTTATACACATCATATAATATGCATAAATTTAGCGCATTTATTTATATCATAATTAAAATGCATTTCATTCACCCATCAGCCATCGGCAAATACATATTGAGTATACAGTACTTCAGAAAGAATTTGCTATTTGAAATTTTTTATGTGTCCATGTGAATGCTATGCACTTCCTGTTATGCATAATTATATCGTATAATCGCATGAATATATAACTTATATATAGCCTCAGTGACGTATGTCAATTTTTTTTAATCATAAAACAGTTTAATATATTCAAAATATGCCGCATATAATTATCCCCTTTACCATTATACAATGGAACTCTTTTGTGATGCCCTGCAAATTAATAATAACTATTTCTTTGCTGCATATTTAAAAATATGCATAGTTTAGTGCAGTTCGTAAATGGATATAAATTTTAATATCTTTGACAAGGTGTAACATCTTTAAAATTCATTTGAAACGACTTTTTCCCACAGGTCGTAATGTAATGGTAAACTTTTGTCTACTCCTATAAATAAATTAATCATGGTAGAAATTTAATTTGAAATAGGGTTCGTGCTAGGGTAAACGTCAATGACCTCCGAAATTTTCAGGGAATTCCGAGTATGTTTACGGGAGTTAGAGCGTGGACAGATGGACAGACAAACTGAGATCATAAACACTTTGAAACTTTGTTGGAAAGTATTAAAAACCTGTTTTGGTTGGTATTTATTAATAATTTAGTATAAAACTTCATTAGTATTGATGTTTCATAATTTAAACAAAATTCAACTGGATGGTTGTAAATTTTTTTGAGCTGACACTCTATAAACAGTAAGCAAACCCTATGTTTCATCAGAAAAATCGTTTCTAATAAATATTCCGCAAACAATGATAAATAAGACAAATTACTACAGTAGAACTCCGATATTTCCGAGCAATTGGGACGAGACCCAATCCGGATTATTGAAAATACGGATTATCCGGAGATTGAGAAAAGGAAATGAAATAAAACATTCTTATGGAAAATCAACTTTATATTAAAAATACTGAATTACAGACAGTAAAATATTTATTTTGTAATTATAAAGTCTTCTGTTGTTCCAGTTTTCTATAACTTTAGCGGACCGCACGGTTCCGCATCCACTTAAGCATAGTTAGTTTGTTTTATGTAGTTTCCATCTGATGTTCAAAATAAACCATTAATTGTTGTAAAAGATTCACTGTTACATTTTAGCTAATAGCTTTTGATGGCTCGTCATTGATAATTTTTTTTGTCTGAATCATCTTCCTTTTCAACTTCTTCAGTTGTACATAAAGCGATTATTTCATCATTTGTAAATGAGGCGCAAACTTCATTATTTTCTGCTTCATTCAGCTGCTAATGTCGGTGATATAATCATCTTGGAAATCATCAGTTTTTTTTAAACTCAGAATACGAAAATGAAATGAATTAATGTTACCGAAAATATTCCGATCGCTTTTCAAACTTTGAAAAAAAAATTACAGACCAGACTGACCCTGAATATGCGGAGATCCGGATTAACGGGGTCCGATTTAGCGGGGTTTTACTGTATATTTTTCTCTATCGACTAGATTCAAAAAGCTAAAATCCTATCATTGGGTCATTGATTCTATGTGTTCAATTTGTTTCCCCAAAGAAATCTGATAAAACAAATCCCTAGACTATTTTTGTGTTTTGTAGAAACATTTTGTACAGCGTAAGAAAATAAGATTGTTATTGTCTTTTAATGTATGACTATCTCTTTGGCGTTTAAAAATGTTAGATTATTTCTATTCAGTAAATGAGACTCATTTTCGTTCTAAGAAAACCACTGTTATCCAGTTGGACACAATATCGCTATTATACTTGGTAAAGATAAAATTATAAGATCAGTAGATATTGGCATTAAACTTAAAATGAATGTGTTATTTGAGAAGAAATCTTTCTATTATACATATATATACATATATACATATTTATACATACATACATACATATATACAGGGTGTCCGAAAAGTCTGGAAACGGTCGAATAACTCGAGAAATACATATGAGATTGAAAAAAGTAAATATACGTGTTAAATATTTTTGAATAAGCTACTCAGTGATACCAAATTTGACCTTCGTAACCGACCCCCTGGGGGTCAGAGGGGGTCCAACTTTGAAATCTTAAATTATAACCCCCATTTTTTATTGCAGATTCACATTCTACGGACAAAAATACATAACTTTTGTATTTGATGTTTATTTCGAATCCTCGTTTATCACGGTCTAATCGAGCATATTAAATCGATACATATTTCGGCTTTTCCAACGGGATTTTCCCTAATCGAAACTAATTGGGGAGAATTTATGACATCAAATTCCTCGTCTTTTACAAGAATAGCGTTTCCTGAAAATCACCCGTGCCGATTATTTCGATTGTGCTACACAGTTAAAAATTTGATCCATTTGCTGTAGCTTCACTCCACAGCTTTTATAGAATATCTCTTTCATGACCAACGAGAATGTTCCATAACAGAGTAAAGTACACTATAAAAAAATTGACCCTTTTGCTGCATCGTCACTCCACCGCTTTTATAGAAAACGATTACTTTACTGTGTTATGGAGCATTCTCATTGGTCACAAAAGAGATATTCTATAATAGCTGTGGAGTGACGCTGCAGCAAATGGGTCAAATTTTTAACAGTGTAGCAATATTGAAATAATCGCCACGGGTGATTTTCAGGAAACGCTATTCCTGCAAAAGACGAGGAATTTGACGTCAAAAATTCTGCCCAATCAGTTTCGATTAGGGAAAATCCCGTTGGGAAAGCGGGTATATATATCGATTTAATATGCTCGATTGCACCGTGATAAACCAAGATTTGAAATAAACATCAAAAGCAAAAGTTACGTATTTTTGTCCGTAGAATCCGAATCTGCAATAAAAAATGGGGGTTATAATTTAAGATTTCAAAGTTGGACCCCCTCTGACCCCCAGGGGGTCGGTTTCGAAGGTCAAATTTGGTATCACAAAGTAGCTTTTTTAAAAATATTTAACACGTATATTTACGTTTATCAATCTCATATGTATTTCTCGAGTTATTCGGCCGTTTCCAGACTTTTCGGACACCCTGTATATACACATATATATATATATATATATATATATATATATATATATATATATATATATATTCTTTTAATATATATTCATATTATATACACATACTAGCGGCCTTCGCCCGCTATGCTGGTCGGTTTAGATGGACAGGCGGGCATTAAATATAATTTATTGTTAGTATTAAATAGTTTATTACTATTAAAACGCATACCAAACAATGTCTCAATGTATAATTATGCAATGGAATACTTTTGCGTGGCCCTGTAAATTAATAACAATTATTCTTTGCCCCATAGATTGTACAGAATGTATATTATAATATATACTTCATAGATACATATGAATTTTATTATGTTCGAATCAGTGTAACACCATTAAAATGCGCTTGAAACTTTTTCCCCATTGACCATAATGTATCGGAATCCTTTTGATTGTTCCTGTAATTGAACTATGTTTCCGATTTTCGTAAAATTTGAAATCACTCGACAAAATTATCTAATAATTATATATTTTACGTTTCAAACGATTCGGTTGGGTAGTTTTTGAGTTGTTGTATGCGGACGGACAGACAGACGAATGGGCAACTCGGGATCCCGAGATTTTTTCCCTTCAATTCAAAACAAACGCGACGTTTCTCTGTTTCCGGGATCGGAGGAGATAGCGTTACATGCATACATACATACATACGTTCGGATTTTGGTGTGTATGAGGACCCCAGACGCCAAGGGGTATGAGTGACAAAATTGAAAAAAAAAAATAACTAAGGGCACAGACGACCCGGAAATATGCTTTTTTTTTCTTTTCAGGTATAGAAATATTATTGTTCTTCTAATTTTGTGCTGCGTTCTGAGAGATAAATCACTTTTGCGAATAATAATCAGCATTGATTAATTATAAATTTAAAGAAAATTGTACTCATAGTTTTTTTTTACAGTTATTAAAATAACAGTTCAGAGATCAGAATGAAACAAGCGGTAGTTGCCTATTTTAATTTAGTCAATTATTATTGATGTTCAAATTTAACGTGAATTATCATTAAACTCAGCTTCACCAAATCGAAATTTTTATCACTTGTACTCCTCGACTTCTAAATTTGTCATATATCTATAGCTTGTGGTAATAATCAGGTAAGGCACATTTTTGAAAAAAAAATTAGATATTTTCATCTTTCATCTGCCATAGTACTGAAAAATGAAAATCGAATATTTCCCGTCATAGGGTAACCATACATTTTCATTTAAAAATTGAGAAAACAGTAATAATCGGTAGTAATAAAAAGTGCATAAATTAACGGTAATAACCAGATAAGATTTCTATTTATTTCGTTGTTTCGTCGTTCGTTGAATCGTCTATAATTATAAAAATAACATAAAAATGTAATCCTTCTATAGTAAAAAAAAACTAGCCTTAAAAGGAATGACTCCTGGAATGATGCTGATGTGGAAGATTTCCGGAACTAACGAATCCGGTTTGTCCACTCCTTCCATGAGTCGAATAGACCAATCAGGAAAGGACTCCGTCTATGCATCGCCGTATGGGTTACCATAAAGAGAGGAAAGGTTACCATCGCCAACAATCGCCAAGTTTGTCGCCAACTTGGCGATATATCGCCAAATTTGGCGACCAAATTTAGTTGTCAAAAGTGACGCCAACTTGGCGATAACTGTAATATTTCGCCAAATTTTTAATTTCTTTACAACACCAGTCGTTTGATGCATTATTTGAGAGGTTTGCAACTGCTTATTCATATAATGGATGTCTTGTGTGTTATCCCCCATTCTGCTCCCCAGGGGGGACACATTTTTAATTTCTTTACAACACCAGTCGTGTTACACAATATTTGAAAGGTCTGCAACTGCTTATTCATATTATGGGTGTCTTGTGTGTCACCCCCATACTCTGCTCTCCCCAGGGGGGGGTCACATTTTTAATTTCTTTACAACACCAGTTGCGTGACACATCATTTGAAAGGTCTGCAACTGCTTATTCATATTATGGATGTGTTGTGTGTCATCCCCCACTCTGCCCCCCTGGGGGGCACATTTTTTTTTCTTTACAACACCAATTGTGTGACACATCATTTGAGAGGTCTACAACTGCTTATTCATATTATGGATATCTTGTGTGTAACCCCCCTCTGTCCTCAGAGGGGTCTCATTTTGTAATTTCTTTACAACATCAATTGTGTGACACATCATTTGAAAGGTCTGCAACTGTTTATTCATTTTATGGATGTCTTGTGTGTCCCCCCACTCTGCCCCCCAGGGGGCACATTTTTAATTTCTTTACAACACCAGTCGTGTGATATATCATTTGAGAGGTCTGCAGCTGCTTATTCATATTATAGATATCTTTTGTGTCACCTCCCACTCTGCCCCCCCAGGGGGGTACATTTTTAATTTCTTTACAACACCAGTCGTGTGACACATCATTTGAAAGGTCTGCAACTGCTTATTCATACCATGGGGTATTGGCGAGCGCAGCAAGCAGGGGTAGCCAATAATTTGGAATCGCGAAGCGATTACGCGGGGGGTTGGCGAACATAGCGAGCAGGGGGGCGGGGCCCCCCTAGTAACATAAAAAAGTAAAAAATTGACAATGTATTTAATTGTTATGAAATTAATTCTTAAAATGTAAATAAATATTTAATTTTATTTACATTTATTAAAAATAAATGTAAAACGGTAATAACCAGATAAGGATTACATTTTTAATTGGTTCTGAATTAATAAAAACCATTTATATATAACTATTTTGGCAAAAAAGAGGCTTTTATATCCTAATATGAAGCAGTGAAAATTATTACGTTCTAATCTATTTTATAAAAGTTATGATAAAAAGACATTTTTAAAAACTTTAAACGTTAATTACTCAAAATATAAAAAATGTGCCTTATCTGCTTATTACCGGAAGCCACAGATATATATGTACATATATGATTGTATATACTATTCTTATGTTTATAAGCAAATTATCAGATAAAAACTGGCAGTTATGTAATGAGTGCGTTGACAAAAGGAATATAAAAGAAAAGTTTTCTACTTATAACGAATACCGAAAAAAACGTTGAAAGACTGAAATGTTTCCTATCATGAAATTAAATATTTTACATAGATCCAATCACAAACCATATATCATGAGCTTTAAAAGGTTCATTCTTTAAATTAAAAGGTGACAAATAATAACAATACACATGTTAAAAGTCCAAAAATATGCACTTAAATTTCCGAGTGCTTTCAGAAATTCCGACCAAATTTCGCAGCCAAAAATTACTTCTGTCAATAATTGCTTTTTCATTCCTTTTAATATAAGGTACCTGTGCATAATATGGACACCTTAAGGGAAATTTATTTTTTTCACCCTCATGTACACGTGATAGGACTCCAAAAATATATGACCTTGATCCCTAGACTGTTGACTATCATTAATCAAATTACCGACCTTGTAATTATTCAGGTTTAATTTAAATGATAAAAACAAAAAATATTTACAAATGTCCACATAAGGAACCACCAGTTCCTATTATGGACAGGTGGCTCCTTATTCACCTACTAAATAGGGTGTAGAGCCACTCTTCTATGGAATTTTAGAGGAGAGAGGATAAAAAGAATATATCTTAAAGTATTGCGGGGGTGGGGAGAGCATAATAAATATCTTCAGAACATGCACTTTAGAACAGGGGGTCATTTTCGGTTGTTGCTCTTCGAAGACCGATGCAAAGCACCTAAGTTGCTACGAAATATTATGAAATAATATAGTTGGTTTTGATTAGCCTTCTATTTTTGTGAATCTGAAAATTTACCAGCTCTACTTCCAATGTGGGATAAGGTTTCCATATTGGGAATCAGGTGTAGTTTTATTAAAACTTGTAATAAATAAATAAAGAAAAAATTTTAAGCAATATACGGGATAGCAATCGAAAATATGTTTTAAAAGCTTTCTCAAACACTCGACTTTTCAATATTTAAAGTAATTTTACAATATCTAATAAGAATTTAAACTTACCTGTAATTACGATCAGCATACCATGAAACAATAAGTTTCCTTCTAAATAGCGAACAGCGCGCTTTTTTTTGTACTTTCTTGGCTTAATTATGTTTTCAACTACTTTTCTTCACCGACATCTAGCGCGATCTCTCTATCAAAATTATTACTTAAAAATATTAGGGGTGTCCACATTATGAGCACTGTCCATATTGGGTACAAATACCTTATAACTTCGAAATCAGAGAGTCTGTAATTCTTTGAGTAGCTGAAAGTAAATGTAGCAAAGCTTCGGATTAAACTTGCGTAGAGGAAAATCATTATTTTAAGTATTTTATCATATCATTATATTCATTTTATCATAATCATTATATTAAGTATTTTGTCATATTTTTAGTAAATGGTCAAACTCATATTATATATATATACATATATATACATTAAATTAAATTTTAATTAAATTCCGACAGTGAAATTTCGCTTGAAATTATTGAATATTTATTACGTGAATTATGACACTGCTAATTAAGTTTAGAGCAACAGAATGAAAAATAACCCGGAACCCTTGGAGTTATCGCTCCAAGTGCTCTACCATTAAGGCTATGAGGACGATTGCTAAGGTGGAAACCTTAGCACATCTCACTCACATATGTTGCTAAGATTGCAGCTACAGCACGAGATGTGATAATCTTCATGAACGCTCAATACTTCGGCGCAACATGAGACATAAGCAAAGCCATCATTGGTAATCATACTCATATACAGTAGAACCCCGCTAATTTGGACCCCGTTAGCCCGGATCTCCAGATAATCTGGATCAGTTTGGTCAATTTTTTTTTCAAGTTTGAGAAGCGATTTGGCTAATTTCCATTACATAAACTTGTTTCATTGTTGTATTCTGAATAAAAAAAAAACTTTTTTCTGAAATCTCTTTCGAAGAATACCTTAAGTTTTCTTACTTAAATTCTTATTTAAACTACATCCAACGAACTATTCATGCTCAAGCGGATGCGTGACCGTACGGCTCGCAAAAGGTATAGAAAACTGGCAGAGCAAAAATTATAAACTTT
Organism: Maratus speculifer; assembly: GCA_964019185.1. Lineage (NCBI taxonomy): Eukaryota > Metazoa > Arthropoda > Arachnida > Araneae > Salticidae > Maratus > Maratus speculifer. The sequence continues at coordinate 150,032,212 of OZ025290.1, read as the reverse complement.
TTTATTACAAAGTAAAAATTTCTACTGCCTGTAAATAATCAAAAAGTTAAACATAAATGTGATTTTCCGTAAGTATGTTTTATGTTATTTATTTTTTTATTCTCCGCATAATCCGAATTTCCGATAATCCAGATTGGGTCTGGTCGCAATTAATCCGAATTATTGGGGGTTTATTGTATATGTATATATATATATATATAAACATTCAATAATTTTCAACAGTGAAATTACGCTTGAAATTATTAAATATTTATTACGTGAATTATCACATTGCTAATTTAATGTAGATCAACAGAGTGAAAAAAATCTAAGACGGGTGCTCATGATTGTGCGCCCATGAAGACTATTCCATCTTGTGCTGTAGCTGCAGCCTTATTAACATATGTAAGTGAGAGGTGCTAAGCTGCGTGTCGTCATCGTAGCTTAAATTGTAGAGCAATTGGAGTGTAATTCCGGGGATTCCGTGTTCGATTCCCGGCATGGACATTTTTCACACTGTTGATCTAAGCTTACAAGGAAGGTCTCCATACTGGGCATACACAGATTAAAAAAAATATTAATTAAACTACTTATGTATGTAATAAAGGATCAGTGAAAATTAACGGCGGAATTGCAGTGAAAACATGTAAAAAAATAAAATACTTTCCAATATTTGGCGTGAAAAGACGAAAGTGTCATACGGTTTGGCGAGCAGCACTTTTCCCGGCCAAACGATTTTAATGCAACTGAAAACTTTTGGATTTTTATAATATGTGTAAATGGTATATATTAAATTTAAACATAAACAATGAGATAGTTTAAATATTTTATACATATGTACATATTAAATTGCATATGTATATATTATTTGTTGCTGTAGTTATTACATTTACATATGGAAAAAATATTTCATATATAAAAAATTATTATTCAGTAAAAATATTTTGATACATTTAAGCGTATTCAAAAATAAAAGCCATATGTTGCCATAGCAACAAAATTGAAATGACAATTCTCAACTGGACTTTGAACTTACACCAACTTTAGTTAATTTAAATTTGAATTTCATTTTAAATCGCAAAATTTGATGGTTTCATTTGAATATAAATACATATAAATATCAGTACAACGAAATTATACATAAAACAAACTAAAACTGACAAAAAGAAAGATATTTAATTTATCTAAACACGTTTATAATGAAACTTTTTTCCTTTAAAATGCATTTTCCTTTAAAATGCATTCATCGCCAATTGATGATAAATCGCCAAATAACGAAATTTTCATTATTTTTTTTACGAACAGGGTACAGAGGTTCCGCCGAAATTTTTTTTATAAACGTATATATCCTCATGAGAAGAACATTCTGTAATTTTTTCAGATTTTTCGGATTCAGAAATCAAATACTTCCCCCATCCCCCTCAAAAAAAAAAACAAAAAACAATAGAGGTAAGCAGGTTGGCGCATGCTAAGCGCAGCTGCACAACGTATACCAAAGTACTCGAAATAATCAAAAGCAGATATCAAACATAAAAGAAGATTTTAAATAAGATGGAATTGAATAGGGTATAACTAATATTTCCATACTGACTGGTGTCAGCTTCAGTTCTGCCATATATTCCATGTAACTGATAGACAGTTTTTCTCTGACAATGTGCTTATAAAGATAATAATAGTATATACAATCATATATTAAATATTTATTTAAAAAAAGAGATTTCTTCTCAAATAATACGTTCATTTTAAGTTTAATACTGATATCTACTAATCTTTTAACTTTATCTTTACCACCGATATTGAGTTCAACTTGATAACGTAATGTTTTTATCGATCCCCCCCCCCCCCCCCAAAAAAAAAAAAATCTTATTTACTGAATAGAAATAATCTAGCATTTCTAAAGACCGAAAGGATAGTCACCAAATAAAAGACAATGTCATTCTTATACCCTTACACTATACAAAATGTTTCTACAAAACACCAAAAAATCTCTAGGTTTGTTTTTCCGATTCCGATTTTTGAGGGGAAACAAATTGAACACATAGAATCAATGACATTGTGATTGGAATTTAGATATTTTAACCTAATCGATCGAAAAATTTAGTAGTTTGTCTTATCATTTTTTATGGAATATTTATTAGAAACGATTTTCTTAAAAACATAGAATTTGTTTATTATTTATAGTATGTCAGTTCAAAATAATGTATATTCCAGTTCTGCTATAACGAAATAAATAAATTGGCGGCTTTTGTATAATTTTTTTTTAATCTGAAGACATCAATTTCTGGTTGATTTAGCCATCTATGTTATAAGAAAATAAGCGCTAAAAACGATGAATCAGGCGTAGATTAGGAAATACAGTCGGGTCTCTATATAACGAAATCCATTGTTCAGTCAAAAAATTCGTTATAAAGAAAAATTCGTTAAATAGAAAACGGCAAAAAATTTTAATGCTTAAATTTTGAAACAGTATTGTTTTTTAGCTGTTTAATTAAGTTTTTGAAATGTTTAACGGAATTTTGCTGGATTCTCAAACATTTTTTCTACTTCCTTTTTTTTACAGTTTCCAGTTGTTTTATTGATTATTTTCAAAATTATTACTTTATCAGTGAGCTTATCCCAGCCTATCCTAGGAACGATTTTATGCAGATGCAGTAGAGAATCGCACCAGCATAGATGATATTTAGTAACAATTGTTCATTCAAATGATCTCTCAGAGCAAAAAATGTTCCCAGTCGCCGCTCACAACAAGCATCTACTTTAAACTCTAAAAGTAATATGTGTTAGTTTAGTTAGATGAAATATTGCTGAAAAAGACGGACTTTTCTGAAATTTACTATCCAAACAAAGAAACAAACAACATTTTCAAGACGACAATGGAATAGTTTTATCTTTTAGGATGCTTTGTGATATGCTTCAGTCTTTCCAAGAACGCATACTCATCTTGGTTAAAAGAAAGTAAAGTGTTAGCATCCAAACAAGCTGGAAATTGCACGTGAAGAGAAGCAAATGAAGGCGTTCGTACGATAACGAAGTTTTAAAAATATTACTCTCATATATCAATCTCATACAATTGTAAATAGTGAATTATAATTAAAACGCTCATCAAACAATGTTCTCCCTATACCATTATGCAATGGAATACTTTTGTGTGGCTTGTAAATCAATAACAAACGTTCTTTCAACCACAAAGTATGTAAAATGTATAATATGTACTTTATAGTTGCATATAAATTTTATTCATTTCTCATGAGTGTAAAACCATTAAAATGCATTTGAAACATTTTTCCCCATTGACCATAAAGTATCGGAATACTTTTGATTGCCCCTGTAATTGATGTATGCATCCGATTTTTATAAAAATTGAAATAACTCGACAAAATTATGTAATAATTATGTATTTATATTTCAAACGTATAAAGTACATTTGAAATTTTTTCCCCATTGACCATAATGTAATTGAAGACTTTTGATTGCCCCTGTAATTGATCTATGCACCCGATTATCAAAAAATTTGAAATAACTCGACAAAATTACGTGATAATTATGTATTTTAAATTTCAAACGATTAAAATGCATTTGAAACTTTTTCCCCATTGACCGTAATGTAACGGAATAATTTTGATTGCCCCTGTAATTGATCTATGCATCCGATTTTCATAAAATTTGAAATGACTCGACAAAATTACGTGACAATTATGTATTTTAAATTTCAAACGATTAAAATGCATTTGAAACTTTTTCCCCATTGACCGTAATGTAATGGAATACTTTTAATTGCCCCTGTAATTGATCTATGCATCCGATTTTCATAAAATTTGAAATGACTCGACAAAATTTTGTAATAATTATGTATTTCAAATTTCAAACGATTCGGTTGGGTAGTTTTTGCGTTGTTATATGCGGACAGACGGACGGACTGAACGACAAATATAGGTGCTACGTATTTACATAATTACGAACGCACCTAAAAAGGATGTTTTTCTTAAGGGGAGAGCGGGGTTAATGCCTTTTTTTGGACATAAGGAATACGATAGAGGAGTGTATCTATGAAATATAAACCAGAAATTTATGAAAAAAAGTTATTCTACAAATAATTTGAAGCGTTTTTTGATCATTTGAAAGAACATTTTTCAAAAAATTCGTTAAATGGAGATATATATTTCGCTATATGGAGGTATTTTTAAATGTAATTATGAAAAAATTGACCGCTCCTGCAAAAAATTCGTTCAATAGAAAAATTCGCTAAGTGGAGTTTCGTTATAGAGGGTCTCGACTGTACTTTCCAACACTAACAGAATATTAATAAGAAATTTCATTTTGACTGCAATTTCTGTAGAAACCCAAATTCAATCTATCTAATAACTGCTCTATACTGTTGAGCGACTGCAAAATTTCGTGTCCGATTTCCGATGTACGTTAATTCTTTAATATTTGCTCTACTTTTTGAAAATATGCCACTTTATTCCCAGCGAAAAATATGAATACAATGTTGTAATTTTTAAAAATCAAATTCGTAGGCTTTTGAGGGAGTTTTTAAACTTTTTTCATTATTTTACATTTATATGTACATTTTTAAATGCTTTTCTAAAAAAAAAAAAGAAAAAAAAATAAGTAGCCCGATAAGTGGCTTGGAAAATAGCGCTTTCAGAAAGCGCTAAGACTTTAAAAGAATTTTTTTTTTTCGATTTCAAAGCTTCCTAATGTAGGGCTTTAACACATTCGCTGCCACTCACGTGCCAACGTTGAAGGGTCGCTCACACGCCAACGCGTGATGTGGGGTGATGTCCAATAGCCAGTCACGCACTGGCGCGGGAAAATCTTTTGCTGATTCTTTCTTATAAAAAGTAAATCGGCTTGGGAAAAATCCACTTCTACAGTGCGGCATTAACTATCATCACATCTTCACGTAAGCACCACCAAAAGAGCCTCGTTTGTCAAGCAATCTCTTCACTAGTAATCTGTGGATTTGTATTCACTAAATCATGGATAAAATCATTACCATCATGAAAAAGAGCACCCAGAGCGAATTTCATCCTTTAGATAAGCATTTTCCAGCTCCCCCCCCCCCCACGTACCCCTTTCCTAAGCTTTTCATTTCAGTGTACCTCTTTCAGCATAAACATGCCCCATTTTCCTCCTTCCACTCAACTAGATAATGCAAATATGAATTTTTTGATCGGCAATCTTCTTATCCCAACCATGTTAATAATCGATAAAAATGATATTGTCATTTCTAAAATTTTTGTTACATTTAAATTTTTTTTGTGATTTCCATCATTACCGATATTATTTTCATGTACCGCCAGCAGGCCCGCGACATACTCCAATTTGGGAACCGCTGTTTTATATTGAAATCAGTTTTCAAACCACTTTTCACTGCATACTTTTAACTGCACTTTTTGTCCTAGGAACGGCAGTACGATCCAAAAAAAAAAAAAAAAAAAAAAAAAAAAAATCTGAAATGTATTTTTTAGAACTCTTTACTCCTTTCTAAAACTTATACAGCGGAACATGACGAAAATGTACACCCAAGAAAAAGAATCGATTAAAACTACAAATTACTACAATATTACAGAAACTACATGTTTTGTTGAGTACATTTTGGTTGTTTTAAGTGAATTTTTTAGTTAAAGTAAAAAATCGGTTTTGTTGCTCAGACAAAAAAATGTTGTTAACACTCTTACACATTTATGCAATTTTAACAAAATTTCATTTCCATTCCAACAATATTTTCTTATTTCTGCAAAATTTAAACTGATGTGCAGTAGCCATAACTATTTCACGTAATTTTGTTTAATTGACTTAGATAGCTATAAAGGATTAACATAAATTTTGGATAATAAAGACTTTTCAAATTGAGACGGATTATTGACGTTATTATTACGTTATTATGCATTTCGGATGAAAATTGTGGACGGAAATATGCAAAAAAAAAACCAACAATATTTTTTTGTTTATTCAAACAAAATTTTCATTGACCCATATTTAAACGAAAAGATTTGTTGGGCAAAAGAAATTTTGGTTGATTCAACAAAACATTTTTTGGGGAGTAACTTTTTATTTTCCGTTCAGAATATTAACATTGCATACAAAGTTATTTGAAAAACATTTTTTAATATTATGATCAATTACGACACATGTAGATAACTAACTGTTAGGTAATAATATGGTTATAAAAGAAATATATGCGTAGTCAAAATTGCAAGTTTCTGCTATCTTTAGAATAGGGTACGAACTTTTTCATTCACCCAAAAAAAGTATGTGTACACACTGGATCACTAGAAGTAAATCAATATTGATAATATTTGGCATATAAAGCCCAAATTGCTCCATTATTATATTCACCAAAAATACATTAAACGGATTAACAAAATTTATTAAATATTAGCTTTGCATTGAAAACTTTTTAAAGAAAATATCACTGTTGCCAAATATATATATATATTGATTTACATTGCAAAAATTTGCAAAAGTAGCAATCAGAAATACTGACTGTAAATCACAATGGGAATTTGATATATATATGTTACAGGCCAAACCCGATTTTAGGCGAAACTAGATTGGCCTAGGCCAAACTAGTTTATCCTAACGCCCATCGGATAGACTAGTTTTTCCTAGGCCAAACCGGTCTATCCTAACGCCCATCGGATAAACTAGTTTTTCCTAGGCCAAACCGGTCTATCCTAAGGCCCATCGGATAAACTAGTTTTTCCTAGGCCGAACTAGTCTATCCTAAGGCCCATAGGACAATCTAGTTTTTCCTAGGCCAAACTAGTTTGGCCTAACTCGTATAGGACAAACTAGTTTAGCCTGCTGTTTATTGGTCTGAACTAGTTTCTCCTAGGCCGATCTAGTTTATCCTAGGCCAATTCAATTTGGCGTGATTTTATTGAATTCAATGACCGCCACAGCGCCAACATTCTAGTTTGTCCTAGGCTGATTTAGTTTATCCTAGGCCAATTTAATTTTACGTGTTTTTAGCTCGCAGACGTCAAAGCCTGAGAAATAATGAGTTCGCAGGTTCTGTATGTATGAATGTACGTATGTATGTACGAATGTACGTACGTATGTACGTGCGTATGTACGTAACGTGATAACTCGTGATAGAAATATCCGATTTGCTTCAAATTTTGGATGCACGTTCATTGATATAAGGTACTTTTCTGATTAATTTTCGGAATTCATTGGATAAGAATAAAGGGCAGCGAACGGGAGGCTAGTCCCCCACCGTTAATTTAGAGAAATGGATTTTTGATGCAGAATTATCAGTTTTCATTTAAAATTTTAGATATAGGATCATTCTGACAAGGCGCCTCCATGATTAGTTGTGGATGTTTATTGTTTAAGTGTAAAAAAAAGGGCAATGTAGGTTAACCCCTCCACATAATTTAGATAAATGGTTTTTGACGCAGAAATTACGGAATTGCTTCACATTTGTATATAGGTTCTTTCTGATAAGGCGATTCCCTAAATAGTTTTGGGGATTAATGGTTAAGTATGAAGGGAAAAATTACATCTCTTACATAGAAAAAACTAGTTTATCTTATGGGCATTTAGATAAACAAGTTTGGTGTAGAAAAAACAGTTTATCCAATTGGCATAAGGATAAAATAGTTTAACCGAGGCTAATCTAATTTAGCTCGAAAACGGGTCTGGCCAGTAAAAAACATATCTTTCACTAGAAAAAGTATAAATGTGTGTCAAGAGTCATTGCTTATAACACCAATATAGAAATTTAACATGTTCGCCTTAGAGACATGATGCATTGGACATGGTGTTTGCTTTTTTTCTGCACACTCGTGCTAACTGAGATCTGACTTGCATTTATTATTATTATTATTATTATTATTATTATTGCATATTCGAGCCAGAATTAATCTGAACAAAATTTGCAATCGAGCAGCGTTTTACATTTTTGAGAAATTAATTACCTGTCGACATATAAGCTATTCTTCTCACGGCGTCAATTTTTTTTTCGTGAAGTCGTAACCAGAAATTCAATTCAAAACGTAGCTTTATTATTTTCTCAAAGATACATCGCTTTTATGAAAAAATGGTTTATGCCATTCGATTGTATATTATCTGAATCTGTTAACCTTATGCATTTTCGAAAAGGAAGTAGTTCATAAATGTGTTAGGATGTAGTTCTTTAGGATTTGAGAAAAGCCTTAAGGAATGACAGAGAAATATATTCACAAATCTACTTTTTATTGAACGGATTCAAAAGTTATGATATTTATAACTCTCATATATTTTCTTTTGTTCTAAACTACATTGATTATTTAATGAATCCGTATTTGAATATTGAAACTCTAAGAATCTAGATAATCATTAATACATTGTGTATTTTCCATTCTGTGAACACAACATAAATTAAAAATACATTGTAAATTTATTCAATAAATATATAAGCAGTATTTTTTAAAGGAATCTTAATTGCATGCGAAATAAAACCTGAATTTTTTTGCAGAAATTGAGTAGGGTCAGATCGAGCCGAACTGAGTCTTTTTTCACTGATTTTTGTACAGACAGAGCTCTGCCTGTACAAAAGTAAATAACATTAAAGTCAATAATAATAATTTGCTTGAATACGCAAACACCATGTCTAATGCATCATGTCTCTAGGGTGAACACGTTAAATTTTTGTATTGGTGTTATAAGCAATGACTCTTGACACACATTTATACTTTTTCTAGTGAAAGATATGTTTTTTTACTGGCCAAAGCCGTTTTCGAGCTAAATTAGATTAGCCTTGGCCAAACTATTTTATCCTTATGCCAATTGGATAAATTAGTTTTTTCTACACCAAACTTAATTATCTAAATGCCCATAGGATAAACTAGTTTTTTCTATGTAAGAGGGTAATCGTTCATTTTCCCCTTCATACTTAACCATTAAACCCCCAAAACTATTCAGGGAATCGCCTTATCAGAAAGAACCTATATACAAATGTGAAGCATATCCGTAAATTCTGCGTCAAAAATCATTTATCTAAATTATGGGGGGGGGGTAACCTACATTGCCCTTTTTTTACACTTAAACAATAAACATCCACTACTAATCATGGAGGCGCCTAGTCAGAATGATCATATATCTAAAATTTTAAATGAAAATTCATAATTCTGCATGAAAATCCATTTCTCTAAATTAACGGTGGGGAGTTAGCCTCCCATTCGCCCCCCCCCCTTTTTTTTATCCAATGAATTCCCAAAACTAATCACAAAGGTATCTTAACAGAATGAGCCTACATCCAAAATTTGAAGCAAATCGGATATTTCTATCACGAGTTATCGTGTTACGTACATACGCACGTACATACGTACGTACATTCGTACATACATACGTACATTCATACATACAGAACCTGCGAGCTCATTATTTCTCAGGCTTTGACGCATGCGAGCTAAAAACAGGTAAAATTAAATTGGCCTAGGATAAACTAGATCAGCCTAGGACAAACTAGAATGTTGGCGCTGTGGCGCCATTGAATTCAATAAAATCACGCCAAATTGAATTGGCCTAGGATAAACTAGATCGGCCTAGGAGAAACTAGTTCAGACCAATAAACAACAGGCTAAACTAGTTTGTCCTATAAGAGTTAGGCCAAACTAGTTTGGCCTAGGAAAAACTAGATTGTCCTATGGGCCTTAGGATAGACTAGTTTGGCCTAGGAAAAACTAGTTTATCCGATGGGCCTTAGGATAGACCGGTTTGGCCTAGGAAAAACTAGTTTATCCGATGGGCGTTAGGATAGACCGGTTTGGCCTAGGAAAAACTAGTCTATCCGATGGGCGTTAGGATAAACTAGTTTGGCCTAGGCCAATCTAGTTTGGCCTAAAATCGGGTTTGGCCTGTAACATATATATTTAATACTAGTGAAATCTGATCAAACTACAAACTCCTGAAAACTGCAGCATTATTGTGTTCCACTATTATCAATATTATCTAATATGTAGGAATTATTGCCGTAGAGATGTTTAAAAAAATAATATTGATTCATTATTGATTTCATGCAAAAAATCGAACATATCATGCCAATCAAAGTCCCTTCATGGCAAACTTCACAATGCATGTAATTTACACACAAATACTTATAGTTTAAGTCTGGAATGGAAAAGTTAAAAAAGTCTTTTTGAATTTTTAAATAATTGTATTCGATGTAAAAAAAATAACAATAGATACTTACATTAAAGTACTTTTAATTATTAATAAAGATTAAAATGAAGGCCTTGTTAACATGCACATTTTTTTACAAGTAATGCATTTTATTACAGTTTGGTGATTCGCCTATAGTGATGTACCAGATACACTGTAAAATAAAATGATTTTTAATCTAAAAATATAATATAGCCAGGAATTAAACATAATTAAACTTATACCAATTTACTCACGATTGAAAAGATGCTTCTTTTATCAAAAAAAAAAAAAAAAAAAAAAAAAAAAAAAAAAAAAAAAAACCAACAAATTTGAGAGATTTAAAGATGAATTAAGAAGAAAAGAATTTTTTGCTGATTATAAATTTCGAAAATGCTACCGAATGGCTTTTATATTATACTAATAAGTTATTCTAAATCGGAACAAAGGTTTTTCCGTTGTAAAGCTGTGTAACTGAATTTACAGAAGCAAGAATAACTAAACAATTTTAATTTTAATTTTATTTTGCGAAGTTAGGGTGCTTGTACGTGTAATATGTTTGTTGAATTGGAAATATTTATTTGAGAATTAATAGCATCTGAAAAACTTTTATTCCAGATTTTACATTTGAATTATTAGAAGTTTGTACACTATGAAAGCTGCTCGGAAATGTTGGTCAGTAAAATAATCTTTAGATAATAAATGTTTCTTTAAATTAAAGAATCTTTTTCCTTTACAAAGATTAGGAAAATTAAAAAAAAAAAAAACTTTTTGGAATCGTGGGTGTTTTAGAAGAGGTTATCTTATAATCTTATATTTCATTTTAAATGTATTTTCATAGATTTTTTACTTACCCATCATATGTAGTATATGGTAAGTTTTAGAATAGTTTTGAAAATCGAAATTTTTTTGACGGATTTACACATTTCAGGTACTGGAGATTCTGAAAAACATATTTTTAGAATTTTTTTTGTCATACGTTCGTTTGTGTGTCCCGAACAAATTGAGATAGAGACTTGGATATTTGTATGTACTTGGTATGTAAGAATGGAACGAAGCCTATTTAATATCAGTAACCTCGATTATCAGGAATCATTTTTTCGGACTCTCGAAAAATTCGTTCTGATGAAAGATATATAAAATTTTTCCAATTTTTTTAATTCAAGGAGAGGATGTACAAGACAATAAAATAACAAAATTTTGCATAAAGAACGAAGTCGATCGGATAATTATTTGCTGAGATATTTGCAATCCTGTTTCTCATATTCTTCGATTTTTCATTATTGTGTTTTTCATTCAAATTTCAATTCAAAGGTATAATTTATTTAGAAATGAAACGCGTAATCCAACACTGTTGTGATACCTTCGAATAGTAGCACTTCCTAAATGTAGATGGCGCAACGATACCGTAATCTGTTTTGTGAGGCAATGCATGTTGGCCAAATAAGATCGGAGATGTAAGAATGTTTTGTTTTTCGGATGCTGCGTGAGCGGCTATTGTATGATTGTGTAAATAAATGATGGAACTATAAAGGTTGTTTCCCTGGTGGAATTACAGTACAAGTAATTCGAACCCACACGATATTATAAAGTGGCGACTAAGATGGGATTATTTACCCATATTATTTTGTTAAGAAAAATATTGTGAAAAAAAAGTAAACGCCGGGAAAAGAAATGGCTGTTGAAAAAGAAATTATTTCACTGGGTCGGCTAGAAGAATATGACTCAAAGGTTCCTTGGACAATTTATGTTGAGAAAATGGATTTTTATTTCTGTGCGAATAATATAAAGAATGAAGAAATGAAAAAGAATATTTTGCTTAGTTCTGTTGGTACGATAACATTTACGATTTTAAGAGACATTATTGTCCCGAAGACGTTAAAGGAGATAAAATATGAAGATCTTTTAAAAAAAGCTAAAGAACATTTTTCTCCTTGTCTAAGTGAAATTGTGGAGAGATTCAAATTTCAGAAACGTCTTAGAAAGCCAGGGGAAAGCATAGCTGAGTTTGTAAGAGAACTTAGAAGATTGTCTGAATTCTGTAATTTCGGAAACACCTTAAATGACCGCCTGCGTAACCAGCTTGTGTTCGGAATACAAGATGAAAAGATACAACAAAAGCTGCTCGATTGTAAGGAATTAAATTTCCAGACTGCGGTGGAGATCGCAGAATCTTTTGAATCTGCGGAAGCCGGTGTGAAATCACTACATATAGGCGAAAGTACAGCTGTCAACCAAGTGCGCGCTAGAGTGGAGAAACCGAAACCAGAAAAGTTCTCTCACCCATTTAAGCCCAAAGAAGAAAAATTCGCGTCTGAGAAACCATGTTTCAGATGTGCGAAACATCACAATCCTAAAATGTGCCCTTTCAAGAATGCAGAGTGCCATCTGTGCCATAAATTTGGCCACCTAAGAATTTGTTGTAGGAATCGTAAATTTATGATGAAAAATGATAAACAGAACAAAAACAGTAAAATTAAAACTGTTCAAGAGGAATATTGTTTTAATTGTGAGGACAACAACTCCAATAGTGTAACATGGCAAAAAAATATAAAAATAAATGGTGTGAATGCTAAATTTGAAATTGATAGCGGGGCGGCGCATACTATAGTAAGTAAAAATGTGGCAGAAAAATTGTTCTCAGGTAAGCTACCTTTAATTAAATCTAAAGTTAAGTTACAAACTTAACTGTAATCTTAACTGTAACTTTTTAACTGTATCAGGTGAGTTAAAAGTAGATGTTTTTGTTGATGAATATTGTATACCTGATTTAAAAATATTAGTTATTAAAGAGCAAGGTCCGAGTCTAATTGGAAAAACTTGGTTAAAAGCATCAAAATTATTTTGGTCTAATGTAAATATGATTAAAAGTATTTCGAAAGATGATTTAATTAGAAATTTTCCAAATGTTTTTGCTGACGGGATCGGTACAATAAAAGGTCCTCCCGTTTCAATAAATTTGAAAAAGGATGCAAAACCAGTTTTTCTTAAGTCTCGACCTGTTCCGTTTGCTTTGAGAAGAGCTACTGATTTGGAATTGGAACGATTAACAAAAGAGGGTATTTTGAAACCTGTTGATCATTCAGATTGGGCTAGTCCTATAGTAATTGTTCCAAAACCAAATGGTACTGTTAGAATTTGTGGTGATTATAGAGCCACAGTAAACTCAAATACAGAAAACGATAATTATCCTCTTCCTAGGATGGAAGAATTATTCTCTAAATTGTCAGGTGGAAAATTCTTTACTGTTTTTGATTTAAAAGATGCTTATTTACAACAACCTGTAGATAATGAAAGTAGTAAAATTTTAACTATTAATACTCATAAAGGATTATTTAATGTTTTAAGATTAGCTTTTGGCGTAAAGTGTGCTCCTGGAATGTTCCAGAGAAAAATAGAGAATATATTAAAAAAATATGAGTATGTTGGTGTATTTTTAGATGATGTAATCATAAGTGCTAGGAATGAATCAGAACATTTTGAAAGAGTTGAAAGTGTTCTGAAATGCTTTTCTGAGCATGGTATAAGATTAAATAAGGAAAAGTTAAAATTTATGGTTTCGGAAGTTTGCTATTTAGGACATAAAATTTCTCAGGAAGGAATTAGACCTATGCCAGAAAAAGTTAATGCTATTTTGAATGCACCTATTCCAAATAATGTGTCACAATTGCGTTCATTTTTAGGCTTAATTTCTTATTATAGAAACTTCCTACCTAATATTTCAGATGTCTTAGAACCTTTACATAGATTATTAGATAGTAATGTTAAGTGGACATAGTCAGAAAAGCATGATAAAGCATTTCAAAAAGTTAAAGAATTATTATGTACATCACCTGTTTTAGAATTATATGATGTTAACAAAGATATTGTTTTGAACTGTGATGCTTCAGAATATGGTATTGGTTCTGTATTAAGCCATATTATTGAGGGTAAAGAGAAACCCATAGCTTATGCTTCTAGAACTTTAAATAAAACTGAAAGAAATTATGCAATGATAGATAAAGAAGCTTTATCTGTAATATTTGGTGTTACTAAATTTCACCAATATTTAGCTGGTAAACAGTTTAAAATTATAACAGATCACAAACCTTTAATTAGATTGTTTGATCCTATTAAAAAGGTACCTGATACATTGTCACCTAGAATGCTGAGATGGTCGCTTATGTTAGCAGGATATGATTATACAATTGAGTATCGCGAAGGTAAAAATAATAAAAATGCGGACGCATTAAGTAGATTACCTCTCCCAGAAACTGTAAATATAGCAAGTAATCCTGCTGAAATAATGTTTGTGTCAAATAATAATGATTGGCCTGTTACTTCTAAAACGATTGCAAAGTGGACAACTGAAAATCCTGTAACTAAACAAATTTTAGAGTGGGTACTACATGGATGGCCTCGAAAGGTTAAAGCAGAAGAATATCAACCTTATTTTCGTAGAATGGATGAAATTTCCTGTTTAGAAAATTGTTTATTATGGGGGCATAGAGTAATTGTGCCAGAGGAAGGTAGAGAATATATATTGAAATTGTTGCATTCTGTTCATCAGGGTATGTCTAGCATGAAAGCTAAAGCTAGAGGGGTGGTTTGGTGGCCAAACATGGATAAGAAAATTGAACAAATGGTAAATTCATGTAGTAGATGCCAAATGTGCGCGAGGGATAATCCAAAAATGAAACCCTTAGAATGGAAGTCTGAATTACCCTGGGAAAGGATTCACATAGATTATGCAGGTCCGTTTGAAGGGAAATTTTTTTTAATAGTAGTTGATTCTTATACAAAATGTTTAGAAGTAGAAGTAGTGCCCAGGACCGATAGTAGAAATACTATTAGAGTATTAAGAAGAATTTTTGCGACATTTGGATTACCTTTAGAATTAGTCAGTGATAATGGATCCGCGTTCACAAGTGAGGAATTTGAGGAATTTCTTAAAAATAATGGAATTAAGCATACACCTATTCCACCATATCATCCGTCGTCGAACGGACAGGCGGAAAGATACGTGCAAACTGTGAAAAATTGCCTTAGGAAACTGGATAAAAATGACATATCATTATCAATTGCACAACTTTTGTTAGAAAATCATTCAACTCCTCATTCGGTGACTGGTAAAACTCCTGCTGAATTAATGTTTGGAAGGCCAATTCGAACAGCCCTTCATTTGGTATTACCATCAAAACCTAAAATACAGCAACCCCTGCACAAATTTAAGCTTCATGAATTAGTTTTCGTTAAAAATTTTGGAAAGGGAAAGAAATGGGTAAAAGGAAAAATTATAAAATTATTAGGAAGTAGATGGGTTTTAGTAAATATATGTGACGGAATAATGTGTAAGCGTCATGTAAATCAGTTGAGACGTAACAGAGAGATAAGTTACGAAAAATCTGAAAGAATTGAAGAAAATGACCACAATAACAAAAAAATGTCAGAAAGAGTTGAAAATATGGGTTATAGTGGTAAAAATTACAATGCTTATGATAATTATGAAAGGGTTAATAAAAACCGTTTTTCTGAGATTAATGGAAAATTAAAAGACCAACGTGATAATGAGAATATTATGGAACGAAACAAATCTCAGCCTTCACATGATATTGTAACAGGTACTGTTGTAAGTAATAAAAATGATGTTATGACAGATATATCTGTAAAGGACACTGTGACTAAAAATAATGATGAGGACTCGAAGAAAAGTGTTCCAGTTCGAAGAAGCAATAGACCAAGATTGCCTGTAGTTCGTTTGATCTATGAGGAGAGGGGTGTGATTTCTTCGAATAGTAGCACTTCCTAAATGTAGATGGCGCAACGATACCGTAATCTGTTTTGTGAGGCAATGCATGTTGGCCAAATAAGATCGGAGATGTAAGAATGTTTTGTTTTTCGGATGCTGCGTGAGCGGCTATTGTATGATAGTGTAAATAAATGATGGAACTATAAAGGTTGTTTCCCTGGTGGAATTACAGTACAAGTAATTCGAACCCACACGATATTATAACTGTAAACTGTTAGTTCATATGATTATTATTTTTAGAGTTATAAGGATGTTTCTTTTACGGAATTCGGTACTACTTGAGTAGTTTGGCGTTTTATGTAATTTGTTGAAGTGGGTTCATCAGCAAATCATTAATAGAGCATTACAATGTTTATTAAAAATAGTTAAGTATGCATTTAAATTTTGTTTTGGAATTTCAATGCATTTTATAAGTAATTTTTCCATGTTTTATTATCACATGTTATAGTATGCATATCCATGATGAGTATGTATTACGGTGACACTTAACGATTAGTTTTATTCATTTATTTTTATTATTATTATTTTACATTGTAAGGACATAAACAAAATATTCCTTCTGATACTTTAAAAATAGTGTCTCTTTCTTCCCTTCTTTTATTAAATTTCATTTTATAAATATTCATTTCAAACGGATATTAATTACATATTGTCTTTAATTGCGATATGTTTTGAAAACTCATATAACTGAAGTATTTTTTGATTAAATTTCAATATTTATTTAATGCCGTGTAATAATCAAAACATTACACATATTGCACATCTTTTTTTAAATATAAGCAGGGTAATTCCATTTTTTTCAGTATAATTATTAATGAAGCGTCTAATTAGTGTTTACACGAATTGAGTGCTCAAAATCAGCGTACTATTTAATGAGCACATTATGAAGAATTAACATACATTTTCAAAAATTTCTACCTCTAATACCTTCATTACTTATATTTAGGATGTACTCATTATTTTTAATGCGTTCAATTAAGCATTTCAAAAATTATTAAAACTTAATTAAAGGTTGCTTCACCAAGATTACGAAATTCCAGCAGTTAAAGTTATCGGTTCTATGTAAAATAACTCCTAATTTTAATAGAAAACTACATCAATAGAATTAATATAGTGTGATACTAATTTGGTTAATTAACGAATTTTGATTTTGTGTAAGCATGTATTTATTCATAATTAAAGAAAAATTAAATGGAACATATTACGAAATCATTATGAATAAATATATAGAATTTTAAAGATTAAATTCTGTTTGATAATGTTTATGAGGTTGTTAACAAAATTCGATAAAGACAAAAAAAGTAAGTATGTAGTAGAACTTACAAATTGTTAAGGGTCTGGGGACTCTTAAAATTTCAAAATACATTACAAAATTAGGACAAAAGTACATTAAAATTAGGATTAATATTTACAAAACTACATTAACAGCGTTAATATAGTGTGATACTAATATTGTCAGTTATCGAATTTTGATTTTGTGTAAGCATGTATTTATTCGTAATTAAAGAGAAATTAAATGGAATATATTAGGAAATCATTATGAATAATTATATAGAATTTTAAAGTTTAAATTCTGTTTGATAACGTTATTGAGATTGTTAACAAAATTCGACAAAGACAAAAAAAAGTAAGTATATAGTAGAATTTACAAATTGTTAAAGGGTCTGGGGACATAAAATTTGCGAAAATTTTATTTTGTTTGATGTTAAACAGTTATTTTTTCTGAACATTTTGATGCAATTGTTTCATTGAAATTTCATTAGAAATGAAATTATGAGTTTTAGAATTATACTCTCTCAATAGCTGGAGCTGTGTTTCCGTAAATTTGAGGTAATTTTTCTAAAAAATGACAATTAAAAAATGGTAATTAATGTTTTTTTGAAGCAGTAAATGTTTCTTTAAATGACGACATCTTTTTTGGTTTAAGAAGGTTTGGAAAATAAAAGAAAACTTTCTGGAATTGTGGGTCATTAGGAAGAGGTTATCTTATATTTCCTTTTTAATTATACTTTCAGCGACTTTTTATGAAGTGTTGGAACATAAACAAAATGTTCGTACTGATAATCGAAACAATAGCATCACTTTCCACCATTCTTTTTTTTTTAAATATCATATCATAAATAGTCCTTTCAAATGAACATCAATTATATGCTCTCTTTAACTGCGATATATATTAAAAACTCATATAACTGAAGTGTTTTTTTTATTATATTTCAACATATATTTAATGCTGCATAACAATCAGAACATTACACATATTGCACATCTTGTTTTAAAATACAAGCAGGTTAATTCTTATTTTTTTTCGGTATGATTGTTAATAAAGCATGTAAATAGTTTTTATATGAATAGAACGCTCAAAATCAGCGTATCACTTAATGAGCGCATTATGAAGAATTAACATGCTTTTTCAAAAATATCTTAATCTAATAAGCTTCATTACGTATGTTAAGGATGTACTCATTATTTTAAACGCATTCAACTAAGTACTTCAAAAATTATAAAAACTTAATGAGAAGTTGCATCTCCAAGATTATGAAATTTCAGCATGTTTGCACTTTTTAATGAGATGTAAAATTAATTGTAATTTAGATAGAAAACTGCGTTAACAGCGTTATGATAGCGGGATACTTAAATGATCAATTTTCAAATTTTGATTTTGTGTAGGCACTCATGTATTCGTAATTGAAGCGAAATTAAATAAATGGAACATATTAGGAAATCATTATAAACAAATGCATAGAATTTTAAAGATTAAATTCAGTTTGGTAATGTTATTGAGGCTGCTACACTCTAAAAAATAAAAGTGTAAATTTGCACAGAAAAATGTGTAAATCGATGATACAAAAACGATTTGTTTTTATGTGTAAATTTGTGTGTAAATTGCCAAAATACACACCTAATGTGTAAATTTCAAAATACACATTTCAGTGTGTAATTTGATAATAACAATAAGTGGGTAAAAGTTATAATAATCACTCATGAAATACCCACATTAACGTGTAAATTGCGCAAGAATACACATATATCTGTGTAATCTTCTGTGATTACACTGTTAAATGTGTATTGCGCAAAAAACACACATTATTGTGTTATTGTAATTTACACAGTTCTTTGCGTAATATGCAAAATACGCATATTCGATGGAGGTTCAATAACTATTGTGTCTAGTGCATATGAAATATCTGTACTGCAATGGGTTGATGTAGAATATGGATATATTTATGCTTAGTTTTAGAACCGTAGCTGCAATATTCATATAGTTTTGTAAGGAGGAGTAAAATGGGAGGGAGGTGTAGTTGAAAATCTGATTTTTAGCTTATGGGGCTAGATTTGTGACAGTGGATTCGATAAAAGTATTGTTGTTTGGACTGGGGATCATAATGATGTACACACTTCTCATCCACTATCACAAGTGTAGCATCATAAGCTCCAAATCAGCCTATCACACTCACTCCCCTCCTCTTAAAAACTCCCCATAAATAGGTTTTTAGAACTTTACCCCTCCCTTTAAAACTATGCTACTATAGTAGCTACGGATCTAAAATTCAGCATATAGCCATTTAAGACATTAGTTTTTGATATTCCTCATCAACCATCATAGTACAAATATTACTTCTCTGTTAGTGGGGAAGTATGGGACACATTGTGAAATTTTCAATTTCTTTAATTATAAAATTGATTCTTCAAATTATGTTTCTATATTGCTCAAGGACATTAGAAAGTGTTTCATTTTGTATTCTATAAATCAAAGTGTTTCTATTTGTGTCAAGTAAAGTTGATTTTATTATTTTTGTAAAAAATGTCCCATTCCTCCCCACTCTCCTCTAAATGTACACATAAAAACTGCTATTTTATTTTCTATATTCTTCCTTGCTTTTTAATTTTATATTTTCCCCTCATTTATATATTATTCAGAACATGCAATTAAAAATTAAGATAAAGAAAAATAATTAATTAATTAATGATAGATTTTAGACTAATCAGATGGAATAATCATAGTTGGTAAACTTGCAATCTCCACACTTTTTATTTTCAGAGTTCAGACTCAATTTTTCATTTTTTATTTTTCAGACTCAAGATACAAAGTCAATTATATTGAAGGTACTGTGTTACATACAGTTATAAAAGTAAAATTTAAAATATTATAAAAAAATAACAAAGAAGGTATGTAAACTTCATCTCACATACACACACACATATTACCTGCAAATATTTTAGCTAATTTGTTTATATATACATAAATCACCTATATTACATGTTGAAATGTTTTCTTTTCATAAATATTCATCATTACAAAGAATTTGCCACATAAAATATCATCAGGACTATCAAAAAAGCTGTTGAATCATTAAAGTAACATCGTTTGCATTACATTTATATTTAGAAATTTGTGTCTTAAAAAAAAGAAAAAAAAATACAAATATATTTTAGCATTAATGAAATTAATCCTATCTACATAAATGAAATTTTCAGATATTCTAATTAAAATTTTAGATATCAAACCAATGTGTATTTTTATTTATCAGCTATAGTAAAAAATAAAACGAGAAATACTGTGTCTATATCCAAATATCAATTGACTCTTATAAATTTTCGAAATTAAAGCTCGTAGAATTTATTTGATAATTACATTTGTGTCTTAAGTGTATAACTTAAACTCACCCGGCGGGGGATATTTATGAAGAGGGGGAGGGAGAGAATGATAAGTTCGATTTTGAATATTCATTATGACACAACTGTTATATTTTTTTATATACATACAATCATATGTTTTATGTCATATAACTTCTGTAATAATAGGCAAAATTGGAATGGAAAAATGCATATTTGAAGAAAAAGCCATTACTTTAATCTAAATTTTCTTCAGAATTTTTGATCTGGAGTTATTTTAAGTCAACGTATTTGCGCCCTTTTGCAATTTACTTATGTGTATTTTTATTAAATCTATAATTAACAAGAAAAAATTATGTGTTCTTTACTATGACTATTTTAGTGGAACATAGTTCTTCCGATGTAATATTTTCAAATTAAAACACAGCTGAAAATTTAATGTAATTAAGAAAAAAAATTAAAAGATTAATTTCTCAAAATTACGAAATGTAACGTAGAAACTCAAAAGTAACGCTATAATAGTTTTAATCGATGATAAACTTAGTTAACATTATAAGTTTCATAATTTAAAAAAAATTCAATAAATAAATAAAACTCAGATGAATTGTTTAACTTATAAATCAGAATATATAATTTATAGATATGGTATATATTTGTATAATAGTTTATAAATAAACTAAAATATCTTCCGCACAACCGAATCAAAATTTAACACCTCCCCCCGCCCCCCGAAAAAAAGGATGTTAATGTTTATTTTGCTATTGTTAACATACATTCATAAATTCTTTTTAAGATGAAAATTTTTCAAGAAATAAATGACTTTAGATAAAACAGTTGTTATTTTAATAGACATTTATCAGGAGTTATGTAATGTTGACATTTTTTAAGGCAAGTAAATTATACGTGTAAAAAAATCTTATACGTAAAAAACAGTCCAACATGTATCATACACATTTATACATAAATATAAACAAATCAGATAAAAAGAATTGGAGGTAATACGGACGTATGACATTCATACCTTATATTTTATAAGAGAATAACTTATTATGTACTATATTTTTCTGAACGAGAGCGATTGCAATCAGCTGGAACCACCATTAATTTTCAACTTAAACATGATGAAGCCAAGTCAACGAAGATTACGATTTTAGTTTTATACGCTAGTTTTATTTGCTAGATTCGCGTCTAACTCGGGGTTGAAGTAGTTCCTGAATACAACCATCAATTGCACTGCGAACTGAAGTTAAACTAAAATTACAAGTTAAACTTTGAAATGGATAAAAGTTTACAAGCTACCATACGGCTCAAATAATTTAGGGTAAAATCAAGCATACTTATATTTGATGTTCAAAATGTATAAATAACTCAGGATACGAATTTAGAATTATCTTAATTACATGAATTATATTTTATATTACATATTAAATGAATTCGAAATAGTTTTTAGATTTTAGTGAAGATTAAACTACTATCCTTTTAATTAAGGGGGGGGGGCAGAAAAAAGAATACCAACAGTACAAAAAATATAATTTAATTTTATGAATAAGCATAAAGTGGGATTATATCTCTATTATAATGCCTCGTTATGAAGTCGTCCTAATGTCGCTTTAAGAATGAAATCTAGCACTATTACTGAAAATTACAAGTAAAATTGTGAAAAAGAGCAGTCTGTGGGATGGCTGAAAGAAATTACGATTTAATCAAAACCTAGAATTATACAATGAAGCATTCTTATATTTGATGTACAAATTTTAAAAGGGAATTCGGAAAACGAAATTAAAATTTACTAATTGAATGAATAAAATTTTACGTTACATGTAACAAAATATTTGTTGCATTTGTTACATGTGTCGAGATTAAATTTTTTAAAATTCTTTTAAATGTTCACCTGCTGCTGAAACGGGGAGAGTGAGAGAGGTGGTCAGAGTATCTTATAAAAATAAATAAATATATTAATTTATTACTTAAAAATACTGTTACAGCAATGCAATGACACCATGTTATTTATGGAATGGGTTTACTAAAATAAAAAGTGTAGCTCTGAATAATATGTAAGCCTCCTATCCCTTTCGTAACGTCTACTTTAAAATTCACGCATTTATAATTTTTTCAACACAATAATTAGTGTAATTTCAGGAGTAATCTACATTTACATATTTTTATGAGTTTATGCACTGATAACAAACTTACAAACTTAATGCCATAAACTAAACACACATTAAAATAGGTATTTTTTATGACAAGTAGGTGACTTTAGAAATTTACACTCTTACCTATGTGTATATCATTATGTGTAAATTACAATAACGTACCAATTTGTGTAAATTCAGACATTTTTCAGCATTTACACATTTATTTATGTTTTTCAAGTAATAACAAAATACACACTTTGTTTGTTAAGCTAAAATGCACATAAAAACAGGTAAAACTTTGCAAAAAGTGGGTAATTTTCATGTCAGGTGTGTAATTTTAGGAATTTACACACACATATATATATGTAAATTTGCCTAATTTACCCTTTTATTTTTTAAAGATAATAAGGGTCTCAGGACACTTAAAACTTCAAAATTTTCGAAAATTTATTATTTTTCTACGTTAAACATCTATTTTTTCTGAACATTTTGATGCAAGTGTCTCATTGATATTCCCATTAGAACAGAAGTTATGAGTTTTAAAATTACATCCTATCAATGGCTGAAGGTCTGTTTCCGTAATTTTCGATAAAGACAAAAAAAATAAGTATGTATTAGAATTTACAAATTGTTAAAGGGTCTGGTAATTCTTAAAATTTCAAAAATTTTGAAAATCTCATTTTTTTCGACGTTAAACTGTTATTTTTTCTGAATATGTTTTCTGAATATTTTGATGTGATTGTTTCATCGAAATCCCCATTAGAACAGAAGTTATGGGTTTTTGAATTACGAGTAGAATCCCGTCGAATTTGACGAATGAAGTATGTTTAAAAGACCCGATCGATTTGGTTTTTAAAAAAGCAAAAGATTGAATCAATATATAATAAACATATTTCCAAACTTAATGTCAAGTTTGCCAGTTACAATTTTGCATGCAAATATTCGCACATCTTCAGTTAAAATTGTAATCTGAATGCCGGCGAAATCCAGAAATTTTATTTTATATGCACTCACAGAAAAATAGTTTTATTAAAAAAAAAAAAAAAAGAATTTTATTTTTACTATAACATTATTTTCACTAACTGAAGTCATCTGAAAGTGAAATCTCAGTCTCAGTGTCCATAATAAAAAGAAATATTGAAATGTAATATTGTTATGAGTAAAAATGCGATGTTTTAAATAGTGACGTCATTTTCGCTTCAAATGTTTTTTAAAAGTTACTTTTATTAGTAATATGAAAAAGACATTCATAATGATATTGTAATTCCCATTTATCTGGTTGCTGAATGACATCATTTTCCTCATTTGAAATTTTTCTTATTTTGCTTTAGACATTAATTTTTATCATAAATTATTTTCTGTTATTTTATTTCCATTATTAATATTATTTCTCAGTAAATATCTTTTTTAACCTCAATTAGTGCATAATTATAAGCAATCATTTTATTGTGGTTAAATTACGCTACAACAATTAACTTTTTTCTTTTCAATGCGACGACATGTTCACTGATCAAATTAAGCTTCTGACTGGTGGAAAGTGATAATGGAAAATAAATTTTTTATTATCGAGAGAAAAGCTAAACTGTGTTGCCACCATTTTGAAGAAATATCGTAAAAGGCATTTAAAATTAAAAATTAAATATAAAAAGGAAATAAATTAAAAAAATTAGCTAAAATGGGCACAACTACAAATATTTAGCCTTCATTTTAAAAAATAATTAACAAAATTGGTTGAGTAGAAAATTCAGGGCTGATGACTAAGAAAAAACAGCCAGGTATTTTAAATATATAGATTGTATGAATGTCTCGTTTTATCGGCCAGATTATGAAAAAGTGGGCCACAATTTTTGACACGACACTTTTTAGCTTGTCTGAACGGAAAGATAGCATTGGAGGCTAATAGAGATTTAAAAGAATATTTTTTTCAAATTTGTCTTAAAATAGCAATGAATGAAGATTCTTAAACTTCATTATTTTCTTAATTCTGCAATTATAAAAGCTATCTAAAAACATTTAATTACTATCTAAAATATTAACAGCTATCTAAACTTAAAAAAAAAAAAAAAAAAAAACATTTAATTGATGAATAATAAAAAAGAAGTAAAACCGAAATTCGCCTGATTTTATAACAGACAATAATTTTGAAATAGGATATGCATTTTAATGTTTTCAATTTTAAGAGAAAATGGAATGATTCTTCTGCCTCAATGACAAAATTGATTCTAAAAACTATAAAAAAATTAATATCTCAAAAACAAATTGAGATATTGCTTTCAAACAAATTGCATTAAAATGTATATTTTTTTCTGTATACGACGATGTAAATATGTAAAATATGCAGTGTTTAGAATTGTAAAATTTGCAGTAAGAGAAAATTGCAAAATGGAAATTGGATAAGACAGTGTTGCAATTCGGGATATGACGTATGCGTTACGCACAGATACGTTTGGCTTTTATAATATAGATACTCTTTCAATAGATGAAGCTGTGTTTCCGTAAAATTGAAGTCATTTTTCTCCAAATAACATTTTTGGTATTTAATGTTTATTTCAAACAATAAATGTTTCTTTAAATGACGAAAATATTTTGGTTTGCGAAGGTTTGGAATATAAAAGAAAACTTTCTGGAATTGTGGGTTATTCGGAAGATGTAATCTTATATTTCCTTTTTAATTATACTTTCATCGACTTTTTTTAAGTATAGGAACATAAACAAAATGTTCGTATTGATAATTGAAAAAAAGCATCTCTTTCCTCGAATCTTTTATTTAAATTTCATTTTATAAATACTCCTTTCAAACGGACATTAATTATATACTGTCTTTAATTGCGATATGTTTAAAAAACTCATATAACTGAAGTGTTTTCTGTTTAAATTTCAATACATATTTAATGCCGTTTAATAATCAAAACTTTAACCTTATTGCACATCTTCTTTTAAAATATAAGCAGGGTAATTATTTTTTTTTTCAGTATGATTATTAATGAAGCATGTAATTAGTTTTTACATGAATAGAGCGCTCAAAATCAGCGTATCACTTAATAACCGCATTATGAAGAATTAACTTGCTTTTACAAAAATTTCTTCCTCTAATAATCTTTATTACTTATATCAAGGATGCACTCATTATTTTAATGCGTTCAAATAAGCATTTAAAAATTATTAAAGCTTAATGAAAAGGTGCTTCCCTAAGATTATGAAATTTCCGCATGTTTTGCAGTTTTCAGGGTTATTTAAAATTACTCCTAATTTAAATAGAAAACTACGTTAACAGCATTATTATAGAGCGATACTAATATGGTCAGTTTTCAAATTTTCATTTTGTATGGGCATTCATGTATTCGTAATTAAAGAGAAATTGAATAAATGGAATATATTAGGAAATTATTATGAATAAATGCATAGAATTTTAAAGATTAAATTGAGTTGATAATGTTTATGAGGATGTTAACAAAATGTTATAAATACAAAAAAATGCAGGTTTGTAGTAGAATTTACAATTTGTTAAGGGGTCACCAAATTCTCAAAACTTAAAAATTTTGGAAATTTAAATTTTTTTCGATGTTAGATTCCTATTTTTCTGAATATTTTAATATAATTGTTTTATTGAAATTCACATTAGAGCTGTATAGAGTTTTAAAAGTTAAATTCAGTTTTATAATATTATTGAGGTTGTTGATAAAATTTGATAAAGACAAAAATTTACAAATTTTTTAGGGGTTTCGAGATTCTTAAAACTTCAAAATTTTCGACAATTTAATTATTTTTTTTTATATTAAACATCTACTTTTCTGAACATTTTGATGCAAACGTTTCAATGAAATTCCCATTAGAACAGAAGTTATGGATTTTAGAATTATACTCTCTCAATAGCTGAAGCTATGTTTCCGTAAATTTGAAGTCATTTTTCTCCAAATGACGTATTTGCTATTTATGTTTCTTTCAAGCAATAAATGTTTCTTTAAATAAAAAAAAATTCGTTTATGAAGTTTTGGAATATAAAAGAAAACTTTCCGGAATTGTGGATCATTCGGAAGAAATTATCTTATATTTCCTTTCTAATTATACATTCATTGACTTTTTTTAAAGTGAAGGAACACAAACAAAATGTTCGTACTGATAATTAAAAAATAGCATCTCTTTCTTCCATTCTTTTATTTAAATTTTATTTTATAAATATTCCTTTCAAACGGATATCAATTAAATAATGTCTTTAAGTGCGATATGTTTTAAAAATTCATATAACTGAAGTGTTTTCTGTTTAAATTTCAATACATATTTAATGCCTTATAACAATCAGAACTTTAATTTATTGCACATCTTGTTTTAAAATACAAGCATATTAATTCTTATTTTTTTCAGTATGATTGTTAATAAAGGATGTAATAAGTGTTTACATGATTATGGTGTTTAAAATGAGCATATCACTTAATGAATGCATTATGAAGAATTAACATGCTTTTTCAAAAAATTCTTTCTCTAATAACCTTCATTACTTTTATTAAGGTTGTACTCATTATTTTTAATGCGTGCAACTCAGCATTTCAAAAATTATTAACATTTAATGAAAAGTTGCTTCACCAAGATTATGAAATCTCAGCATGTTTGCAGTTTGCTGATCTAAATTTATTCCTAATTTAGATAGAAATTTATTTTAATATAGTACGATACTAGTATGGTCAATTTTGAATTTTGATTTTGTATAGGCATTCATTTATTCGTAATTAAAGATAAATTGAAAAAATTGAACATATTAGGAAATTATTATGAATAAATGTATTGAATTTAAAGAAGATTTATTTAACATAAAATCTAGTTTGATAATGCTATTGAGGTTGTTAACAAAATTCTAAAAAGACAAAAAATTAGGTTTGTTAGGTTAGTTGGGATTTACAATTTTTTGAGGGGTCTGAAAACTTGTAAAACTTAAAAATTTTCGAATTTTTTCTCCGATGCTAAACTTGTATTTTTCCGAACATTTTCATCTGCTTCAAGGATATTTCCATTAGAACAGAAGTTATGGATTTTAGAATTATACCTATTCAATAGCGGAAGCGTTGTTTCCGTAAATTTGAACCAATTTTCTCCAAATGGCATTTTTGAGCATAACGCACACTATATCTAATGAACCTCTGAATATTTTTTTTATTAAATTTCCAAAAACATATGATTAATGTTCGTCTACATAAACTGAAACTAAAATTTATTTTTTATTGTTAAAAATATTTTTCAGGGAGTTCTAACTTTGAAATTAAAAACAAATTGCATTGGACGAAGAACCCTTTATATTAAAAATATAACAAATCGAAAATTGCACCTAAAGCGGTGCAAATGAGGTACGTTCGCACTATAACGAAGCTTTTAAAATATTAAATCTTGGTGTTGTTGTATACAGTACTTCGGATACAGTATGGTAGCCAAAATCTTTTGTGTGCTCTTGTAAATAGTATCTGATTTCTACTATACAATAAGTAACTTATAGTAAACTTCAGCAGCATATATCAATTTCATAAAATCTGAAGTATATTAATATAATCAAATCGTATATCAGTATATACTTAATAGATGCATATGAATTTTATTATGTTCGAAAGAGTGCAACAGCATTAAAATTGACTTGAAAATTTTTCCCCCATTGGCCATAATGTAAAAGAATATTTTTGATTGTCTCCGTAATTAAACTATACATTCGATTTTCATAAAATTTAAAATGAATCGACAAAATTATTCAGCAATTATATATTTTAAATTTCAAGCGATTGAGTTGAATAGCTTTTGCTCTGTTATATGTGGACAGATGGACGTATTGAACGACGACTGTAAGTGCTACGTATTTACATAATTATGAGCGCACCTGAAAACTTCTGAATATTTTTTAATGAAATTTTTAAAACATATGATTCGTATTCGTCATTATAAACTGAACCTAATTTTTTTAATTCTTAAAAAAGTATTTTTTAGGGAATTATACCACTGAAATTTTCAAAATTTTGCTTTAGCTAAATATAACTTTGTCTTAAAAATTTAAATATGCTTAAATGCAAATTTGTTTACGTTCAGGGTGTTCATTATCATGTGAAGTAGGAGTAGTTAAGAAAATTTTAATCCAGTTGCAAAATTTATTTTGTAATTTTGCATTTTTTTTTTCAATACATGGAATGATAGAGAAGACTTTTATTTTTCAACCCAATAAAAAATGTGTTTTAAATTCATGAATATTTTATGGTATTAAATTTTGAAAATGTTCTTTTTTTTTCTTTCTTTCCAATTTTAAGAGACCTGACATCCCTTAACTGACATAAAAAAGAGGTGCAACTCTTAATCATATTTTAATTATATTAAAGATTATTTAATTGCTATTTACTATAAAAGAGCTGTTCAATGAATATTAAGGTAGATCGAATTTTTTTTTTCACAGTATCAAAACCTACGTATGCGGAAAAAATATTCTTTTGGATGGATATTAAGGGAAAAATAATTAAAAAAGCTAATTTCAAATTTTAGTGTTTCCGCAATAGGGTTGAATTTTGAAAAAAAAAGTTGAAAAAGACCTAATTTTGGTTAGATGATTTTTGATTCAAAATAATAGTTTAAAAATAAATAAAAACCTACCTATGTGTAAAAGATGTTATATGCTGAGTTTGAGAATAATTATTAAAAATATAAATTTCAAAATTTAAATTTACCGCAATGTGATTGAAATTTATGTATTTGAACGTTTTTAACGTAAAAAATCAATATGTTTTTTGTAAAATGAAACGTGCATTTTTGTATTTCTAATATTTATTGCAATGAGAGGATATTTATTTGGTTACAACATTAAAACTTTAGTTTCTTATTTAAGTTTCTCTATTATTAAATCAAGAAAAGACGCCACATTCCAATTGGAAATAATGACTTTTGGTGTTGAAAATCGGCACGAAATTTTGCAGTTCAATTCGATTTTTATAAAACTGCCTCTTCTGTATGTTCCTCAAACAATAGAAAATTCTTCCGTGGCTGTTTTGATAATTAGTTTTGTAGAATGAGCGTTGCGTGGAATAGATATTATTGAGTAGATATTATTGCCACCGGATTGACTGCTGTATTTACTATTGCTTCTGAACTCATGTTGTTACTAAACCCCTCTGTTAGGGAAGGTTCGGCACATTTTCCTACTTAATAAAATATATGTAATCCGTCGCAAGAAGCCAAAAACTAGTAAATTGAAAATACACTGAAAAAAATGAAGTACTTAAAAGTGAGTGCACCAATGTATTCATATCGAATTGAGTATGTTTGGATTAAAACTGAACACATTATTTTCTCAATTTTGAAACATCATATATTATCAAATCTAAACAAATTAGATTAGATTAGTACTATTTTGTATCCTGTATGGTTTATTTCATTCATGGGGGCATAAATGATGTTTATTAATGTAAATATTGAATTATGCACATCATTTTAAAATAATTTAAAATTGCTTGCAAATAATGCTCTTCTCTTTAAGAATATTCAAATTGGGTATCTTGCTAATAATTTTGCCATTTTTCTTAATAAACAAACAATTAAACGTCTATTATTAATAAGTATGAGCAAGAAATAAATGCCAGTATATTTTTATTTTTATTTGTAAGGTCAGAAGGCAGATCATGGCATTTTATATTTGAACACAACCATGCAATTAAAAATGAGTACACGTGTTTGTCAGTTTTGAGTACATTTGGATAGGAGCTATTTTGAGTATGCAAAGTACTTAAAATTGAGAACTTTTTACTCAGGTTTGAGAACCCATTTTTTTTCACTGTTTAGATATTCTTTACTGTGTTGGTTACGATTACAGCAGACCGTTTGATTTCGCTTGAGTGCTTTCAGAATTCTTCTACTGACATGAATGAAAATACAAAAATTTTCTCACATATAGTGGATACTTTTCTTATCTCACCAATGAAACATCTGCTGACTTATCTTCTGTTGTCTTTGTCTATACACCCATCAATGTTTAAAAAAATGGCCATGATTATAATCTTTTACAAATGTTTAAAACGATTGAGTGGTCTTTGGTTTGTTCTGTCATGCCAAATTTTATTTCTGTCAACAACATTCGATTAATAGTTTGCGAGATAATTCCAACATCTTGAAGGGCATCTGTATCTTATTATAATGCAGCACTGGTAATTTATGAAATTAGGTTTTTTAACGATGCAGTTTATCTGATGATTTCTACTCTAAATATCCACCTCCCCCCCCCCCAAAAAAAAAAGAAATGTTACCAATCTTCGCTTATTCAGACTGACATTTTCTCCAAATCTTGAAATTATTTTACATGCATTTTCAGAAATTAAAGTAGTTAAACAAGCATGAATAAATTCTTAAATATTATTCGAGTATTATGGATAGATCCTTTTCAAAATAATAAATCACATTATTTTTTTCAGAATTTTTATAAAAGTCTTATTCAAATCTGAGATAATTTAATAAGCGTGTATGAATATTATCCGTAATATAGATTTTCCTTTTAGGGAATTTGATAGAAGATGAAAATAACGATTGCTGTAGTTTTATATGATTTGGTACGAGGTTATGTTATTTATTTCAATTATTCCAATAATATTTTGAAAAGTTTCTCCAAAATTTCACCAATTACTTGTTTATTTTCATTTTATACATTTACATATTTCAAACCATTTCCATATTTAAGATTTTGCACTATAAAAAATAAAATATTGATTTATTTTTTAAGTATCTGAGCAGCAGCAAAAACAAAAAGAAAAACTAGTTGGATGTGCCAATCCTAAAACTTTCTTTTATCTCATACGTACATTTTAATTTAAAAAAATAGTTACTCATTTTAATGCTTTAATAATTTTAATTCAATACCATACCAACTTTGATTTTCATCTTAAATTTCTACTCCAGTCAATTAATCGGAGTAAAAAAGAATTTCCGTCTCTGTATGAACCCATGCACAATAGAATGATAGGCAGAATTTTTCAAATTCAGAGAGGACCTACTTGCCTTACCAAAAAATAATCATATACAAAAAAATTAGTTCAGTTCTAGAACTAGCTTCATACACTTTTAGGTGGTACACTATTGAAAATGGCATAAAATTCGCTATTGCAGCGTCCCCTTCCGATGAATCTTTTTCAAATTCAGGCAGAACCAACTATCGATATCCATACACTTACACAAAAAATTTGGTATAATTTGATAAGTAACTTCATATACTTTTGGTCGGTACAATATTGAAAATGGCACATACATCGCGATTGCAGCGCCCCCTTCCAGCGGAATATTTCAAAACTGAAGAAGGACCTGCATGCCACAGCCAAAAACATTCACAAAAAATTTGGTTCAATTCTATGCATAACTTCATACACTTTTTGATGGTAGAATGGCGACATGCGGACAGTCAGACATTTTGTAAAAACTTTTGGAATCCTTGAGCGTTTAAATAAAACGTGTAAATCCGACGGAAACCGGAAGTCGGAAAAAATTTTGATTACAATACTTTTTTCTATTGAAGATAGAAGAAAGTAAAAGTAAATACAAATATGGGTGTGAATTTTATTTAATACGTCATTGACATGGGCATTTATAATTTTTTTTGAATTGTAAAGCAAATCTTCTTTGCGCCATTTGAATTTATTCTCTTCTGCTTAAAAAAATGCAATTAACGCTGTTATCCACAAAAGTGGCTTTTGTGAAAGGACTTTCTAGGCTAATATTAAGAAAACTATTGCATAACAAATATGAAAATTGGTCGTTTCATATAGATAATGCTGATAAAAACCCTGAAACATAAAGATTTTAAATTTAAGGATCATTTTAAGAGTCTCTAATGTTAAAGTCAGTCATACAAATTCCACGAAAATAGTTTTATAGGAAAGAAAACAATGCTTAGCAGTTGCATAATTTTTTTCCAGTGACATGCCTCACAAAATTAAGGTGTGCAGTGTGTTTTTTTGCCGAATTTTTTTAAGGTTATTTTTAATTGTTTATAAAAAATCATATCATATCAGTAAAGATTTATTTGACAATTCGAAGATGTATAGTTATATGGTTGCCAAATTGTAAAAAATAAAAGCTCAAATAAACTTTCCTTTCAATTAAAATACGTATTTACACGTCATTTTAAAAACGGAAAGAAAACTTTAACGTAATAAATGATTACGTATTAACAACAGTAAATGGGAAAAAATTATGTCACATATTTAAAACTCCCAAATGATAACATTGACAAACTATTAAAATTTAAATATATGTATACAGGAGAGATTTCCTATTTCAATATTTTCTTCTTAACTATTAAAAAATGCGTTTTCTCCTGAATAATTAAATGAGAAAACAATTTAGTGAGAAAATACGTTAAAATTTAAAACAACTAATTTAACAAAGTCTTATTTAAAACAATTGCCGTGTAGCACTGTTATAAAAGTTTTCCTAATAGTTGCCTATTAAATTAAGAGCTGAGCTTATTCTTGAAATCTTCACCGTTTATAACTAGTCAGTGGCGATCGAGTTAACAAGCTACACTACGTGACAATTGCTTTATTGCCCCATTTTGTGTAAGGTAATGAAGTATTGTTATGCGAAGTTTTCCCCTCTGCTGTTTGGATTAGTTTGCCTCTGTCTTAATATAATAATGTTTGTTTCCTCACTGCTATCTTCATGTCTTTTGGTAATTTCCAGCATTTATTCATATACAAAATTTTTCTCTTTGCAGTTGTTCAGTTAATCAGATTGGATTAAAAATGTTTCATTTCATTTGTCAGTCATCCGAAATTAGGTAACTTGACCTAGAGCTTCATCGATATGTTCTAAAAATATAAAACATTTACGTTTTTGTTATCACTTGTATTTCTTTTCGTTCTTTTCTTTGACATCTGTTTTTTAACTCGTATTTTTTTTTCGTATAGTAGTATAAATATAAATATAAATATTTACATATATATATATATATATATATATATATATATACACAAGGTGTATCTAAACTACTGGGCAAAACTTTAAAGGGGTGATGGTACACATCAAGACAAATAATATTAAATAAGAAACTAAGGGTCCCAAACGTCTTCCGAAAGAGATAGGCACCATCAAAGTTTAGGGTCCAAAATTTGAAATGATTATAAAAAACGGAAAAACTGGTCGATTCGTTTGCGGTTTTCACGAAAACTATTCTTTATGTCAGTATTGTCTTGAAAATAAATTGTAAAGATATATTTAAAAAATGACGATAGAGGGCGCTTTAGGACTAACGAACAATTTTTTTTACAGTTATTTTTTGCATGTCAATCAATTTTTTTAGAAGTTCAGACCTAAACTTAAATTTTGAACTCAAAATTTGTGGTTAAATAGCACAAACTGAACTGTGTTCAATGGGAGTGCGTAGGTTCAAATTATGATTATAAAAAACAGAAAAATTGGTCAATTGATTTGCGGTTTTCACTAAAATTATTCTTTATGTCAGTATTGTCTTGAAAATAAATTATACAGGTAAATTTCAAAAAATTTTGATAGAGGGCGCTTTAGACTTTGGAGTAACATACAAATATTTTTTACCGTTATTTTTTGCATCGCATTAAATTTTTTAGAAGCTTAGACATACACTTACATTTTGAGTTGAAAATCGGAATCGTTGAGAGTGGTTAAGTAGCGCAAACTGAACTGTGTTCAATGGAAGTGGGGATGTTCAAGTTTGAAATGATTATAAAAAACGGAAAAAATGGTCGATTCGTTTGCGGTTTTCTCTAAAACCATTCTTTATGTCAGTATTCCCTTGAAAATAAATTTTAAAGATAAATTTCAAAAAATTCCGTTAGAGGACACCTTAAACTTTAGAGTGACCAACAACTATTTTTAACCGTTATTTATTTATTTATTTTTATCTAAATCAATGTTTTAAAAGCTTAGGCTTAAATTTTTAGCTCAAAATCTGAATCGTTATGAGTAATTAAGTAGCGAAAAATTGAACTGTGTTCGTAGGGTGGGCAGGGCAATATTTCAACTCCTGAAAACAGTTCAGTGTGCGCTTCTTAATCCCTCCCAACGGTTCAGAATTTGAGCTCAAAATTTAAGTCTAAGCTTTTGCAAGCATTTAATTAGATACAAAAAATAACAGTTAAAAATTGTTGTTGGTTACACTAAAGTTTAAGGCGCCCTCTAATGGAATTTTTTGAAATTTATCTTTAAAATTTATTTTCAAGGAAATACTGACATAAAAAATGGTTTTAGAGAAAACCGCAAACGAATCGATCAATTTTTCCGTATTGTATAATCATTTGAAATTTGAACCTTCCCACCCCCATTGAACACAGTTCAGTTAACGGTACTTAACCACTCTCGACGATTCAGATTTTCAGCACAAAATTTAAGTTAGTGTCTAAGCTTCAAAAATATTTAATGAGATGGAAAAAATAACGGTAAAAAATAGTTGTACGTTACTCCAAAGTCTAAAGCGCCCTCTATTGACATTTTTGAAATTTATGTTTATAATTTATTTTCAAGACAATACTGACATAAAGAATAGTTTTAGTGAAAACCGCAAATCTATTGACCAATTATTCTGTATTTAATAATCATTTGAAATTTGAACCTACCCACTCCCATGGAACACAGTTCAATTTGCGCTACTTAACCACAGATTTTGAGCTCAAAATTTAAGTTTATGTCTAAATTTCTATAAAAATTCAATGAGATGCAAAAAATAATGGTAAAAAATAGTTGTTTGTTACACTAAAGTCTAAAGCGCCCTCTATCGGCATTTTTTGAAATTTATCTTTATAATTTATTTTCAAGACAAAACGGACACAAAGAATAGGTTTCGTGAAAACCGCAAACGATCAACCAATTTTTCCGTTTTTTATAATCATTTCAAATTTTGGACCCTAAACTTTGATGGCGCCTATCTTCTTCGGAAAACGTTTGGGACCCTTAGTTTTCTATTTAATATTATTTGTCTTGATGTGTACTATCACCCCTTAAAGTTTTGCCCAGTAGTTTAGATACGCCCTGTATATATATTTCGCATAATATATATATATAATATGCGAAAATAGTGCCATTCTAAATGTATATATATATATATATATATATATATATATATATATATATATACATTTAGAATGGCACTATTTTCATAATATTTACAACATATTATAATTTTTTTTTCTGTATGAATAAATATGTAAGAAAAAAACTTGTTTCACAATGTCATATGTTTAAAAGTAATAGTAATTTTACTTCAGTTTACTGAACATTATAGACCCAGTCATCAGAAGATGTACAAGGTTGGTTACTTTTTCCAGAAAACATAATATTGTATTTCTATATGTAATATTCTATTTAGTGAATTACTTTGTGCGCATATAGAAATTCCTGTTTGTCAAAAACGTAGCACCATGAAGAAATGACACGATTGGATTGAAATTTTCAGCAAATATAAAGTACAGTATCTTATGCAAATTAATCAAAGTCATAGGATTTATTCATACGTCGATAGCACATCATTCTCTTGTTTCTCAAACAGTTTAAATAGATGAGTGTAGCGGGACGTTAAAAATAGCCTATGGTTATCGGCTAATAGTAAACAATAGATGAAACCTAACTATGCCTCTTCGACGAAAGTTGGCGGTATTTCAATAATTGACAATGTTTGAATGGAAGGTGGGGGGAGGGAATCTCCAGCCTTCGAGAAAGACGATTTTGCCGATTTTATTTATCATGCAATAGCAGCCTATCTGCAGCACAATAATGAGAATTTAGAAACAATAAGCCAACGAGAATTGGACAATTCGAAAATCGGGGATCGGATATCGGAAGGATTCATTTGGACATATTTCAACGCGAGATCGTAGACATTTAGTGCACATGGCGCTGATGGACTGTATAGCTTCATCAAGACAGTTGGCAGCACATTGGTCAATTGATACAGGTGTGCAATTTTGTGCTTCGTTAATTCGTCGAGTTCTGCTGTACGGTGTGCTGCGTACAAGAACTCTTTTATACAGAAACACCTCATACAAAACTCTTACACCTGTGGGTGCAATGGGCTCATGAATATATAGAGTGCCATGCAGATTGGGAATAAGTGTCTTTTCTCAGATGAATTCCGATTTATTTGTGTTACTATGATGGCCGCATGTGTTACTATGATGCATTGTGGTTAATCCGAAGAGCAACAGGTGCATCAGTGAAGGGCTGGAGCCTGAAGTCGTTCTTTTTTTTTCAAGATATTCCTGGAGTTACCTTTCAACACGGTATTGTCTGCCCACATACTATAAGGAATGTCCAAATTTCATGTCAGCAAAACACATACAGCTTCTTCCATGGCCTGTATATTCACCGGATATGTAGTCTATCAAACATGTGGAATTTTGTTGATTGGTGTCTCCTTGTGATCTTTGTCCTAGAGCTTTAAAAGATGAATTTGAGATATACATACAAAGGATATGGACTGCTTTTTCATAGAGAGACATTCAAATTTGTCTGACTTCATGCAGCGTCGTATAGCAACACTTATATTGATCAAATACTGATTTTGTATGCTTAATATATAATTTTTTCTGTCAAAATGTAATTATTCGGTCGTTTTAATACCAATAGTCTATGTATATAAATTTATTTTAATTTTTATTATTCCTTCATAGCGTTGCAATTTTTACAAACACAAGTTTATATATGTGTATAGTATTAGGTTATAAAGACATTTTCATGGTTATTTTATACGTAAATTTTTATACGTTAAAAGTGCATAAAATCTGATAAAAAACCTTAAGTAAATTATTTGCAAATGAAACTTATAATTACTTTCTTCTTTTCTTTTTTCATCATTTTTCTCTTCGTTAGCTTGCTAATAGTTAATGAATAACATTAATTGCGCTGTTCATCCTCAAAATCTAATTACTTATTAGAGACAAAGTGAACATAATATACAAATTGCAATTTTCGTTTGTAGATTCATAATTGTTTCGACGTTTCATTGACTTTTCGAAAAGCAGGAACATACTCACAGTGGGGTCAAAAGTAGTGCAGTATAAGTAGCGAAACTCTAGTAGTTACTACATTTAACAATAGCGTATATTCTGAATAACTATACTTTGAACAATGTAGAGTAGTAGAAGCATATACTTGTTTCTTTTGTATAACATGCTTATTGATCAACAATATACGAATTTCATTGTAAATCTCAGATGCCCTATGTTG
This sequence comes from Maratus speculifer, assembly GCA_964019185.1. Lineage (NCBI taxonomy): Eukaryota > Metazoa > Arthropoda > Arachnida > Araneae > Salticidae > Maratus > Maratus speculifer. Next base: position 149,994,370 of record OZ025290.1, on the reverse strand, counting down.
CAATTTCCAACACATCGAATAAAATCCCAATTTTTTACCATTGACATTAGGTGTGCTAAAATACTAATTTATCAAAGAATTAAATTTCTTGCTGATAACACTGGTCTATTTATTCGATGTTAGGACGTCATGCTTTGATGTAGGGGATATTGATATTTGGAATTGATTTCTTTACAGATTTTTGGACTGTATGCAATTCAAGTTTTTTTAAACAATATAATAAAAGACAAACGTTTCTGTGCGTATCGCTGTCATCATCTTGCAAATGACACACATCACGATCAAATTTCAACTTTCAAAATTTCACTACTGCAATTTTGAATTTTTTGAATCGATGGTTAGCATCGAGTATTTTCATTCTTCAGAACACTTTATAGGAAAAAAATACACTTTAAAATACAAATATCTTAAAAAACTCTATCTTAATTAAGTGATTTATTACTTTTTTTAATAATTTTAAAGCAGGAATTTCTTTTGTAGCTTATCATGTGTTAGCTTAAATATATTACAATAATAGCAACTTTTTGCCTCCAGGGACCGATTTACAAATTTGGGGGCCCTGGCCACAGATGCTTATAGGGTCTGCCTTGTACACTAACAAGGGGATTGAGTAAATAAAATGATAAAAAGATAGTTACTAAAAATACCATTATTGGCTTTAAAATAGCCATTAAAAATTGAATATGATAATTAATAACTTATATTTAAATAATTATTTAACAATTATAAAATTTAAGTGATTACACATTTTGTAATAAAATGTGTGGTGCTAATTTTCTATTTCTATGGTAGAACTGTATATCTGGGATGATAAAATATGCCATTTTTGAAAACACCAAGCTACAATTAAAATATTAGAGGGGCTCTAGATCCTGCAAGCTATGCTCACCAACATTCAAATAATCTGATGATAACAGGAAAAAGATTGAACAGGAATTGAAAATACAATATATTTTTAAGTGATAAAGGTAAAAGAAAATATTCTCTAAAATAAAGTAATAAATGGATGTTTCAGACAAAATATTGATTCAGCATTATAAAAGTACAATATGGACGTAATAGAATTTAGAGAGAAATGTAAAGTTTCATATTTTATTGGACGTTAAAAATTTTCATTGGATATTAAAACTATATCAGATTTTTGACAATAACTGTAAAAACTTCATTTGGGAGTCCCTGAAAATCAGGGGACATGGGCCTGTGCCCCGAATGCCCTGCCGTAAATCTGGCACTGTATGCCTCCAATTTTATGGAATCATGCTTTTTAATTATATATTGGCGTAATTTAAATTAGCGTAACTTGTGTAATACTAAACATTAATGTAACATAGCATTTGTTATAACGGTTACAGTACTCCATTAAATTGAGGAAGCAAGGCTGCCACAAATTGAGTAAAGTTGTAATTTTTTTTAGGCAGTAAAAATTATATTAATTATGTATTCGTTTGAGCAATTGAATAACATTCAACTGATAAAGTACAATATTAATTAATACATCAAACAGAATTATTTTATCGTAACATAATTAATAAATTATTTAACTTTTAACTTTATAATAAATAATAGCTTTTGTAAGCATTTTTTATGAGTGTAGCTTTTTTATTAGCTTATTATTTTAAATTATTATGCAGAAAAAGCTATTCATATGTTTTTATGAAAGAAGTATAATATAATTTTCCTGTTAATTTTATTGTGCACGCTCAATTACATTATGTTTTCTTAATATTTTCGTAAAAAACTATCTCTCCATAGAGAAAATTTCGGTTTGTATAGTTTATTTGAAAACGCATCAAAGCGTTAAATAAATCTGTTGCGCTAAAATATTTAATGTAATTTTCCACTTTTCTTCTTCCCTTCGTCTTTACTTTGCCCCAGAGTGTTATAATTTAATAGAGGAAAAGTTAATTAGATTGTTTGGTGGAGGAAACTCATTACTTCTATAATATTAAGCAAACATAATTGTGTACATTTTAAATACATATTTAATATCTATCTCCTAATATAAAATTCTTTAAATTATGAACATTTTACTGTAGCCAATACACATGCTTACGCAACGAATATATTTAGCGAGCAACATCTGCTGTTGTTCTATAAACTGAGATAATAAAAATTAAATTAAACACAAGTTTCATTACGCAGTCCCATATACAAATATATATGTATATATGTGTGTATACATATGATAATAAACAAAAATGAAAAATATCGTGCCTCAAGCATAGATTATGAAGCACTTTTCAACTCATTCAGAATAATGCAACAAAACTACACAGTTCAAAAAAATAAAACATTATGTCTCATTTCCCCATATTTAAATGCATTATGCATTTCAAAACCAAATATCAGCTTTTCCCACCTACAATAGGAAAATTATCAGAATTTTTTAGCAGTCATGTATATGATATAAAATTTTGTATCTATTAACAACATACATTCCAAAATTTAGTTATAACTTATTTTTCAGTTGAAAATTCTCCTTCTGCAATTTCATTTAATACGGAAAAATTGTATGCGAATACTTTTGTGCAACCCTGTATAATAGGTATAGAATTTATATACAAAGAGTAGTATGTAAAAAAAAAAGTTTGAAAGTAATTCAAAGCAACCACATAGCATTCGACGAATAAAGTACAATACTGCATAATGCATCAAAGAGAATGGTTTTATCGAAACATAACTAATAAGTAATAGCTTTTATAAGAATTTTTTTATGAGTATAAACTTTTTGTTAGCTTATTTATTTAATGTATTATGCAGAAAAGAATGTAAGTTCATATGTTCTTATGAAAAAAGCATGTTGTTATTTTCCTGCTAATTTTATTCTACACACTCAATTACTTTATGTTTTCTTAATATTTTCTTAAGACACAATCTCTACTTGCACAAAATTTCTGTTTGAATAGTTTATTTGAAAACGCATCAAAGCGTTAAACAAATCTGTTGCGATAAAATATTTAGATTAATTTTCCACGTTTCTTCTTTCCTTGATTTTTCTTTGCCTCTGAGTGTTATAAATTAACTTCAGGAAATGTTAATTAGATTGTTTGTTGGAGGAAACCCATTACTTCTAGAAGAGTAAGAAAAAATAATTGTGTATATATAAAATGCACATTTAATATCTATTTCCTAATAAAGATTTTTTTTAATTTTGAATAGTTTGGAGGCATACACAAGGAAAATATTTACCAAGTAACATCTGCTGCCATTTTATGAAGCGCGATAATGAAAATTAAATTAAATACAAATTTCGTTATGCAGTCACACACATGTATGTGCATATATTTAGAAATAGATGGATAAATAGACATAGAAATATACATGTATGATAGTAAAAAATGAATGCATATAACTGTAAAAACTAGCAAAAGCCATGCTTTGTTTGGATTCGCGAAGCATTATTTCATTAGATAACTATTTGAAAGTAACAATATTTTTTTTTTAATATTATTTGTACTACTTGTTTACGACGTCTGCCAAAAAAAAAAAAAAAAAAAAAAAAAAAAAAAAAAAAAAAAAACCGCCAAACTAAAAGATTAAATGCCAATAATGATGATAAAAATGTCACATTCACATAACATAAAACTCGTGTATCACGTGTTCGTTATGCCATCATACAGTGGCGAAGTTGTAAAAGGAACGGAGGGTATACGCTCATGCTCAATACAGAGGATATACCCTAGAATATATGTACTAAAGCTTTCTTGGGCAGCACAGGGTATACAATGTTCCTTTAAAAAATCCAGAAAGTATACTGTTGATACCCTCGTATATCCTCTAGTACATCCCTGGCCATCAAGTGATTTTTAATATGAAATTTTATTTGTATTCTTATTAAAGTTTCATTAATTTATTTGTTCTTTCGTTGTTTAAAATAAAAAGTATGCCAATTTGTATAATTTAGAGAATAGTTTGGAGAAATTAATTGACGGGATAACCAAGTAGTACCAACCAATAGTAGATAACCAATTGATACTGCTTGGTTATTCCATCGACCAATAAATTATCGCCAAACTATACGAGTAAATGCCAGTATTGGATGACCGTGAATGTCTCATTCAATGACATTAAATACGATAAAGGTGTTTGAAACATCATTAAGTGATTCTATTTCGACTTTTTATTTGTATTTTTATCAATATTCTACTAATTATTTGCTTTTTTGTTATTTAAAATAAATTTTTTCTCAATATGCATACTTTGGCTATACTTTGACGATTTGTATAATTTGGCGAAATTTGTCGACGGGATAACCAAGTAGTACCTTGGAATTTAATCCTGAAATTTGGCGTTAGATTTTTGGTCGACGGGTAACCAAGTAGTACCCAAAAATGTACTGTGATATAGTATCAAAGGAATGAGGTAATAAAGTACAAAATTATATAATATCTTGATTAAATGCCTACTGTACTCAAGCTGATGAATTGAATGCCATAAACAGTTATAACTGGATGAAATTGGGTAATTAATTTCTCCTCAATATTTAGGGATGTGGACCAGGATACATACCACGGCACATGCATTCCCTGTCAGAATAGATTCGTCATGTCGTCGTTTTGGCACAGATGTCATATACGCACCACATAGGCGCTATTTTCTTTTCAGACGCCAATGATATATACGCCCCGGGGTACTTAACTGGCGACAAAATGTCGTTATTTTGCTTCACATGGTAACACGGGTGTTGCTTATTTATTAATAAATTGTTTATTTACTTTTATTTTCTTTTTTTCAAATTATATAAATTGTTTTGTTCTATAGATATAAATTAAACTTTTTAAAATTTATTGTTATTCACTTTTTAAAAATATGTATGGTAACTGGTATTCGAAAACGAAGTTTTTGCCAAATTGGCGTCGGAAAAAATTACACCAATGTGATCTGTATATGACATCTGTGTCGTCGTTTTTTACGCTGATATCTAGCATCTTGTCTTAAAGATCATCTATATAATAAAAGCTTAAGTCATGTGACTGTCATCAATACTTCCGGGCTTACCCACTTCACTCTTTATATGTTATGCAGCCAATTTTGTGTTAGCCAGCGCAGGTGATAAGTCGCCAAATTATTGTGCAGATCACTGTTATTATAAGCGCATTTGGTTGTCCTCAACAGTTTGCTGTAATGACCATTTCGCTTTTATAGGCCAAAAAGCCAGTTTTAATCAAACCTTTTTTTCCTGATGATAAAGCTGTATAAAAGTGATATTTTTATAGAGATCGCTTTAAAAAAATAATATTTGAGAGATGAATTACATTGAAGTACATGTATATTTTGAGATTACTTCAGTAAAATTTAAATTTACTTTCTAAAATCTGTTTTCACCAAAGTAAACAACAACAAAAAAAAAGATTCATTCTCCAATGATTGGAAAAAAAAAATTATGGAGGTAATAAATCATATAGCAAGTTCTCCAACCATCAATCTTGCCATGCAGAAATAATGCGAGCATGTAATTCAATCAAACTTCAATTTCACTCTGCTAGATGAAATACTATACAACTCAACTTTCTAAATGTTTTCTTGACGAAGTGAAATGTAAATGAACCAACTCACATAATATTTAATATGCAAATTTCATGTCTCATTGTAAGTTAATTTGATATCCACGTACCATTTACGTAGATCTCCGTAAATTATTGTTAATCACCAGTAATACTTAAGATTGTAAAAACCAATCGCATTCAGAACGATAATTTATTACACATTTATTAAATACAAATCATGGGAAGAATTCTAGGCACAGATGTCAGATGCACAACACATTGGCGAAATTTTTTTTCTGACGCCAATTCATCGAAAATTTCGTTTTCAAATGCCAGTTATATCTATATTTTTAAATTATTTTCTATTATTTTAAAAAGGAAAGTATAATAAATAAAAGTATTAACGCCACCGCAGCAGGCATTGCGCTAATGCACCAATAAAAAGCAATTTTGTTGTTCGCATGCACATAAAAAAATGTCGTGAAAAAATGAGCAAAAAAAAAAAAAAAAAAAAAAAAAAAAAAAACTAAAAAGCACTAAAACATTAAAAAAAAACCCCACAAAAAATGGCATAAAAAATTATCAAACAACAAGGTAACAAAGAATCCAAAAGATAACTGCGTGTGCTGCGTTCTGCTGCGGTGGCGTTAATACGTAAGTACCTAAATAAAAAAAAGTTTAGTTTAAAATTATAGAATAAAAATTTTTATAGCCTTTAAACAAAATAAAAATAAATAAACAGTTTATTATTGGCATTTAATCTTACAATTTGGAGATTGTTTTTGCTCGACGGGATATCAATGTAGTACTAAAGAATGAATTTTGGAACGCTTTACAAATAGGAAAGAGTTCCATATACTGTTGTGGTTTTTTTGGCGAGCTTTTTTGGCATTAAATTAACGATATTTTGGTTTAATGTAAGAATAGACTTCATTAAAGGCCTTTTACAGAAAAGGGGAAATGACCAAATCGTAAAACATGGAGACCAAACTGGTTGTCAGGGCGGCTAGTATATCATATTCGCGTTCTTTTCAACCAGTGAGTGAACGTTTTCTTGGCATTTTTTTTTATAACAGAGCTAATATATTCCATAGATTATTTAAAACTGCAAATTGTTTAAAATAAAAAGGTAAATTATTTAAAAATAATACTACATGTACCAAAATACTAATATATGTTTCAGTTGGTTCAAATTTCAAACTTCGAAATTCAAACAACTCTTTGTTTAACGAATTAAAAAATTAATTTTATTTGTTTACTATTATTTTGTTGCCACTTTACAAAAAAAAAAAAAAAAAAAAATCATAACATAATTCTTTTAAAATGCGTAAGTGTCATCAGCGCAAACGATTTTGCCGGAATAAAGAAAATACATTTTATTCATTTAATTAATCATGATTCTACCTGTAATTGTAAGCTCCATGATTTCTTTTCTTCTGAAAACATACGTTTCATTTTTTTATTTCGATAATTTCGTCCGTAATGGAAAAACATGTAAAATAAATTAATTAAAATAATAATTTTTTTAAAGGTTATTCTGTAAAAAAAATAATATTCTGCAAATCTACAGATCATAATTTATTTTTGTGTTTAATTTCATGTCAAAATACTGAATAGTTTTTTTGCAAAGCGTACGACAAAATGTAATTTGAGTGGCCTAGTAGAGGATTCGCTTCGCTCATCCTAAATATATACAATGTTACTCCAAAATATATGTGGCAATGTTCTGCCTCCAATTTTATGGAGTCATGTTTTTCATTTATGTACTATTGTAATTTAAACTAGCGTAACTGGTGTAATACTAAACATTAATGTAATGTAGCACCTGTTATAAAGGTTAAAGTAGTCCATTAAATGCAGGAAACAAGGTTGCCACCAATTGAGTAACTTTGTATAAGTTTTTTACAAAGTAAAAATTATATTAATTATTTATTCGTTTGAGCAATTGCCTAACATTCGACGAATAAAGTACAATATTACTTAATACATCAAACAGAATTATTTTATCGAAACATAATTAATAAATAATAGCTTTTGTAAGCATTTTTTATGATTATAGATTTTTTATTAGCTTTTTTTTAAAAATTGTTATGCAGAAAAGGCTTTTCATGTGTGTTTGTGACCCTTAATACATAAAAATTTTATATTACTTAATACTTATATACAATACTTAATACATATATGCAATATTTAATACATATATGCATACAATAGTATTTATATTACTTAATACATCAAACAGAATTGTTTTATCAAAACATAATTAATAAATAATAGGTTTTGTAACCAATTTTTATGCGTATGGATTTTTATTAGCTTATTTTTTATAATTGTTTGTCAGAAAAGATTGTTTATATGTTTTTATGATACTTAATACATAAAAAATTTATATTACTTAACACATATATACAATACTTAGAACATATATACAATAGTTAATACATATACACTCACTATATTTATATTACTTAATCCATCAAACAGAATTGTTTTATTAAAACATAATTAATAAATAATAGCTTTTGTAAGCATTTTTTATGAGTATAGATTTTTATTATCTTATTTTTTTAAATTGTTATGTGAAAAAGGCTGTTCGTATGATTTTATGAAAAAAGCATGATATTATTTCGTTGCTAATTTTATTCTACACACTCAATTACTTTATGTTTTCTTAATATTTTCTTAAGAAACAATCTCTCCTTAGAGAATATTTCTGTTTATAAAGTTTATTTGAAAGCGCATCAAAGCGTTAAATCTGTTGCGTTAAAATATTTAGATTAATTTTCCGCTTTTATTTTTCCCTTGATTTTTCTTTGCTTCAGAGTGTTATAAATTAATAGAGGAAAAGTTAATTAGGTTATTTCTTGGAGGAAACACATTATTTCTACGAGAGTAAGCAAAATAATTGTGTATATATAAAATGCATATTTAATATCTATCTCCTAATATAAAATTCTTTAAATTTTGAACAGTTTACTGTAGCTTATGCACATGATTATACGAGAAATATACACGAGCAACATCTGTTGCCGTTGAATGAAGCGATATAATGAAAATTAAATTAAATGTAAGTTATCTTACGCAGTCAGACACATACACATATATATGTATAAATGTGTGTATACATATGATAATAAACAAGAAAGAAAAAAAAATCTTACGCCAAGCGTAAATTATGAAGCACTTCCGAGCATATTCAGAATAATGTAAGAAAACTACTCCGTTTAAAGATATAAACATTACGTCGCATTTACCCATATTGAAATGTATAATGCTTTCAAAACCGAATTTCAACTGTTCCCGCCGACAATTAGAAAATTATTAGAAATTTTTAGCAGTATATGATATAGAGATTTGTATCTATTAACAACATTCATTCCAAAATTTAGTTCAATTATTATTTACTTATATTTGAGTTTAAAATTCCCCTTCAGTAATTTCTCTAATAAGGAAAATTTTATGCGAATACTTTTGTACAACTGCGTATATGAGGTATAGAATTCTTATATAAAGAGTAATATGCAAAAGAAGTTTCAAAGCAATCTCATAGCAATCGACGAATAAAGTACAGTATTGCGTGACATGGTGAATCAGACATGGTGAATTTTGGTGACATGATGACATGGTGAACTCTTTTCAATTATGTTGGAAAGTGTTATACTCATATCTGAAATGCAAGCATCTGTAGTGGTCTACTAGAAACGTCTGTAAATAGTTTTGGGGTTCTATAGATAACATTATCCATCAAGGATGGAATATTTAATTTACTATTAAATTAAATCTTTTACAAATTTTACACGGATAATATGACGGATATTCTCTAGTGCATTAATTCATTCATTTAATTCTTTTAAAGTAATTAAAAGGAATCCCATAACATTTCACGAATAAAGTACAATATTGCATAAAGCATTAAAAAGAATTGTTTTACCGAAACATAATTAATAAATAATATTTTTTATAAGCATTTTTTCTGAATATTGATTTTTTATTAGTTTATTTATTTAAAATATTTTGTATTATGTAGAAAAGACTTCATATGTTTTTATGAAAGAAGCATAATATTATTTTGCTGTTAATTTTACTCTACAAATTCAATTACTTTATGTTTTTTTGATATTTTCTTTAGAAACAATCTCTCCTTACAGAAAATTTCTGTTTGTGCAGTTTTTTTGAATACGCATCAAAGCGTTAAACAAATCTGTTGCGATAAAATATTTAGATTAATTTTCCACTTTTCTTCTTCCCTTGATTTTCTTTTGCCTCAGAGTGTTATAAACTAACAGAGGAAAAGTTAATTAGGTTGTTTATTGCAGGAAACTCATTTGTTCTACGAGAGTAAGCAAACATAATTGTGTATATATAAAATGCATATCTAATATCTATCTCCTAATAAAGAAGTCTTTAAATTTTGAATAGTTTACAGGATTACACAAGGAAAATATTCAGCAAGTAACATCTGCTGCCGTTTTATGAAGCGCGATAATGAAAATTAAATTAAATGCAAATTTCATTATGCAGTCACACACATCTATTTACATAGATGAATAAATAGGTATAGAAATATATGTATACATACATATATGATAGTAAATATAGATGTGCATAACTGTAAAAAAAATATGTAATGTAACTCCAAAATACTGGTGGCAACGTTCTGCCATTTTTCTCTCTGTGCAATTTTGTGGAATCATGCTTTTCACTTATATACTGATGTAATTTTAACTAGCGTAACTGGTGTAATACTAAACATTAAGGGTGTATTTCGATTCAAACTGTTCATTTTCCGATTTATTTTTCAGTTCATTTTTGCTCTCATATGAATCAAACTGGCAAAGAACGAAAACAATTTAGAAAGTGCAAAAGGTTCCGTGATTGTCGATTCTTTAATAAATGTAGAAAATATTGCAAAAAAGCAATCAAAAACTATATTTTGAACCGAATTTTCCGAAGCGGGAAATCTGGGAACAACAACAAAAAGAAAGGTCATACAGAGAAGATAAATATTTATAAATCAAATTGTAATGAATTTAGCGTAAAATGACATCACACGGCACCTTATACGTCTCTTCGAAAATCCCTTTAGTAAGTTTCATGTTTCTACTTTTAAAAATGTGTCTGAAATTGTATCTGAAAATTCCGAGCTCTGCTCATCCTGAGTTTTCTAAAAGGTATAAAATTCCGTACATTAGTTCTTAAAATAGGGCCATTGTGTGCATCGAGAAAATTGCAACCTAAAATCATCACCCATTGTGCGATTTATATCAAAACTTAAATAGCAATAATATTTATTAAGCTATGCCTAAAACTGAAGTTTGATGAAAATTCATGAATAAGTTATTGAGATTGAGCTTTTGTAGGAAACTGGAAAATTACAGAGCATCCTGTTAAGCAACGGACATCAAAATATGAACAGCATCAATTCATTGTCATGGACTAACTGATTTTGAAGTTTGATAGAAATCCGTGCATTTGTTTTTGAGATATAGCTGTTGCATAAATCATAAACAATGCAGCATAGCAGAACCACCTTTTGAGCGATTTACGCTAAAAAACTAATTAGTATCAATCTATATAAGGGACTACTTGAATGTAAATTTTTATCAAATTCCATGCATAAGTATATGAGATAGAGGGCCCACAAAATTTCTGTCACATACATACATACAGACAGACGGACAGACAAAGTCACAGACTCAGAGACAGACATTTTGTAAAACTATTTTTTTAGGAATCTTTGACCTCTAAATCGTTTAAATCTGTCAAAAACCGGAATTGAATAATTTTCACGAATCTCACACTTTCTCCTTGCAAAGATCGATGAAAATAAAAATGTTGTTTTTAAAAACGTACGATGTTATTAGACATAGAAGAGACTAGGGAAGGTTGATCATAGGGGAGGCTTGACCCACCCCTCAGTTTTCATACTTAAAAGAATGCCAGAGTTCTACCAATAACTGTCACCCAAAGCTACTGGAATTCTTGTATAATTGTATTCGTTTTGTACAAATACTCGAAATAGGCATAGAGAAATAAGCTGAGAGGTGTTTTCAACCTAAAACTTTTGTTTTTTAGAAGTATTTTGGAAACTTTTTTCAAATAAGATATATCATAGAAATTTAAGTAATTACTTTTTAAGTAATGCAGAAATACTGAGCCTTCATCCAAGGCATAGAGATTGTACTGTAAATTAGAATTAACATAGCAATGTATTATTCTTTAGAAAAAGGTTGTGGTGTTGAGGTTTGATCCAATGAATGGGAGAGTGAGTAGATCTTATGGTTAAGGATCCCTTAAATAAGTAAGTAGTTTTGGAAATCTTTATATTAAACGCAGAGAATTAGGTTAATGATTATAAAGTTAATGATTATATACAAAAAAGAATGCAAATTTTCTTTAAATCTACACTTAAATGGGGTTTGGAAATAAAGATGTTCATGACAGAATAAAGAAAGAGCTGTAAAATTGTTACAGTATCTAGAGAAAGAGAACAAATATTGAAATATAATTGGGAAAATTTATAAAAGCTCTTTTCTATTTAAATATCACCTATAGCTGGCATATAGAAGCAGTGGAAATGACCAAAAGGGCTGTAATTAATGAAAGCAACAGCCTTAAATGTTTTGGAAAGACACGACTGGGGCATCATGTTCACTGACATTCATTTATATGCCCGAAGGTAACCGGCCAGCGATTTTAGACATTTTGTTAAATATCTAGAAAAATACATGAGGAATTATCCTGAAAATCTAAGTGTGTTAACGTAATAATATAGGTCATACCTTTCCGTGAAGGTTTTTTTCCGAAACTTCAAAAAGAACCTTTAATATATTGAAAAAGAACGAATATCTTTTTGATAACCCTGTCAAAATTAATGCAGCAAAATTGTTCAAAATATAGAATATGATTAAGTGACTTTTTTAATAAACTGTGTTCATTTTTATGTGTATAACATGTATATTCGTAGAGAAATTAGAGTTTTTATAAAAACAGTCCCAAAATTTTTCCAAGTTTTTTTCCTTATAATTTGCAGAGTTTTTAATATAAAATAATGTTAGTTTCCGAAAATATGACAAACAACATCGCAAACAATAACCTGTAACTAGAACTAAAAAAATTGTATGAAAACTGAGTTGGTTTACTAAATGATTTTTATTGCACATATTTAAACGCTATCAAAATTTCATTTGCATATTGTGTTAGCTAATTATAAGCAATTGAGTAATATTATGCATGACAGGAGCTATGATTTAAGAAGCTTCGAAAGAACTTGGTTTGCAGTTAGATCTCACTTCTTTTATTAGTGAAACCATTAACGAACTTGGCATTCTTTCACATTCATATTTTTGACAGGATATATCTTATTGTGTAAGTTTTTGAGAAAATAGTATCGTTCATAAATATATACTGGGCAATTGCACCATAAAATTTAAGTACTAAAAATGTATTTATTAAAAATACAACACATTGCTCAATGGTGCACAAAACAAGAATTTTAATATCAACTTGAACAATTAAAATAAAATAAAAATATCAACATTTCGCGCCGTCTTCAGGAAAATATGATATTGGAAGGACTAAGTTTGTTTCTTGATCGAGAGATAATATTTCTAATAAATTAAAATCGAAATCTTATTTCGATCTTAATTTATCATAATTTCGATATTTATTTATTAAAAATATTATCTCTCGATCAAGAAGCAAACTTAGTCCTTTCATTATCATATTTTCCTGAAGACGGCTGCAGAAGACGGCGCGAAACGTTGATATTTTTATTTTATTTTAATTGTTCAAGTTGATATTAAAATTCTTCTTTTGTGCACCATTGAGCAATGTGTTGTATTTTTAATAAATACATTTTTAATAGTATCGTTCTTTTAATATTTTATTACAAAATTGTACATAAATAAAAAATTTAATATAATCATACCATTTGAATTGAATTGACAGTAATTTGAGGCCTATACTGCTATGACTGTCGCCTCGATCGATCCATTATAGAGAATCAATACAGAACAATTTTTATTACAGATATCCATTACATACATTTATTACACCTCAAAGGGGCAACATACCACCCATGTCCATACCCGGATTCGAACCTGGACCCCGCGGTGTGGCAACAAGCGCCGTTACCGATCACGCCACTGTGGCGACATGTAACCATGTTTCCTTTTAAAAGAACTTAAACGGATTTATAAACACTATTTTAAAAATGTCTGCATGCTTCAATTTACACTTTTTCAGTGTATAAATTGATCAAATACATCAAGATACTCATTAGATGTTATACGCTTAAACTCCATAAGGTTTTAAGCGATATATATTTTGGAAATTTTCTTAGTGAATCAAAATTACGTTGCAGCATTTAAATGGTGTTTAATTGTTAAATCGACAAACTTTACGTTAAACCCCTATACTCATATCCAAAAATTAAGTGACTGGACACTTTCGATTTTACCCATTTTGTCTAATACCAATTGAAATTCTTGACAGATTCTCTTGAACTTCCACGGTGTAAAGTACATATTTGACATCACCATTCGTAGTGAAGATTTAGTCTTTAACCAAGGAGGACGCGCGCAGGGCCTAAAAGACCCGGAGTGCGTATGGTTTTTACAATTGCAACCACTAATTTTTTTTAAAGTAATCTTCAACTTATTTTCTCGCAAAATTTGTAAAAATTGTCTCCGTCTAAATAAAGTGACTGTTATAACTTGATTTTATTGGTGGAAAAGTTAAAACCATCCATATCCTGGGTAAGCGCACGTTCTCCCGGGTTAAGGCAGTTAAAGGGCTCATAATATATTTAATATAAAATGATATTTGCAATTACCCATGTAACAGAAAGTTAACAAAATGGTCTGCTATTGTGTTAAATGACTGTTTGGGATTTGTTCGATATTTGTGTCCACGTGGGCAAGCGTAACTCTCATTCTGATGAAGATGTTAACGTTTTTGTGAAAATTTCAAAGGCTTTTTTCTTACAGCGTACAGGATCTTCAACCAAATTTACCACAATTTTTGAAAAACTTGACAAGGAATAATAGAAACAGTCTACTGCAATTAAAACATGGATATATGGAATATATAATGAAATATGAGCACATGTATAAAATGATTTTTAACTGTGCATGCTTGGAAGACACCTAAATTTTCATTTCATATTTAGCTATTTAGCATAACTTATATCCAGTCAAAAATCGCAAAAATTAAGAACTACAGGAATTATATACTAAGTTACTTTCTAACAATAGTCTTATTATAAGGGCTTTTCCTCTATTTGTCAATCAGCTTACGAATATGAATTTTTCAGTCAGCTGTGAATTTTAAATGAGCATTTGACTGCACCGGAAAAAAATTCCCTTTCAAATCAAAGTAAATCGTTTTGTTATGCTTTCGTTTTTTTATGAAAATTTTTATTTCAAATATGACGACTCGATACCTTCAATTCTGAAATACCAGAAATATCCAGTTTTAAAAAAAATATTTCTTATTCGTTAACTGTAACAAACATTCCCAGGGTAGTTAATTTATTCATATTATTTCATTTGTTCTGATTTCGAATGAAATGTTTCATTTAGTAATATTGAATAACTTGAAATGTGGAGAACTACTTGATTATCGTATTCGTGCAAGAAATCGTCACAATGTAATTACAAAAGTGTAAAGTCTGTTCTTTAGCTTTTGAAACCAAAAAATGGATGAATTCGTAACAGAAAACTTCACAGGTGGAATTTGAGAAATATGAACCATTTATAAATAGAGACATCATATATAATCAGGAATAAGCATCGTGAATAAAGCTTCATATGCTTATATTTGAGTTTTTTCATATTTTCGGAAATAAGTATATACATATTTCGAACTTGTGAAATTTTTATTTGGAGCCGTTTTCATTATGTGACATATTCAGATTTGAGAAGAATAACGTAGTATTTTAAACACTAAATAAAAAAACATATAAATAAAAATGTAAATTAATTTTGAAAAAATGCATGTTTTTCTAACTACCTACTTATAAAATATTTTGTAGTAGCTTGCAAATATTATGTAAGCAGGTTTTGATGAACAGTTTGAATTTACATTTATCTTTTTTTATTCTTCCTCTCCATATCCATTATATTTAGAACATTAATAAATAAGAGTGCAAAGGTTAATCATATTATAAAGGCAAGAAAATTTGTTTATGCCTGAGAAAGTGAACACAATTGTATTTGATATACATATTTAATATTTATCTATTGGGATAAATTTTGCGATGTAAATAGTTTAAAAACATCACGAGTGACCGCCCATAAATAATAGCGCTTTGCGTTCTGCTTCATTAGCTAATTTACTTATGCTCATCTGGATAAAATAATGCAATGGCACAATCTTATAAAAAAAAATCTATATATTACACCATTCCCCAGTTAATTATATTCAGCACACTCCGTTACTTAATTTTTACAAGATCTTTTTTTAATACAGCAAACCTTCTTTACAAAACTTTTGGATGTATTATTAACTATATTTAAATTTACGATTCAGGGCTCACGAACAAGTAGCGATGAAGTTTTTAAACATCCATTTTTAATTCTCATTGTGTTTATTTCAATTATAAATTTCTTTAGAATGCTACTACAAAGAGGAATTTTTTTTAACTGGAATATTCATTTATGCAAACTCTGCCTAACGGAGCGAACACAACTAATTGTACATAAAAAATGTGTTTAATATCTATGCAACTGTGATAATTATTTGTATGCATCAGCTTAGATGATATCTAACATTCATGTGAGCATATGCTCAAGTAACATATTTTGCAAACAACACGTGCCACGATTCTATGACGAGTGATATGGAAAATTACATAAATAAATATACTTTTAATTATGCAAATATTAAAAATCAAATAAATAGAATAATTTTTCGTTTATTCAATGAAGTACATTTATCATGTGCTGACGAAGGAAAATATTTATTTAATGCATTTAATTTAAATAAATATGCATATAGATAAATCAATGTTTACTGTAATTAAAATAATATAACTTACATATTTATTCAATGCATTTATCCTTGGAAAAAAAGCCAAGTTATTTATTAGCCAGTATGTTCATATTTACTATGAATAAATGCACATAAAGAAAGATTCTATATTTCATGCAATATATCACTCAGAAGTATTTTGTGAATCTAAATGTCTTAATTCAATTTAGAGATATGCAATCTATGGTACTTTAGCTGCTTTTAAAACTACTGTAGAAGTATGGGAAAATTTTTCATATATCTGCTAGTAAAGTCAGCTTATCATACATATTGTGTGTGTTGAATATATTTTTGGGTAAAGTAATACATATAATTCGTCCCATTTAATATTCACACTGTATATGTGTGGAAATAGAGACAGGGGGGAGGGAGAGATTTATTAAATATGATAATTTGAAATTAATCTGTGTTATTCGAAGCAACTTTCTAAATTATCTTAATTTTATTAATAAAATATGAAAGTAAATTTTTATAACTTCTGCTTTTATAAATACATTAATATTTGTTTTGAATAACATTGCAATTGCTATTGAAAATGAAAAAAAAAATACTAAAATGCATTTTAGTCCCATAAGGGCTTTATCAATTCAGAGATATTTTTTTACACATATGGCAAAATAAGCTGCAAATTAGTTTTTGTGAAAGATTTAACTAAACTTTCACTGAAAGTGTTTTCAGTGCTCCTGTCAGTCGAATTGATGCCCTTACAAATTTTAAAAGAAAATTACTTTGAAAACCTTAATAAGACCAAATTGCGCTTCAGCTAACTAATTATTCAAAATATAAATTACAAATTAAAACAATTGAAATTTGGTGGGCAGAGAGATAATGCTTGAGAAAGAGAATACGATTGTATTTAAAATACATATTTAATATTTATCTATTGAGGTAAACTTTATTGCGTAAAGGGTTTATAAATATTACAAATGACCGCTCATAAATAATAGCGTTTAATTTTCTGCTTCATTAGCTAATTTATTTATGCTCATCTGGGTAAAATAATGCATTAGCACCACCTTATATTTAAAAAATATGTATATTACACCGTAAATCAGTTAATTATATTCCTTACACTCTATTAATTCATTTTTACGAGGTGTTTTTTTAATACAGAAATCTTTTCTTTACAAAACTTTTGGATGTATTATTAACTATATTTAAATTTACGATACATGGCTCACAAACAAGCAGCGATGAAGTGTTTAAAAATCCATTTTAATTCATATTGTGTTGATTTCAATTCTAATTTTCTTTAGAATGACACTACTAAGCAGATCTTACATCTTTTTTGTTTTTACCCTCCATTTCCACAATATTTAGTACATTAATAAATAATAGTGGAAAGATTAATCATATTATACATCCAAGAAAAGTTGTTAATACGTAAGAAAGTGAACAAAAATATATTTAAAATCATATTTAACATTTATCCATTGAGATAAACCTTACGATGCAAATAGTTTAAAACATCACGAGTGACCACCCATAAATAATAGCTTTTATGTTCTGCTTCACTAGCTAATTTATTTATCCTCATCTGGGTAAATTATTGCAATAACACAATCTTGTAAAAAATCTATATATTACATCGTACCCCAATTAATTATATTCCCCACACTCCATTAATTAAATTTTACGCACTGTTTTTTTAATACAGAATACTTTTCTTTACATAATTTTTGGATGTATTAACTATATTTAAATTTACGATAATGGGCGCACAAGCATGCAACGATGAAGTGTTTAAATATACATTTTTGAATCATTGTGTTTATTTCGATTCTGATATTCTTTAGAATGTTACTGCAAAGCAGATCTTTTATCGTTTTGTTTTCCCCCCTCCATCCCCACTATATTTAGTACGTTAATAAATAATAGTTCAAAGTTGAATCATATTATATATGGAAGAAAACTTGGTAAAGCCTTAGAAAGTGTACACAATTGTATTTAAAATACATATTTAATATTTATCTACTGAGGTAAACCTTACAACGTAAAGGGTTTTAAAACATTCCGAGCGACCGTTGATAAATAATAGCTTTAATGTCCTGCTTCATTAGCTAATTGATTTGTGCACATCTGGATAAAATAATGCAATAGCACAATCTCATAAAAAAACTCCATATCAAACAGTATCTCAGTTAGTTATATTCACCATACTCCATTACTTAATTTTACAAGCTTTTTTTTTTAATTCATCAATCTTTTCTTTACAAAACTTTTGGATGTTTCACTAATTATGTTTAAATTTCCGATTCAGAACGCACAAGCATGCAACGATGAAGTGCTTAGTTATGCATTTTTGAATCATTCTGTTTATTTCGATATTCTAATATTCTTTAGAATGTTACTACAAAGCAGATCTTTTATCATTCCTTAACCTCTCCATTTCCACTATATTTAGTACGTTAATAAATAATAGTTCACATATTAATCATGTTATCTATAGAAGAAAACTTGTTAATGCCTGTGAAAGTGAACACAGTTGTATTTAAAATACATATTTAATGTTTATCTATTGAGATAAACCTTACAACGTAAAAGGTTTAATCCTTGATCTATTGCATTATGAATTCGTGAAAATTTTACATTCTAAAGCATTTTAGGAAATTTTTTAAACTACATTAAAATATTTACATAATCATTTAATAAATATTTAAAGGATTTTAGAAGGATTGAAGGATTTAGAAATGTTATTTCAATTTGAACTTATGGGAATTTTGTGCAATTTTTATAACCCCACTCAAATCTTATATTTTAAATTGTTTTCTTAGTATTTTGTAGAATTATAAAACGTACAAATATGATGTTCTTACAATATAAATATAGAAATATTTCCGCATTGAAAAACTCCACCCCCTTCCCTGAACACCAAGAGAGCTTAAAAGATGAAAAGGCAAAATAAATCATCCTTTTAAAAATATTTTTGTTTTGTGTAACCAATAACTCTTTTGGAACAAGATAAAATAATGTGTCTGTAACTCATTCTAAACAGTACTACAACTAACTGACGCATTAAAAGAATTCTATAATAAGTTATTTTAATGGTATTTATAAGTACCGTAAGTAAGGTACATAAAGTGTTAAAAAGATTACGAGTGACCGCTGACAAATAATAGCGTTTAATGATCTGCTTCATTAGCTCATTTATTTATGGTCATCTGGGTAAAATAATTCGATAGCACAAACTTATATACATAAAAAAATCCATATAATCCACCGTACCTCAGTTAAGTATATTCCCCACACTCCATTATTTTATTTTTACAAGCTGTTTTTTTTAATATAGTAATCTTTTCTTTTACAAAACTTTTGGATGTATTAACTCTAATTAAATTTCCGATTCAGGGCACACAAGCATGCAACGGTGAAGTGTTTAAATATACATTTTAAAATCTCATTGTGTTTATTTCAATTCTAATTTTGTTTAGATTGTTACTAAAAAACATACCTTTTATCGTTTTGTTTCCCTCTCCATTTCCACTGTATTTAGTACGTCAATAACTAATAGTTCAAAGGTTAATCATGTTATAGATACAAGAAAACATGTTATTGTCTGAGAAAGTGAACACAAATGTATTTAAAATAAATATTTAATATTTATCTACTAGCATAAATCTTACAACGTAAATGGTTTAAAAACAGTACGAGTGACCACCCATAAGTAATAGTTAATGTTCTGCTTCTTTAGCGAATTAATTTATGCTCATCTGGGTAAAATAATGCAATAGGACAATCTTATTAAAAAAGACTTCATATCTTACAACGTACATCAGGTAATTATATTCACCACACTATATTAATTAATTTTTGCACACTGTTTTTTTATACAGAATACTTTTCTTTACATAACTTTTCGATGCATTAATTATATTTAAATTTCCGATTCAGGGCGCACAAGCATGCAACGATGAAGTTCTTAAATACACATTTTTAAATATCATTGTGTTTATATCAATTCTAATTTTGTTTAGATTGTTACTACAAAGCATATCTTTATCGTTTTGTTTTCCTCTCTATTTCCACTATATTTTGCACGTTAATAAATAATAGTTCAAAGGTTAATCATGTTATAGATACAAAAAAACTTGTTAATGCCTGAGAAAGTTACCGCAAATTTATTAAAAATACATATTTAATATTTATCTACTAACATAACTCTTACAACGTAAATGGTTTTAAAACATTACGAGTGACCGCTCATAAGTAATAGCATTTAATGTTCTGCTTTATTAGCTAATTTATTTATGCTCATCTGGGTAAAATAATGCAATAGCACAATCTTATATAAAAAAAAACAATCCATATAATTCACCGTAGCTCAGTTAATTATATTTCCCGCACTCCATTACTTAATTTTTACACACACTTTATTTTATACAGAAAACTTTTCTTTACATAACTTTTGGATGTATTAACTATTTCGGATTCAGGGCGCACAAAAATGCAACGATGAAGTGCTTAGATATACATTTTTGAATCATTGTTTATTTCAATTCTATTATTCCTTAGAATGTTACAGCAAAGCAGACCTTCTATCGTTCTTTTCCGTCTCCATTTACACTATATTTAGTACGTTAATAAATAATATTACAAAAGTAAATCATGTTATAGATACAAGAAAACTTGTTAATGCTTGAGAAAGTGGACACAATTATATTTAAAATACATATTGAATATTTATCTATTGAGATAAAACTTATGGCGTAATAGTTTAAAAACATTACGAGTGACCGACCATAAATAATAATGATTTGTGTCTTGTTTCATTAGCTAATTTACTTATGTTCATTTGGATAAAATAATGCGATAGTACAATCTGGTAAAAAAAATCTATATATTACACTATACCTCAGTTAATTATATTCCCCGTACTCCATTAACCCTTTCCGGCGCAAGCAAATTCTATTAGTAAAGTGAGAAATTGTCGATTGACACTGGAATTTATAAAGGACTTGTCTAGATATTACGAATTCCTTAATTTAAGCTTTCATTTTAAAAGCAAAATTATATTAAAATATTACTGGTGCCGTTCGCAAGTTTGAAATTAAAATTAGGTGTTGCCGACTCGGCAACACGGCGCAAAAAAGGGTTAACTAATTTTTACAAGCTGCTTTTTTAATACAGCCATCTTGTCTTTACAAAACTTTTGAATGTAATATTAACTATACTTAAATTTACGATTCAGGGCTCACAAACAAACAGCGATTAAGTGTTAAAATATCCATTTTTAATTCCCATTGTGATTATTTCAATTTTAATTCTCTTTAGAATTTTATTATTAAGCCGAATTTTCATCTCTTTTGTTTTTCCCCCTCAATTTACACTATATGTAGTATATTAATAAATAATAGTGCAAAAGTTAATCATATATTATATATCCAAGAGAACTTGTTAATGCCTTAGAAAGTGAAAACAATTGTATTTAAAATGCATATTATATATTTATTTATTGAGATAAACCTTACAGCGCAATACTTTAAAAACATTACGATTGACCGCCCATAAATAATAACGTTTTGCGTCTTGCTTCATTAGCTAATTTACTTATGCTCTTCTGGATAAAATAATGCAATAGCACAATCTTAAAAAAAATCTGTATATATTACACCATACCCCAGTTAATTATATTCATCACACTTCAGTTCATCATTTTTACACACTATTTTTTTAAATACAGAAATCTTTTCTTTACAAAACTTTTGAATGTGCTATTAATTTTATTTAAATTTACGACTCAGGGCTCACAAATAAACAGCGATGAAGTGTTTAAATATCCATTTTTAATTCCCAATGTGTTTATTACAATTCTAATTTTTTTAGAATGTTCCTACAAAGCAGAAAAAAGTTAATTGGAACATTCATTCATGCAAACTCTGCCTAACGAAATGAACACAATTGAATGTACATAAAACATTCGTTTAATATTTATGCAACTGTGATCATTCTTTGTATGCATCAACTTAAGTAATATTTAATATTCAAATAAGCATATGCTCAAGTAAGTAACATATTTTGCAAGCAACACGTGCCACGATTCTATGAAGAGTAATATCGAAAATTACATAAATAAGTGTACTTTTTTTTACATAAATTTTAAATAATTAATAAACATTTCTTTTTTCATTTATTCAATAAAATATATTTAGAATGTACTGACTAAGGAAAATATTTATTTAATACATTTAATTTAAACAAATATACACTAAAATAAATCAATGTTTAATGTAATTAAACATAATATAATACAAATATTTATTCAATATATTTCTGGAACAAACATGCAAACCATGCTTTCATCTTTAGATACAAATTTTCAAAAAACACAAAAAACTTATAAAAAACAAAATAACTTGTATTTAATACTAATTTTTATTTGTGTATTTTTATTACTGTTATTCGAGAGAATTACAAGCATATGTAAGATATTATAACCTTAAAACTAATTAATAAAATATATTTAAAATTTGAAGAAATCACGTTTCGACCGAATTCAGAAGTGCAAACATGTTTTGATTATTTGACCATCGGATAAAACGCTTTTTGAAAAAAAAAAGTTCTAAATAAAAAATAATACAAAAGCATTATTTTATTTGAGCAACTATTGAATTTCAGATGATTATTGATAAAATTAAATGACAGATTATGGTAATATTCATTAAATATTTACTAAATAAATATTTGTCCGACAAAAGGCGATTTCAAATTTTAAATTCAATATTTTCATCTAGACAGCCATACACTCCCCCCTATCTCCATTACAGGCTGAAAAATCATGGATAATATTGTTGTACTGATCGGTTCTATAACAAGAACCGTCTAAAACAAAATAAAATTTAGCAGTTTATAATAGTGCAACTTCGGTGACCTAAGAGAGTAAGTATTGGTGACATTGTGACAGTGTAGTTTAAGACATTCATTAAAGAAACTGTTTTTCAGTGAAATAATACTAACGTTTATTAACAAAAAAATAAATGCAAGTTTAAATAAAAACATGTATAAATCCAGGTGAAAAATATAACAGGCATAACAGAAACAAGCTCAGTTCCAGATTTATATTAAAGTTATTCTATGTCATGAAATAATATTCAAGTTTAAATAAAAATATGTATCAACTTAGATGAAAAATATAACTGGTAAAATGTAAACAGAAAATAAGTTCAATTCCGTATTTAAATTAAAACTATTCTATATAATGACATAATATTACTTATTAAATGGCATGGCATGGCATATAACAATATTAGGATAGCACTGAAAACAAAACGGACTCACTTATGGATAAGAGCTATCGACGTACTGGAGAAATTCCAATGATACGGCACACCAACTGTTTCGATGAAAAGTCTTGAAAACATGTAGAGTTTTAACTGAAGATAATAATGTCCACAAATGAATATGAAAACTTAATTAAAAACACAAATGGATTATGACTGCTGGTAAAATGACAAACGGGCGAAGTTGAATAACCATTTTCACAATTAAATGTCCAGCAACGGATTTGGCGTAATTAAACAACTAGATGTTAACTTTAAAACTTTAAAACTGGATGAATTTAAAAATACATTTCTGAAACTATATCATATTGACTTTAACATCAACTATCTTGAAACATAACATCGCTTCAAAATCCCCAGCACAACATATCTCAGCCGGTTTAAATAGCAGCGGCAATTCGAAACTGGATACGCCCCTCCGAGTTGAGCAAGCGAGCTCCTGACTTGCGATGGAAGAAATGCAAGACAGCCACTTACGAGTTGCGATCCGCGATGCTTGCGGATTGCGATCGAACGGAACGATAAAACCAGGATGAACACACCCATCAGCGACGATCGGAAAAACAAAAGATAAGCGATTGATTTGAACATGTAAACAAAAGATCGGAAGATTGGAAAATGCCGGCAAAGAAGAAAAATGGAAGTTAGAACAAAATATAAGATAGTAAGCCATGCCATTTTACAATATTACGATATATATAATTAGAATTATGTATTTTAGAGTGTTAAGGAAGGAAAAATGGCTGACAATCGCCCCCCCCCCTTAACACTCGTACTTAAAAATAAAATGGATAATTAACAGATATTGTAAGTTATATATATATATAGAATAATGTAAAACATTAGAATATCAACTATCACACTTCGATAGTTATCAGTAAAACAGAAACTTAATATTAACAAGTATAAACGCAACAAATTCAATAACTTCAACAGGGTTAATCAAAAACATCAATTTTCAATAATGTTAATAACAATATTCAACAATAACAACAATTTTAACAATTATATAACAACTAGATTAACAACTTTTTCATTTCATGAAAGTTCAGTTACAATTGTAACTCTAACGAAAAGTTTTTTTTTTCCACGTCGAATAAAGTTCAATAGCAAAAGTCTATAAAGATAACGTTTTCCTGAAAAAAAACCATGAAAGATAATTACAATTACCTCGTCACGTGCAAGTGACTACGAGTTACCTTTACATAACAATTTAATATGATGATCTTTTTCTTGATTTTGACTTGTACAATATTCAAATGAACTTTAAACAATCATACATTTGCATATTTATTCTGGAAGAGAATGATTATCATATAAACGCAAATTCAGGATAATATGAAGATTAAATATACATGAATTACAATATGAAAAATACTTTGACAATAAAAGATACATGTTATGCAAATGAGAAAATTTCAATAATGAGAACAATAACGATCATGATCATGATAACGATTATGAATTATGATTATGATAGTGACAGAGTTAAATGACTGTGATCGCTCACGTGAAAGACAACACAAAAAAAAAAAATATGCTTAAGCTTTTGAAACGATATACATTTGCAAATGATTTGGCTAATTTAAATATGAAAAAAACTTGTTATATATACTCTTAAAACGAGAAGAAAAATTTTCATATTTACATATGCAATAAAAAATACAACTCGATTTTCAACACCACGGACGGGACCTTTGTGACATTTCCATTATACAAAAACAGGGACTTACAGACTTAAAAAGAACGATGCCCGCGACAGACCTTCCTGTGATCAGAACACTCAAGAACGCCGCTACCCCCTGCAGACCACTCTGGCTATTTACAAGGGCACCTCACGAGGCGTTTTTCGAGGCTGCTCGGATCCCGGAGGATGAACGATCCTGAGGTCTGACCACATTCCAGCGGGAGTTAAATTGTCCGCGATGTTGGAAATGAGGGTATATCAAAACCTATGAAATGATATTATGAAACGTATGCATACGAAACAAATATGAAACAACAAGAGTATAATCACATATTCAAACATTTTTTAAAAGAAAAGTACTGAAATATACAAAAATTCCAGTTTTAAAAAAAAGATGCTAAACTTCAAGGTTTAACATGAAAAGTTAAACAAGCATCTTAATGCTTGACACAAGTTCAAAGGAGGAGGAGTTTTTTTTTTCATAGCATTTAAATATCATGTATATATATAAATTACTTATAACTAAAAATTACATCAATAAATTTTTTAAGATCAAACTTTGTTAAAGGTTTAGTGAAAATGTCTGAGAGATTAGATTTACTGGCTACGTGTTTAACATTAAAAATCTCTTGGTTTAAAAGGTCTCTAACAAAAAATAATTTTACGTCAATGTGTTTCGTTCTGTAATTTTCAATGGGAGACTTAAGAAAATCAATGGAGGCCATGTTGTCTACTAAAAGTGTTGGTTTAACTTGTGGACCTGTAAAAATATGTTTGTCATAACATTCAGTTATGATCCTACTGAACCATAGAAGCTCTTTAGTTGCTTCTGTTAAAGCCACAAATTCTGATTCCATAGTAGACAAACAGACAGATTTTTGTTTAAAGGCTCTCCACATGATAGGAGCTTTGTCTAACATTAGTAGTTGTCCCCCCATTGATGTCCTGTCATCCCTATTAGCGGCGAAATCCGCGTCGGTGTAAGTTATTAGGTTTATGTGGTGACAAGGTAACCTCAGTTTATAGTGTTTTGTGCTTTGGACATACCCTAAAAGCTTCAGGAGACCATTCCAGTGAACAATCCCAGGATTGCTCTGGAATTGGCTGAATATATTTACAGCGTACGAAATATCAGGACGTGTCCTGCTTGTTAAAAATGAAAGGCAGCCCAAAACACTTCTGTATGGATATTGTAACATTTCCTGGGTTTCTGCTTCGGTTTGAGGACATTGTGACTTGGAGTATACAGTACCTTTAGTTATAGGGAGTGATGTAATGGGAAAGTTGAATTCTTTAAATCTTGTACAAATATCATCAATATATTGCATTTGATGAATTGAAACAGTGCCATTCCCATCCTCCTCAAATTCAACACCAAGTAGTTTGCGTGTTTTCCC
Source organism: Maratus speculifer (assembly GCA_964019185.1). Classification (NCBI taxonomy): domain Eukaryota; kingdom Metazoa; phylum Arthropoda; class Arachnida; order Araneae; family Salticidae; genus Maratus; species Maratus speculifer. The sequence goes on along the minus strand of OZ025290.1, from coordinate 149,967,489 downwards.
CAGGATTTTTATGTCAAAATGCTTTGTTAAAAGGGTTAAAATTTCATTAATATGTTTCTGATGGTTACTTAATATTACAAAGTCATCCACATATAGTAATAAAACAACATGATTAGAAAACGTATAGACGCAATTACACCACTCTAACTTTTTAAAACCAAGAGAAATTAAAATCTTATGTAATTCATAAAACCATACTCGTCCACTCTGGTGGAGACCATAAAGGGCCCTCTGGAGTTTGCAGACTAAATGTTCTTTACCTTTTACCTCGAACCCTGATGGTTGTTTCATGTAGATGTTATCAGAAAGAGGAGCGTACAGATAGGCTCCTTTTACATCACACTGAGTGTGGATCCATCCGAGACATGAGACAAGGGCTGCAAAGAAAAAGCGAATTAGACTGAAATTGACTACGGGCGAAAACGTCTCATCGTACGTTTCACCCCTGACTTGTTTATAGCCTTGTGCTACAAGTCTCGCTTTATATCTTGCAACCCGTCCCTTGTCGTCTCGTTTGATGGTGAATACCCATCTGCAGCCTAGTGGTTCGGTGTTGGGTGGCAGAGATGTTAATACCCATACTTGTCTTTTATTTATAACATCCATCTCTTCCTGCATAGCCTGTCTCCAGAGTTCCCACTGAGGGGATTTTAATGCCTGTTTATATGTGTTAGGTATGGAGTCTTCTAGTCAGGTATTGGTTTTATGAGTTTCAGAGAAAGAGGTGTGTGGAGGTGTGTAACTAGGACTTGAGCTAGCACTAGGAGCGGACTTTACAATGCCTTGGTACTTATTGCTTCCTTTAAAACTGAACAGTGACGGATTAAATTTGATACCATTAGATTGACAGTAATCTCTTACTTCCTTCAGTGATCTTAGACGTTGTGTTTCACCCAACTCGTAATAGTAGACGTCGGTTCTCGATTTGTCAGGCCTGGGTACAGGCTTACGGAACCAGACAGCTTCCCTGAGAGTTCTAAAAAAATCCTCGCCATCCTCGTCACTGTCACCCTCAGATGGGTGTGGGGAGGCAGAGTCGGAAGATTTAGAGGTACTCGGTCTAATACTTTGAGTGGGTGGTGTTTCTGAAGTAAATCTGTCAGGTTGAAGGTCAGTCAAAGGGTCTATTTCAGGTGGTTCGGAACTTAGGATGTAAGAGGGTCCCAGATCGCTTCCGTTGCGCTGCTCCGAAGTTGTAAATGGGTTTGTGCCTATTGAATAGCTTGGACCTTGTTCACTGTGTTTGTGGATACTTCTGGATACAGATTCGTCACCAAACCTAACATTTATTGTCTCTATTATTTTATTGGTTTCGGGAATCCATACCCTGTAGCCTTTTGTAGACATTGCGTAACCCACTAAAACACCCTTTTTAGCCTTCGGATCGAATTTGGAGTTTCTTAGTTGTTTAGGTACCCCCACATATGCCACCGTACCAAAAGGTCGTAAATGTCTTATGGATGGTTTATTACCACAATAATATTCGAAAGGAGTTTTTTTTTGAGTTTTGTGACATATTCGGTTAAGAGTGTATGCGATGTATAAGACAGCTTCTGGCCAGAATTTGAGACTGAGTTTACTTTCATTGAGTATCGAGCGAGCCCCGTCCATTATTGTTTGATTTAAACGTTCTGAAACTCCATTTTGCTCCGGAGAATATACATTGGTAAATTCGTGTCGTATGCCATTGTCCTCAAAGAATTTGGTGAATGCTTCATTATCGAATTCCCGCCCATTGTCGCTACGAACTTCTTTTACTTTGGTGCCCAAAAACCTTTCTGCTCTTTTTACGTGGTTAGAAAATACTTTAAACACCTGTGTTTTACTGCATAAGGGGTATACCGACACTTTGCGAGAGAAGTCGTCTGTTATAGTTAGGAAATACTTCTCCCCGTTTCGCCCTGTTATTTGTGTCGGACCCCACAGGTCAGTGTGTAGCAGTTCTAGAGGTCGTTTAGATCTTATTTGGTTTATTGGGCGGAATGATGTTCGTCTGTGTTTATTAATTTTACATGTTTCACATTCAAAGTCTTTACATTTAATGGGTGGTAAGCCCCTAACGCCATTACATTTTAGAGTATGTTCAATTAATGTGGAACTGATGTGCCCAAGGCGTCTATGCCAGAGTTTAAAATCATCTTTTTGAACGGTTGAGGCTTGGAAACGTACCTTTTTAGGATTTTGATTACGGTTAGTTTTAGGGTCTTTATTTCTATTTTTATGGTTAGGATCTGGATAGAGGCAGTAAATGCCATCTTTAAGAAAAGCACGAAAAAGTGTGCCAGAATCCCGATATGCCTTGACCCTTCCCTCACCTCCTTTGAACCTGGCACCCATTTTATCAAGTCTGGGACCTGAAATTAAATTATGTCTTAGACTAGGGCAATACATGACGTCGCCGAAGCGAACCATTTCCCCATTTATTTTTAAATCCACTAAACCGGTGCCCTCGATAGGGAAAGTAGCACCGTCAACAGCAACAGCCAATTCCTCATTTTTTAATGGTTTGAACTTAACATATAAACTTTTATCTTTACAGAAATGGTGGGAGGCACCTGTGTCAAAGACCCAGGCGTCTCCACCACATTTTATGTTACTCAGATTAGATTGTATGAGGTAATTTACCTGGCTTGTTGGCTTACGTTGACGTCGGTTGCGAGGCACATCTTTTCTGGATCTATGACCATCAGATTGAGCACGGACAGGACTGGATACGGAAGAGTCTTTCGATGAATTTCTGGAAAAAGAGGAACCTCTGGACAAAGAAGAATTTCTAGAACTGGAAGAGTCTCTGTACACCACGGAACCGGAATTGGAGGAGTCTCTAGGCATCATGGAACTTCTGGAACTAGAGCTAAGACAGGATTCCTGGCGGGTGACATCAGGCACTCTACACTGGCTCTGTAAATGTCCTCTGCGTCCACATTTGTGACACCGACCTCTGAACTTAGGCTTAAAGGAACACTTCTTTGAGGAACGGGCTCTAGAGAAATGAGACTGCACGGCATCTATTCTGTCGTCCTCTCGTAGTTTGATACGGGACTCCTCTGCGACTAACTCTGTAAGAACATCTTTAAACGTGAACTGTTGGTCTGGCCATCGCAGAATCCCTTGCACCATGTTGTCGAACTTCTTCGGGAGCCATCTAAGCAATTGAAATGTAAGGTAAGTTTCTTTGATTGGCTCATTTATCGCAGCAAGTTGGTCAGCAAGTCTTTGGAGGCGAGCTGCAAACATATCAACGGGCTCTTCAGGTTGTATTTTACAGGAAAGTATTTCGCCAAAGAGCTGCATGTGGCGTGCCCGGTTATCAGGCTGAAAATGCAGTTTAAGTTTAGTCCAGGCTTCATGAGGGTCGTCGATATTTTCTATGATTCTCCGGAATTCATTTTCAACATTTAAATACACAATTGATAGGGCAGACCTGACTCTGGATTGATATTCTTTTGTCGCTACAGAGTCATTTTCATCAGGAGCCTTTTCAGTGCCATTAACTATGCTCCACGCATTTTTATCTAACAGTAGATACTTAACGTCAGCTGCCCAAGTTCCATAATTGTGAGAATTCAGTTTTGTTATGCACACCTGTATGTTAGCCATGGCCATGCCTTAAACAGAAGATTTGACAGGAAAAAGGAAAAAAAAAAATTTTTTTTAAATAACGTACTTAGTGGTCAGATAGTACATAAACAAAATTTCTATTATAAGTGATCCAAAAAAAACCTTTTTGTATTTCATATCAATAGGAAAAAAAAATTCATTTAACCTTCAAAAAAAATTTTTTATATTGCGGCCCCCCCCTCTAAAATGACTCGGAGGTCCAATGGCCGCATACTACAAACAACTGTCAAATTTTTTTTGAAATGTCACCAATTAGGTTATGGCCGCCGTAAAGGGTTTAAAAGCGTATTCGCTCTGGGCCCATAACCCGTGATCGGTTCTATAACAAGAACCGTCTAAAACAAAATAAAATTTAGCAGTTTATAATAGTGCAACTTCGGTGACCTAAGAGAGTAAGTATTGGTGACATTGTGACAGTGTAGTTTAAGACATTCATTAAAGAAACTGTTTTTCAGTGAAATAATACTAACGTTTATTAACAAAAAAATAAATGCAAGTTTAAATAAAAACATGTATAAATCCAGGTGAAAAATATAACAGGCATAACAGAAACAAGCTCAGTTCCAGATTTATATTAAAGTTATTCTATGTCATGAAATAATATTCAAGTTTAAATAAAAATATGTATCAACTTAGATGAAAAATATAACTGGTAAAATGTAAACAGAAAATAAGTTCAATTCCGTATTTAAATTAAAACTATTCTATATAATGACATAATATTACTTATTAAATGGCATGGCATGGCATATAACAATATTAGGATAGCACTGAAAACAAAACGGACTCACTTATGGATAAGAGCTATCGACGTACTGGAGAAATTCCAATGATACGGCACACCAACTGTTTCGATGAAAAGTCTTGAAAACATGTAGAGTTTTAACTGAAGATAATAATGTCCACAAATGAATATGAAAACTTAATTAAAAACACAAATGGATTATGACTGCTGGTAAAATGACAAACGGGCGAAGTTGAATAACCATTTTCACAATTAAATGTCCAGCAACGGATTTGGCGTAATTAAACAACTAGATGTTAACTTTAAAACTTTAAAACTGGATGAATTTAAAAATACATTTCTGAAACTATATCATATTGACTTTAACATCAACTATCTTGAAACATAACATCGCTTCAAAATCCCCAGCACAACATATCTCAGCCGGTTTAAATAGCAGCGGCAATTCGAAACTGGATACGCCCCTCCGAGTTGAGCAAGCGAGCTCCTGACTTGCGATGGAAGAAATGCAAGACAGCCACTTACGAGTTGCGATCCGCGATGCTTGCGGATTGCGATCGAACGGAACGATAAAACCAGGATGAACACACCCATCAGCGACGATCGGAAAAACAAAAGATAAGCGATTGATTTGAACATGTAAACAAAAGATCGGAAGATTGGAAAATGCCGGCAAAGAAGAAAAATGGAAGTTAGAACAAAATATAAGATAGTAAGCCATGCCATTTTACAATATTACGATATATATAATTAGAATTATGTATTTTAGAGTGTTAAGGAAGGAAAAATGGCTGACATGTACCATTTTCAGACATCATCAGGTTGATTTTGCCACTGATCACCATACAATATTTGTTAATGTTTGTCAACATCTCTTTTGCTTTTCAACTGACATAGCGAGGCTAAGAGGAAGAGAGTTTACAACAACCCTTTGAAGACGTGCAAGAATTACTCCTGTAGCGATCTCGATCTGTACAAAGCGAGCTGAAAGTAACTGGCTTGGCCTTTTGCTTGACGCTAACGTTCTCGCCTCCTGATCACGAGATCCCCAGATCAAATGCAACCTGTGCCAATCAACTCTTCTCCTCATTGGTGACTCCGGACAAACATTAAACTTTCAACAACAACCAATGCACAGCAATGAACTCACCTCATAATCAACAGGTGGCAGCACCAAAAGAAATCACACAACGCAAAGCGTCTCATTCACGCATACGACAGCATTCATTCACGAGTGCATTTCGCTCGTCAGACGTCAGGGTCTAATACGTCTTTCTCACGGGGGTAGATACTCGTGTAGCAATCTTGACCAGTTTAAAGCGAGTTACTAGCTGAAAGTAACTGGCTTGGCCTTTTGCTTGACGCTAACGTGGTCGTCTCTTGATCGCGAGATCCCCAGATCAAATACAACCGGCGCCAATCCACACATTCTCTCCTCACTCCCTTTTTAAAAAGATTTACGCCAGATTACTCACTTGAAATCTTGAAATGTATAGTTCTGGAAGTCTTTCACCTGAAAAGTTATTTTATTTTTTTTCTAAAATAACCCGTTTCAATTGTGAAATTTTTGGTAGCTTTCGAAAGTACAAATGTAATGGGGGGATTTAATATTCAAAAGTTCCCAATCATCTGGGACAACTGTGATTCCAGACAGCAGAAATCACCGTTTGAATGAATGCAGGCTTTTTTACACTCTTTCATTGAAACGTCAAATTTTAAAATTGGTTTAAATTAGAAAAAAATTGTTAAAAATACTGTTTATTTGTTTGCAATTTAATACAGAAATAATAAAATTAACAATAACTCATTTTTTAATTTTATGTGAGAAAACACGGTTTGATTGTTTGTTCCACATTTACATTTGGAAGAAAATTCATGATATTTACTAACATTGTTTGTGTATATTTAGTATCAATAAATATACATAAAGAAAGGTCCTATATCTCATGCAATATACAGGGTGATTCAGCTCGTCGGTGACAAACTTTAAGGATCGATAGAGCACACCTAGACGAACATTTTTGAATAGGGAATGTAGGGTCCCTGACGCGATGGTAAGGCGCTAGGCGCTTTCGAAAATTTGGGTGCCGAAATTCGAAACGTCATAAAAACTAGGGAAATGGTTAGATTTTTTTGCTTGTTGCGTCGAAATGATTCTGTTTGTTTAGACTTTCTTCAGTACCAATTTGATAAGCGTATCTCTTAAAACATGGATAGGGGGCGCTGCAGACTTTGGAGAGCTAGACAACAACTTTAAACCCGTTATTTTGATAATTTAACACATGCTCGCCAAAGTTTATACTCTAACTTAAAGTTTGAACCCAAAAGTAGAGCCCTGCAAAAAGCGTAAGAGCCGGAATAAAATGTCAAAGTACAGGGTGGTCGAAACTCGAAGGCTCCTAAGAGATAAACAAACAGATTTCTTGACTTATGGCATGCATTTTCATGATTCTGTTTGCTGGGGCTCTCTGAAACTCAGTTGAACGGTACAAAAAGAAACATCGATAGGGGGCGCTTTGGGCAAAAAACATAATTCGTTGACATTTCGGACGCTAACTGGAAACGGGGCGCTACGATCAGTTAGTAATAATGAAAACACATTTTCTACCTCTGCTCAACACTTCTGAATAAATTTAGACCAAAAACATCAATGATACTGGAAATTTATTTACAAAAAATAACACTACAAAAGATGCTCGAAATTTCGACCTTGGGCCATGATGCAGGCTTCGCACCTCCGTCGCATTGAGGAGTGTGTGTTTCCAACAATGCCAGGAATATCTCTGATCTGCCCTGCAGCTGCCACAATGCGCGCCACAAGTTCTTCAGCACTGCTGACAGGTGTATGGTATACCTCGGCCTTCAGGTAACCCCAAAGGAAGAAATCCAAGCAGGTGAGGTCTGGTGATCGGGCAGGCCAGTGAACTGGACCCCCACGCCCGATCCACCGCTGGCCATACCTTGCGTTTAGATGGAGACGCACGTCGTTCGTGTAATGGGCCGGAGCTCCATCGTGCTGGAACCACATCTGGCGACGCGAACCTTCGGGTACGTGCGCCTCCTCCAGAAGCTGCAGCAGCACTTGATCCAGGAAAATCAGGTAATTTCCACCTGTCAGCCGTTCAGGTAACAAATAAGGGCCAATGAGGCAATCCCCAAGAATGCCGGCCCACACATTTACTGAGAAACGCTCCTGGGCTGCTCGGCTTCTGGTTTCATGTGGATTTTCATCACACCACACATGACTGTTGTGGGCGTTCCACATTCCCTCCCGGCTGAAGGTGGACTCGTCCGTAAACAAAATGCTGTTTACAAAACGGGGATCCCTGGATCTCATCGCCAAGTACCATCTTGAGAATTCCACTCGAGGGCCAAAATCCTGCTCTCTGAGCAACTGCACCCGCTGGATGTGGTAGGGGTGCAGATTCCGGGAACGTAAGATGCGCCACGCAGTTGCTTGCGAAATGCCAACATGTCTGGCGATATCTCTCGTGCTAAGACCTGGGTTGTCCTCAACCAGGTTAAGCACAGCCTCTTCGTTGTCGGGGGTGCTCACTGATCGCTCCCGTTCAGGCCTGCCTCCGTCGAAAGATCCCGTTGTGGACAACCTCTGGTGTACTCGAGCGAAGAAGGCATGACAGGGGATTTGCCTGTTGGGGTAACGCTCGGCGTACAACCGCTGAGCGGCTCGTCCATTACAACCAGCAGCGCCATACGCCAAATGCATGTCAGCCAATTCAGAGTTTGTGTACCGTTCCATCCTACTACCGATCTGCAGACAAGTAACCCGAAGCTTAAGTAGGTATCGCACGTTCAAAAGACGTGTCTGCGCATACAACTACGTCATCTCGCGTTGTCGTCTACGCATTACGTATCTTTTGCATATCGATATGGTACGATATCTTTTGCATAAATCAGCAAAAAGCACCTTATGTAAATTTTATTGCGCGCATTGTGCATGATTGAAACCAGCTATGTTTGTTAAAAAAAACAAACAAACTGCAGTTTTAATAGCTTCTTATGATAAGTAAATTACTCTCTTGTTTTGTTTCTAACTGATCGTAGCGCCCCGTTTCCAGTTAGCGTCCGAAATGTCAACGAATTATGTTTTTTGCCCAAAGCGCCCCCTATCGATGTTTCTTTTTGTACCGTTCAACTGAGTTTCAGAGAGCCCCAGCAAACAGAATCATGAAAATGCATGCCATAAGTCAAGAAATCTGTTTGTTTATCTCTTAGGAGCCTTCGAGTTTCGACCACCCTGTACTTTGACATTTTATTCCGGCTCTTACGCTTTTTGCAGGGCTCTACTTTTGGGTTCAAACTTTAAGTTAGAGTATAAACTTTGGCGAGCATGTGTTAAATTATCAAAATAACGGGCTTAAAGTTGTTGTCTAGCTCTCCAAAGTCTGCAGCGCCCCCTATCCATGTTTTAAGAGATACGCTTATCAAATTGGTACTGAAGAAAGTCTAAACAAACAGAATCATTTCGACGCAACAAGCAAGAAAATCTAACCATTTCCCTAGTTTTTATGACGTTTCGAATTTCGGCACCCAAATTTTCGAAAGCGCCTAGAGCCTTACCATCGCGTCAGGGAACCTACATTCCCTATTCAAAAATGTTCGTCTAGGTGTGCTCTATCGATCCTTAAAGTTTGTCACCGACGAGCTGAATCACCCTGTATATCCAAGAAATATTTTTGTGAATCAAAAAGTTTTCATTTAATTTAGGGATATCCAATCAATGGTAGTTTAACTGCTTTTAAAACTACAGTAGAAGTACAATGAAATTTTTCACATGTCTGCTGTGAGCAATAGCGCTATCTTTTCCTAAATTTTGAGTGGGCTGAAGAATTTTTGAGTAAAATACTACGTGTAATTTTTTTCCTTTATATTCCCTGTATATGTGTGTGGAGAGATAGAGAGAGGGGGGCGAATGAGGATCATTTGAAATTAAATTAAGTCTGCTAAGAGACTTTTTAAAATATTTTAATTTAATTATAATTTCATAATTTTTTTTATTAAATTATATTCTTATATGTTCTTTTTTATAAATGTGTTAATATTTGTTTTCAATAACATTGCGATTGCTAGTTATTGAAAATGGAAAAAAAAATCTAAACATGCTTTATCAATTTAGAGACATCAAAACAGATGGCAAAATTAGTTGAAATTTGTTTTCGTGATAAATTTAACTATACATCCGCTGAAAGTGTTTCCGTGCTCCTGTAAGTCGAATTGATGCCCTTACTACTTTTGAAAGAAAATTTCTGTGAAATTTTAATAAAACGAAATTTCTCTTCAGCGAATTAATAAAGAAAAAATAATTTACGAATTTAATCAGGGTTGCTACGCTTTAGAGATTTTTCCAGATCTTATATCAGTATTGTTTTATAGAAAAATAAATGTAGAGTAAAAGTATAAAATTTCACTCTTTTTAAATTGACATTTTCTATAAAACAATACTGGTACCAAAGAATTTTCAGGTCTAAAAATTCACTGACCCGTATCAATCCTGTTTAATCAACTGAAATTTAGTGGGCAGAGAGTTCAAACCATCGGGTGGACTAGCGCACTAAGTGCCATATAATTTGGCTCCATTCTCCGTGAGTCATAACTTAGATCAGATTCGAGCATCGTCAAGCATTCAATGACTTGTGAAATAAGCAAAAGGTTTTTATAAAAAGTTTTAAAAATAGAATCTTCATGCGTGACTGTGCCAGCTTTTTATAAAGAGATGAAATTTGATATTTTAAATTTAAGAATTTACGAGCTTTCCTCGTTAGTACTATTGTATTATTTTGAAGTGACATTGTACAGGGCTAATTAAAGAGCTTTAATTATCATTTTTATAGTGAGCTTAATTAAACTTTTATTAGAATCTGGTAAATGATTAAAGTAGCCAATTAGGACTGAAGTTAGCGTTTGAAAGTTTCTTGTATCACTCGTCTCATACTTAAGGCTTCAAGATTGTTTTGTTTGATCATCGTGTTTTAAAACTAAAAATTTTACTAATCCTTATTCAGGGGTCGATCCAATTTTTATTTTCGGAATTATTTTTATGAAAAAAAAGCATTCTTGGGGGAAAAAAATATGTACATGTATCATGTAAAACTTTCCGTTTTTACAGCCATTACATTTTTAATTCAATAACAAGAATACTCCATAAATTTGCTATAACACTACAAAATAGTTCCTATTGTAGTTTTTATGGAATTTAATGCCTATTTCAGAAAATAAAAATAATTATTTAGTTACAATATGAAATTACTGGACGCAACACATAAAAAAGATTAAAAATAATATTATTAACATCAAATCACTTTTACTTGTTGCAAATTTAATTTCGGTAGCCACAGCATACAGTTTTCAGTGCAAAATGTAATTCTGTAATTGTGTATATGAGCCAGTAATGGACATTCTTAAGGAATTTCGCTACTACTTGATTATCCCGTCGACCAATTTCAGATAGTTTAACTGGAAAATAATTTTGTGAAACGGCATTTTTATCAAACAGCATATTGTGAATGGGGCCGTTTTTCAGAATTACAATTTTACAGGGATGAAAGTGAAAAAAAGCCATTTTGGAGCAGCAAAAATATTATTTTGGAATATATTTTTAGAGCAACAAAAATTGGATTTTGGAGCAGTATATCAATTTTTAGAGCAACAAGATTTGGATTTTGTAATAGTAAAAATCTGATTTTGTAGCAGTAAAATCCAATTTTTAGCAATCTTTGAACGAGATTCGCGCATTTTCGCGAACTTTCAACAAAATTCACAAATTTACACAATCATTCGCCAAAACTTGCGCATTTTTTTTAATCATTCGATGAAATTCGCACCGTTTTTTGATCTTTCGACAAAATTTGAGTTTTTTGTGATCTTGTGACAAATCTTGAACTTTTTTACAATCTTTTCACGAAATTTACAGATTTTTTGCGATCTTTGAACCATGTTTTGTTCTTTTTGTCGTGAAACTAGCAACTCTTTGACAAAATTCAACATTTTCTCCGCAACCTTTGGACGAATTCGCATGTTTTTTCGATCTTTTGACCGAATTAACAGTTTTTTGCATTATTTTGCAGAAATGCGATTTCTTTTCGCAATCTTTTGACCACGTTTTGTTCGTTTTTGTCGAAATTAGCAAATTTTTTGACGAAAATTAGCAATTTTTTTGACAAAATTCATGTTTTTTTCGCACTTTTAGACACTTCCGATTCTTAAAGGAACATTCTATATTTTTCACTATTTTCACGAAATTTATGTATTTTTTGAGATTTTTGGATGAAATGCACATGTTTTTCGCATCTTTGGACTGAATCCGCATATTTTCCACGATCTTTTGACGAAATCTGGCGGTTTTTGCAAACAATTGACAAAATCCACTTGGAGTAATCTGGGAAAAGTGAAAAATAGTATTTTTCTTCGATGGAATCGTGCTAAATTACATTATGATACTAAGTACGTTTTGACGCAAATTTAAGAAAAAACTCTGTTTTAACGCAGGTATGCGCAAAATGCGCAGCATTTGAAACCCGAATTTTGTGATGGGGCCGTTTTTGGGGATTAGAATTTTGTGAAGAGGCAGTTAATAGGGCTTCGAATTTTGTGAAGAGGCCGCAAAACGCCTCCAATTTTTGGCTGGATCGACCTTGTTATTTATTGTTACATGTAAATTGTTGTTATTGTTAATTTTTCTGTTGTGGCTACTTTTGAAATTGATTGCCAGCAAGTTTTCGTCACAATGTAACAGGTGATAAGTTGCTCTGAGGCAGCTGAATGATACAATGGAAAATTACCATTAAATTAAGCACAACATTACGCGCTTTCAGACCCTAGTTTGTCCCTCTAAAGGGCAACTAAAAGAAAAGTTTTCTCCGTAAATATAGTTCAATAGATTCAAAAGATCAAAAACAAGAGCAAAAATAAAAACATTAATTATTTTTAGGAGTATCTTTACATGTTTTATTTAATAAATTATTTAAATTATGCAAAAATTTATATGAAAGATAATATAAAAGCACATTTTCATTGAAAATATTTAGGGTTTGGTTGCATACTATTATGAAGAACATTATCAAATCAAATAAGTCTCTGGAATTTACTAATATCCATAATTTGAAAACATAAAATATAAAAGTGAATTTACGGATCACGAACAAAATGATTTTTTAATCTGAAAATATGAAAAGAGCCAGTCTTTTATTTTTGCAGAATTCATGAAACTTGACATGGGAGATGTCAATAAAAAATTTCTGTATCAAGCCTTAATAGAATATACTACTGAGAATATTTTTTAAGCATTAATTTTAATATGTTTAAAAAATCTACTTGTAACGCACTGTATAAAACAAAAATAAAGCCAAAATTCACCGGGTTTTATAACAGACAATTTATTTATTTATTTATTTATTCATTTATTGACATAGCACGCATTTTAATTTCAATTTTTTCACTTTTTGTATGAAAATGGCGACGAAAAGTTTCAGTAATCTTTTTTATCCATGACTTTTAATAGACGTGAAGTGCTTTAGTTGCCACGATTAAAACGAAATTTTAAAAACAAATAAAAAATTATATCTCAATAAAATATGCTTAAAAAAAAAACACTAACCGATTTAAAAAAAAAATCGAGCTTGTCGATAACTTGCCACTAACGCATATGGATGAATAGTTTTAACATGCTTATGATTTGAAAACGATTGTAGCAATGAAAGATAATTTGCGATAAATCATTATTTTTTATTAAATCATAAGCACATTAAAACTATGCATTCATATGCGTTAGCGCCAAACTGCTAGAACAAACTAACGTCAATCTATCTAAATCCCGACTTTAGTTTAGTCCAGATTTCGCACTTTGATGAAAAAAGATTTAATATATGTGCTAGAGTAATTGCCTGAAAAATGAACGCTTTTAATTGGACGATTGCTTGAAAAAGAATTTGACTTTTTAAAGTTTTTAATTTAAAAAAGTTCTAATCATCAGAACTTAATGAAATTAAAATGAACCCTCATGGGTATTTTATATTTTCAAAAAAGAAAAAAAAAAGAATTATGAAAATAACTTCAAATCTAAAGAAGTTATGAGTTAACAAGACATACATATAGGTTGAATCCATAACCCCTTCCTTTGAAGTTGGTCAAAAACTAGAAATCTTGGAAAGGAATTCATTTAGAATTAGTATGATTTCAGCATTATGCTGTTATTTGAACATCTGAATAAATTAGCAATACACATCATCTTCATTTAAATATTTAAAAGAGTTTGTATTATGTTTTATTTAATAAACTTATTTGTTTGAATTATATGGAAATTTATATGAAAGGTATAAGATAAAAGTATATTTACACTGAAATATGTTTCGAATAAAAATTTAAATATCAAATAAATTACATTCAACATATCTTATTATACTACCATTGTGATATTTGTCTTCAGAAAACAATCTTTTTAATTGTTTTGCATTGTTGTAACTATCTATTTCAGTGTTGAAATCAAGGGGTGACTACGAAGGTGGGCATTCCTTACAAAGCAAAGAAATGTCCGTTCCCGGAAGATTTGAGATTTTGTGTTTTTAATGGCTAAAAAGTACGATCGCCCTCTTCCCCCAGAACTTTAGAAATCCCTCCAGGAGAAAAGTGTTTAAATTCAACACTGATCTATTTTAACAGGTAGAACAATTTTAAAGCTTGAAACAAAATCAGTTTGGATAAAACATACAAATTTACCTAAATCTTTTTTTCATTTCACTTCAATTGCCTATTCACGTTAAATAATAACAGAGAAAATGTTAATAATCTGAGAAAATTCGTTACTTCTGCCGCAGAAAACGAACTTAATTAATTCCAGGCATTTAAGACACATGTTTAATATTTATTTATGGAGAAAATTCTTTCGGTCTAATAGTTTAAAAAAATTACAAGCGTCTACATACGCATATTAAAAATTCCGATTCTGCTTGATTAAATAATTTATTTAATCAGTTCCAGACAACAAAATACAATATCACACGTTTATGAAAAAACATTTATTAGATTTATCTCTGTTAATTATTTTTATTACGCTCAATTACTTTGTTTTTGTAAGCATGTTTTGCTTAAGGCATTATTATTTTTTTTTTTACAAAACTTTTGCATACATAAACTTCCTTTAAATACGCATCAGAGCTCACAAGCTAGCAACAATGAAGTATTTAAATTTATTTTGCATTTATTTTCAGTTCTTTCTATTTTAATTTTCTTTAACAAATATATACAAGAAAAAAAAATAATTTCATTATTCATTTGAGCAAATTTGATATTTATGCTTCACGAAACAAACATAATTGCATATGTACACATTTATATTAGTGTCAAAGTCTCTTCGTGTAATTCTTTCTGTGTAATAGCTGAATTAACTTGCAGCCGTCTAAGGATATGCTCGAACAGTCTCTATTTTAAAGAATACGTGTCATCATTCTGCGAATAGTTACTAAAGTTTTAATTTTATGATTACCAAATTAAACCAAATTTAATTCATATTACTCTATTTTACATGTAATTTAAATATTATTATTTTTAATTCAATATTATTTTTTTATTCTGAAAATGATTAACGGTCGTTGCATAATTTCATCCAAAAATGTTTTCCCAATCTTGGACAGCACGTTTTGCAAATACTTAATTTTGTTTTCGACTAATGTTTTAAAACAAAGTCCAAACACAAAAACAGTATTGCATCATTAATTAATCATAACTGAAATACTTGTAAAAAAAGTAATACATATAAAAATTAATCATTTTGTAATGATAAACTTAAAATTTTAGTGATCCTATTCCTAGTAAAAACATAATATATAAATATCTAAAAATTAAGAAAAGAAATAAATACTTTTAAATATAGATGTGGGAGATATGATATGAAAGCATGATAGATAGAGTCGTTGAAAACAAACCAATGCATCCACATTTTTACTTTCTTCTATCTTCTATAGAAGAAAGTATTGCAATCGAAAATTTTTTTTCGACATCCGGTTTTCGACGGATTTACACGTTTTAGGGGTCAGAGATTCCAAAAAACATGTTTTTATAAAATGTCTGTCTGCCCGTGTGTCCGTGTGGGTGTCCGTATGTCGCTGTTCTACCATCAAAAAGTGTATGAAGATATGCATAGAATTGAACCAATTTTTTTGTGAATGTTTCTGGCTGTGGCAAGCAGGTCTTCCATCAGTTTTGAAATATTCCGCCGGAAGGGGACGCTGCAATAGCGAATTTTATGCCATTTTCAATATTGTACCACCTAAAAGTGTATGAAGTTTGTTCTAGAACTGAACTAAATTTTTGTATATGATTATTTTTTGGTAAGGCAAGTAGGTCCTCCCAAAATTTGAAAACGAAATCTGCCTATCATTCTATTGTTCATCGGCTCGTGCAGAGACGGAAATTCGTTTTTGCTCTTATTAATTGTCGGAATCAGAAATTTAAGATGAAAATCAAAGTTGGTATGGTATTGAATGAAAATTTTTAAAGCATTATAATGAGTAACTATTTTTTTTTTAAATATTAAAGTGTACTATGAGATAGAAGAAAGTTTTGAGATTCGCACATCCAACTAGTTACTTTATGCATAAAAGCGAAAAAAGCAATTTGAAAAGAAAATCTGTTTACAGAGCTATAAGTTAGGCCGTTCTATCCTTTAAATATTAGAAATTTATTTCTAATAATATTGAAAAAGGTGTACACAAACACTAAAACAATCTGTAATTATATACAAATTAACAAAAGAAATAAAAACTTATAAACAGATATTAAGGTAGATTATAATAGTTGGGAAACCGCAGAATAAATCTGTACATTTTATTTCTTAGCTTATATTTAATATCTAAAGTGGTCATTTTAACAGCTAATGAATTCATTATAAGTGATTAAGTATTCAGTAATAGAAGAAACTGTTTTATATTTTTTACGTTAGGTAATCTATTTGTGCCATTATTAAAGAATAACCACGTTTGCCTGACTTATTTTTTAATATCTTCAAATTACACCCTTTTTAAAGTTTATTAAAAAGTTTATTAATCCATCTGATGTAAATGTTGTGGAAATACAAATAAATATTATTGGTAAAAATGCATTTTTCAGATTCTTTGAAATTATCCGATTTTAAAAGCATTCGATAAATGTTCATCCTAAAAGTATAAAAGAAAAGCGCTGGTTAATTTATTAGTTACAAGCTTTTAATTTTAATATTTTCTATTCTTGAAATAAACTAATATTCAAGCTATTGAAATGTATATATATATGTAGGGTGTCCCCAAATTTGTGAGCCAAACTCTAGGGAAAATTAAAATGCACAAAATGAAGAAATTTTGGTATAAAAATGTGGGGTCGGCAATAAAGATTTTTTAGCCAAAAAATAAAAAAAATTAAAAAATGCATTTTTTAAATATAACAATTGTACAGCGCTAGCAAAAATAATCTTGACACTCTTTGAATAGTTTGAAGTTTGTGATAAAATGTCCTGACTGATACAATCTTTCTATTGACATAATGTTCCTTTTTAGGTGCGTTCGTAATTATGTAAATACGTAGCACCTATTGTTGTCGCTTAGTCCGTCCATCTGTCCGTCTGTCTGTCTGTCTGTCCGTCCGCATATAACAACGCAAAAATTACATAACCGAATCGTTTGAAATTTAAAATACATAATTATTACATAATTTTGTCGAGTCATTTCAAATTTTATGAAAATCGGATGGATAGATCAATTACAGGGATAATCAAAAGGATTCCGTTACATTACGGTCAATGGGGAAAAAAGATTCAAATGCATTTTAATAGTTTGAAATTTAAAAAGTATATTTATTACATAATTTTGTCGAGTCATTACAAATTTTATGAAAATCGTATGGATAGATCAATTACAGGGGCAATCAAAAGGATTCCGTTACATTACGGTCAACGGGGAAAAAAGTTTGAAATGCATTTTAATCGTTTGAAATTTAAAACGTATATTTATTACATAATTTTGTCGAGTCATTTCAAATGTTGTGAAAATCGGATGCATTGATCAATTACAGGGACAATCAAAAGTATTCCGTTACATTACGGTCAATGGGGAAAAAAGTTTCAAATGTATTTTAATGGTGTTACATTCATTTGAATACAACAGAATTGACATGAATCTATGAAATATGTACTAAAAATACATTTGCACAATCTGTGATGCAAAGAATATTTATTATTAAATTACAGGGCCACACAAATGTATTCCACTAAATAATGTTATACGGGGAAACATTGTTTGGGGGGTGTTTTAAATATGTTAAACTACTTCACATTTTGTGAATAAGATATACGTTAATGAGGTATAATAAAAATTACTCCCTGCATATTTGCAGGAACACAAAGATTTCGACCACTATACTGTATCCAAAGTACGCTCTACTATATCAGCAAGATCTGAATATTTTAAAACTTCGTTATCAACGAACGCACCTCATTTGCTACGCTTTACGTACGATTTCCAACTTGTTTATTTCTGCAATTGATGTAGTTGGTATTAACAATATCTCACGTTTAAAAAGAAATACGAAACCTGGCTGAAGAGCACACACTACTGGCTGAAAAAGACTCGAATGATAATGTAAAGTCTATGGGGGCGTTCTTTAGAAATATCTCGCTCAAATTTTAATATTTTGAGATGATCTTTTCTGCATAGGATAGCTGAAGATGATACACAAACGGGCTAGTTTTTATTTTTTTGGTTTTGGTTATATTCTTTTTATGGTAGGATAGTTTCAGTTTCATAATCGGTTAAAACCGGTTCTGAAAGTTAAAGTATTTTTTAAAAATAAATCTGAAACGAAAATTGAAAAACTAGGCCGGTTGTAGATCGTCCTCAGCTATACTACGGAAAAAAAACACACGTAAAAAAATAAAATTTGAGCGAGATATTTCAAAAGAACGCCCCCGCAGACTTTACATTATATCCGGGTCTTTTTCTGTCAGTAGTGTGGCGTCTTAAGTTTTTCTTGGTCTTTTTGACGAAATTTATGTTTTGGTGTACTGTCATGCGGTTAATCGGCGTTGTGTCGGCGGTGAGTAATCGGCGATGTTTTTTAGTGCATATAGTTTGCCCTGATGCTTGTATGTAATAAGGCTGTATGCCTTTTAGAAACTTTTTCTACTAATAAAGTCAAAGCACGAGGTTGATCAAGAGGTGTAACCTTTTTAACCCTTTATCTACCGACGGTACTTATAAGTACCATTAAAATTACTTGTTATAAAATTCTATTAATACGTAATTTAGTTGTAATACTGTTTAGAATGAGTTACAGAAACATTACTTTATTTTCTTCTAAAAGCATTATTGATTGCACAAAACAAAGATACTTTTTAAAAGGATGATTTCTTTTGCCTTTGAGTTTTTCCAGCTTCCGTGGTGCTGAAGGAAGTGGATAGGTAATTTTCAATTCGGAAATATATCTATATTTATATTGTAAGAACAACATATTTCTACATTTTATAATTCTACGAAATACTA
Organism: Maratus speculifer; assembly: GCA_964019185.1. Classification (NCBI taxonomy): domain Eukaryota; kingdom Metazoa; phylum Arthropoda; class Arachnida; order Araneae; family Salticidae; genus Maratus; species Maratus speculifer. Next base: position 149,948,601 of record OZ025290.1, on the reverse strand, counting down.
AAAAAAAAAAAAAAAATTAAAAAAAAAGATTTGAGTGTGATTATAAATACTGCACAAAATCCCTGTAAATTAAAATTTAATTATTGTTTCTAAATCTTTCAATCCTTATAAAATCCTTCAAAAATATATTAAATGATTACGTAAATCTTTTAATTTAATTTAAACAATTTACGTAAAATGCTTTAAAATGCAAGATTTTCATGAATTCATAATTCTGTAGATAAAGGGTTAAGTCGATTATGTGCACCAGAAGATAATTCCAAAAATCTCTTCTTTACAAACCATTACAAGAATTAAAATAAAATAACAGGAGAACTCTAAATCATGCTATGCTGCAAGGTCCACCTTATGTGACCAACGCGTGATTGAAACTCTCATCAGCCTCTTACATTTAAACTGAAAAATTGAAGCAAAACATTCAGACATTGAAATTTTTGATTAAGTTTCGAGATTTGTTTTTGCTGGCACCGTGCTAAGTGTTTATATGTAGCAATGGCAATATCTAGCGAGTGATTAGCGTGCTAACAGTATTGTGATGAGGTCCTCATCAGAATCAACTGTTGTTTTATAGATGAGACATCTGGAACCTTCGAAACGTTTCGCATTTCATACCAGTTCGCAGTCACTTCATAGGTACTGCCAGGTACGTATCGGTGTTAGGGTTGGTACAATTTAGCACATACAATAATTGTTAAGTAAATAAAACGCATGCTTTCATTTTCTACATTGTTGATCTTGTTTCATGACTGCCAATTATCTACACCCATATGGGCTCTAAGCGATGGAAATGCCCTCCACGGGGGTCTTTCAAAGGAAACCTAACCCGTGTTTACACAAGAATATCGAAGGTTCGAAAACCACGGAAACATCCGAAAGATTAGGCCGATGGGAGCGATTGGTTTCGAGTCCAGCAACTCCCCTCTACCAGCTTTAAGAGTAACCTCTCAACCACTAGTGGGGCTTTATTTCCTATTAATTTCTTTTTTTATCAAAACTTTTAATTTGCAATCCAACTCTGCCATATTAAGAATGTTTTTTTTTAATGTGCATTTTACCTTCGAAACAGTTTGGCTTATTAGGAGGCAGCCTGTATATATTATTAATTAAGTTCTTTTATTTCATTTTTTCAGTTTTTTTAAATATTTATTTTTACCTCCCGCACAACTCACATGTTTAATTGTTTCAATAATTCTCTGAAACTTAAGTATATTCCTAATCACGGATTTTTTTTGTCGATTTTTTTTCTTTTTTTCTCTATTGTATTTTTTTAGCCTTTAAAATGTGTTTAAAATTTGCTTTGACTATCAGTGCTCTAACTCGTGTAATTACAGTCAAATTGTTTTGAATTTTATACACATTAATGGTTAAAATTATGGCGTTTCGGTATATAAAATGAAATGTATACCTCAAATTGTTCATTTACATGATCTGTGGGAAAATTTTGATAGTTTAATTATATATATTAAATTGTCTAAAGTAATAAATCGTTACATAGTATAAATATTGTGAAAAGTAATATACTCTTTTAAAATATATTTAAGACAACTCTTTTGTGGAATAAATATGTATATGATAGCATTTAAATTTTAAAACAAGTAATTATATTATATATTTTTTTTATTATTCAATTTAATTTTATTAAATATAAATAAATTTCAAAACGAAATAATGTAATATTATAAATGAAATAACTTATAAATAAATAATTTATAAATTATATTTTAATACTTTATAAATTTTGCGCATTTTTATCAAAAGAATTCAATTATGCAAACTTGAATATCGATTTAATGCACATAAAACTACTTTATTTATTTATATATTTTTTAAACAATTTTCTTTAAAAAAATGCTTTATTAATATATTTAAACATGGCAAAGAACTAACAATCTCTCGTAATGAAACATTTAGATTTTTTTTTCATCATTTACTTATTCATATCATTATTTTCCATTTTCTATTTACCGTTAATAGACATTAAAGGAATTGTTAACTAAATTATGTAACTGAACAAATTCTTTGTTGCTGTTTCAGAAAATGATCACAACTGGCTCTGTTTAAAATACATGTTTAATATTTGGTTACTGAAATAATTCTTCGGCGGCAACAGCTTGAATATTTCTATGTAATGTAAGCATATGCTCGAGAAATATTATCAGTGTAAGAAATATTATTCTTGTTACGGTTCTATGAAGTGTCATACCAAAAATTTAATAAATAATTGTTCCTTTCGTTATTTAAATATACTCTTCATTATGTAAATTTATAATCTTAAAATGTTTAAAATATCACTTTTGATAATTCAACAACAACAACAACAACAAAATTAAATGTATAGATGCAGATGAATATTTTCGTCGAAACAAAAAAACATGTATTAATACATTGTATTTAAGATTGTCCTCAAATCTAAAGAGCTATTTTCTGACACATTTCTGAATGACTTTTTCATATGAAATTAGTTGGTATATATTATTCTTATTTAAAATCTATGTAAGGCGTTTTAATCGAAATCGAATGGCGTTTAGGGTAAAGGCAAAAGATCTTAAAAAATACAGTTAATGTGGGTTTTTTTAACCGAATTTCCGAAGGTTACCAAATGCACCACTTTTGATAGAAACTTAAAGAGAATTGCGAAAATGCATATCAAAATCGAGATAGTCCGTTCTATCTCAGGGTGAGTTTGTTCATTAAACATCCTATAGATGTGTTGTATTTTCTTCTTTTAAAAATACTTTTTTGTGTGTAATTGAATTATATGTTTTTACACGTATATTGCAATTCTATTCTATTAAAATTAAAAATAAAAAAATAAGAATACAAATATATTAAAAAAATGATTTAAAGCAATGATTATTAAGCTAAACGCAATACCTTTTCCCCTCACAATAAAGCCTAAATTAATCTTCTTAGTATTAAAGACTACTTGGCGTGATTTTAAAATTGCCTAATTTTAAAACTTAATTAAAATAAATTTTTAACTGGGCATCCATCGATCAAGCAAAAAAGATTATCTGTCAAAAGATGTGGCAAATATTTTGAATTTAGAAAAAGAGCACACATGTTACTTACGTATAAGGTTTACGTAGTTTCTTTTGACGCCAGTTTGGCGAAAATTTCGTTTTTGAACACCAGTTACATATAACCTGTTATAGTAATATGATTTTTTTAATGAATACGAAAATAAACTAAAGTGCTAAACAAAATACTTTCTATTATTTAAAAAGGAAATTACGATAAATAAACGATAATTTAATTAATAACTATACAACTAAACAATTTATGTAATTAAAAAAAGAAATTAAATGTAAAAAACAATTTACTAATAAATAAAGTAGACTTGAAGCAGTAAATAAGCAGTTTTAGTTATATAAACTATATATCTTTACAATTAACGATCGGAACTACTAGATTGATGTACGAAGCAATACTATGCAAAAGAAGCCTTGTCACCATGTCAGGCAAAATAACGACACTTTCACGCCAACTACGGATTTCGGTGCGTATATTACATCTGTGGATCTGTAGACAAAAAAAATCAATTTGTCAACATTGATGAAATTTTACTAAGATGGCATATTCTTAAAAAACAATTGATAAAAAATGATATTTTTGTTTTAAATTTGAATGAAACAATTTTAATGCATCTAATAATTATTCTTTATTATGCAAACTGTGTTTTATTTTAATCTACATTTTAAAATTTACGTTTTTCTTCTAACAATTTCTATTTAACTATGCGTAAACAGAATAAAACAAAACACAAAAATATTGTTATGTATTTAATCTCAAATTCTTAGTATCTTGTAAAATTTACGTTCATTTGGGAAAAAAGTTTTCAGAGTAAAATCTCGTGCATTTTTAAGTACTTTCTGCTTTCTCAATTGGTGCTTCAAATCCTTTGCAACAAATGAAATTATCGAAGTAATCGTGACTGGAATTTTAATAATGTTACATTTTGAGAAATATTTATAATAATTAAATTATTAGATATTTAACGTTTAAAATTAATAGAATTAGTATTTAAATATTTTAATTTTAAATAATTCAATAAATGTATAAATATATTTTTATTTAAAAGTCGTATACTATTGAAATGTTCATGGCGTCTAATGTTTTGTCGAAAAATAGTTTTTTAAAATTTAATTACGTAAAATATTGTTTTTCTGTCGATTTTATTTCCTCATCATAATAATATCAATGGCCAAAAGAAATTTTTGCGTTTAAAATACACTGCTCAAAACAATTAAAGGATATTGCAGTTTTAGGTGGATTTTGTATCTGGGAAACTTTTTAGCTGATTGATACATGGTCGACAGACATAGTAGGTTATTTGAGAATAAATTACACATGTTTGGCAGAAAAAAATGCATTTTATTGCGCATTTGTGTACAAAAGGAAAAAAACACAATTTGTGCATATGAGGAAAAAAGAATAAGAAAAGGTGTTTTCTTCAAAGAAATACCATTTTCAGTAGGGGGTATGGTTTCCACGGGCGACCAGCAACGTCGAACACCTTTGAGGCATGGACTCAATGAGGCTATTAATGACGAGTTGGGGTATTCTGTCCCACTCTTCTAGAAGAGCTCTTTCCAGTTCTTGGAGAGTTTTTGGGGGTTGTTGGCGGCCAGAAACTTGTTTTCCTAGAGCGTCCCAAACGTGCTCGATTGGATTCATGTCTTGAGAACACGCTGGCCATTCCATTCGAACGATTCCTTCCTCGAAAAGGAAATCTTCCACCAGGTTTGCACGATGTGGCCTGCTGTTATCGTCCATTAAAATGAAGTTATCTCCGATTGCTGCAGCATAAGGGACTACAATAGGTCTGAGGATCTCATCCCTATATCGGCGACCAATCAGAGCTCCATCTCGAATGAAGTAGAGGTCAGTGCGCTCGTCAATGGAGATGCCACCATACACAAACACTCCTCCACCGCCAAATCACACTTTCGTGCACGAACACAGGATTATTCCTACTGCCACGGTCCCTCCAGATGAAAATACACCTATTATCCGGATGCACAGAAAAACGGGACTCGTCAGAAAACAGAATATTGCTCCATTCATTTCTCCTCCAGTTGGCATGCTCGGTTGCCCACTCCCTGCGGTCGCGACGATGCCTTGATGTTAATCTAACACATCGGTCGGCGAGCATACAGACCTACAGCATGGAGCAGGTTTCGGACAGTCTGAGTTGAAATCGTGGTGCCTGTAGCCGAGCGAAGGTGTTATTGGAGAAGAGTAGCGTTCATGTTTCGGTGTTTCCGAGCTGTTAACTCTAAATACCGATCTTCATTGGGCGTTGTTGCCGTCTACGACCTTGCCCTGGTCTTCGGCCTGCACATCTACTCTCCAAAAAACGGTTCCAGATCCTGGAAATGACACTTTGTGACACTCCAATGGCTTGCGCTACTTCAGCTTGAGTTTGGCCCCCTTCTAACCTACCAACAATTCTCCAAGCTTCTGAATCTATCAAATTACTTCGCTGAGACATCGTACTCATCGAAACAAAGCAATCACTGAATGCCGATCATCCTTGTCTTCATTCTCTTTTATCCAGTTGAAAGTCAAATTTCATTCACTGCCGCTGAAGCGACGTTTTTGACGTCGAACTCAAAATTTGCATATTCCACAGTTTGAAAACCAGAAAAATTTGCATTTGTGATTCTCTTCCTCTGTTTTCCGCAAAAAAATTTCGTTTATATCTTTATTTTATATAAAACTTCAAATATCCTTTAATTGTTTTGAGCAGTGTACAAGTGCTTTAGAAGCTAATAAAATTTTCTTTTTTAAACTTAAAAAAAAATTCGAAAAAATGATTGTTGCATTTACTTCTTTATTATTTACGAGTTAAAATGTTTCACTTTAAGTAGAATAATTGAGAGAATCTTGACTACAATATTAATAAAATTAAATATTAAGATATATTTTTGTAATTAATATATTTTTTAATTAATACTTATTCTTACTAGAATTTAACCTTTTAGTACTGATTATTCTTTTATTCTTCATATGTAGTTTTTAATACTTATTTCTTTTTCTTAATAAAATTAAAAATTTAAAGAGTTCCTATTTATTACCAGTAAAATTAATACTTTCATACTTTATTACTTTTCATTCATTGTTACTTCATGTAATGCATTAAATTCTTAATGTTTATACATATTAAAATTACGAACTTGATTTTATTAATACAACATCTAAACTCCCCCCCCCAAAAAAAAAAACAGCTATATTTTAAATATTTTATTAATTGCAAGTTGTTTGCGTCATAAATTTTTAAGTTGTAAAAAACTAAAATACTGAGCTATATTTTATACTCTAAAAAGTTTATCTCTTTTTATTTCAGCCCAGAGAGTAACATGAGAGTAACAATGGAATTTTTAAGTAATCATCATTTCCAACTCTTATTCTTCTTGAGAGATTAGTGACTGGAATACCAATTGTATTAGTTGTTGAAATATAGTTTAATATTTTATTTATATTTTTAATACATAATATTCATTTTACTAAAATTGATAATTTTAATACTTATCTCTTTTTTAGTCACGTAATATTTTAAATGTATAATGTTTATTTTTATTAAATTTAAAACTTTAAATACAACATCTAACCTTGACGAAATTAATACTAGTATCTTTTACCTGTTTTTAATATTGAATTAATTTTTTATTTATGTTTGCAATACTCTTTTATATTTGAAAAATCTAAAATGATCCAATATATTTTATGTTAAAAAGATTAATCTCGTTTTACCATATTCCAGCAACGTCAAACACTCAAAGTCATTTAAAGCTCAAAAGCTTTTAGAAGCTAATAAAATTTTCCAATTTAGGTTCATTTAGATAAAAGAGGCCAGAGAAACGATTGCTGCATTTTTAAGTACCTCCCTTATTGTTGTTTACTGGTTCAAATCCTTTGCAACAAATGCGATTTCTGAGAGATTCGTGAGTGGAATTTCAATAACGTTAATTATTTTGGAATGCGTGAAACAGCTTAGCAGTATCAGAGAAATCAGTAAATCTTAATTTGAATGTCTTTAATTAATTTTAAAGAATATTTTATCTATGCAGGAATCCTTTTCGGTGTATATTTTTAGAAAGTATTTTTAATCATTTAATGTGTTGAGCATTATACAACTCAATCTTATTCTTTTAAAGATAAATTAAAATTAAAGTTCGTTTAAATTTCTTTTAATGTATTTTGCCTTCTAAAACTTTACTTTAATAACATTATTATTAATAATAAGAAAAAAAAATATTTTCGTGTTTCTTATTGCTAATTTCTAATTATTCTTTTTCTACATTGAAAGTTTAACAATAGTAGCAAGATAGTTTTAATATTTTAAAAGTAATACAATATTCTAAAAAATTAAAACATACCTGACTTAATTGAGAACTTGTAAAATAAATGAAAATGTTTTAACAAAAATAATAAAGAATATGTTTACATGTGCTTTTAGCATATTGGGAAAGGACTTGAATGTTATACTTACCATTTTAGTTGCCCTTTAAGTTATAGATTTCTGCTATCAAATGAGAATTTTATGCACATAAATAAGCTTACTGTGGCTTGTTTCTTTTCTTGAACAAGGTACATACTGCATTTATATTTGTTATACAGATTGACATAAAAGGGTTTTATTATGTTAACATTTATGGGCGTCTATTTGTTTTATCTAATTCATATTTTAAGGCAATTAAATTATTTAAATCTCTACGAAATATGAAAAAGCCATTAAAATTTTATTCTTTTAGTGAACTTAAACGTAGTTCAAACATTAATATTAATAATTATTTTTTAATGCAAAAAAACATATTTATAATTTTAGTTTAATTTTCTAAAAAGAAATAGCCAAAATTATAATTTATTGCGTTTAGTTATAAGTTTTCGATTTATCGTCAACTTAAGATAAATTATCTTCAAAATAATATTCAGCGTACTTATGAATACAGATTAAATAAACATGAAACAAGATATATAAATAACATGAGTCAACTACTATTTGCGAATACTCTTTGCACTTCACATAAGACGATAGAAGTACCTTGATAAATAATACAATTTTTTTATATAAAAATGATATAAAAGAATTAATATTTTTTCAACTTTTTTTACTTCATTATAAATTAAAATAAATTAGATTAGATGACTTTTTTTCACTTTAGATGAATGTGTTATTGTATAATTTTTTGATTTGTTTATTAAAAATTTGTTTTTCAGCCATATAATTAATTTCATCGTTATATATTATACTATTCATATCAGATGAAACAGCACAGAAACCGGGCGATAAATCCCAATAGCAATAATAAAACTTTATATAAATCATCATAGAAAGAAAGCAATTCACAGAACTCGTTTCAAAATACAAAACATAAGAGCCCGTTATCAGCTGTAGAAAACACGTATCCGTAAGCGGACAAGACACAAACGAAGAAAAGGGAGAAATAAACTTTTCTACCAAAAATTGAACCGACTTCAAAGACTGCTGCAAAGTATCCAATGCAATTTTTGCTAGAAAAGTTTATTTTTCTCTTTTTAGTTAAAAATTAACAATTTTTTAAAGTCGGTTAATAAAAATTACAATACGGGAAAAATACTGTAAATTATACATGGATGTAAATTATGTCAGGAGAGGGGTCCGAACCTACGCTCTCTTTCAAGAACCAGAGTTTAAATCTGGCGCCTTAGACCGCTCGGCCATCCTGACTGTACTCCAGTCGCTCAGCTTATTCCAAGTCCATGTTACTTCTAATTTGCGAAAATTCACCAATTTTATTACTTTTTGCTTAGTTACTAAAAATTTACTCAATAATTTTCAATGAAATGGAAGTGGTAACTATTCGAGAATAACCTCTTTTATTTAACACAAAAACCAAATTAATAGGTTGGATAGTTTCGGAGTAATCGGTGAACATATATAGAAAAAAATACATACGCGTCGAATTCATCCCTTCCTCTTTCTTTTTTGAAGCGGCTTAATAATAAAAATTGTAATACGGAAAAAAATATTATAAAATATGCATTGATGTAAATTATAGCAGGAGCGGGGTTCGAACCCATACGATCTTTTTTCGAGAACGAGAGCTTAAATTTCGCACCTTAGATCGCTAGGCCATTCTGTCAACGTTCTGTTAAGCGAACTTATTCAACAGTATTGATTAGCGAAAAGTCACTAATTTCATTAGTTTTTGCCTAATTACTAAAAAAGTACTAAACCAATTTCGATGTAACCGAAGTGATAGCAATTCGAGAGCATTATCTTACATTTAAACCAAAAATAACAGAAATCGGTTGCAAAGTTTCGGAGAAATCGGTGAACATACATTAAAAAAAATACATACGCGTTGAATTGATAACCTCCTCTCCTTTTTGAAGTCGGTTAAAAACCTTACAAAAAAGCGTTACAAGTGGAGCTGGCAGCAAAGTAAACATCTTTGCCAGTTGAGCGCATAGAGAATTGGAAAATATTGCCACAATGTTAGAAAAAATTTAACAAAAAAGAAAAGAGTGAGTGAAATTAAATAAATAGACAAAATTAAAATTAAATAAAGAAAACAAAGAAAACAAATAAATTAATAAAAATGAATAATAATTATTATGAAAGAGAAAAAGAGAAAAACGCAAGATTTTATTTTTTTATTAAAGTTTAAATTAAAATTGAAGTTATATATAAAAAAAATAATAGTAATTTTCATGCTCATAAAAATTTTTGAAAATTGTTCCATATTAAACAAATAAAAAAATACGAATTTGTATATGAAAATTAATTATATTTAAATATTATAAAAGTATAAATATTTTTTTAAATGCAAAGTGGCTTATTAAACATAACATTGTTATAACATATGTTTATTTATGAAAAGGAAATTTTTAGAGTAAATCGTTGTTTATTATTACACTTATCAGTAAATCTCAAAGTTAAAACAAAAACTATATAGTAAAAATCAAGAATTCAATTAAAAAGGAAAAAATTCTTAGGTATCTTTTATCTTATCAGCAAAATAATGGATCATACCAAAGTTAATTTTTATTTTTATCTAACAGGAAAAAATATCCAATTAATCATTTTATGAAGAGAAAAAGGTTTTTTTTATTATCAGTAATAAATAAAACTTAAATAGAAATTGCGAAAAGAACACATGTCTTTCTATCGAGACGGTGTTGAACAACGATTATTGCGATTGGGACAGAAATACAAGAAAATAATGTACTTGCAGCTACGCCCTCGAGTAAGGGACAGTATATAATGAGTTATTGGATTGGTTTTTTGCTCGACTCTAAAGTGCTCGCCTACTTTCCATAAGCTCTCTGGTTAGAGACCTTATGGTTAGCACAGCAGTACTACTTCACACCCGCTTCACATTGCGATGTGCAGCGCAGCGGTAATATCTGTTTACGAGTGCATATCGCTTGTTCAAAGTCAGCAAAATGCTTTCCTCTAAAAGTGCGGAGTGGTGTAGAGAGTTCAACAAATAAGGGAACCTTTATAGCGAGTTACTTGCTTAGAGTAATTGAATTGATCTCTTATTGACAATAACATGCTTGCCTAGTATTCACCAGATCCCTAGTTTAAATCTCAGCTCAGGCTTCTACCCCCCTCCCCCCCCTACATGCTGTCATTGTAAAATCATTGTATAATGATTTGAAAATGGCGACTGTAAATTTTCCTTTAAAAATTGAAAAAAAAACAGTAATAATTGGGTAAGTGCATAAAGTAACGATAATAACCAGATAAGATTTCTATTTATTTTTTTTAAATCGTCTATAATTCTATGGCTTCCGGTAATATACAGGTAAGGCACATTTTTAATATTTTGAGTAATTAACGTTTAAAGTCTTCAAAAAATGTCCTTTTATCATTACTTTCATAAAATAGATTAGAGCTTAATAATTTTCACTAAATTCAGTTACAATAATTAACTAGTCGTTGGGGGGGGGAGGGGCGTAATACTTACCCATCATGGATATGCATAATATAAAATATGAAATAAAACACGTGTAAAATACTTATAGAATGCATCGCAATTCTGAAACAAAGTTTAAGCTTATATTTAAATAATTTTAATATACATAGTAATGCTCTATTAATGAATTGCTAATGAGCCAATTTCGACAAATTATAAAACACCGAAATGCTCAATTAGTACCGAATTGCGTAAAAGAAACATCCTTATTTTTCCAAAAATAATAATCATATCAACTAACAATTTACTGCGTCGGATTAAGCGTCTCATTTTCAATTAAAATATATCTTTCTGTTGAAATTTGAATGAAATACAGGGCCATGAAAAATCGAAGAATGTGGAAAACAGGATTACACATAAATTGGCAACTAATAATCCGATTGACTTTCTTCTATATAAAAGATTTATGTTATTTTATTGCCTTTTACGTCCACTCCTTAAAATAACGAAAATTTTTATGTACCTTTCATCAGAACGAATTTTTCGAGAGTCCGAAAAAATAGTTCCGGATAATCGAGGTTAGTGATGTTAAATAGGCTTCGTTCCATTCTTAAATATTAAGTACATACAAAATTTCAAGTCTCTATCTCAATTTGTTCGGGATATAGAGCGTTTACAGACAGACAGACGGATGGACGGATTTTTTTTTTTCTAAAAACATGTTTTTTGGAATCTCCAGTGTCTGAAGCATGTAAAGCCGTTCAAATTTTTTTTTCACTTTTCAAAACGATTGCAAGACTTACCCTATACTACGTATGATGGATAAGTAATAAATACTAATGATAATTAATAATAGTTAATTATTATAATAATTAATAATCAATAAAAACCATTTTTATGTAACTATTTTGGCAAAAAAAGAGATTCTTATATCTTAATTGAATGTAGTAAAAATTATTAAGTTCTAATCTATTTTATAAAAGTAATGATAAAAAGACATATTTGAAAACTAAACGTTAGTTACTCAAAATATTAAAAATGTACATTACCTGGATATTACTGGAAGTCAGAGATATACGCATTATAAAATTAAGACAAAAAAAAAAAAAAAAAAAAAAAAAAACATTCTTAAAAATTTTCCAAAATTGTAGTTAACTTTTAATTATTTATTTTATAATATTTTAAAAATAAGAAATAATGTTACCACGAAAACACTTATAATTCGGTCATTTCCCAATTATAACAGCAAATTTGGATTTAAAGTATCTTTGGAATGGCGAATAAAATATAACATAAAATGAACTGTAAATAGATTTCTGCATCTTTTTTTCTCTGTGTGAATTGATATTCTGAACTTTCGTCCCGACTTACTAATATCCTATTTGAATTATTCATGAGCATGCATGCAAGATATATATTGAGACAGCATTCGGAGAACTAAGGTGTTGTCAGTGAACTTCTATTAAAATTCTTATTCAAGGAATACTGAGAAACTAGAAAAAAAGGAAAAGAAAGTTTAGAAACAAACATCAATATCGAAAACTGTCGATATATAAGAAAATGCATACATTAATCTTAAAATAGTTGCATAATATACATATATATGTGTGTGCGAGAAGAATGTTCTTGTTGGTACTGGTTCTTATGTGCACTATAATTACTAAGTAATTATGCATTTCGAACACTCACAAATTATTACTAATTTATAGAAACAAACACTAATATCCCTCATAGCATGCATGGTCACAGTGACGTCACAATGACGTCATTTTCTATCCAGTTGTTTAATTCGATAGATGCATAGCATTAAAGTCCCTCATTCTGTTTCATTGAAATTTTAAAGCACAAAATTTATGTTAAAATTGATCTTTTTTTTCGGGGGACATACTTTTCCCCACGTTAAATCAAAATTCGCAGTATATCGAACCGCGTTATTTCGGGCTTCTACTGCATTTAAAATAAATCGATGTGTTTAAAACTTAATAGAATTACAAAACTTTTTTATACATACGTTATAAGGAGGATTTCTTCTAGAACTGCATATAAAATCTGAAGTAAAAAGGAATAAAAGATGCTAAACATCTCTAGAAATCATAGACAGCTCCTAGTTATTTATTATTTTATTTAGTCTGATCCAAGACAAACATGATTTTAATCGGAAATTTTATTTAATCAAAAACTTCAAAATGAGATCTAATAAGTATCCTATATGAGGTAAACTCATTTTTTTCCACGCATTTTCCGGTTTCAAACATGTTTCTATTGAATCAGAATCTGGAATGATTAAAAGGTGTTAGGATCAATGGTAAGTCTGTTAAGTCAATTTTTTACTCGTTAAATTACTGACAGTTTGCCGTCTCCTGTAAATGCTAATTCAGCATCTTGCAATTTTTTAATGTATGAAATGAAAAACATACTTACATCTTTCATCTTAATATAAATTATTTTTTAATATTATTTTAAGATATTAAATGTTAAAAACAGACTTTTTAAATTTTTTTTTTTTAATCCTAAGAGTTTTGATACCCCTTAAGAAATATTTTTCGCATGTGCTTTCATTTCTTATCTTAGATAATCTCAGGAAAATATTTTTAATTTCAGCTCAAATGTTTAAATATTTAAACCCTGACATTCAAAGTAAAATATTCCGTTATTTGATCCGCATGTTCAAGAGATTAGAATAATTCACATAGAAATCGTTTTTGGAAGTTTTATACCACTGAGTATTTAATACAGCGTAACGATCCAAACAGATTCACAAACGATTTAAATTTCAATTTCGAACAAATCTCTTCTTCTCTAACAGATTACTTCATTTAAAATTAAGTACTTACTCTGTAAGAGTAGTTTTCAAAACTTAAATGTGGCATTCATACTTCGTAATGCAAGCATCTTAAGTGGGGCCCCTTTTACGAGGCGTTAAATACCGCCCTCATTTCTTAGCGTTGGGGAATTCAGATTAAATCCCCTACTTTCATGACATGTTTAATTGAAGCAATTCCTTATTTGATACATTTATTACAAAAGATGTCGCGTGAAACATTTTGAGCGTTTAAAATAGAAAGAATTCCAATTAAATAAATGATTCACTTGAATATGATAAATTTTTATTATTTGATAATTTTATTTTTAATCACAAATTTTGCAAAATATAATCATTTGTGTGAGAATAACTTCTGAACTTTTTAGATAACTGAATATTTAATGGATCACGGAGATTAAATATAAATGAAATCATTTTATTGAACATGACTTGAATACAGTTTTTTATTTAAAAATATAGCAAGAATCCTACACTATAAATCTGTTCAAATAAATAGGAAAATACAAAAGTGTGACTTTCTGAGCATACCGTATACATCCGACAAGAACGGAACAATTTTGGCGAAAATTATCTTCTGAAAAGATGTTGTCATCTAAAGGCCTCCTGAGTTATGATGTTTATCTAAAAAATCTATGATACAAAAATGATATGAAAAGTTGAAAATGCATGAAATTAAAAGTATCATAACTAGGTAAGATTTGTCCTGCGAAAATTAAGTTATTAAAGAAAAACAGATTTAAATGGTGTGCAGAACAAAAACAGCATCAAATACATGTCCAAAATTATTTCAAACATTTGTTTGAAAAAGGCCTCCTAATTAAAACATCCATTGAAAAAATGCACAGATATTAGTTATACGTTATAAAAATAACAGGTTATTGTAACCTGTTATTTAAATAAGTATGGAACAATGCAACCTGTTAACCAAAAGTGACTATATTTCCAATTTATATGCGAGTATATACGGTAAGTATATATAAAATAAATAAATAAATAAATAAACATTCATTATCAACGAAAGGACAATTTTGAGTTATTTTTCTGTTAAGTTTTGAATTTACTAATAGTTTAAAAAGTTTTCCGTTTCCAAAAATCTAAAATATTTCAATTAATGATGGTCTCGTTATTTTGCATACGATGCATATTTCAAATAATGATGAACCTTAGTGATATAATGCTTGATAAGCATTATTAAATTATAACAAGTTTACTATTTTAGTAGAATATAAAATCATACTTTATAGATAATGAAAATAATTCTTCCAAGTGTAAATTACTGTGATTTTTCAATTTACAAACTTTAGCATGTACAAAGATATTTCTGTTTTACGGAGGAAAGTTTCTGTTATGTTTTTTTCAAAGAATTTAGAACTATAGTGATGGGCGATAACAAGATGTTTTTATCGATTTTCTAGATTGTATGGACATCTCGATAACTTTAGATTGTGTAATTATTTTCTCGATGACTCTAGTTGGCAATTGCTTTCATACCATACCCGCAGGGTCTCGCGAAAAGAAAACTGCGTCTGGGGCAAAGTTTCAGTTTGGCACTTCCTAAATTTTCCGCGACGGGGGCGATCGCCCCCTTTCGCACGGCACTGCATACTCGATTCGATTTTATCCAATGTCATATGCAAGTGGACTGGTATGTGTTGGCGTTAATAAAAACACGGCCGATTCGCTCGCTACTTAGCCCTTCTTTTCATTGGGATTTTTAATTTATACGCAAATTTGTAATATGAAATTTCGAACTGGGTCCCCGTTGTAAGGAATAAAGGTAGCGAAATGGACATAGGAATTGTATAATATAAATAAGTGGGCTTAGGACTTTCCAGAGATATATCACACGAGGGGTAATTGGCAAGATTTAGAAAAGGGCCCCGAGAGAACAAAATGGGGTGAAGTTCGCTGAAAATGCATAACATCATTAATTGATCATAAGCTTTTTCAGTCATACGCCACCTGAGGGATACGTATCTGACTTTTAAAATGCTTTTACTTAGGGCGCAAAAGGGGGGGAGGGCGAGAGTGGTGCTTAACATGAGTAAGTGGTCATATGTCTTTCCAACAATATATCAGATGAGGTCTCTATGCTAAGTTTAAGAAAGTGCCCTCCGTGAGGTTAAAGTAGAGGTAGGGACACCGAAGGGGCATAATATCAGCAAGTGGTTATAGGACTTTCCAACAATGCGTCACATGAGGCATCTCGACCTAAATTTATAAAAATGCCTTCCCCGTGGAGGAAGGCAAAAAGAGGGGGATAGGGAGGAAGCTTAGGGATAAATGTGGGGCGACATAGGAGCTGCATATTATGAATAAGTGGTCACAGGCTTTTACAACAACATGTCATATGACGAGTCTCGGTCAAATTTATAAGAATGCTACCCGAGAGAGGCAAAGTAAGGGGAGGACCGCGGAAGGTGCATAACATAAGAAAGTGACACAGGCCTTTCCAATCATACCTTACATGAGGGGTCTCGACTTAAATTTATAAGAATGCTCCCCGAGGCAGCGAAGCGGGAGGGGGGAGGACAGCGGGAAGTGCATAACCTGAGAAAATAAGCAGTCACAGGCCTTATCAAAAACATGTAATATAAGAGGTCTCGGTGAAATTTAGAAAAGTGCCCTGCTCTGCAAGGGCCAAAGATGGGGCGAGGATTACCGGAGAGGATAACATTCATAAGTGATCGCAGGCATTTCCAACGATGTGCCACGAGGGGTCTCGTTTACATTTATAAAAGTGTATTCCGTAGGAGCAAAGTGTGTTAAAGGGCCGTGGATGGTGTATAACATGAGTAAGTGGTCTAGGCCTTTCCAACAATATTCCACATCATAGGCTCGGTTAAATTTTGAAAACAGCCCCGTAAGGGGGAAGTGATGGGGAATTCATGTGGAGTATATAAGATCAATAAATGGTCACAAGCTGGACTTCAACTTCCTGCTTTTCTAAATTTCATACATTATAAATATTATTTACTGGAGTGCTCCGTAAAAAAATTCTTTCTAAAATGATGATAACGCAAAAAAGATCAAAAACTAAATACCGTAGGAACAAAATTCGGAAGGGGGAGGAGAAAATATAATAATATTAAAGAGTAATCCGAGATCTTCAAAATGATGTACCACACGACGGGTGAAACAAAAATAGTGGCTCTCCGGGAGTGCCGATAGAAGTGAATACTTGAACAATTACGTGTGTATTTTTTTTTCAGGGCCTTATTTTTTGAATCGTCAGGAAATATTTTATTGGGCAGGAAATATTTTTAAATGAAGTGCATGTGCGCATGCACTGCGTTCCTGCACCGTAACAGTTGGTACAGATCTCATGAACAACATAAAGAGAAAAAAGAAACAGCTGACGTGTACATATCTATGCTAATATTATAAAGATTTGTATTTTTGTAACGAATAAAGACCGAATACTATTTATATGGCACAGATGTCATACACACATTCCGTTCGCACGATATTTTTTCAGTTGCCGATTTATCGAAAACCTCGAAGTTTGAGAAATTTGAATTTTAACTCCTTATGGGTCCGTAAGTGAAGAATGACGAGGGAAATTTTTTTATGCTAGATTTGTAATTTATGAGGCATAAGCTTTCAATCGATATAGTAGGGTAGATGTGCCAGTAATGGACCACCTTCCAGTAATGGGCCACCTCGCACTTTTTGGTTTATAAAATAATAATGTATAATAGTTAAGCTTTTATTATTTTTTTCTGAACTCTACCTTGCATGTTTTTCTGTTTTTCACTGAAAATCTTAATGAACATGCTAAGAGCAGACTTTACTTACTTAGTTTATATCTTTTTTATTTTTCCGTAAAAATTGAATGTTTTTGTTTGGTTAGCAATATAAAACATTGAATTTAATATACCAATGGCCATTTACAAAATTTTATTTATTTTTAAGATTTTAGGAGGGGTGGCCCATTACTGGATTGCTTATTTCGTGATTTTCCAGTAATGGACCACCCAAGTGACCAATACAAAAAGTGTTATTTCAGTAGAGATAAAATATTTTGATTTAACTGAAAAGCTAAATGATCAAATTTAATACTGAAATTTTACCTATTAGAATTTAATAAAGGCAATTTCTTTATAAATAGTTGTTTTAAAAAAGTCATCCAAAATTGGTACAAAACACAAGCAGAACATTTGACAAAATCTAGTTGTGCCGTTACATAAGAAGTAGTTTTAAGTTGTTTCAGAAGTGTAAAAACATATTTGGAAGAAGATATTATTAATATTTTCCTCCGAATTCTAAAGCATACAGAGAGAATTTTAAATAAGGTTAAAACAAAGTTTCTTTTGTGCTCTTAAAACAAGGAAAATTTTGGGATCAAAATCAGTTAAAGATGTGTATTATGTAGTACCAAATAACGAAAAAGATCAAATCACTGTTACGGGATGTTTTTCAGCAAATAATGAGATTGCTCCATTTGTGATAATATATCCATATAAGCATCCCTGAAGGGAAATTGTGGAATCGATCTGTGCCAAATCGATGGGCTATATGATTATCTGAAAATGGTTGGATAGTGCAAGAACATGTATCATTTTAAATGCATTCTAAAATTCCATATTGAATAGTTTGGACTATCGGAAAGGGATAATAAAATTGAAGATCTGTTATTTATATTTCACAGTTGCACAGCACATCATTTAGATAATGATATGAATGAAGATTGGAGACTTTTTTTTAATGCCTTATTTTATCTAAACTTGATTTCACTAAAACATTGTCTTTATCTTATAAATCCTTCTTTAAATTTAAATATTTTGTTTTATATCTTTACAATGTAAATCCTTTATGTTATTTTATAATAAACAGTTAATAGTATCATTAATATTTTGTTTTATATCCACATTATAAATCCCTGGTTATAATAAATTCATAACTTTAATTTAAATATTTTGTTTTATGTTTTTTCATTATAAATCCTTTAATGTAATGAATTTCTAACTTAAGTTTTAATATTTTGCTTTATTAGTATGCTTTCATTAAAATCTGGAGCAAAATACAATTGAAACGAGTTGGAAATTGCACGTGAAGCATAGCAAATGAGGTGCGTTCGTGCGATAACAAATTTTTAAAAATATACAGATTTCCCTGATATAATAGACAATACTTCGGATACAGTACAGTGGTTGAACTCTTTGTGTTCCTATAAACATACAGGGAGTAATTTTCATTACACCTCAGCAACGTATATCATATTCATAAAATGTGGCACAGTTTAATATAATTAAAACATGTCCCAAACAATGTTTTCCCGTATAGCATTATGTAGTGGAATACTTTTGTGTGGCCCTGTAATTTAATAATAAATATTCTTTGCATCTCAGATTGTACAGAATTTTTATTTTATTATATATATACGTCATAGGTTCATGTCAATTTTATTATGTTCCAATGAGTGTAACATCATTAAAATGCATTTGCAACTTTTTTCCCCATTGACTGTAACGGAATATTTTTGATAGTCCCTGTAATTGATCTATGCATCTGATTATCAGGAGATATGAAATGACTCGACAAAATTATGTAATAATTATGTGTTTTAAATTTCAAACGATGAAAATGCATTTTAAACTTTTTTCCCCATTGACCGTAATGTAACGGAATCTTTTGATTTTCCCTGTAATTAATCTATTCATCCAATTTTAATAAAATTTTAAATAACTAGACAAAATTATGTAATTATTATGTATTTTAAATTTCAAACGATTCGATTGGATAGTTTTTTGCGTTGTTATATGCGGACAGACAGACAGACGAACAGACAAATGGATAGACAGACGGACAGACAGCCGGACGGACTGAACGACAACTATAGGTGCTACGTATATACGTAATTACGAACGCACCTAAAAACAATTATCATTATCTGTTATTTTTTGTAGGGTGGCCCATTACTAGAACATAGGCGGTCCATTACTGGAACATAGGTGGTCCATTACTGGGCTTTTGGGTGTTTAGACATATTTCTATTATTTAAAATTAAATTTTTATTTCTGTTGGGAATTCTAACTGTAGGATTAGTTAAATATCGTTGAAAGATTAATCTAATATGAAAAAATTGGAATACAATAATTATAACTATTAATAAAAAAATATTTTTTAGAGAAATTCCTCAAGGTGGCCCATTACTGGTACATCTACCCTACATCAAAAAATGAGGAACGGTTCCCCCTGCCCCCGAATAAATGGTCCTATGGGAGAAACCGGAAAACTGAAACGGCAAACAGAACTGCGAGAAATAGTTAGCTGTGCTAGAATTTTACTCCTATGCTAGAATTCTTTTCCAGTTTTCCGGCCTATGACCATTTATTAATCGTGTATGCCTCCCGTGTATTCCCCCTCATTTCGCTCCCTTAGACTCCTCATGTTAAATGTTTTTGTTAAGGCCTGTGACGGCTTACATTCTCATGTTATGCATCTCCCGTGGTTCTCCCCCTCCGCTTTGCTGTCACTAGGAGCTTTCTTATAAATTGAAGTCCCGACCTTTTATGTGACATGATTGAAAAGGCCTGTGATCACTTTCTTATGTTATCCACCGCCCGTGGTCTTTGCCTTATTTTTCCTCTCTCGGGGAGAATTCTTATAAATTTGCCCGAGACTCGTCATGCGACATATTGTTGGAAAAGCCTGTGACTACTTATTCATATTATGCAGCTCCTATGTCCCCCCACCTTTATCCCCAAGCTCCATCCCTGTCCCCTCCTTAAAGCCCTAAGCCCATTTATTCAAATTATATAATTCTCATGCCCCTTTCCCTACTTTTACTCCCCTCTTCCGCCCTCCAAAGTTTCGGTCAGAAATTCTTTCAGTTAAAGTTTTTTTTTTTTTTTTTTAAGATTTTGCTGCGCATGCTCTCCGCGTTTGCTGTACGATATCGTGTACAAAGGCGACTCAATTCGAGATTCCATATTACAAGTTTGCATATAAATTAGAAACCCATATGAAAAGAAGGGCCCACTAGCGAGCAAATCGGTCCTGTCTTTATTAACGTCAACTCGTTCCAGTTCACCTGCAGATGACTCTTGATAAAATCGAATCGGGTATGCAGCGCGGTGCGAACGGAGGTGATCGCCCTGCGCGCTGAAATTTTGGGGGTCGCCAAATTTATACTACAAGCACCATTTTTTTTTTTTTACCAAAAGAAAAACTGTCAGGAGAAAAAGTTTGGGGGCGGGGGGGGAGGGGGAGCAGACTGAAATTTTCCCCGGGGCGCAGTTTTATCTTCCTGAGCCTCTGAGTGTATGGTATAAAACCAATTGCCAGCTGGAATCATCAAGAAAAATTGTACAAAATCGAACGTTATCGAGATGTCCATACAAAACTTTATTTTGGTGTATTTTCACCGATCAAGACACCCCCCCCCCCAAGACCTCAAAACAAAACCCCTTTTCAAATGTTGACATAATACACCAAAATTTTTCGGAAGCTCTTTCCTCCGGACGGCTGCAATAGGTAGATTTTTACTTTTTGTAATGAAAGCTACCTAAAACATTAATATATGATTAAAAAAAGGAGTTATATAGAATAGCAATATCTGATATTATTTAGATTTCATATCTCTTAAAATTTTATTATATTGATATTCATACTTTTCTAGTATATTCAGCTATTCCCACAGATGCCAACTTCTCTTAATGATTCCAGAGTCTGATCGTAGACAAATGTATATCTAACTGGATTTTTTTTAAATAAAAGATTTTAAAATGAAATCTAGTCTGTACCATGTTGAATGAAGACACCATTTCTTGTAAACATTTTCCGAGTTTAAACTTTTTTGCCTTGTGTCCGATTCTGGAACATCTAAGGGATAATCGCATCTATGCTACACCCATCCCTAGGTTATACAGTTTTCTGCAAAATCTTATTATTATTCTAGGAAAGATTTCTTTCAATAATATAATATAAAAAATAATTCTTATATTTATTGTTCGGAATCCTCTGAGCTTGAGTAACACTCGCACTTGACCGCTTATTAGCATTTAAAATGTCTCGTTACTGTAGTTTCGAAGTCAATTGGTAGTTTTTGGCAATCGAAATTTGATGCATTGTTGAACCCATTGTTGTTTGTACTCGTACACGTATAATGGGTGATTCATATACCGTGGTTGGCTAATAAAAAATACATTAAAATTTAATAATTAAATTTTTTTTAAATATTAAAATGTTATATCAACGTTAGAAACTTACCTGTGAACATAATATTTATTACTATAGCATGTCAAAATGCGAATAAAAAATAGATAACAAAATTTTATATTTACGTATAAAAACCAAGTTAAATAGCAAATGCAAAAATACAAGAAATAATCAATTTTTTTTTCATTACATCGTTATAACTAAAAATAGAACTTTTAGTCTTTTATCGCCCTTTTTCAATAAAACGTTATTATCCAAAGAAATACAATAGATAATAGCATGCTCCTAAAAGCCTTAATGTTATCCCGAAAAGCAATAATTAATTGTATCATTAACTTGTGTTCTATCATTAACCTTTTGACATTTCGGAAGAAGGAACATTTACTCAGACGTACTTAAGATTTACATTAAGTTTAAAATAAATATTAACGAATCGAAAATAGAGTGTAATTCAAGAGCTAGTTGCAAATAAATTCAAGTGTATATTAAATAGAGGGGAATGCAGATAAATGCAAGCGATTTGCTCTTGTATTTGAAAAACAGTGTGAAATACATAAAAATATACGGTTTGCAGGAATGAACGAATCAGCGGATTTCAAAAATTTGTGTTCTTAACACGTTCGCTGCAGCAGACGCGCCAGCGCGTGATAAGGCGCCAACGTTAAGGGGCCACTCACGCGCTGGCACTGGAAAATATTTCACTGATTCTTTGTTATAAATAATAAATCGACTTCTGGGAAAAACCCACTTCTACAGTGCGGCCTTAACTATCATCACATCTTCTCGTAAGCGGCAGCGGACGTGTTAAAACTATTACACATGCTATAATGTATACCTACATTATAAAGAGGTACAGTTTGTTTCTTTCTAGGGATTAATCTCTGGAACTACCGAGCCGATTTCAAAAGTTATGGTTCCAAAATGATGGTGTTCGCCCCTGTTCAAATATAGATTATATCTTATGTCGATGTCACTAACCAAAAGAGGGTGCAGGAGCTAAAAACGTTTTAAAAATGCGATTTTTGTTTTGTTTAAGGGACTAGAAACATAAAATTTAGCATGGCAATTATTTAGTAGATATAAATGATCTGTAAGAACTTTTTTTAAACAATTCAAAATTTAAAAAGGTCAAAAATTCGCAAAAAAAAAACGTAAAAAAAATGTTTTGGGGTGATTTCTACTTTTGTCCCAGTAAATACCTAAACAATTTCGAAAATAACTGCGTAAAAATGATGGTGACAGTCATTGCTCTAATGTAGGTCGTTTTTTGCGCCTGTTCCCCCCAATGGGGGGAACGTTTGCGCAAAAAACGTTCGAAAAATGCGATTTTTGTGTTACTGAAGTGCCTAAAATCATGAATTTGGCATTGTAGATACTTATTAGATGTAATTGATCTCTAAAACCATTTTTTAAATTCGAAATTAAAAGGGGGTGATAAGACTTGAAAAGCGCTTTAAAAGTCGTTCTAAATGGCGATTTCACCGCAATTATAGGAAATATCAAACCGATTTCAAAAGTAATGCTTGAAAAAAATGACTTTATTTCATAAAAGGCGATGATTTAAAAAATGGTTCTGATAAGGTACTGAGAATTTAAGTTAAAAATTAAAATCATAAAAATCACTTATTCTTTGAGCAAAACAAAAAGAAAAAGGTTTTAATTTATTATTTTTCTGCTGTAAAATTGTACGATATAGACATCTTTCTTTCTATTTTCCAAATACAATTTTTTGAAATATCAGTTTTAAAATTACTTTTAATATTATTTTTTTTCTTTTCTTTTAATGATTTTGATCTATTTTAATTAATAAGATGCGAAATTTCATGTATTACTTTACGCGTTTTTTTACTACAAATTTTTGAAAAAATGCCGCAAAAGAAAAAAAATAGAAAATATAAAAGTGATTAAAGTTAAAACAAAACAAACTAAAATAATTCTCAATTAAAAAAAAATAAAAAGATATGCATAGAATTATAATCTACTTTATTGTACTATCTTCAACCGAAATCTTCTTTCATAAAATCTTATTCTCTATTGACTTAATTTTTTGAGTCTGCTAAAAAGGACCTTTTGAATTTTCTTAGTGGTAATATTGAAAATTGCTTAAGGCCCTACACTAGGCACAGAAAAAGACCCGGATGATAATGTAAAGTCTACGGAAGCGTTCTTTTCAAATATCTCGCTCAAATATTAATTTTTTACGTGATTTTTTTGCACAAGACAGACGCAGAAAGACGATCTACAACCGGCCTAGTTTTTACTTTTTCGATTTTGCTTATATAATTTTTATATTACAATAGTTTCAATTTCAGAACCGGTTTAAACCGGTTTCGAAATTTAAATTATTTTTTTTTAAAATATATAAAACCAAAACTAAAAAAATAAAAACTAGGCCGGTTATGGATCGTCTTCAGCTATCTTGTGCAAAAAAAAGCATGTAAAAATATTAAAATTTGGGCGAGATATTTGAAAAGAACGTCCCCATAGACTTTACATTATCATCCGAGTCTTTTTCTGTGCCTAGTGTAGGGCCTTATCTTCGAAAAACGCCAAAACTAAAGCAGCTGCGGAAGTTTTAAAATGCCATACAACCCCATTACGCACGCAGAGCTCCCCCCTTCCCTGATTTAAATGATTTGCATAAATTGTAATTATTGTCGAGATGTTTTTTCTTGAATAAATTATTTAAATGCATTCTTTTAAAATCATGTACTTACACGGAAGTGGGATTTAACTTAATTTCCCAATATATACATGTTTCCTAATCTAAACATTTTAAAGGGACACAGAACCTTTGAAACCATCTCTTCAATTTTGAATAATATTGTAATATGTGAGGTGTCACAATACTTACTAAATATTAAATAAAATTTAAAAAAAATTGTAATAAAGCAGCCTATTTTACTAAAACTTATTTTTTAATTAACTTTTTAAAAGTAAATACTATTTAAATAAATATGAATATTTTGGCTTTAATTTTTCTCCACATTCATTAGAATATAAGGTACCCTGGGGTAATAACGCCACGTTAAGGTTCTACCAATTTTCACGGCTTAGTTTTAGATTGTATTTTTCAAAGAAATATAGGATCTGATACAGCAACTCATTGACTATCTATATAAAATAAAATAATTTAACAGATATGTATTCATAAAATGTAATGGCGTGATTTCTTGACCAATGCTATTTGGCGTTAATATCCACCTATATGGGTAATAACGCCATGCAAACAAAACTATAAAATAAGATGGAATAATGACATGTAGATTGCCCAATTCTAAAAATGCAAACTCTACAGCTCTTGAAATTGACAAATTGCAATCTAAGCTATTGAAAATGTACAATTTTTGGTGACTCTGAAAAAAAAAGAAAGTTGTGGTGGTGGCGGGGAAAGGAGGCAAAAGAATATCAGATTCTAAGCTACGTTTTGCTTAAAAATGACCATTTAAATAGAATTACAAGAAACATTGCACGGATTATTTGAATCAGTATTTATATTCCCATGTATGCATTCTATGCGAGAGAAAATATTGATTTTTTAGTGAAAGTGAAAGAAAAAAGAGTGAGGGGGAGCTTCAACAGAATATAACACCCTATGTCTCTCTTTGCTTAAAAAGTCCCGCTTAAATATGATTGTAAGAATTATTGCATGGCTTTAACCATTCATAATGTAATATGTTAATCATGTGAAGCTTTACAATAACTAGAGTTATATGTAATAAATATTTTTGTTAAACCTTAACTGTATGTAAGATGCTGTTAGCATCTCACATACCGCTGAGTTTTTCAAGTTTCAGAGTTTAACTTGCAATTTTTAGTTTAATTATAGATACCGGAAAATTTTTGTTTCATTTGGAGTCCTATTACTATCTCTAGAAACTTTTGAATAGATGAATTTAATTTTTAATAGTCCTGTATATAAGGTTCAATACAAAAATAATATTCTAAAAGTTAATTTAACATTTTATTCATCGTTAGATTAAGCGGTCTGACAGGCCGCTCACAGTAAGTTATGCGACAATTTTTGTCACAGCAGTTAAGGGTTAATACTATTATAATAATCTAGTAAATAATTTTTAACTTATAACTCCACACTAATGCGGATTCTCCAAACCTACAGTTAAATTCTCGATGTTTTAAAGAGCTAATAGTTAAAACCTTGGGTGGAAGATTACAATAATTAAAATCAACGTTTAACACACAATAAATAAACACACACCACATACGTATACGTTTCACGAGCACCAGGGCTCGCTTCCTCAGTGTATAAAATTGGTGTCCCTCTCCGTCCGATTGTTTCCAATATTGGTCCAGCCTCCTACCCGCTTGTCAAATATCTGGTTAAGCGTTTTTCTTTTCTCTCAATATCCAATGTTTACACTGTTAAGAATTCAAGCTCTTTTGTTAATCTCATTAAGAACTATACCCCCTCCCCCTCTTTGAGAATGGTTTCATTTGATGTCACATCTCTGTTTACACAGGTTCCTGTTCTTGGTTCAATTCAATGTCTCACTCTCAGATTAAAAGAATTCCATTACACTGATCACGAAATTAATCATATTGTTGATTTATTCAACATTTGTTTAAAATATAATACTTTTAAATTTTCCAACCAATTCTATTCCATGTCTGATGGTTTAGCTATGGGTAACCCCCTTCGCCCTTTCCTAGCTGATCTACAGTTGGCAAAAAAAGTATTTGTACACTCTAAAATTTTTAATTTTTAACTAAATAAAAACAGATATTTTGTCAAAAATAGTTTTAATACAGTCTGCTTACCGTGCGTTTTAAATTACACAACATAAAATTTCGATAAAGATGTAAAATAATTTTCTAATAGGAAAAGTTTAAAAATTTCTTGCAAAAAAAGTATTTGTACATTTCTCCATCCTGATATGTACTGTGTTTTATAGTGTTTATGGTTCAAAGTACTACTTTTACAGAAGCTGTTAATAATTTTTGAATTCATATTATATTTGTCTGACATTTAATCTAATTTTCTCTTGAAAGAATTGAGTATAGAACCTAACACTAGAGAGGCACCTCTAGATATATGAAATCCTATGATTGAGCATAATAAAAATTTAAATTCGCAACAAGAATTTGTAAAAGCTATTAAATTACCATTTACAACTATTGGATGTATAGTGAGAAACTATGAATAAATTAAAAGCATCGAAATTCAATAAAAACCAGGACTTCTTAGCAAACTAACAATGAGGGAAAAAAGGAGTGTTGTTAAAAAAGCTTTAAAAAATCCTATGCGTTCGGTTCAAAAATTTGCTGGAGACCTTGCGACATCTTCTCGCATCAGAGTAATACCTCAAACAATAAAAAATATTCTTCTCAATGCAGATTTAAAAGGAAGAACCTCAAGGAAAAATCCATTCATCAGCGAAACAAATAGGCGAAAACGCATAGTATTCGCTTTCGCATACAGAAGTAAATCATTGGTCTTTTGGAAAACAGTAATTTTTTCTGATGAGGGAAAATTCGGAATTTTCTTACCATCAAGCATTCGAAAAAATTGGCGTAAAAATAAAACTGTTCTAGATCCAAAACGTATACTTCAAACTATCAAGCATGTTGGGGGGAATATTATACTTTTGGGGTGCATAGCTTCTAATGGAGCAGGGCATTTAAAATTTATTGACAATGGAAAGACAGGTTTAACATACATTGATGTGTCGCGCCATAATTTATTAAACTGTGTCAAGAAATGATGCATAGAGGAAGCTTTTCACTTTCTGCAGGATAACGACCAAAGCATACTGCTGTGATCACCATGCTTACGACAATACTCTAAGACGACTGGTAACTCTTCTAAAATCTCTAGACTTGAATCCAACAGAAAATTTGCAGATGCTATTGGATGCAAAAATCCGAAAAAAATATGTATTGGTAAAAAACAGTTTTAAAGAAGCTCTTATTGTGTCATGCAATAACATTAACCAGACCGATACAAAAAAGTTGGTGGAATCAATGTCACACCATCTAGAAGTAGTCATAAAAGCTAAATGAATTCGCACATAATATTAATTTGTATCATTTTACTAAATTTTCATTAATTATATTACATTAGTATAGTGTACAAAATTTTTTTTGCATTATATTTTTGTATATTTATTTATTATAATGTAAAAAATCGATTCGTTTAATTTTGTTTTTGCTTCTATAATATTATAATGCATTAAATTAATGTATTACAGTATTTTTTGCTTAAATCTTTTGTTTAATTTCATTATAATTTAAAAAAATGAAGTGTACAAATACTTTTTTTGCCAACTGTATATATACATTACTTTGAAGTTAAAATGTTTAATCTCATCAGTTTCCCATTTTATTGCAGATACGTTGATGATTCTTTTGCACTCATCGACCCATCTGTTTCTCCTGTTGATAATATTTTGACTATTTTAAATCAAATAGATCCAGTCATTCAATTCGCTTATAAAGTCGAAAACGATAATAAATTACCATTTCTTGACGTTTTAGTCACTCGTCAATTAACCTCATTTGACACCCGTGTTTACCGTAAACCCTTTGCTGTCACACTGCCCACCCATTTTAATTCATGTCGCTGCCCTTCTCAAAAAGCTTCTGCTTTTCTTTATTTAATTAACAGAGCTCACTTAATTTGTTCTGATAACAGTTCTCTTAGTGATGAGTTAAATTACATAAGATCAGTTTCTATAGATCGTGGCTTCAGTTTATCATATATCAATAAATTAATTTCTCATAGTTTTAATAAACATCTCGATGATCCTGATTCTTCTGCTACACCTTTTTCTTATTCTAGTCTAATCATTTTACCGTTTCATCAAAACATTAGCTTTAAAGTTGCAAATGTTTTGAAACATTATGATTTTAAAGTAGTATTTAAACCAGTCAATAAATTAACCTTTTCTCAATTAAAAGATCAAATTTCTCCTCTGGATCATTGGGGTATTTACAATATACAATGTCAGTGTGGTTTGTACTATATTGGACAAACAAAACGTAAACTCAGAAAAAGAATCGCCGAACATATAGGTTATGTTAAAAGAAAAGAGTTAAAGAATTCCTCTATTGCTTCTCAGTTGGGAGGAGGGCCATAATTTTAATTTTACCTCTGCTACTATTATCCAAAAATGCACTACTCCGCCAGATTTAGACTTTTTCGAAGCACTCTATATACATAAAGCAAAAAACTCCTTGGTTAATGATCTTTCAAGTATACCGTACATCTCAACTTTCTGGTTAGATTTATTATGTCATAACACCTCATTCCCGGTTTAATCTTATTGGTTGCTGAAGCTTGTTGGTATCTTGGTATTATGTTTGCGATCATTTGGGTCTCTGACTTGTTGTCAGTTGGGGGGGGGGTTCTGTTTTTAAACATTTTTAACTTTTGTACACTGAGGAAGCGAGCCCTGGTGCTCGTGAAACGTATACGTATGTGGTGTGTGTTTATTTATTGTGTGTTAAACGTTGATTTTAATTATTGTTTTAAAGAGCATGCTTTAATAAATTTTTAATAAATTGAATAAAATTTTTGATTAAAAAATATTATCCCAAAGAGATCTCTTATTCAATTTTATACATAATTCGTATGGTTATATATCATTATATCTATATTAGCAACAAAATTAACCTTTAACTGCTGTTAGCAATTTGACTGAACACTGTACCCCCTCCCCCCCCCAAAAAAAGCGTTTAACTTGTATTTTCCAGTTTAACTATAGTTACAACTGAAATTCTCTTTCGTTTGGAGTTCTCATAATATTGTTAGAAATATTTGAATAGATTAAATTTAATTAGAATTAATTCTGTGCAAAAAGTTTAGCGCAGGAACTGTTTTCTATGATTTTTAATCATGGATTGCATTTTAATCTTTAACTAATGTTACCGGTCTCGTAGACCACTATTTTTCTTTTACTATTTTAGTTTAACTTGTAATTTTCAGTTTAACTGCAAACACTAGCAAAATTTTGTTTCATTTGGAATTTTAGTACTATCACCAGAGACTAAATAGGTGAATATTAAGTATAATACTCTTGTATAAAAAGTTCAGTACAAAAACGCGATCCTATGAGTTATTCCCGCCTTTTATTCATCTTTTAATTTTGTGGTCTCACAAACCGCATCACATTCATACGTTACAATTTCTGTCACATCAGTTAAAGGTTAAATTTATAAAGTTTTGAAAAACCGAACGCTGAGAAAGCGGACAGTTAAAATTTCGAACTCAATTGAACAATCCAGTGGAAATTTAATAGAAACCTGATTTTGATGATGTTCTAATTTGAATCTCGAAAACATTTTGATATAGTTTTATTTACAAGAGTTAAAAATTATTTTTTACATTAGTAAAAAAATAATAATAATATAATAAAAATAAAATAGAGAGATTATTTTTAAGTATTGGGCACACCCCCCCTTAATCTTACCATTTCAACAATGATGATAATGTTGTCCCATATTAATGTATAAACCCACTTCGGATACAGTTCGGCCACTGTTGGGAATCAACCGGGGTAATAACGCCAATCCCTGGCGTTATTACCCCGGGATACTTATTGAGCAGTAAATCCTAAACTAGAAATTATCTCGAGAAGATATCCAAAATCAACAATTTGAAAGTACATGAAATACACTACAAATTTATGTAATAAATAAAGTATTTTTGGATAAAAATATAGTCTTCAGATGAAAAACCTTATCTCGCAAATTTTTGATCAAGCGTTAATTTTAATTGCTTGTAAAAGCAATAAGACCTAAAAATGGAACAAATTAACTTGAAGCTGTTTTTTGCTTTTTTTATGACTCAAAACCCTTCTGCGCAGAGCACATGGGTGTCATTTACCTGATTATTTCATAATTATGCAAAATATAAGCACTTGGCGTTATTACCCCGCCTGGTGTTATTACCCCAGTGTACCTTATTACATAAAATTCTGCATGTACTTTTAGAATTTTAAATTTAGAATTACTTTACTTTATCATTTTAAATTTAGAATTACTTCAGAATTTTAAATTTATATGAACTTTTTTTCACTCGTGTGTATTAAAATATGAAGGAAATTCAACAAACTCTCGATTTCAATATTAAAAAAAAAATAGCTATAAACTTTCACACACGTGAACAAGCAAGTTATAAAAAATATGACCACGGTAAAAAATCTGTTGAAGGGTAATTGCGCTAAATCTATTTTTGAAATTTACATTATCTCACGATATAATTCCCGCATAGGTAAAAATGAGGTGTCAAAATATTCACTTTTAAAGAGCCAATTATGTGCGTTTTAAAAAATAGTTTCCGTAAATTTTAAGTATCTTTAAAAAGATAATCAAATTTAATCAAATGGAAATTCCAAAGTTTACACGGATTTTTATATACTTAAAATTTACGGAAACAATTTTTAAAAACTAAATGTCATCGGCATCTGAAGTCTATTTTCGGATGGTGAAAACGGTATTTTATTAATTATAATAGGTAATGAGTCATCACGCTTCAAAGTTTTCCTATAGCCTTATATGGAATTTCGCGTTTAGGAAGTTCCATTGCAGTGGAGCCTTAAGGTGCAACACTAGCCACAGAAAAAAATCCGGGTGATAATATAAAATCTATAGGAGCATTCTTTTTAAATATATTGCTCAAATTTTAATATTACCACATGATTTTTTTGCCCAAAATAGCTGAGGACTATCCACAACCAGCCTAGTTTTTACTTATTCAATTTTGGTTTCAGATGTTAAAAAAATATTCTTTAAATTTCAAAATCGGTTTTAACCGGTTCTGAATTTGATCTATCATAATATAAAAAAATATAAGCAAAATCGAAAAATTAAAAACTAAGCCGGTTGTAGATCGTCCTCAGCTATCCTATGCAAAAACATCATGTAAAAATATTACACTTTGAACGAGATATTTGAAAAGAACGCTTTTGTAGTCTTTGCATTACCATCCGGGTATTTTTCAGTGACTATTGTGGGGTCTTAAGAGAAGACATGACTGGAATGCCACAGCCGCTCACATTATTTTTTAATGTTCATTTTTTATATGTAACTAAATTTTCTACAAGTGTTTATACCTACTTTAATGCATGTGATTCGTAAAACTGTTCAAAAACTTCATACAAGTTAGAAATGTCTATGAATTTTAGCTCTTCGGTAAATTGCATTTTTCACCTAAAAATCTCAATAACTCCTAAATGGAAAATTTCTGAAAAAATAAAATCGCTTTAAAATAAAAAGGTTTAAACCGCAGAAAAAATGCCTTAAGTCTTGAGCATAATTTGGTACATATTGATTCCAAATGTCATCAAACTCGTTTGAATAGTTTCCGATGAAATAGGTCTTAGATTTTCCATAGTATTGTACCCTGCTTTGTCTTCACTTAAAGCACAGCTGACCAATCTTTTCACATCTGCACGTCAAATTTAGTGAAAAAATATTTTAAAATATCATGATATGTCAACTAAATATAAGTTTATTGGGAAACAAAGTATTATGAATTAAAATCACTTGAAAATTTCGATTGAGATTTCATTGATCTGGGCAACATAAACGAACACTGTAATTGTTAAAATATTAAATAAAACTATAAAATGTACTAAATAAAGATAAGAGTTTATTATCTGTGCTATATATGTGTACATTTGAGGATGCCGCTTTCATAAATTTAAAAATAAATTAATTCTCACATGTTTTACAAAACGCTACGACTAATGCTGTCTTCTGCAACTGTAAATCTCCCTTGCAGTATTGTTAAATAAATATACGAAGAGCATTTGAATTGAGTGTTGTTTCATATCAATCTGAACAATTTTTTTTTTACTGTGCCTTGAGAATTTGACTCGCTATTTTAATTTGAAATATACTTTTGGACGTTGTTCATCTACATAAAAGCTCGTACAGAAATAATACAAAAGCTTATAAAAATCTAAATTTTACTATTTAAGCTTGTCATATTAATATATTTTCTACATGTCTCATATTTTTTCCATAATAAATTTTTAAAACCGCTGTGGGCAACATGAAATTCCGAGTATTTTTTTCATAAGACATTTCCATAAAATGACCCCCATCCTCTTTATACATCAAATATTTATTTTGCTCTAATTTTCTTTATAATGGAGTTTTGAAAAAATAAAAATAAAAATAAAAATATGCTTATGAATATCAAAGTGCGTTTAAATACTGTATTGAATATGCCATACAGATATAAATAACAACAAGAAAAATGTGTTTAACTGCAATTTCCATTGCTGCATATTACACGAATGGGATTTATTTTAGGGATATTTTGGGTTAGATTAGAGATATTTTGGGATTTTAATATCAGGTTTATAAATACACTGTAAAAAAATATATAGTATTATTGCACTTAATTTCAGTTTACATAATGCTTAAAAAAGTTTAAATATGCTCTCTTTCTTGTTTGAACAATCTTTTAAGTGGGTTAAAATATTAAAAATGGTGTAATTTTGTACTTTTAAACAAATTTTAAAAGCCTTACACCAGTTTAAGTGAAATGAACAAACAAGTGCAAACGAAATAGAGCGCCAATTTGAAATGTTCTTTGGTTGTCATGTTTCCGAGTAAAAATTTTGTCCGATTTTCGATGATATTTCTCAGTAACGATTACTGATTAAACATTTGTTGACATAGTTCTTATTCCATTTTTATCGACTTACAGCCATGATTAATTTGTTTGGGCAATTTACGAAATCAAAAGTAAATCGACATTTAAAAACGGACAATTTGAGGACGATCCCTCAGTTGCTTTCAAAATGAGTCAAAAACTCTTCGTTTACAAAAATGGTTAAGCAGTGTAAGTCACAAATTTTGGAGATTTTGGGATTTTAATAACTCTGTGAGGTTTTCAGATATGCAGATGAATTTTTTTTTGTTCAATTTAGGAATAGATAAGGAGTAATTTCCTAATTCTGAATTTTGCCCTATGGGGGCCATATAAAAGTTTAATCTTCGTATTTTTGCCAATAGACCCTCCATGGAGTTGCAACTTATCTTATAAAAAATGACACCTTTTTTAGTAATTTTTGCAATTAGAAACATGGGTCTAAATGCAATATTAAAGTAGGTAGCCTATTGTTTCGCTATTTATGACTCACCCTGTATATTACAACATCGTATTTTAATAAGATTATAAAAGTGTCTAAATAAAAAGGAATACAAATTGTATCATAAATTTGCAAACCCAATTTTAGCAATTTCTATCAAAAGTGAAAAGAATATTTAAATTTTTCTTGCAGCTTTGTATATGAGGTATATATTTTTAAAAAATACGAATAGTATTTTTAAGTTTATTTTGGTCGTGTAGCATTCGGACTAAATGAGAAACTGATATCAATAAAGATACAATAAAAAACAATAAAATAATTGTTACAAGCTCAGGAAACTTCATTAAAACATTTATAACTAAGATTAAAGTATAAAAGTTAAGATATTCTAAAAAAATATGCTTTTTTGTGCTAATGCATACAAAAATTTTGAAAATGTTGGTATTGCAGAATAATGTAAGATAAACACGCTGATGGAGACAATTTTTAAATCGAATAATTATTTTAAGAGATATTTGATGTCAAAGTTGGTCAGAATCATTACAGTAAAAGTTTTTTGGAAGCAAAAACTGTAATAAGAATTTAATCATTTTTAGATCATTTTATACATTAGAACTTCCTGCTGCGCAGACTGCACTTATTTTTTAAAGTGTCACTCATTTTATAAGGATTTGTTTTTATTTTATATTCAAATTTTCAGCATTTCAAGATTTTTTTTGCATATATTAGAAAAGAATATTTTTAAGCAAAAAAAGAGAAATTTTAATAAAGTATAAAAGGGAAAAGTAAAAAAATAATAAGTATACAAGGGATAAAACATTTTACATGCATCGTTTAAATCTGATGTAATTCTTAGTAATTTCAATATTCCTTCTCTTTTTAATATTCATGTAAAAATACTTTTGTTGTTTGAAAGGAAATATTATTTGTGTCGTCTTAGAATTCACAACAATCGTTAAAATGATCATATGAAAATATGAAGTAAAATGTTTTGTCTAAATACATTTTAATTTTAACTATTTTGCAGTGTTACTTGGTTAATTTTAAATATGACGCAATTTTTTTTACTTGCTGCTTTTAACGCACGTTAAGGAATTTATTTATTATTTAAAACTTCTATTTGTCTTTTTAATATTCTTATGAAGATATTTTTATTGCTAGAAAGGAATTTTTTTTATTTCCGATGCCTTAGAAATGGCAATAATAGTTTAAAAGATCTTTTAGTGATGTGAAATCTTACGTAAATATATTTTTAAAATTAAACTGCATGCAATATTATAGTTTTCTATTTTAAATATGGCGTACTATTTACCCATTTACGGTGGTTAACGAACTTCAATGAATTAATTAATTTAAAATTTTTCTTTCTCTTTTGTTCGTCACATGTAAATATTATTATTTCTATGACGGATTTCTCAACATTCTCCGCTTTTAATTTGTAACTATATAATTCTCATTAAAAAGTTTTTTTTATGTTTCTTTTTACTTTTTGTAATAGTCCCGTGTAAATATTTTTTCAATTTGATGAAAACACGAGATTTTTCTTTAGTGGCTAGTGTGAATGGGTCCGTTTTACCTAACATACAAAATATGCAAAATAAAAATTATGCGATTTTTTTATACAAAATATTGCTTGTAATGCTATTTAAACATCTTTTTTCAAGAAAAAAATCTTTAAAATTATGTACTAAATATGTAGGCGTTTCAAAACGACAAAAAACGAATGAATATCGAAAATATACAAAATTAAAGGTAAGTTTTTTTGGGGTATTTTTTGCTTTGAAATTTCTATATTCATTTTTCTGTTATTTTCTAAATTTAAATAATACTTTTGGGTTTATTTATTTTACTTATAATGTCCATATTTTACCGAGAAGTTCACGAAAAAATTAGGTTCATATTGACTCAATGCGTGTGGTTACGTCATAGAAATGGATGCGTGCGCTGAAGGGTTAAATACCTCTTAAATCAATAACAATAAACGCTTGAGGCCATTAAGGAAGAGTTTCAGATTTTCAAAAATAACCATTTTCTAAATAATATAACAACAAACATTTTTTTTATCTTTAAGGGTAATTTTTAGATTTAAAAAAAAATTATTTTACAAATGATAATTTTAACTATTCTCAGATAAGTGAAATATCTAATACAAAAATGTTTTCAATGTATTTAAAGAAAAAAAGGTATAGATACTTCCATTTTGAAGTAAATTTTGAATTACATTAAAAAAGATTTCATTAAATTTTTTAAGGTACTTGGGAAAAATAGCATTTATAAAGATTTAATTTTGTAATTAAATTATTTATAAATAGGTACATTATTCATACCTTATTATGAATAAAATGCATTTAGTTAGGTAATTTCTTCCATATAATACGAATCTTTTGTGTTACTACAATCTTTTAAGAGTGATAAATCGCAAAAATACACCAGTAAATATTCTACTTTCATTTAAATAGTTTTAAAACATTTTAACTTCTGTTATATTATTCATAAGTACTGTGACCGAATACAGATGATAAACAATCAAGATTATATTCTGTTCATTAATGGATCATTTAAGCTTACTGAATTTGATTACGCTCGAGATAAAGTAAGCATTTAACTAATATTGAATAATTACAGAAAGTGAAGTTAATCTGTCTGTACTTGATTGGCTGAGGTCGATAGCAGACTGTATTCCATTCCCTTGGGACAATGTCATAAAATTCGATTATCATCGATTTTCAAAGTCTCTGACTCCTGGGAAAAACTTCTGCTTATATCAATATACTATGATTATGTTGTTTATTAATAGATAAACAAGCCAATAACATGAGCGGAAATTTAAACATAAGTGAATTTAGATTTGAGATTTCTAATAATTCGACGTTAAAACTAAACAAGAAAGAAAAAAATCCCGTGTCAACCATAGTTATGGAAACACTTTCCAACCCATACATAATGATGCTACTAAACTGTACTTCTTAATAAATTAAATTATTATGTCTAATTCAACCATATAGAAATGCATATTAAATTTAAAACCAATTTCAACTGTTCCCATCTACAATCGCAAATCATTCGAATTATTTAGGCAGCAATGTATAAAATATGTAGTTTGGTTTATTTTCTGTCGGCAGATTATCCACTCGAAGGATATAGGTCCAGGGGTGATGTGCCCTTCGTGGAGATCTTAAAAAGGGAACCTAAACGGTATTTATGCAAATTTCGAAGAAAGCCACGAAAATTCCGACCGGTTAGGCCTGCGGCCTCGAATGAAATATGTAGATTTGTATCTGTTAACTACAACATGCCATAGTTCAGTTAAGAAATACATAAATACTTCGGTTGTAAATTCTTCTTCAACAATTTAGGCTAATAAGGAGAATAGAACTTGTATTCTTTTGTTTAGCTCGGTGTATGTGGTAGATAACATATTAGTGATTCTCTCCAAAAAAGCAATAATAAGAGCTATGAGGGAGCGAGAGCGATTCTGAGAAAGTGAGTAATTTTAACAAAATGCCCATTTACTTTTTTAAAATTGAATTGAGCTTGGGTATAGTTAGCTTTAATTATTAAATATAAATACTTATAAATCTGTACTAATTAATTTTTTTAATATTTACCCGAATTCAAAATAGGCTGATGAGGAAGGCTTATGACCACATCAGTCCCTCATCATCTCTATGCACGTCCGTAGAAGGACGGGCAAAGACGTCCTTCTACAGATATGTGGTTGCATCGCGAGTCCCACCCACACCCTTCCCAACCAACAAGCTAAACAATTAGCTGAACAATTAGAAAATATTCAAACAATTAGAAAATATTCAAAAATATATTTAAGTCATTTGGCTATTGAAGATTTTATCTTGATTTTTCACGACAGAAGTACGTATATTGTTATAATGTATGTGTTCATGTTGCTGAAATCTTCAGTGTGGGTTCTTTGTGCAATATACAATATAGTCCCAGGAACCCGTTTGGTACCGTTAACTACAAGTATCGCATACTGTTCCCGGATCCTGAATCCCCTGGTCTGAGGAACAAGATACAGACGCAATAGAAACAGCAATATCGTGCAGGTATCTCTGATTTTCACTCAGGAATTCTGGATCAATGCTTGAAATGGCGCATTTAATTCTCTTCCAGCTGTTTGTAATAATCCATTAGGTGGTGGACAAGGTCATTCAATAAATAATTTCTTGGCCCATAGAGAAAATGTTCCCATTTCAATGTTAATAAATGATATACGGCAAGTTCGTGAGCATCGTCACTCCACCGCTTTTATAGAATATCTCTATTTTGACCAATGAGAATGCTCCATAATACAGTAAAGTAATAGTTTTCTATAAAAGCGGTAGAGTGACGTTTCAGCAAATACTTCAAATTTTTAACAGTGTACGAGTAACTCTGTGTCATTACACAATTTTATTCGCCATCACTTTTTTAACAGAAGTTTCTTTCAAGTACACAATTTCATAAATGCTCTGATTAAATAAGACGAATTTTATTTTTCTTTATTACTGGTGCCAAAAATTAATCTTGCAACAAAAGGTAATGTCTTCGCTATGACGACAACGGAGTAGAAAGGTTTACTGCATTCATCGTCAGCAATTTTTTTAATTTTCCAATATTCTCGAAAACTATTAATGAATACGAATTGTCAGACCATACTTTTTATTAATGCTCTGACTCGCCTGTATATCGTAGCTTCAAAGTAACAGTAGAAAATCTAGTAATAATCGAAATTGAGTCTGATTTACTGCTAGGAAAAATTGTATCTGAATCTAGTGGTAGAATAAGAAAATTTTATAAAACACATCTGAGATATAATATTGACAATAAGTTTGTGTTTTAAAAGTTCTCCACAAATGCAAACACAGTTTCCCTTAGCAGTAAATCAAACACCTCATTTCGTATTGTTACGAGATATGCTACTGTTGCGCCGATGCAACGATATATTCAAACTGCCATGTTATTGATATACATATATTATATTAAGGCCCCACACTAGGCACAGAAAAAGACCCGGATGATAATGTAAAGTCTATGGGGGCGTTCTTTTCAAATATCTCGCTCCAATTTTAATATTTTTACCTGACTCTTTATGCATAGGAAATCTGAAGACGATTTAAAACCGGCCTAGTTTTTACTTTTTCGATTTTGCTTATATATTTTTTATATTTTGATAGTTTCAATTTTAGAACCGGTTTTTAATTTAAAGTAATTTTTAAAAAATATACGTGAAACCAAAATTGAAAAAGTAAAAACTAGGCCGGTTCTGGAACGTCCTCAGCAATCTTATGTAAAAAAAAATCCTGTAAAAATATTAAAATTTGAGCGAGATATTTGAAAGAACGCACCAATAGACTTTACATTATCATCCGGGTCTTTTTCTCTGCCTAGTGTGGGGCCTTAAGGTTTATAATCCATTGATAAGTATTTAAAATTGGTATTGAAAGCAATTTCATGTAAATTATTTAAGGTATGATTTTATCAATAGTACTCGAAGTGGGAGAAGGTCAGACCTGCAGAAAGCAAGTACATTGACATTCCTTAAATATTATATCAAAAAATCATATCTGTCGTCGGCAATTTTTTTAAATTTTTCCAATATAGTTTAACGGTGTTTGTTAATAAAGTTGATTTGACCCGTCTATCTGTCTATTCATTTATCTATCAGGGTCTTAAATCGCCTCTACATACTGGAATTTCCATGTAATTGTTATGTATTAGTGGTATTAACCATGAGATGACTGATATTGGAAATGAAGCTTACAACGTTAATACTTCTATTTCAGGGGCACTAAAAATAATTCAGTTACATTATGGTCGATGGAGAAAATTCAATTCTAGCGTATTTTAATGGTGTTATATTATTTCAAACATACTGAGATTAACATACATCACTGAAGTGCACTCCAATATGCTTACTATAGAGTATGGTGCAAAAAGCATTTATCGTTCACTACTATTAAACAAAAAATAATTCACGTATGCAGGGTGCCCTCAAATGCCATGTATAAACTTGAAAGAGAGGTACGGAATCATAATTACGTAGAAAAGCATCGGCGGAAATCGAT
Source organism: Maratus speculifer (assembly GCA_964019185.1). Taxonomy (NCBI): domain Eukaryota; kingdom Metazoa; phylum Arthropoda; class Arachnida; order Araneae; family Salticidae; genus Maratus; species Maratus speculifer. Next base: position 149,908,574 of record OZ025290.1, on the reverse strand, counting down.
ATATGTTGATGAATGCGAAATCCTGAAGGTCGGCATTGTATAGACAGTAGGCAACTTTTTCAGATTTCTTGATTGGCTTGCTGATGCTTCTGCACCTGTTAGGCGCCGCATGTGGTTTTAACAGGACATGCATGGCGCAAGGCGGCATGCAAGGCGCCATCTCATGGAAGGTGTGTACAAGACCATTTGAATCCGTCATTTAAAAACTAGTGGATTGACCGTAGTGATTCCGTCACTTGACTGCCCAGATCACTTGATTTTTCGCCTCTAGATTTTTTCCTCTGGGGTATGAACAGCCTTGTTTATGACACTCGAGTTAATTCTGAAAAACACCTTTTAGCACGAATATCCATCGTTGCTACTCAATCTGTGAAACGCCTAATATTTTGGAACTTGTCTGCCAATCCATATTGTGTCCGTGTCGTGCGTGCCAATGGCCGCAATTTCAAACATCTCCTCTGATGCTTTTATGCCATATTTTTTATTTATTATTGATTTTTTGAGTAATAAATCATTATACATCACATTATGTGATGTGGCCTTACTGTCTTTGTGTGTCTTCATCGCACAAGGGCTATGTTTCCACCCAAGCATTCCTATGTAATTACGATATCTAATGATGTTCTTCACCTCACCTCCAAGTTTGAACAGGGCATTTGGGGACATCCTGAAGTACTCTCTATGAGTAATAATTACTGGAGATGAGTTTTCATTTGTAGTATGCTTTGATAAATGTAACTGATTTATTGGCTGCTTCTAGGTGTGTATGAATCCTATTGATCATATATGCTATAAGGCTGCACACGAGTATTTTAATACCGTATATTTCCATGTATAATCTGAGTATGTGACTTTTTAGGGAAAATTCTGGCAATATATCTACTGATACTAGGTGCACAAAATAATCAGCTTTAGGGCCATCTGCAGAGAATCTGGAGAGATAATTTCGTAAGAAAAGACGTATGAGTGGGATTTTAAAATATTAGAACGAAATTTCATAGGATCTGGCAACAGTTATTTGTATGATTGCTCGCTTATCCTTTGTTGGTGATTTTATAGTTACATAATAGTAAACTTTGGTGACATAAAACTCATTTTAGTCTACCGCGCCGCATATTTCAGATGTGTATATTGCTGGGACGATTACTGTTTCTAAACCAATAGGAGAGCGTCATTATCACGGTCAAGTACACGCCCACACAGTTTGATTGACAGCAACTCGTGGACAATTGACGGTGCTAATTATAACGATAATCTGTTGCGGATGAAAGTGAGCTGACTGGCTGAATGGTTAGAGCGTCGAGCTTGAAACCGGAGGATATGGGTTCGAGTCCGTCGCGGGCCGCGAGTCCGTTGGTGATTTTTTTTTAATTATTGGAGGCTGTCTTTTATTAATAAATAAGACATTTAAAAAATATATTTCAAACCCTTTTAATATTCTAAATATCGTTCCAAAATGATTTATATATATATATTAAACAAATGGGAAAAAAGTATTCTGCGAAAATATCCGTATAAGCAAAATTCTTACTTTAATTTTTATTTATTTATTTATTTATTTATTTCAGGATCAGAGGAAGTATAATTTCTAATTGAAGTAAATAAAATTCAGTCATTTTGAAAAAAAAAATTCTTTCGTACCTTTAATTTTTAATTACCGAGTACAAATTCAAACAATCCGAGTACAAATAAATAATAAACACACACGATCAATTGTCCACGAGTTCCTGTCAATCAAACTGTGTGGGCGTGTACTTGACCGTGATAATGACGGTCTCCTATTGGTTTAGAAACAGTAATCGTCCCAGCAATATACACATCTGAAATATGCTACCGCGCCTAAAGAGATTTAAAATTCAAAAATTTTGTAGGTGACGGAAAAAAAGTATGATCCTTGAACTACTCAATTAATAGAATAATTCGGTTAATCGGCATCCGCATAATCGGATCTTTTCTGTACTTTGTTTCCTTCTACAAGGCGGAAGTTTTTTCTTTTATATGCCAGACTTTGTTTTCTTAACACAGCATTATTATTTTTGTACAGAAAAGGAATCGTGAAGACAAATGTATATTCCATACAAAACTATCTCATATTTCATGTTCAGTATGCAAAATATTTTTTGAAAACGTGTATTGCCATTTTAACGCCAGGAAATCTGCCAAAAAATTTTCTTTAAATTAAAAAAAAAACTTAATAATTTCCCGGAAAACTTAACAAGTTTTCATGTTAAAAACTAGTCTTTTTAACTCAGTATTATCCTTTTTGCACCGTAATCGAAGCATGAAAACAATTGTTTATTCCAAAGCCCAAAATTATCTCATATTTTATGTACATTATGCAAAACATTTTATTATATTTACGAAAACGTATATCGGCATTTTAACTATAGGAAATCCGCCGCAAAATTTTTCTTTAAATAAAAAAGAATAATTTTCCGGAGAGATAGCTTAATAAGTTTTCGTATAAAAGTAATAGATGTATTTCTTCTAAGACGAATGATTGTTTCTAGTATATGGCAGTTTTCTAACATATCATTATCACTTTTGAACCGTCAATGAAACATGCAGAAAAATAATTATTCTATAAACACAAAATTATCTCATTTTTTATGTTCATTATGCAAAATATTTTATCTAATTCCTGAAAATGTGTATTGCCATTTTAACGCCAGGAAATCCGTTTATATGTTATCTTTAAATAAAAAAGAAACATATTAATTTCCCGGGGGTACAGCGTAATAAATTTTCATCTAAGAAACAATATTCCGTGAAGTTATTAAGATATCAAAAGACATTTTATAAATATGAAAAGACATAAAAAACCAAAAGACATATTATTAAATTTCTTGTGAAAAATAAAATAAATGCAAACACCCAATTCTGTTGAGACATTTTATTAAAGATAAATTTCTTGCTTAAGTTATGAACAATTACTAATGAAATTAGTAAGTTCCTTTCTTAAAATTATTCGGTGCCTTCTTGATTAAGTTAAAACGTGGCATAAAAATTATTAATTTTCGAAAACATAAAAGGTTTACTGCTTTTTCAGTGACGAAATTGATTAAGTAAGATAAAAATTAAATTCTTTATTCAAAAGGAAATAATTTAATAAATAATGTAATAATAAATATTTTAAAATATAGTTACATTGTATAAAAGAAATTGAAATTTTAAATTTATTCAGACGAAAAAAAAAAGAATCTGAATTTGCAAAATATTTCAAAAATACATTTAAAGAGGGCAGTCTTTTAAAAGAAAAAGAATATTGTTTTTTCAAAATATTGTAGTATTTTTATACTTTCTGTTATAAAAAGATTCGCAAAAATTATTTCTGGTTTTTTAGATTAGAAAATTGTCTCACATTATCAAACATTTTTCTAATACTATTTTACTTCAAATTAGTCTATTTTTACACTAAAAAATAATAATAAATATTTTTTTTAGATTTTTGAAAAAGAAACACATTAATTTCCCGGAGGTATAGCTTAATAAATCTTCATGTAAGAAACAATATTCCGTGAAGTTATTTAGATATCAAAAGACATATTATAAATATCAAAAGACATAAATACCAAAAGACACATTATTAAATTTCTCGTCAAAAATAAAATAAATGCAAACACCCCATTCTGTTGAGACATTTTATTATAAATTTCAAAATTACTCATATTTTATATTCAGTATGCAAAATATTTTATGAAAACGTGTATCGCCATTTTAACGCCAGGAAAAATTATCTTTAAATAAAAAATAAACATATTAATTTCCCGGAGATATAACTCAATAAGTTTTCATGTTAAAAACTTATCTTCTTAACACAATATTATCATTTTTGTACCGTAATCGAAGCATGAAGACAAATGTTTATTCCACAGATACAAAATTATCTCATATTTTATGCACATTACGAAAATAGTTTATCATATTTACGAAAACGTATATCGGTATTTTAACTCTGGGAAATCCGCCAAAAAACTATCTTCAAATAAAAAAAAAATAATTTCCCGGAGGTGTGGCTTAATAAATTTTCGTGCAAAAAATAATAGATGTATTTCTTCTAAAACGGATGGTTGTTTCTTATATATGGCAGATTCTATTTTCTAACATACCATTATCACTTTTAAACCGTAAATGAAACATGCGGACAAATGATTATTCCATAGACACAAAATTATCTCATTTTTTTTGTTCATTATGCAAAATATTTTATCATATTTCTGAAAATGTGTATTGCCATTTTAACGCCAGGAAATCCGTCTATAGGTTATCTTTAAATAAAAAAAAGAAACATATTAATTTCTCGGAGGTATAGTTTAATAAATTTTCATGTAAGAAACAATATTATTTTAGTTATTTTGATTTGGTTAATTTGAAGTGATTTTGATATCAAAAGTCGTTATAAATATGAAAATACATAAAAAACCAAAAGACATATTATTAAATTTCTTGTAAAAAATAAAATAAATGCAAACACCTAATTCTGTTGAGACATTTCATTAAAGATAAATTTCTTGTTTAGGTTATGTTCAATTACTAATGAAATTAATAAGTTCCTTTCTTGAAATTATTCCGTCCCTTCTTGATTAAGTTAAAACGCGGCGTAAAATTTATTAATTTTCGAAAAAGGTGCTTTGCTTTTTTCCTGACGAAATTGATTAAGTAAGACAAAAATTAAATTCTGTATTCAGAAGGAAATAATTTAATAAATAATGAAATATTTAAAAATAAAGTTACATTGTATAAAAGTAATTGAAATTTCAATTTTATGCATGCAAGAAAAAAAAAACAGGAATTTGCAAAATATTTCAAAAATACATTTAAATAAGCCAGTATTTTTAAAGAAAAATAATTTTTTTTTTTTTTTTTTTTAAAGAGATTTTAATATTTTTTTACATTCTTTTATAAAAAGATTCGCAAAAATTATTTCTGTTTTTTTATATTAGGCAATTGTCTTATATTATCAATTTTTTTTTGTAATACTGTTTTACTTCGAATTAAGGTACCCTGGGGTAATAACGCCACGTTAAGGTTCTACCAATTTTCACGGCTTAGTTTTAGATTGTATTTTTCAAACAAATATAGGATCTGATACAGCAACTCATTGACTATCTATATAAAATAAAATAATTTAACAGATATGTATCCATAAAATGTAATGGCGTTTTTTCTTGACCAATGCTATTTGGCGTTATTACCCACCTATATGGGTAATAACGCCATGCAAACAAAGCTATGAAATAAGATGAAATAATTGCATGTAGATAGCCCAATTCTAAAAATACAAACTCTACAAACTTAGAAATTGACAAATTGCATTCTAAGCTATTGAAAATGTTCAATTTTTTATGAAAGTGTAAGAAAAATAAAGGTGTGGTGTGGGAGGGGGGGGGGGGTGAGGCAAAAGAATATCAGACCCTGAGCTTCTTTTTGCTTAAAAGGACCACTTAAATAGAAATATGAGAAACATTGCACAGTTTTAACTGTGTTTATTTGAATCAGTATTTAGGATGTAGCTCGGCCACTGTAGGGAATCAACCGGGGTATTAATGTCAAGGATTGGCATTATTACCCCGATATAGTTATTGCGCAGTACATTTTAAATTGCAAATTATCTCGAGAAGATATCCAAAACTTTCAACAACATTTTAAAAGTACATGAAATGCACTACAAATTTATGTAATTAACAAAGCATTTCCGGATAAAAAGATAGTATTCACATCACAAAACGTATCTCGCAAATTTTAGATCAAGCGTTAATTTTAGTTGTTTGTAAAAACAATAAGACCTAAAAATGAAACAAATTAACTTGAAGCTGTTTTTTGCGATTTATATGACTCAAAACCCTTTTGCGCAGAGCACATGGGTGTCATTTACCTGATTATTTCATAATTATACAATATATAAGCAGTTGGCGTTATTACCTCGCCTGGCGTTATTACCCCAGGGTACCTTAGTATATTTTTACTCTAAAAAATAAAAAATAATAATTTTTAGATTTTCTAAATTTAGAAAACCAATTATTGTTAATTAATATGTACCCTTTTTAATAAAAATTTTATTTTACTTAAGAAAGGTGTTATAATAATTAAAAATAAATGAAATTGACATGTTTCGGATCCGTCTAATAAGATCCATAATCATAATAAAAAATATATAATATTTTTTTATTATGATTATGGATCTTGTTAGAAAGATCCAAAACATATCAGTGTCATTTATTTTTAATTATTATAACACCTTTCTTAAGTAAAATAAAATTTTTATTAAAATGTTTATATAAAAGGTGAATCTTTTAAAATCTGGTGATTTAAAAAATCTATGGGATTTAATAAACTTTTTATCATAATATGTACTCTGTTTAAAATTTTTCAGTGAAATTACTGAGAATCTACGGATAATAATGCATTAGCTTAATGGTGCAAACACATTTGACTACTTCTTGAATTTCGGTGTCGGCTCCTTTGTTGTGGCGACGAGCTGTGTTTGATCTTAATGCGTTTTGAAGGAAAGAGACGGTTGCCCGGCAAAAGAGGAATCTTTCCGTCAAATAGTGTGGATTGCTTATCTTCCGATCCTTTTGTTAATTTCCCTCGTTTCTATTATGAAGAAACCGAAAATGGATCCTATGGAAATGACTTCCCCACTTTTTCCAAGAATTCAGTTCAAGAAAAGAATATTGCAATCTGAACAGAGCCTACTCTCTTAAAAAGTCAGCCACAAAATAGCTCAAGTTGAGCTGAAATCCATTCATCTCAATGTTGAAAGGCAGCTTCTCAAAAAAGAGTTGAAATAACTCGTGTTTTGACCAATTTAAATGAAGTTGAGCTATTTAAATAACCAATTTAGATCAAGAAGATTTAATCGTTTGAAAAACAACTCTTTTATGATCGAAAAAATTACAGTTCTTTCATGAGAAGCCAAATCAGCTCTTTCGTTTTAAAAGTGTAAAGCTTATGTAAAATTACACAGATGAGTAAAAGAGAGATTATGTTAGAAAATTTTAGGAAAATTTACAATAGACTCTGTATTTTAACATCGTTAAAAATACACAAAACTCTGTAAATTTATTTTAAATGACGATAATTTAATTAAGTTTTCAAAATGGGTAAATAGCTCAACCTTTAGTGAGCCTGAAAGATTTTGAATTTTGCAATTTTGAACTGCTGTATCATTTATTTTTTTACACAGTTTGTTTCTGGTCGTCCTGGAGTTTGAAACCGATACCTCTTAACAGTGACTGAATGAGCTATTGGAGTTTTATTTGTTATTTTTTTTCACAATATGTCTTTTATGATTCAGTGGGGAAAAATTGATAAAAATCCACACTAACAATGATGAAGTAATTTTATAATTTTTAAATTTCTTTAACTAAAAAAACAAATTTTAAACTAAATTTTCTTTTTAAATATTTCTAATAAAATTGCAAAATAATTTTATAAGTATGTATTTTGAAGTATAAGTTTTAACAAAGATAAAAAATATCTTTAAATAAAGATAAAATCCTTACTGGGAATAAGATGTAATATAAGGGAAATGCCAGTAAAATTATGACTAAAAAACTCGATCGAATGCTTTTAACCGAGAAATAGTGTAAATTTACCGAGTATCCCCCCCCCTCTTATTTTATGTGTGCGCGTTTCCGAAATTTTGAAAAGTGTATAATTAAAACCAGAATAATATATGTAGCAAATTAAAATATTAATTAATTACTATGTAAAAGTTTTTACTCATATAATTCTTTATTATCTGCATAAATATTCTATTACGTTTGAGGTTTTAATCAAATAGGATAAATCTCGAAAAGATTTCATATAATTTTAAAGTACCTGTGAAAACTATGCGGCTTTATTAAGATTCATCCAAAGTTTTTTTTTTTTCTTGAAAATGCCTTTTCTATAAACATTGATTACGGGATAATATCGATCAGTTCAATAAGGTAAAATAATCAATGGCAAAGACTTAAGATAAATTACAGAATATATATTTATTATCCAAAACGGTTAAAAACAAGAAAAAAGAAAAATAAATATGATGAACGTTATGTCTTACCATATTCAGGCGTACACAACACAATCTTTCGCTCTCGGTCGTTATTGTATTGGAGAAGAGATATATTGTAATGTAAACATTTGCTAAAATACAAAAATTAAAAGAAATACCCTAGTCATTTTATTTTTATTTTATATATGCACATTAATGTAATATTTATAACATGAAAGTTTGGAAACAATTACAACCTGAAAATAGCTATGCAAAACACCATCAAATAAGATGAGCGAAAAATATCAATAATAAATTAAATGAGAAAATTTCCCGATTTTTTATCAAGAGCGTCTGACACGTCGTCACCTGAGAATAATAAGGTTCTATCTGTGTTTTAAAAAAAATGACTTCTCCATATAGAAAGGTTCTATTTGTATCTATGAAGGCAATTTTGTATCAAGATGTTGTTATATGTAATTTAATTATGGTATTACGATTATGATATGGCATTATTTTAATCCAGAAATGCCTTCATAGATACAAATAGAACATTTCTATATCGATAAGTCATTTTTTTTTTCAAAAACGCACTCTCTTAAAAAATCAGCCACAAAATAACTCAAGTTGAGGCGAAATCCACTCATCTCATGTTTTGAAAGGCAGCTTCTCGAAAAGAGTTGAAACAACTCGAGTGAACGACTTGTTTTTAAACAATTTAGATCAAGTTGAGCTATTTAAATAACCAATTTAAATCAAGAAGATTTAATCGTTTGAAAACAACTCATTTATGATTAAAAAAAAAAGTTGCAGCTGTTTCATGAGAAGCTAAATCAACTATTTCGTTTTAAGAGTGCAGATAAAACATTATTGATCTCAGGTGACGACGTGGAATGGAAATAAAGCCAAAAATTTAATATGTATTTTAAATACATTTGATACATATTTATAAAAAAGAGTATTCAATTAAATCTGGATATAGTTTTGCATAACCAGAGCTTAACAAAGGCTAATGAGAATCAGAAGAAGTGAGACGAAAAATAGTATTTAAGAAATTGCGATTGTATAGGGTGTCCCGCAAATAAGACCGCGATTTCAAAATAAAATTTCTCAAAATTAATGATCGATAGATTTGTGTGGTTAACAGTTTGTTTGTCAGGTAAACTGTAAAAATCTTAATAAAGAAGTTTCTAACGATGGATATTTTAAACAGTTTGTGTTCTGATTGCAAAGAATGCTTAATTTGACATTTTTCTTCTTTGAGATTGCTTGCAGAGAAAGAGTTTTTCAGGTAATTGTGAAAAATCTTAACGATTTTTTGGACAAAATGTTTGGAAAAATCGTTAAAATATTGCTCTGTAATCCGAAAAGCCCGTTCTCTGTAAGCAAACTAAACTAAGAAAAATGTCAAAATAATCAATCTTTGCAATCAGAACACAATCTTTTCAAAATATTCTTGGTTCGAAACTTCTGTATTAAGATTTTTTCAGCTTTCCTAATAAACAAACCGTTTACAGCATATTTCTATCAATCTTAGTTTTTGAGAAATTTAATTTTGAAATCGAGGTCTTATTTGCTGGACACTCTGTATGTGCAGTTAAAAGTTAAAAGTAATCCAACAATAGAAAATTTTTAAAAAAATCGAATCCTTGTGAGGTAACACAATGATTTCATACGGCGTGTGTAGAACACGCTCTTAGTTCTTCTACCTTTTTTTAAAATATTAGACTGTTCCTACAATATACAATTATTATATCATTTGCGCTTATCATCAAAGGTAAACATATCATTTGAAGTGTGACACATACACGTTTATTATATACATAATTTCTTGGTGTATTGCCGGATTATTTTTTGAGGAAAATGTTTTGGAATGTTAGCAATTAAATATCAAATAATTACGATTTACTTCTTTAAAATGACAAATATTTTAAATTAAGTAACTGTTATTTTAAAAAATTACGGAAAAAGTATTGGAGATAGAGTGGTAGTAAATGTCGTTTAAATATACTTTTTTCCTACATGATGAAAGTCGAAATATCAGAATGTTATTTCTGTAACTTCCACTAAAATTCTATTTCACATTATCTGGGGACACATTTAGGAAACTAAATCGAACGATCAAAAGTGACAAATAACCGCAGAAACTTTTAGAAATTTGTGTTACTTTATCAAACATATCGCGATTTTAAAGTATTTATAGCAAGAAGTACTCGCTGGGGATTTCGTTCCTGGCAATCTATTTTACTTCTCAAATGTGTTTTATTTGATAAATTTCAACTGCAATTTTTACTTGTTAGAATTCATGTATTTTTTTTCTTTTATTAGGTTCTTCCTACTCAGAATAGTAGTAACAACTTCTAACTAAATGTTAGCAAATCTATATTTTATAAAGACCAAACGTATCTGCACTGTAAAAAAAAAAAAAAAATTCAAGAGGTTACTAAAAATTTTTTAGTAAATTTGTATTCCACAGAATTTTTTAGTAACCATTACAAACTTTTTTTGCAAGCGGAACAAGCATTTCTTTTGTAAACTGAACAAAAGAATTTTTTGTATAACTAATTTAAAAATTTTTAGTATGAGCCACCAAGCAAATTTTAGTAATAGCTCCAAAATTATTTTTAATAAGCATTACGTGGGCTTGAAGTGCAGGAGCTTCCTTCGAGCTGCATCCAGACTTCTGGAGCGGAAGATTTTCGTCAAAACCGCAATAGATGGCAGCACCAAACATTGCTACTGCTCCGTCAGGATATTCATAATCCCTTTATTAACGAGTACTTACACTGCATACATTCGGGACGCATTTGGCAGTGGCCAGTATCGAACCCGGGACCTTTTAGCCTGGAGTCCGTTACTATAATTACTATGTTATCAAGGCCACACCAAGTGAGTTTTAGTAATAGCTATTAAAAATATAAAATTATTAACTCTATTCGTTGCTAACTTTTTTCTAGCAATTCTTAAAAATTTTCTTGTAACCGACTAAGATTACTAAAAATTTTTTAGTAATTACAAGGATCACTAAAGTTTTTTTAGTAGATCGACACTTTTTATTACAGTGTGTGCGTAACGCATACGTCACTTTGCGAATGGCAACACTTTGAAATTTGACATGAAATTTCGTTTTTGCATTTTTTTGCTACTCAAAATTTATAAACTTCTATACAATGCATATTTTAAATTTTTATACTGTATAGAGAAAAACTTGTCTGAAATTTGTCTGAAAACTTTATTTTAATTTGTTTTTGAGATGTTAATTTTCTTGTAGTTTTTAACATTGTTTTTGCAACTGTGGTAACATCATTTCTATTAAAATTAAACAGAAAAAAAGCTGCATCATTTTGTTGCCATTTTCTCATAAGAAATGAAATTTTATTTAAAATTAAAATACGTGGTGTTAAAAATATCGTCTGTTATAAAACCAGGTGAGTTTTGATTTTATTTCGTTTTTATTTATAAATTTAAGGGTTTTTATTTTATTATAACGCTTTAATATTTTATTATAACACTTTATTATAACTTTACACACTATACAACACTTCCTCTTTACACAGATGTACTTTTAAAAATATTTATGTGAATTATTTTTTCCACTTTTATTTAATTCGCAATCAATCCGTGTATAACATCCTTTTCCGAATTTTGAAGAATTATAAATGAATAATTACCGATAAAACATGTAGCTATCCTCATAGCATGCATGGTCACAGTGACGTCACAATGACGTCACTTTGAGTCACATTGGTCACATCACATCTGTGACCAAAATGCCACCACTCACCACTCAATGACGTCACATTTTGACTGAGATGCGACTTCGGTCAAAAGATCCCGATTAATTAAAAAAAAAAAATCCGCTTAAAATAGGGTGCATTAGCAGTTTTCGTTGATATTTTTATTGTTCTGTTGAATATTGGCTCTTCATGCAGCAACAGGAAATTCGTATCTAGTAATTTCAGAGATTCCCAAGCATGTATGAGAAAGAAGAAAGTTTAGGAATAGCCAAATCCGACTCCGTAAGCTCTTGAATAAAATAAACATTTACTTTTATTAAGTGTTCAAATCTTATTTAAAACTCGTCTTCTTTACTCCGATTTTAAACTTAAAATTTAAAATGAAGTATATATTTTGAAATAATTTGCGAACTAAAAATCAAATAACATTCCCAAGAAAAAAATACTGCAAAATTAAGCTAAAAGTTTTATTTTTCAGAGAAGGGATTTGAGAAAGACTGACACATTTCCAAACCCATATGTTTACCATTAAACGGAATTTTTTTTTTTTTTTTTTATTTTGTCTGACTAGTGGCTAGCTTTAAATCAAGAATGTTGAATTTGTTTTTGTGTTAGATTTCAGTCCATGGATTTGCGCATAAATGGGGCAGTGCGCGCCACTCCCTAGTCTATATTATAAAGCCCAAACGTGCGTAATGCATGCGTCATTTTGCGAATGGCAACACTTTCCCCTGCAATTTCTGTTTTGCAATTTTCACTACTCCAAATTTTACATTTCTAAACATCGCACATTTTAATTTTTTACACCGTTGTTTAGAGAACAAAATGTACTTTTAAATACAATTTGTTTGAAAGATGTATCACAATTTTTTTGTTATATTAATTTTTGTATAATTTTTAGTAGAAATTTCGTCATTGTGGCAACAGAACCACTCCTTTTCTCTTAAAATTGAAAAAAAAAAAAATAGAAATTAAAATGCGCAAAACTTTCCAGTGCTATTTCGGTTTTGCGATTTTTGGTACTGCAAATTTTACACTTCTAAACATTGTTCATTTTAAATTTTTACATTGTCGTATACAGAAAAAATATGTACTTTTAAATGCAATTTGTTTCAAAACTGTAACTCAATTTATTCTTGAGATAATTTTTTTAATAATTTTTAGTACAAATTTTGTAATTCTGGCAACAGAATCACCCCATTTTCTCTTAAAATAAATAAAAATAAATAAATAAAATGCGTATACTATTTCAAAAGTATTGTCTGTTATAAAATCCGGTGAATTTCTGTATTATTTTGTTTAATAATTTGGATAATTGGGTTTATAGAATTTTGTTAATTTTAGCTTAAAATAACATTTGTTTGGGAGTTCTGAACAATATATTATGTATTTTTTGCTGTAACTAATTATGTAGATTTATTATAAATCAATGAAACTATTCTTTTTCAAAGATTTTCTTTTGCCGAATTTCGACGGGTTCCACCTCGTTAATTATAAAGTACATTATAAAGACTGCCCAGAAAAAAAGATGTTTCCAAAGGTTTTAATGAACGACTATCAAATATCATTTGACTGACTGTTATGTATTTACTTTCAAGTTACTTATTGTATTTCAGTGCGACGCAAAAGTTTACAGATAGTGGCTTTTTTCCAATTTAAAACAATTTCAAAACTATTTACAATTATAAATAACAGAAAAAGAATAATAATTCTATAGACAATAATGTTCTATAATCAGGCTAGCCTATGCAAATAAACTTTGTGGAAAAAAAAAACTTAAATTTGACTGCCTCAAAAGTGCTTTTTTTATTTATTTAACGTTCAAATTTTTGAGTCGTGTTTTAAAATCAGTTCAAAAACTCGGTTAGCTTTATTCAAAACTAGAGTTTGAAGAAGTTCTTATTTAAAAGACAAACAATTTCGTTCAAACTGCAGTTTTAGATACTGAACCATTGCAAATTGACGTCTTTTAAGGACCGGGCACATAGCACTAACTTCTTTTGATCAGGCGTTGCTATTTTTGATCTTTTGTGTCGGCGCTTTGATGCATAAATTGCTTTTTTAGTGCACTGAATTTGAACTTCAAGAAAGAAAACGTAGGAGATAAACTTTCCCTTTCTTTGTCAATTCAATAGGCTTCCTACCTCAAAAACCATTTAAACATGCTCCAAAACTAGCAAGCTTTTGTTCCGTTCGGAAACAAAGATAGATTTATTGCTCTTTTAATGTAAGTGAAAGTAGTGTTGTTTGCCCTCGCCTTATACCTCTCTAGCTAATCTTCTCCAGAAATTCTCTGTTGGTTTCATGTCTAAACAAAGGGCTGATCAGTCAGGTGCTTGAGTTTGTCTGCTTGAACAGCTGCTTGATTTTGTCTAAACATCTGCATTGTACAATTGGATGCGACAATGGGAGTATGGTTTTAAGTTGAAAAAAAAAATCACATACAAACTGTCGGTGACCGTCGGTTCGTTTGTTGTGGCGACGTGGTGTTTTTGATCTTTAATGAATCTTGAATTTAGGGGACTGGTGACCTACAAAACAGGAGTCTCCTTCAAGTAGGATTGAGTCCTTATCACCTTATCCATTTGCCACTTCCCCGTTTTTGTATTATGACTAAACCGCATATGGGAGAAGTACAAAAGAATTTGTAGAATTCATGTAACTGAACCAAAACTTGCCTGTGTACGGAGCCTAAGGCTGCGGGCAAACAGCAGTACTTGCAGTTACACTAAAAGAGCAATAAATCTATCTTTTGTTTCCAAACAGAAAAAAGGTTACTAGTTTTGGAACCTCTTTAAATGATTTTTTGGGTAAGAATCGTATCGAATTGACAAAGGAACGGAAAGTTTTTATCCCCCATCTTCAGTCGTAAAGCTGTCAACTGATTTAGAGTTCGATTTCTCTCTTGAAGTTCGCATTCAGTGCACTGAAAAAGCAATTTATACATCAAAGCGCCGACACGAAAGATCAAAAATAGCAAAGCCTGACCACAAGAAGTTAGTGCTTTGTGCCTGGTCCTTACTGGTACATTCATTTCTTACCCCTCCCCCGCCATCAACTTTCCAAATTGAAGTATTTATACTTCAGGCCTTTTCTCTAAGCTTCGCAACATTACCGACCTTTCAAAAAAGCAATATAGGTTGTTCCATTATAAGAAATTGTTGCCCACACCATGAGTGAATCTCCTGCTCATTGTGTACTAAAAATATTTCCTTGCATATATCGTGCCAGGAATATGCCCAACCATTGGGGTCCTCTAAACTGTTTTTTTTTCATCACTGGCAAGAACACTCAACCTTTCATCTGACTGACACCTGCGAATTCTTGTCCACTAAACACGATATTCTTTATTCCGTTTCGTAAACTTTGGCGAATGACTCATTTCTTGAAAATCAAGCAATGTACTCGCTGTATATATATATATATATATATATATATATATAACATAATCCTACAGATTTAAAGTTTCCGAAATCTGTATGGTTACTAAGATTTTATTTGTACACTGCACAAGAAAAGATGTAAATCTACAAAACTAATTTCTGTGAAGTTACAGAAATCTGTAACTTTACAAACGAATCTACTAAAATTACAGTTAAGTTAGTAAAATTTTATCTGTAACCTGTGTTGCTGTTACATAAAAAATTCTTGGAATCCCAGTTTCCTAAAAATTTTTTAGTAACCTTACAGATTTTTTAGTTTTCAGCGTAAATCTGTATCTGTTACATAAATTTTAGCTGTTGCCGGTACCTAAAAAGTTCTAGGAATCCCAGTTTCCAAGAAAACTTTTAGTAACTTTACAGATTTTTTTACAGTGTAGTAGCCGTCAATAGACCGTGGATATTGGTACTGTATTGTTTGTTTCAACAGAATCAGACCGTACACAAAGATTATGGGTTGAAATGAATGTCAAAATTTCTCTGTCTTATTTAGTTGTTTTCTTTGGTTGTCTAGAACGGAATTTTGATTCAAATTGTTATTTTTTTGACAGAAATCGGTAAATATCATCCCTGCTGCATCTATGTTTTCTTGAAAAGCCTTCAAATTTTCATTTATGAGAATATAAACGACAGATTTAAAAATATATATATTTGTGGAAAATATAATATTGTGATGCGTCATTCGGAAAAGGAATTTGATTCAATTTTATCTAAAAAGACTATTCTGTAGCAAGTGCATGGCACTTTAATAAACTTTGGATATTAGTATTTAAACCAGCTTTTAACACCAGTTGTCTACATATTTTTGGACACCATTTTTTTGTTTTTAATTTTTAATTTTTATCTTTTATTTTAATTTCTGACTGCTTAAAGTTGTTATTTGATTGAATATCGGAAAAGTTGAGTATTTTTAATTTTTCTTTCACCATCATACATTGTTACAATATATTTCATTTTTTTACGCGTTCATTTGGCCCTTAAATCCAAAAAACGGTTTGAGAATAAATTTCTGGGATACTCTGCTGATATGCATTAACAATAGCCGTTCAATTGTATGAATTTATGCAGGAAAAGACAGCAACATTGTAACAAGTTATTAGCATTATTTATGTTATTACTCAAAAAGCTGATCTTCGATTTTATAAAAAAAAAAAAATATTTGGTCAAAGTATATGACTTGAGCATGATTAAACAACTTTTCGGTTGCTGCAAGTATAATATTACTCTATTAATAATTTTTGTTCCTTTTTAAATGTTAACATTTGGGTAAAAATCTGAAAAAAATATATAATAGTCCAAGAGCTGACAGCAAAAAACCCTATGTTATCGAGCACAAGAAAAAAACTCTTTATTTTATGAAATAGTAGTAATAGGGGAATCTAATGATCTATGCCTCCCGGAAGTGAAATGGTACTTAACCCAAAAATGAATACCACTAGTGCATGACTCGTAAGCTTAACAATGTGTTTTTCTGCACACAGTTTTCCATGTTTTCATACTTTTGATTGCAGGACAAACACAACACTAAACCTACGAGTCAACCGCTAGTTGAATAAATTTTCGTTTATGTACCACTTCGCTTCCGACAGACTTGAATCATTAGATTTCCCTAATACTGCTCTTCCATAAAATAAAGGGGTTTTTCTTGTGCTTGATAACATAGGGTGGTTTGTGACGGTTTTCCTGTCACATATTATCTTGTCTTCTCCCCTTTTCAAAAACTGAACAATTAAAATCGAAACTTCAAAATTTTTACTGGAAATTACCCCCCCCCTTAAATAAATACTTGTATTTAATGTAATCTTGCATTTAAAGTTAGACGTCAAGACTTAATTATTTAACCTTTATAACTTTATATGTGAAATTATTTCTTTCACAAACCCTCTTTCATATGATGAAAAACATCATTTCATTCTCACTCTTTGCTTTTGATTTTTATCACTTTGAGAAAGATCTGTTAATAATTCTTTTCTCGTCACAATAAAAGTTAACCGACATTCAGGCTGCCTTAGATTTGCACATTTTGCAGTTTTTTCCATGTTAAAAGATGCAGCTGTGGTTTATAGTACATTTTTCTGTTAACATTTTCATGCACTCAGCTAATCTTTGAAATCTCCCAGATGTCATGAATCATTCGGCATGTACCTCTTTCTGCAGTATCTGGAAACACACGTGCGTAAGCAATCGACACTCCTTAAAAACCACAGAATTTCAATATTATAGCAACCCTAGCATTTTCTGTTACTAAGCATTAACGGGTTCTTATAACCTCGACGCTAAAAAAAAAAAAAAAAAAGAAAAGCGCTGTACACCTTGCCTGCCTCAGTCTCTGACTGCTACTCACAAGGGGCCACCAAACATGGTGCTCACAGATTTTGATGAATTCAAAGTATATTGTAGGGGTCATACCATTAATTATTCGGCTGAAAGGGTTCTTTCAAATGGGCCTTAGTTTTTGAGAAATTGGGGGTCAAAGTTCAGCGTATATTTTAAATACTTATTAGTAAAGCAGTTTGTCAACAGCTTCGTTGCTCCGTGGTAACGTGCGAGATTCCAGACCCGGACGTGGCAGATTCAACTCCAAGTTGGAGCTTTTTTTTTCTTCTTCTTTATATGTTTCATATATGTTAAATGTTTTAAGCAGAATTGGAAATTCTACAGATTTCAACTTATTAATATTTTCTTATGGGGATAGTTTACTTTTTCATTTTTTTTTCTTATTTAAAAAAGTATGGTTCAAATGATAAACTAATTGAACTTCAAAACTCATAAAATAAATAAAAATAAATAAAAAATGCATACATAATTAAAATTTTCAAACATATAAAATTTTTGAATATTTTAAAATTCCTTCTACTTTAAATATTAATAATTTTGCTCAATTACATTTACATATATTACTAAGTAAAAAAAAAAAAAAAAAAAAAAAAAAAAAATCATATTTTTGTAAATTCATTAAATTTACATTCTTTATTCAATATCCGTTCATCTGCCTCAATAAATTGTCGATTATCTCATATTTGTAATGTTGAATTATGAAATTCTTCAGCTATAGCAATAGAAGAAAAGGAAATCCGGTTGGGAATTTGTAAGCAGATTATCATTTTGTAACAACATCTCGCAATATTTTAATGCATTCGTAGTTTCGCCTTTTTGTTCCTTTTCCAAACGAAAACTTTCTGTACTCGTGCTGCTTCCTTTCATTACAGTATTTTTAGCATTTAACCTCCGTTCGACACAAATCTACCTTCGCTCAATTTTCATAATGTTAATTTCAGCTATACATATACATACCAATATTTCAAATATTTTATTTGTCTGCAAAAGAAACAAAATGAGAACAGCAAAAAAAAATTCTATTTTTGCTTGATTTTATCGAGAAAATAAAAGCAGACGAATAAAATAAATATATATCAATTTATATATCGTAAATTCTAATTTCATTAGCACACGACTTTTCCAATCTAGTTGATTTTTTTATGAATAGTGAATTTGTTAAATATATATATATATTTAAATATAATCTGTCATTTCTTATTTGTGCAAATGATAAATAATGTTGAGGTTGAAAGTTACAGATAAATGTATTTAAAGATCAGTAAAAATTTGGATAATATTTTAGCACTACTGCATTAATATGTTATTACACTTTCGAAGGTATGCATCATTTGAATTAACTAATCCTATAAATGTTTGAGAAATTGCACCTGAAAATTATTTTGTATAATTTATAGAAAAAAGGATAAATTTCATTTAAAATATTCCAAAAAAAAAAAAAAAAAAAAAAAAAAAAAAAACGATAGAAAGAAGAAAAATTATTATTTCAGAATTGTGCTTAGAAAAGAAATTACATAATAATTAATAAAAAAGATTAAAGGCATAAATTCGTTATGCAGTTTTGTCAATAAAAATATTAGTTTAAAAATTGCAGATAAAAAAAAATTTCATGAAATGCATTCGAAAATATAAATTTACTTTATTAAGAAAATATCAAAAAGTTCAAAGCTGTAGAATTCCGATTGTGCTTAAAATATGTAACATGTAAAAGGTATATAAAGAAAGAAAAAAAGCGCCAACTTGGATTGTTTTTTACTTAGCAATATTTATAAATGTAATTGAGCAAAATTATTAATAATTAAAGTAGAAGGGATTTTAAAATGTTCAAAATTTTTATACTTTTGAAACTTTTAATTATATATGCATTTTTTAATTTATTTTAATTTATTTTATAAATTTTGAAGTGCAATTAGTTTATTATTTGAACCACACCTTTTAAATAAGAAAAAAAGGGAAAAAAGTAAACTATCCCCATAAGAAAATATTAATAAGTTGAAAGCTGTAGAATTTCTAATTCTGCTTAAAGAATTTAACATATACGAAACATATAAAGAAGAAAAAAAAAGCTCCAACTTGGAGTTGAACCTGTCATGTCCGGGTCTGGAATCTCGCACTTTACCGCGGAGCCACGAAGCTGTTGGCAAACTGCTTTACTAATAAGTATTTAAAATATACGCTGAACTTTGATCCCCCAATTTCTCAAAAACTAAGGCCTATTTGAAAAAACCCTATCAACCGAATAATTAATGGTATGATCCCTACAATATACTTTGAATTCATCAAAATCTGTGAGCACCATGTTTGGTGGTCTCCTTGTCAGACTATCGGCCATATAACATCACGCAAAAAGGGGCGCTCTCCGGCTAATGCCGTGCCTTCGGGCAAATGGAGTGATTTTCCCTACTGCCAGCGTCTTAGTATTGTAAATCTTCCATCATTCATCTCTAAATAAACACCTTATTCTGTCTACAATTATGTCGGGATTTCTTTCTCTGTGCTCTCGATCTCTCTCCCTGGGTTTGTTTGTACGATCACTGCCATAGGGTTTTGTGCTGTCGGCTCTTGGACTACAATGGAAACTAACATATTCTTTAATAATTGGGGTTGATTTAAAAATTTTAATTTAGATTTTGAAAAAAAGTAGAGTGGATGCATTTTTCAATTTTTTCAAGGATAGTTCAAGATCAGAAGCTTGTACTTTATATTGTATTCTGATGCAAACCCTTATTACGACGTATGTTATATAAGACATCTGTCATGGTATCCAGTATTCTATGCTTATCCGGGTAGATCTTTTATCATAAATTAGCACGTAAAATAAAAGTTCTTATGATATTTATGACAGAGATTATCCTAAAATACATCCAAACTCTCTGTTGTTTAAAATGCTGTTATAAATGAGTTCCAGTGACAAAAATCTTCAAATTTTCTAAAAGAAAGCATTAATTTATATATATATATACATATACTATACATATTTATTAAAATAATGTTTAAATCACATTTCTGTTTTAACTGGAACAAAAATTATTAATTTTTTCGTTTTGGTTTATTTTCAAAATCAAGCTTTCAAGCAATGATTGTCATGGAAATACTTCTTGTGAAGACGGGTTTTCCTTCATGATTAGCTTTTTTACTATTTCTTATATTTAAATTGTTATAACTCAAGAATAATTATTGATAAATGATTCAAACTTAGACCATGTCTTTTTCATTCGTTTTAATTGAATTTTGATTCAGCAAATTAAAATTTTGTTTACAAATAATACGGCGAACCATCACTAAAAATTCAAAAAAATTAAACTTAATTAATAAAAGTTATTTTAAAATGTGTTCCGGACCACCTTAATGAAATAAATTAAGATGTAAAATTTTAATATTATACTACAACTTGCACTTTATGACAAAATATAAAATCTTGCAAAGAGAGTTGCTTAATTTTGACATTAATAAAGTGATTTCAAAGCCGCATTGTTCATTAATTACGGGATCAGGATATATGATTCTAGTTTACTTCAGGAATTTATGAGACTATGTAATTAGTAGAAAACTTTAATAATTATTCTACAACACGTCAGCTCGTTAAATCCTTTGTGACGTACTATGAAAAGTTTGATAAGTTTTAACTGAATTACCTCTGAATAGTAAAATTTTACACTCTATTTTGAAATGTAATTTAATTTAAAAGTTATCAGGTACAAATTAAAATAATAAAGTAGAGTTTTGATTACATTTAAAATACTGCCGGTAGATAAATTAAAAAAACATTTGTAGAAAACTATAGTCTAATTGTCAACAAATTAATATATTATGTGTCAAAATGACACAATTTCTGACATGTGGCGGACATGTGAAAAATTTCTGACCTACAGTAACAGTAAATATAATAATTAATGATAATCATAATAAGTATTTTAATTTTTGAAATGCATTTATGTATTATGATGTTTATTTTAAAAAGATCTTCTTTTCCAGTCATTATTCCTTATAATGATACTGAAATGATACAATATGAAATGATTAAAACAAAATGATACACAGTGCTAACTATGCCACAAATTTTCAAACTGTAATTTGGGGGTATCACAAGAATAAGTAATAACTCTTACTACTTGATGAAATAATGAAATGTTGGTTAGTACATCGTCGTAAAGCTGAAATTAAGTCAGACTTTGCTGTTTTCAGTATGAAAACTTAATTTTTTCATCATATTTGGATTTACAAATTAAGTCTGAAATAATACACTATGTGAAAAGTTATTCAGTCAAAGAATATATGTTTCGAAATTAAATCTGTAATCTATGTCTCTAACTGTAATCTACAAAAATTAAGTAGGAATTATTATCTACTAAATTGGTATACTCAAAAATAACTCATGTCGTCTAGTACTTTTTGTGTTTTATTAACGCCTGAACTCAATCTATTTTGTAAAAAAAAATAAAAATAAATAAAATTAAGAGATACAAAATTTAAACATTCCATAAATCCGAAAATATTTGGCAGAATGACTTTCCATCTGATAGTAAGGTGAAAAATTACGGTTAAATTTATATATGATGAAAAAAATATGTGTTTGTATTGAAAATTGGAAAGTTTGGGACAATTTAGCATAAAGACGACCACTGGATCAAAATTTACTTAGATCATTGATTAGTGCCGAATATTCTTCATCGATTGATACTAATTTAATTTTAAAAAAGATGATTTGCAAAAAAATAGTATGGGTGTGAAAAGATCCTTGGATTTAATGGGAGGCTGGATTTAATGGGGCTGTGAATCTTACAGGGCTAGATGAAAATAGAGAAATTCTGAGAGTGTGTTAACGTATGATTAAACACTTAAAGTTTATTTTACAGTTGCAGTAATATAAAAAGTAAAATAATCCACAATAAAAGAGAGTGTCTGTAAAACGAAAGGTAAAATATATAAGAGCAATGAAATTTGATTGGTCGAGAAAATATTGATTAAAAATTAAGCGAGTTTGCTAATTTTGTCCAAACAGGTAAGCCATTTTTACCAGACTAGCACTCGTTGATCTGTGTAACTTGTCTAAATAGCCGAGACCAGACGATCATTGCCAATCACTCCAAAGCTAATTATCATCCTTATCACTCACCTTAGAAAAATATCTAAACTGGGAATGCACCAGCGTATAATACTATTCATTTATGAAGTCATTATACAAGAAGAAAATCTGTATAACTCACTATTAGCTTGTAAATTTAGCTTTAAAGAGGGTAAATGTAACACAAATTTCAGTCTCTTATATGAATTAAAGAGTTACTCAATGCCTTTTAGAAACTGATGTTTTTCCCATTCCTATTCTAGGAGTAATTTCTTCAATTAATTATTCCTTCAAGAACGTAAACTATTCGTACCATTCATAAGTTTTCATTTGAAGACCATGGTGCATGTTATTATAAATTTCAAAATTTCTTCATTAGTATCAGATTTTATCTACTGTGAAAGAGATGTCCGGATAAAGTGAAATCCCATTTACTGTGTTCAGTGTAAAAAATGTTTAGTGCATTTCTATAAGTTATTTTAGTAATAATAATTAATCTCAGCTTTATTCTAAAAATATTTTTGAAATATTATTCATATTTTATATCGCATGGTTGGAAACAAATTTTCTACATTCAACATATGATTTGCTTACGTCAGCAATCAATTGATCAAAGCTACATTTTCGGCATAAGAAAGGTCTACTGCATTTTTATTAATTATTTCATTAGTAATCAAAATTTCCAGTTTTATACTAAAAATTATTTTTAGACTATTATTGTTATTTTATATCGGATGGATGGAAACAAACTTTGTGCATCCAATATATGATTTACTTACATCAGCAATAAATTAATCAAACCAGCTTTTCCGGTGTAAGGAAGGTTTATTCAGGTTTGCCGAATTTCTGGCTTTTTACACAACACTATTACCTTAGAAATTTTTTTTTTTTAAATCGCCTAAGTATTCCAATTAAATAAAAGAGCATTATTTTCTTTATTAGAATACTGGTATCCAAAAAGCCGGAGACTAAGTAGCTCTGGTTTGCTGTATTTATTTAAGCTTTTCCAATAGTAATAAAAAATTGTAATGGTATTTTATAAATTATGTTTAGATTATCATTCCAATTATTTATTTTATAGATGGAAATAGATTTTGTGTATCCGATATATGATTTTTTACATCAGCAATAAATCGACCAAAGATGCTTCTTCGCGTGATTGCATTTATATTAACGATCATAGAATCTGGCCCGACATCTAAATAAGCTCAAGAAAATAAATCGAAAGTATTTTTGGAGCTTGTCAGTAAAAGCTGCATGCGTAATTATATAATATTTATTTTTAATAGAATTATTTAGTCGGGGAATCAATCATAGAAGCTTAATATTTACATGTGAGTGATAATTGTCCAGGCCAGGATTTAAACCAGGGATGTCTTGGCTGAAACTGCAAATGTTCTTACGATGAACCATCACGGACGAATACAGGATGACTAATTCACCAACAATATTTCAGGTAACTTAAATACAGGAACAAAAATACAACATTTAACGACAAGTGTATAAATTTTATGATAAAGATTTAATTTTACAAGTTTACAAATATACGTATGTAAAAGTGATTAATTTAAACATTTATTTTTCAAAGTGTAGTTCATTCAGACCAGTTAGTATGATTCGTATAGTCGCATAAGTATATGCAACATTAGAAACCACTCTATTATTTTATTCTTTTTCAGTTTACATACTTTACATAAGGACACTGTTAGAAATTTGAAACTTTTGCTACATCGTCGCTCCACCGCTTGTATAGAAAACGATTACTTCACTGTATTATGGAGCATTCTCAGTGGTCTAAATAGAGATAATCAATAAAAGCGGTGGAATGACGATACGGCAAAAGTTTCATATTTTTAACAGACAATAACAATTTTTAACAAATTTATGCCGTACCATTTTTATTATAGTGTGGAAATTTTATAATAATCTCACTATAGAATTTTACGATAACTTTAAAATTGATTTGAACAACGTGTAATTAGAAATATCAATAATAAATGTGGAACTATGTTTGTTGTAACAGTTCTAAATGTTTATAAAAAGAAATATAACCATCTTAACCTTCCGTCGGGCGCGCCGTTGTAAAAAGTAGAACACTCACTTTCTTTTTTCTTTGAAACAAAATTCAACCTGTAGTAGGAGTTAATAACCGTTTGTATTCCTTTATTGGATTTCTTTACCTATTTCCGGAAAGTTATTTGTATATAAGTTTGCGAAATTAGCTGCATCTGCATTTTAATCTGTTAACTGGGCATGAAATGCGCAAGGTTTATCTATAAACAACCTTCAAAAAAGCAAATATTGTGCAAGATATGGGAAGATACTAATATATATGAAATATAGGAATAATTCTATTAATTCGAAATTACTTAATTATTGCTAAGAATTCATTATTAATTTTTAGCCTTTGTGATTGTAGTAGCAAGTATTTTTTTATGCAGCTAAACTTCTGCTTTAATATGTTGTAACAAAGTAAGTGTTTTGCGGGATAATTTCATAAATTGTGATTAGAGATAACTTATATGATATTTGCAAGTTAAATTATTCGTAAAATTAAAATAAAGCAGTAATAATTGATTGTTTTCCGCGTGTTGTACAATTTACAACGTGCACCAGCTCATGTGATGAAAATTTGCACGCCCGGCAGAAGGTTAAAGCAGGTTTAATACCAATCTATCTTAAATTAAAAATTTAAATCTTAACCTTTTCTCACAAAAAGTAAAAATTACACTTTTAAGGAAAAAGTTTTGCGAAGCAAAAACTAACAGCACATTACAGAAGCACTATCTTTATTCTAAATTTTATTCAGAAAATCAACATCTTTATTTTAATATCTCAGATCCTATCGAGGGAATGTATTACTTTGAGATGCCAAATAAACTGATCGAAAGAATTACTAGTGATCTTATCTGTTATTTCTCAGAAAATATAAGCTTTTTTCACTCCATAAACGTTATCGATTTCTGTTAGTACTAATAACCTTTATCTATAAATATTGTTAACAATAAAAATTCTATAAAAAAGGATCAGTTCATTGCTCTTGGGGAAATAAATAATAAATATTGCTGCTTGCTCGTTTAGCATTATTAGAAGGATTTTAATATGAGAAAATAAATGATACCACTTTTATTTTATTTATTATTAGTAATATTGATACAGTATGACTAAGAATGTTAACAAAACAATATTTTATAAACATCACTTAGGCTTTCAGACTAGTTGTTATGGCCATTATATATAATCTACGATTGCAATCTCTTGTATTCTAAAATGAACTTCCAAACATTTGAGAGGATATGAATCTAAGAGAGTGAAATACATAAATTTTCGAAAAGTCGATATATTTGTGCAAATGCACTGTAAAGAAAATCTGTAAGAATCGAGGGAATTTATTACTTTCAGATGCTAAATAAACTGCTCGGAAGAATGACTAATAATCTTCTCAGTTATTTCTCTAAAAATATAAGCTTTTTTCATTCCATAAATTTTATTAATTTATGTTAGATTAATAACTTTTATCGATAAAGAATTTTTAATAATAAAAATTCTAAAAAAAAAAGGATCAGTACATTGCTCTTGGGGAAATAAACTTTGCAATTTGCTCGTTCAGAATTCTTAGAAGCATTTTAAAATAAGAAAATAAATCTAAACGCTGTTATTTTATTTATTATTAGTAATATTATTTCGGTATAATTAAGAATATTAAGAAAATAATATTTTATAAACATTACTTAGGCTTTCAAACCAGTAGTTATGGCTATTATTTTGTGATATCATTATATATAATCTACGATTGCAGTCTTTTTTAATATAAAATGAACTTCCTGAGAAAGGATGTGAAGCGCACGAGTATTGTTCATTCAGCATTACAAAACAGTTTATTATTTTGTTCTGCATCAAATTACGTAATACCATTATAACACAGGTAAATTTTCCATTTTGTAAATTTTCCAATTTACCGATTGAATTGATTTGTTTAAAATTAATCTATAATACAATTAGTTTATGGCATCATGCCGTTCCGTTTATGCCGTACCATTTTTATTGGTTACAACTAAAATTATTTTAAAAAATGAATTTTTCACTGTAGAACTCTACGAACAATTTAAAAATTGTTCGAAATTGTTCATTAACTTAAAAATTGACTTAAAATTTTTTAATTCAAAATATTACTATTAATTGTGGATATAAGTTTGTTTTAAAAGTTCTAAATGTTTTTAAAAATAAATATAACCGCCATAAAACAGGTTTAATACCGATCTATTTAAAATTAAAAATTTAAATCTTTTCTCTCGAAAAGTAAAATTAAACTTTTAAGTAAAATCTCTGCGAAACAAAAAATAACAGCACATTACAGAAATATTATCTTTATTCTCAGATTTATTCGGAAAATTAACATCTTTATTTTAATATATTAGATCATATTTAGGGAATTTAATAATTTGAGACGCCAAATAAACTGCTCGGAAGAATGGCTAGTGATCGTATTATCATAAGTGATCATAATTTCTCTAAAAAATGTACGTATTTTTAACTGCTTAAGTTTTATCGATTTCTGTTAGCATTAATAAGTTTTATCGATTAAGAATGTTTAACAATAAAAATTCTACAAAAAAAGTATCAGTTCATTTCTCTTGTAGAAATAAACAATAAACATTGCAATTTGCTCGTTCAGAATTCCTAGAAACATTTTAAAATAAGAAAATAAATCTAAACGCTGTTATTCTTTTTTTTTGTTAGTAACATTTTTTTAGTGTAACTAAGAAAGGTAAGAAAACGATATTTTATAAGCATTACTTAGGCTTTCAATCCAGTTGTTATGGCTATTATTTTGTGATATCATCGTTATTTATAATCTACGATTGCAGTCTTTTTAAAAACATAGAATGAACTTCCAGACATGAGAAAGGATGTGAATCCTACAAGTATTGTACATACAGCATTAGAAAACAGTTCATTATTTTGTTCTGATTCAAATGACATAATACAAATATAGTTTATGCCGTACCTTTTAATTGGTTACAACTAAATTTCATAATACAGTTCACGATTGAACAAACTCTACGACAACTTGAAAATTAATTCGAAACATTGTTATTCAAAATACCAATATTAATTGTGCAAATAAGTCTGTTTTAACAGTTCTAAATGTCTATAAAAAGAAATGTAACCACCATAAAACAGGTTTAATACCAATATATGAAAAATTAAAAATTTAAATCTTTTCTCTGAAAAAGTAAAATTACACTTTTTAATTAAAAAACTCTGCGAAGCAAAAAATAACAACACACTAGAGAAGCACTATATTTATTCTCAGCTTTATTCAGAAAATCAACATCTTTATTTCAATATCTTAGATCGTATCTAGAGAATTTATTAGTTTGAAATGCCAAATAAAATGTTCAGTAGAATGACTAGTGATCTTATCAGTTATTTCTCTAAAAATCTAAGCCTGTTTCACTGCATAAATTTTATTGTTATGTTATCGTATCATTATATCGTATCGTATCGTAAATCGTATCGCTATGTAAATGATAGCATTAATGACTTTTATCGATAAAGAATGTTTAACAATAAAAACTCTATAAAAAATAAGCTGCTCCTGGGGAAATAAAGTATATGCATTGCAATTTGCTCGTTGAGAATTCTTAAAAGCATTTTAAAATAAAAAATAAATGTAAACGCTATTATTTAATTTTTTGTTAGTAATATTATTTTAGTATTACTAAGAATGTTAAGAAAACGATATTTATAAACATTACTTGGGCTTTCAAACCAATTGTTATGGCTTATATTTTGTGATATCATCATTATTTATAATCTACGTTTGCAGTCTTTTTCAATGTAGAATAAACTTGCAGGCATGAGAAAGGAAGCGTACGAGTAATTTTTATGCAGCATTAGTAAACAGTTTATTATTTTGTTCTTCATCATATGACATAATACAAATATAGTTTATTCCGTATCGTTTTTATTGGTTGCAATTAAATTTATTTTAAAAAATGTGAATTTTTATAACACATCCCATGTAGAACTCAATGACGATTGAAAAATTTATTCGAAAATTTGTCATTCAAAGTATCAATATTAACTGTGGGGGTAAGTTTGTTTTAAAAGTTCTAAATGTTTATGAAAAGAAATGCAACCACCAAAAAACAGGTTTAATACCAATCTATCTAAAATTAAAAAATTAAATCTTTTATCTGAAAAAGTAAAATTACACTTTTAAGTAAAAAACTCTGCGAAGCGAAAAATAACAGTACATTAGAGAAGCACAATCTTTATAATTAGCTTTGTTCAGAAAATCAGCATCTTTATTTTAATATCTTAGATCGTATCGAGGGAATTTATTGCTTTGAGATGCCAAATAGACTGTTCGAAAGAATGACTAGTGATCGTATCAGTTATTTCTAAAAATATAAGCCTTTTTCACTCCATAACCTTTATCGATTTGTCTTATTTCTATAAAAGTTACTTCTATAAAAAATATAAGTTTTTTTTCACTACCAAAATCTTATCGATTTGTGTTTTCATTAACAACTTTTATCTATAGATAATGTTCAACTATAAAATTCTATAAAAACTTATAAGATCACTAGTCATTCTTCCGAACAGTTTATTTGGCATCTCAATGTAAGAAATTCCCTCGAATCTTACAAAATTTCTTCACAGCGCATTTACACAATTAGATCGAACATTCGGAAATTTATGTATTTCACTCTCTTATATTCATATTCTCTCTGATGTTTCTAAGTTCATTCTAGAAGAGAAAAGACTGCAAGCGTAGATTATATATAATGATGATATCACAAAAATAATAGCCTTAACAACTAGTTTGAAAGATTTAATAATGTTTATAAAATATTGATTTCTTAACTTTCTTAGCTTTCTTCTTTTCTTAACTTTCTTAACTTTCTCTCATTTATTTTCTTATTTTAAAATGGTTTTAAAAATTGTAAAAGAGCAAGGTGCAATGTTTATTCTTTATTTCCCCAAGAGCAATGAATTTATCTTTTTTTTATAAAAAATTTATTGTTAAACATTATTTATAGATAAAAGTTATTAATACTAACGCGAAATGATCAGTTCGTTGCTCTTGGGAAATAAAGAATAAACATTGCAATTTGCTCGATTAGAATTCTTAGAAGCATTTGAAAGTAAGAAAATAAATGTAAACGCTGTTATTTTATTTTTTGTTAGTAATATTATTTTATTATATAACTAATAATGTTAAGTAAACGATATTTATTAAACATTACTTACGCTTTCAAACTAGTTGTTATGGCCATTATTTTTGTAATATCATCATTATATGTAATCTACGATTGCAATCTTTTCTATTCCAGAAATGAAAAATTGAGACATGAGAAAGGATGTGAATCCTACGAGTAATGTTCATACAGCATTAGAAAACAGTTTATTATTTTGTTCTGAATCAAATGACATAATAAAAATACATTTTATGCCACACATTTTTCGTTGTTACAACTAAATTTTTATAATACATCTCACTGTAGAACTAACTCTACGACAGTTTAAAAATTGATTAGAAAACTTTTAATTCAAAATATCAACATTAATTGTGGAAATATGTTTGTTTTAAAAGTTTTAAATGTTTATAAAAAGAAATATAATCACTATAAAACAGGTTTAATACCAATCTATCTGAAATTAAATATTTAAATATTTTCTCTTAAAAAGTAAAGTTACACCTTTAAGTAAAAAATTCTGCGAAGCAAAAAGTAACAGCACATTAGAGAAGCATTATCTTTATTCTCAGCTTTATTCAGAAAATAAACATCTTTATTTAAATATCTTAGATCGTATCTAGAGAATTTATTACTTTTAGATGCCAAATAAACTGTTCGGAAGAATGACTAGTGATCTTATCAGTCATTTCTTTAAAAATATAAGCCTTTTTCATTCCATAAATTTTATCGATTTCTGTTAGCATTTGTAACTTTTATCTATAAATAATGTTTAACAATAAAAATTCTATTAAAAATGATCAGTTCATTGCTCTTGTGGAAATAAAGAATAAACATAGCATCTTGCTCGTTTAGAATTCTTAGAAGCATTTTAAAAGAAGAAAATAAATGGAACACTTTTATATTATTTTTTGTTAGTGATAATGTTTCAGTACAGCTAAGAGTGTTAATACAACAATATTTTATAAACATAACTAAGGCTTTCAAATCATTTGTTATGACCATTATTTTTTGTGATATCATCATTATATATAATCTACGTTTGCTGTATTTTCCATTCCAGAATGAACTTCCCAACATCAAAGAGGATATGAGTGAAATACATAAATTTTCGAATATTCGATGCATTGGTGCAAATGCACTGTAAAGAAAATTTGTGAGATTACTGAGATTTTATTTTAAGAAACTGAGATGCCAAAAACATTTTTAACTGCAACAAAAGAAATTTATGCAACAATTACAAGTTTGCACTGTAAATTAAAAAATCTGCAAGGTTAAGATTTTTCTTGAAAGAAACTGAGATACCAAATACATTTTTAACTGTAACAAACTTATGTAACAATTACACGTTTGCACTGTAAATTAAAAAAATCTGTTAGCTTACTTAAGATTTAAGATTTAACTTAAGATTTTTTTAACAAACTGAGATGCCTAGAAAAAAAGTCATGCAATTATCCCGAGTTACCTACAAAATTAAGTATGGATACAGATTTCTGTAGCTTCACAAACTTTGTTTTCTAAATTGACGTCTTTTTTCTGCACAAGGTACAAATGAAATTTTAGCAAACATACAGATTTCTGAAGCTTTTGTAAGAACTACACTGTAAAAAAATCTGTAAAGTTACTAAATGTTTTTTAGAAAAATGAGATTCCTAGAACGTCTTACGTTACGGCAACAACAAAAATTCATGTTACAGATACAGATTACACTGAAAGTAAAGAACTCTGTAAGGTGACTGAGAATTTTTTAGGAAATCGGGATTCCTAGAATTTCGTATGTAACTGCAACCCAGATTATAGATAAAATATCAATAAAGTAACTCTAATTTTAGTAGATTCGTTTGTAAAGTTACAGATTTCTGTAGCTCCACACAAAATGTAGTTTTGTAGATTTACAATTTTTCTTGTACAGTGCACAGATAATTTTGGAGAGAGAGGCTAAAGACTTAAAAGTTCTAAAGATTTATTTTTGAGGGAGTTTTATTTTTAAGGATGAGATGATGAATGGGAAATGCTGGTTTGGAGCTTATATGTGACTTTACTTGTGACAGCGGATGAGATGTGATTATATCAGTTTGATCCCAATTCCAAAAGACAGTAGTTACTTCTCATCCATCTTCACATATATCCTCATAAGCTAAAAAATAGGCTTTCTACAACTCCCCCCTTCTGAATATAGCAGCTACGGTTATGCAATTGAGTATATAGGCATCTATTGATGACCACAGTCGCATAAAAAAGTAATTTATTGATAACTCTTCACAGCAACGGAGTCCTTGTAACTCATAAATAACACCAGATCTCATAAAAACAGTCTATTAACTGAACAAATCTACCGTGCACATATATCTCTCAGACACTTCTTACACAACGTCTCAATACTATAACAAATGCAAAACAACGTTACAATGTCAAGCAAACTCGCTCTAAACGTATCACAATCAAGAAAGCATCGAACTAGCTCATTCACTGACTGCTGCCCTGCTCCGCTCTTATATATATAGGGACGAGAACATGTACCAGAACTTTTCTAAAATTTCTAATTCCAGAATTTACTAGATGCATCTCCATTACCTATAAAGGGGTTACAGTAAAAGAGGGTTGCTTTATCACCAAATAACACCAACTTTGTCACCATTTTGGCGATATCGCTAATATTTTGCCAAGTTCCCATTGACATAGAATGAAAACCATTAGGTTTGCTTTCTTGCTGAAAATCAAAAAATTGCGACATTTTAATGCAACAAAAACTAATATTATCTTATGAATAGAGCTTAATGGGATTATTTACATTATTTCTGAGTAAAAATACTAACTATTTACAAAATCCGTAACAATATTAAAATTGAATAAAAGGGAATAAATTTTAAAACACTAGAAAAAGATAAATAAAATCAGGAAATAAATAAACGATATCTAATTAGGAAGAATTTGAATTTTTTTACTATAAGACATTTTTAACTAGTAAGAGAGATAAATATCGATTTACCAACTAATTATTCTCAGAGATTATGTATTGTATAAATTATTGTAAATTTTTAAAATTGATTATTTTATTAATACGATCAATTAAACAATAACTATCTTACAAATTTATAAAATCATAATTTCAATTTCTATAAATATAATTTTTTCTTTCAATTTAAAGTGTCTCATTAAACTTATTATATATCCAACCAATAATTAAGAACTTTAATTTACTGCATGCAACAATTACTTTTTTTTTAGCTCTTGATCTAAATGTAAAGGATTGTAATTTCATTGAAAAAAATCATAATATCTATTTAGAATATCAGTGTCGAGCTTTGAAAAACATTTCAGATTATAAAACAAATCTGATCGTTTCACTAGTGTGGTGTCTCAGCAGTATTTATATATATAAATAGAAATGTTTAATGAATGCTGCTGAAAGGTTATTTATCCGTTTTCTGTTTGATAGTACGGAAAACATTATTAACTTTGCGGAGAAAAATAAATGACATCAAAGTAGAATATTTTTTTTTCAAGTTCTTTATCGAATTTTTTCTTAGTTCCTTTTTTGCATAATAAGAACAGAGATTAATCAATTCTTTGTGTGATTAAATGAATAGGATTTAATTTTTTTTCTTTGCTTTTTAAAAAGCATAAAACAGGATAAGTCATTTTTAGGGAAAAAATTTATTTGAATTTTTATTCGATATATGTATACAAAATAATGTTTTATGGTATTAAGTGCTAAAATATATGAGAAAAAAGTGCATTATCTCTTTAACTCAGTGGATAGGGTAACTGCAGAATAGGTAGCTATAGAGGAGAGATTGCCAGTCTCAATGTTACAAAATACTTGATCACAAATTGCAGCATAAACTTTTCTCGTAGGAAATACAGGGTGTTAATAAATAACACCCCGATTTCAAAATTAAATTTCTCAAAAAGAAATATCGATAGAAATATGCGGTAAACGGTTTTTTCATTAGGTAAGCTGTAAAAATCTTATACAGAAATTTCAAACAGTGAATATTTTGAAAAAATTGTGTTCTGATTGCATAGAATGCTTTGATTTGACATTTTTCTTGTTTTAGATTGCCTGCAGAGAAATAATTTTTCAGCTTACACTGCAATATTTTAAAGCTTTTTCGAAGCAAATTTTTAGAATTTTGAAACCTCAAAAATTTAATTTAAAAAAACTATGAAATGTGGCACCTTAAGCCGAAAAACACATTCTCTGGCAGCAATCTAAAGCAAGAAAAATGTCAAATCAAAGCATTCTTTGCAATCAGAACACAATCTTTTCAAAATATTTACCGTTTGAAACTTTTGTATAAGATTTTCACAGCTTACCTGATAAACAAAACGTTTACTGCATAATTCTATTGATCTTTGTTTTTGAGAAATTTAATTTTGAAATCAGGGTGTTATTTGCTGGACACCCTGTAACTCAACGCAATAATTTTTCATAGATTAAAAAGTATTTTTTTTCTTTTTGCAATGTATTTCAGAACATTAAACAAGGCGACAATCTCTATAGTACAGTGCTTTACTGTTTTAAGTGCGTAAAAATATTTGTAACTTTTAAGGCATACAAGAACATTAAAATATCAAGGATTTGATGCAGCAAAAGAGCATCAAATTATTGAAGTTTGAATGTTTGTGTAGAAGAAGATGAATAATAAAAAAAATAGATATAAAAAAAAACTAAATCAAATTGGAAAATATTTGAAAAAAAAATTAAAATATAAGTTATTTTTTTAAAAAACAGAGATAAATAAACATTTACCAAAAATTCATCAACAGAAATTATATTTTGAATTTTTATAGGTTTTAGAAATTATATTATTATCAGTTTTTAACATTGATATATTGATTAAAACAATCAATTAAATATTGATTATTTTATAAATTTATAAAATCATAACTTGATTTTCTATAAATATTATTTTTTCTTTCAACCTAAAATGTCTTATTAAACTTATAATAAATCCAACCAATAATTAAGAATTTTAATTACTGCATACAACAATTACTTCTTTTCTTTTAGCTCTTGATCTAAATGTAAAGGATTTTAATGACATTGAAAAAAATCTTAATATCTTTTTAGAATATCTGTGACGAGCTTTGGAAAACTAATTATCCACAAAGATTATGTGTTGGTATAAATTATTATTAGTTTTTAAAATTGATTATCTTATTAATACGATCAGTTAGATAATAACTATATTATATATTTATAAAATCATAATTTCATTTTCTATAAATATTATTTTTTTCTTTCAACCTAAAGTGTCTTATTAAACTTATCATATATCCAACCAATAATTACGAACTTTAATTTACTGCATACAACAATTACTCCTTTCTTTTTAGCTCCTCATCTAAATGTAAAGTATTTTAATGACATTGAAAAAATGTTAATATCTTTTTAGAATATCAATGTCGAACTTTGAAAAACATTTCAGAATATAAAACAAATCACATCTTTTCACTAGTATGGTATCTCAGCAATATTTATTAAAAAAAGAAATGTTCAATGAATGCTGCTGATCCACAAAGATTTTTATATTGGTATAAATTATTATCAATTATTAAAACCGATTAATTTATTAATACCATCAATCAAACAATAACTATCTTATAAATTTATAAAATCATAATTTCAATTTCCATAAATATAATTTTTTTTTCAACCTAAAGTGTCTTATTGAACTTATAATATATCTAACCAATAATTAAGAACTTTTTTCCTGCATGCAACAATTACTTCCTTTTTTTAAGCCCTTGATCTAAATATAAAGAATTTTAATGACATTGAAAAAAATCTTAATATATTTTTAAAATATCAGTGTCGAGCTTTGAAAAACATTTTAAAATACAAAAAAAAAAAAAAAAAAAAAAAAAAAAAAAAAAAAGAAAGAAAGAAAGAAAAAAAACTGGTCGTTTTACTAGTGTGGTGTCTCAGCAGTATTTATTAAAAAAAGATATGTTTAATGAATGCTGCTGAAAGATTATTTATCCGTTTTCTGTTTGATAGTACGGCAAACATTATTAACTTTGAGAGGAGAAATAAACGACATCAAAGTAGAAATTTTTTTAAAGCTCTTTATCGAATTTTTTCTTAGTTCCTTTTTGCATAATAAGAACAGACATTAATCAATTCTTTGTGTTTTTAAATGAATAGGATTTATTTTTTTTCTTTGCTTTTTAAAAAGAACAGAAAAGGATGTCATTTTTCAGGAAAAAAATTTGATGTGAATTTTTATTGTGGATATATGTATAAAACAATGTTTTAAATTCTTAGGCGTATATCAGAAAAACGCACATTATCTTTTTAACACAATAGATAAGGTAATTGTAGGATATACAGCTACAGAAGAGAGATTACCAGTCTCAACATTACGAAAACTTGATCATAGAATGCAGCAAAAATATTTTTCGTCGGAAATAATTCAACGAAATCATTTATTGCGACTTGCAGCTGTGTTTTTTGATTATGAAAAAAATAGTAAAATTTTAATATTTATTTCATTTAGTGGCAGAATATATTTGCCGAGTTAGGTATACTTCAAACTTCGTTTATTTGAATTTTCTTCATTGATTTTCTGTAATAAAATTGTATCTTCTCAAATTGCTATGATTAACTATATGAAATGAGTTATTTATTGCTATGTGCAGCTGTGTTTTTCGATTATGAAGAAATTAATAAAATTTTAAAATTTATTTCATTTAGTAAATGATTAGTTTTGTCAAGTTAGGTATGCTTCAAATTTTTGTTTATTTGAAGTTTATTCACTCATGTGTCTTGATAAAATATCATCCTTGCGAATTGCTGTATATTTTTCATGATTAACCATATAAAATGTGTTATATATTGCGATTTTCAGTTGTGGGCGATACCTGAAATTCGATTTAAAAATATGTTATAAGGTACCCTGGGGTAATAACGCCACGTTAAGGTTCTACCAATTTTCACGGCTCAGTTATAGATTGTATTTTTCAAACAAATATATGATTTGATACAGCAACTCATTGACTATCTATATAAAAAAATAATTTAACAGATATGTATTCATAAAATGTAATGGCGTGATTTCTTGATCAATGCTATTTGGCGTTATTACCCACCTATATGGGTAATAACGCCATGCAAAAAAAAAAAAAAACTATGAAATAAGATGGAATAATTACATGTAGATTGCCCAATTCTAAAAATACAAACTCTACAAACTTAGAAATTGGCAAATTGCATTCTAAGCTATTGAAAATGTTTAATTTTTTGTGAAAGTGTAAGAAAAATAAAGGTGTGGTGGTGGTGGAGGGGGGGGGGGAGGATGAGGAAAAAGAATATCAGACCATGAGCTTCTTTTTGCTTAAAAAGGACCGCTTAAATAGAATTATTAGAAACATTGCACAATTTTAACTGTGTTTATTTGAATCAGTATTTAGGATGTAGCTCGGCCACTGTAGGGAATCAACTTTGGTATTAATGACAAGGATTAGCGTTATTACCCCGTTATAGTTATTGCGCTGTACATTTTAAATTACAAATTATCTCGAGAAGATATCCAAAATCTTCAACAACATTTTGAAAGTCCATGAAATGTACTACAAATTTATGTAATTAACAAAGTATTTCCGGATAAAATAAAAAAAAAAATAGTCTTCACATCACAAAACGAATCTCGCAAATTTTAGATCAAGCATTAATTTTAGTTGCTTGTAAAAACAATAAGACCTAAAAATGAAACAAATTAACTTGAAGCTGTTTTTTGCGATTTATATGACTCAAAACCCTTCTGCGCAGAGCACATGGGTGTAATTTACCAGATTATTTCATAATTATGCACAATATTAGCTCTTGGCGTTATTACCCCGCCTGGTGTTATTACACCAGACCACCTTATATTTCCATATGTTTAAATGAGCCATAACGTTTTAATTTTTTTTTAAGTGGTGCAGTTTTGTTTCATTTTACTGAATGTGCCGGAAATTACTTCATAATCTGTGCTTGACGCATGATTTTTTCTTTCTTTTTAGGTGCGTTCGTAATTATGTAAATACGTAGCACCTATTGTTGTCGCTCAGTCCGTCCGTCTGTCCGTCTCTCTGTCCGCATATAACAACGCAAAAACTACTCAACCGAATCGTTTGAAAATTAAAATACATAATTATACCATAATTTTGTCGAGTCATTTCAAATTTTATGAAAATCGAATGGATAGATCAATTACAGGGACAATCAAAAGGATTCCGTTACATTGCGAGCAAAGGGGAAAAAAGTTTCAAATGCATTTTAATCGTTTGAAATTTAAAACATATAATTATTGCGTAATTTTGTCGAGTCATTTCAAATGTTATGAAAATCGGATGCATAGATCAATTACAGGGACAATCAAAAGGATTCCGTTACATTACGGTCAATGGGGAAAAAAATTCAAATGCATTTTAATCGTTTGAAATTTAAAACATGTAATTATTACGTAATTTTATCGAGTCATTTCAAATGTTATGAAAGTCGGATGCATAGATCATTTACAGGGACAATCAAAGGTGTTCCATTACATTACGGTCAATGGGAAAAAAGTTTCAAATGCATTTTTTTTTATGTTACACTCATTCGAACATAATAGAATCGGCATGAATCTACGAAATATATACTAAAATATGCATTCTGTACAATCTGTGATGCAAAGAATTTTTATTATTAAATTACAGGGTCACACAAAAGTATTCCACCACATAATGCTACACGGGGAAACATTGTTTGGACGTGTTTTAATTATATTCAACTATTTCAAATTTTATGAATAAGACATACGTTGCTGTGGTGTAATAAAAATTACTTTCTCCATATTTACAGAAAAACAAAGATTTCGACATCTGTACTGTATCCGAAGTACGCTCTGCTCTATCAGCAAGATCTGAATTTTTTTAAAATTTCGTTATCATACGAACGCACCGCATTTGATACGTTCACGTGCAATTTCCAACTTGTTTTATATAAGATATTTTAAACTACTATAGAGATAAATAATATTTACGAACTATTCAGGCACACAAATTATATGTTGGTATTAATTATTATTAGTTTTTAAAATTGATTAATTTAGTGATACGATAACTATCTTATAAATTTATTAAATCCTAATTTGATTTTTTATAATTATTATTTTTCGTCCATTCAAGCCCAAAGTATCTTATTAAACTTAAAATATATCCAAGCAATAAATGAGAACTTTAATTTAATGCATACAACAATTATTTCTTTTTTTAGCACTTGATATAAACGTAAAGAATTTTACTGACATTGAAAAGAATCTGACTATCTTTTTAGAATATCAGTGTCGAGCTATGAAAAACATTTCAGAATATAAAAAAATCTTATCGTTTCACCAGTGTGGTGTCTCAGCAGTATTTATTTAAAAAAAGAAATGTTTAATGAATGCTGCTGAAAGATTATTTATCCGTTGTCTGTTTGATAGTATGGAATAAAATATTAACTTTGATAAGAAAAATAAACGACAGCAAAGTAGAAGATATTTTCTCAAGCTGTTTACCGAATTTTTCTTTGTTCCTTTTTTGCACAATAAGAACAGAGATTAATCAATTCTTTGTGTTGTTTAACCAATAGTATTTATTTTTTTCTTATGATTAATGAAATATACTATGTATTGCAATTTGCAGCTGTGGGGGATAGCGATGATCAGCTGTGTTTTTCGATTATGAAAAAATTAGTAAATTTTAATATTTATTTCATTTAGTGATTGAATATTTTTGTTCAATTAAGTATACTTCAAATTTTATTTCTTCGAAGTTTATTCATTTATTTTCCTTGATAAAAAAGCATCTTCGCAAATTGCCATATTGTTTTAAGAGTACCTATATGAAATGTGAATTTTCACTTTACTATATTAAGTGTAGAACTAACTTTTAGTGAAAAGTGTCCAAGCTTAGTATAGTAATGTAAAAATTCACGTATTAAATATTTTAGATTTTCAAGCGTAATTCACTGCTGAAATTTAATTGAGAAATCGATTAATATCATATATATATAAATATGAAATGTGTTATATTTTTTTGTTATTTTCTCTTCTCTTTCTTTCTTGTATTGTATGGCAGTCTCTCCTCGGCTTGAAGGAGAGAAGGTTTTTTTAATTTAAATTTTGTTTTTTATTTTTTGTTGTATTTTAAGATTTCAGTTAGTCTATGTTTCTGTCCGTCTGATCTCTAACTTTGATAATTATACTATGTGCACCTAAGAAACGTACACGAAGATACCGAATCAACTTACAGTAATTTACAGGGAGGTAAGGCATTAACAAAAATCCCTTTCGGCATGGCCTATAGGCGGAGGTAGATTTCGAAAAGTTTTCATCTAAAAAAAATGATTAGAGATAAACCCAGTTTATCTAATTTATTCAGCCGCTTTTAAAAATTTTTTAATTTCATTTTTCTGTAAGAAAAATGAAATTAAAAAAATTCATTTTCATTTTCATTTCCATTTCCATTTCCATTTTTCATTTTCATTTTCTGTTCTGTTTTATCAAAATCATCTTAAACGAAATTCTACTCAAATGCCCATTTTGGCAACATATTTTGAATTATATTCTTACTTTATTTAAAAAATTGACCAATATGCTCATTATATAGTTAATAAATAAAAAAAACTGTTAATTAAATTCGTTTGACAGCAAAATTGAATTTAAAAATGAGTCATAAAATAACCAATTTATTATTTTAATACATCCACAATTCTTTAATCAAGATCGCTTTGAGAAATTTTGTGCGAAGTGCCCACTTTGGCAGATTTTTTTAAATATATATTTAGCCTTTATCAAAAATCTGACCAATACGGCACATTACACAGTTCTTAAATAACAAATAACTGTCAATTGAATGCGTTTGAGAGCAAAATTGAATTTAAAAATGAGTCATAAAATAACCAATTTGTTATTTGAATACAACCTCAATTCTTTTATCATGATCGCTTTGGGACATTTTTTTACGAAGTGCTTACTTTGACAGCTTTTAAAAAATATATATTCACCTTTTATCAAAAAATCGACGAATACGCACATTATATAGTTCCTAAGTAACAAAAAACTGTCAATTGAATGCGTTTCAGAGCAAAATTGGATTTAAAAATGAGTCATAAAATAACCAATTTGTTATTT
Organism: Maratus speculifer; assembly: GCA_964019185.1. Lineage (NCBI taxonomy): Eukaryota > Metazoa > Arthropoda > Arachnida > Araneae > Salticidae > Maratus > Maratus speculifer. The sequence continues at coordinate 149,867,659 of OZ025290.1, read as the reverse complement.
GAATACCAACAGTTCATTAATCATGATCGCTTTGGGAAATTTTGTGCGAAGTGCCCATTTTGGCAGCCTTTTTTGAAATATATTCTGCCTTTATTAAAAAACTGGCCACTCCGTCACATTATATAGTTCCTAAATAAGAGAACCTGTAAATTGGATGCGTTTGAGAACAAAAAAAAAGATTTAAAAATGACTCTGTAAAAACGCAATTTCTTAAATTTCCTCAAATTTCAATCACGATAACTTCGTGAAATTCTGTTCAAAATACCCTTTTTGGCAGCCGTTTTAAATATATATTCTGCCTTTATCAAAAAACTGGCCAATATTTCAAGTTAAGTAGTTCCGAAATAATAGGACCTGTAAATTGGATGGGTTTAAGAACAAAAATGAATTTAAAAATGACTCCGAAAAAACGCAATTTGTTATACTTAATCAATTTCTTAATGACGATAACTTCGGGAAATCTGTTCAAAATACCTTTTTTGGCGGCCTTTTTAAAAATATATTCTGCCTTTATCAAAAAATTGGCCAGTACGTCGCATTATATAGTTCCTAAATAAGAGGATCTGTCATTTGGATGCGTTTAAAATCAAAAATGAATTTTAAAATGAGTCAGAATATAAGCAGTTTGGATTTGAGGTTTTTTCTCCAACTCCTATTTTTGTTTAATTTGTTTTTGTTATAAGAATTGGTTCTATGAAAAACTTGTCAGTATAAAAGTTGTAGATATTATTGTGAAGATTTAAAATAAATTTAATTAGATTTGATTGCTTAAGAATTGAGTAAGTTATGGCTGTTTTTCTTTTTCCTTCCCCCCCCTTTTTCTTTTCGTTTTTAATTTTTTTCATCGGTAAAAATTGGTCTTATCAAAAACTTGTAAATACAAAAGTTTTAGATAATACTGAGTACATTTATATAAAATTTAGTTGGATTTGATATCTAATAAATTGACGAAGTTATGAATTTTTTTCTCCCAAAAACCATGTTTTTTTCGCCCCTTGAGCCCATTTATAACTTTATTAAAAATCTGTCATGGTTAAACTTTTTGCCCATTTCTTAGAAGTAATATAAACTTTACACTGATTCGATATCTATTTTAACTAAGAAGTTATCGCGTTTTTTCGGTTTTCACAAAACCCCTCCCTTTTTCCACCCCCTTGGTCCGATTTTGCCCATTAACGAACTCGACCGAGATTAAGCTCCTTAATTTTATGTAAAATTTTGAAGAAGATCTGAGCATAATTATAGAAGTTATCGTGTCTAGAAGAAAGTGATATACAGCGATAGATAGATAGATAGATAAATAGATAGATATATTGCTTTTTTACTGATGGTAGTTTTGGGGTCTAGGAGTCATGATTCGTGTAGATCCGCAAAAATTTTTCAGAAATTCCAACATGGTAGAGAATGCAATAAGTAGTATTTCATACGAAATCTACCTAAAAAGTAGGCAATTAACAACGTATAAAAGCGAGTGTATGTGAATTGCAACACACATATTTATACAAAAATATAGTATATTCACATTCTCCGAACTCGAGTTTTTTTAACTTAAAAAACCTTTTTAAAAGTATATAATTTTACAAATTTGTGGACCTTAGTTTGAGAAAATTGTAAACTTAACGCTTCCCATTTTGAAATGTAGTTTTCTGTGTATAGAGTATCATGAAAAATATCATTACTAGAAACTTATTGTAGTTTTTGGTAAATTGTTTAACTTAAAGTTAACGGAAATAATGTACAGCTCTTGAAATTTCGAACTTGATATAGCTTTTTAGATTTTTTTGGCTCTGTTGCTCTTTTTTACTTTCTCATGAATTATTTAATCTTTAATACGAATCACTCTTTACCTGTTGTTGAGGTTTAGTGTGGCATTTTTATTAAAAATGTTAAGTATAAAGTATATCGTTTGCACACAGGGAAAAAAATATCGTTTATATTAAACCTTCGGACTCCGGTGCCTCTTACACAAATTTTATTCGATTAGCACCACTTTTATAAAAGAATTTTCCTTGAAGTAGACAATTAAAAGATTCTCTGATTAAATAAGGAAAATTTTATTTTCCATTATTACTGGTGCCAAAAACAAATTTTGAAAGGAAAGATGATGTCTCTGGAGCAGAGACAACAGAGTGGCAAGAGTTGAAATTGCAAATTAAACATATAACTAATTGAAAGTCACCAGTGACTCATTTACATTGTTCTCTGTAGAAAAGCATGCACAAAGAATCACATTGTTTTTAGAGACAGGATTCATACGTTTCAAGGACTTTCAAGCACCTTTTACCAGCATCATTTAAAGAAATATTTGCCTTATTTAATGAATATTTTTCCAATGCAATTAATATATTGATAATTCTATTATGGTCTTATTATTTATCTAATATTTTTCTTTGAATTGAGTTCTCATTTGCGATTAATCGGGCAAAATGAAAATCATTTATAGGTCTATCCTGATTTCCATTCAGAAATTAATCGCAATTAATGTGGCTATTTAGCATTGCCCTTGATAACGAGCTAAATACCACATTTCTAATTTTATTTTTAATTCTGACCACTCCTCTGTTTGATATAATTTGGCATTAACAAGTTTTTACAGTAATTGGTGTTGATTTGTAGTATTATCTAATGGTTCTATGTATATATATATATATATATATATATATATATATATATTCAGATACAGAGACCAGTTCTTTACTAAACTTCCGGTACTAAAGTAAATACAATCTCCAAAATTTATTGATGCGTACGAACACTGATAGAGCTCATAAAAAAGTTAGCAAAAGAAAACGATATTATTATTTTTTTAATTCTTAATTTGTCAGGGCCCCACCAGTGGCCGAGAGGTTCGGACCTCTCAACTGGTAGACGGCCGGTGCTGGGTTCGAACCCAATCGCGGCTGTCGGCCTAACCGTTCGGAGTTTTCGTGGTTTTCTTCGAACCTTGCGTAAATACGGGTTAGGTTCCCTTAGAAAGACCCCCACGAAGGGCACTCCCCCCTGGTCCTATATCCCTAGCGTAGATAATGGGACGTCAAAAATCAACCAACTTAATTTGTCAGAAAACGTAAATACTTTTGTATTTCAATATTTACACTTCTTAAATAATCATTGAAGTATTATATTGATAAACATAGTTTTGATAAACTTTTCTACCAAAAATAAAACCGACTTCAAAACCTACTACAAAGTGAAAGATATTTTTTTTTACTTAATAGTAATAAGAAATGAAATTAAGAGCATTTACCATGCTCTTAATCTAAGCTCTTAAGTATTTACCATGCGTATTATTATATTTATTCACAATAATTTGATTTTTTGGAGTCGGTTCCAGCCAGGCATGTTCCAAAATTAAAATTAATTATCCAATTTAAATCGTGAAAAGCTCACAAAAAGTTCGGAAAATATTACTAGACTTATTTTAAATTACTTAATTTATCAGAAAACTTAAATCATTTATCTTTCAATATCTAAACTTCTACAATCATAAGTCATTGAAGTATGTCTGCATGTTGCTAAATATAATTTTAAACTACTTAACATTCTTGTATAGGGCTAAAAAATGTTTAAAAATATAATTAGATTTATTTTAAAGTTCTTAATCTATCAGCAAATCATTTAAATTTTAATACTTACACTTCTTCATTTAAAATTTATTAAAGTGTAACTCTATGATGCTAAATAAATTTTAAAATATTTACGAAAACATTCATAAGTGAAAATTTATCTGAGATGTTAATTTTTTTTACTTAATAGCAAAAATATAATGGGATACAATCTTTAAATCTTAAAAGATTTTGAAGATTTTTTTTTTTCTAGTACACTTTAACATACATGGATTTTTGATGAGAAAGTCGTAAAATATATAATCCAAAATTTGAGCTACTTATGAAATATTTCATTCGAATATTTATACCGTTTCAAAGTGCAATCTCTTTAGAAAAAAAACCTATGCACTTCAAATTTCCAAAATGTCAAAAAATGACAGTGCGTCTGTGTTTCTATGACATTCATAATATAACAATATTGACATATCCAAGGAAGATTAAAATGCGAGAAATTTCGACAGTTACAGCTATTTTAAATTTTCATGCTTAAAGCATATAACTGGCACTCAAAAAATATATTTTTTGCAAAATGTATCGTATCTGAATAAATTCGGAATAAATATATTTATGCACAGAAAATATTTAACTAACAAAATGAAATTCGATGAATAATAATAAAAAAATATCCGTATTTTTACACAAGGTGATTTAACTCAAAAGGATTTTAAACGAAAGATATAATTTCGTAAAAGACTTTTAAGTCATTTCTTACTAAGCTATAATTATACAAATTATTATGTATAAATATGTTATTGAGGTCAATATGACATTTTAATGTAGTTAGACCTTATTTATAAATTAATAACTTTATTTTAAGGCATTGTTTCGCTAAACTAACACAGATAACATACATCACAAAATGTCCTTATAAACCGGGAGGCGGCAGCAAGGACAATCTACTCATTGAGTTCTTGGTTGAAATTTTATAATTATTTCGCATGTAAAAACGCAAACTGTCTGTCAAATGATATCTTGGAGGAAAACACCTGAAAAAGTATTTTTAGCAATTGACTTGTAGGTTTAACGTTGTGTTTTCTGGCACAAAATATATGAAAACATGGAGGACTAAGAGCAGAAAAACACAATAGTAAACGTACAAGTCAACTGCTAAAATCAGGTTTTCAGGGTTTTTTTCCACTAAAATATGATTTGGCCCATCGACAGCGGTCTCATAAGCGAATCGAGTTTTAAATTATTATGGAATTTCAACGGTGAACATGATGAGGTGATTTTTAGTGTAGCTTTTTCCCGTCTATTAGGATTGCAATTGTTTTCGAGTTACAAAAACAATAATTTTAATTATATCCGAATTCGGGTTTATAAAAAAAAAGTTCACTATAGATGCGAAGCTCCAAAAATATTTTAAATACTAAAATGTAAAAAATATAAAGAAATAAATTAGAAAGCGTAACATATACAAACTCTCAGTCAAAAAACGAAAGATTTTACAGAGATTTTACTGATAATCGGAATGCCCCTATAATTCACTGTTCTTCGTAAGAAACGGAAAAAATTTCGGGAACTTACGAAATTTTTCCGTTAAAAAAAAGTGATTGGTAGCAACAATCCCCGTAAAATCGTCCGTTTTTAGATAGATTTCGTATGATAACTACCCATTGCGGTCGCTTCTATGTTGGAATTTCTGAAAATTTTTGTAGATCTACACCGATTACGACCTCTAGACACCAAAACTACTACTATATATATAACTTTTTTATTTAGACGATAATTTCTATAATTCTGCTCCATTAACATCCAAACTCTTACATAAAATCTCGGTCAAGTTCGTTAATGAGCAAAATCGGAGAGGGTGGAAATTTTATGGGATGTAAATTGTTAATTATATTATTTTTAGAAAATATTACAGTGCTTTTTCCAGTCAAAATATCCTCTTAAGTGGATTTTGTTGTAACTTGATAGGTTATAGTTAAATTTTCAGTGAAAGTTTTAGTATAAAACACGTATCGTTTGCTTGGTGTTTCTTGGTCATCATATTGCTTGATTTATAGAATGATGTCTGAATGTTCTAGAATCAAGCGAAAAAAATTATTATGAAAGATTAGCATTTTCAATAAGTCCAGTTAACTGAGTCCAATGAAACTTGCAATAATAATTTTCAAGAACGGTTTTAGTATGTTATATATTATTCTATCGTATCTTACCGAATCCTATTCTAAATAATCAACTAAAAAGGTATTGCTTTAAAACGCATGATCCAATTGACAGATATATTTCGTTTGAGTCAACTTTTATTTAGAAATACCAACCAGCGTAGCGGGTGAGGGCTGCTAGTAATTTATATTTAAAAAAAAAACACTGAATATGAAATAATTTTTTTCCACCCGTTTTATGCCAAAATTAGATTTTTCATTCCATTTTGATCTTACACAAAAAATAGTAAAATACTAATTTTTTTAAACTGTAAATACAATAAAAATATTTAAAGTAAAATCTGAATATTTCCCTCACAGCTTTCTAACTTTTATTTTCCATTTCGCGAAAATTTAATGAATTCAATTATATTTGCAAAACTTTAATTATTTCAATCTACAAATGAACAAATATCTTATACAATGTCGTATTATTTAAAAGAAAACATTTTACTTATATGAAAAAATTACTTTAAAAATTTCCTTAAACATTTATTCATCCCATTTCAATTTCTGTAAAAGGCAAATGTTTAATGTTTGTTTGAAAAATTGTAATTGGAAAAGTAAATATGTGCTTTTCAAGTTCATAGTCAAATATTTTACTTCTACTAACGAAAAATAATGTTTTTGAATTCGCTTGTATTAGGCATTAAAAATTCAATTTTCTTAAACTGAAACGAACCGTCATTCTAGAAACATTTCTGGCAATTTTCGTTTTATTCTATTTGTACTCGAATATATATATATATATATATATATATATATATATATATATATATATATATATATATATATATATATATATATATATTATCTGGAATTCATTGGAAAATATGTTTGTATTCTTATTTGTACTTTAAAATCATCGACATTGGTTAAATTAAACATTTTTTTGACATCCCGTAACGTGATGAAAAATTAAATGTTTCTTCGTTACAATATAAAAAATTATTGAATCTTCATAACGGGAACTTCAGATAAATAGTGAGCTCAATTTGGCTGATACATTTTTCAATTTATGATGCTTTTTTTAAACTTGAAAAGTAGACGTTTCCGAATAGCGGATGGATTCCGCGTATTCGAAATGCCCTGTATTGATATATTTTGTGTGTTATGTTATCACTGAAATTAGCTTAGTAAGATCTATTTCTTTTATAATGCAAAAACATAGTAATCTATTTTGAAAATTTTATGCATATTTTTAAGGGAAAAAGCATTATTCATTCAAAGTTTATTTTCCGGCTGAAATGTATGTACTTACCTTGTTTAAGGTATTACCAAACGAACTTCGAATTTCAAAATTAATAATTCTTTGCTAATGTTCATTATTAAGAATTTTAAATTATTAATAATAATTAATCTTAAGATATAGAAATCTTAAGGTATAGGAGAAATAGGTGACTTGTTCCAATTTTTGCGAATAGCTTCCAAACTGTCTCAAATTTTAAAAATACTCAACTTGACATGTAAAGTCGATCAACGATAGGCAAGTTTTTGCTCCCCTTCCTTTTTAATCTTCGAGCAACTTAAAACATTTTTAAAATCATAGTAGCGCTTTCTAAGGACCGAAATACGAACTAATATTTAAGCTACCATATGCAAAATTTAGAAGCTACTTTATAGCCATAACACTTAATTTGAATTTACTTTTTTTTACTTTTATTATAAGTTAATGAACAGCTGAATTTAAAAATTTAGGCTCTTTAAATAAACCTTCTGTTAGATTCCTTTGAAAATCATAAGTTTGAAATATAACTGATAAAATTAAAGATAATTTTTCAAATGTTCATCAGACTATATTGAAACACAATGTCCCACATTTATTTATTTAGAAGTAAAGTTAGTAGTAAAATTAATACAATAGCCACATCTCTCCCTGATAAAGACACACCCCCTTTCCCTCCCGAAAAAAATAAAATACGAAACTGCCTACTAATTAATGAAAAATTAAATGAAAACAAATGTTTTTTGTCTATAGGTATTTTTTTATAATTATTATTTATTATTTATTAATTTATTGCGTTTGGTATATATATATACATCTTTATATAGATACATATGTTTGTTACTTACTTCATTTTTCATGAAAAAAACTACTTACCTCATTTAGGCATTAATTTCTGATACCTGTTTGCTTGTCAGTTGCAATACGTTCACGAATGAATTTATTATGTCATTTTACGTAATTGGATCCACTGTCAATTAGTGTATCTAAGCTAACAGGATTAAGTCAGCGATTTTTTCTATAAAAAGACTTTAATAATGTCTACATTTATACTAACTTTAAATATCGTTGCTAATATCTGTGTTGGTACTTCTCTGTTATGCCTGTTGTCCACTTTTCATGAAACAAACTATCGCCAAATTATTCGCCCAACTTTAACACCTAATAAATAATGGAGGTCAAATGAAGCTGATCTATTCTACAAATGTACAACCCTTTTTCTCAGTGCTTGTTATATTTAACAGCACGCCGATATCTTTAAAGATGTAGTTCTCGTTTAAATTAACGGATAAATCAATAAAACATCTTTGAGAATATTGATAACCATTGAACTAAATATCTTTTCATGAAGTATCAAACATATGAAACGATTCTAATATCAAGTGAGTAGATGTCAAGATCATTCATTCTTGCTGTGTGAATGATTTCCTTCATAAATTAATATTTTTTTCGCTCACTGACGAACGAATATTTTTTTTTTTATTATTTCGATGGAAAGAGATATGCGCTGTCAATCTAATTTTAACTGAAATTATCTTAAAACATATACACATTTCTTTAATATAAATCGTCTCTGAAACGATGACTTTTTAAGGATTTTCCTAAAAAGTCAAATTTTAATGGAAATGGAATGGAGTTTTTTTTCGGTCTTTTAATTATTATATTTATGTTTTTATAATATTTGCTAAAAAAATACATGTTTATAAAAAATATAAATATATAGTTGTAAAAAATATAAATCATTATAATGAAAAAAAAAAACCTTTTTTTTTCATTATAATGATTTATATTTTTTACAACTATATATTTATATTTTTTCAATTATAAGGATCTTGACTTAAGGAAAATAAAACTTTTTATCAATTTGAGCTTCAAAAAAGGAGATATGTAGCCAAAATATATAAAGAGCTCTGAAAACAAATCGGATAAACATTTACTTTTCTTTATATGTGCAATTATCATACAGTGCGTCCACTCTCAAACAACTCTCTATAGTGTATTCGTCAAATACACGATAGGTATTTGACGAAAAGTTATTAGGGTAAAAGCAATTTTGCAATGCGTTCTCTGGCAACCTATTTACTGATTTATATACATAAACATTTCTTTTCCCATGTAAATACAATTTATTCAATACAAAGAAGCCATTTAACTATTTTTATATAAAACAAAAGTAATTTGTTCATTAAAAATATGATATATATTGATATATATATGTGCATGCGTGAGTGTATGTGCATGATCAAAATGCTTATACAGGGGAGAGGGGGGCACATTTGAAATTTTTTTTCAAAAATCACTAAATTTCTTACTTGAATTATATTTTTTGCATTTTAAATATTTAATAATAAAAACAATGCACTTTTCATCATATGAACAAGAAATTAAAAATTTTCCATGTAAATTAAAAAGGTTGTGAGGATATGAAAAACTGAAAGATTTATGTTTAAACCTGTTCCATATAGGTACCTTTGAACAAGTAAGGGGCACCTTTGAACAAATAAATAAAATATGAAAATATTGAGAGTTTTCATAAAAAGCTGCATATGTTTCAGAAATATAAAGTAACATGAATAAAATTAAATAACTATATTTTATTGAAATTAATAATTTTTCTATTATTTAACCAAACTTAAACCCATCAAAGTTGATATCAGAAATTTTTGTTGAAACAACACTGAGTGTCCCTCCAATTATGTTTTTTTTTTCTGAAACTTTTTTACAATATCCTTGAATTATACCAATATGATATGTGATGCTTCTGGAAAATTAAAATTTTTCATTCACTTTTTTTATGAAAAAAAAACCTGACTTAAATTCTGTTTTATTTAATACGAAAACCAAAAATAATGTTTGGGAAAAAGTAAATGAAAGAGTATAAGCTTTGTAAGACAAACTTGCTAAAACATGAATCATTATTGTGTAGCGGGGATTTGTAGTTACCAAATAAATTAATTCCATCATCAATTTAGATTTGAAAATTCCCATCGCTGATACATCCAGAGATTGTAATACATGTGTGCATTAAGGAAGGATTATTGACAGTATTAGTCCATGTTCTTTGATATTTTTAATTAACATCTTTTCAAATAAAAAAATCCAAATTTATAATATTTAGGTGCATCAACAATTCTTTACTTCATAGTTTTATATGTTCAGTGGTGCCCCATCACATGGAGTTCAACATTACAACAATTTACTGAGTTCGCTGAAGAATTTGAATAAAACAAAGCTTTTAAATTAAAGATTACATCTGTCTCTAAGTCTTGAATAATAAATGAAAATTTTAGGGATACAAAATTGTCAATAAAAATCTTACAACTTTATTGTCTTAAGTTTAGATTCAAGAGGGAGAAAAATACATTTGCTTAGGCATTATTGTGCATACAAAATGGTGCAGCTTTGTATACTTATTGCCCTGAAGCAGTAGTAATGTGTTGCCATAGACATTTTTAAAAAATAATTTATTTGAAGGAAGATATTTAGAGTATTCAAAGGTTCCCCCAGTTCAAACGTGCACCCCTCTTCCCTACATACATAATTACACATACAAACATAAAAGAAAGTTTCGGAGCAATTTAAGCAATTTATATATTTTGGAATATATACAGAAGGACTTGTTCATTGAAAAAATAATATATATGTGACATTTTAAGTGAGAAACTCGAAACATCTTCACCGGTTCCTTCTTTTTAAACACAGAATCATGGCAAGCGAGGAAAACAAAATGAATAACATAAATGTAGACGCTTCATGGAACTACATATTGGCTTCTCCAAAAAAGTTTATTCAAGTGCAGGCATATATCGCGGAAAATGCTCTCTTGCAAGCCATCTTGAATAAAATCGACAAAGGAAGAAAAAAAAATTCTATCATAAAAACATTATTCCGCCTTTCTTTCTAACCAAATCCTCGGAAGAAAAAAAAGAGAATATCTCTCAGTCATAATCTCTCAGCTCTCTTCTTAAATCTAAAAACAAAACTTCTAGAGTATTCTCTAATCTCTAATCATGATTTTTACATGTAAACAGAATTCATGTCCATCGTCGAGATTAATTTCATTCAGACGATAATTTTTAATTAAAAAAATTATTATTTAACTAATGTAAAATCGAACGCTGAATTCTATATCCTGCAGATGATATTTTGAAAAAAAATGAAATTAATTTATTGATACGCCCAAATATCAAGCGTTGAAAGGGAAAAAAATAAATCAAAAGAATGATTTTTTTAAAGGTATGGTCTTGGAATAAATTTAATAGGACTTTCTTAAAAGGGTTTATAAAAACAGGGAAAAAATGAATTTTATTTCGAATATTAAGAAATAAAGTTTAAGAATATTTTTAATTTAAAGCCTTTTTTAATTTACGCATATTGGAATAAATGTTTCTAAGGCGAATTAAGAATTTATATCATTTCCATAAAGATTAATAGATTAGATCTAGTAACAGGATTTTAATTTAATAAGTTGAAGGAAGTACGGAATATTGTTAAAGGGAAATTAATATAGTATAAAAGTTAATTTTGGCGAAAAAAATTAAATTTGTAATATATATATATATGTACATATATATATATACATATATACGCATGCATGAATGTGCGTGCATAAATGGAATGTTTATATGCATATACAGTGTGTCTACTCTCAACGGTGACCAATGGCTAATTTCTAAACCTGTAGTCGTAGTCATATAATTGCAATTACAAAAATGTTTCAAAAAGGGTAAAGAATTGCTTTTTAAGCAATTTAAGTATTAAAAAAAAAAAGTAAAAAATTACGAAAATTAAATTTTTATACTGTCCCCCGGTCCTATAAGAGATATTTAGTAAAAATTTTCTATCACCCTAACAAGTAATAAAAAAGAAGAAAAAGAATTTGCATGTGTCTAACATAAAAATTGACCGAGTTATGAAACTTTAAATTTCATGACTTAAACCATTTTTTTGTAACTGAAAATGGATAAGTTGTACTAAGTATTAAGTGTTTAAAATAATACAAAGGGCATCCATTTACAACGCTTTCCAATGGCTAATTTCTAAGCCATCCCAAAACTTTCCTATGTCTCATACGTACATTTTAATATTTAAAAAATAATTACTCATGTTGACGATTTAATAATTTTAATTCAATATTATACACATTTTGATTTTCATCTTAAATTTCTGCTTCAGGTAATTAATCGGAGTAAAAACGAGTTTTTCGTCTCTGCACGAGCCGACGGACAACAGAATGATAGGAAGATTTTTTTCAAATTCAGAAAGGACCTACATGCCATACCAAAAAATAATCATACACAAAAATTTTAGATTAGTTCTATGCGTAATTCACACATTTTTATGGTAAAATAAGGAAAATAGCACAGACATCGTGATTATAGCGCATTTTCCCGCGGATTTTTTTTCAAATTATACTACTATCTAACACGAACGAACTATAGCCAAACACTTACACAAAAAATTGATTCAATTCTATGCATAACTTCATACAATTTTAGGTGGTACAACATTGAAAATGGCATACAAATCGCTATTACAGCGCCCCCTTCCGGCTGATTTTTTTCAAATCAGAAAGGACCAACTAGCCACAGCCATGCACTTACACAAAAAATTGATTCAGTTCCATGCATAAATCATACACTTTTAGTCGGTACAACATTGAAAATGACACAAAAATCGCTATTGCAACGCCTCTTTCCGGCGGAATATTTGAAAAATGAAGGGGGACCTGGTTGCCGAAGCCAGAAACATTCACAAAAAACTTTATTTAATTCTTTGCATATCTTCATACACTTTTTAATGGTAGAATGGCGACATACGGACACACACACACAGACATACACACAGATATTTCGTAAAAACATGTTTTTTGAATTCTCTGACTCCTCAAACGTGTAAACCCGTCGAAAACTGGAAAGCGAAAAAAATTTCGATTACAATACTTTTTTCTATTTAAGATAGAAGAAAATAAAAATGCTTTAATCTCCTGACTGCCGCAGGCTGATTTTTTCACTCAATAGCACTTTTGCAGGTTTCACTGCAACATAAGCAATATTTAAATTAGTATAATTCCACAAATAAAACCCAGTTCTGAAAAATTAAGATTGATGCTATCAAAGATTATATACCGATACTAATAACGTATTTTGCATCAGGTTGGAAAAAACATCTTTTTTTTATTTTTTTAATAAATTACAGAGAAAACAACATTACAATATTATCCTTTGGCTGGGCAGTCAGGGGGTTAAACGAGGTAAAGAAATATTTTAACTGCATTTATACCACCGTGTAAATTTTACAGAAGCGATAATTTTAATTAATCAACGTCTAGTCTGGTTAAAATAATTGGTGACGTGAGTTTACAAATTATCTTTATCAAGAAAATCAAATTTTGGATAATCACAAGAAACCTTCAAATGTGTATATTTGTCTTCATTATAAATTTGGAGATTGTAGTGTTACATTAGCGCAGATTAGTATAGACTGATAGAGAAAACAAGAGCGATAAAGCGAGTTTTGAAATTTGTATTTTTCTTTTATTGTATTTTAACATATGTTTTATTTTGTAAGAAAATGAAGCTGTTTCTTTTCATGATTTTATTTTAAAAAGATGTTATTTTGATAAGCTTTTATTTTACTTAACACTTTCGTATGTATGTTTTAATAATTCAAAATTTGTATTAAAATTTTAGCTCACTTCCAAATATCCGATAGAGGTTAAATTCGCATACTTATTTATATCCAATGACAATATAATATTAGTACGATTTTATGTGGGTTACCATTATTTATTTATTTTATAGGCAGTACCAAATTCTATTAGGTTAAATAATCTAACAAAAGTTTAAATATGTATCATCTTTTAGCAAATTAAGACTGTTGCTTTTCTTAATTTAATTGAACAAAATTTCTGTTATTTTTTTTACTTATATTTTTAATACAAGCTATATATTTTGTTTAAATTTGTAAACCTTAACAAAATTTTAAAAGTAATGTTATAAAAATTATTTTACTCTCAGTGTTTAATCTTAAATTTTATATCTGACGTTTATTATTACCACGCTTTTTTATTAACTTCACCTGTATCTTTGCGAATTTGTGAGTTTGTAACTCTTCTTATTTTATGTATGTTCACCGATTACTCCGAAACCATGCAACCGATTAACTTGGTTTTGGTGTTAAATGAAAGACGATGCTCTTGAATTGGTACCACTTCAGTTTCATCGAAATTGGTTCAGTACTTTTTTAGTAATTAAGCAAAAACTAATAAAATTAGTGATTTTTTGCTAATTAAAAGTGTTGAATACGTTCACCGAATGGAGTGCAGACAGCATGGCCGAGCGGTCTAAGGCGCCGGATTGAAGCTCTGTTTTTCGAAAGAGATTGTGGGTTCGAACCCCACTCCTGACATTATTTACATCTATGTAAAATTTAAAAAAAAATTTCCGTATTACAATTTTTATTTTTAACCGGCTTCAGAAAAGGAAGAGGAAGTTATCAATTCGACGCGAATGTATTTTTTTTCTATGTATGTTCACCAATTACTCTGAAACTATCCAACCGATTAATTTGGTTTTTGTATTAAATATAAATATAGTTTAAAAAAAACTAAAAACCACGCTTTTAAAATAATCAAACTAAAAAGTGAAAAATAAATATAGTTTAAAAAAACTAAAAAACACGCTTTTTAAGTATATCAAACTAAAAAGAGAAAAATAATTCATACTATAAGATGAAAATAGATGAAAAATACTATATTACTATAAAATCATTGTTATTATAGAAATCAATTAATAAGCAATAAATAAAATTACCGTGGAAAAAAAGCGTGGGGTGCTTCTTAAGAACTGATAGATGGAGCATGGTAGATGGAGCACCCCACGCTTTTTTTCCACGATAATTTTATTTATTGCTTATTAATTGATTTCTATAATAACAATGATTTTATAGTAATATAGTATTTTTCATATATTTTCTTTTTTAGCTTATAGTACGAATTATTTTTCACTTTTTAGTTTGATATATTTAAAAAGCGTGTTTTTTAGTTTTTTTAAACTATATTTATTTTTATTTTCAGCAAAATTTTGACTGACCCCTATTTTGCAGCAAAAAAGTTCCTTAACTTTAAAGAGCTATTACTCGGTTAGTTTTAATCGCAGAGGAATGGAACTTTTTTGTATTACTTTTTAGATTACTGATGAAAATTTACTAAACATCACTTATAGGACCGGGCGACAGGATAAAAATTTAATTTTCATATTTATTTATTTATTTATTTATTTTTTACTTAAAATAAAATATTTCTTTACCTTTTTAAAAGCATTTTTCTAATTTTAACTATATGACTAACGGTTTAGAAATTAATCATTAGAGATCTGGACTATAGAATCACTCACTATAGGTATGGTCACTAAGTATGGGTACAGGTATCACAATGGATGTTAAAAACAACCATTGTGATTTACTAGGGGTGATTGGATTTACTGTGATTTACACAGGGGCTGACACGAGGATCAAGAAATATTATAGACACTATACTTCCGAATCCAATAATTCACGAAATATTCGCAATAAAAAACAGCGAAAGAAAAGAGTAAAATGAGAAGATTTAAAACTATTTTATGAATAAATTGACAATGAATGCAAATTGCGAATACTCTATGATTAATAATAACTGTTTGCCTAATCCTATGGTATGGAAAGATGGTATGATCAGGGAGCTGGTCGGCACTTAAGATGGATCAGCATTTTACTGTCAAACAATAATCCCCGCCCCATGGTTTTGACTGGTATTATTTAAAAAAATATTTTCATTACTAAATTTACTAAATTTTCATTACTAAAAACAATCATAATTATTATGACAAAAAATCCTTTCTTCGACAAATATCGCTGAAATTTCATGTGTTATGTTTTTTTTTTTTTTTTATATATATAGATCTTCTTCCGAAATGGAACAGGATTTATATCTATTGAAACACTGGTTTCGTGAGTGTAGTTTTTACTATTTCTTGACACTCGTCAGAAGAGCTTTTGAACTATGGTATTTTCTGCCAGAATCCAGAACTGACAGTTGAGGATTTTCCATAGTTTAGTGTTTTATTTCTAAATTAATTTAGTTACATTTTTAATCACTTTGCGAATTCGTATGACTTAATGCGCCTTATAGATTTGTTTCTAAATACAAGATATTTTAAAAAATATATACAATATTTTGATGCAAAGAGTTATTTGAATTAGTAAAAAATCAAACTATTAAAAAAATGTATCACCCTATTATGTTGTAATATTTTATGATTTTTTCACGAGTCAAATGAAACTTTTTTTTAAATAATTTTTTTTATCTTTCTAACTCCTACTACCTTTTTACTAGAGAAAATGAATACATAGAAGATAAATGAATCATTAACTGAGCATAAAAGTAGGTACTTAACATTACACAAATGTACCTTTACTATCTCATGTTTTGTAATATTTTTTTTTAATTATTTCTTTAACCAAAGAACATTTTTTTTTCATTTTAAGAACATAACTTAAAAGCGCTACCAAGCAGAAATTAAAGACAATTTATTAAGCCATTGTCTTTTTTTATATCATAAAAATGACATATTACAAACATTTACTGCTTTCAAATGTTAAATAAACTGTGCTAAAGAATGAGTAATATATTATTGCTTTCTTTTCTGTAAAAGAACTATTCTTTTTGCACAGGAAAGAACATCGATTTCTTCATTTTTTGTTAAAAGCCCTTATTATGTTGTTTAATGATAGGTTAAAGCCTACCTTTTGAAAAATAATGTATCTACTTTAGCAAATGAAGCGATAAAAATTTTGTAATTTATTTTCAAAAAATGTTTCTAGTCATTATTTTTAATAGGTCTATATGTAATTTATCGACTGATAAGAATTTCTTTTTAGAGTTGTTATCATTAATATTATGTAATAACAAATATAATTCTCCTTAATAGAATTTTTTTGTGATTATTTATCCAAATGTTTGCTCGGCGAAATGTGAAAGAAAATTTCTGTAGATAAGCATTTAAGTAATAAATTACATTAGATTACTGTAGAATAGATTAAATAGTTATTAGATTATGTTAAACAGCTTGTTTCTTTGGTAAAGAAGCATCATTAAAAAAAAATAGAAATGTATATAAATATTGAAGAAATTGTTTAAAGATAGAAAACCAACGATTATAAATGCAAAAATAATGTATGAAAAGGTAGCAAACAGCTATTTCGAATCTAGTATCGAGATTCTTCATCAGTGCAAAGCTCAGCGAGCTAGAAGAAGCAAAACTGAATTTTGCTTTTCAGTTTTGCCTCAGTTTTGCTTTTTCTAGCTCACTGAGCTTTGCACTGATGAAGAATCTCGATAGTAGATTCGAAACAGCTGTTTTCTCCCTTTTATACATTATTTATGCATTTATAATCGTCGGTTTTCTATCTTTAAACAATTTTGCACATCTTTAAACAATTCTGCAACATTTTTTTTATTTGCTATTTTATTGAAGAAATTGTAACAAAAATTTGTGAAGTCTTAAAAAAGATATTAAGAAAGTTTCGAATAGAAAACAAGGTTAAAAGGAAAGAAGGAAAGATGTTTTTTCATAACATATTTGACATAGTGCAATATTGCACATATTAGGCTGATTAACTAAAAATATCCGATAGTCTCTTTATATCAAGGTTTATTTCCCGATTGCAACACGCTTACAGTCTATTCAGACACAGAATTCCTTAAGTTTCTGATAGTCTTGCAAAAGGTCAATATTGTAATAATGTTCTCTCCGTATTTTGTTTTAAATTACTAAAAAAATATATATTAAACATTAAATTAAAAAACTTAACAACGAATATGAGTGCAAATCTTGAGATCAGATAATCTTCGCATTAAAAATTCATTAATGTCTTATCGTAATATTTTGTTTCTTTGTTTTTCTGGAAGAAAACAGTTTTTGCCATTTTGTGTTATCAGCAAGCATTATCGCACTAAGATTGAGTAATTGTCTAAACCATCTGTCACACAAATATAATGAAGTATGTATTCACTTGAATACTCTTTAAACAACGAAATATAAAACATATAATTTATACACCGACGTACTGATTGCTGTTAAATTATGTGATATTGAATACAAGGTAAATTCATTTATATTACTTTTTTATTTAACGTTAACTTATCAATAGTTTCTAAAATTGTAATATATGATAGAAAATATGTATTGATTTTATATTGCATAATTGAATATTTATTTTTCCCATTTGAAAGCATGCTTAGATTGAAAGGAAAACATGGTTATTAGAATTATTAAAATGGTTTTGACAATAATTACAATGATAGTATTACTAATAACATTGATACTTATATCAGCAGCAGTATCTGCTCCATTTTTCACGTAAAATTTACTTTTATGTCTTTTTCGTTTTCGAAACTTACCGTTTTGAAACCCAAATTGTTCTGTTTTGAAAATTGAAATGCTTCGTTTTAGAAATTGAAATGTTAAATTTTAGAAACTATTGCTTTCAGGTTTAAACCTTAGGTTTTTTTCATTTTGCAAACTGGTACCTTCAGTTTTATCCCGGTTATTTTCAGCCATATTCAATTATCCGTTCAAAATTTGTCTCACACTGAGATAATGAGATCTCAAACTCTAATGTTATACGTATGAGGAGGGGAGAGGATTAATGCCTACATATATTTTTAAAAATAGCAAACTATTATTTTTAATTTATTTTTTCTGTATACTTTTAAATGATTCGTTTTTTAGTTATCAAAATACCAAAATAATTCTGAAATATATACTTAATTGTCTGAGCGAAGCGAAGTCTTTATACTCAGAGATACGTAACGATATTAAAAGTCAAAAAAATTCTTTCGTCAAGCAAATCTCAAAAAGTACTTGTCGGATTTTGATTCTGTTTGTACCAATAGGTACCTATGAAGGTAATCTGGTGAATGCACCTACTTTTAAAAATTAATTCCAAATAGTTCAAAAGTTATATTAAAAAACTGATAAAAAAGCACAATTTATTTGCATACGTCACAGAAATTTGGTGCGCGTGATTTCCACCGGCTGGATATTTTCGCAGATAACCGAATCAGTACATGGAGTAAATAGTAATCATTTACGCACTCAGAAATATTGAATTCACTAAAACATTTTAAAATTTAATCATGCAGGAAAATAAAACTGTTATTTTTATATAAAAAAAAAATATCGTAAAAACTTTGATTTTGAGATTTTGTGATAATCTCTTAGTATTTTTTGATCGCTAAAAGAATATTTTATATATTATTAGAAACAAATACGTTTTTAAATAAAAAGTTTCTTTTATGACATCATTTTCCCTTTATTTTTATTGCATGTTTTCTTCTAACTTATATTTTGTTTGTGTGTGGAAGTCAATTCTGGTCACCAATTTTTCGGCACGGATACCACAAGCGCATCAGATTTGGCGCAATTTTTTTCAAAGCCCATTTGGCGAAAACTCCATTTTCAAATAACGCTTACATACACATTTTTAAATTATTTTCTATTTTCAAAAAGAACTTACAGTAAATAAAATAATAATAATAATTAATAACTATAAAAAGAATTATTTTATATAATTAAAAAAAGTAAATGAAAGTAAATGAATATTTTATGAGTATATAAACAAATAATAAATAAATAAAGCCGGGTTACCATCTCAGGTAAAATAATGCCAATTTGACGCCAATTATGTACCCTGGTGCATATGTGACATCTTTTCCCATTTTTCATCCATTTCCTGTTGGAATACAACTTTGAAATTTGGAATATGTATGCATACCTGGGAGCGATACTGGAATTAGACATTGATTTTTTTAAAATTAGATCCAAAAAAAGGCAACGGGGGCTATTTTTTAAAGATTTATACAATTTATACTGCATAAAGGAGCCACGTACCTATTTCTATATACAAGAAGAAGTAAGTGGTATGTAAAAACAATTATAGTATACATAAATAAAATACTTGAGATAATATACTAGAAATATAAGCTCCGTGTTTAGCGAGATTTTTTATGCCAACTAGGCGAAAA
The DNA here is from genome assembly GCA_964019185.1 of Maratus speculifer. Taxonomy (NCBI): domain Eukaryota; kingdom Metazoa; phylum Arthropoda; class Arachnida; order Araneae; family Salticidae; genus Maratus; species Maratus speculifer. The sequence continues at coordinate 149,847,610 of OZ025290.1, read as the reverse complement.
CATCGTTTTGATTACCAGATACATATAGCATGCTATAATAACACGTTATTTATTTATTTCAAAATGAAAAAAAAAGGAATAAACGAAAAATTTTCTGTTATTAAAAAAAAAAAGAAATAACAATCAATAAATGATAATATTTTTAGAAAAAACAATTTATTATAACATTTATATGATAACCGGCATGTTAGGCAATTGAACGCCATTTTGGCACCAATTAGGTACCTCGGTGTGTATGGGGCATATATGTGCCATATTTATTTGTGAAACTGAGCATGAACGTTTACCAAATGTGTTTTCATAGTCGCTTATATCTTTTTGCAACATAGCGCACCTTTCGAAGCCAAAACTGCACAAAAGAAAAAGAAAAAAAAAATCAATATTTGCATTTATTTATTTATTTTTTATTTTTTTTTTTTAATGTAATGCACATTTTGTAATCAGTAGGCTCGATAACCAGACCTCGTTTTTTGCTTTAAAAGATGATATTTCCTACGACGTCTTTTATGGATTCGTCGTTTTTCCATATTTGATCGTATGCGGCTACTCGTTTTGTAACTTTTTTTTGTAACTTTCTTCTTTATTAACAGCGACATTTGGATTTCCTATTTAAATAAAAATTCTTCTAAATACAAAGAATTTTGTTAAAATAATTAAATAAATGAAATGCGGACATCTATTGCTCAAAGCACAAAATTTTTCCTATTGAGTTAATAAAAATCAGTAAAAACATAATTTTTATGATAATAAAAATGTGACTTATGTAATAACAGAGTCATATATTATGTACGTTATGGATTAAGTATGAATATTTCGCCACCATTTATAAATAATAATTATAATAAAATAAAATGCGGACAGACCAAAGTCTATATTTGACTGAAAACAACAACCATTTTCTAAATGCTTTAAAAAACTGGCCAATGAAAAGTGATATTTCAAAAGTATTATGAAATTAGTTAAAAACCATTTATTTTAAACTAAATGAATAAAAGATTTATATTTTTAATGAAATAAATGGGATTTGAAAAATTATTGGAAATTTATCACCATAGATGTATCAATATTACAATCAGTACTTTGTATGCAAAATGGAACAATGAGCAATACTTTTTGTACCCGAAAAATGGTCGTTGCTTTTTTTAAATTTAAAAAGTAAATTACGAAATATTCCTATGCACGGATGCCAAGCCCCCGCTTATTGCACAGCAAAACAGCAGAATTTTCTTATAGGAAAAGTTATTTTTTAAATCCGCAGAATGTTCCAATTTAATAAAACATTTTCTGTATTAAAATACCGGTATCCAAAATGCCGAAGACTTGGCAGCTCTGCCTATAACATTTTAATTAATCACGGTACTTTTTTTAATCGGATTCAAATTTAGTGAGGACAACGTTTTTTGGCCAAAAGCAGCTTTTTTCCACATGTGTAACTACGATACAATTCCTTGATGCTGAAATAAAATGTTTTGACTTATGCTATTATTGCTTCCTCTTATTTATTTTTTTGAATTTTAAATAAGATGACTCAAAATCGTATTTTTTAAATGTACGGAAAAAATTCATTTCGAGAGAGTACGAAAAGAACAATATTTGGCGATTTATTACCTGCGTTTGGCTAAGTGTCTTACTACCTTGTATTTAATACTCTTCACAATACTTCGCTGTTATATGGACTTAGGCGCTTTTATGAAAAGTTTGACGTAATTAGGGCTTAAGAAAGTGCGTTTTTTACTGAATAATACAAATAAATGAAAAATGAATTCTAAGAAATACTAATAAAAGAAAAATGAAGCATTATAATGATCTATGTATGTTTAAAAATGCATCTGCTAGCACTAATTAGATAATTTATGTGTGTATAATAGGAGGTAAATAGCTTTTGATTCTGTATTTCTATGCTATAAAGCATTAACGTTTGTATGTTTTTCGTTATCATCGGGAGTACGTAGCCGATTTAAAAAATAATGTGGGCAAAAAATGTTAGTAACCATCTTTGCTGCAAAATATACTATATTTTGCGTAGGAACACTAATCACCACCAATGCACGAGCAAAAAAAGTTTTAAAATTGAGAATTCTTTGATGTTGATATGACTGAAAATTTAAAATCTTTTTTTTTTTTGTGGCAACTTTTAAGATATAATATTCTCGTTATGAACGATTTCTAAAACATTCGACAATTTAATTTCACAAATTATTTTTTTTTCTAGAAAAAGTTTTAAACCCAATTTATTGAGAATATTGCAATTTCTAGGATACTGTTGGGGTCAGAAACTATAACTTTGACATCACCGTAACTTATACGATGTAATTGCTCGTTTAGGACAAATTTTTAAAAAATGTATTCCTTAACTCTTATCGACAACCTCATTGCATCCGTGGAAAACAGATATTCAACATTATAAACTATTCGGACGGGTTTCACACCATATAAAATACACTCCATTCTCTTCAAACATAATAGTTTATATCATTTATAGTTTCTCAAATCGGTGCGAAGCTTCTGTTTATGCTCATGACATCATTTCAAAGAGTTATATTTCCAATATAGGAAAATTTGGTGTTTTATTTTCTGTATTACGTTTAACATTTTGCATATTTCCAAATTTATATCCATGCATGGTTTGCTTTTCTTTTATAAAAATAGTATATGCAACTTTATATATAAGATTTTGCAATTCTATGATTCAATATGCTTATTTTCATCATATTTTATCACAATGAATGACCAATTAAAGGTAACATCTCATTTTCTTTACTTATCGCAAGTTATTAAATGTGCATTCTCAGCAATATCGCTCAGACTAATCCCTCTGAGGGAAGTCCTAGTATAATTTAAGTGTTGGTACTTCGCAAAACAAAGTAAGAAATAAAATTAAATTTAAATTCAACAAATATTTTCACACAGAAAATTGATGCTTGAAGAACTAACTTTGCACACTGTAAAATATGCATTATCTATGGAGATAAGTACTACACACACATATATGCTTAACATTGATGAGGGAATTAGAGATGTGATTTGCATTCCACTTGATATTGGTTTATCACTTGTTACTAGTAATATTTTTTGCGTTATTATAATTTGCTATTATTAGATCTTTCTTATTTACTGAAACTTTAATAATGCTAATTAAATAAACAAATATTTATGTTTATAATTGCTGCCAATATAATAAAATGATATATATTAAATTGCTTCAATAATTTTCAAGAAAAAAAAGATACATTGACATCAGTTTTTTTTCTATTTTCAAAAGTGCCGTGCCCTCCTTAACCCCTTAAGGTACAAAATTGAAAATTGGTTCTTGACTTGCATGCACTTCGAGCAAGACTGTAGCAAAACTACAGTAGGGAAAACTGCAAGCGGTAGCGGGGGGGGGGGGCGTCAAATCCGCCCCCCCGCTCCCGAAAAAAAAATACGGATAGTAATGTTTAACTACCGTCTCTTGAATGAATACTTCATTCGTAAGCAACTTATAATATCTTTATTTAAAATTAGTCATTTTTCAATAAAAAATGAAATTTTAAATTTTTATAGCTTAAATTTAAACTTTCAATAGATAAAGAAATAGCTTACAACTAAAAGGTATGTTCAAACTATATTACTTTTGGTGGTTACTTTTGGTTACTTTTGGTATATTTTTGGTGAATCTTGAACAAAGAGTTATGCGACCGTCTTGCGCGTCGTGAATGAAATTGAAAAAACAATTTAACATTTACTTTAATCAAACTTAAACATAAAAAAAAATCAGTATAGAATGTTTAAAAATGATTTTACATAAAAAAGAAATAAGGTTGTCTATATTAAAAATTGTATGCATTTATTTTTTATAAAGATCGAGAAAAAAATATATGTTGCATTATTGCTAAGTTGCACTGCCGGGTAGAAAGTAAGGCATTTAATACCCCCTAATAGCTCTGAAAATCAATATATCATCACTTTTGACTATAAATTTACCTTTTTATGCACAAATCTTTAAATTTTCAAGTCTTTAATTTAATAATGAATTACTCTATTTATGTTGTAAAAGTTGTACTTCTTAAATGTCTATAGAATTTGTACATATAAGCTTAAAACATCCGAGTTATTAAACTTAAAGGCTTTTTGTATATATTTATACACTATATTGCCATTGATTATGGGACACTTGCGATTTTAGACATTTTACTAACTATCTAGAAAAATACATGAGGAATCATCTCGAAACTTTTAGTGTATAAATATAATAGTATATGTCATACATCTCCGTAAAGATATTTTACCGAAACGTCATAGGGGACCGTCAACAAATTAAAAAAGAATGAATATCTTTTGAATAACCCTGTCAAAACTAATGTAGCAAAAGCGCTCAAACTCTAGATTATGATTGAATGCCTTATTGTAATATAGTGTGTTCATTTTTATGCAAATAGCATGCACACTCGCAGAGTAATTAAGGTTTTTATAAAAATGGTCCTAAATTTGTCCAAGTTTTTCCATTATAAATTTCAGAGTTCTTAATATAAAATAATATTTTTTTCAGAAAATATGATAAACAACATTGCACACAGTACCCTGTAATCAGAATTAAAAAATAATAAAAATTGTATGAAAAATGAGTAGGTTTACTATATAATTTTTTACTGCGCATGCGTCAAAGCTATCAAAATTTCATTTGCATATTATGTTAGCTAAATGTATAGAGCAACTTTTGTAAAAGTCTCAAAATCATAGCTTGAAAATTCTGAAAGTAATCGTCTATAGAAAAAGGACAAAATCCGTTGATTCCAAAATGAAGCAAAAAAATGAGGGATTTTATCCAAATGCAGTAGTACATCCCATATTGTGTATTCTATATTGACACTAATCAATGAATATATGGATACAACCCCTCTTGTTTTTACTTCATCATGAGAATAACGGATTTTCGACTTATTCAACTGACGATTATTGTCAGAATTTTCAAGTTATGATTTTGTGACTTTCACAAAAGTTGCTCTATACATTTAGCTAACATAATATGCAAATGAAATTTTGATATCATTGACGCATGCGCAGTAAAAAATTATTTAGTATACCAACTCATTTTTTATACAATTTTCATTATTTTTTAATTCTGATTACAGGGTACTATGTGCAATGTTGTTTGTCATATTTTCTAAAAAAAAAATACTATTTTATATTAAGAACTCTGAAAATTATAAGGAAAAAACTTGGAAAAATTTGGGATCATTTTTATAAAAACCTTAATTACTCTGCGAGTATGAATGCTATTTGCATAAAAATGAACAAGGCTTATTACAATAAGGCATTCAATCACAATCTAGAGTTTGAGCGCTTTTGCTACATTAGTTTTGACAGGGTTATTCAAAAGATATTCATTCTTTTTTAATTTGTTGACGGTCCCCTTTGGAGTTTCGAGAAAAAATCTTCACAGAGATGTATGACTTATACTATTATATTTATACACTAAGAGTTTCGAGATGATTCCTCATGTATTTTTCTAGATATTTAGTAAAATGTCTAAAATCGCAAGTGTCCCATAATCAATGGCAATATAGTGTATGTAGTAAATTGTTTTTGTTCCTTTTATTTAATCTTCGAGGGAAGAATATTTATCGTTGAGATGTCATAATCCATTTAAATATATTTTTTTTTAGTATGCGCCATAATGATATTTTAGACATGCCCTTTGTGTCAATGTAATTTAAAGCTTCACATAAAAATATCTAGCTGCCAATCTTTTTATTTTTAAAAAATTAGATGAAAATAATTATTATTTAAAAAATGTGAATAATAATATACAAATTAGAAACATTTCATTTAACTCACTTCCACTTTCATTATAGCTTTCATTATAGGTAGGTAACTTGAAAAAGGACAAAAAGATTAGCAACTACATAGTACCTTGAAAATAACATTTAGTACTATGCAAAATCTAACACTTACTGCTCTTTTCTGACAAAACCTCTAAAATTAGGAGTATTTTTCTTTACAGGAAATTCAGAAGTTTAACATTTTTCCTAATTATTCCCGATTGATAATTCTACCTTTGCACACTGTAAAACTTCAATAGTAACTCTTGTTAGCACTCTAAGTAAATATATAAAATAAAGCATTTTATTTACATGTATATTTCAAAAAACAATATCGCTGAAAAAAAATCTAGTTCATCGAAAATTGCAGTTTTACAACCACCATTTACGCAATGAAATATCAAACGTATTAAACATGGCAACAATTAATCTGTTATTAAGGACTGTTCTCAGATTTTTAATTAATTGACTCGTTTTCGAAATATCCCAGTTAATGACAAACATTTTGCTGAAAAATTTTCCGAGATCTTCGAAATTCTGAAAAAGAATTCTCAATATGCTCACTCCACCCCCTCCTTTGTTTTTTAGGGGGGGGGGAGGTGGAGTGAGGATATTGTAAATTCTTGTGAATTCTCCGCAAAATAAAATAGGATTTAATTAAAAAATGCAACTATTTCAATACATTCAGCCAGAAAAGAATCCTGACAGTAATTCATGTCAATGTCGTCATAAATCCCTCCCTCCCTCTTTTACTGATTAACAATCGCAATTGCGATCAAACTATTGATATCAATTAGCAATCATGATTACTTAAGTAAACCCAAATTACATATTTTAAAGACAATAGAAGTTTTGTTGAAAATATAAAAAAAAGCATGAATAAAAAAGCAAAACTAAATGTTATATCAAAAATACTTTATTGCTAAAACATCACAAATTAAAATACATGTCATAAACTATGTATATTAACTAGATTTATTGGCAGTTTGCAACTGTACCATTATTTTTCTATTCACCCTGGATATTTTGCCTCCTGTATCTCGATTTAAGTCAGCAAAGATTCTGAAAAATGAACTAAAGAAAGTTGTAATAAAATAATATGTAACTAGATATGCACTACAAAATTTACATGCCCTGTAGCAAGTCGTCTTGAAATATAAGCTCTAAAAAACCCTAATTCTCAACCTGTTACCCAGCATCAACGTTAACCAGTCTGATTCTCCATGACATTTATTGTTGGTCAAGGAAGAGCACCATCAACTATGCGTTACTCTTCCTGTGTCCCAATCATCATTGGAAGCCATGGAAAGTTATGGATTCTCTAAAACAGTGATTTTATAGAGTAGCAGAGTTTTAATACTTCTGCAATAAACTTTTTTATAGATCTCAGAACATTAAAGCCATATGGTGACTAGAAAAAAAAAAGTTCGCTAAACAAAAATATAATCAGTGTTATAAATAAATAAATATATATATATATATATATATTACAAATTAAAAAAATTTTCGCCAAAACTAACCTTTATACTATCTTAATTTTTTTATACCGTAATTTCGGGTGTATAAGCCGCAGATCAAACAATTCTTTTTCGACCCATAATTTTTTAAGAAACAAATGTAACTAGTTAGATCGCCGTAAATATTTGTCTTCTATCACTAAATAAGATTTCTGGGTCCAAAAAGAATTGTTTGATCCGCGGCTTATACACCCGAAATTACGGTAATAATATTCCGTACTTACTTCAAATTATTAAATTAAAATCTTGTTTCTAAATCTAATCTGTTAATCCTTATGCAGACGATATAAATTCTTAATTTGCCTTAAAAAACATTATTCCAGCATGCGTAAATTTAAAAAGATGGCTCTAAATTAAAAATATTCTTAATTAAAACTTTATTTCTTAATATTCCAAATAAAACTAATTTCTTCTATGTTTTTATCAACCCTTTTTAAGAAAGTCTTATTAAATTTATTCCAAAACCATACCTTTCAAAAAATATCATTATTTTATTTTATCTATTTATTTATTTTTCCTACGTCAACCTTTGATGTGAGCATATTAATAAATTCATTTCTTTTCTTTTTCTCTTAAAATTAATCATTTATAAAAATCGTCTGCCTAAGATATTTAAAATTCTGAGTCAATTATAAATTGGTTAAATAATATTTATTTTTAAATAAATTTATCGTTTGTGGAAAATAATCTCGTAGCTGGACAAGAATTCTGTTTACATAAAAGAATGATGGTTTGAGGTTACAGAATGTTCCAGAACTTTCTTTTTAGTTTAAAAAGGTGGAAGTCTCGAGATGAAGAAGAAGATTTCTTGGGTTGCTTCTTCGATGAGGACAGCTCGCTGAAATAATGATGGAATTTTTGCAAAAGGAGCTTTTCCTTCCTCATTATTACGAATTTAATAAATGAATTTACAGCAGCCCATGACTAATTATTGGATCTTCTACATTTATTTATTTATTTTGTTTTTTCCCTCGCTTGCCATGACTGTGTGTTTCTTTTTAACCAGTGGAAATAATTCGAGTTCTCCTTAAATCGTTACAACTAATCGAAAAGTCGGACAGGATTGTTATCTGAGCTGCCTTTTTAATGAATGATATTTAAAGAAAATTGCGATGGAACGAAGAAAAGCATGCTATCGCCGAAGTTTGATTGAAGGACAGTCTATATGGTATTTTCAGCTTACTAATGGAATGGGCTGTGGAACAAAATGATGATAGGTTTGTGAATCGCCGATAATTGACTTCTCCTGAATTTCTGAAGCTTGATATTTTGGTCATAATGATAAATTTTTGAGATATGGTGATTTCGAATTGGATTTAATAAGGAATAGAAGCGCCACGACGAACTGCCATTCATCTTGTTGCGGCCCAAATATGCGATCATTGACTTTAAGTATTATTGGTAGTGATGACAAGAAAATGAGAAAAAAAAAACTTGCAGGGACAACTGAACGTCGGTTGCTAATTGCCTGGATAATTTTCGGGGTTCTTGTCTCCCCTAGGATCCTCTTGCGAATTTCTTCTTATTAGTGAGTTATTTTTAGATGTATTTAATTATTTTGTGTATCCTTTTATTGTATTTGTGTAGATTATTTATTCTCTGTTTGTCAGGTTTATTTATTTGATTATTTATCTGTGAATCTTACTTACTTACCTATTTATGAGTATTTTTATTATCATTATTATGTGTTGAAGATTGAAGTATTTTTATTCTTAAGGACTTAATTGAGGAGTATGATGTTCTTAAGATATTTACTGTTACTTATTAAGACTATTATGATATTTCTATGCACGATTAAGGGCAAGTTTGTAATAATAAGGTATAACTATGATGTTTACAATTTCTATTTTATTAGATAAAATTTCTGGTTAATGTTAACAGCTAAATATAGTCACAATTTCACGATAATTTTGATTCAATTTTTTTTTAAATGGTGGGTAATGGTTTTGTGTGAGGCAATTAAAATGTATACAACATCAGTAGACAAAGCCCTCGAAATTGCGAAAGCGCGAACTCAGGAATTTCACCTTAAAAGTAAAAGGCTCTATGATCGAAATTTTGTCGAATGCCCATTAAAAATACAAGACTCTGTAATTTATGAAGAATTTAAATACCCTAACACTCGAAAATTAGAACCTACTTTCTCTGGACCATACAAAATTATAAGTAAACTTTCTGATGTAACTTATGAAATAGATAAATTTAATTATGAGACAGGACAGAATTCCGTTATTGTGCATGTTTCTAAATTAAGACCCTATTTTTCACCAGAAGATTTTAAAACTGTTTCATGAGCAACCCAAAAAACCAACAAAACCTCAGATACAATCACAACCACTGGATCAAACTAAAGTCAAGACATTAGATTAAGTTTTAATTCTTAGTCTTTAAATATTTTATCACCATAATTTTCAACATTACCAGGTATGTTCTTGGAGGCCTACAAGAATATTACTTGTTTTTGGGAGTTTTTGGGGTTAAATTGGGCTCCTTATGCAGGCATAAGGTGTACACTTTGATTGTAAAAGCTTTCAAATTGATGTTGATAAATTAATTTTAAGTGTATTTAAGTCTAACTATATTTACTCATGTATTTGACATTAGTATTATTCTATTTATTTAGCAGATATTTATGTTATAACAGTTATAAAATCTAATGATTCTACTCAAACCTATAACATAATATGTGATTTTCAGTGATTGTGAAAACTACAGATATTAAGAGTTTTTCAGAAAAGCACACTATTTTTATTTCTATTTCTCAATTAAGAATGACACCTTTTATTCCTATTGTATTTTATTATTAAAGTTTATAAACCATGTGTAGATAAAACATTATTCTACATTTGGCATTTGAAAACTTATAACCAAATTTGACAATTTTGTAAAAGAGTATCAGAGAGGAATTATTGTAAGGAAATACTGGTTGAGAGTCCATTTTCTAAATAGTTAGATTTAATTTTATTTGGATTTTGGAATTATTATGATTTTTTTTATTTATACTTTCGGCTAGCAAAAAATACTTTCTTATGCTATTAGAAGATAAGAAAATTATTTAGTTGCTATGTAATTATTTTTATCCTCAACCAATATTTTCCCTATCAATAATAAACAAATAGTGATATTTTCTTTTGATTATACTCTTGTTTTACTATTATTATTATTATTATGATTTCTATAATGAAGTTTAGTATTAATTATACTCTTATTGAAAAATATTAGGATATGGAGTCTTATTATACTATTACTTATTATTGTTGTTATTGTTATTATTTAAATTTTTCTATATTATTTATTATTGATATTGAGAGTGATGCTATTTATTATTGAAAAATTGATATATTACTGAAAGATGTTGGATCCAACATAACATTAAAACCAAAGATTAAACTAGGTTTGAAGATTTTTAATTAAAGAGACTGTATTCAGAGAACATTGGAAAAGACTCTTTTATATATACTATTGAAAGACTTGTTTCATTTAAAGGACTTATTTAAAATAAACTATGCATTAAGTCATTGTAATTATTTAAACTTCCATGAGAACGAATTTTTATTGTTTTTATTATATTTTTATCTCTTGCTTATTAATATTCATAACTTATTTACTGTTATTATATGTATTATCTCCTATGCACTTACAAATGGTAAGTGATGTTGTAACATTATTGTATTTCTTTCAGGGAAATGCTCCTACCTAAATTTAATTCAGAATTATTTTCTCTTAACTATTTTATTTTAATCGCTGATATTTTTTATATTGCGTTAATTTTCTTTTCTTCCATCTCTTGGCTTCCTGAGTTTGACAGTTTTATTCCAAAATTTAATTTTCTAAATTATTATATTTCTGTTGTCTGAACTTGTAGTTTTATTTAACTATCAATTTCATACAAAGCCTTGGGGAGGGGGGATAATATTACAAATTTAAAAATTTTTCGCCAAAACTAACCTTTATACTATCTTAATTTTTTTGTAATAATATTCCGTACTTACTTCAAATTATTAAATTAAAATCTTGTTTCTAAATCTAATCTGTTAATCCTTATGCAGACGATATAAATTCTTAATTTGCCTTAAAAAACATTATTCCAGTATGCGTAAATTTAAAAAGATGGCTCTAAATTAAAAATATTCTTAATTAAAACTTTATTTCTTAATATTCCAAATAAAACTAAATTCTTCTATGTTTTTATCAACCCTTTTTAAGAAAGTCTTATTAAATTTATTCCAAAACCATACCTTTCAAAAAATATCATTATTTTATTTTATCTATTTATTTATTTTTCCTACGTCAACCTTTGATGTGTGCATATTAATATATTCATTTCTTTTCTTTTTCTCTTAAAATTAATCATTTATAAAAATTGTCTGCCTAAGCTATTTAAAATTCTGAGTCAATTATAAATTGGTTAAATAATATTTTTTTTTAAATAAATTTATCGTTTGTGGAAAATAATCTCGTAGCTGGACAAGAATTCTGTTTACATAAAAGAATGATGGTTTGAGGTTACAGAATGTTCCAGAACTTTCTTTTTAGTTTAAAAAGGTGGAAGTCTCGAGATGAAGAAGAAGATTTCTTGGGTTGCTTCTTCGATGAGGACAGCTCGCTGAAATAATGATGGAATTTTTGCAAAAGGAGCTTTTCCTTCCTCATTATTACGAATTTAATAAATGAATTTACAGCAGCCCATGACTAATTATTGGATCTTCTACATTTATTTATTTATTTTGTTTTTTCCCTCGCTTGCCATGACTGTGTGTTTCTTTTTAACCAGTGGAAATAATTCGAGTTCCCCTTAAATCGTCACATATATATATATGTTTAGAAACTATTTAAAAATATTTAATTTTAAGTTTATTCAACAATAATTAAAAAGCCTCTAGGGAAAATAAATATATAAATCTAACCGTTTTCAGAAAACTAAATAGAAAAAAGTATGCTAAAAATGATCTCAAAATCTTAAAATTTGAATTAATTTCACAAGCTATTAACTATCTTGAAAATTTTTATAATCATTTCTGCAATCGTGGAAACTAATTTTATACATTTCGTAGAAAGTAATATATATATATATATATATATATATATTGGATTGCTAGCAAAACCCTCGGCTTTGCTCGCGTAATAATTGAAATTGTAATGAATAAATTTTAATATTACACTGCAATAGGCAAAAATGAGATTTAAATTAATGCAATACATTAAAACTAATTCTAAATAAAGAATAATTTATAGTGTGTTATGAAGCTTTATTTACGCTCATTTCAGTTTTCCTTAGATTTTATGTAAACCATTCTTAACTATTATTAACATTCTTAACCATTCATAGATTTTTAGATTTTGCATTTCATATGATTTTTTTTTTCTCTCGTGTATATTAAAAAAATGAAAGAAACGCAACTAACTCTCAATTTAAATATTTAAAAAAATAACTATAAACATGAATGTTAATTCTATGCAAAGAATATTAAATATACCTTAAGGAAGTAGTAAACAAAATTCTAGACCTTTATTTAAAGTATAAAAAACCTTTATACTTACTGAACAAGCAAGTTACAAATATGAACATAAAGAAAAATCAGTTTTATGTTTTCAATTGTATGGTTAGTTTGCGCTGGTTCTATTAACAAAATTTATAATACCTGGTGATATAGTTTTCATTTAGATAAAAATGAGATGTCGAAATATTCACAGTTAAAGAAGCTTTCAGTTAATAATAATAAAAAAATAAATCGTTATTTTGGTCCATTTCAAGCTACTGCGTCCCCATAACGTACTAAAACAAGTTAATCTGCTGCAAAATAAGACTGTTTATAAAGTGATAAATATTTAAATTTCTAGCCATAGCTATATTTTGTATTATTATGTATCATAGTAGTTTTAGGGTAAATAATATTTCATATAATATTCCGCCTAGTATTTTTCAATCGTATTTCATTTTGATATTTTGTACTCTGAATATTATATTTGCTTGTTACTGTATTGTTGAAAGATAATACTTTAATTTTACACAAAAATATTTTGTTTTATGCAGACAATGGAAATTACAGCAACGAAACAATCTTGCAATCGGACAGAGGAAGATGATGCAGCTGCAGCTGTCATAGTTTTAATATCATCGATTTCCGGAATTATAGGAAATGTGTTAGTAATACTATCTTATTTTCTAACAGAGTATCTCAGAAGCGAGCCAATCAATTTCTTGGTTATAAATTTGGCATTGGCTGATTTTCTAAATTGCTTCTGTATACAGATGCCGTGTATGGCCAATTTATATACAAAAGGATGGCACCTTCAAAAAGAACCTTGTAGGATCCATTCAGTAATAATGTGGTCAATAATGACAGTTTCAAAGTGGACTCTAGCTGCTATCAGTCTGGATCGAGCAATCGCTCTGAAAATTCCTCTCCGATACTCTACTATTGTGACTAAGTTCAAAATAAGGTAAAATATTTATGCTTTTAAATTTCTTTAATGTATTTCCCAATATTTGAAGAAAATATCATGACATCACGATACAGCCATGGAACCTTTGAATCTGTTTTAATTTTTTAATATTACTTACCCATCACATGTAGTATAGGGTAAACCTTGCAAATGTTTTTAAAAATTGAAAAAAAAAAATACACATTTCAGACAATGAAGATTCCATAAAAGATATTTGTTCTGATGAAATATCCATAAAAATTTTCGAATTTTTTCGTTTTAAGGAGTGAACATAAAAGGCAATACAAAAACATAAATATTTTCAGAAAGAGTGAAGTAGATCGGATGATTAGTTGTTGAAATATTTGTAATAATACTTTCCATATTCTTCGATTTTTCATGACCCTGTATTTGACTCAAATATCAATTCAATGATATATTTTAATTGGAAATAGAACGCTTAATCTAACGCAATAAATTGTTATTTAATATAATTATTCATTTTGCAGTTATAAAGATGCTTCTTTTACGCAAATCTCTGTTACATGGTATTATTTTCATATCTTTTAGTACGAATATTTATGATGGTAATGATTACGAGGCTTTCCAACGGCTAGTTTATTAATCATTTTCTGGTTCTTAATAATGATAGAACAGCACGGAAATTATTCATTAGAATCATTTGAAATTTATTAAATGTAAGCATTGAAGAAATTTTAAGAATCATTTCAAATTTTATAAAAAAAAAACTTAAAACAAAATATTAATACCAATTTTCTTCATTCAATTAAATCCTATCACTTAATTAACTCGATGATAGCCCATCATGATAATGATTTTAGGTATCCATAGTTGGTCGTCCTAATTAAAATAGAGTGATATTATTTCTGTTTTATTGAATTTCTTATTCATGGCGGTTATAATTAAAACTACCCTGGTATACCCACCAGTATAGTACTAGTATAGGATCTTGCAATCATTTTGAAAAAAAAGACGGGTTTACACGTTTCAGACACTGGAGTTTACGAAAAACACATTTAAAAAAAAAAAAACAATTTTCCGCCTATCTCTTTGTGTGTCTGTAAATGCTCTATCTCCAGTACAAATTGAGATAGGGCCTTAAATTTTTGTGTATATTTAGTATGTGTAAAGCCTATTTAATGTCAGCAACCTCGATTGTCCGGAAATATTTCTCTCGGACTCTCGAAATATTCGCGATGATGAAAGGTACATAAAAATTTTCGAAATTTTTTATTTTAATGAATGGGTGTAAAAGGCGATAAAAAAAACATAAATGTTGCATAAAGAGTGAAGTCGATCGAAGAAACAGTTGCTGAGGTATTTGTAATAATATTCTTCACATTCGTCGATTTTTATGACTCTGTATTTCATTCAAATTTCAATTCAAATATGTATTTTAATTGGAAATGAGGCGCTTAATCGAACGCACTAATTTGTTATTTAATATAATTATTAGTTTTGGAGTTATGAGGATGTTTCTTTTACGCAATATGGTATTACTTGATTAAGCCATCGATCAAAAATCTATTACCAAACTGTAAGATTAAAATTAAGCCAAATTACCAAGATTAATCAAGATTAACTGTAAGCGAATAATGGCTTATAGAAAATGTCACATTCACATGACATTAAACACGTTACATGTGTTTGTTACGTTATCAAGTGATTTTTCTTCAATGTCTTATTTGTAGTATTATTAATCTTTTACTAATTTGCTTGTTATTTTGAAAAAAAAATGCCAATTTGTATAATTTACTAGTAGTTTGGTTATTTATATTATATGCCGAAATTGATAGACGGGATAAACAAGTAGTACCCGCAATTTCATAATAGAGCAATGCTATGTATTAAAAATATTTAAATATATGTTTAAATTTCATTTTAGAATTGCGATGAATTTTATAAGTAGTTTTCACATGTTTTTTTTTTTTTTTTTTTTTTTTTTTTTTTTTAATATTTTATAGTATGTATATGTAAGTATTACGGTGGCCCCAAACCACTAGAAATCAATAGTCTTTAGAAATCTATTTTACCTTCGCAGAAGCATACTATTTTCGATTTCTATTAATAAAATCTGCCATAACTTCGTATCAAATGATCGTGACATTTCCGGATGTTGCCACATGATTCAGGAATCAAAAATACATAATAAAAATAACTTAATTGATTTGCTTAAAGTTTTTAAGATTCTCTGCGTTAAAAATGCTCCTCCCCCAAACATGAATAACTGAATATTTAATATGTGAATTATCAGTTGCTATCTAAGCGTAGAACCAACATTGTGAAAAGGCCCAAGCCGGGGATCGAACCCGGAACCCTTGGAATAACACTCCAACATTTAAGCTATGAGGACGATGCCCAACTTGGAAATTCTCTCTCCTATTTTATTGGTAAGGCTGAACTGAAGCACAAGATCGAATCGTCTTCATGAGCACAAAATCTTGAAGCGTAACATGATATACAAATAAACCCAGCATCGGTGAATTCAATTAATTGTCAGCAGTGAAAATACGCTTGAAATTATTGAATATTTAATATTTGAATTATCATTTGCCATCTAAGCATAGAACCAGCATTGTGAAAAATGTCTACGCCAGGAATCGAATCCGGAACCCTTTAAATAGTGCTCCAAGTACTCTACCATTTAAGCTACGAGGACGATGCTTAGATTGGCATAAGGAGTGAAAAATACCAGTCTGCGTATCGTCCTCGTAGCTTAAATGGTAGAACGATTGGAGGGCTATTCCAAGGGTTTCGGGTTCGATCCAAGGTTTGGACATTTTTCACAATGTTCATTCTACGCTTAGATAGCAAATCATAGATGCAAATTTCTTGTTTATTTAAAAATTTTGTAAAATGCTTTAAACACTCATTGCCACCATTAACGGCTTTATATGAAGAATTTTAATTTCTGAATTGTAAATTATTTATGATGTGATCTTAAAAATATTTACAATTTAAAGATGTAAATTATTTGGTAATATGATCATCGGATTTTCATGTTTATATTTTCATTTGTTTATAAACCATATACAAAATACTGTTACATTTTTATCTTACAGTCAGTAGTGTATATTTTCTTTCTTTCTTTCTTTTTTTTATTGACCGAAAAAAAATGTCTTATGTATTTATTCTTCTTTTAAATCTTTTTCTTTAATAGGTTCATCGTTATTTGTATATGGATATATAGTGCAACAGTTTCAGGTCTTCTTGTTGATGTTAACATGGTGTCCTATGAAAATTGGGAACTTATGTGCTCACCGAAGTGGACGAAAGATAATTATACTCATTCTTATTTTGCTGCTGTCTTATGCTTCTGGTTACCATCCACAATATTGTTTTTAAGTAATGTTTTTGTTATTCATACAGTGAGACGTTTACGATCGGCTTCTCAAAATGGAAATTCCGGGGAAGAAAATGGAACTAATTCAGAGAACATTATAGGGAAGTACACTGATACTTTGCGGTGTTTTTACGTTTTGCATGTTGTCTATTTCGGTTTTGGTGCTCCGTATTTTCTGGGCAAATTTAGTTACGTCAGCAAAGAAGGTGGTCTTTTTAAAGATAGCATCATGATGCTTTTTATGTTGATGATGTTTATTACATCTGCCATAAATCCTTTCATATATACGTCGTTGAGAAAAGAAAACCGAACGGCAATGACTAAAACTATTAAAATGTTATCTGCTAAGAAAAACAAAATTTTCTCTACAGTGGGTATAATGTTAAGAAAAATTAATTCTGTTTGTAAAATGAGTGATAAAAAATAGCACATAAGAATGATAAAATATTTACGTATTTACGTAAAGTTACTCCATAAGACTGGTCGCAGCATTGCTGTCTCCAACTTTATGGAGTAATTTAACTGATATACAGGGTGTCCAGTAAATAAGACTCCGATTTCAAAAGTAAATTTATTAAAAATAAAAATCAATACGGTAAACGCATTGTTTATTAGATAAGCAGTTAAAATCTTCAGTTTTTCAGAAATTTTCAGTTATCAGAAGTTTCGAACGATGAATATTTTTTTAAAAATTGTATTCTGATTGCAAAGAATGCTTGATTTGACAGTTTTCTTGTTTTAGATTGCTCGCAGAGAAATATGTTTTCGGCTTACAGTGTCATATTTTTATAATTTTTGGAATTTTAATTTCTGAAATTTCAAAATTCTAGAAATTTAGATCAAAAAATCGTTAAAGTATGGCACTGCCAAACACATGGTCTCTGCAAGCAATCTAAAACAAGAAAACTGTCAAATCAAGCATTCTTAGCAATCAGAATACAATTTTTTAAAAAATATTCACCATTCGAAACTTCTGCATCAGATTTTTACAACTTACCTAATAAACAAACCGTTTACCACATATTTCTATCGATCTTTGTTTTTGAGAAATTTAATTTTGAAATCGGAGTTTTATTTGTTGGATACCCTGTACCTGCTGCGGTGATAAACGTTAATGCAGCTTTAAAATAAAAGATAAAATTATCGCATAATGAACTGTGCAAACACAGTTTGAATTATGCTGCCAGTGATTATCATTTTTCGAGATTTTATTGTAGCGCCAGTCATTTTCCAGTTATATTCAGGGTTTTAAATATTACTCAAAAATCTCGTGTGTACAATAAAGAAATAATTGACCAATAAAGAAGACTTGGTGTCTCATTTAAAAACAAATCATAGATGTTTCGTTTTTGTTGTATGCACAATATAACTACAATGAAATCTGTCTAAGCCGGAAATCTGTCTAAGGAGGAAACATTTCAGACTCCCATATATTTAAACATAGATATTTCCGAGAAATCTGTCTAAGACGTAAAGAATCGGTGTAACGCCGAAACGGATATTCAATTTGGGTCCCAGATAGCAAAATTACTGTTTAAGACGGAAGAAAATTTTCTTGCGAAATATAAATTGAAAGAAATATTTTTATTATAATGGAATATATTGTCTAGTCGCAGTCGCAGAGGTTAATAAAAGGCGTCACTGATTGCTAAGCAGTTTGAGAATGATTTTATTATTGCATATGACTGGGAACTGTTGAAAAAAGGGGTCACGGTATTTTTGACAAGTTCATTCTTAGGTTACAATAAGATAAGCGAATCTGTTTAAAATGGAAGGATTACAACATTGACACCGTATGGAAAATTTCAGCACCCTTTCATGGTCTTCCGAAATAGTTTTGCTCCTGGTTAGCTGCTAATTTTATTTGTCCTATAATACAACGAGGGTTGATTTTTTCCTAGAATTTCAGACAAAAAGAATATTGCTACAACTTTCAGAAATATCTACAAGTTTTTTCAATACTTGATGATAATGCTGTTTACAAAAGTGTAAATAATTTTAGTTTGTTTTAGTTCAAGTCAGTAAGTGTCGTCGTTGTCGTATAAACTCGCAGATTATAAAGAGAAGATTTGTTGTATAATTTAAATGGTTATTCCTAAATGAATAGTAAATCAAAAACACCAAATACTTTATCCTTAAAAGTCAACGTTGCTATTATTAAATTCAAAGAACAAAATATCTCAGTTAAAAGTTTATATAAAAAGTTCAAATGTGGAAAGACTCAAATCGATAATACTATCAAAAAGAAGGATAGACTTCGTAAAGAATTTGAAAAGGGGGGAGACTGCACCGGCAAACTTAAAAGGCAAGTTGACAACAAAAACATTGATAAGCTAACATGGGAAAGGTTTTCCAATGCCAGAGCAAAACATTCTCCTATAACAGGAATTTTACTTCGGAAAAAGGCAAAATAAATCGCTAAAGAAATTGAGAAAAAAGCTTTTAAAGTATCAAATGGCTAGTTGATAAGTTTCAGAGCTCGATATAATATGTTATTGAAACAAATATGTGGCGAATAAAAGAATTTCTGGATTCTGGTGACGAAAAATGGATGGACAGAATTACTACATTAATAGATGGTTATGCTTAAAGGGATATTTTTAATTGCGACGAAACTGGACTATTTTTGGGAAGAACTGCCTACGAAAACTGACTAAAAAAGCAAAAGCATGTTTTGATGGAAAAGAACTCTAAAGAACACTTGCTTTTGCTTCTCTACTGCAATATGAAAGGAGAAATGGAAAAGACATTAGTAATCAGAAAATCGTGGAAACCAAGATGTATAAATAACATTCATTATAAGTTTACCGGTTATCTCAATATCTCAAAGGAAAGTGTGGAATACATCAGTAATCATGGAAGAATGGTTGAAGTTGTTTAATAGAAAAATGCAAAGAGATAACCGCCAAGTGTTATTGTTTTTAGACAATGCACCTTGACATCCCAAAATAGAGTTAACAAATGTGAAACTACAGTTTCTTCCAGCGAATGCCTCATCTAGAACTCAGATTTTGGATCAAAGAATTATCAAAACTTTAAACACTGTCTGCAAAAAATATTTCCTTCGATCAATTTTCGCTGCAATGGGAACAGCAAAGTCAGCATACGAACTAGCTAAGACCGTAACCGTTTTAGATGCAATTAAGTGGATTGACAGTGTCTCTAAAGAAATTACGCCCAATGCAATAATAAAGTGCTTTAAGAAATTGGGGTTCAGTTTCGACACCGAAGAAATTTCAGATAGTGTTAATATTGAAAATGAAGAGCTTCAAGACCTTATGAATAACATCAGCGCTTTATTCCAGATGGACAAGGACATACAAATGTTATTGAATGCATACATGACGATGATAAATTTACTATGAGTGATTATAATGATCGAGTGAATTTTCTCATAGCGCAAAAGCTAGAGGACAACAGTGGGAGTAGAACTGATGAAGTCAAAGACGGATTGACAAGCATTAAGTCATATCAAGAAACTTTTAAGAATCTAAAGCTTTTACAGAATTTTTACATAGAGAGAAACAGTTTTGAAATGATACCAATGTTAACTGAAATGCATTGCACTATGAAAAAAGAAGCCATTAAGAAAAAATAAGCAAACAATATTAGATTTTTTTTTTCTAAATAAGTTTAAGACAACATAATGTTAAGGCACCTGTATATAATAAATATAATTAGTAAATATGATTTCATTTCCACTAAAATCTATAATTTTGATTAATACTAGAATGTATATGTATTATCAATTTGCATTGTAAATTATTATTACAATAAATTTATAAAAATATGTAAAGATTTCATGTCTATTCAATTAAAAAAAAATAAACATACAAAACATAAATATTCAGTTCTTAACGTTAGTCTTAACTTTTATCCAAAGAAATATTTAATACTCTGTCAACGTGATGTCTATAGAGTTTTTCTGTCCAAGCCGGAAATCTGTCTAAGCCGGAATTTTACTTTAGTCCCAAGGAATTCCGCTTTAGACAGATTTCACTGTATATAGACAACTACACTGATACTTTGCGGTGTTTTTGCGTTTGCAACTAGGCTATTTCGGTTTTGCGGCTCCGTATTTCCTCGGCTAATTTAGTTGCGTCAGTAAAGAATGTGGTCTTTTTAAAGATAGCATCATGATGCTTTTTATGCTGATGATGTTTATTACGTCTACCATAAATCCTTTCATATACACGCTGAGAAAAAAAAAACCGAACGGCAATGACTAAAACTATTAAAATGTCATCTGCTAAGAAAAAGAAAATTTTCTTTACAGTGTGTATAATGTTAAGAAAGATTACTTCTTTTTATAAAATGAGTGATAAAAAATAGCGCATAAGTACAGTAAAATACTTACAAGAAAGGTCTCCATACGGAAATACTTCAGAAAATATGAAAAAAATTACAGTATAATCTTCTCATGAGGATATATATGTTTATAAAAAAAATCAGTGGAACCTCCGTACTACGTCCGTAAAAAAATAAGGAACTTTTCGTTATCTGGCGATTATTCATTGTTTGGCGATGGAATGTAATTTCAAAAAATGTTTTTTTTTAATTTCAAAAACACTTTAAGGGAAAAAAAATTTCATGTTGGACTCGTTTAAATAGATTTAATTTAAATAACTTTAGTTTTTCAATTTTAGAATTTTTAAATATAATTCTGTTATATCGATATTTATGTATATTTATATTCAAATTTAACCATGAAAATTTGCGATTTAAAATGAAATCGATAATTTAAATTGTTTCAAGCTCAAAGTTTATTTGAACATTGCCCATTCAATTTCGTTGCTATGGAAGCATATGGCTTTTATTTTTGAATACGCTTAAATGTATGGAAATAAACTCTCACAAAATAAATATTTTATATATGGAAATATTTTTTCCAGTGATAAGTTAAATAACAAGCAACATATATATGCGTATATATATATATATATATATATATATATATATATTAAAATCTCTCATTGTTTTTATTTAAATTCATAAAATACACGCATAAAATCCACCAGTTTTCAATTGCATTAAACTCGTTTGCTTCTGACGAGGAAAACTGCTGCTCGCCAAATCGCGTGACGCTTTCGCCTTTTACTCCAAATTTTCGAAAGTATCTTAGTTTTTTATTGACTTCCTACTGTAATCCCGTTAATTTTGGCTGATCCTTTATTACATACATAAGTAGTAAAAAAAAATAATAAGTATGACCAGTATGGAGACCTATCTTCTTAGCGCAACGTTACTCCATAAGACTGGTCGCAGCATTGTTGTATCCAACTTTATGGAGTAATTTAACTGACATACCTACTGCAGTGATAAAAATTAATACAGTGGGGAAATGAGAGATAAAAGTAGCGCATAATGAACTGTGCAAATACAAATTTCCATGGTATGAATTATGTAGCCAATCATTATCATCATTTTAGAGATTATTGTAAAGTCAGTCATAACATTTTCCAGTTTTTTCTTGAATTTTAATATTAATCGAAAAGATTGTGTGTACAATAAAGAAATAATTGACCAATAAAGAAATTTGGTATTTCAATTGCAAACAAACCATGGACGTTTAATTTTTATTGATGGCACAATATAATGATTAATCAGGATGTCGAGTGTTGAGGGTCAAGCACAGTAAAAAAATCATGCGTTAAGCATGATTATGAAGCACTTCTTGAAATCTTTAACAAAACTTCGTTATTCAGGGAAATGACGTATTACTGTTCATATCCAAATATATATTCCAATACTTTCGGAGAGCCCTGTATTTGATCAGTCGGTTAATTTCTGGACTATCTAATGGTAAAATTTGGTTTAACAAGAAAATGCCTAACTGGTTGAAATTCTCCTTTCAGCAGTTTATACTAATAGATGGAAACATACTTCAACACTTTTGTTTAACCCTGTAAAATACATAATACCTTCAATAAACGAAAGTATTTTGCTAAATTTTAGTTTATAAATAAATTATCTTTAAACTACTTAAATGAAATTTTCAGAAAATATCATCCAAAGGCGACCATGTATTCAGTTCTTTGCGTGACCCTGTATATCATTTTATCTATATTCTAGAAACATTTATTAGTAAATTAAATGAAATTCATCGTAAAAAAGGCATAATATTTTTAAAATCCACCTTTAAGTAAATTACGCTCATATTCAGTAAAGTTTTCGAGATCTTTGAGTATCTAAATTGTGTAACAATTAGCATATATATAATCCATATCATATGGACACATCTAGTGAAACTTAAAAGCGTATATCATAATTTAAAATGCATTTCATCCATCTAACAGCCATATTCCATAATATACAGGACTTCGGATAGAATATACTATTTGAAATCTTTTGTGTGTCCCTGTAAATGCTATGCACTACGTATTATGCATGAAATAACTCATATTAATCCTCAGTAAGGTATATCAATTTGATTATATATGAAATCGTTTACAATAATTAAAATATGTCGCAAACGATTTTCCCCCTTTATTATTATAAATTGGAATTCTTTTATGATGGCCCTGTAAATGGATAATAAGTATTCTTTTCGCTGCATACCTTACAAAATGCATATTTTAATGCACTTTGTAGATGATATAAATTTGAAGAAATTTGACAAGGTGTAACATCTTTAAATATCAATTGAAACGATTTTTCTCCATAAGCCGTAATGTAATAGAAAACTTTTGACTGTCCCTGTAAATAAAGTAATCATGGCAGGAACTTAACTTTCAATAGGGTTCGGTCTCGAGTAAACGTTACTAAAGTTCAAAAATTTCATGACAATCCGAGTATATTTACGAGAGTTAGAGCGCGGACAGACGGCCATACGGCCAGAGAAATAGAATGCATAAGAACTTTTCAACTTTGTTGGAAAGTGCTAATAATCATGGCAGAAACTTAATTTTCAATAGGGTTTGTGCTCGGGTAAATGTTACTAACGTTCAAAAATTTCATAACAATCCGAGTATATTTACGAGAGTTAGAACGCAGACAGACGGCCATATGGCCAGACAAACCGAATGCATTAGCACATTTCAACTTTGTTGGAAAGTGTTAAAAATACTAAATACTAATATTTTCTTGAAGAGATTCTACTTCCTCAATGCCTTTAGATTGTTTAAATTATTTTATAAGAAAATATTGGTTTCTCTTTATTTGACAGTGTTTTTCACTGACCACTCGGCCATCCTGTTAATGGTTTTAATTCTTCAGTTACCAGATAGGATTTACAAAAACAATACATACTTTTTTTTCATATTTTTATTTATTTATCTAAATTTAAAAAGACACACTAAAGTGCTAAGCAGTTAGATATGGGTTCTTTTGTGGAAAAGGGTGGGATGCTGACTCATTTCAGACCATAAGCCTTTGCTCTCTATGTTATGTATGGTTGGAAATATCATTAGTCTTATAAGCAACTATTAAAAATTACGTGATGTGAAAAGTCTGCGATTAAGATCCATTAGATTAAAGACAAATAATGGATTGCAAGCTAGATTCAGTGTGATAAAAATCTACGCAGCAAGTTTTTTCTTCTGAAATATAACAATGCAAATATTTTATACACTGTGTAAATACACTGACAGTGAAAAAACAAATTTTTTTTATTAAATACATTGGATTTTTTAATCACAAGATTTTAAGAGCTTCACGTTTTATATAAACATTTTACAACACACAATTTATATTGCTTGAGAGATGGGTTATAAAAATTAAAATAAGTAACATTGACGTGTTTTGTCTCCAAAGAACCATAATCTTAATAAGAATAATATACAAAGGTCTGATGGTCAATGCAAATGACACGGAACAATGAGATGTAAACAAAAATTACGCACGCTTTTGTAAAAAATAAATTAAAAATAGATCATGATCTAAAATTAATTTCGAACTTGGTTCATGTCACTCTAGCTTTCATTAGAAATTTAAACTAAATTAACTAAGTTATGGTTAAAGATAATGAATAAATTTCCCATGAAAGCTTGAAAGGATGAACCAAGTTGGAAATTAATTTTAGATCATGACCTATTTTTAATTTTTTTTTTAATAAACAATTTTATTTTACTTGAGAGAGGTGTAACAAAAATTAAAAACAAATATTATTGACATGTTTCGATTCCAGTATAATAAGAACCATAATCATAATAAAATAAAAATACAAATCGTTTCACGTTCAATACAAACGGCACGTGACAATGAGATGTAAAGCGAAAACCACGCACTCTATTGTAAAAACAATAAATTAAATATAGACCATGGTAAAAAGTAATTTCCAACATGGTTCATCCTATTCAAGCTTTCACGAGGAATTTATTCATAAACTCTAGAAATAATAAAAGAAAAATTCTCATTGCAAACAAAATTTTTACGCGTATAAATTTCAATAGAATCCCTTATAATGAATTTACGTATATCCATTATATACCTCCATCTATTACATCATCCACCCACCCACTAAGCGTTTTTCCGTATCTTTAATTTGGCTATATTTTCCTTTAAATTTGCCCGGTTTCTGATTTTTCTCCTTTTTTATTCTTTTTTCTATTTAGAATCTAGGGCATACGGGTATTAAATAAATACTTTTGACGCTATTCGTGGTCGCTTAGCAGCTACAGCTCTTCGCGCAAGAGAGTCATACTGTTCGGGACGTAGATAGAGGTCGTGACGAGGAAGGGTCACTCACCACGGCGGATTTGGTGCAATCCATGGGTGGATGGATTTACGTACTATTACAAAAATACCATGTTTTTAAACATACATCTATTTGTTTACTTATAAAAAGAAAGTTTCACTCACCCTTGGGATAAAATTTTGCCTTTACTTGAAATGTTTTGAAAAATTATTATAAAATATTTTGTTTTATTTTTTTGACAAAATGTTACAACATAATAAAATATAGCAGATTTTGTTTGTAAAAAGTAAAAAAAAAAAAAAAAAATTAACGAATGTTAGATATTTTATACATGAGGAGGTGGGAGAGGGAGGAGATAAAGAAGCTCAAATTTCAAATATACTGAGAATTTAGATAAACAATTATATTTTTATTATTACGATAATAACGTATCACCGAGAGAATATTAATTTTTTATAAAATTTTCAAAAGTATTACTCTCTACGTAATAGAGAGAGGCAAAAGAACGAAGGGGGAACGAAAATTTTGGAAATAATTTAATTAATGAATTGTATAATATATTATTAATTCATTTTAAATACAAGTAACAAAAACTTTAAAAATTTCAGACATTTTTAAAATTTTCTATGTTGCAGAGGTTCTATGCTGTAGCGATTTCGCGTTTGTGCATGTGGGGAGAAGAAGGGAAAAATTCCGAAGAATGTAGGGAGTGGGGGGGGGGGGGAGAGGCAAAATTTAAATTTTTATTTTGATTACGTATGCTTTTTATTGATTGCTTGCATCCTTTATTGATACTTGTTACTCCGCAATAGCATTACCAAGATAGAAAAAAAATAAGATTTCAAACTATGTAGTTTGAGTAACTGTAAAAAAAAATATTCATGAGGTTACAAAAACTTTTTTAGTAAATTTGTATTACACAGAATTTTTTAGTAACCATTACTCACAGTACAAATAGTAACCATTCCAAACTTTTTTTTTGCAAGTGAAACAAATATTTCTTTTTCAACTGAACAAAAGAATTTTTTGTATAACTAACTTAAAATTTTTTAGTATAAGCCACCAAGCAAATTTTAGTAAGAGCTACAAAATTATTTTTTGTAACCATTACTCACAGATTCTTAGTAACTATTCCAAACGCAATTTTAGCAAGTGAACATTTATTTTGTAAATTGTTTAAATGAATTTTTCGTATAAAAAAACTTAAAACATTTTAGCGAGAACTACCAAATGAGTTTTGATGTTGACGTGCGCCCGAAGGGCAGGTGCTTCCTTTGAACTGCATTCAGTGGGTAAGAACAGAGACTGCTGCAGAGGAAGATTTTCGGCAAAGCCTCAATAGATGGCAGCATCAAACATGCTCAATTTTGATATGTTTCGGAAGATAAAGGAAAGTCTTGAGATCATTACCGAAGAATGATCGATCTTGAGATCATACAGACTGACTGCTACGACAAGATTTTCATAAGCCTTTTACTTAACGAGTACTTACACACACCCATACATGGGCGTCTTTGGTGATGTCGAGCATCGAACCCGGGACCTTTCAGCCTGGAGTTCGGTGCTATGACCACTAGGCTATCACGGCCACACCAAGCGAGCTTTAGTAATAGCTATTAAAAATATAAAACTATTAACTCTATTCGTTGCTAGCTTTTCTCTAGTAATTCTTACAGATTTTCTTGTAACTGAGTAATATTACAAAAAAAAAAATTGTAATTGCAAGGATTACTGAGAGAAACTAATTTTTTTAGTAGATCGACCCTTTTTTTTACAGTGTAGGGAAGATAAAAATTTCAGGGGTGGCAGAATTAGATGATCTGCTTTAATAAAAGAAAGTCGATATTATAAAAGTCAGACGTATATGAGCGTAAGGCATACGTCATTTTGGAAATGGCAACAGTTTGAAATTTGAAATGAAATTTCTATTTTGTAATTTTTGCTATTACAAATTTTTAAACATCTAAACAACTTCACATTGTTTTATAAGAGAAAGTATCCACTTTTAAATGCAGTTTATTTTAAAACTGTATCTTAATTTGTTTTTGAGGTATTAATTCTTTTGTAGTTTTTAATACCATTTTTGTAATTACGGCAACAGAATTACACAATTTCTATTAAAAGTAAAGTAAAAAAGCTGTAGATTACTATATCTTTTTGCTGTTATTTTCTCATAAAAAGTGAAAAAAAATTTTAATTAAATTACGTGCTATATTAAAAATATCATCAGTTATAAAAACGGGGAATTTTGGTTCTATTTCATTTTTATTTATCTATTAATGATTTTTAGTTTATTACAAACTTATTTTACACAGGATCAGACAGTTTTCTGTATAAGACTGTATTTTAAAGAAGAGTTGTGAGGCTTATTTTTTCCGCTTTTACTCTTTTTCTATGAAGTAGCTGAAATAATGCAAATTTATCAATTCGTGTATAAAATCACTTCCGAATTATGCAGAAATATAAATGACTGATTTCCGATAAAAACATATGCATCGTTAGATACCTAATTTGTTTCTGTATTGACGACCTTGCACTTTTGCTGCTTTTGTGTGACAATGACGTCATATGTACACTTTTGAATACATGTTATTTAAAAGTATATCCTAATACAAAAATGTTTTAGCTGCTTCAAATGACTTACTTTTATTGAGAAAAAGTGTATATTTTAATTCTTAAAAAAGGAATAGATTCTTTTTGAAGTGTGACATTTTAACTCTAGCTGCTTTGAAAAACTTTCCAAGTGAAAATACATTACCTTTGAAAATAACATAATCAAAATCACACACTAATAAAACGCAATGTTTCACAAAATTTTAGAGTGTCTTTATAGAAGAACAGTGACATACAGTGTGCTTATATGGTGTGATCGGAAGTCTTTGTTCACAAAATAGTGATTTATGTTACAGAACGTGATAATTTTCGACTGGATAAATTCACTTCGCCGAGTTAGACAAGCAAATAAAGAAGAACTTCGTAATAATTTGAAAACAAGACTTTTAAAATAGCTTTTTTACATTATGTAAGTATTTTCTATCATATTTATTGCATGCAGATTATTTCAGAAAATTTCTTTTACTGTTAAAAGAATATAGATAGTTCAGCATCTGTTTCCAGCTAATTACAATCAAGGCTTCAAATCATGAATTAAAATGATTTTAAAATGAACAAATTAAAATACCAAATTTAAAAAAAGGATAGGGATATGAGAGGTACTTATTCAATTTTTCTGTTTTTCAATTTTTCAGCATATGAGCCTTAATTTATGACTGTAACGAAATAACTGATCTTTGTTACATTTTATTGCTTACATATACGATTAAAGATTAATTTTAACAATTTTTACAATTAAATTTTATAGAAACCGTATTTTGTTACACCTTTAAACGTCCGTCTCATGTTTTTCCCTCACACAATAATTGAATTTGAAAGCTAATTAAATACAAATTTGATATTAATGTTGAATTTTTTTGAATTGCATAAGAAATAAACATGTAAGTTTATAAAAAAAATCCTTATATCAATACATATTATAGCAATTATTTTATGAATCGTGAAACACGCGGACATTAAATATGCACTATGCTTAAAGAGTTAATTTTAGATTAAATATCATTTGTTTAAAAGCTATACTAACAAATATAAGGTGCAATTTTTATTGGACCTAATTTTGTAGATTTACCATAAATCAATGTAACTGTTCCTATATAAACATTTTCTATCGTCGAAATTCGATGGGTTCTACAGTGTATTAATAATGTAAAAAAAAAAAAAAAAAAAAAAAAAAAATCTTGTAAAAAAAGAAAGTTAAAATTTAATAAATTTCATCCACTTTTGCCTCCCAAACTTCTCCTTGGGGATCCCCAATTAAATTTAGTTTAAATTAACCTTGTAATATCATTTAGAATTCTCTAAAATGAAAATTGAATCATATACATCCACTGCGAATGCCGAAAACGATTTTTGCCCACTTGATCGCTATTTGGGACCACTGTGCGCCTGGTTAATTATAGGTGCAGCCATTTTATATGATTTTTTAAAAAAATACTTCTTACATTTATCAAAATTTTTGAACCCAAATTTCTTTTAATAAAATAAAATAAAATAAAAAAATAAGATATGACAGCTATATATATCTTACTCATTTCAATGTACATTTTTAGTTTTCATATTTCTTCAACCCTGTTAGTTTATTTGAATAATTCATGAGCTCAGATTCAAAAGAGTTTCTTCAATCGATATTTCGATGTTTTGGGTTGACTGTCTGCTCGAATAAAAATTATTTCTCATGAATAACAGATAGGGAGTTATATATGTAAACAAGAAAAAAAATCAATTCAAATTTTTCTAATTTTTAGCTATTTGTTAAAATGTCTTATGAAGACGAATGTTACATTTAAAATTACACAAAATATGTGTTAATACAGGGTGTCCAGCAAATAACACCCTGATTTCAAAATTAAATTTCTCAAAAACAAAGATCGATTTCTGTATAAGAATTGTACAGCTTACCTAATGGAAAAACCGTTTACCGCATATTACTATCGATCTTTGTTTTTGAGAAATTTGCTGGACACACTGTATATAATATTCTATTGAATGCGATATTTGGTGTTCGATATAGGTTTATATTTAAATTAAGACCAATAATCTTGATCTGCTTTTTTTTCATTTTTAACTGTTGCCTTGTACTTTACAATTTCAATTTCAATTTATACTGTTAAATTACGTTTAATCTATCAAACTATTATTAAATTATATAATTTTAGGGATAATTTACGTATTTTATCAATAATTAAGCAAAAAAAGGGACATTTGTTAATTTTCCATGTTTTTTTATGATTTATATGTAGGATTTGAATTCAAGTATAATTTATTTTCCTTAAGATGAGCGCGATCCCCAAATTAACTGACTCGCTTGTATATGTTTTTTATTATCCCTCATTTGAAAGCACGCATTATGAAAATTGACGAGAACAAGCGTAGAAGCTAATTTTGAAAATTAGAGAAAGGCGGTACATTAATTTTTATTTTGCATGAAGTATCGATATATAAAATGTTAAACAAAAAGTCACAGTTAGGCCTAATTGCATTATTATAAGGAAAAAATATTATATTTTTGAGGTATCAAATTTAACCCTGCTGTACTGTTCGGTTCTATTTGACCCAAAAATTTTATTGTTCACTTATAAAAAAAATTACCGCAGAGATATTTCCATGAAACTTTTTGACTTTTTTCATTAGTAATATAACTATATATTCCTAGAAGTATTTACGTTTATTTATATTTCCAAGAGATATTTTTTAACTTAGTCCTAATGTACTGTTCGGGTCATATTGACCCGAGTAAAAAAATAATTTTATCATGCACTTTTAATTTTGTTTGGAATCATTTAATAAAAATAATTACTGCAACGTATCTATTTCGAAATCTGTTTCGTTGGCACAGGTGTTAGAACACGTGACAGGAGAGTAAAGTCAAATGTTGATATCATTGGCGGAAGGAAAAAAAAATGCACCTGTTAGTAGCGTTTTTTTTTCTTGCTGTATTTCAATTTCTAATAATCTGAAGAACAGTTGTATCTCTGAATATTAGTGAAAAAATGGCGAATCGTAGAAATTTGAGCGACGCTGATATTGCTAAATTAATGGAAGTCTCTGGTAGCGAAGAAGAAAATGCGTCTGAGTATGAAAATCATAGAAGTGAGGAAATTGAAAGTAAAAGTTCTGACAACGATTTTGATATTGATATTGAAAAGACGCACACTATACAGAGTATTCAGTCTAAGAATCGTGAAATAGTATGGAAATTGAATCCCCTTCTTCATTCTGGTCGATTAACGTCTGCTAATATTTTAAAAACTACTCCAAATGTCACATGCAACGACAAGGATAATTGACATAAAAAGCGCATTTGCGACAGTATTCAATTCTACAATCGAGAACGAAATCATAAAAATGACTAATATAGAAGGAAGAAAAGTGTATGAAAAAGAGTGGAAATA
The DNA here is from genome assembly GCA_964019185.1 of Maratus speculifer. NCBI lineage: Eukaryota > Metazoa > Arthropoda > Arachnida > Araneae > Salticidae > Maratus > Maratus speculifer. Next base: position 149,815,862 of record OZ025290.1, on the reverse strand, counting down.
TATTAGCACTAAAACTTTTCAAGCATACATCGGATTATTATTATTAGCTGATGTGTACAAATCATATGGAAAATCAACAAAAAGTTTGTGGAATCAAGAAACAGGCAGAAATATATTTCGTGCTACAATGTCCCTCGAAACCTTTCATATGATATCGAGAGTTATTGGTTTTGACAATAAATCTACCAGGCAAGAAAGAAGGTCTGTAGATAAATTAGCTACTATTCGAGATATTTGGGAAAAGTGGATAGAAATTCAACCTAAATTGTATAATCTAAGTGAAAATGTTACTGTAGATGAACAATTAGTAGGATTTCGTGGACGATGCCCTTTCAAACGCCAAAATACTCAAGTAAGTACCAGATTGCGTAAAAGAAACATCCTTATAACTCCAAAAATAATAATCATATTAACTAAAAATTTACTGCGTCCAATTAAGCGTCTCATTTCCAATTAAAATATATCTTTGTATTGAAATTTGAATGAAATACAGGGTCATGAAAAATTGAAGAATGTGAAAAACAGGATTACAGATATCTTGACAACTAATAATCCGATTGACTTCGTTCTTTATACAAAATTTGTGTTATTTTATTGTCTTTTATGTCCACTTCTTAAAATAAAAAAATTCGAAAATTTTTATATACCTTTCATCAGAACGAATTTTTCGAGAGTCCGAAAAAAATAGTTCCGGATAATCGAGGTTACTGACTTAAATAGGCTTCGTTCCATTCTTACATACTAAGTACATACAAAATTTCAAGTCTCTATCTCAATTTGTTCGGGAGATAGAGCGGTTACAGACAGACAGACAGACACACAGACGGACGGACGGACGGCAAATTTTTTTTCCCAAAAATATGTTTTTCGGAATCTCCAGTATCTGAAACGTGTAAATCCGTCAAAAAAAATTTTTCGATTTTCAAAACGATTGCAAGACTTACCCTATACTACGTATGATGGGTAAGTAAAATGACATATTTATACATATACATTATTCATTGTTGTACATATTTTTAATATTCACGCCGTATTTGCATTTATTTATTAATGTGTTATGATCTTCATGACCGTATGAACTGTTTTAAATCTCAGTAATGCTACAATTTCCATTAAAATAATGAAATATTTATATCTATACATTGTTCATTGCTGTACATATTTTTAATATTCACGAAGTATTTGCATATATTACTTACCCATCATACGTAGTATAGGGCAAGTCTTGCAATCGTTTTGAAAATCGAAAATTTTTTTTGACGGATTTACACGTTTTGGACACTGCAGATTCCGAAAAACATATTTTTAGAAAAAAAAATTTGCCGTCCGTCCGTCTGTGTGTCTGTCTGTCTGTCTGTAACCGCTCTATCTCTCGAACAAATTGAGATACAGATTTGAAATTTTGTATGTGCTTAGTATGTAAGAATGGGACGAAGCCTATTTAATATCAATAACCTCGATTATCCGGAACTATTTTTTTCGGACTCTCGAAAAATTCGTTCTGATGAAAGGTATATAAAAATTTTCGATTTTTTTTATTTTAAGGAATGGACTTAAAAGGCAATAAAATAACACAAATTTTGCGCATAAAACAAAGTCAATCGGATTATTAGTTGTTGAGATATTTTTAATCCTGTTTTCTACATTCTTTGATTTTTCATGACCCTGTATTTCATTCAAATTTCAATTCAAAGATATATTTTAATTGGAAATGAGACACTTAATTCGATGCAACAAACCGTTAGTGAATATGATTAATATTTTTGGAGTTATAAGGATGTTTCTTTTATGCAATTCAGTGCTACTTGAATTGTTTGGCGTTTCATACAATTTATCGAAATTGGTTCATCAGAAATTCATTAATAGAGCATGAATATGTGTTAAAAATACTTAATTATACGTTTATATTTTGTTTTGTAATTGTAATGCATTTTATAAATTGTTTACATATGTTATGTTTTCATATATTATGCATATCCATGATGGGTAAGTATTACGGTGGCCTCCAACGACTAGTTTATTAATGTGTTAGAATTTTCTTGCCCGTATGAACTGTTTTTAGCGTCAGTAATGTTACAATTTCCATTAAAACAATGACATATTTATATGTATACATTGTTCATTGTTGTACATAATTTTAATATTCATGCCGTATTTGCATTTATTTATTAATGTGATATGATTTTCTTGCCCGTATGAACTGTTTTTAACACCAGTAATGCTACAATTTCCATTAAAATAATGAAATATTTATATATATACATTGTTCATTGCTGTACATATTTTTAATATTCACGAATGCGTTATGATTTTCTTGCCCGTATGAACTGTTTTTAACGCCACTAATGCTACAATTTCCATTAAAATAATGAAATATATATTTATTTATTTATAAGGGTGATTCTAATTTTTTTTTTTTTTTTTTTTTTTACGATAAAAGAGGGGTGATAGTACACATCAAGACAAGCAATATTAAATAGGAAACCAAGGATCCCAAACGTTTTCCGAAGGAGATAGCCGCTATTAAAGTTTAGGGTCCAAAATTTTAAATAGTCATAAAAAACGGAAAAATTGGTCGATTGATTTGCGGTTTTCACTAAAACTATTTTTTATGTCAGTATTGTCTTGAAAATAAACTCTAAAGATAAACTTCAAAAAATGCCGATAGAGGACGCTTGAGACTTTGGAGTAACGAACAACTATTTTTGCCGTTATTTTTTGCATCTCATTAAATGTATTCGGAAGCTTAGACTTAACCTTAAATTTTGAGCTCAAAATCTGAATAGTTGGAAGTGGTTAAGTACCACAAATTGAGCTGTGTTCAGAGGGTTCAAATTTCGAATGATTATAAAAAACGGAGAAATTGGTTCATTGATTTGCGGTTTTCAATAAAACTATTCTTTATGTCGGTATTTTCTTAAAAATAAATTATAAAGATAGATTTCAAAAAATGTCGATAGAGGGCGCTTTAGACTTTGGAGTAAGAATAACTATTTTTTGCATCTCATTAAATGTTTTCGGAAGCTTAGACTTAAACTTAAATTTTGAGCTTAAAATCTAAATAGTAGGAAGTGTTTAAGTAACGCAAAAATAACTGTGTTTAAGGGGGGGGGGGGGTTCAAATTTCACATAATTATAGAACATGGAAAAATTGGTCGATTCGTTTGCAGTTTAAAATAAAACTATTCTTTAAGTCAGTATCTTCTTGAAAATAAATTTGAAAGATATAATTTCAAAAAAAAAAAAAAAAAAAAAATCTGTTAGAGGGTGCTTTAAACTTCAGAGTAACCAAAAACTAATTTTAACCGTTATTTTTTGCATCTAATTAAATGCTTGCAAAACTTATTAAATGTTTTCGGAAGCTCAGATTTAAATTTTGAGCTCAAATACTGAATCGTTGGGAAGGGTTAAGAATGAAGTGTGTTCAGGAGTTGAAATTTAACCCTCCCCACCCTGCCGTCGAACACAATTCAATTTTTCGCTACTTAAACATTCCCAACGATTTATAATTTGAGCGCAAAATTTAAGTCCATGCATTTGAAAGCATTTAATGAGATTAAAAAAATAACGGTTAAAAATAGTTGTACACAACTCGAAAGTCTATTGCACCCTCTATCGGCATTTTGTGAAATTTATCTTAAAATTTATTTTCAAGAAAATGCTGATTCAAAGAGTATTTTTAACAAAAACCGCAAACGAATCGACCAATTTTTCCGCTTTTTATAATCATTTGAAATTTGAACCCTCTGAAGACAGTTCAGTTTGTCTACTTAACCACTGCCAACTATTGAGATTTTAAGCTCAAAATTTATATTTAACTCTAAGCTTACGAAAACATTTAATCAGATGCAAAAAATAACGCCAAAAAAAGAGTTGTTTGTTACTCCAATGTCTAAAGCGCCCTCTAACGGCATTTTTTGAAATTTATCTGTATAATTTATTTTCACGAAAATACCGGCGTAATGAAAAATTTTAGTGAAACCCGCAAATCAATCGAGCAATTTTTCCGTTTTTTATAATCATTTGAAATTTGAACCCTCTGAACACAGTTCAGTTTGTGCTACTTAACCACTCCCAACTATTCAGATTTTGAGCTCAAAATTTAAGTTTAAATCTAAGCTTACGAAAACATTAAATGAGACGCAAAAAAACCCGACAAAAAATAGTTGTTTGTTACTCGAAAGTCTAAAGCGCCTTCTATCGGCATTTTTTGAAATTTATATTTATAATTTAATTTCAAGAAAATGCCGACTTAAAGAAAAATTTTAGTGAAAACCGCAAATCAATCGACCAATTTTTTCGTTTTTTATGTTTATTTGAAATTTTGGTCCCTAAATTTTCATGGCAACTATCTCCTTTGGAAAACGTTTGGGACCCTTGCTCTCCTATTAAATATTGTTTGTCATGATGTGTACTATCACCCCTCTTTCATTGTAAAAAAATTTTAGAGTCACCCTGTATATATATATATTGTTACGAATTTTGTAAATAGTTAGTGTTTGTACTGAAAAATAATGTAAATAATCTTATTAAGCTCCATTCCTTTACTAATGTTAGTTTTTGTTGCATTGTCTCTGTTATCAAGCAAACTTGTCTATTATTTTCAGTGAATGTCTATGGCAGCTTTGCGAAATATTAGAGATATCACCAAGTTGGCGACAAACTTGGCGATTGTTGGCGATGGTAACCCTTCCCTATTTATGGTAACCCCCCCTTTAGATATGCTGATACATTGAATGTTGTTCCGTGGTTTTCCAGTTTTTTCGAGATGGTTCTAGAAATTTCCAGCACCTGCTGCGAGCCTATATAAGGAGAGCGATACGAGCTGTTGCGGTTATTATTTACCAGTCAGTCATTTAGTGAGCTACTAGAGATTGTCCAAGCAAGTTTGCTTGATGTATTGAGTTTTATCTACGTTGTTTTGAATGTGATATAGTGTTGAGACATTGTATAAAGAGTCTCTGCAACCTATATTTGTACTTGTTTGATAGATTTGAACAGTTATTTTGGAATATCTACTAATATTTGTGAGTTTCGAAGACTCTGTTGTTCTGAAGATCTGTAAATAAATTATTTTCTACTTTTCTAAGAGACAAGAGTTTGAAGTTCTCTAACCATAAAATCAAAAGAATCGTATATACGCTGTAACATTTGGTGTCAGGAGTCGGGATCTTATGGCGAAAACAAGAACGATGGACGGACAACTGAAAGAACTGTTAGATGCTATTAACGGATTAAGGACAGATCTGACCAATAAAATCGAAAAAGGCCAAGAAGAGTTGGCGGAAAAGATGAATAAAGGCCAAGAAGAGTTAGCGGATAAAATGAATAAAAACGAAGAAAGAATGGAACAGTTGACAAATAAAATTGACAAATGCCAAGAAGATGTGACTGAAAAGATTAATAAAGGCCAAGAAGAAATGAAGAAAACTTTAGATGAAAAGTTCTCGTCGGTAGAGAGAAGAATAGGCTCGGTAGAAGAGAAAATAGAGAAAGTAGAAGAGAAAATTCAGAATGAAGTTAGTAATGTTGAACAGAAAATGGAAAGGAAAATGGCGGAAGTAGAAGAGAAAATTCAGAATGAAGTTTGTAACGTTGAAGAGAAAATCAGTAACGTTGAAGAGAAAATCAGTAACGTTGAAGAGAAAATACTAGGTGAAGTAGATGAAAAGCTAAATAAAAAAGTACAAGATCTTGAAAAGAAGCTTTCAGCGTCCAGTGGTAATTATGAAGAATTTAGGAATCCGCCTGCTTCTCCCGTGCACATCAAGCTGTCGACATACGACGGAAAGAGTTCCTGGCAAGTTTACAAGACCCAATTCACCATTGTAGCCGAAGCGAACAAATGGAGTGACGAGGTGAAAGCTTGTCAACTGGCAGCATCTTTAAGAGGAGAAGCCGCCGACGTGCTGCAAACATTGCCCGATATGACGCAACTCAATTTTGAGACTTTAAGTTGTGAACTTGAAATGAGATTCGGAGAAAATTTTTTCAAAGATTACACGAGAATACAAATGAAGAGCCGCCATCAGAAATCGAGTGAAACACTTCAAGAGTTTGCCTCAGAAATAGAACGTCTGGCAAATTTAGCTTTCATCGACTGCCCATCAAATGTACGGGAAATGCCTCATTGCAGTACTTTGTAGACGGAATAAAAGATCCAGAAGTGCAGAGAGCGGTACGAATGGCAGATGTGCAGGATTTAAAGGCTGCATTACTATATGCCTTAAAGTTGGAAGCAGCTACACAAGCCAGCCGAAAAGATCGTCATTCAGTCGTAGGGGCAACGGTGAACAAAAGCTCAGACACTGAGAGCGACGTCTTGAAAGAAATTAGGAAAATATATCAAGAGATTGAAACTTTAAAATATGGAAGAACAAGTTCAAGAAGACAGAATCTCACGTGCTGGGAATGCGGTGATACAGGACATCTCCGAAGAAATTGCCCCAAAATCCACGAACGTGAGATAAATTCAAACAGTCAGCAGGGAAACTAAATTTTGGCCATCTCGCGGGGCGGAGGTTGCCAGAGAATGAAAAGCCCCATTTGAAGATCCTCCAGATATCAAAAATGAGTGGCGGCGATAATGAATTATATGTGATAGGCTTTATTAACGGAATTCAGTGCCGTATGATTGTCGATACAGGAGCCAATGTTACAATAATAAGAGAAGATTTGGCTCGGATATTGAAATGTAAACTCATCTGGACTCCAGCATGCGTTACCCTGCAAACTGTGACGGGCAACAAGATAGGCATATATGGTAAGGCAAATTTAACCATCAACTTTGGAGGAACGAAATATCACCATACGGCATATGTGGCTGACATAACAGATCCTTTCATAATCGGGCTAGATTTTCTGAAGAAGTTTGGCTTCAAACTTGATTTCAAAAATAACAAAATGCTCTCAAAATTTGAAGAAATAAGTCTTTTTGGATTAAATAACGAAATTGAATGTAAACAAACAGTAATAGCCAAAGAAGACATCAATCTTGATCCAAGAACAGAATTTTTAATTCCAGCTGTAATTAAAAATAAAACTAATTACCGATTTGGCCATATAGATTATCCCGAGGACAATAGTAAATAAGCAGGAGTATTGGTGGCTTCATCTATGGTGGACCTCTCGAAGAAGACCATTCCAGTCAGAATTGCTAACATCAGTGATAAGACGAGGACTATCAAGAAAGGAGAGGTGATAGCGTCATGTGCTTCTGTGACGTGCATAAGTCAAAATTCCAGTCACTGTGAGAAATCTTCAGATAATTTAGTCAAGGATTTGTTACAAAATACAGACTTAGATCCAAAACAGATGGAAGCTGCGGAAAATTTAATTAGAGAATTCCAAAGTTTATTTTCCCAAACATCTGAAGACTTTGGACGAACTAAAATGGCACAACACCGAATTGACACGGGAGATCACTCTCCTATTAAACAGCACCCTAGGCGATTACCTTTTGCCAAGCAAGAAGAGGTGCAGAATTTAATTAAGGATATGGAAGAAAATGACGTCATCGAACCATCGACAAGTCCATGGGCGTCTCCCATTGTATTAGTAAGAAAGAAGGATGGTTCTACAAGATTTTGTTTAGACTACCGCCGACTGAATGACGTCACCAAAAAGGATAGTTACCCTCTACCAAGGATCGACGACACTCTCGACACACTTGCGGGCAACACTTGGTTCTCGACTCTGGATCTGAAGAGTGGTTATTGGCAGGTAGAGATCCATCCGGACGACCGCGAGAAGACTGCCGTTACAACGGGACAAGGATTATGGCAGTTCAAGGTAATGCCTTTTGGTCTGTGTAACGCACCTGCAACTTTCGAACGGCTTATGGAAACGGTTCTCCGGGGGCTGTCATATGAAGCATGTCTTGTTTATTTAGATGATATCATAATCATAGGAAAATCTTTTGATGAACATCTGAACAACCTCAGGCGTGTGCTACAAAAATTAAAGGAAGCTAATTTGAAATTAAGCCCTTCGAAGTGCAGTTTGTTTCGAAATGAAGTCGCCTACCTTGGACACATCTTTTCGGCGGATGGAGTCAGGACTGATCCGGAGAAGATATCAGCCGTGAAAAATTGGAATCGTCCAGCAGATGTTCACCAGCTTCGGAGTTTTCTAGGATTATGCACCTATTACAGAAAATTCGTCAAAGGCTTCTCGATGATTGCAAGACCACTTCATAAATTAACAGAAGCCAATCAAAAATTTATCTGGACACAGGAATGTGACGCTGCTTTCGAAAAGCTCAAGGAGGCCTTAACATCCACTCCAATTCTGTCATATCCTCAAACAGATAAACAGTTTATACTTGATACGGATGCAAGTAACGAAAGCATTGGCGCTGTACTGTCCCAGGAAATCGACGGCCAGGAGCGTGTTATCGCCTATTTCAGCAAGTGCTTGTCAAAGGCAGAGCGAAACTACTGCGTAACTTGAAAAGAGCTTCTTGCTGTAGTGAAAGCCATAGACCATTTTCATCACTATCTTTACGGTCGAAAATTCCTGATCCGAACTGATCATGCTTCTCTAACTTGGCTATTGAATTTTAAGAACCCTGAAGGCCACATAGCCAGGTGGATACAAATCTTCAAGAGTACGATATGGAGATACGCCATCGAAAAGGCTCATCACACGGAAATGCAGATGCTCTCTCAAGAAGACCCTGCTCAGAGAATTGTAGATACTGCGACCGGGTTGAGAAGAAATTTAATGTCAAAGGTCCTGTAGTAAGACAAGTTACAACTGGGTCTACATAATCGCAAGATCCGTGGAGGGACGAGAGCCTGCGTAAAGATCAACTTGCTGATCCTGAAATTAAGCCAATTCTAGAGCTGAAAGAGGAGTCCAACAGGAAGCCCAACTGGCAAGGCATGGCCCATTACCATCCTACGACTAAACGTTATTGGGCTCTCTGGGATTCCTTACATTTGAAGAAAGGCATCTTGTACCGGAAATGGAAGTCTGACGATGGAAAGACATGTAGATGGCAACTACTACTCCCTAAATCGAGAATTTCTATGGTCCTTCAAGAACTGCATGGTAGTCCCACAGGAGGTCATTTTGGTGTAATGAAGACCCTGAAAAAGGTTCAAGAGCGTTTCTACTGGAATAATGTTCGCAGTGACGTGGAGAAGTGGTGTCGAACTTGTGACACCTGTGTAGCACGTAAAGGTCCAAAGAGGCGCACCCGTGGACGATTGCAACGTTATAATGTAGGAGCTCCTTTCGAACGAATTGCTCTAGACATCCTGGGTCCACTTCCTAGAACATCTGATGGCAATAAGTACATCCTCGTTGTCATGGACTACTTCACTAAGTGGCCTGAAGCATACGCCATTCCTAATCAAGGGGCGGTAACCGTAGCAGACATACTGGTTCATTCTTTAGTATTACGTCAGTCATCTTCAACCAGTTTAATTCTATATCGTGAAATATGGCAGTAATTTTCACAGTTGTCTGAACACAAAACTGAACATTTCATGTATTTTAAACACCAAATTGTTACAAAGAAAAACAAAAAATAGCCATTCGATTGTATTCGATGAGTCGTAAGTGGTGCCCGGGAACTTCGCTGAAGGCACCTGCTGGTGTATGCGTTGCGTATAGTTAGTTACCGGTGGTACTAAGAATTTTTTCCTGAACAAAATTGCCACTACTTGTTAGAGAAAATTCTAAAATCCTTTTGATATGGAATTTCAGAACAAAATACTTCTCATACTTGATACATCTAATTCTTTAACATTTGTTTGTGACCCACTTGTTATTGGCGTGATAATGACGCAATATTGTCTGCAATGTTAAACGTTCGCTCAGATGTATCATAGTATAGTGTTTCTAGGTTTTCCTTGGCTCTGTAGTGGTGAATTTTTTTAAAAAGAAAAAATGATAATTTTCCATTTTTTAATATTATAGAAGTATCAGGAATGGCCCACTGTGAAGAACAAATGAATGATATATGAATGACCTATCTCGGTTATATTTAGCGCGCTATCTATAAGCCTTTCTTGAAACATTCTGCTATGGCCACCCAAAGAATGGTCGGATCTGTTTGACTGACATCATTTAAATCAAGACTATTTTAGAATTTTTACGAAAATGGAAAATTTGAAAAAACGACTTTTAATCTAAAACTTCCATATGAAGATTTAACGCCCACAGAAATCAAGAAGAAAATAAAGAGCACGTTGAATGACTCTGTTCCATTACATTCATTGGTTGAAAGGTGGGTTCCAGAGTTTAAAATTGGGCATATGAATACAATCGATGAGCCCCGCTCTAAAAGACCCGTGGAAGTGATAATTCTTGAAATTGTTCGAAAAATTCATCGAGTATCCCTGAAAGACTACAGATTAAACTTGTTCGAGTTTGCAGGATCTGTAAACAATCAAAAGAAGTGCATGTAATATTTAAATTTATATTTTGGGTTTCCGAAAGGTGTGTGTAAGTTTGGTGTCGCGATTGTTGACACCTGACCAACTGTCGTAACATAAAACCATTTCACATGAAAATTCCAAAGAATTTTTCCGACAGTTAATAAGTATGGATAAAATTCTACACTCCTGGCAATGAATTACAGTCAAAACAGTGGATTACGCCGGATGAATTCGTTCCAAAAAAGGCGAAGTCAACTTTGTCAGCTAACAAGATAATGGCGGGTATTTTTGGGGACACGAAGGGAATATTTTTATTGATTATTTGGAAAAGGGCAAAAGTATAACAGGCGAGCAGTGAGCAATTTTATTTCTACTTTTGAGCGATGAGGTAATGAAAAAATCATTTGCCCCCCCCCACCCCCCCAAAAAAAGTTTGTTTCGCTGTGACAATGCTCCAGCATCTCGGTCAGTCATCCCAATGGGAAGAAGATACATATTAGATTCCAATGGGCTTTATTGGGAATCTTGGTTCGAGTTTGTAGGAAATCAAGTGTTAGTGGCATTTTACCATCGGGATTCCCAATCGAATGTATGAATGCGATTTTTTTTATGAGTATAAAAATATTAATAAAGATGCCGAAATTTTGTGCAGTGTACGGATGCACAAAAAAGTTGAGTGATAAATTCTTTAAAGAAAATATTTCTTTTCATCGCTTTTTTATAAAAAAAAATGATGGCACAAGTGTCATATACGTACCACATTAGCGCGATTTTTTTCTGATGCCAGTTTGACAAAAACTTCGTTATCAAATATCAGTTACATATATATTTTTTAATTTTTTTCTATTATTTTAAAAAGTAAATAATAATAAACTAGAAAAGTTTAATTGATAACTATAAAACAAAACAATTTATATCAATTTATAAAATAAAATTTAATATAAACAAACGGTTTATTTATATATAAACAACAATGACCGGGTTACCATACGAGGCATAAAATCTTCCATTTTGTTGCACTCGCACTAATGTGGAGTGTATATGACATTTGTGCTAAAATGATGATATTTTAAAATAGTGGTTAGCGAAGTTAAATCGAAGTTAGCGATAAAAACTTTACTCCAATTATATATATATATTAAATACACAACAAATACTATAGAGGTTCATATTTAAAAGAAAGAAACAAAATATTTAATAATGACAGATTAAATTTGATTTATTTTTTTTTCTTACCTCATTATTGGAACGTATTGATACATGCACGTCGTACATTATTTTCCTGAACTCAGCTCTTACGGATGCCGCAATAAATAAAATATCCACTTGGTTCATATTAAATTTAAAATCTTAATAAAGTTCGCTTTTAAATTTTTTTTACCTTCATTTCTTCCCTTTCACTGACAAGCCCTTGTTAATACGTTCACTAAGCTGTAGTTTTCATTGCAATATAAGGTTTATTTAAAATAACTTATTTCAGTTATTTAATGGATTTTTACTACACCGAACAATAATGGATATCTTTAGGGTTACATTTATATGTGTCGTTAGGATTTTTTTTTTACATAATGCTGAAAGAATCATATATTTTTAGCATTTATAACAAAATGCAGCGAAAACAACATTACATTTTTGCCCATTTGCAACACTGTCAGAGGGTTAAAAGAAGCATTTCGTTTCATTAATTTATCATATTTTATTCATTATGTGACTTTGATCAAAGTCTCTTAACGGTAATTGTTCATACTAAATAGATGGCATTTTACATGTGCAGTAATCAATAACTTTTTTATATATTTAATGTAGAAGTAAGTAGCATACATGTAAATAGAAAGAATAAGACGATATGTGAAAAAAAGTATGTAAATCAAACAAATATAAACATAGCAGAGAGGTCACAAGAAAATGGTATATGACGTCTCGCCAATAAAGCCCATTGCTTGAACATCTACCTTATTTGCCAGATTTAACATCCATTGACTACCACCCATACCCTAACTTCAAAACATTCCTTGGTGAACTAAGATTTCAGGGCAACCAGAGGTTATTGATGCCGTAAACAACTTTCTTAAAAAGCTCAACGAATCATGTTATTGAAATGATTAAATTAAATTAGAACATCGATATGATAAATTTATTAGTCTTTCTGAAGATTATGTTAAGAAGTAAATACAAAAACATGTTAAAATATGTTGTTTTCTTTGTCGGGTCCGAGACATTCAGCCGACTCTCGTAAATTCTACCTTTTATTCTTTATTGCGTAATAAGATGCGTTATATTCTATGTCTAACAAGGGCCTCCAAACATGGTGCTCACAGATTTTGATGATTTTAAAGTATGTTGTAGGGGTCATACCACTAATTATTCTGGTGAAAGGGTTTCTTCAATTGGGCCTTGGTTTTTGAGAAATTGGGGTTAAAGTTCAGCGTATATTTCGAATACCTAATTGTACGTATGCTGATTGTGAATTCGTGGCTCAGTGCCAGCGTTCACGGCTGCGAACCGGAAGGTTTTCGGATCGAATCCCTTCTCGGCTTTTATTTTCTCTTTTTACTTATATTTATGTTATTTACACGTTACAAAATTTAAGTATTGTTACTACTGGGGAAATTGCTACAGCGTTTGATATTTTCTTGATAAATTAAATTTACATTTTTGAATTTTTCAGGAAAATTTTTTTTCTGCAATTTTTAAACTAATATTTCTATTGACAAAATTACAAAACTAATTTACACCTAGGGCTTTTTTTTCTTAATTATTATCTACATTTTTTTTACTTTAAATACAATTCTGAAATAATGATTTTTCTTATTCCTATCGCTTTTTTATTTTATTTTATATCTTTATGAAAATTTATCTTTTTTTACAAAAGTAATACAAAATAATTTTCAGGTGAAATTTCTTAAACGTTTTCAAGATCAGATAATTTAAGTAATGCACATCTTCGAAAGAGTAATAAAATATTAATTCAGTAATGCTAAAATACAAGTTGTTACCATTTATCCAAATTTTCAATTTTCCATTTTTCTGTAAAAAGATTTATCTTCCAAATTCAACCTCAAAAAAATTTATGGTTTGAACAAATAAGAAATGACAGATTACATTTAAAACTATTTTTTATTACAAATCAAACCACTCTTTCCGTGATTCAACAGGAGTGCAAAAATCATGTGTTATATCGAGATAAAATTTACGATATATATATAAAAAATATTATTTTTTTTATCGTTTGTTTTCCTTTTACCCGTAATATCAGAATAAATTAAGATTTCTTTTTATTGATCTTATATTTGCACTTATACAAAAGATGATTAAACTTTTTGTTTTAACTTTTAATGCATTTTTAAACATATTTATCACAAATTAAGTACTTAAGGAATATAAATTATGTAAGTTTTTAAAAATGAGATTTTAGACATAAATTAAATCTGATTTGCGTTTAGATTAAAAATTTCGGTTAGAACATACTGACTTTCTCAAAAATTTCATAAACATAAACTTTAGTCTTTAAGGGGACAGTTTACCACAAAACTGATAAAAAAAATCGATTTTTGTTTTTAAACATTAAATGAAAGCCTGTTTGATTGCGAATATTTTAATATGTCATTTTTACCCATACAACAATTATATTTTGAGATATTGTAAATGTTGTTAATAATCCCGGCACAATTCCTTACATTAATGATAACTAAACTTTTTTTCCCTCTGTGTTTATATTTTCTTCGCTTTCATGTTTTAAAAATGATAAAGCTTTTTTTGTATTTGATATAGAGATTTAAAATGTTTCGTACAATTTGTTTTTTTATATGCGTTGAATATGCGCATGAAATTAGTCTTAACGCTATTATTATTATTGTTATTGTTATTAATAAAAGTTGTTATTAATAAATATATATGAAGTGTGTTAGATTTCACCGCTTTACACTACTTATATCAAATAAGTATATATGTTCCGGCTAATTAGCGAGCATCGTATTTTGCCAGCTGGGACGTTCTTTAAAGTATAGACTCTTTTATAAACTGAAATGAAATAATCTTGTGGTTGATATTAGATTCTTAGATGTAATAGAATGTCGAATATTTCTCAAACTTTTATTTTATGTTTTCTTTAATTAAATGTTTTGTTTCGTTTAAAGATTTGTGATTGATCTAGATTTAAATTACACTGAACCACAATATTAGAACTGTTGATTGAGAATAATTAATAGAATAGAATAATTTCGTAACATTGTTGCATCGGACCGGCAAGAATTCGGGATTTCAAGCTATTGCGCAATTAGAAAAATGCTTTCGTTTTGATGACAGATTGGTGAGTTGACTTTTTGTTGTATTTTATTTTATACAATGAATGAAAATAAGGAAAGAAAGATGCGTGACACGCATCGAAATCTTTTAAATAATAAGTTAATAGAAGATATTGATGATTATTTTTCGAAATCAGAACATTCTGTGACATATTTTGAGGAATTACTTGATAAATTAAATACCAAATTTAATGTTATTAAACAGCTAGATAATAACATTTTAAGTTTATTAAATGCTAAAAATGTTGAAAGTGAAATTTTAAATATTGATGAATACGATCAGAAAGTGATATCGTATAGATGTAAATTAAACTTCAAGATTAAAAGTTTGAGTACAAATGCAAATGTTGTTAATGCTAATAATATTGATTCAGTACGGGCATGTCCTGTTTCTACCGAATTCAAGAAAATAAAGCTGCCTAAACTACAAATAAGTCGATTTTTTGGTGAACCAGATAAATTCCTGGAATTTTGGAATGAATTTGAAACAGCTATAGACAAAAATCCAAGTCTTACCGATGTTGAGAAATTCACCTATTTGAAAAGTTTGGTAGCAGGATCGGCTGCAAACACAATCAGTGGATTTAGTTTGACAGAAAATAATTATGCGGCGGCTGTATCGCTCTTGAAAGAAAGGTTTGGTAGACATGATATGCTCGTACACGCTCATCTAAATAATTTATTAAATATGAAATGTTTGAAAAGTTCTTCTGACACTTATGGTTTAAGATGTTTGTATGATAAATGTCTAGTACAAATTCGAAATTTAGAGTCGTTGGGTGTAAAGTCTGATACATACAGTGGGTTGCTTTGCCCAATATTATTGAAGTTAATACCTCCAGATTTAACATTAGAATTTAATAGACATCTAAAGAATGGTGAAATGTGGAATATAGATAATCTTATGAGTTTTCTTAAAAATGAAATTGAGAGTAGAGAAAGGGTATTAACTATCCATGATTTAGATTCTAAAAAATCATTTTCTAATGATAATAAGAATGAATACAAACCCAAATTTTCAGATAAACAATCAAAATTTAAGTCGAAATATCAATATACTACGAAAGGTTATAAACAAAATAATGTTTCAGCTGAATTAATGGCTTCTGTAAACAAAAATTCATGTATATTTTGTAATAGTGTTGAGCATAATAGCGAATTCTGTGAATCGTTAACCTTGGCTGAGAAAAAAGAATTACTAAAAAAGCAAGGAAGATGCTTTTTGTGTTTAAAATGTAAACATAGAATCAAGGACTGTGGAGAAACCAAAATGTGTGATATTTGCGGTAAAAAACATAGTAGGGCTATTTGTTTCCAATTAGAAAATCATTCAAATGTAAATGTTGATAAAAGTGTCGTATCCATTTCTCATTGTGATAACACTTCCACTAGTAAGGTACCAGACGAAAACACCCATTGCAATATATTTTTACAAACTTGTTCAGCAATAATAAAAGATTTGAAAACTGATAAAAATGAACCAGTTCGTATTTTATTAGATAACGGCAGTATGAGAACATTTATAATTCGCGATATTTCACAAAAGCTAAAATTGCCAGTTATTAGAAAGGAAACCTTATCAGTTTATGCTTTTGGAGCCGAAAAGGCGACTGAGAAAACATATAATGTTGTAAAAGTAAAACTAGAAAATAGGGATCAACCCTCTTTGAACATTGAAATCGAAGCCCTTGAAACAGATCAGATTTCAGCTGCTTGCTTACCCACTCCAGATAAATACGTTCGAAAATCATATAATAAATTGAAAGGTCTACAACTCGCTGACAGTCATGAATATAGTAATCAACAAATTGCAGTTTTAATAGGTACCGATAATTATTATAATGTTGTAACTGGTAGAATTAAACGACTAAAGGATAATCTCGTAGCTACTGAAACTCTTTTTGGCTGGTGTTTGCAGGGTTATATGGGGTCAGTCAATGAATTATTTAGCATGAAAATTATAGTTGAAGAAAAGGATTTATCTGAACAAATTAGAGAATTTTGGCAACTGGAAAGCTTAGGAATTGAATCCGAAACTCAAGCTATTTCTAATGTAGATAATGACGTCATATCTGACTTCGAGTCTAGTATTGTTTTTAAAGATAATCGGTACAAGGTAAAATTTCCATGGAAGAAAAATTTAAAAATGTCCCTCAATAACAATCGCGAAGTGGCGCATCGACGATTTTTGAAGTTGAGAACAAACTTTAGAAACGATCCTTTGTTATTCTCAGAATATAAATCTGTTCTGGACAGTTATTTAGCAGAGAATATCATCGAACCTGTTGAAAACTCATCTGATGTAAATACATTTTACTTGCCCCATAGAGCAGTGATTCGAGAAGATAAGTCCACAACTAAACTTAGAATTGTGTTTGATGCAAGCGCCCATTCTAAAGGTGAATTATCACTAAATGACTGTTTATATACTGGTTTAAATCTTATCCCCGATCTGTTCAGTCTTTTAATCAAATTTAGAAACTTTCCAATAGCAGTTACCGCAGACATTCAGAAAGCTTTTTTGCAGATCGAAATTGATGAAGCAGACAGGGACTTCACAAGATTTTTTTGGGATGATGAGCCATGGGTTGAAGATCCAGGTAAGGAATTTAAAATATTTAGACTCAAGAGAGTACTTTTCGGTGTGAAGTCAAGCCCCTTCCTTCTTGCAGCTACTATCAAGCATCACCTACGAAAGTATGTAGAAGCATTTCCTGAATCTTTTGATATTTTAAATTCATCCTTATATGTTGATGACTTTATCAGCAGTCAACCAAATGTTGAATCAGCTTTTAAAATTAGTAAGGAAGCTTATGAAATCTTCCAAGAAGCTTCAATGATATTTAGAAAATGGAAAACTAATTCGTATGAATTACGTCAAAAATGGGAACAATATGGTTTGCATACTGATGACGCAACTGATAATTTTAATCTTAGTAATCAGCACTTGGTGAATTCAAAAGTTTTAGGGGTTTCTTGGGACCCAGATAATGATACATTGTCATTTGAAATTCATAATATGGAAAATTTCCTCTCGAAGAGACTTAATACTAAACGCTATTTATTGCAAACTGTTGGTCGTATTTTCGACCCAATTGGCTTTCTTAGCCCCTATACTATTAGAATCAAATGCTTAATTCAAGAAGTTTGGTGTTTAGGCCTCGATTGGGATGAGAATTTACCAAAGCATTTGGACAATTTATGGAATGCATGGTTTGAAGAAATAAAGGAACTGAATAGTATTAGCATCCCCAGATATTATTTGTCTGATATAGCTCCTGATGAAGTTGATTGTTTTGAATTACATAGTTTTTCAGATGCCTCAAAAAAGGCATATGGTACAGTAGTATATCTTAGAGCAGTTTTAAAGAACAAGAGCATAGTTACCAGTTTTGTAGCAGCAAAAAGTAGAGTTGCCCCTTTAAAAACTGTTTCTATACCTCGTCTTGAACTTTTAGGAGCCCTTTTGTCTACTAGACTTTGTCATAAAATTGCTAAAGAATTAGTTTTTCCCGTAAGTTGCTACTTTTGGACTGACTCAACTATTACATTGTATTGGATTAAGGGAGAGTCAGAAAGATTCAAAATGTTTGTTAGAAATAGAGTAAAAGAAATCAGAAATCTTAGTGATCCATCAAATTGGTTTCACTGTCCTGGACAAGATAATCCTGCCGATTTTGTTACTAGAGGCTTGAAAGTTCCAGAGTTGAAAAATAGCCATCTTTGGTGGGAAGGTCCCCATTGGTTAAAGCAAGACAGATCTCTTTGGCCAAAATTGGCTAGTTCATTTGATACATTAGACATTGCCGAAACTAAAGATGAGTTAGAACTAAAGAAAAATGCTACTGTAAAATCAACACTTGTTGATAAAAATCAAGCAAACATTGATTTAATTAATCGATACTCGTCTTTTATGAAATTAATAAGAGTTACTGCATATTGTTTAAGATTTTTGAATAACTGTAAATTAGAAACAGGAAGTAGAAAATATGATTATTTAGATACTTCTGAGTTACAAAATGCAACCAAGAGACTGATAAAGATTGTGCAAAATTCTGCATTTCAAACTGAAATCCAGTGTTTAAAGGGAAAACGTCCTCTCCCAAACAACAGTAAACTCTTAAGTTTAAACGTATTTCTAGATGCTGATGAGCTGTTGAGGGTCGGCGGAAGATTGAAATTTTCGAATTTAGCGGAATCACAGAAACATCAGTTAATTTTACCAAAGTCTCATTATTTCACTGAACTCTTGATTCAACATTTTCATAGAAAATTCCTGCATTCGGGTACTCAGACAACCCTATCATTATTACGACAGTTTTATTGGATACCATCTGGTCAAAGCCAAGTAAAAAAAATTATAAGTAGGTGTATAACATGTATTCGGTCCAAGCATCAAACTATTCAACAAATTATGGGTAATTTACCTCGTGATAGAATTGTACCATCTAGACCATTTGAGAAGACAGGTGTAGATCTAGCTGGTCCTATTATAACAAAACCTAACTTGAAGCGATCAAAGATTAAAATAAAATCATACATTGCTATATTCATATGTTTTTCTACTAAAGCAGTACACCTGGAAATTGTTTCAGAATTGACCACAGAAGCATTTTTAGCCTGTTTAAGAAGATTTGTTTCTCGACGATCGAAACCCTCTGTTATATGGAGTGATAATGCCACCAATTTTAAGGGTACTTATGCTCTTTTAAAATCCTTCTACCAAATTTGTGCTTCGGAAGAAATTCAGAGATTTAGTGCAGATGAGGGAATAAAATGGAACTTCATACCACCTGCATCTCCACATTTCGGTGGACTATGGGAATCGAATATTAAAGCTATGAAAAGAATACTCTTGAAAATAACTAAATCCTCTGTCTTAAATTTTGAAGAGTTGACAACACTTGTAACCCAAATTGAAGCCGTCATGAACTCAAGACCATTAACTTCATTATCTACAGATATTAACGATTTAGAGCCATTGACACCTGGTCACTTCCTTACTGGAGGTCCTCTTCTAAATATTCCTGATAATAATGAAGTTTTGGATTCTTTGCCTTTTTCTTCTAGATGGACCTTAGTTCAACGAATAAAAGAGCAGTTCTGGAGACGCTGGAACCGAGAATACTTAAATGAGTTGCAAGTTCGAAGTAAATGGAAAAAGACCTCGCAAAATCTTCAAGATGGTCAACTCGTGTTACTGAAAGATAGAAACGAAGAGTTCAACAACTGGAGATTAGCAAGAGTTTTGAAAACCTACAAAGGAGACGATGGACATGTCCGCGTCGTCGATCTCAAGACCTCTACAGGTATATTACGTAGGAACATCACAGGAGTTGTTCCATTGCCTATTTATGATGATGTTGGACAGTCGTCCAACGCCGGGCGGGATGTTCCGGCTAATTAGCGAGCATCGTATTTTGCCAGCTGGGACGTTCTTTAAAGTATAGACTCTTTTATAAACTGAAATGAAATAATCTTGTGGTTGATATTAGAGTCTTAGATGTAATAGAATGTCGAATATTTCTCAAACTTTTATTTTATGTTTTCTTTAATTAAATGTTTTGTTTCGTTTAAAGATTTGTGATTGATCTAGATTTAAATTACACTGAACCACAATATTAGAACTGTTGATTGAGAATAATTAATAGAATAGAATAATTTCGTAACAATATATATTAATGTAGTATTACATTATCTAAAAATCCATGCGCAGTATTGTGTAATACACGTATGAAGAAAAAACAAAAAGTGATTTATTAATCTAAAAATATTATTATTTAAAGTAGTAGAGATTTTAAAATATTCAAATTTTCTTATACTTTTTCAAAATTTTAATTAAATACGCATTTTTATTTATTTATCTGTTGCAAAACGTACTTTTATTTGAACCCTGAAGTGCAGTCAGTTCACCATTTAAACCATATTTTAAAAAAAAATGAAAAAGTAAATTGTCTTTTTTAGAAAATATCAAAAGATTCAAAGCTGTAGAATTCCCAATTCTGCTTAAAATTTGTAACGCGCAAAAAATACAAATATTATTAAAAAGAGAAAATAAAAGCGAGGAGAGACTCGATCCCACAACCTTTCGAATCGCAGCCGCGAACGCTTGCTTTGAGCCACGGATTCACATATGACGTTAGTATAAATAGGTATTTCAAATATACGCTTAACTTTAACCCCCAAATTCACAGAAACCAAGGTCCATTTGAAGAAATCCTTTCACTAGAATAATTAGTGGTATGACCCCTACAACATACTTTGAAATCATCAAAATCTGTGAGCACCATGTTTGGTGGTGCCCTTGTAAATAGATAACTTTTGTGATACAGGAATAAAAACATGTTTACTAAATTCAGAAGATGTCTTCAAATTTAATATCAGATTTCATGAAGATTACTTAATTTATTTATATTTTATAATGAATGAAAGAAAAATAATTGATTATGTTTTGCAAGGATAACATTATAATAAAGGTATGTACACTTTATAGACATTGTATTTTTAAATAGTTCTTGGCGGACATACTAATCATTTGTGTTCCAACCAGTATCTGTGATTGCTAAAAGGTATAGAGACGAGAATCGTCTTTAACATGTGAGACTGCTCTTAGACTTTATAACTTCAGTCTAATGAATATTAAATCTTATCCTCTATGAGTCATGCTTTTCGACGGCTATTTTCAAATTATATGCATAAAATAAGTGAACTGTCGAAATTTACTACCAGATTAAAAAAATGCGAATACTTTTAAGGCTACATTTAAAGATACATGGCTGCTTTAAGTGTGGAAATAGCGTTTATGCGGTTGGGACTCCTATTGGTAAACCCCAAAAATATGGTTTCAGTATGTAAATCGGAAGGCTCCTGTAATTGATTAAAGATAGTGTCCTATTTAATTTCAACTTTTAATTTCATATTTCGAAAAGTTTTAACTTATTCTTTATTCTCGAACAGTATCTTTTTTATAGTTTTAATTATATATCTGTAAATTATGCAATTAATTTAAAAGATAGTTTAAAATGCTTTTAAGTAAAAGAGTATTATATCTTTTTTTCTTATAGATGCATTCTTACTTTTATAGGGATATACAGTATAACAGTTTCAGTTCTTCTTCCCGATATTAATATGATAACGGAGAACAACGATGGACTTGTGTGCTCCCTAAGATGGACTAAGAATTCTCTTAAAGCCATCCTTGCAGCTGTGTTGTGTTTCTGGTTACCATCTATAATAGTATTCATAAGTAGCATTTCTATTATTCGTGCAATTAGAAATTTGCACTCTGTTTCCTCAAACCATAATTCTAGTACAGAAGAAGAAGATAATTCGAACGTCAGAATAAACGGCCGCATTGAATCATTGAGAAGCTTTTATGTTTTAGTCATAGTCTATTTCATTTGTGGTTCTCCTTATTTTCTGGGAAAATTTAGCTACGATGGCCATGAAGCTACAATGATCTCGAGTCATGAAGAAAGACATCATTCCAACATCATGGTGTTTTTCATGATCTTGTTGTTTATTGCATCCGCTGTAAATCCGTTTATATATCCATTATTAGGAAAAGAACACCGGAAGGCATTTGAAGAAACTGTTAAAATTTTAAATCTTGAGAAAAAGCGTATTTTGACAACAACGAAATTGAAGTTTAAAATATTTACTTATTGTTGTAAAATGAGTGATAAGAATAGCACATAATTTGTTAATATGTGTCAAACATGCATAAAACATGTATCAAATTATGCATTTGGAAAGTCATATGTAATAAAATAATAATAAAAATAATTTTTAAAATTCGATTTTATTACTATTTCTTAGAAGTACAGTTATAAAAATTTTGAATTAAAAATACAAATATACGAGGTACTGATAGAAATATTGTTAAGAAAATTAGAATTTTATCTATATGCCTACGTACAATAACGGACCAAAAAAAAGAATTACCTGTGGATAAATGGAAAACGATGTAAATAATACATTTTATGTTTCATGTAACAATGAAATTTTTTTACATTAAAATATATTTGTTGCATTAATTTGCTATAGAAATTACTAGTTTTTTAAAACAGTTACATAGGTTGCATAATTTCTGAAAGTGAATATTGCACAAATTTACGAAAACATAGAACAAAATATTTAACAATTGAAATAGAGAATAATAATATTTTGTATAAGTCCATTTATATAATTTGCTTATTAAATTGATTTTATGCAAAAAGGTCAATTTAACCGTTTCCGGTGAGCAGTAAATTTTTTGTGAAATAATTAAATTACAACACAATTTATAAACAAATTTATTAGAAAATATTATCTTGCTTATTTTCAGATACGTCAGAAAAGGAAAATTTTAATTAAATGCCATTGGTGCCAGTAAAATTAAAATTAGGTGTCCTTTTTTAAAGACACCGTGCCGGGAAGGCTTTTAATATTTTGTAGATTACTTGCAAGTGGCTACGAAAGCGTTGCAGTGGCTAGACATAGTAGAAATCAGTTGCTGGATGTTTCTGGCGCGATTTTGTGGAAATAGATTCTTCATTGTTTCCCTTTAGTTTATCCTTGGTTGTCTGAAACTTTTCCGCAATTTTTTCACTCCATAAAAAAAAATTGGCGTATTTTTTTAATGAAATTAGGATCAAGTCTACTCTTAGGCCTGTCCACAGCGCTAATACCAGATTTTTTTTAGCTATAGGCCTGCAAGTAAATCAGGCCAGTAGGGGTTACTGTTTTATCAATGTGCATTATCTTGTAGGAGATAAAACGTGTAAATCATACATGAAAATCGTTTATGAATAAATTATATTTAATTTTCTAATCTTGCCATTTGACAACGTACTATATCTTCTTAAAAATGCATATTTTTTTTTTTTTTTTTTCAGTTTCGAAGAACTGGCATTAATCATAATTTCAAGAAGTTTGGGAAAACAGTAATAATTTTATCCGTCTCATTCTTTTACTGTATATCCGTTCCCAGACCATTTGGTTCACTACGAGTTTTCTAGTTGACGAAATACAGTCTTCACGACATGTTTAAACATTTTCGTCTTCTTGCGCTTCCCTCTCGACGCTTCTCGTCTTATCCATGTGTGATGTGTTTAGACTCGCTCGAAGAATAGCTGAGTGCTTCTGTGCATGAAACATAATTCTGCATCCATTTATGTTTTTTATTTTCGTATGTGACTTTTTTTTTGGGGGGGGGGGTACGATAAACATACAAACTACATTACGTAAGCCGTTTTGGTCAGTTCGTACACTTATATTAACACCATAAGCACTTCAAAGCTCCACTTTTAAATCAAACATACTTGCATGTCGATACATGAGACATCTAATTCTATATAAATTTTTAGATGTAGCTACTCTTTTTCTTCCTTATTAGGCTGTTTTCTCGACATAATAATTTTAAAGATTCAAATTAATCACTCTAGAAATTTTAGACTGGTGACTTTTGGGCTGTAGTTTTGGGGATCACACTTGTCGAAAACGTTTCTTTATTTAAAACAGCTGCCATAATATTTTCCGGTTTTTTGATGGGAAGTATGAAACTAGGCATATATAGCATAAAAAATCACAAATGCATATTTTCTTATTTTGAAACTTTATTTAAGAAAACTAGTAGAGACATTGGTTCATAATTTTTCAATGGAACAATGGAACAATGGAGGACGATGATGCCATATATTATGCACAATGATGCCATATATTGCTCTGAAGCAACTAAATTCATTTTCCACAAACAAAATCGTTAATTAGAATTGTGAAAAATATATTTTTCTAGATGATGTTATTTTTTTTCTTTTTTTTCCAGTACTATATTTTAATTTTAATGCATGTTTATGAATTTAGTTTCTTATAATTTTCATCTAAAGTAATTTTGTTGCCTTATTTTTTTTCAACGGCTTACGCTTTCAAGGGTTTTCTTATAACTTCCAGATTTTTCATAAAAAATATGTTATCCAGTTCTTATTTTGTAATAAAAGCCTATTAAAAATGCTTTTTAACGTTATTTTATTTTCTTCTTTTTAATGTTCAATGCATATCACAATTCTCAAACTACATTATGCAGAGAATTTTGAAGAAAATAGTTCACCTTTTATTTCGCATTTAAAAATAGCAAATTTTGACACTTACAAACATTTTACAAATAATGAAATAATACAGTTACTATGTTCTGGTTTTTTCAATATAAAGTCATCAGAACAAATGAACAAATACCAAGTAAATAAAATTCTGAAAAATAATACATTCATCGTATATGAAAGCTTTCATATTAAATTATAGTAATACTTCTGGAAATTTTGGGCAAAGTTATAATGAATATAAGAATAACACATGAAACAAGAGCGTCTTCTGTGACTCCTAAAGCTTTACAAACCAAAAGCTTACTAATGTTGTCATAATTATGACTTTGCAACACAGCACAGAATGTATAGTGCTGCTATTTGTTAACAAATAGAGCAACTAAAATTATAAATTTAATTACTAATCACATCAGTTGCCCTGAACACGTTACTATTTCAGTACGTTAAGAAATTATAAGAGCACTTTTGAAAATTATAGAATATTTTGAAAAATATGGGTAAATTAATGTTCTAATTATAGTTTAAACGCATGAGTACAATACAATAATTAAATATGTTGACAAAAATAAAATAACATTTAACAAATTAAAAGATGATTTATTTCGAAAAATAAAAATAATATGTAAATTGATACGGTATTAAACATAATTTTTTTCGTATAAAATCAAACAGTTTGTTTTATATAGAAGTTATCAGGTTATTAAGATCAGATTCAGAAATATTGTGCTGTTCTTTTACAATGGCTACTTTTAGTTCATTGGCAGATAAAAGCCGTTTATTATTAGCAAAAAGTTTGCGACAATACGCCACCCCCCCCCGTTGTGTTCAAGTCTAGACATCGATTTATCCACGAGTTTTAGAACGATTCACTAACAGAGCTGTTTCTCGTTCAGATTTACCAGCACCTTTATAAAATAAAATTGTTATTACTTAGGTCGCAGATATTCCTTTACCCTTCAGCATATTCAAATACATCATAAAGATCAATATCTAAACCTGCATCTTTGCTGCTTGAAAAAACGATATACAAATACGTTTGCTTTATAAAGATTCTGATGTGAGTTATATAATATACTCTTATTCTCACGTGATCCTATAATTTCTTAACAGGGACTTTATTTAAGTTTCAAAAAAGTGAGAATAATTTTCATAAAATTTAACTTGTATTTTAATGTAGCATTTATTACAAAAAAAAAAAAAAAAAAAAAAAAAAACTTTCTACAATCAATATTAAATACGCACGCCAACAATTTGCATTTTGTATCATCTTCTTCAGAAGTGCACCAATTCGTTAGTGGTCTTATAATTGCTGAACCACTGTACACTCTCAGAAAAAAAAACTTGACACTTGCAATTTTAGACGTTCTGTTAACTATCTAGAAATAAACATAAGGAATCCAAATATGGTAGCACATGCAATATTGTGTAGGCACTAATCATGGGAATATGAATACAGCCCTTCATCTTTTTCTTCATTTTGGGAATAACGGATTTTGATCTTATTCTATCGACGATAATTTTCAGAATTTTCAAGCCATGCTTTTGAGACTTTCACAAAAGTTGCTCTATACATTTAACTAACATAATATGCAAATGATATTTTAATTGCGTTGACGCATGAGCAGTAAAAAACTATTTAGCAAACCTGCTCTTTTTTCGTACAATTATTATTTTTTTTAATTCTCATTACAGGGTATTATGTATAATGTTGATTGTCATATTTTCTGAAAAGAACATTCTGTTTTATGAAGAACTCTGTAATTTATATACCAAAAATTTGGAAAATTTGTGACCGTTTTTTTTAAAACCTTAATTTTTCTACGAGTTTGCATACTATATTAAAAAAATGAACACAGTTTATTATAATAAGCCACTTAATCATAATTTGCAGCTTGAACTATTTTGCTTCATTAGTTTTGACAGAGTTATCCAAACGATCTTCGTTCGTTTTCAATTTATTCACAGTCCCCTGTTGGATTTAGGCGAAAACCCTTCTCGAAAACCTATGACGTGTGCTATTTTGTTTATACACCTAGAGTTTCAGAATAATTCCTTATGTATATTTCTAGAAATTTAACAAAATGGCTAAAATCGCAAATGTCAAGTTTTTTTTTTTTTTTTTTTCTGAGACTGTATTATAATTATTAATGTAATGAGTGTTTTCCATTCAAGATATTTGCCATTTATTTATTTAAAAAGAAAAATTTGGTGAATGTATCACATAGTTGAAAAATAAGTTAAATTTTCTGTTTTGTCATTACTTTTTTTTCTGCTTCAGTTTTCAGTCAAATAAATGGAATCGTTACATTGCTATATGCAAAAATGGTATTTTATAGTCAATATATGAACGCCCTCGCCTCCATCTGGTTACTGGCCTGAGTGATTGTGAAAGCCTGAAAATATAGCAAATTATTTGGATGCATGATTTTATTGATGGCAGTTAAGACTGCACATTCTCCACAGAATACATTTACATTAACGTTTATACTTAAAAGAACAAATAATTATTTTAATTAAATTTGTACAAACAGCTAAATTTACTCTTTTATACATTGCATAAATGGTAAACATACCAGCTGCACTATAACATATTTATGCATTATCTATCAACATTCATATGTATTTTTTAAAAACAGAAGCATTTACAAAGAAAAAAAATCTCTAATCACCAAATTCGATCCTTGGTCAACGTATTAAAATAATTTAATTCAGCAATTACGAATGTATAATTTTACTGATCTGAAAAAATTGGAGTTGCCAAAAGTCTTAGAAAAATTAAGGAAAATACGTATGATTGGCAGAACACCTATCATATAATGATATCAAACTAGTAACGACAAACTGTAACCGTTTTAAGAGGAAAAACGGTACTACTAGGTTATCCAGTCGACCAAAAAAATATCGTCAAACTATAAGATTAAATTCCAATAATGGATGATCGTGAATGTCACATTCAATGACATTAAATATGATTCACATTTTTAAAATGTCATTAAGTGATTTTTATTTCGACTTTTTATTAATATTTTTATTAATATTCTAATAGTTATTTTTTTTGTTATTTAAAATAAAAAAAATATGTCAATATGTATAATTTGGCTATTAGTTTGGCGATTTATATAATTTGGCGAAATTGGTCGACGGGATAACAGAGTAGTACCGGAAAAACTCTATTTGGGATGATTTTTAAAAATTTCATCGAAATAAATAAACAATTCTGTTAAGTTTATAATATTGAATTGTTTTTACTGATGAATTTTCTAATATTCAATGTGTCACACGAATAGCACACGCCCTCTGTTGGGACAGTCGAGCGTGACCCACCGATTATACACGCCGCACAATGGGACACTCGACGTGACCCATAGACGATGTACGCTGACGTAAACGTGTTAATCTAAAAATATATCAACCAATTTTCATAGGTGAATGTTGTTTTGTAATTGGATTCTTTGCTATGTTTGGCAATGCTTCCAAATAACGTAAGTATTACTGAAAGTGAGCATAGATGCTTCTTTGCCTTGTAGCTCCAGGTGCAGCTACATCTTTAATAGTGTCTTATGATGCTAATACTATTTTTTACACGATTTTCTTTCGTCATATTTTTACCAATTTATTCTGCAAACTGTGTAAAACGTCTGTAATTCTTAGCTGGAACTAAATGCTTTTGTGCCGTTCTGTGTGAATGTTATGAATACAAGATTTTTCAAAGTAAAAATAAAAGTCTTTCCAAAATTTTAGAAGTTGGCGGTGCATAAAATTTACAGAAATATTGTGATCAGTTACAATCACTACGCGGCAAAAAGATCATAGTGAAACCACCTTTTTTTTTTCAAACAGACATTTTATATTTCATAGCAAAAAATTCTGTCACTTAATATTTCTTTTTGAAAATGGAGGTATGAAACCACCTTACGAAATAAATATTTTTAAAAATTCTGGTTTATCTATCGACGTTTATTCGAATGTAAGGTTTATAATAAAAAAGATAAAAGAAATATTTTATGGTTACATTTGTGACAAATATACATAATTTTGTATTTTCTTTAAAAAGAAAAACGAACAAACAAAAAATAGAATTTGAATGAGCGCTTTTTATTTTATTTGAAGTAAACTTTAACCTATTTTATAATCACATATTAAATAATCGTTTAAAAAATAACCTGAATTTCAGTAAAAAAAATCACAGAAAAGATAACTTTATATGTAAAAAAAGCAAAATCTGTATCCATAATACCTAATATCTATTTATTAAAAATATGATTGTAGAAGAAACATATAATAAAATTTATAAAATGGTTATTCATATAAACATCTAATATTTTTGTCTAAGTTTTAATTTGTTATACATTCCAAACAAATGGCGTACTATGTTAAAAAAATCTCATATTTATTAAACTACTGTAAAATACACATACACATAGAGATGTACTCTAATAATAGTTATAAGTTGTAAGTGTGAATAATTATTAATAAACTACCATTATTCGTAGTCCAAACTTTGTCAGAGATGAATTATGCATGAACAGTCAGTTGTTCGTGTGACCTATAATCATTAATATGAAACAAGGAAGAACATTATTATGAATGCATTGGTGAACTATACACTTCATTGAATTTTTCTTTTTTACTTTAATTAAACATTAATATTTGGAAATTTTCACGTAATTGTTGTAATAAATATTTAATCAAAGAAATAAATTTGGACAGTGTTATTGTAATGTTTTTAACAAAGAATTAGTTTTGTAGTATAAGGTACGTATATGAATGGGATTATTAACCTTTCATTGCAAGATTTTCACTTTTTTAAAAAATAATTTTAAATTTATATATCAGTCTAAAAGCGAAAAAAAAAATGGTATTTTGAAATTTCAGCAAAAAAAGTGGTATTTTATGGCTTGTACCCTCTTTACACATTTAGGTTTTTTAAATATTGTATTGCTATACTTTGCAATTAAATTTTCCTTAAATTAATTAATTTTATTTGCTTAACATTCTGCAACTTTCTTTATATTAATATTTTTAAGTACTCAGCAAAAATAATAAAAGCAAATTTTGCCTTATTAAATTTATCGAAATATTTTTGTTCCCATTGAAAAATAGAAAACGAACGATTATCAAGGCACAAATAATTTATGAAAAGGTGGCAAACAGCTGTTTCGAATCTACTATCGAGATTCTTCTTCAGTGCAAAACTCAGCGGGCTAGAAAAAAAGCTGAGCAAGGAGACAGAGAAACGCAGGCTTATATACCTGCTACGGGAACTATCTCGCCAAAAGAAAAGCAACCAATGAGATGAAATCAGCCTGAACAACTGAGAGGAAAATAGAGACATCTACCGGGGAACAAAGAAAACAAAAACCGAAGGGAAAAAAGAAGCATTAAATTAAAGCTTTCCAAATGCTTGGAAAACTAAGAGTACTTGATAAGTCATTGACTAAGGAAGCTTTTCTCTGTCTCTTTGCTCAGTTTTGTTTTTTCTAGCTCGCTGAGTTTTGCAATGAAGAAGAATCTCGATAGTAGATTCAAAGCAGCTTTTTACTACCTTTTCATATATTATTTGTGCATTTATAATCGTTGGTTTTCTACCTTTAAACAAATTCAAATGTTTTGTCAAATGCAGTTATTTGACATGAACAAAATATGTGTTATTACATTATCGGACTTTTTTTGATCAGTTAAAGGGGTCATATTGGCCAAATGCATGGCACAAAGGATAATTATAGTGTTTTAAGATTTGTTCCAGATGTGGTACATGGTGCAGTGAAGGGTTAAGAGGCATTTCCTGCTCTAAACATGTTTACACGCACGAGAATTTTACTGTGAAAAATACTGTGCTATTTAATTTGAATTTTAATGTAATATATTTTATAAAAATATTGTTGAAGCATCGAATGAAAGAAGTCGAAATTTTAGTAGAACTAGCGGAGCAACTTTCGCCAATACCCGTTCACATATCAAGCACACACTAATTTTATACGGTTTATAAAAAAATATCGAAACTCGAATTAAAATTAAACAACCAGTGACATTCGCCCTGCAAACGGTCCTTTCATGTCCATTTCACTGAGGGATTTTAAGGCCGAATCGGTTGTTGTTGAGAAATCTCATTGCGGATAGTGATGCATTAAACAAAATCGGTAAACAATATTTCAAGATCAACTTATAAAAAATTGACTAAGCATACAATCATAGCCTCTATGCAATTTTTAATAACTCAATAAAAAACATTTTAAATGCATTTTTAAAAATAATTTCCATCAAAATTTTCTTTTTCTTTGTAATATTCACGTGAAATAACATTTTTTTATTTGAAAGGAAATATTATTATTTGCACTGTTTTGGAATCGTTGCAATAGTTATATGGTCATATAAAAATATGAAATAAATATCTCGTGTAAATATATATATATATATATATATATGAGCAGCCCAGAAGCCAAGGGGTAGAAGTGACAAAATTTAGATTTCGAGTAAATTGAGTTGAAAGTTACACATCGACTGTAATTGAATGAATTGAGATATGAAAATTTTGCTTATTTCTTAATGATCCTTGAACTCTTGTTTCAATAACTGTTTAAAAAAAAGGTGGATATTTTTTTAATTTATAACTAAGCAATATTTATCACCATTCGGTACTTATACCCCTTGGCTTCCAAACAGTAATGAAAACTGCTTGAAAACTAAAGGGTACAAGTGCCAAATGAACACAAGAAATGAAAATTTTTTAAATAAAAAATTGTATTTATGAAAAAATTAAGATTAATGTTGATACAAATAAATCAAAGGACCAAATTTTGTTTTAATATAAATTCTAAAAAAGGAAAAAATATGAAATAAAAAAATGAATTTACGAAAAATTTATGAACAATGTTGATATAATGAATGAAATGAAAAACTTTTGTTCTAATATAAGTTTTAAATTTTTATTATAAGTTTAGAAACATTGGAATTTCCTATTTTTTAACACTTGCCAACAAAGTTGAAAAAAGGATATGATTTTGGTTTGTCCGTCCGTCTGTCCTAACTCTCGTAAGTATATTCGGATTGCCCTGAAATTTTTGGGAATTATTCATGTTTACTTCAACACGAACTTATTGCAAATGACTCTTGCAATGACTCTGTGCAACTTATTGCACATATTTCTAACATGATTAGTTTATTTACAGGGACAATCAAAAATTTTCCGTTACATTATGGGTTAAGGGAAAAATCGTTTTAAATGAATTTGAAATATATTACACCTTGTCACATGTTAAAATTTATATGCATTTATGAATTGCATTAAAATAGACATTCTATAAAATCTGAGGTGAAAAGAATAATTATTAATTATTTACAGGACCATACAAAGATTTACATTACCTAATAATAAAGAGGGAATTGTTTGCGACTTGCTTTAATTACGTTACAATTTTCATGTATAATAAAATTAATGTATATCACTGAGGTTTAATATAAATTATTTCGCACATAATACAAAGTACACAGTATTTACAGGGACACAAAAAAAGATTTCAAATAGGACCGAATTTCTATCCGAATTACTGTATAATTATCGATGATGATTGATGGATGAACAAAATGCTATTTTAATTATGATTTGCGCTTTAAAGTTTCACTAAATGTATACACGTTTTACGGTATGTATAAATGCTATAATTCATATACAGGGCTACACAAAAATATTCGTAAAGGTCACAGACTATGAGCGTACTTTACTTAAAGATTTCTTTTAAATAAGTCTTGTATTTCTATGCTGAACTGCACTCAGTTTACTAAGAAATGCTTGTAAAATATAGGTAAAATGATATACAGGATCACACACAAATTTTTATACATGGTCATCGATGAATGATAATTTCTGGAAATGTGATTTCAGTAGTCTTAAGTGTGTTTAATTTGAAGTAAATTTCAGCTAAATACTGTTGTATAATAAAGGTTCAAGATAAACTACAGGATGAACAAAAGTATACAAGTGTGCTTCCATCTATTAATATAAACTGCTGAAAGAGAAATTTCAAACTGTTATGCGTTTTCTTGCTAAACTAATTTTCCCCATTATACAGTATATATCAAACAACAAATAAAACATAGGGCTGTTAAAAAGTATCAGAATAGATATTTGGCAATGAACTGTAACACTTTATTACCCTCAATAGCAAAAATTTTTAAAGATTTCAGGTGTTTCATAATCCAAGTGTTTCATAATCCATGCTTAACGCATGATTTTTCTTTCTTGATAACAGTTAAAATGCATATATTTAATGCATAAAAAAAGCAAATGGCTTTGTATGTATGTCGTTGGTCGTGCTTCTGCTATATAGACGTTAACGGACACAACTGCACTTATACCCCTTGGCCTCCAATCGTTTCACAGTTTTGGGAAAGAGGTTAAGTGACTGACCCCTATAACTCAGTACATAATGAAAAAATCACTCTTAACTCTTTACCTACAAATAAATAGACATATTTCCAGATAGCCTGTGTACTTAACTCATTTTTTTTTCAATTTTGTCACTTATACCCCTTGGCTTCTGGGCTCCTCATATATATTAAACTGTTTGACAATTTTATTATTTGGCCATTTTAAATATTATGTTACTTTTACATTTTTTCTTTCAACACATAGTAATGTAATTCTGTAAAGTTTTCTTTCTGTTTTAATATTTATATATAAATGCAATTTTTAAGACGTAATTTTCAATATTTTCCTGCTTTATAACAAAGTTTCCTTTCTTTTGAATATTCACGTGCAAATACATTTTTAATTGAAATAAAATAGTATTCATTGTAACAATCTAAAATAAAAACTTTTTTTCTAAATACGAGAACAAAATTTATGATGAAAAATTAAGTAAAAAAAATGACAAAAATCAGTTCAATTAAAAAAAAAAAATGCAGTCTGAAAACCACGAGTTTGTGACGTATATCCTTATTAATATTGCTAGATTCCTATGCTTGGTTTTAATTCCTGTAAAACATTTTCAACTGAATGTTTTGTACAAATTTTAACATTAAATATTTTTTAGAGTAATTCGTCGATTTAAAAATTGCCGGCATCAGAATATTTATTAATCATTCTTGTATAAGACTACCAATTTTGATAGTTTTTTTATGCAATGTTGTTTTGATATTAGCGCAGAAAAACCTCCAGACGCAAAAGTCTATTTCCGACAACGGGGGCGTTTACAGTGCTAATGAATAATTTTTTTTGGAGGGGGGGGGGGGAGGACAGAGAAATATATTCAGGCTCTGCAATACATTGTAAAGTAAAAGATGCATGCTATTTCGTTTTGATGAAAAATATTAAAATTACATTTTTTAATAAAATATATATTTTGAACGTGCTATGTACCATTATTAAAAAAATCTTAGATTTATGATAAATGAGAAACACTCGTGAAATAAAATATGGATGTGAAGCAAAAAATAATATCTATCAATTTCATTAATATGTACCCTTATTTATAGCTCCAGTTATGTGAGAATTGAATTAGACATAAGAAGAAATCGTGAGTTTTTTTTTCAAATACTATATTTATTAATATGAAACGCTATATAAATTTTAATGTGCTTGCAAGAGTAAAATATATCTTTTATTCAGTATTAAATTGATATTTATTTTGGGAACGCCCACTGTTTTTCTTGTGACTATTCGAACACATTTACATAAATAATTTGATATATATTTTTTAAGAAATGTAATTGAGATGAAAACTGATATAACCAGTTAAATACCGTTATAGTCTACTCTCATAAAATATATTTATTTTGTAACAAAATGTACTTTGCTTGTCTATATAAACGAATGCTTTGCTTGTCTATATGCCGAAGAATTCTGGGGAATACGGTAACTTTACAGATTTTATAATTTATAGTGTAAATGAGTGTTTGTTACCTGAATATTTATTGTTGCTGTTACTTAAAAAGTTTTGGGAATCGCAGTTTCCTAGAAAAAATTTAGTAACTTTATAGATTATATTTTTTACAGAGCTCTAGTGATTGAAAGGAGATGTTGATATAAATAATTTAGGAAATGCATAATGCGATTAATCACACTTCATTGCACTGAGAGAAAAATATAGTTCTGGCATCTAGAATCTAAATTGTGGCTTTAGAAAAAATAGTTCCATGTCATCCTTATAAATTCTAACTCACTTAGCTTTAGAATTCTAGAGTCTCCTACTAGAATTCCCAAGCATTTTCCCATAATCTCGTTGTCCAATTTATTTAAAAATCTCTACAAATAAATGCGAACACAAGAGCTTTGATTTAAAAACTATAATTCTAGTTTATGAAACCATTCCCGAAATTAAGCGAGTATTTCTCGTTACTGAAATGATTCAATATCGTTTTGTCACCAAGAAAACGAGAGACTAGAAATGGTATGTTATTTCACCTATTCAGCTTAGTTGTTTAACCTATTCGCATAGATTCTTCATCTATAGTTCTAGTTTAGGTGTTCAGAAAGTGACTAACTATTCATTCTAGTTGAAGGAGGTATATTTTTTTTCTCAGTGTGTTATATTACGGCTCCATTATTTCCAAACAATAATATTTGAAGTATATGGTGAAAAATATTTCAAGTGAAATTTAAAGCGATTTTTTTTCAATGTGGTGGCCAACTGCATCGACTCTTGTAAAAAAAGAAAAAAGATGTATTCTTTAAGGTTTATAAATTGACGAAGTTGAGAACATATAAGATAATTTAAATACAGTAATAGTTTATTTGGATTACCTTTTGCATATAATTTTTTTTCTACTAGATACTAAAATATGATGTCATGTTTAAAATAAAAGATGTTCAATATTACTCAACACTGGTGAATGTTATTTATAGACGCGAAGTAATAAAATATAGCTGCCAAAAGCCACCAGTGTACTGCCGACATCTGTAATCCAAATTGTGTGACAGTTGAATTATGCATGAGCAGTTGTTCTTGAGATATTTTTCGGGACTTATAATCAGTAATATGAAGGAGAAAAGAAATTTATCATAGCTTCAATGGTGAAATGTTATATTACCTACATTTTTTATCAGTAAATTGCTGTCCAGTTTTTTATTAGATTTGTTATTTTATTTGAAATTTGGAGTCGAAATGGTTATATTTTCGTAAATTTTTCTAGTTTTTTCTTTTTTTCTTAGATGAGTAAGAGAAATATCTTTAATGGAGGAGAATTAATTTCAAGAGTTAAAATTTTGGGTGGTTTTTAATTTTATTTTTTACAAAGTTTTCTTATTTTATAATTTAATCTTATTAGTTACCTATCAGACGTAATATGTAGTAAGTCTTGTAATAGCCTTAAAAATAGAATAAGACTTTTTCACGGATTTACACGTTTTAAACATTGGAGATTCCGAAAAACATTTTTTTTTTGGGGGGGGGGGGACAACCCTCTGTCTGTCTGTATATCTGTGTGTGTGATTGTAGACGCTCAAACTTAGATAGAGACTTAAGATTTTGTGTATACATAATATAAAAAAAATGGTAAAAAGCTTACTGAATATCCGTAATTTTGATTATCCGGAACTATTTTTTCGGACTGTAGTATAGAAAGTTATTACTCAAAATATCCGTTCTGGTTAAAACTACATAAAAATTTTTGCAATTGTATTTTTTAAGAAGTGAATATAAAAGAAAAAAAGTAATATTTTGCATAAACAATGAAGTCCATTGGATAGTTAGTTGCCGAGATATTTGTAATCATATATTCCACATGCTTCAATTTTGCATGACTGCGTGACTTCATTCAAATTTCAATTGTCAGGTTTATTTTAATTAGAAATAAGACGCTTAATACGATGCAGTTAGTTGATATTGTTATTTTTTAAGTTATAAGGATGTTTCTTTTACTCAATTCGGTACTACTTGATTATCCGGTTGACCAAACAACTGTTGCCAAAATATGAGATTAAATGCATAAAATTGTTTATCGTAAATGTTACATTCACTTGACATTG
Source organism: Maratus speculifer (assembly GCA_964019185.1). NCBI lineage: Eukaryota > Metazoa > Arthropoda > Arachnida > Araneae > Salticidae > Maratus > Maratus speculifer. The sequence goes on along the minus strand of OZ025290.1, from coordinate 149,779,126 downwards.
AGTTAGAGAAATAGAGAAACATTTGTTTTAGTTATTTTATTGAGAAATATTTATTTTAAACTGAAATATTGAGAGAGGATGCATTAAATTCATTCTGGAAATACTCATTTAATCGGTAATGCGACAGAAAAAATAACCCCATACGAATGATCATTGGCAAGGCATTAGGTAATTTTTAAACGTTAGTAACTAAGAAGCTCAACTGAAAAACAACCAATGAAGAAGCGAAGAAGCTTTGTCAGTATATGCATATATACATATATATATTTAAAAGTACACTGGTGTGTAAAATTTAAGGACGAAGGGATTTTCAAACGATAATTTTCACGCGAATATTCAACAGCAAGTAATACAAGCTAAATACTAGATAAATTTATAAACAAATGAAACCTATTTATATAATTCTAAAACATTTAATATGTTTGCTCTATAAAAGAATTACATTAAAATTTATTTCTAAGCAAAATACTTCTTTTAAAAAATAACAAAAGAACTTTCGAAAATTGCGTTCAATCATAAAATTTTGTAATGATTTAAGTTTTTAATTTTTCTGATTGGATAGACACAATTATGAACTTGTATGTGTGTGTTTGTGCATATTAAGGGATTTTTAAAGAAAATAATAGGGAAGATATAAAAAGTTTATTCATTTAGTCAATGCAGTTTCTATGACGCATCGTTTTTTAAAGGAATTAATAACTCGTACTTTTTATGTCACTACATGCTAAATACTAGAAAAGTTTATAAAGAAATGAAACCTAGTTATAATTTTCTAAAATACTTAGTATGTTTGATCTTTTAAAAGAATGATATTAAAATATATTTCCAAGCAAAATACCCTTTTAAAAATTAGCAAAAGAAATTTCAAAAATTGTGTTCAATCATAAAATTTTGTAATGATTTAAATTTTAAATTTGTCTTTTAAAATGTATAAACAAACTTTAGTAAAAATAAACGTTTTAAGGTTTTTTTTTTTTTTTTTTTTTTTTTACATTTTTATTGGAATTTAACATTGACAGAACTTTAAGGATATAAAATTTTCACTAAGCATACGAAATATAATTAGACCCGTGAAACTGAATAATTTTGTCTGATCAAAACTTCATTAGAAACTATTTAGTCAAAAAAAAAATCAAACAAGATAAATATATGTATATATATAGTTCACTACCAAGTATGATATGTAGTCCTCACATTTATTTTTAAAATTTCTAACTGCTTTTTTAAATGCAATGTGATAAAAAAAATCTCCAAATATTTAAGAAAGTAAGCCCGAAATATCGATAAAACGCCTTTTGTCATAATATTTATTTCTACCGCTAATTTTCAACTTCTAGAAAATCAAAATTGGATTGAAGATACGTAAAATGTCTATAAATACATCTAAAAAGAGTGAAGAGTAATTGAGTTTGCTACTGAATTTATCTTAAAAATCTTTATTTTGAAAGAATAACTTGAAGATAGAAATTAATAATATGCATGAATAATCAAATTAAACACAGTAAAATATTACCTTTCTAAAAATATGTTATTAACGCCGAGGCTGATATTTTTTTTTATCTACAATGTTCTGTTCCATTTCGTTTAGCTTATACTATAAAACCTATTTATATTAGAAAGTCCAAGTGTGCCGTGCACAATGCTGACGTCATTTTGATGCTGACAGCAACTGCAATTCAATTTTGCTTTTACTGCATTTTTTATATTTCAAAGTGTCACACATTTTTAATTTTTGCGCCATCGAATGCGGCATCGAATGAGTTTCGATTATAGACGACTATTTTACATTCTATTCGCATACAACTATTTTTTTAAATTACATTTTATATCTATTTCTCTTACGAATATAATGAAAGCGTATTTAAAACATTTTGGTTTGAAAAAGTTGTGCGAGATACCACTAAAAAACCATTTGCCTGTAACTGAAACTTTACACTACGTCCACGTATGTACTTTCAAATACAATTTGTTTGAAAACAGCATACTAATTTGTTATAAAACGGCATCGTAGTTTATTTACTGTTTAGGTTTTAACCCTTTTCTATCGATGGTACGTATATGTACCAATAAAATTACTTATTATAAAATTCTTATAGTACGTTAATTAATTGTAATACTGTTTAGAATGAGTTACAGACACATTACTTTATTTTGTTTCAAAAGCATTATTGGTTATACAAAACAAAAGCAATTTTAAAAGGGTGACTTCTTTTGTTTTGTTATCTTTTCAGCTTTCTTTGCGCTGAGGGAGGGGGACGGGAATTTTTCAATTCGGAAATATTTCTATAATTATGTTGTAATAACATCATATTTGCACATGTTATAATTCTACAAATTACTAAGAAAAAAAATATATAGGATTTAAGTGGGGTTATAAATATTCCACAAAAACCCTGTAAATTCAAATTTAATCAATCCTTCTAAATTCCTTCAAAAATTTATTAAATGATTATGTATATCTTTTGATTTAGTTTGAGCAATTTACGTAAAATACTTTAGAATTAAAATTTTCATGAATTCATAATTCGGTAGAAAAAGGGTTAAATGTAATTTTTGAGTATCTCTATTGCTTGCTGATGATTAGGAAGGATAAATCCATTCGTACTAAAATTATTATAAATCGTTCAGCTTCCGGCTTATGTTCCCTTACAAAATTAACTCTTCGTCAATAACTTAGTAAAATAGATAAATGTATATAAAAAGAAATAAATGAAATCAAACTACGCACTTAGACTACTTAAATTATCAGAAAAAAAAAAAAAAAAAAAAAAAAAAACGCTACGACCGTTGGCGATTTCTTCGGCAGTTTACTCCTGTCACGACCCCAATACAAAAATATCGAATTTAAGAAATTTCTTAAGTTTATGTGATTACATATGTCTACTTTTAGTATAAAAATGAATTTGCTCTATATTGCTCTATATAATATTTTCTTTGGTTGAATGGGAGGGTTTACCATCAATCTGGCCTCCGCGCTATCCAGATATTACTGAGTTATTCCATGTAAAATGAGTAAAAATAAAAAATAAAATTCGTAGCCATATGGCAACCGTTTTTAATTAAACTTGATACACAGGTTCAATTCATATTAAAATAGAACTCTGCAAAATATCTTGAAAAAAAAAAATACAATTTTTTAGCGTTTTTCAATTCTTAAATAATTTGTGATATAGAATGTCATGTGTATAATCGTCCAAAATTGCAAGTTTAAAGCGCTGTATCTTGAAAACTATTTAACAGAAATAAATTTTGCTTATAATATTATAACCTCTGAAATTTTTTTCTTATTTATTTAGTAATAATAATTTGCAAACATCTTTGTTAATTTTAAATTGATTATAAAAATTGAAAATTTGTGAATTTCGAGAAAATTAGAAACGGTATAAAAACTAAAGGAATTAAAAAACAGGTGTGAAACTGATGCCTGAAGTAGTATTACATATGAAGATCGAATTTTCCAAGTTTGAAAGTTACCATTTGTTTCCTTCATCTTCAATAAAACTTAAAAATAAAAAATAATAATTACAAAATCATAATTTTCCCTCTTCTGTATGCACAAAATATAAATAAAGGAGTGGTCCGACATTAACAGTATAACATAGACATCAAGATTAATAAGCCCATAATATGCTAAAAAAGTTCAAGATTGTCTTTGGATTCCTACACTGTTAAAAATTTTGCAGCATTCTGTCCAATCATTTGACTGTTTTCTGAAAAAACAGTAACATAACCGTAATTTAACTGTATTCTGACCATAAAATTGGCAATAATATGTTCAAAATAGCGTAAAATGACGGTTATTTTACTTTTTCAATAAAAAACGGTCAAATGACTGGACAGAATGTTGCAGATTTTTAACAGTGTAATATAACAAAAATGAGTTCAAAAAGATAATTTTGTTACATTTTATGAACAAATTCTCTTTGAATTTGCGCTCTTTTCTTAAAATATTGCGCAATTTCAAGACAAAAAATAGTACTTCCAACTACAAAAATTTTAAATTACTAGATAATTATTTAATCACTTCTAATCAATTTTAATATAATTCTGAAACAAAAAAAGAAAAAAAAAGAAAAGAAGAACAAGCCAAGAATTAGCATTTCAATATTTAAAATAGACACTTTTAACTATAATATCAAATAATTTGAAAAGATATAAAAGCTTTTCTTCACGTCCAAAAATGCAATAGAAATATTGACTTTTATCGACAGATTTTTCCTTATTTATTTTATTTATTTATTTTATTTTTTTATTTATTTATTTTTGCTTTGAGGAATAAAAAGGCAATATTAAATTTCATGTATTAAAAGCACGTACTTTTATCTACAATACATATTTATCTACAAAAATAATTTTAACTTTATAACAGCAACAAACAAACAAGTTGTACTTATATGCTAATTTTCATTCAAATCGGTGAAATGTCAGCCACAGATAATTTGGTCATTTTGTATGGAATAACCCTACTATTATGGACTTTTTCAGAGACTATACCAAGAACAGGATCTTTGCTACACCAATTTCAGACATCGAAGAACTGAAGACTAGGCTACAAGCTGCAGTGTGTACTGTAATAATAGACATGTTAAAGCTGTAGAAGTCTTGGTGGGAACTAGAATACTACCTACACATTCTCCTAGCTACCAAGTGACGTATATTGAAATACATAATTATTGAAAAATTTGTACAGTATATTGCATATAAGCAAAATACTTTTTGTCTCATCCAAATGCGTACCAAAATCAACTAAACTTAGCACCCATTTTTTTACATAAATATTTGCAATTAAACATACAAGTATCAGGGATATTAATTAATAATTTATCTAAATATAATATAATATAATTTATCTAAATCTATTATAATATAACTTATCTAAATTTTATCAGCTTAAAAAATAACTTTTGTTGCCAATGGGTATTGTTTTTGCGAATTTTTTAATATTTATGATGTTTACTTTATGAGTGAATCGCACTTAGTTTTTATCCTCTTGTTCTTAAAATAAGAGCAAAATGTTTTATTTAGTTTTTATTTGCTGTTTGTTAACGGAAATTTATAATGGGTGAAAAATGTAATTTAGTAGAGATTAATGAATTTTTACTATATGTAACATAAAAGTTAAAATAATATACTTTTATATTTCAATTGAAAGATAGTCGAAATTTATTTGGCGCTTTGGCAAATAAAATGAAAAGTATTTTTTTTCTTAAATTCGCATAGATGGATAATAATTAGATAATTAAATAGATTTTAAGGATGACAATAGATATAAAGACGTAATAAGATATTGAATTAAAAGTATTGAGGAAAATAGTGTTGGCTGTTCAATTTATACGAAAAAAAAGTATCATCAAACATGTCTATAAATTAAATATTTGAGATAAATTCTGGGAGAAATTTATGTATAGGAAAATAAAATCGACTTGTGATTCTTAGTCCAAAATTCAATTTACGACGCATTTTGCCCTCCAGTCTATCTGCCAAAAATTTATGCATACATAAATAACTAAAAAGAAAAATTTCTTTAAAGAGCATTCTCGAAACTTTAAAGGTAAGTATTGAAGGATCTGCAAACATGAATGATAAATGAAATCATTTTTTGTACCATAGAGTACCGATATGTATTTTGAAAAAAAAAAAAATCTCGTAGACAACTTTTCAGCTATTTTTGCGAATCTCATCAAATTTTTATTATAAATCAAAAAACATGTCCGTTAAAGTAGACGTCATAATATTTAAAGTGGGTATAAATAACGAATATTTTTCATATTTTATTGCAATTTTTAAAACTTCTAAACAATTTCAAATTCTATCAAATTCAAACTGTTTGAAAACTGTAAATCAAATGAAGGGTATTACATGGTTTTCAATATAAAGTTCTGGCATGAATTTCTTTGTTAATCTACTTTGCATGCGGCAAGTTTACGAATGATTAATTTTTTTGTTTTTAAAATTATTTAGACATCTTAAAATTAGTTTCCGGTTACTGTTTCACAACATAATTAAAACTTCATCAATAATTAAATAAAATAATATAAATAAAATACAAATTCGCACAAATGCAAATCTCTATAGATTTTCTCATAAAAACTGAACTGTTCGATATTTTAAATTTCTAATTTCATTCTATATAGCTGAAAAGCTTTTGCCCTTTAAAAAAACCAATATATGGAAGCATTAAATGTGATTTCATCATAATGTAAACGCTAAAAAATAGCTTTAAGTCAATTTTAACGATGTGCATTTTGATAACAAACATAAAATTTGTATGCATCAATCAAGTATATAATAGGATATACATTCTTTACAATTTGTGGCGCAAAGAATATTTGTTATTAATTTACAGAGCCACAGAAAATTATTCCTTAACATAATGGTATAAAGGAAAACTTCTTCGGCACGCGTCTTAATTACATTAAACTATTTCACATTTTATGAAAGTTATAGTAGAAAGCAGTTAGTATTTACAGTCACACACGAAAGATTTCGGCTACTATACCGTATATGATGTACTGTATAGTTTACTCGAAGACCAGAATATTTTTACTTTGTTCTATCTTCAATTGAAGAAAGTATTGTAATCGAAATTTTTTTCGACGGACTTACGTTTTAAGGGGCAAGAGATTCCTAAAAACATGTTTGTACAAAATGTTTGTCTGTCCATGTGACTCTGTGTGTGTCTATATGTCTCTGTGTGTGTATGTCTGTGTGTGTGTTCGTATGTCACCATTCTGCCATCAAAAAGTGTATGAAGATATGCATAGAATTGAACCAAATTTTTTGTGAATGTTTTGGCTGTGGCAAACAGGTCTCCCTTCAATTTTGAAATATTCCGCCGGATGCAATCGCGATTTTTGTGCCATTTTCAATATTGTACCGACCAAAAGTGTATGAAGTTATGCATCGAATTGAACCAAATATTTTGTGTAAATGTTTGGATATTGTCAGTTGATCCTCTCTAAATTTGAAAAAAATCCGCCGGAAGGGGGGCGCTGCAATAGCGATTTTTGAACCATTTTCAATATTGCACCACTTTCAAGTGTATGAAGTTATGCGTAAAACTGAATTAAAATTTTTGAGTATAATTTTGCAATTTATCATTTGTTAATACTTTCAACTTGTTAATACTCAGCTGAGTTTGCTAAACATCGCTATGACAGCGTCTACAATACTAAAAGAAGTTTTCTAAATTATTTAACTTAAAGATTCTCAAAATTCTTAAAATAGAAAAAAAGAGACCATTTTTAAAATTTAATATATTTTTTAAATGCATATGATTTAAAAACGCAATTTTTTGCTAGAACGAAAGATAAAAAATATATTCTTTTAAATCAGGTATTAACAAATTGTAAATTGCATGTCCAGCGTACGAAACGTGGTGCGTTCGTTTTAACGAAGTATAAAAAATATTCTGGTCTTCGTGTAATAGTATACAGTACATCGTATAGAAAATAATAGCCGAAATCTTTTGTGTGTCCCTGTAAATGCTAATTGCTTTCTATTATAATTTTCATAAAAAGTGAAATAGTTTAAAACGCGCCCCGAACAAGTTTCCTTCTATACCATTATGTTATGGATTAATTTTCTGTGGCCCTGTAAATTAATAAAAAATATTTTTCTGGCCTCTAATTGTAAAGAATGTACCCGTAAAGCATGGTGACGTCACTGCAACGTCATTGTGAAGTCACATTGTGACTTTGTGACCATCGATTGTCGATGTGACGTCAACCGACGTCGATGTGAAGTCACAGTGACTAAGATGTGAAGTTGTTATGGCCGTTTTAGAACTCTTTTGTGACGTTTCACAAAGTGACAAATTTGTGAAAAATGTGTCATTTGTGACTAATTGACATTAACATTGTGACGAAACTGTGACAAAAGCAACGATATTTAAATTGCCAGAAACCGATTTTTAAAAGTAAATAACATGTTTTGAAGGATATTTATAAATTTCTAAAGATTTTTAAGAAAGTCACATCTCAGTCACAATGTGACGTCACTGAGAGGTGGCATTTTGGTCACAGATGTGATGTGACCAAAGTGACTCACAGTGACGTCACTGTGACCATGCATGCTATTAGGGTATATTTTAGTACATACTTGGTAGATGCATATTAATTTTATGTTTGTCATCAAAATACACATCGTTAAAATTGACTTAAAACTATTTTTTCCCATCGTCCGATAGAGGGCGATGTGTGTCGAATGTCGATAGAGAGCGCTTTAGACTTTGGGGTAACGATAAACTAGTTTTTACCATTATTTTTTGCATCTCAATAAACTTTTTTAGAAGCTTAGACATAAATTTTGAGCTTAAAATCTTAATCGTTGGAAGTGGTTAAGTAGCGCAAACTGAATTGCGTGGGGAGGTTCAAATTTCAAATGATTATAAAAAACGGAAAAATTGGTCAATTGATTTGCGATTTTCACTAAAATTCTTCTTTATGTCAGTATTATCTTGAAAATAATTTATAAAGGTAAAATTCAAAAAATGCCGATAGAGGGCGCTTTAGACTTTGGAGCAACGCACAACTATTTCTTTCCGTTATTTTTTGCATCTCATAAATTTTTTTTAGAAGCTTAGACATAAACTTAAATTTTGAGATGAAAACCTGAATCGTTGGGAGTGGTAAAGTAGCGCAAACTGAACTGTGTTCAATGGGGGTGGGGAGGTTCAAAATTCAAATGATTATAAAAAACGGAAAAAATGGTCGGTTTTCGCTAAAATTATTCTTTATGTCAATATTTCCTTGAAAATAAATTTTAAAGATAAATTAAAAAAAAATCCGTTAGTGGGCGCCTTAAACTTTAGAATAACCAACAATTATTTTTAACATTTTTTTAAAAAAATCTAATTAAATGCTTGCAAAAGTTTAGACTTAAATTTTGTGCTCAAAATCTAAATCGATAGGAGGGGTTAAGAAGCGCAAACTGAACTTTGTTCAGGAGTTCAATGTTACCTTCCCCACCCCTCGAACGCAGTTCAATTTTTGGCCGCTTAATTACTGACAACGATGCAGATTTTGAGCACAAAATTTAAGTTTGAACTTTTACAAGCATTTTATTAGATACTAAAAATAACGGTTAAAAATAGTTGTTGGTTACTATAAAGTTTAAGGCGCCCTCTGACGGAATTTTTTGAAAGATATCTGTAAAATTTATTTTCAAGAAAATATTGATATATAGAATAGTTTTAGCGAAAACCGACCAATTTTTCCGTTTTTTATAATCATTTGAAATTTGAACCTCCCCACCCCCATTGAACACAGTTCAGTTTGCGCTACTTAACCACTCCCAACGATTCAGATTTTTATCTCAAAATTTAAGTTTATGTCTAAGCTTCTAAAAAAAATTTATGAGATGCGAGAAATAACGGAAAAAATAGTTGTGCGTCACTCCAAAGTCAAAAGCGCCCTCTATCGGCATTTTTTGAATTTTATCGTTATAAATTATTTTCAAGATAATACTGACATAAAGAATAATTTTATTGAAAATCGCAAATCAATTGACCAATTTTTCCGTCTTTTATCATCATTTGTAATTTTAACCTCCCCCCGCAATTTAGTTTGAGCTACTTAACCACTTCCAACGATATAGATTTTGAGCTCAAAATTTAAGTTTATGTCTAAACTTCTAAAAAAATTTAATGAGATGCAAAAAATAATGGTAAAAACTAGTTTATCGTTACTCCAAAGTCTAAAGCGCCCTCTATCGACATTTTTTGAAATTTATCTTTATCATTTATTTTCAAGAAAATACTAACATAAAGAATAGTTTTAGTGAAAACCGCAAACGAATCGACCAATTTTTCTGTTTTTTATAATCATTTGAATTTTTGGACCCGAAACTTTAATGGCGCATATCTTCTTTGGAAGACGTTTGGGACCCTTAGTTTTCTATTTAATATTGTTCATCATGATATGACAGACCAGCATGTTAAGTTTGTAAACGACCTTTTGGGACACCCTGTAGAAAATACTGAAGTTTTAAGAGTGTAATCACCTGAAAAAACAATTTTCTAACAAAAAGAGGAATTTTAGTTTCAGTTCATACTGACTAACATGAAATATAAGCTTTAAAATTTCATGAAAAAATAATTATTTAAAAAGAATATTCAGAAGTTTATAAAATATCCTGCGCGTTATTCACAAAAATGTCATTTAGAGAAAAATGACTTAAAAGTTTCGGAAAACTCACTTCTGCTATCGAGCAGGTTAATGTTAAAAGGCATAACTTCCTTCTAATAGGAGATTCAAGCACAGAAATATTTCTAAAGGTTCAGAAATAACAGGAGTTAAACATCGAAAAAAATTTAAATTACGAAAATTTTGATGCTTTTAGAATTCTGAGACTCCTTAAACGTTTTCTAATAAAGATTTTATATATCATTCACCTGTTAAAAGAACTTACATTTTTGCTTTCTTCTATATTAAAAAGAAGAAAGTAATTGATTCATGAAAATTTTCCAAATCCCGTTTTCGACGGGTTTACATGTTTTAGCTGTCAGAGAACCCGAGAAACATGTTTTTTTCAAAATGTCTGTCTGTGAATCAAGAATCTGTCAGTCAGACTGTCTGTCTGTATGTGACAAATATTTTGTGGCCGATCTATCTCAAAAAGCAACGCACGGAGTTCAACAAAACTTTAGACTGGTGATGATATCAACTAGATCTGATTAGTTTTTTGGTGTATGTCTCTCAATAGGTCGCGCTACTAGGCTGTTGTTTTCACAATTCCAGCAATAGCCATAAATGAAAAACTTGTGAATGGATTTTCAGAAGACTTTAGATTTAGATACTTAAATTTAAACTTAGTACATAAATAGCATTGTACTGATTACGTTTTGTGCAACTTGTCAACAGGTGGCACTGCCGTGGTGCATTATTCGTGATTATCCCAATAGCTCTATGTCAAGAAGTAAAGCACGAAATTTTCTAAAACTTCAGATTCAGTTAGTCCCTGATATAGATTAGTGTTGTTTAGTTTTTGGTGTAAATTGCCCTTTAAATGGCACTGCTATGATGTATTTTCACGATTTTGCAATGAATGTATCTCAAGAACTAATGCATGGATTTTCATGAAACTTTAAATTCAGTTAGTACCTGATAAAAGATTGATTAAGATTAATTTCCCGTGTACATCACACAGCATGTGGCGCTGTGATGCTTTGTTTTGTTCTTTGTTTATGATGGCCAATTATCTACACTTAGGATTTAGGCCCTAAATAAGGCTTTGCCTTCCGCAAAGGTTTTTCTCAGTAAACCTTACCTGTATTCACCCAAGAAAATCCAAAATTAAAAGAAAAACACGGAAAAAGCCGAACAGTTAGGCCGACGGACGCGAACCCAACACCTGCCATTTACCAGTTTCGGAGGCAGAACTTCTCGGCCACTGGTGGGGCTGCGCTGTTATGCAGTTTCTTTCTTTAAGATTTTCCAATAGCTCTGTCTCAAAAACTGATGCATGGATTTTTATCAAACTTTAGATTCATTTGTAAGTTGACATTAATTGTTGCTGACTAGATTTTGATCTAAATTACCTAACTGGTGGCACCTGCTATGCTGCATTTTTAAAGAAGTATTAACATGCATAAGATAGAAGAAAGTTTTGGGATTGCCACATCTGACTAGTTGATTATTTACACTTATGTTATTGATAATTAAAATGATATTTTGAAAATATTAGTAATTTTAGATCCGCATTTGTGAGCATAAATTAACAGAGACGCTAAAGTGTAAATTTTTGAAAAATGGTTTCTTCCGTCACCTATAATTCTTTTTATTAGCCTAAAAGCAATAAATGTATCTGTTTAGTTCAGCATTTATTCACTGACACGTTTGCAGAGGTTAAACCTTAAAAAAATTGTAGACAAAAGGGCTGTTTTAAACTTTATTGTGATTTCTTTTATTAAGAAAGGAATGAACAATAAAAACTGTTTATAAGTTCAAATCTGTAAGAAAGTAACAAGTCGGAAATTGCAAGTCAAACGTAGCAAATGAGGTGCGTCCGTATTATAACGAATTTTTTAAAATATACAGTATTTTGGAAACAGTAAAGTATCGGAAATATTTTGTATTCTCTGTAAATACTATATGCTTTCTATTATACAGGAATTAAATTGTAGTAAACTTTAGCTACGTATATCAATTTCATAAAGTGTGAGGTCGTTTAATATAATTAAAACGCACTCTAAACAATTTTTCCGTCCCTGTAAATTAATAAAAATATTTTTTTCCACAGATTGTACAGAATGTAAATTTTAGTGTATATTTCATAGATGCATATGAATTTTATTGTGTTCGAAAGAGTGTAACATCATTAAAATGCACTTGAAACTATTTTTTCCATTGAGTGTAATATAACGGAATACTTTTGATTATCCTTATAATTAAACTATGCATCCGATTTTCATAAACTTTGAAATGAAAAAACAAAATTATTTAATAATTACATATTTTAAATTACAACGATTTGGTTTTGGAGTTTTAGCGATGTTATATGCTGACAGACGGACAGACTGAACGACGACTATAGGTTCTACGTATGTACATAATTAAGAACGCACCTAATAAAACAGAGTGAACTGGCCCTGTTAAAAACTGTGTTTGATTATATTTTACACAAACTGATAATTAAATAACTAATTTATAATTATACTTTCAAGTTTCACACATAAAAGTTTATCATCATTAGAAGTAAAAAAAAAAGGTAATCATTGATTTTAGCTTGTACAGTTTTTACTGTTCAAGTTATTTTAACTTAAATAAAAGTGTACTTTGAACATGGGAAAAAAATATTAGCCAAAGTAAATGTTTTTTTTTTCTCTCTCTCATGAGAATTTTCCATGCTGGTTTAACTAATGTAATTTTAGAATCGATTTCGGATACTCCGCTGATAATGAAAAAGAAACGGATCTCTAATTGGAGCCGGTAAAAATTACAAATTCAGCATGCTATACTCAAAAACTAACATTTATTTTCCTAAAGAAATACTAATGACTTTATTGGTAAATTATACGTGAAAAAGAAATAAAATATTTATGAGTATATATATATATTTTTTTTTTTGAAAAAAGACCTAAACTAGTAATTTTAGAAAAAAGGCTCTTTCTGTCGCCTATAATTTATTTTGGTACTACTCTGTTATCCCGTCGACCAATTTCGCCAAATTATACAAATCGCCAAACTAATAGCCAAATTATACATATTGACGTAATTTTTATTTTAAATAATAATAAAAAAATTAGTAGAATATTAATAAAAATACAAATAAAAAGTGGAAATAAATATCACTTATTAACATTTTAAACACGTGTACCGTATTTAATATCATTGAAATGACATTCATGGTCATCCATTATTGGCATTTAATCCTATAATTTGGCGATAATATTTTGGTCGACGGGATAACCTAGTAGTACCATTATTTTATTAGCCTAAAAGCAATGAAAGTATGTGTTCAGTTCATTTTTATTTACTGACATATTTGCAGAGGTTAAACTGTTAAAATTATTAGAGACAAAATGGCTGCCCTAAACTTTTTAGCGATTTCTTGGACTAAGGAACGAATGAAGAATAAAAACTGTTTATAAGCTCAAAACACAACATTGCTATGTATGAATGTGATAAAAGAGAGTTAACTGGCTCTGTTAGCCACGACGTTTTTACACAAGCTACAAATCTATTTTATAATTATACTTTCTAGTTTCGCATAAAAAAGTTTATTACCATTAGAAATAAAACAAGTTCGAAAATGCACGTCAAACGTGGCAAATTAGGTGCGTTCGTACTATAATTAATTTTATAAATATTCAGAGCTTGATGCATTGCTGTTGAACTGTTATTCAAAAATACTAGAATACAAAATTTGGTATGATTATATATCTTCAACTGAGTATTACAAAAATATTAGGCCGTCATCTAAAATAGGTCGTAATCAACATAGCAAACCTTCAGTCCTTACGTATCTTGGTATATCGTAACAAAGCGTAACTCATTCGTAAACTACTTTTAAGCGATTTTCATTCATACTCTGTAGCTTATACAGATTCTGTAGTATTACCCTGTACATAACCTATGGTATTTATACACACAACGCAATATGCAATAAGTAAGAAAAAGCATGCATTAAGCATGTTTATGATACACTTTCCAACATTTCCTGAAATCTTTAACGAAACTTAGTCATCCAGGGAAATAATATATTACTGTCCATAGAAAATATGTATTCCAATACTTTTGAACAGCCCCGTAATTAATCTGATGGCTGATACATAAACTATATAACAGGGAAATTTAGTTTAGCAAGAAAATACCTAACTGGTTGAAATTTTCCATTCAGTAATTTATACTAATAGATGGAAACATACATACTTGAATATTTTTGTTCAACCCTGTATTTTACCCAGTAGTTTAATACTCCAAAATATTTTCCTATAACTTAGTTCAAAGAAAAATACTTTTTAAACTACTTAAATCATATTTCGAGAAATTGTAATCCAAAGATGACCACGTATCCAGTTTTTTGCGGACCCTGTATATCATTTTATCTACATTCTAGAAACATTTCTTAATAAATTGAATAAAGTTCAATGTAAAAATGCATAGCTTATTAAAAATACACCTTTAAGTAAATTACGCTCGTGTTCAGAAACCTTTGAGAGAACTTTTGTGTAACCCTGTATATCTCAATTGTGTAACAATTGGCATTTATACACACCATATAAAATGAATACATTAAGTGAAACTCAAAAGCGCATATTATAATTAAAAATGCATTTCATCGATCCAACATTCATTATCCACAATATACAGTAGTTCGGATAGAATGTACGATTTGTAATTTTTTGTGTGTCCCTGTAAATACCATATGCAATTCGTATTATGCAAGAAAAAACTCATATTAAGCCTCAGCGAAGTATATCAATTTGATTATACACGAAATCTTTTACTCTAATTAAAATATGTCGCAAACATGTCCCCACTTTACTACTGCGTAATGGAGTACTTTCGTGTGGCTCTGTAAATGAATAATAGCGATCCTTTTTGCTACACACTTTACAAAATGCATATTTTAATACACTTCGTAGATGCATATAAATTTGAATACGTTTGACAGGGTGTAACATTTCTAAAATTCATTTCAAACGATTTTTCGGAATAGGCCATAATGTAATGGAAAACGTTTGACTATCCCTGTAAGTAAACTAATCATGGCAGAAACTTCATTTTCAATAAGGTTTGTGCAAGGGTAAACGTCAATATCTTCCAAAAATTTCATGGCAATCCAAGTATATTTAAGAGAATTAGAACGTGGATTAATTTCATTATATGTAAAATAATTTAACGTGATTAAAATTGTGAAGCGTTGATTTCCCATAGGTCTTTACGTAACGGAGTTTTTTTATGTAGCGCCGTAAATGACAGTAATAAACATTTTTTGCCCAACATATTTCCCTATAATGTATATTTGACTACACTTCAGTACTTATGAATATTATCCTGTTAGAAAGACTGTAACACCATTAAAAGGAATTTGAAACATTTTTTCCCATGAGACCATAATGTAACGAAATACTTTTGATTGTCTATGCAATCAAACATTACATCCGATTATCATAAAATTTGAAATGATTTGACAAAATTATGCATTAATTATGTATTTTAACTTTCAAATTATTCGGTTGGGTAATTCTTGCTTTGTTATATGTGGACGGATGGACAGACGGACGGATTGAACGATGACTATAGGAGCTACGTATTTAAATAATTACGAACGTACGTTAAACAGGTAACCACTTATTTCAGCTTGTATATTTTTTACTGTTCAGGTCATTTTAATTTAAATAAAAGTTTACTTTGAACATGAAAAAGCAATTTCAAATGATTCGTTTGGGTAATTTTCGCTTTGTTATAAGCGGACAGATGGACAGACGGACGGACTGAACGATGGCTATAGCAGCTACGTATTTAAATAATTCCGAAAGCACGTAAAAAGGTAACCACTTATTTCAGCTTGTACACTTTTTACTGTTTCAGTCATTTTAACTTAAATAAAAGTGTCTTTGAACATGAAAAAAAATGTACATTAACGAAACTTAATGGGTTTTTTTTGTTCGTTCTCTCATGAGAATTTGCTACGCCGGTTTAACTAATTCAGTTTTCGAACTGATTTCGGATACGCCACTGATAGTGAAAAAAATGGATGTCTAATTGAAGTCAAAGTAAAAATTACAAATTCCACATGCTATACACAAAAACTAACATTTACTTTTCTAAAAAAATACTAATGATTTTATTGGTATATTGTACGTGAAAGAGAATTAAAATAACTGTTAGTGTATTTTTAAAAGACTGCTTTTATTTTCCATGCTGAAAAATTTTAGCTCATTTCCCTTTTATATATGTATGTATATATATACTTTTAGCTTTCACTGTTTTTAGAATTTTTTAATTGTCCTACTTTTCATTTTTTGAATAAATTTAAATAAATGTATGTAAAAATTTGTAATTATAGAGAAAGAAGTTATGAAATCAAGAATTAGCAATTTTTATTGTTTTCTTCTATCGGCTGTAGAAGAAAGTATTGTAATCAATATTTCTTTCAATTTCCGGTTTTCGACAGATTTAAACGTTTTATGATTCAGAAATCCCCCCAAAAAATTTTATACAAAATGTATGTCTGTCCGTATGTCTGTCGCCATTGTACCATAATAAGTATATGACGTTATGTATAAAAATGAACCAAATTTTTTGTGTACTTTTTTTAAATTGTGACAGGCAGGTCCTCTGCGCCGGAAGGGAGTGTTTTAAAAGCAATGTCTGTGCCGTTTTCATTATTGCACCATCGAAAAGTGAATGGAATTATGCATTAATACTTTTTTTCTTCTTTTAGTTTTGGTTCGCAATCAAGTTCTTCCTTGAATTTGTTTGTTTGATGACAACTAAATAGGTTTGTTGAACGAAAAAAAAATTGATTTTAATACGATGTCTGTGTCAATTTTCATTATTGTATTATCAAAAAATGTAAAAAATTATGCATAGAATTGAACCATATGTTTTGTGTACATTTTTAGCAATGGTTGACAGGTCTTCTTGGAATTTGGAAATATTCTGCGAGAAAGGGTTGCGGTGATAGCAATTTTTGTGTGGTTTTCTCGATTTTTCGTAACTTTATTGTACACCGTCGGCTCGTACAGAAACGGGAAATCGCATATTACTAAGCCGGCTTTTCACAAACAGCTGATGATAACCAAATAGGTTTGTTGAAGGAAGAATAATGATTTTAGTAAATATATAAATAAAATGATCTAGATTAACTCGTTTTTGCCTCGATTAACTAGCTGAAGTAGAAACTTAAAATGAAAACTAAAGTTGGCACAGTTTTCATTCATAATATTGCAATTTTAACATCCGTAATTACTTTTTAGAAATATTAAGATGTGTGAGATAGAATAAAGTTTTGTGATTGGCACATCCAGCTAGTTAATTTTCGCTAATTTTTTTGTTCTTTCTTAAATTAAAAGAAAATTTATGCCAATTTATATAGTTTACCAGTGATTTGGTGATTTATATAATTTGTCAGAATTGGTCGAGGATATAATCAAGTAGTATCTGCTATTCAATTATAGACCAAATTATATACATACATCACATAAAAGTAGACTTCGTTTCCAATCGTTTGGCATCAGTAATTTTTTTTTTTTTTTGCTGTAATTTTTTGCAGGATTATAGGGGTGATTACTTTTTTTTCACAGCTGTGCAAATTAAAGAAAAGGGAATCAAGTATAATTAAATTTGATCAGTAATCGCAATGCATGACAATAAATTCCAAAAGATGATATTTAAAGAAATAATGATAATAAAATTTATATAAATTACCTATAAACATCAAATACCATTAGTAAAAAATGTAGCTGGTACTTATTTCACTGTTCAAATTATTTTTAATTTAAATAGAAGTTTGCTTCAGACATAAAAAATCCATTATCGAAGGCATTTTTTTTCTTTTTGAGAATGTAACTGTGCTTGTTTAACTAATGAAGTATTGGAATTGATTTCCGATACGTAACCTTTAGAAAAGAAATAATGCTTAGCTGAAAGTGCAAAATAAAAATTGCAAGCTCCGCATTGCTATACTCAAAACTAACATTTAATTTTACTAAAGGAATACTAATGACTGCATTGGTAAATAATGCGTAAAAAAAGGATAAAACAACATTCAATATATTTTTAAATGAAATGCTTTTCTATTTTTAAAATTTCTAGTTCTTTTCCTTTTAAGAGTTGTTTTAAAAGGTTTCATTGATTTCAAAAAATCTTTACAATTTCATCTTTTTATATTTAAAATAGTTTGAAACAATTTTACATAAATTCTGATAGTTAATGAGAAAGAAAAGTAAAAAATAAATAGAACTATTGATTTGTAATTTTGTTTAAATATTTTAGTTTGATTAATAGAATTTAATGTTAGGTAAATTCTTTACTCTGTGCAATGATAATAGCATTAATAGAGGTAACGATCAAACTATCTTTGTCATACAGTTAGTATAAGTATGGAAATAAACATCCAAGTGTGTGTATTACTCGTGTTCAGAGGATTCCGTACAATAAATAATTTGTAGTTTATTATTAAAAAATCGTTTCTAAAATAATAATAATATTTTGTAAAAAACTATGCAAACTGCAGTTTCGTATAGCTGCATATACTAGACACGTATGAAAGATATATCATAGCGACATGATAAGATAAGATATAAAAAAGATATGAAGCCTAAATTATATCAAATACTGCTAGTCTGTATAAGTCTTTTTTTTAAATTTTTCCTAATGTGTATATGACAGCTTAATTCGAAAATTAATTCTGACAATAAAAGTATTGCACGTATAAATATCTCATTTGGCATTTCATGACACTATATTCAACGTAGTAATAATATTTTCTTTATTTATTTTATTTATTTATTTCTTCTCACCATATTTTTAGTTATTTAAAGGAATGATAAAGGTATATGAGTAAATGTTGCACTTCGATTTTTAAACTATGAACGAACACCAGTAAAAATAAATATATTAAACGTGATATCAGATATATACAAAAATCCATGGGCAATGTTCTGTAAAACGCATTTAAAAATCTGAAAAAAAAAATTGGACAATAATATTAATATTTGAAAAAGTAATAGGGATTCTAAAAATGCTAGAAAAATTAAATTAAGATTTTAATTAAATATGTAGTTAAATTAATTTTTCAGTCTACTTTTAATTCTACAAATGCAGTTAATTGATTATTTGAAATATATTAAAAACAATAACAAAATTTTTCGAGAGGTTAACTGTCTGCTTAATTATTTGCAACACCTTAAAAAGCACATTAATTTTAAAAGAACATTACTTTAAAAAACACACCATGACTGAAATCAAACTTTAGACAATTATTTTTAATATTCGATTATACAGGGTGTATCTAAACTACTGGGCAAAACTTTAAGGAGTGATAGTACACATCAAGACAAATAGTATTAAATGAGAAACTAGGGGTCCCAAACGTCTTCCGAAGGAGATAGGCGCCATCAAAGTTTAGGGTGAAAATTTTGAAATGATTATAAAAAACGGAAAAATTGGTAGATTCGTTTATGGTTTTCACGAAAACTATTCTTTACGTCAGTATTGTCTTGAAAATAAATTATAAAGATAAATTTCAAAAAATGCTGATAGAGGGTGCTTTAGACTTCGGAGTAACGAACAACTATTTTTTACCGTTATTTTTTGCATGTCATTAATTTTTTTAGAAGTTTAGACATAAACTTAAATTTTGAGCTCAAAATCTGTGGTTAAGTAGCGCATACTGAACTTTGTTCAATGGGAGTGGATAGGTTCAAATTCAGGCTCGTCAGGGGGTGCTGCATCAATTTATTCACACCACTAAAATTATATGGTAATTTCAGTTTCATTTAATCAACAAAATTTGTCGATTAAATAATTTGAAAGATTCTGTTAAATTTTAGTGGTGTGAAATATCTGATGCAGCACTCCCTGACGAGCCGCTTCTGTTCAAATTTCAAATGATCATAAAAAAAAACAGAATAATTGGTCGATTGATTTGCAGTTTTCACTAAAAGTATTTTTTATGCCAGTATTGTCTTTAAATAAATTACAAAGATAAATTTAAAAAATGCCGATAGAGGGCGCTTTAGACTTTGGAGTAATGTACAACTATTTTTTACATGCATCTCATTAAATTTTATTAAAATCTTAGACATAAACTTAAATTTTGTGCTCAAAATCTGAATCGCTGAGAGTCGTTAAATAGCGCAAACTGAACTGTGTTCAATGGGGGTGGGAAGGTTCAAATTTCAAATTATTATACAAAATGGAAAAATTGGTCGATTCGTTTGCGGTTTTCTCTAAAACCATTCTTTATGTCAGTATTTCCTTGAAAATAAGTTTTAAAGATAAATTAAAAAAAATTCCGTCAGAAGGCGCCTTATACTTTAGAGTAAGCAACAAAAATTTTTTACTGTTATTTTTTGTATTTAATTAAATGCTTGCAAAAGCTTAGACTTAAATTTTGAGCTCAAATTCTGAATAGTTGGGAGGGGTTAAGAAGCGCAAACAGAACTGTGTTCAGGAGTTGATATGTTACCCTTCTTACCCTACAAACATAGTTTAATTTTTCGCTACTTAATTACTCACAACGATTCATACTTTCAGCTCAAAATTTAAGTCTTAGCTTTTAAAACATTTATTTAGATAAAAAGAAAAAAAAACATAAGTAATGGTTAAAAGTAGTTGTTGGTTACTCTAAAGTTTAAGGGGCCCTCTGACGGATTTTTTAAAAATTTATCTTTAAAGTTTTTTTTTTCATGGAAATACTGACATAAAGAATGGTTTTAGAGAAAACAGCAAATGAATCGACCAATTTTTTCGTTTTTTATAATCATTCAAAATTTCAACCTCCCCCCCATTGAACACAGTTCAGTTTGCGCTACTTAACCACTCTCAACGATTCAGATTTTCAGCTCGAAATTTAAGTTTATGTTTAAGCTTTTAAAAAAACTCATGAGAGGCAAAAAATAATGGTAAAAATAGTTGTACTTTACTCCAAAGTCTAAAGCTCCCTTCATCGACATTTTTTGAAATTTTTCTGTATAATTTATTTTCAAGACAATACTGACATAAAGAACAGTTTTAGTGAAAACTGCAAATGAATCGATCATTTTTTGCGTTTTTTATAATCATTTCAAATTTTGGACACTAAACTTTGATGGCGCCTATCTCCTTCGGAAAACGTTTGGGACCCTTATTTTCCCATTTTATTTATTATTTGTCTTGATGTGTACTATCACCCCTTGAAGTTTTGCCCAGTAGTTTAGATACACCCTCTATTTAGGATACAATTTTGAGATGAAAATATTTTATGTGGCCATGCACAGTATGCGTGACGATAAATGTAATGTAATGGGCAATATATTCCACAGCACGTATAGTAAAATATACTCCTGTTATGCCAATCAGTTTCCTTATATTTAGAATGGTGTAACGTAACAAAAAACTTTAAATAGTTTATCCCTTATAAAATTAATTTAAGAAAGCCCTTTGTATTATTCTGAAAATAAATAAGAAATTCTTTCCACCGTATATTCTACAACATGCATTCTTTACTGCATTTTATAAATTCAATTCAAATTCATTATATTTGATATAATGTAATATCATTAAAATTAATGTGGAATAATTTTCTCATTGGACGTAACGTAATAGATAAATTTTCACAATCCCAGTAAACAAAGTACAAATTTTATCCACGTCATTCTAAGTAGTTCAAGCTATTGAAAATGGCAATAACATAAAACAAATACAGGACAATCCGATTTAATTTACGAGTATTAGTTAAAATTATGTGATTTTGCTAAATCCATAATTTTGGAAGTTCCATTCTAAGAAGCGACGGTTATTTCATAAATTGTGTTAATTTTTTTAACAACACAAAATTCTATTTTTCCATGTTTGAAGAATTATTTTAATTTTTATGTTATTTCCATTAATTTTTCTACCAAAGTGCTCTAAAACTATTTAGATTTTTACGATGTGAATTTTTATCTTCTGTTATTTTTATATAAGTGATGCGTAAAAATCCTTTCATCAAGATTCATTTTATATTGGATTCTTCTTTTTTTTCAATGTGTATATGCATGCATTCTTATCACAGAAAGAATTTGTTTTTATGATTGAAAAGAAGGCGAGAAAGCTTTTTATTTTTATTTTTTGAAATTCTTTTTGATTTTTTATAAGAACATTTTTAAATCAAATAGAATATTTCCAAATTCGAGAGAGAAGATAAAACTTTCTTGATAAGTTTCCTGTAAAAAAAAAAGGTGTTGGATAAAAATTTTTTAGTAATAAAGATATAAAATAAAGATATTTTATGTAGAATAATTTAATAGAATAATGTATTTTTATAGAATAATTACACGTTAATGCAAAATTTAGAGTAAATGATGGAATGAAAAGTTTTGTAGTGAAACAGAATACTCCTTTAGGATTTAGCTTTTAAATTGTATGAAACGTATGTCGCGCCGGCTGGTTCAGTGGCTTTCGAACACAAAATTAATTTAGGCGATTGACACTTATTCAATAACTTCAAACGGGCATCTTCTTTTTCTTGTTTTTAATTGGAAGAACTATATACATCTTCTATACACATTATACAAATACTGTACATCTTATTTACACATATGATACATAATTTACATGAAGTTCAGTATGTTTTAGAATTATTCTTCTATCAAGACTGTCATCACCCCATCTCGTATTAATTCTTTTCTCTCTCTGAAACATAAACAAAAACAAAAAATATCTTGAGCCCAGGGGGGGTTGCCACGCGTAACTAAGATCAGGATTCATCGCCCTTTTGGCGTTAAAACATGATTTCCCACACACTCCCCACCTGGACTCATGAGAGTATATAATGATAAAACAATAAAACTAAATTCTTACAATAAACATTAATTTAAATCATAACTCAAATAATAAAACAGAAAAAAATTTCAATCTTCAGATGCTGGCATATAAAGCATTAAACAATAAAATAATATCATGAATAATATAAATAAAAAATGACACTTCAATAACATGTAGCTACATGAACGTATCTGGCCAGATATTTACCTGAATAAAATAAGCTAAATATATATTCATAATATAAACAAATTAAATACTATTGATAACATTTCAATAATCCTTTCAATTTGAAATAAAGCATAATTATACACAACTGAAACATTTTTTTTTCAAAATGGATAAATGAACAATTGCAAAATACACACATAAAAAAAATATATTTCAACTATGAATTTATAATAAGAAATAAATCACATTTATATATTCAAACAATCCTTCTATAGTAAAAAAAAACTAGTCTTAAAATGAATGACTCCTGTAATGATGCTGATGTGGAAAATTTCCGGAACTAACGAATCCGGGTTGTCCACTCCTTCCATGAGTCGAATAGACCAATCAGGAAAGGGCTCCGTCTATGCATCGCCATATGGGTTATTATAAAGAGAGGAAAGGTTACCATCGCCAACAATCGCCAAATTTGGCGACCAAAATTAGTTGTCAAAAGTGACGCCAACTTGGCGATAACTGTAATATTTCGCCAAATTTTTACTTTCTTTACAACATCAGTCGTTTGATACATCATTTGAGAGGTTTGCAACAGCTTATTCATTTAAAGGATGTCTTGTGTGTTATTGTGTTATCCCCCATTCTGCTCCCCAGGGGGGACACATTTTTAATTTCTTTACAACACCAGTCGTGTTACACAAGATTTGAAAGGTCTGCAACTGCTTATTCATATTATGGATGTCTTGTGTGTCACCCCCATACTCTGCTCTCCCCAGAGGGGGTCACATTTTTAATTTCTTTACAACACCAGCTGTGTGACACATCATTTGAAAGGTCTGCAACTGCTTAGTCATATTACGGATGTATTGTGTGTCATCCCCCACTCTGCCCCCCAGGGGGGCACATTTTAATTTTTTTACAACACCAATTGTGTGACACATCATTTGAGAGGTCTGCAACTGCTTATTCATATTATGGATATCTTGTGTGTAACCCCCCCCCTCTGCCCTCAGAGGGGGCGCATTTTGTAATTTTTTTTACAACACCAATTGTGTGACACATCATTTGAAAGGTCTGCAACTGTTTATTCATTTTATGGATGTTTTGTGTGTCACCCCCACTCTGCCCCCCCAGGGGGGCACATTTTTAATTTCTTTACAACACCAGTCGTGTGACATCATTTGAGAGGTCTGCAGCTGCTTATTCATATTATGGATGTATTTTGTGTCGCCTCCCCCTCTGCCCCCCAGGGGGCGCATTTTTTATTTCTTTACAACACCAGTCGTGTGACACATCATTTGAAAGGTCTGCAACTGCTTATTCATACCATGGGATATTGGCGAGCGCAGCAAGCAGGGGTAGCCAATAATTTGGACTCACGAAGCGATTACGCGGGGGGTTGGTGAGCATAGCGAGCAGGGGGGCGGGGCCCCCCTAGTAGTAGAAAAAGTTATAAATTTAAATTTCAAATATTGAAATCAATTAACATTTAACAATCTAATTCAAAAGGATACAAAAGTT
This sequence comes from Maratus speculifer, assembly GCA_964019185.1. NCBI lineage: Eukaryota > Metazoa > Arthropoda > Arachnida > Araneae > Salticidae > Maratus > Maratus speculifer. The sequence continues at coordinate 149,754,479 of OZ025290.1, read as the reverse complement.
GAACTGGTTTTCTTAGCAGTCCATGAGCAGTCTTTACCATGCAAGCTCGAATAGGCTGGTCTCTGCCAAGAATCACTTCCTTAACTACTCCTAAGTCCCACAACAGTTTACATTTAGCACTACCGTTCACTAAGACAACATCTCCAATCTTTAGATTTTTGTGTCTCTCATGAGTTTTAAATTGATGGATCGATCTTAAGTTCAGCAAGTATTGTTCCTTTCATTTAGTCCACAGCTATTTCAACAAGGTTGTTTGATATTTTTTTCTTCTTAATAATGTCTATCGGGTAGAGATTTTATTCTCTAATTCGGCAAAATGTAGTGGAAAACTAATATTTTCTCTTCCGAGTTGAAGAAAGTGAGCCGGTGTAAGTGGCCCTGGCTGGTCGAAATCACTCATTGTATACGTAAGAGGTCTCATGTTTATTACGGCTTCTATTTCTGTCAAAATTGTAGCCAATTCTTCAAATGTGATGAAAGCTCTTCCCAAATTTTTTCTTAGGGGTTCTTTTACACTTTTTACGAGTCTTTCGTAAAAGCCTCCCCACCATGGGGCACGCTCGATGATAAATTTCCATATAATGCCTTTGTTTGATATGAAGTCTTGAAGTTCTTGATCTTTAATTATTTTTTTTAATTGTTTCAGTTCTTTGTCGGCAGCTTTAAAACTTAATGCATTATCAGAAAAAATTATTTTACAGTTTCCGCGTCTTGAAATAAATCGACGAATACACATCATAAAGGACTTTGTAGTCATATCCCTGGTTGTTTCCAAATGTATTGCTCTTGTTGCGGCACACGTGAACAGTACAATGTAAGATTTTGACGTCTCTTTACTATCTGTTTTGATGATTATTGGGACGGCAAAATCCAATCCTATAACGGTAAACGCAGGGGATTGTGCGATCCTTTCTTTCGGAAGTTGCCCAGTTAGCTGGTCATCTGCGTTTGCATTGTATCTTCTACAAATGAGTCATTTTCTTAGATTCTTTCTGATAGATTGTCTTCCTTGTGGAATCCAAAATTTCTTCCGGATTTGTGCAAGCGTTAAAGAAACTCCACTATGCAGCAAATTTCTGTGTTCTTGCATAATTAGCAATTCTGTTATTTTTTCATTCTTCGGCAATATGATTGGGTTGGTCTCATTCGAATCAAAAGAGCCTTCATTAAGTCTGGTTTTTATTCGTAAAATTTTATTTTCATTCAAATATGGACACAGGGAATAAATTCGTGATGTTTTCTTAACAGAGTTTCCTTTTTCTAATGACTCAATTTCCTCCTTATAATTCTTCATTTGTACTTCTTTGATTAATAATTCTTCAGCTTCTTTCAATTCTTTAGCAGATAATGTATCTTTACGCTTGATTGAATTTCTTAAATTGAAAATAAATCTTCTAACTCTTGCCAATGTTCTAACTGCCTTCAAAAATTAACTGAAGCGCTCAATTTCTGTAAGTGGCTTCTGATGTTCTGATGAATAGACATTTTGGAAAATCACATTTCTTCTGGCTTCTAGTTGTTTCGTATCTTCATTTATTTCTCTGTCTTCTATGGGCCATAATTTTGAATATTTAACTAACCATGGAGGCCCTGACCACCACAGGTCATCTTTTTCGAGGTCAACAAGGGATAGTCCTCTTGTGAGTCGATCAGCAGGATTTGAGCTACCGGGACAATGTCGCCAGTTCATCGGATCTGTTACACTTTGTATTTCTGATGTTCTGTTGCTTACGAATGGCTTCCAAGTACTTGACGAACATTTGATCCAGTGAATCACGATATTTTAATCGCTCCAATAATGTACTTTGTCTTCACTTATCTTGAGAACAGACATTACCCGCTTTCCAAGTCTAGCTCCAATCAGAGCACCACTCAATTCGAGGTGGGGCAAGGCTAACTTCTTTATGGGAGCTAGTTTGCTTTTTGATGTAACAAAACTTGTCTTTATACTATTATTGTTGTTATATATCAGATATATAACACTTCCATAGGCCTTAATACTTGCATCACTAAAACAGTGAATTTCTACATTGTCATAACTGTCTATTTCCTGAAAATAATATCTTGGAATTTTTATTTTACTAAGATATGGAATCTGTGCACACCAGTTATCCCATTTTTTTTAAATGTTCTGGCAAATTCTGATCCCAATCGACACCATGTTCCCATAATGATAAAAAATCATTTTAATTAAAATCGTAAATGGTGATAAAAACCTAACAGGGTCAAAAATTCTTCCAGCTGCTCGAATTATGGTTCCTTTGGTCTTATCTTGACAATGAACAAATTCTAACAGACTTTGATTATCTAATCTAAAAATGTCTTCTTCAGTGTCCCTTATTAACCCTAAAATTTTAAATGTGGTTGTGTCAGTTGATGTATCAGCGCAAACATTCATATCTAAAGATTTTAAATTTTCCTTTAAAATGGTAGAATTACTTTGCCATTTTCGTAAGCGCATATTTGCTTGTTGAAAATTAGCTAAAGATTCCCTTGAAATTTTTAAAGCTTCATTAACCGTATGTGCTCCTAACAACAAATCGTCCACGTACATGGAAGAGTCAATTTTAGAGCAAGTTTCCTGACATAAAGTTGCATACCTCTTCAAATGATGTTTAATTACTGCTCCTAACAGAAATGGACTCGAGGTGACACCAAATAATACACGGCACATTTTCATAATTATAAAGTTTATTGACGAATTTTTATCTTGAGGGAATTCTTCGATCCTCAGGAAACGGGTCATATCTCTATCACTTTTAGCAAGACTTATCTGTTAGAAAGCTTTTTCAATGTCTGCCACTACGGCAATTTCATTGCTTCGAAATTGCAAAATTAAATCAAATAAATCTGAGTTAAATTGGGACCTGGGAAGAGTACATCATTTAAAGAATGTTCAGAAGGAGCATGAGATGAGGCATCGAAAACAATGCGCAATTTGGTTGTTTGTTTGTCCCTTCGAATTACAGGGTGGTGGGGTAAATAATATGTCAAATTACCATTCGGTAAATTTATTTTTTGCGGTTCAACAATTTCTACTATTCCTAAAGCCTTCTATTCATCAATAATTTCTTTATATTCCTTAAATAATGCAGGATTATTTACAAATCGTTTAATAAGACTATTAAATCCCTTTTTGGCAACATCATAATTATTCGGAAGATCAACATTGTCATATTTCATAGGCAGTTTAACTTCGTACCTATTGTTCTTAAACTGAATAGAATTTTCAAATTGTTCTAACATTTGATTATCACACAAATTTTTATTTGTATTATTTTCCTGAATCCCTAACCCTTCTATAGTCCAAAATTTTTCTAGTTGAATGGACATTTTATCATCTTCGTTATCATCCAAAATAGATATATACATAGCACCCACTAAATTATGTACATTAACTTCATCTGAGAACCTTCCATGAAGTGTCCAACCTAGTTTAGTTTCATTCAAAACAAGAGTTGGTGAAATGCGTTTATACACTGCTCAAAACAATTAAAGGATATTTAAAGTTTTATATAAAATAAAGATATAAACGAAATTTTTTTGCCGAAAATAGAAGAAGAGAATCACAAATGCAAATCTTTCTGGTTTTCAAACAGTGGAGTATGCAAATTTTGAGTTCGACGTCAAAAACGTCGCTTCAGCGGCAGCGAATGAAATTTGACTTTCAACTGGATAAAAGAGAATGAAGACAAGGATGATCGGCATTCAGTGATTGCTTTGTTTCGATGAGTACGAAGTCTCAGCGAAGTCATTTGACAGATTCAGAAGCTTGGAGAATTGTTGGTAGATTAGAAGGGGGCCAAACTCAAGCCGAAGTAGCGCAAGCTATTGGGGTGTCACAAAGTGTCATTTTCAGGATCTGGAACCGTTTTTTGGAGAGTGGATATGAAGGCCGAAGACCAGGGCAAGGTCGTAGACGGGCAACAACGCCCAATGAAGTTCAATATTTAGCGTTAACAGCTCGCAGACACCAAAACATGAACGCTACTCTTCTCCAACAACACATTCGCTCGGCTACAAGCACCACGATTTCAACTCAGACTGTCCGAAACCGGCTCCATGCTGTAGGTCTGTATGCTCGCCAACCGATGGTATGTGTTAGATTAACATCAAGGCATCGTCGCGACCGCAGAGAGTGGGCAACCGAGCATGTCAACTGGAGGAGAAATGAATGGAGCAATATTCTGTTTTCCGACGAGTTCCGTTTTTCTGTGCATCCAGATAATAGGCGTGTTTTCATCTGGAGGGACCGTGGCAATAGGAATAATCCTGCGTCCGTGCACGAAAGTGTCAGATTTGGCGGTGGAGGAGTGTTGGTGTATGGTGGCATCTCCATTGATGAGCGCACTGACCTCTACATCATTCGAGATGGAGCTCTGACTGGTCGCCGATATAGGGATGAGATCCTCAGACCTATTGTAGTCCCTTACGTTGCAGCAATCGGAGATAACTTCATTTTAATGGACGATAACTGCAGGCAACATCGTGCAAACCTGGTGGAGGATTTCCTTTTCGAGGAAGGAATCGTTCGAATAAAATGGCCAGCGTGTTCTCCAGACATGAATCCAATCGAGCACGTTTGGGACGCTCTAGGAAGACGAGTTTCTGGCCGCCAACAACCCCCACAAACTCTCCAAGAACTGGAAAGAGCTCTTCTGGAAGAGTGGGGCAGAATACCCCAACTCGTCATTATTAGCCTCATTGAGTCCATGCCTCAAAGGTGTTCAACGTTGCTGGCCGCCCGTAGAAACCATACCCCCTACTGAAAATGATTTTCTTTTAAGAAAACACCTTTACTTATTCTTTTTTTCTCATATGCATAAATTGTGTTTTTTTCCTTTTGTACACAAATGCGCAATAAAATGCATTTTTTTCTGTCAAACATGTGTAATTTATTCTCATATAACCTACTATGTCTGTCGACCATGTGTTAATCAGCTAAAAAGTTTCCCAGATCAAAATCCACCTAAAACTGCAATATCCTTTAATTGTTTTGAGCAGTGTATTTCCCTGTCATAATTGACCAACAACAGTCACTACCAATCAGCAAATCTATTTTATTCTCCCCATCACTTAATTCATTTGAAACATCTGTCAACTGTATACCCATTTCTTTTATTTTTTCATTTAACTCTGAACTTGGGGCATGTATTATATCTGAACAAATTTTCTCTGTTTCTAATGCTTCCAGACATATTACATTGTCAGAAAATTTATTCTATAAGAAAATCTTAACTCTATTATGATTATTAACAATAGGTTTCGTACCCGCAAAAGTATGAATTTTTAATGATTCCTGTCCTGTCACCTCTAAGTTTAAATGCTTTGACAAATTCTTTCCGACAAACGTACGTTGCGACGCACTGTCTAGCAAGATACGAACATTAATATTTTTATCTTTCCCAATCATTTTTCCCTTTAAAGTTTGAAAATAAACATATTCATCTGGCTTACAACAAAGTGAAGAAACAGTTATTTTTTCATACTGCGTATTTTGCTTTCCCCCTATTTCATCCTCTTCAGTTGAAACAAGGTCAATTTTAGTTTCCTTTGATGATCTTTCTTTTACTTTTTTATTACAAAGAGAATATTGATGAGCTTTCGAATTGCAAAGAGTGGAACGAATATTAGAATTTTTACAAAATTTACTCTTATGAAATCGTTTGTAGCATCGGAAACATTTCGCTTGTTTCGATAAATATTGCTTTCTTTCTTCCAAATTTAAGTTACACAAATTTGCTTCATGTTTCTGAGAACAAAAAGGACAAAGGTTTTATATAATTGTGTTTAATGTAAATGCTGAAGGATTTCTATTTTTTGCTTGAAGAAAAGGTTTAGAAGAATTTTGTTTGAATTTATTTTCATGAAATTTAATCTCAAAACTGATAGATGTAACATTAACAAACTTTTCCCGCGCTTCGATTTCGCGCTTAAGGAACAACAATAAATCATTTACGCAAACATCCTTTTTCTCGCACTGTTCTGTATGAAATTGTAATAAAAGATCGTTAGGTATACATTTATAAATAATTGGTAATAACAAACAACCATATTGGTCCTATTTCACATCTAATTATTCTAAACTTCTTATTTGTATCGCTATTTCATCATACAGTTTTCTCAATGAATATAAATCATTTGATCTTCGCACTGCTTCTAAATTTAATAATTTATTTGCATGTGCAGATATTAAAACCTCTCTTTTTCCAAAACGATCCTTTAATATATTTATTGCCGTTGCATAATTTTCACCAGTTAATGGAAGCCCGTTAATAGCAGCAGCTGCTGATCCCGAAATCAAAGATTTCAAATAAGCAAATTTTTCTATCTCTTGAAAGGCTTCATTTTCGTAAACCGCGACTTTAAATTGCGGCCAAAATTCTAGAAATTTGCAAATGTCGCCGGTGAATTTGTTTAAAGAAATTCGCGGCAATTTGGTGTTACACTTTAACTGATTATCTGATATGGGGGGCGCAGTTACTTTTGGTTCAATTGTAATATCAGAAGTTTTCTTTAAATTATTCAAAAATCTATTTGCTCTCGATTTACATGTAATAATCGACTCTTTATATACTATACAAGTTTCAATTTCGGTTTCTAAATTAGAACTTTCAATTTCGGATTGAATCAAATCATCTAAATTTTCTAGAGAAATTTTGTGTTCCAGCAACGTTGCTAAAAATCCTCCACAATTTCCGGTTTTAAATCACTTTCCTTTTGAATTTCGTTATCATTTTTTTAATCAATTTTGTTATTGTGGATCTTATTGATCCGCGTTTAGTAATTTTCTTTTCAAATTTTCACCGGTATTTATTTTGTATAGTACTGTTTCTTCCAAATCATTCATAAAATCAAAGAAATAACAATAAAAACTTACCCGTTAAATAAAATGCAATCGTCCTAATCGTATTCTCATTCTATTATTTCCCCAACGTTGCACCATTGTCGCGCCGTCTGATTCAGTGGCTTTCGAACACAAAATTACTTTAGGCGATTGACAACTTATTCAATAACTTCAAACGGGCATCTTCTTTTTCTTGTTTTTAATTGGAAGAACTATATACATCTTCTATACACATTATACAAATACTGTACATCTTATTTACACATATGATACATAATTTACATGAAATTCAGTATATTTTAGAATTATTCTTCTTTCAAGGCTGTCATCACCCCATCTCGTATAAATTCTTTTCTCTCTCTGAAACATAAACAAAAGCAAAAAATATCTTGAGCCCAGGGGGGGTTGCCACGCGTAACGAAGATCAGGATTCATCGCCCTTTTGGCGTTAAAACATGATTCCCCACAACGTATTTTTAAATTCATATTTATTATGAAACATATTTTCTATATTCATCAAATATTAACTGATCAAAACCAAAGCTAACTTGTGTATTTCGAAATATTGACTCAAAAATATAAAAGAAGGATAAAATACACAAAAGAAAGATAAAAATAGAAAAAAAAAGTTGAAATATAGATGAAAGTTTTAAGGGGGAAGACTCGTATAAAACTCTATTTTTTTTCAAGATTTTTTAAAAAGAAAATGAGGTGATTTCATCAAACACAGTAAAAACAAAATATTACTGATGTTTAAATCTACGAGAAAAAAATACTGTTGAAAAAAATTGGCGACGGTGGAGCTTCTTAACTTGGATCCTACGATTTGAGGCGAAAAACGCCCAGATCCGGGTTGTTGACTAAAATCAAGGAGCCAAAACTTTTCAACTAAAATTAGTCCTTAGGCTCCAAATGAGCCTAAATATAGTAAAAAATGTAAATTTATGCAGATTTTAAAGTGAAATCCTTTTTTTATTTTTACAAACAAACTGTTAAAAAACATAAGGTGGTCTGGTGTAATAACGCCAGGCGGGGTAATAACGCCAAGTGCTAATATTATGCATAATTATGAAGTAATCTGGTAAATGACACCCACGTGCTCTGCGCAGAAGGGTTTTGAGTCATATAAATCTCAAAATACAGCTTCAAGTTAATTTGTTTCATTTTTAGGTTTTATTGTTTTTACAAGCAACTAAAATTAACGCTTGATCTAAAATTTACGAGATACGTTTTGTGATGTGAAGACTATTTTTTTTTTATCCGGAAATACTTTGTTAATTACATAAATTTGTAGTACATTTCATGGACTTTCAAAATGTTGTAGAAGATTTTGGATATCTTCTCGAGATAATTTGTAATTTAAAACGTACAGCGCAATAACTATAACGGGGTAATAATGCCAGTCTTTGGCATTAATATCCCGTTTGACTCCCTACAGTGGCCGAACTACATCCTAAATACTGATTCAAATAAACACAGTTAAAACTGTGCAATGTTTCTAATAATTCTATTTAGGCGGTCCTTTTTAAGCAAAAAATCTCACGGTTTGATATTCTTTTGCCTCATCCCCCCCCCCCCCCCACACACCACACCTTTATTTTTCTTACACTTTCGCAAAAAATTGAACATTTTCAATAGCTTAGAATGCAATTTGTCAATTTCTAAGTTTGTAGAGTTTGTATTTTTAGAATTGGGCAATCTACATGCAATTATTCCATCTTATTTCATAGTTTTGTTTGCATGGCGTTATTACCCAGTTAGGTGGGTAATAACGCCAAATAGCATTGGTCAAAAAATCACGCCATTACATTTTATGAATACATATATGTTAAGTTATTTTTTTTATATAGATAGTCAATGAGTTGCTGTATCAAATCATATATTTGTTTGAAAAATACAATCTAAAACTGAGCCGTGAAAATTGGTAGAACCTTAACGTGGCGTTATTACCCCAGGGTACCTTATATCTAAGTGTTTTTTTTTTACTTTTTTTTAGGTTTGTGCGAGCATAAGAACTAACGTAAGTAATAATTGTCTGAGTGTAGCGAAGTCTTATACTCAGAGTACGTAACGATATTAAAAGTCAAAAAAATTCTTTCGTCAAGCAAATCTCAAAAAGTACTTGTCGGATTTTGATTCTGTTTGTACCAGTAGTTACCTATGAAAGTAATCTGGTGAATGCATCTACTACGAAAAATTAGTTCCAAATAGTTTAAAAGTTATATTTAAAAAACTGATAAAAAAGCACAATTTATTTGCATACGTCACAGAAACTTGGTGTGTGTCATTTTTCACCGGCTTGATATTTTCATAGACAACCGAACTAGAACACATGGAGTAATAGTAATTGTCTGAGTGAACCGAAGTCTTGTACACATAATACGTAACGATGTTAAAAGTCAAAGAAATTCTTTCGTCAAGCAAATCTCAAAAAATACTTGTCGGATTTGCACCATAAGGTACCTATGAAGGTAAAACTGCTGAATGCACCTACTTTCAAAAATTAGTTCCAAATAGTTTAAAAGTTATATTAAAAAACTGATAAAAAAGTACGATTTATTTCCATGCGTCACAGATATTTGATGTGCGTCACTTTTCACCGGCTGGATGTTTTGTTAATTTCCTGAATTCGAACACATGGAGCAAAGAAAATGCGCAAGTAACTTTTATTTATGTACAATAAAATATATTTAAATTTAAGAAACAAATTGGAAAATAAATCTGTTTATTATTATTATTATTATTATTATTATTAAGTACTTCTCTGTTATCCCGTCGATCAATTTCGCCAAATTATACAAATCGTCAAACTAATAGCCAGGTTATACACATTGACATAATTTTTATTTTAAATTACGAAAAAACAAATAATTAGTAGAATATTAATAAAAAGTAGAAATAAAAAGCACTTAATGACATGTTAAACACGTAAATTGTATTTAATGTCATTGAATATGACATCCATGATCATCCTTTATTGGCATTTAATCTTATAATTTGACGACAATTTTTTGGTCGACGGGTTAACCTAGTAGTACCCATTATTATTATATATTTATTTATTTATTTAAAAGAAAAAAGCCACAATACTTAGTAACTTAGTATTTGAGGTTTTGCGATAATCTATATAACAGCGTTTTGTAATCGCGTTTTGCATCTTGTATATTTCACGCGTGCAAATTGGAAACAATTCTTTCGTATTTAAATAAAATACGAGTTTGACATTAAATATTACTTTTAATCGTAGATTATATTCTGTTATTTTGTTTACATAGTTTATTTAATATTATTTCTCAGTAAGCAATATCTGTTCTCCGTCGAGTTTTCACGCATTTTGTTATTGTTAAATTTTATGAAAACATATATATGACACAGATGCGCTAATACACGCGCTAAGTTGGCGCGATTACAACAAAATGGCGACTTTCTATTTCACATGATAACCTGTTTATTTTGATTCATCAATTTATTTAAAAAAGAAACAATATGGAAGCAATAAATAAACAGTTATAAAAATGGTACTACTTGGTTATCCCATCGACCGATTTCGCCAAATTACACAAATCGCCAAACTCTTAGCCAAATTATGCATATCGACATAATTTTCATTTTAAATAACGAAAAACAAATAATTAGTAGAATATTAATAAAAATACAAATAAAAAAGTCGAAATAAAAATCACTTAATGGCGTTCAAAAAACATGTATTTTATTTAATGTCATTGAATGCGATTCACGATCATCCATTATTGGCATTTTGTCTTATAGTTTGGCGACGGTTTTTTGGATCGAAGGGATAACCAAGTAAGGTGGTGTGGGGTAATAACGCCAGACGGGGTAATAACGCCAAGTGCTAATATTATGCATAATTATGAAATAATCTAGTAAGTGACACCCATGTGCTCTGCGCAGAAGGGTTTTGAGTCATATAAATCGCAAAAAACAGCTTCAAGTTAATATGTTTCATTTTTAGGTCTTATTGTTTTTACAAGCAACTAAAATTAACGCTTGATCTAAAATTGACGAGATACGTTTTGTGATGTGAAGACTTTTTTTTATCCGGAAATACTTTGTTAATTACATAAATTTGTCGTACATTTCATGGACTTTCAAAAAGTTGTTGAAGATTTTGGATATCTTCTCGAGATAAATTGTAATTTAAAATGTACAGCGAAATAACTATAACGGGGTAATAACGCCAATCCTTGGCATTAATACCCCGGTTGATTCCCTACAGTGGCCGAGCTACATCCCAAATACTGATTCAAATAAACACAGTTAAAACTGTGGAATGTTTCTAATAATTCTCTTTAAGCGGTCCTTTTTAAGCAAAAAGAAGTTCACGGTCTGATATTCATTTGCCTCATCCCCCCCCCCACACACCACACCTTTATTTTTCTTACACTTTAACAAAATATTGAACATTTTTAATAGCTTAGAATGCAATTTGTCTATTTCTAAGTTTGTAGAGTTTGTATTTTTAAAATTGGGTAATCTACATGCAATTATTCCATCTTATTTCCTAGTTTTGTTTGCATGGCATTATTACCCATATAGGTGAGTTATAACGCCAAATAGCATTGGTCAAGAAATCATGCCATTACATTTTATGAATACATATCTGTTAACTTATTTTTTTTATATAGATAGTCAATGAGTTGCTGTATCAAATCATATATTTGTTTGAAAAATACAATCTAAAACTGAGCCGTGAAAATTGCTAGTACCTTAACGTGGCGTTATTACCCCAGGGCACCTTAGTACTTAAATAATAAACATAATAATAAAAAAATTAAATAAATAAATATCAAAATAAATCGTAAATATTAACACTCAGAGCAATATTCAGAATCTTTCACCAAAACAAAGTATTTACCAGTCTGTGGGAGGAAAATCCTGTATTGGTAATGGGTATGTGACATCCGTACCAAATTTAAAAATGAGCATAAACGTTCATGAGATTTGTTATGTAGCTGTTCACATCTATTTGCAAGAAATCTCACTTTCTTAAGTCTAAACTGGACGAAGGTTTATAAAAACGCCGGTAAAATAATATTGGAAACGTAAAATAGGGAAGGTATATCATATACGCATCAGGTTTGGGGCAAATTTGGCAAAAATCACTTTTGAGTAATAGTTCTACATTTTTCAATTATTTTATTTTATTTTAAAAAAGAAATAACAATAAATAAAAACACGATTACTTAATAAATATAGAAAAACTTTTTTACCAAAAATTGAACCGACTTCAAAAGCGACTGCAAAGTGAAAAATAATTTTTTTACAGAATAGTATTAAGAAATTAAATTAAGAGCGTAGTATTTATCATGCGTATTATTAAATTTATGTAGATTAATTTGATTTTTTGAAGTCGGTGCCAGCCAAGCCAAGTTACATGTAATTTTCTATTAGACACGCATCCAAGTATCTACGAGTTTTTTCACGATTTAATATTTAGTTAAAAATTTAACTTTATTCTTTTACGATTTGTATTGGATAATTAATTTTAATTTTGAACTTGGCTTGGCTGGCACCGACTTCAAAAAATCAAATTAATCTATATAAATATAATAATACGCATGATAAATACTACGCTCTTAATTTAATTTCTTAATACTATTCTGTAAAAAAAATATTTTTCACTTTGTAGTCGCTTTTGAAGTCGGTTCAATTTTTGGTAGAAAAGTTTATTTTTCTCTTTTTAGTTAAAGGTTAACGATTTTTTGAAGTCAGTTAATAACAATTAAAATACGGGAAACCATACACGTATGCCTGGAGTGAGGTTCGAACCCACGATCTCTTTCAAGAACCAGAAATCAAATCTGCTGCCTTACACCGCTCAGCCACCTGACTGCAGTCCATTCGGCGAGCTTAGTCATCGTCCTTGTTACTTTTAGTTTGCGAGAAATCACTAATTTTATTAGTTTTTACGTAATTACTAAAAAAGTACTGAACCAATTTCAATGAAATGGAAGAAGTACGAATGGAAGTGTATCCTCTTTCATTTAACGCAATTAACAAATTAATCGGTTGGATAGTTTCGGAGTAATCGGTGAACATACATAGAAAAAAAACATTCGCGTCGAATTGATAACATCCTCTCCTTTTTTGAAGTCACTTAAAAAAATAAATAACACGGAAAATTTTTTTGTATACCATACACATATGTCATAATGAGGCTCGAACCGACACTCTCTTTCAAAACCAGATATTAAATCTAGTGCCTTAGACGGTTCGGCTATCCGAACTTCATTCTCTTCAGAGAACTTATTCAATCTCATGTTACTTTTCGCAAGTCTATTTTCTTTTTGAGTACTCTTTCACTGATAAAGTATTGAGTTAATAAAAAATCTCTGATACTCTGTGGTAACGATTAAATACAAAATATTCCCAATAGCATAATTAGTATTTAACTTGTTAAATATGTATTTAAAAATTATAATACGGAAAAAAATATTGTATACACGTACGTCAGGAGTGGGGTTCGAACCCACGCTGCCTTTCGAAAACCAAATATTTAATCAAGCGCCTTAGACCGCTCGGCCATCCTGGCACCGCAAATTTATTCGACATCCATATTGCTACTGATTTGCGAGAAATCACTAATTTTATTAGTTTTTGCCTAATTACTAAAAAAGTACTGAACCAATTTCTATGAAACGGAAGTGGTACCAATTCGAGAGCAAGCTCTCTCATTTAACACTAAAATCAAGTTAATTGGTTGGATAGTTTCGGAGTAATCGGTGAACATACATAAAAAAAAATACATACGCGTCGAATTGATAACCTCCTCTCCTTTTTGGAAGTCGGTTAAAAAACTATTTATATAATTTGAAAAAAAAAGTAAATAAACAATTTATTAATGAATAAACAACAATAGCCGAGTTAGAACTGCATACAAAATAACGCAATTTTGTCGCCAACTAAGTACACCCCGGTGAGTATATGACATCTGTGTGTCTTTTTAACATTTTCCAACAAAGTTGAAAAATGGTTATGCTTTCGGTTTGTCTGTCCTTCTAGCCATCCATCCGCATGGTCTCGCTTTAATACCCGTAAATACACGCTTAATTTAATGCAATTGATAAACCTTATTAAGGTCCCCATGGCATATTTGGTATTGTACATGATGTATATGGGACTAAAGTTCCTGGAGGAGCACTAAAAGGATTTTATTACATTATAGTTTACGGAGAAGAAACGCTTACAGAGTATTTGAATGACATTACGCTATTGCAGATGGGTTGAAACTGATATAAATCACTGAGTTTCACTACGATTACATTAGACGAGGACATTCAGAGCATTTTTAATCCATTTATAGAGACACACAAAAGAAATCAGCTACAATACTGTCTTTTAGCAACAATTGTTGAAATGAATTTTCAATTTCGGCATGCGCTTTTAAATTAAACTACTTTTTAGGTACGTTCGTAATTATATACGTAAACACTTATCACCTACTATCGTATCCGTCCTTCTGTCTAATGGCCCCACCAGTGGCCGAGAGGTTCGGACCTCTCAACTGGTAGACGGCAGGTGCTGGGTTCGAACCCAATCGCGGCTGTCGGCCTAACCGTTCGGAGTTTTCCGTGGTTTTCTTCGAAACTTGCGTAAATACGGGTTAGGTTCCCTTAGAAAGACCCCCACGGAGGGCAATCCCCTGGTCCTATATCCCACTAGCGTAGATAATCGGACGACAAAAATCAACCAACCAACCTTCTGTCTGATTGCATATCACAGCACAAAAACTGCCCAACTGAATTGTTTGAAATTTTAAATATGTATTTGGTGTCGAATTTTATTGAGTCATTTAAAAATGTAGTAAAATTGGATATATAATTCAGGTACAGGGACAGTTAAAAGTATTACGGTTACGGCTGATGGGTTGAAATAGTTACATGTGCTTTTTAATTATAACACCCGTCGAAACATAAAGAAATCGAAGAGCACTAGAATATAAATTTTGTATAAATTTTGCGCAAAGAATACTTATTCATTTACAGGATACCACAAAAGAATTCCGAACCATAATGGTAGGTGTGTGTGTGGAGGGGGGCATTATTTTTTCCACTCAAGAGATTTTCGCATTTGTCATTATAAGGTCTTTTAAATAACTTATTCAGGTAAAACTGCATAATCGAGTTCACTTTGCCGTATTTCAGCCTACATGTTTTCCTGAAAAGAATGTGTTCAGATTTCTAAATTACTTGTTATGATACTTTGGCAGCGCAAAGCTTATACAGACGAAATATTTAAATCTCGTGTAGTACCTTACACTACAAGCATTGCCAATTTCTTTTATTTAATGCATGCTAAACTGAAATACTGCTCAACTTCTTGAGAATAGGTTTGAAAAGAAAACAAAACAGTGTATGTAATGACCAAAATGCACTACCCATTTAAATCCGATAAATCATATCTGAAACACACTCAAACAACTGATCGTATTCCTTTTTTGGCGTTTTCAAGATTTTTATGTATCCCTTTTTAAAGACAGAAATCCCTAAATTCTTATCGAGAACTTCATCGCAGCAATTAGAAGTCAGATATAGATATTATACTGTTATATATATTAACTATTCTGTATTAATTTTTTAAGGGGTCCACACACCATATAAAAAATTCCCTCTTTCTATTCAACCATCATGATTTGTGCTATTTTAGGTACTAAAATTGGTGAAGAGTGTCTATTTATGTTCTTGACGTAATTTCAAAATGTTCAAATACAGATATAATATATTTTAGTATTTTATTATCTGTGTTATTTTTAATGTATTGCGTACTTTTAATGTATTTTTAATGTATTGCGTACAATTTTATACGCATGTCTGGCTGTTTTGCATAGTTTACTACCCAACTTTTTAACCGTCTATGTGAATTTATATAGAATATTTTGTAATTCTATGGTTCACTTTGTACAGTTTCGTCATTTGAACTTGTGGCAGTACATGTTCAATTAAAGTTAGCGTCTTATTTTTTTCTTTTACTTTTCGCAAGTTATTATTAAATCTATATTCTCAGCAATATCGCTCAGACTAATCCCTCTGAGGGAAGTCCTAGTAAAAACAAATATTTTATTAATATTAATCAATTACAATAAATTGGTTGTTCTCCGGTGCAAATCCTAGGATCAAAGTTTAAACAGCTACAGCACTTTTTTATTACTTTTTTTCGTGTAGATTTAGATAATATTATTTTCCATGGTACTATGATTGCCTAAATGTTCCAGTTTTCTTTTATAAAAATTTCAAAAAATCAGAATTTTACACGTGTTTTTCTTTAAAGAGTATAAAAGGTTAACATCAAATGTAATTTGTTTAATCTACATATTTCAAAATATTTATTTCTGAAATATATCTCTTGTGAAAATATTAATCTCAAAGAAAGAACTTCAGTTTGAAGTAGCTAACACTGTTATGATGATTAGTATATTCTGAAAAGCACAATTAAAGAAAGTAGTTTTATTCGTAATATTTTTAGTTTCTTTTAAACAAAATATTTTTAATTTTCTTAACATTAAGATGACTCGGTAGCCTTGATCCGATGAAAAATGATGAAATTATCGATATTGTATTTGTTTGTTTAAAAAATATTTTATCACCATTAGTGCATTCTATTAAGTTTTGTAAAGACACGTGCATCATAAAAACTGCTTAAAGCGGTTTTATCACATAGCTTTCTCTTTATTTGCACAATCAATTTCATTTAAAAAAATCTCAATTTGTCGAATAGGCATGCTCAAAAATATAAAGCCTATATATATGTATATTGTTCAATCGGCTCGTTTTTTGGGAGGTTATTCCTTAGGGTCTACTTCATAAAACTAAGTATGAATTGCAATAAAGTAAAAACATTTTTTGAAACATAGAAATGTAAAATAAATTCAGTTTTTACTATAATTTTACATATATTTGCATATTATATTTTTACTTTTCCTTTTTTGAAATATAGAAATGTAAAATAAATTCAGTTTTTACTATAATTTTACATGTATTTGCATGTTTTATTTTTTCCTTTCTAAACTAATTATGTTGGGATAAATCCGAAACTTAAAATTATATACCATACTTATGCGAATGGTTTAAATGAAATAGTTGAAAATGTTCAAAATTGTACCAGATGATATATTTTTAAATTTGCTTCGTTTTATCGACTTTTACCAGAGAAAGAACGATTTTTTGATAGAATCATTTTTCTCTGATTCCGTTATTATTATACCGAAACTGTAGTTTAAAATGCTTAAATAAAAAAAAATCAAAGGGTACAGAATCCATTTAACATATATTATAACATTTAAAAAGAAAATATGAAAACAAGCTTTATACATATGGATTTTTTGTTCGAATAGGGAAGAAGTATGGAATTACCATAAATTGAGGTTACTGGCCTGCACTGTACAAAAAAAAATTCAAGAGGTTACTAAAATTTTTTTTGTAAATTTGTATTCCAAAGAATCTTTTAGTAACCATTACAAATTTTTTTTGCAAGTGAAACAAACATTTCTTTTGTAAACTGAACAAAAGAATTTTTTATATAACTAACTTAAAACTTTTTAGTATGAGCCACCAAGCAAATTTAGTAATAGCCCCAAAATTATTTTTAGTAACCATTACGTGTGCCCGAAGGACAGGAGCTCCTTCGAGCTGCATCCAGTGGGTAAGAAGACAGACTTTTGAAACGGAAGATTTTCGGCGAAGCCGCAATAGAAGGCAGTACCAAACATTAATACCTGCTCTATTTTGATATGTTTCTAAAGGGGAGGGAACGTTCGGAGATCATTACCCATGGTAACTGCTACGACAGGATTTTCATAACCCCTTTATTTAACAAGAACTTGCTTTGAATGCATTCGGTGCATATTTGGCGGCGTCCAGCATCGAACCCGGGTATTTTCAGACTGGAGTTCGGTGCTATGACCACTAGGCTATCACGGCCACACCAAGTGAGTTTTAGTAATAGCTATTAAAATGTAAAACTATTAACTCTATTCGTTGCTAGCTTTTTTCTAGTAACTCTTACAGATTCCTTGTAACCGGATAAGATTACAAAAAATTTTTTAGCAATTACAAGGATCACTAAAATTTTTTTAGTAGATCGACCCTTTTTTTATACAGAGTGGGCTGTGTAAAATGTTGAGAATACTGACGTGATTCGCCAAGTATTGAAATGTGAAAAATAATGTTTAGTAGTAATATACGTGTGCTTTAGTCCGTACTCTTAATTTTCTTTAATTCCAATCTTTTGTTTAGTAAATATTTACCCTACTGTTAGCAAACATCATTTTACGCAGGTAATAAAATAAAATAAAAATTGAATACAATTTTGAACATAAAAAAAGAAAAATCTTAGAAGGTATTTTCTTTTTATATATTTGTAAGAGGCAGAAAATTACATATTTCTCATAAATATTGGCAATTTTCCCATACAAAATTTTAAAGTATATAAATTTGTCTTTGTAACAGTTATTTTGTACATCTCCAACCTTTTTAATTTTACAAAATTCACAAAGAACATTTTAGAAATAACAATGCAAACCAGATCAAATAGTAAACAAAACTTTTGCATGAAAAGCTAACTCATTCACGACGCCTTTTGAGAATACTCTTAACTATTTGTATAAACTTCTATATTGAGAGACAGCAGAAATAAATATAAAACCTTTTCCAAATCCCACTACATAAGTACCATTGACTTTTGGGTTATAGATTTACAAAGCCTATGATACAAAATTTAAAGTGAGCATTATTTTCACAATTACATTTTTTTCATCTTACCAAATATCTAATCTATGCCGAGTGACTTTCCGTAACAATATATGAAGCAAATTGGCATATTTATTTTAAGAATCTATTGAGGCCAGTTGAAAAAAAAAGATGGTTTAAAAAAAAAAATGATTTGAAATCTTTATTTATTTTTTAGATATGCAGAAAAAAATATGATGGCTTTATGAAAAAAAAACATATATAAATATTCATTTTTAATCAACATACTTTAAAAGAAAGTTTTGTGAGTTGTATCTATGTAAACGTTGTATACTTAGAAAGAACTTGTGCTATTAAATGATTTATTCTAAGAAGTAAAAAAATCAAGGGAAAGTGTTTCTATATGGAATACTTCTGGGCTCTTTTTTATTGAATTACTAATGCAAAAGGAATAAATAGAAATAGGAAATAGAAAACAAATCTGCACGGGTGTAGCTTTAATCTTCAAATAGGTATGACATATTTGAAATATTACTTGATATTTGTTTAACTTATGTACAATTTGTGTAAAAATACCAAGAATTATTAAATGACACAAAAAGTAATTAATTTATTCACAAATTTTATTTTGTTGATTTCAAAGTGGGGGCTATACAGCTTTTACATGTATACCGTTTACATGTATACACATGTATACCGCCTTTGATGCAATTTTCTATACATTTTTAGAAGGCTAGTTGTAGTGTGATCTCCAGCTTCTTCGGCGAATTTTCTTGTATGACTTCAATTGACTTCAAACATATTTTAGTAAGAGGTTGTTTTACTTTCGGTAATTAAAAAAAAAGTCACACGGGGTCATAACAGGCGAGTGCAATGCTTAATCGATGATGTTTGTCGAGTTTGGGATCAAAATACGCTTAGTCAAGGATAACTTTTGAGCGATATGGTGCAAAATTCAAACGAAATTTCGATGAATTTTAAAATATTTGGCATACAAAATTTCGTTTCACACGAACTATGTAAGTTCATTTTTTGGTTCATTTCAAACAAAGAAAAAAAGATAGTCTTCGTTGGATACAATTTTGGAATGCCAAAAATTGCTGAGGCCTCAAAAGTATTAACTAAATAATCAACTCACAAATTGCACTCAAAATGCGCTTTGAAACTGAGTAGCGATACACGAATTTACGTTAAAAACTTTCCTTGATATTTTTTTACGGGAGACATTTAAATGAAAAGTTCTGGGTACTTTTTGCTTAATTCGTGGGAGGCATATACCTGCGGTAAATATCAAAATGTTTCGTCAAGCGTAACTCGAAAATTATTGGACGGATTTCTCTCTAATTTTCACAGAAAGTGTGTGTGTGTGTGTGTGGGGGGGAATGAGCATTAAGTGGCAAATAATATGACTCATGAATATCAGTGATGGGTAAGTATGACGGTGGCCAATTTTTATTACTAATGGAAGAGTAATCCATAATAATACATAAACCATACATGTTTTTGATATAATATATAAATATATGCGATGTATTATTACAATGTATGATTCCAATGTAACATTATGTATATCCAAGATGGGTAAGTATTACGGTGGCCTCCAATAACTAAATTCTATTACTAATTGAATGATAATCGATGCTTATTACTGTCTGCTGTCTTTAAAAGAAGAAAGTATTAGATTCCTTAAAATTAACGGCTTGCGGTTTTGGACGTATTTTTACATTTACATTTTACAGATCCCTAAAAACATGTTTTTTACAAAATATCTTTCTGAGAGTATGGGGTGCTGTCTGTCTATGTTTGTGTATTAAACAAAAAAATGTGGGTACCGTGTCTCAAAAACCAACCTATTATTTTATATAAATTTATAAAAGTTTATATTCAGTTATTTGATGTTATAAAGTGGTATAGATTAGTTTTTTGGCATAAATCGCTCAGAAGTTTGCGTTCCCATGCTTTATTTTTCATGATTTCGCAATAGCTTAAGAACTAACGTGCAAATTTACATTTTTATTGAGACTGAGTTGGACGTTGACTTGATTGAGTTGAATTTGATGCAAATCACCCAATAGGTGGCACTGTTATATAGGATTTTGTAGATTTTAAACGAATGTAGCGATATTCATTGTTCAAGAACAATTTTTTTCCGGAATTTTATTTTTTTAGACCTCTAATGATGGATACATATTACCATTTAATTTTGGCACCATACAAGTAAATTTTGAAACATTAATTTTCATCAAATAGAAGAAAGTTTTGGGATTGCCACGACCAACTAGTTATTATTTGGTTACCTTATTGTTAGTGTAGAAGTATTAAAATCCAGCTTTCACACCTTTTGTTATTTTATTCTATCTTATCACAAAGAAAGTATTAGGCTCGTGAAACATTTCTAAAGCCGGTTTTCGATAGATGTACAGATTTTAGTGGTTAAAAAACAGAAAAACATGGTGTTACTAAATGTCTGTCTGTGATTTTGTGAGTCTGTCAGCCTGTCTGCCTTTTTCTATGTCACAAACATTTTGGAAACACTGTATCGCAAGAACTAATGCATGGAGTTCCACAAGACTTCAAATTATATTAGACCTTGTTATAAATTAGATCCAATTAGACTTTGTTTATATCGCTCAACAGATGGCTCTGCTACGCTACATTTTTCACAATTTCCACAGTAGCCATATTTCAAGAACATGTGCATGGATTTTCGTAAAATATTAGATTTAGTTAGTACTTGACGTAATGTGGTGCTCATTATGTTTTGATAAGAATCGCTTAACAGGTGGTGCTATCATGGCGCATTATTCGTGATTATTGCGATTCTGTATCTCAAGAAATAATTCAGGGAATTTCACAAAACTTTAGATTCTGTGAGACCTTGTTATAAAATAGATCTGATTAGTTTTTGAAGCATACCGCTGAATAGGTGGCGATGCTATTCAGTATTATTTTCAATTTCCATAATAGTCATATCTTAACAAGTAGAGCATGGATTTTTATGAAAGTTTATACTTAGTTACTACTTAACTTAGCATGATGCTGATTACAATTTTGTAAAAAACACTCAATCGGTGGTGCTGCCGTGGTGATTATCTCAGTAATTCTATCTCAAGAACTAATGCAAGAAACTTTCTAAAACTTGAGATTCAGTTAGTCCATAGTTGTTTTTTGGGGAAAATCGGACTACACATGATACTGCCAAGCTGAATTTTTTACGATTTCGCAATAAATGAATCTCAAGAACTAATGTATGGATATTCATCAAACTCCAGATTTAGTTATTACCTGATAAAAATTGATCCTGATTAGCTTTTGGTGTACATCATCCAACAAGTCGCGCAGTTATGCAGTTTTTTAATATTTTTGAATAGCTCTATCTCAAAAACTAATGCACGGATTTTCATCAAATTTGTATTTCAGTTATAAGTTGAAATAAATAGTTGCTGACTAGATTTTGGTTTAAATCACCTAACCAGTGATTTTGCTATGTTGCAGTTTTCAGGAAGTATTAACATAGAAAATTTTGTGATTGCCACATCTGACTAGTTTATTAATCGAATAAGGGAATTTCTCTTCGTAAAGCGTAAATTACAGCCTTCGATGCACTGTTTATTTTTCAGTCTAAAGAACATTTTTAGTGATATATACGATTATTGAACCTTATTCTGAACATCAGACTTCTCTATGTGATGCATTTCTGCAAAGTTAATTGATTGTAGTGCAGTTTTATTTCCTATACTATAATTTACCATTGGATGAAATTTGGAAAATACACTTTGAACTTTCTTTTATTACACTGTAAATATTTATAAAAATTTCAGAACAGTTTTTAAAACCCTTATTTTGCCTACTTTTTTAGAATACTTCAAAGTACACATTTTGGAAAATTTTTTAGAATACTTCTGTGAACACCAGTTTCACTGCAGCACACTTTGAAGATCAATTATAGGAATGTTAGATTTCACAACCGAGCCTAAAAGTATTCTCAAGCTGTTTTCAAAAAAGTTCGCGAGTTGAAATTAAACAAATTTTCTGATCACTTTTTGAACTCTTTATTTAAACAGAGCATATCCAGAACACATTTCAGTACACATTTAGTTAACTGGAACACTTTCCTTAGATCAATCTGTTCCAAGTATATTCTCTATGTGAACTGGGAATTTGCAGTTTATGATTTATAAAAAAAAGTTATCCAGTTATTGTAGTCAATTTATTGTACATTATACGGTAATAAAATATGCTCTTTTGTTGTACAATTTAGATTACCAAAGTCCTTTAACCTTAGAAAATGATAACGAATTTACAAATTTTGAATTAGGAATCATTGTTAGAATTATATCTAGCGAGTTCTTAACCATCTGCAAAGCATACAAGAAAAGGTAGAGAAAGAAGACAATAGTGAAACATAAAACAAGTTATCTTAAGCACACATAATTATGTTCACTTACTCAAGCAGAAATAATAAGTTTGCTCGGATGAATAACGTAATTAACGTATCTTCTGTTATCTATTTACGCTTTTAGGAGAAAAAAAGTGAAAAAAAAATCAAAATATTCTCCTACTGCACTCTTTGTTTTAACGCTTTTAAGCAACAGCACATGTTTACAAAATTACATTAAACTTAAAATGCAAAATAATTAAACCCTTTGTGCTTGAAGAAAAAAAAATGTTGAAAAAGAGATATGAGTCTACTATTTGTCTACGTTATAATTAATAAAAAGGCAATAGAGCTTGCTAGAAGTTTTTTTAAAACGTGCTTCCTTCTGCTTATATCATCTTTCAATTCCCTAAAACATTTAACTGGGCAAATAGAAGCAGGTAGGAATAATTATGATTAAATTTTCAAAATATAAATGCTTTTTTTTCTTATATTTAACTTGTTTTAGCAATTATTGAATCTCGTTATCGGAAATTATTTGTATAAAGTAATAAAACTATAAGAAACAATATGCGTCCAAAAAAAAAAAAAAAATGATTAATTTTAAATGAAAAAGTTATGATTTAAACTTTTTTTTTTATTTTCTTCAAATTTAATTTTGTCTAACACTAAAACAAATAGTTTCTTTCTTATTATTTTATTTTAAAACCAGTAGTATGATTTTAATATGTTTTCGAATTATTGTAGTCAATTTGATGTACATTATAAGATTATAAAATATACTATTTTGTTGTATGCAGTTTAATTTCCCAAAATCTTTTAACTTTAGAAAATGAAAACAAATTTACAAATTTTGAGCTTCTTGAGAACCGTTGTTAGAATTATATCTAGCGAATATTTAACCATCTGTAAAGCATACAAGAAAATGTAGAGAAAGAAGCCAATAGTGAAAAATAAAACACGTTATCTTAAGCACACATAATTATGTTCACTTACTCAAGCAGAAGTAATAAGTTTGATCGGATGAATAACGTAATTAACATACCTTCTGTTATGTATTTACGCTCTTAGGAAAAAAAAAAAAAACAGTGAAGAAAAAATCAAAATATTCTGCTCCTAAGCGGCAGCACATGTTTAGAAAATTATATTAAACTTAAAATGCAAGAGAATAAAGCTCTTTGTGTTTAAAGAAAAAAAATAATGAAAAAGAGATATGAGTCTACTAGTTGTCTACGTTATCTATACATATAATAAAACAGTAGGACCCGGTGTGTCTGTACATTGAAGATAATTGACAAAAATGGAGTCAGGGCGATAAAAGAAAACCAATGAAACACAAAAAAAATTTTTTTTGAAATTTTTGTCTGTCTGTCTGTCTGTCTGTCTGTTTGTTCGAGGTTATCTTCGTAACTACTGAATGGATTTTTATGCGGTTTTCACTAATGAAGAATGCACACTCCCGGGCAGTGTATAGGCTTTGTTTCATCAAAATCGGACAACAGACAAAAAAGTAACAAAAAGAAACAAAAGAAACTATTAGGTGCGCTGCTCACGTTTTTTAGTACATAACGTTTTTTAGTACATATAAAATCCAATAGATGTCACTGTGCGATTTTAAAACGCGCTATTGTTATGTTTTCGCCAGTCTACTTAAGTATGAGAAAGTTTCAAGCTGGCTGTCGTTCCATGTGGTTTAGTCGGTAGAACGTCAGTGCGCCATACTGATGGCCCGGGTTCGATTCCCAGCATGGAATTTTTTTTCACTATGTTGGCATTAACGCCTATAAGCAATTAAAAGAATTTGAAATATTGTATTCAAGGCGAATTTTCTCTCTGGGAAAATTTCCTTGCATTAATATGTCAGTGTAATTTTTTTTTCGATTTAAATTTTTTTTTCGAAACTTTGTTTTTCTTAAAAAATTACAGTAAATATTTGATATTTCCCAACGTTTTTTGAATGATCGACTTGCTTTTTTTTTTTTTTAATGTATGTCTGAACCTTATCTAACTACTTCTTCAAGATTTCTTTAGATAAACCGACCAGCGTAGCGGGCGAAGGCCGCTAGTAATTAATAAAAAGGCAATGGAGCTTGCTAGAAGTATTTTTAAAACGTGCTTCCTTCTGCTCATCATTGAATTCCCCAAAACATTTAACTGAGCAAATATAAGCAGATAGGAATAATAATAATTAAATTTTCAAAACATAAATGTTTATTTTCTTTTATTTTGTTTTTTATGAATTATGGAATCATGTTATAGGAAGTTATTAGTTGAAAGTAATAATACTATAGGAAATAGCATGCTTGAAATAAATATTCCAATTAAAATACATAAATAAATAAAGTAATTTTAAATGAAAAAGATATGATTTAAACTGTTTTGGATTTTCTTGAAATATAATTTTTTCTAACTTATATTTTCTTTCTTACTATTTTATTTTAAAACCCATATGATTCCAAAATACACTCTAGATATTATCAGGGAATTTAAGCTGAATTTGAAAGTATAAAGATTGAAAAACAAAATCATAATTTAATGAAATTTTCAAAAATTCATAAAAATCCGGTTAAAGATGTTAAAACGAGGATGTTAATAGAGTAGTAATACCCATTAGGAAATCCACAAACATAACGATTATTTGGAATATTTTACGCATAATATTATCGAAAAAATATTTTAAACTCTTTTATAATTTATTTTCTCTTACAAGTTGTACATTTTACATATGTGGTGCAAATTTTACAATGAAAAATAAAATTTACATTGTCGCATTTCTACAATGGCAATTCTAATGTCGATGAAAAAGTACATCTTTGTATTGATAAATTCTAATAATATTATAACTACAATCCTGTTCATGCCCGTGAAAACACTCGCGAGCCAATGCTATTCCAATGGGGTTGGCATTTTTCTAATAACTTTTTCGCATTTTGACGTTTTTAAATACTGTTACGACTTTTGTAAATAGTTAGTGTTTGTACTGTAAAATAATGTAAATAATCTTATTAAGCTCCATTCCTTTACTAATATTAGTTTTTCTTAGATTGTCTCTGTTATGAAGCAAACTTGTCTATTATTTTTCAGTGAATGTCTATGGCAGATTGGCGAAATATTAGAGATATCGCCAAGTTGGCGTCACTTTTGACGACTAATTTTGGTCGCCAAATTTGTCGATATATCGCCAAGTTGGCGACAAACTTGGCGATTGTTGGCGATGGTAACCCTTCCCTCTCTATGGTAACCCCCCTTTAGATATGCTGACACATTGAATGTTATTCCGTGGTTTTCTGAAATATTCGAGAATCCTGTGGAAATTTCCAGCGCATGCTAGGAGCCTATACAAGGAAAGCAATACGAGCTGTTGTTGTTATTATTTATCAGTCAGTCATTGAGTGAACTTCTAGGCGATTGTTTAAGCAAGTTTGCTTGAGTTTTATCTACGTTATTTTGAATGTGATTTTAGTGTTGAGACGTTGTATAAAGAGTCTCTGGGACCTACATCTGTACTTGTACGATAGATTTGAACAGTTATTTTTGAATATCTAGTAATATTTGGGAGTTTCGAAGACTCTGTTGTTCTGAAGATCTGTAAATAAATTATTTTCTACTTTTCTAAGAAACAAGAGTTTGAAGTTATCTATCCATAAGATCAAAAGAACCCTATATACGCAACAATGCTTTATTTTCATTTGGTAGCTGAGGTCTCTCCCTAGATCGCTCCTTGATTACTTTTTCGATTTTGGTCTCAGGTATTTTTTTTATGTAGATTCAATTGTTGTTTCAATTTCAGAACTGGTTCAGATAACGGTTCTTATATTAATCACCTTTTAAGAAAAATATTATTTTTTTTAAAATTCATATAATATATTTTATGCATTTGTTTTGTTATTAGTTATCAACATTTTAAAAATAAAACCGATATGCAATTTTATATCTAGTATACTGGAATGAAAGAGAATCCGTCAAGGTTCGTTTCAGGAATGTGCTGCTAACTAGTTACCCCTATGTAGAGCTAGAAGAAACTACATTTACGAACTTTTTTGCAATTCGATAGAATAACTTTGCCTTCATTTTGAACCAATCGATGACATTTACATTATAACATATTTCTTGATATTTACGAACACGTATTAAATTTATTTGTTTCCCGTGACGTAAGACACCGCAAAGGTAAATTTCAAGCACTTAAAAAAAAATACAGAATAGTGTTAATTTCACCCAAAATATGTCACATTATTCAAAATTATGTCAATTGTAGCATAGAAATTTTGTTAAAATTGGATTCGATGATATCAGTCGAACGCTCTATCAATCCAAGTTAAAACAAGTTGGAAGCAAACTTGGTAGCAAACAAGGTGCGTTCTTATGATAAAGAAGTTTTAAAAAATATTACTCTCATATATCAATCTCATAAAATTGTAAATAGTTAATTACAATTAAAATGCGCACCAAACAATGTTCTTCCTATACCATTATGTAATGGAATACTTTTGTGTGGCCATGTAAATTAATAATAAATGTTCTTTTCACCACATATTATGCAAAATGTATATTATAATATGTACTTTATAAATGCAAATCAATTTTATTATGTTCGAATGAGTGTAACACCATTAAAATATATTTGAAACATTTTTCCCCATTGACCGTAATGTAACGGAATACTTTTGATTGTCCCTTTAATTCATCGATGCATCCCATTCTCATAAAATTTGAAATTACTCAATAAAACTATGTAATAATTATGTATTTTAAATTTCAAACGATTAAAATGTATTTGAAACTTTTTTCCCCATTGACCGTAATGTAACGGAATACTTTTGATTGTCCCTGTAATTGATCTATTCATCCGATTTTCATAAAATTTGAAATGACTTGACAAAATCATGTAATAATTATATATTTTAGATTTCAAACGATTCGGTTGGGTAGTTTTTACGTTGTTATATGCTAACGAACGGACTGAACGAGTACTATAGGCGCTACGTATTTATATAATTACGAACGCACCTAAAAAAAAGGCTTGTAAAAATACATCTTTTATTTCTACTTTTGCAACTATTATAATTCTTCTTTTTCAATTTCAAGTGTTAAGAAATCCCAAAATTAATTGTTATTACTTATACTTTTTCATTATGTATCTTTTGTCATTTGCTTTGAGCTTTTGAAAGTAAAGATTATTCTCTAAATACCGATGATAAAAGTTTATTGTGGATCTTCCGAACTTTTACAGTGTCATATTCTTTAGCTTTCCCTTTCTTTTCATACACCATCCGGATATTTCAAATGCAAGACAATACAAAATCTCATTGGAAAAGTTATAGTTATCTTGCGTTGAATCATTTCTAAAGATTTTTAAGTTATATCAAATAATGATTTTTTCTTGTTTTGCCAAAATATCTCGAATAAAAATGAATTAATCTGATAAATTATTAATGCACCAAAAAGGAAATTATTTTACGCTTGATTATCCTTGAAAAGTAGAAATTAAATTTAACAGATGATTGCTTTTAACAAGGCTTCAAACAGATTTATAAAAAAAAGTAATAAAAATAATACAGATAAAAATTTTAAAATATAGAATTCTTATATATTGTGCAATATTCTGTCTAAAAGAAAGTTTCTTTTATTACTTAAAATTCGTCCAAGTATAATCAAGCAATCATGCATTGCTAATCTTATTTAAAAATACCTTAAGAATCTTTATAAGATGATTATTATCAGAATAACTTAACATTTTATACATTTACTTTTGGAGAAAAAAGGATAAAAATCCATAAATTTTAGCGCTATTTTAAAATATTCACAACGTTTCTTTGCTTTAAAAATGCGTGTTATGTTTTTCAAGCTTCTGATGAAATGATTTTTAAAAATGTGAACAGTTTGTATTTTTAGCACATTTCAAACTATCCTAATCTTTTACTTTGTCCTGTTATACTGTGAAATCCCATCGGAAAATACTTTAGTCCTCCATGATTTAAGCATTATTGAAGAATTTGAAATTTACTTGAAAAATAATTCTGTCTTAGGTTTTATACAATTGTTTTATAGAAAATAAATCAGATAATAAATATTAATTAGTTTAAGAAAATTAAAATTCAATTTATATTTAGTTATTCACTTAAATATATAAATTAAGCGCGTGAAAATTTTCAATAACATTTTGTAATATTTTTAAATAAGAGGCTTGAATAGAATGTAATTTTTTTTATAGATGGCTTTCTCGTTGAAAAAATGTCCTTTTTTAAATTTAAAACTTTTGTTCAAATATAACAACTTCAATCTGCACCTTTGCTATTGTCTGCAGATTTCTCATGGTTTCAATTGAAATGATTATTATGAGCATAAAGTTTTAAAAAGATACATGATATTTATTTTATTATATCATCTTACTATGAAATAATTACGTAAATAACTTTTTTACGAAATTTCTAGAGCTATTTCTTTGCAGCTTAACAAGCTAAATGTGATTAACAATAACTGTTTTTATACACAATAAGAATACTTTTTTTCTTTCTTTATAATACATATATAGTTATTTCAAATATTTTTGTTATAAACAATTGTACAATATGCTTTAAAAACGCAATCTATTGTTTTAGAAAAGTAGCCTAACAAAATTTAAAAAAAAAGAGTAATGATTGCTATGAAATTTTTATATGTTATTGATGTTTACCCTAGCACGAACCCATTGAAAATGAAGTTTCTAGCATGATTGCTTTATGTATAGGAACAATCAAAAATTTTCCATTACATTACGGCCTTTGGTTAAAGAATCGCTTCAAATTAATTTGAAAGGTGTCACACCCTGTGAAACATATTCAAAATTATATGCATTTACGAAGTGCACTAAAATATACATTCGGTATAGAATGCGCTGTAAAGAATGGTTACACTACCCAACATCAAAAATGTTTCGGGCTCAAAAATAGTTATTTCCGAAGTATTTAGTCTAGCTAAACACGAAAATCAACATAAAAAGTTGAGATTAGCTCTTGTTTTTGAGGTAGGAGCCAATTTGAGAAATCTCACTATGGCTGTTTTATAGGAAATCGGATGTTTGGAAATTGGTACTCCTAATAGCTGTAATTCCTCTCAACTGAATTTTCTGTGTAGAATCCAACCAGAAATAAAGATTACAGAATACAGGGTTCGTCACAAGAATCTTCTTCATTTCTTTGAGAAGAAAGAGCATGTGTTTGCTTGCACTGATGTAAATGGTTTGGTGAATTCAATGAACATAACTTAACTCATAATCCACGGAAATGGAGGTTATTTATAGACGCTTCCAAACTTAGTTTGAAAGCAGTCTTACTACACAACGCCAACATTATTCCTTCCATTCTCATTGGACATTCTGTTCGCACGCAAGAAACCTAAGTGAATGTGAAATTACTTCTCGAGTCAATCACATATGTGGATCATAAATGACAGGTTTGGGGTGACTTGAAAATAATTTCTTTACTCCTGGGAATGCAATTAGGATATACCGAGTACTCCTGTTTTCTGCGTTTGTGGAACAGTCGAGATAGAAACTCTTACTACATAAAAGACAAATGGCCTTCAAGAAATCTAAATCCCGATGAGAGAAATGTCCAAAAAGAGTCTTTAGTTAATCCAAAAGACATTCTGCTTCCACCACTGCACATTAAGCTGGGATTAATGAACTTCATGAAAGCCACAAACAAGGATGGAGAGGCTTTCCAGTATCTTAGAGCAAAATTTCCAAGAATGAGTGAATCAAGGGTTAAAGAGGGAATCTTTGTAGGCCCTCAAATTTGCACAATAATGAAGGACCCTGCTTTTGATAAAGTTTTGGAAGGGAAAGAGAAAGCAGCCTGGGAAGCCTTCAAAAATGTGGTATGAGGATTTTTTGGCAACAGAAAAGCCTAGAAGTACCAACAGTTGTTGAAAAAACTCCTACTAAAATGCCGTGACCTTGGATACGAAATGTCTCTGAAATGTCATTTCCTCCACTCCCATCTTGATTTTCTCCCTAAAAACTGTGGAGTTGTAAGCTATGAGCACGGTAAAAGGTTTCACAAAGATATCTCTGTAATAGAACGCTGATATCAGGGTCGTTGGGATGAGTCAATGCTGGCCGACCACTATTGAACTGTCACAAGAGATGCTCCGGCGTTGACATACAAGAGGCAATTCAAAAGGAAACGTTTGCAAGAAAAGGCTAAAACAACAACTGCTTTCTGAAAAATGAACATTGTTTAGTGAAACATGCCTTTTGTATTGTATTTATTACATAGGAATTTTTTCTTCTTCAATTTGCTTTTAAATCAATGTATGGGATGTTGTGTATCTTTCACAAGTGGGCTGTATTCTATCTTGAAAACAAGAGCCAATAAAAAATTTTCATTTACATATTCGTTTTTTTTCAACCCAACATTAGTAGGAATTCACTATCTAGAACCAGGAAACTGACAAAAATATTTTTTTGTTGCCTAGTGTTATTATTTATTTACAGGGCAACACAAAAAATTTCCATTACATAATGATAAGGGAGGAATGGTTTGCTACATATTTTTATTATATTAAACGGTTGTAGGGGGAACTGGGGCATATTGATACACGGTGTACATTGATATACCCGCTCTACAGCTCACAGAGTATTACAAGAAGTTTCACAACAGTTCAAAAAGGTGATGCTAGTGTACACAACTACATACAGAACGTCTTGGCATGATTCCGTAGTTTGATGAAATGGGACGAGGGATTTATTGTTTTCGTAGGTCAAAAGTAAATTTGAGTTGTACAATTGGAAAGGTATTATTACAACTGTTCCAGTAATTTCAACCAAAATGAATACTTTCCATGGCAAGTAAAGCTACTCGTTATCAGTTCCTTATCCTTTATTGTTAGGTGAATTATGAAGTGTTGGAATTGAGATTCATTTTATTCAAAATGGCTGCATGGGCACATTGATACAGTGAATGTCAGGCACATTGATACATATCAATGTACCTCATAATAGCTGCAGACAACCTAAATCCATCTCTAGTTCATTTATACATTACATTTTATTATTTTTTTATCATATACTCCTTAATTCAACCATTTCCCACTAAAAAATTCTCATATTAGTTTTTATTGAAATGAGATAGATCTAATTTTTTATATTAGAATATTTTATAATATTTTTGCAAACAGAAAATGTACTAACTTACCCAAAAGCTAGTGCTAGTAGAACTAATAAAAGAAAAGGACGGCAGTCTGGCAAATCTCAAATTTATATCGATTCTCCAAAGAAAAAAGTATTTTCGACATGAGAAATGTTAAATAAGAGAAACAAGCTGCAGTACAATAAAGAATAATTACATTCTAAACAGTGTTTTTAATATAATTATCCTTTATCTTTTGTTTATAAACCAATTTACAAGCAGTAAACCTGGAAATTTTTCATCTTTCCTAAGAAAGAAGATAATGTTGGGGTTTAAGTGCAAGATATGACAAAATAACTACAGCCAACAATCAGACAAGGAACAGCCAGAACATCAGATCATTATACATTTATTTTTGTTGGCTTTGATCTTGCTTACAAATACATTTTGGGTGTTTTGAGTTTCTATAAATAAATATAAAATGTTTTACTAACACATTTTTTATGAAAAATATGCATTGGTGTTATTTTGTCTCCATTTTTCCCAAACGTATCAAAGTGACTCATGAGGTGTATGAAAGTGACTCATGAGGTGTCCCCCGGGAATGGGGGCAGATTGATACAAATGACTTTTTCTGATTTTTCTTAAATTACATGCAAAAATATTATATAAAACAACGATTGTACATTTTTATAACACAATACAGAAGTTTTGCTAAGACCACATGGAAAAATAACTTGAATTTTCTACTTTCTAAATACCAAAAAAATTCTTAGAAAAAAACTGTATCAATGTGCCCCAGTTCCCCCTATGTATAATAAAATTGATATATTCCGCTATGGCTTAATATAAGTTTTTTTACGGATGATGCGAAGTACATAGCATTTACAGGGACACACAAAAGATTTCAAATAGTATGTTCTATCCGAAGTACTGTATATTATCGATAATGGCTGATAGATGGATTAAATGCAATTTTTAAATAGTGATATGGGGTTTTAAGTTTAACAAAGTGTATATAAAGTGTGCGTCAATGCTATAGTAGATATACAAGTTTACACGTAAGAGCTCGTTAAGGTTAGTGAATATGAGCGTAATTTACTTAAAGGCTGTTAAGCGTTTTTGCACTGAACCGCATTCACTTAAATAAGAAATTTTTATAGAATACAGATAAAGTGGTATACATTGTCACGCAAAGTTTTGGGTACATGGTCGATAATTTCTGGAAATGTGAATTAAATAGTTTTAAGAGTGGTTTAGTTTGAACTAATTTATAGCTTAATACTGGCATGTAATAAAAGTACAAAGTAAACTACAGGGCTGAACAAAAGTATTCAAGTATGTTTACATACATTAGTATAAATTGCTGAAAGAGTAAATTTCAACTTGTTAGGCGTTTTCTTGCTGAATTAAACTTTCTCAACATATAGTATATATATATATATATCAACCGACAGATCATATGCAAGCACTTTTAAAAGTATCGGAATACATATTTTGCTATCGACAGTAACACCTTATTTCTCTAAAAAAAATTCTCTAAAGTGTTTCATAATCTATACTTAATACATGGTATTTCTTATTTGTTTATGGAAAATTTATGTTACATTCATTCTTTAAAAGAAATCATTCCGAAATTTTTTATATAATCTCCATCATAATTTCGAATGTTCGAAAAAGTAATTCAGGAGAACTATGGTTGCAGAAATTTAATAGTTTTTATAACGTCATAAACTTTAAATACTGTATTATTGAATTGCGTAAAAAGTAACAGCTTTATCTCTAAATATGGAAGTCATTATTAAGTTAAAGTTTACTGCGTCGCACTAAGTGTATTATTTGCAATAAAATATACTGTTGAACTGAAATTTAAATTAAGTGCTGTTTCGTGAAAAATCGGAGAGTGTGAGAAATCTGTTACAAATATCTCGGCAACTAATTATTCAATTGACTTCATTTATGCAAAATTTATGTATTTTTATTGTCTTTTATATTCACTTCTTAAAATAAATAATTTTGAACATTTTCATCTACCTTTTATTAGGCAGAATATTTCAAGAGTAAAAAATAAGTAAAAACAAAGAAAGTCGGGTAATCGCGGCTACTGAAATTTAATAAACTTCTTCTCATTATTAAATAAAAAGTATATGCCAAATTTCAAGTCTCTATCTCGATTTCTTTTAGAGATAGAGCGTTTACAGACAAACACAGAGAAAAAGATGAATGGGAGGCAAACTTTTATCAAATATCTTTTTCGTAGCATCCAATATCTAAAACGTGTAAATCCAACATTTTTTTCTTTTTTTTTTTTTTGAGAACGATTACAAGATTTACTGTATACTACGCATGATGAGTAAGTAAAAGTACACACAATTAAAATTATTAGTATTTTTAATCAAATAATTCTTTACAAGCATTTTTGCAAGCTTAGGCTGTTGTTAAGCAACAACAGGATGATGAAAGAATGTTTTGAGACATAAAATCTATCACGAACTATCTAATGAATAATAAATAGAACAAAAGGAACTTTTTATAAAAAAGACAACCTTTCAGCGTAAATTCTTTGAATGTTTCTTTGCGTTTTCTTTCTTATAGATTGAAGTTTAAAAGAAAAAAAAAAAAAAAAAAAAAAAAAAAAAACATACGTTTTTTTAAATTTGAAATTTGTAGTACATGATTTCGTAAATACTCGTGTAAATGAATTTATAAATAAATAAAAACATATGTAAATTAAAACATAAGTAAATGCCTATTTATGTGATTTTAATTAGAAATATGTTAGGCATGTTGCCTGTTGTATGTTCAGTGTTAGGCATGTTGCATATTCATGTTTTCTATTACAGCCCTACTAATAAACCATTTACATTCACGAAATTTGATTATTCGCGAAGTATAATGTGATGAACACTCCATCATTCGCGGATACGTAACTTGTCTTTTCGACAATATTTAATTATATTGTTTTAGAAAGTAAACTCACTTTGTTTTACTAATTTCATAAACTATTTGACACTAGCTGCATTTTATTATGTAACTTAAGTTCTGAGTATAACCTAAGTTCTAGTGTACCATATAACCAAAGTTCCAAATATAACCTAAGTTCTAGTGTACCATATAACCAAAGTTCCAAATATAACCTAAGTTCTAATGCACTATATAACCTAAATACTACCTCCCCCAGTTCTAAAATGTTAGAATTTATAAAGAAACGAGTTCGTTACACAATTTTGAAAAATTTTAACTATTTACCTAAAATATATTTTTAGAAAACTATACCAAATCAGAAAAAAATACATTTCGAAAAAAAAGTCTCTCTCTCTCTCTCTCTATATATATATATACATAAACACACACACCCACAGTGCTTGAAATATATTATTTTAAAATATATTACAGCACCACGATGTTTTAGGTCCATAATCCTTTAGTAGCAGAATCTTCCAGTATTATTTTAGGCTGATAATTGAAAGCTCAAAAATATAAACCACTTCATGTCCTATGTGCCTTTAAGGGGTCCATGGAATCTTACGTTATTACCTGGTGGTGTAATAAACATACACACATAATTTTTTTAATGTAGACATCTTAATATCTCTTCTATTTAAAAAAAAATTTTTTTTATTCTGCATTGAAATTTCCTTATTTTTATCCTTATGTCTAACTTTGATAGTATATTTAAAATTGTTTTTTGAGTCTTATCCATTGCGTGCAACATTTCTCAAAATCTAATAATGCAATTTGCAAGAAACTTGGTAATTATCTTCAGTTAAAGATAAAGAATAATTTAAAATTCAAATTTAGTATTAAAATTGACTATTTTCAATTAAAAAATGATTTTTTTCAAAATTTTATAATTTAAAATTAAATAAATTGCTTTAAAATGAGGTATAAGTTCAAGATATATTACTTTCATATTATTATCAATATTGTGGGGGTTTTGTAAACAAGTAGTTTTACTACAATTTTGCGCGCAGTTGCTGCAAATGAAAAAGCAATTTAAAATCTTATCAACATTAAACATAAAAAATGAAATAAAATGTCAATGTAGATTATTAAAACATATATATTTTAAACCGAAAATATATTTATTTATCAATGGTAAAAATTTTATGCATTTATGTTTTGTAGGGACTGGAGAAAAATTTATATGGGGCATGTTTCTAAATAAGCCGCTTTTGTATTTTCATCTCGAACATGCGTAGAAATAAATAAATTGAAAATACCTCGCTTTCCTAAAATACAAATAAAAGGAATTTCAAATGAAATATCTTTAAAAGTTTGGAGTCAAAAGCAGCGAAAAAAATTGCAATACCCGCATACAAAAGAAATGCTAGCTCTGATAGGAATTAAAAGGATACAACTATATTCCGTAAGTGATTGCCATGATCTAATAAAGTAATGAGAAAAGAGCGAAAAGATAGATAGTATGAGATAATAGACTCAGCCTCTAAAAATCTAATCCTAAGGAAGTACTTTTTTTACGGAAACTTGAATTCCTTTTTTTAGTGTAATAGAATAACGAAAATTGTTTGAATAAAATAGAAAACAAACAATAGAAATTGAGAAAAAAGCATAAAGATGAATCCCTAATATTTTTTTTTCTAGATAAGCCTGACTATGAAAATACTTTAAAATAAATTATAATTTCTGAGTTGTTACAAATATATTGATATTAAATTTGGCACATACTATTTTTTATAGAAGCGCTGCTGTTAGATAAAATATAAAGCAATCATTTTTTGTTCTAGGTGCGTTCGTAATTATGTAAATACATAGCACCAATAGTAGTCATTCAGTCCTTTCATCCGCAGATAACTACCCAACTGAATTCTTTGAAATTTAAAATACACAATTGTTCCATAAATTTGTCGAGTCAATTCAAATTATATGCAAATCGGAAGTATAGGTTAATTATAGGGGTAATCAAAAGTATTCCGTTATTTTACGGACAATAGGAGAAAATAGTTTCAAGTGCATTTTAATGTTGTTACACACTTTCGAACATAATAAAATTGCCATGCATCTTTGGAGTATACACTACACAATAAGTGTGCTTTCTGTGCAATCTGTGTTTCAAAGAGCATTTTTTATTAATTTGCACGGCCGCATAAATGTATTTCATTAGATAAAAGTAAAGGTGGAAGCAATGTTAAGACGTTTTTAATTACATTAACAATTTCCTATTTTATGAAATTAATATAAGTTGCTGAGGTTTACTACAAGTTACTTCGTGTATAATAGAAGGAAGATCGTATTTACAGGCACACAAAGGATTTTGGCTACAATACTGCATTAAAAGTTTGTATACTATTATGCCAAAATCTAAATATTTTTAAAACTTCGTTATAGTACGAACGCACTACATTTGCTGCGCCTGACGTGGAATTTTTTACATGATTTCTGTTGCTTCTGCATTCTATATATTATCATTATGTCTGAAAGATACAATTTTTTGGCTGAAGTTCGATACAAGATTTTTAATTATTTGTTTCTTGAGATAATAGAAGAATTGCTTCCTTTCGCAATCATAATAATAATGATAGTAATATTAGTAACGATAATAATAATAAACTGATCTATATAAATCTAAAAAAAATATTATCTGAAAAAATGTGTACATTTATAAATTTTCTTTAAAAAAATCCAAGTAAAAAATAAGCCTCTTTTCCATTCTCTTTCTTTTTTTTTTTGCCAACATGCATAGAAATAAATAAATTGAAAATGCATGGCTTTCTCCAAAATACAAATAAAAGAAGTTTCGAATGAAACATCAGTAAAAGTTTGAAGTCAAAAACAGGGAAAAAAATTGCAATACCAGCATGGAAAAGAAAAGCTCGCCCTGATAAGAACTAAAAGTATACAACTATATTCCATAAGTGATTGCCGTGATCTAATAATGCAATGAGAAAAGAGTGAAAAAATAGATAGAAAGAGATAATAGACCCAGTCTATAAAAATCTAATCCTAAAGAAGTACTTTTATAACGGAATCTTGGATTCTTTTTTCATTGTAAATAGAATAACGAAAATTGCATGAATAAAATAGAAAACAATTTGCGGAAATTGCGAAAAAAAGTATAAAGATGAACAGCTAATATTTTTTTTTCTAAATAAGCCTCATCATGGAAAAACTTTAAAATAACCAATACGAGTTGTTACAAATATATTGATATTGAACGACGAAAATTGTTTTAATAAAATAGAAAAAAAAACTATATAAATGGAGATAAATATAAAAAGATTTACTTTTTTTTAAATAAGTCTCTCTATGGAAAAACTTTAAAATAACCTGTAATTTCTGTTTAATTTCTTTGCCAAAATTAGAAAAAAATTGTTTTATATTTA
This sequence comes from Maratus speculifer, assembly GCA_964019185.1. Classification (NCBI taxonomy): domain Eukaryota; kingdom Metazoa; phylum Arthropoda; class Arachnida; order Araneae; family Salticidae; genus Maratus; species Maratus speculifer. The sequence continues at coordinate 149,716,092 of OZ025290.1, read as the reverse complement.
AGTAAATTTTTAGTTGTATGTTGTACAATTTTTAGCATTATACTATTTTTAAGTATCTCTAGAAATGCACTGTACCGTTTTAAATATCGGAATTATCATAACTTAATGAGTCTGGAAGAAGAAAAAATAAAATGTGTAAATACGTGTAAAATTGCAGTAAAAACTGAATTTATTTTAGATTTTTGTGTATAAAAAAATTACTTTTTGTAAACCCAATACTAAAATTTATTAAATAGACCTAAAAGAACAATAATAACAATAGTAACAAAAATAATAAACCAGTAAATTGAACAAAAAAAAGAGTAAATTGATCAATATACATAAAATTTTAAAATGTAAATGAAACTTTGAGCAAGGCTATTCGTCAAAAGACACAAACTGAAAAAAAAAAAAAAAAAAACACTTTTAAGGGAATTGGAAATATGTGTACTTATGTGCACCATATACTTCAAAATTGTTAGTTTTTCCGATATTGGAATTATTAATTCTAAAATCAAATATTGTGTAATGAATGCATTTATAAAAATTATTTACATATAATCGTATAATATTATTTCATAAACTATTTTGCGGTTTATGAAATAAGGATACCGTATGTTCTCATTTTAAAATAAGAAAAAAAACAAAAAGTCGATAAATCGTATTATGCAGCGTAAAAATATCTTCACAAAAGCGATTGAATAATAATAAAAAAATAAATAAAAGGGTTTAATCTACAAATACAAAAGAAAATAAAACTCACAAGGGGACCACCAAACATGGTGCGCGCAGATTTTGATTATTTCAAAGTATGTTGTAGGGGTCATAGCACTAATTATTCTGGTAAAAGGGTTTCTTAAAATGGGCCTTGGTTTTTGAGAATTTGGGGTTTAAAGTTATATTTTAGATATCTATTAGTGCAGTGTCTGTATGTAGATTCGTGGCGCCGTGCCAGCACGCGAGCTTGCGAGACGGAAAGTTGTGGGATCGAATCCAGCCTCAGAATTGTTTTTCTTTTTTACTTACATTTAGATTTTTTACGCGTTACAAATTTTAAGCAGAATTGGGAATTTTACAGTTTTGAACCTTTTTATTTTTTTTGAAGAGGACAGTTTACTTTCTCAATATTTTTTATATTATTTATTTTTTTTAAGTATGGTTCAAATGATGAACTGACTGCACGTCAGGGTTCAACTAAAAGTAAATTTTGCAACAAATAAATAAATAAGAATGCATATTTAAAATGCGTATAAAAAAAGGCCTTAATATTTTTAAAACATGAAAGCAAGGACAATGAAAACATAGAAGGATTTTTTTTTTTTAATTACTATTTGTGTGAAGAACTGCGCGGGTTGTATTAACAAAATTTTCAATCTCGAGATATAATTGTCGTAAGTGGAAAAATGAAGTATTAAAATATTCACAATTAAACAGAATTTAAACAGGATTTCATTTAATGTTTAAAAACAAAAATCGATTTTTTGATCAATTTAGTATTTTTTTTTTTTTTTAACCGAAACTTTTAATCTAAACGCAAATCCAATTTAATTTATGTCTGTAACCTCATTTTTTAAAACGCACATAATTTATGTTCCTTAAATACTTAATTCGTGATAACTACGTTTAAAATACATTAAAAGTAAAAAAATGATATAAGTGGAAATATAAGATGAATAAAAATAAATCTTTATTTATTCTGATATTACGGAAGAAAGGAAAAGAGACGATAAAAAAAAAGTTTTTTATATGTAACGAAATTTTATCTCATTAACAGACGATTTTCGCACTCCAGTTGAATCAGAAAATGAGTGTTTTGATCTGTAATAAAAATATTTTTAAATGTAATCTGTAATTTATTATTTGTGCAAACTATAAATTTTGTTAATTTTGAACTTGGGAGATAATGTGTTTACAGAAAATTGGAAATTTGGATAACTGGTAGCAACTTGCATTTTAGCATCATTAATATTATATTACTCTTTCGAAGCTATGCATTACTTGAAAAATCTAATACTTAAGTCGTTTAAGAAATTGACCCGAAAAATTGTTTTGTATTTTTTATATAAAAAATGAGAAATTGTCATTTAAAATGCTATAAAACAAAAGCGATAGGAAAAAGAAAAATTATTTCAGAATTGTGCTTAAAGTAAAAAATGTAGATAATAATTAAGAAAAAAAAAGTTCCAGGCGTAAATTAGTTTTGCAATTTTATCAATTAAAATATTAGTTTAAAAATATCAAACAAAAATAAATTTTCATGAAAATTTTCAAAAATGTAGATGTAATTTATTACGAAAATATCAAAAGCTGTGGCTATTCCTCTAGTTATAAAAATACTTAAAATTTGTAACGCGTAAAAAACATAAATGTAAGTAAAAAAGAAAGCAAATGCCGAGGCTGGATTCGATCCCACAACCTTTCTCCTCGCAAGCTCGCGTGCTGGCACGGCGCCACGAATCCACATGCTGACATTGTACTAATAGATATGTAAAATATACGCTGAACTTTAACCCCCAAATTCTCAAAAACGAAGGTCCATTTGAAGAAACCCTTTCACCAGAATAATTAGTGCTATGACCCCTACAACATACTTCGAAATCATCAAAATCTGTGCGCACCATGTTTGATGGTCCCCTTGTCAGATAAGAGAAAATGGTAGAACCCCATTTTTACATTGATTGGTTTGATGGAATAAAATAACGAAAGGAAAAAGAAATAAAAAAGAAAAGAAAAATCTTGACAAAGTGCAAATAAAAGATTCAAACATTTTGAAAATCTAATCCTATTGAAAAACTTTTTTTTTACATAATTTTGAAATCTTGTTAGGGTTTAATAGGATAAACAAAATTTCATTTAATAACAGAGAAAATACAAAAAGATTATAATAATTTGTATTCTTAAAAGTAGAAAAAACATGTTGCTTATTTCGAGTAAGCATGTTCTAAGGAATGGTAAACGTATTCCATGAATTTTATACAAATGTCTGCAGATTTACTCACTAAATTTTTGTTTTTATTTATTTAACTCGTCGTCTATAAAAATCCGCATTAAAAAAACAAATTGTATTGTAAATAAAGCATTTGAACAAAAAATACTTCTTTTTTTCGAAAATATAACTCTAACCATAACTTAGAAATCATAAAAGAAAGAGTATCATTCCAAACAAACCTTTTAGGCACATAACTTCGAATGATAATAATAATAATAACAATAATACGAAGAAGAAACTAACAATAATAAACATATTAATAAGTATTTATGGCTACTTTAATTTATTTCTGTTGATACAGTTAATTTTTTATTCACAATGGTAAGTATGCGAAATTAGTTAAGTGCTGATAGAATAAGTTAATATAAATAAAGTTAGGAAATAGTAATTGTGAGTACAGATATGGAATTGATTGAAAAACCATTTATGTAGGAGATATATCAGAAAGATTCAAAATATTTTATATATTTTAGTGGGATATGAAAAATAAGGGTAAGCGGATAGATAAAAAATATATATATCAATAAAAATCTTTAAGTAAAATCTCCTAATCTTCTGTAATGGTACTTTTAAGTACCATTACAGAAAATTCAAATATAAACAACAAGTAGACAGATAAAAAAATATCAATATAAATTTTCAAATTTTTAATCTTCTATATCCTTCCTTACGGTACATTTAAGCACCATTAAGCAATTTTCAAAAATAACGGTACTTTTAAGTTGCATTAAAAAATTCAAAGAAAAATTTATTTAATTCGTCTTCTAATAAGAGTAGTTTGCACTTTTCATACTTGCTCAGTCATTTTTAGATAGCATACTGAAGCAAATAGTCGATGGTAAATATTTTTTGATGTGGTTATATTCTCAATCATTTACTTAAGCGTAGTTTTTGTCCTACTAATACATGTCATTCGGAAAATCTGCAACTTTTGTCTTACAGATAGGATCACGATACAGTTATTTACACTCTTATAAAATTTGGAGATTTCTCTAATGGTATTTTTATTTAATCGATCTAATTATTGATGTTAATATTTTACAACAAATCTCTAACTACAAATTAATTAAACGGTTTAAATAAAAAAATAAAGTACCTAAAAATTAAATTACAATTATCAATGTTGTTCTGGATATCTCAGAGATTATTGTAAATAAGGTACTCTGGGGTAATAACGCCACGTTAAGGTTCTACCAATTTTCACGGCTCAGTTTTAGTTTGTATTTTTCAATTGGTTCGGTACAGCAACTCATTGACTATCTATTAAAAAAAAATAATTTAACACATATGTATTCATAAAATGTAATGGCGTGATTTCTTGACCAATGCTATTTGGCATTATTACCCACCTATATGGGTAATAACGCCATGCAAACAAAACTGCGAAATAAGATGAAATAATTGCCCAATTCTAAAAATACAAACTCTACAAACTTAGAAATTGATAAATTTCATTCTAAGCTATTGAAAATGTTCAATTTTTGTGAAAGTGTAAGAAAAATAAAGGTGTGGTGTGTGTGTGGGGGGGGGGGGGGAGGATGAGGCAAAAGAATCTTCTTTTTGCTTAAAAAGGACCTCTTAAATAGAGTTATTAGAAACATTGCACAGTTTTAACTGTGTTTATTTGAATCAGTATTTGGGATGTAGCTCGGCCACTGTAGGGAATCAACCGGGGTATTAATGCCAAGGATTGGCGTTATTACCCCGTTATAGTTATTGCGCTGTACATTTTAAATTACAAATTATCTCGAGAAGATATCCAAAATCTTCAACAATATTTTGAAAGTTCATGAAATGTACTAGAAATTTATGTAATTAACAAAGTATTTCCGGATAAAAAAAATAGTCTTCACATCATAAAACGTATCTCGCAAATTTTAGATCAAGCGTTAATTTTAGTTGCTTGTATAAACAATAAGACCTAAAACTGGAACAAATTAACTTGAAGCTGTTTTTTGCGATTTATATGACTCAAAACCCTTCTGTGCAGAGCACATGGGTGTCATTTACCAGATTATTTCATAATTATGCAAAATATCAGCACTTGGCGTTATTACCCCGCCTGGCATTATTACACCAGACCACCTTAATTATACAGGTGAGTCTTTTTTTTTAATTTAAAATTCAAGATATAAAGAATTAATAGATAACTCTTCTGACCTAGTATAGCTGTCATATAAAGTACAACTTCAAAGGTAATTTCTTATGCATTTCGTTTCACATTATGGTTTACTTGGAGTATCTAGATATTCTGGAATCTTTGCAATTGTTACTGTGAATGATTAAAATTTATCTATTTTATTTTGATATTAAAAGATCAATCGTAATTCCGCAAAATTATATGCAGCATTCAATAAAAAGGAATTTGTATATTTGTTTATAGCTTCAATTATTTATTGTAGCTGCATTATATTAGTTTAACTTTAGAAAAACAAGAATTTATTAAGTTTCCTTCATTTGTCATTTATTCGTATAACAAAAATGTACTTTAAAATGCTTAAATTAACAAAAAAATGTTTAAAGTGCACCGAGTACTCTTAATACATGTAAATATAATTCAGTTGGAAAAAGAGCAACTCAATTAAAAAACACGCTTAAGCAATCCCTGCTTATACACAGTAATGGTTACAAAATCTTTCAAGAAGCCCTGTATATGATTTAAGGTAATTATACACACTACGTAGTACGCAAAAATACTTAATCTTAAAACTGCATTTAAAAATTGAAAAAAAAATGTTATTTTTCAGTAATAAACATTCTGATACTTTTATTGATAATACATTTATTGATTAATAAATAAATTGATCATTTGTTACTAGGTATATATTTGATATGCTTATAAATTGATATATTTTGTGTCACTCTGCAAATTATTGATAAATGTTTTTATTCAGAAATTCTACCGAATGCATCTTTTGTTTACCTTTAAAATTCACACTTTATTCTGTCTGAAGTGTTTTAGCATTGTCAAAATACACTGAAAAATGAATTTTGCCTATAGACCAAAATGTAAGGGGATTCTTTTGAGTTACCATGTAAACGAATGGTATGTGCCACGTGCTCTATTTTTAAAAACGCAGATACCATAAAAAACTCAATAACATATTAATTACACGGTCATTAAAAAAATTCTTTCTGTTAGACCAATAACAGACGCTTAACACACACAAAGAAAACCAAATTCATAAATCTTTTTCCCTAATACTTATTATTTAATCACATATTACAATGCTTTGAAAATGAATAAAATTTTATGCACTTACACAAGTATAATGAAATATATTTATTACTTCAGTGAAAAATTTCACTTACAAAAGGTTTTTTGTATTCTCTATGTCAATTACCTATCCTCTTTTGTCAATTTCAAGTATTATTATTAGTATTCTATGTTTTTTATTGCTGTTTTTTCATTTTAGTTTATTAAGCCAATTTGTGTTTATTATGTTAGATTGTAACAAGATATCCTTTTTGATCAACTAATTTACTTCAGAGTATTGAATTTTTCAACTTTTGAATTTTTTTTATCTTCTTCTATCTTTTCTCTTTAAATTTATTGCTTTTAATTCTGTCGAAACAATAATTTTTTGAAATAGAGTTTCTAGTCTTTTCCTATTATCTTCAAATACTTTGCTTTTGAACGTAAACATTGAAACTATTTTATTTCGTCTTCTTGATTCATCTCTTTTCATGTGTAGGCATAACAATATTTTTTATTTTTGAACTTTGTAATCAGAGAATTTTCGTATTTTTATCTCTTTGCAATTGCAGAACAAAGAATATATTTATTGAATAGACAACAAAAGATTTATTATATCGCATGAAAGATTTTCATCGCAAATGCATGTAAATATTTTAAATTTAAATTTATATAAAATATTCTTTAATATTATCTTCAAATATTTTTCCTTTTATTACTCAAAATTACTAATCGTTACATTTCTCAATTTTTTATTAGTGTTTATAATAAAATGAGAGAAGAAAACCCGTGTTAAACATCCAGGCCATTTGTTAAAGAAATGCTTCATAATATCATCGTACTACGTCTATTTCTTACATGCTTTCTATTTACTTACATTTCTGTTTTATGTGGCAGTCGAAACTTATTACGTATACACCCTCCCCTCCCCCACCACTACCACTTGCTGTTGGATATTGTTTTTTTTTTTTTAAATTTGAGCCATTATGTGATTACCTTCTCGGGGCTTTGTTTGGGAAAATATGCAATAATTAACAAATACATATCTTTTAAATTAAAAGAGGGAATAATACTAATGTCAACTAATGGAATGTCAACTAATTTTCCAATTTTAGGCAATATTTATTCATTTTTAAGAAAGGAATTGCGTTTACGCAAACCTTAAAAAACAAAATCGACTCAATCTGCTTATTTGTTTTCAAAAATGTATTAGTAAATCATTTAAGCATGATGCGAAGCAAAATATTTTCAATACCTCTTAAATTTACTAACATAAATCAAATTTTATGTACAAAACTTTACTATTTTGCAAAATAAAATGTAATTTTTTCAATAAAAATAGCTTTTAAATTAATATATACAAACTCACAAGCTCTATTTTACTTTATAACAGAACAATAGATGAGTAGAACTTTGGACCAAGTTCTATTTCAATATATTAAAAACTTTTTTAATGTAATGATGATTTTTGTAGTAATGATGAAGTAATGATGATTTTTGTAAACATACACAATGAAAAACGCAGTTTTCCAGAAAACTCAAATTAAGATTTTGATATAGCATAAAAAATTATCTACAAAGATTAAATAATTAAAATTCATGATATTTGTAGGCGATAATATAATTATGTGCATAATCTGTTTTATATATTTGGACATTAAAAGGTATTGTTTTCCATTTTGTGGCTGTTTAAACGGTTACTTCGGGTTTCAGAAAATTAATTTCTGATTTGTATTGAAAGCTTTAACATCATTTCTAATTATCACTGAATCAAAAGAAACACATTTTTAAAATCTTAAATGGTTCTGGAATCTAGAATCTACATTGTGGATCTAGAAAAATAGCACTGTGTCATTCCTGTATCTTTTAGTTCCCTTTGCTAGAGAGTTCCAGAGTCTTCTTTTAAAATTACAGTATTTTTCTATATTTTTATGGTCACCTTTATTTAAAAATCTCTGCAAATAGATGTGTGCACAAGCGGTTCGTTTTATTAACAATAAATCTAGTTTATGAAGTCAATCCTGAAATTAAGCGATAATTTCTCATAACCGAAACGATTCATCATCATTTCTTCACGTATTAAACTACACTAGATACTCTAGTCTAATTTTAGTGAGTGAGACTAAAAATTCTAGATGATTTCGTCTATTCAGCTTAGTTATTTACCGTATTTGCATAACCGGAAATCTATATTTCTTGTTTAAGGATTCAAAAAATGACTATCCATTCATTATAAGTGAAGGTTATACATTATTTTTTTCTCAATGCAAGTGGCAAATTAAAAGATATATCACTTTATCTTACAAAAAAGGTGGAAATAAAATTTTGATATTTAAAATGCCTATAATATATATGAAAATTAGAAAGCGCGTATTTTGTAAATTTTCGAAAATCGGCCTCTAAAAGTTGGAAATGGGAAGCGGTCAACCAAGTGCTCATCTTTTTCCGATGATACCGCAAAAATATAACTTAAACTTTATAATTTTTTAATTATAGTTTAATTTCATATAGAGAAATCAGTATCAATATCGACAATGTGTATTTGTTGAAAACTATTTATGACAGGGTTAGCACAATAGTATCATATTTTGGCAATCTAATAAAAAATCAATTTGCTATGTATGAAGCCCACATCGTGATAGCTGTCTATGTAAGTTAAATTTCCATTTTTCAATATTGTTTATCAAATTTAATCAAAGCATGTTATTCATCAACTTCTACTTTTTTCAACTATATTTTTCTACTTTAAACTTATTTTGTACGTTTCGGTGACTTTTTCGTGAATATTTTGTTTTAAAAAAAGAATGAAAAACTGATTTACTATTTTTTATCTACCTTTGTAGTGCGATAATTTAAGATTTAAAGCATTACTTTCATTAAATTTTTTTTATGTATTTAATGCCATAGCTAATTAACTTTAACACACTTTCTATATGTGAGATACATAGGTAGATTCATATACACAGAGAGAAAGTTTTTGTATGTTAACTTTGCATACAGAAACATGTTCTGAATCATTGATGTATAGTTTAGAAATGAAGAAAATTTTTTGGCATATGCTGTCAGAAAAAGTTATTTGAATTTCTGTATTGGTCTACTCGAGTCTAAATGTATTTATTTATTCCATATCTGCCTTGAGCTTCTGGAAATAAGTTTTTGGGAGAAATATCAATAAATGTAAACAAAAACCCCATCAACTTATTTTTGTTTACCATCAGAATACACATCGAAATTTGAATATCATTATTTCATATATGGATGTATTTGTCAAATCAATAAGAGAAAGAATAAAAAAGAAACTTTAAATATTTATGCTCTTTATATTTTATTTAAAAATACTCAAATATTTAAAACAATTACAGAGAATATATTGTTTTACTAATTTGATAAAATACATGGCGATAATGAGTTATGAAATTTGTAAGAATTAATAAGAATTTTAAATTATATTTAAGGCAAATTATAAGTAAAAAAAAATGATATGTTCCCAAATTTTCCCCACTTTTTACGTGATTTAAGTAGCAATTATACAGTAATAATAATGGGTTTATTGCAAATAAAAAAGCATATTTTGAAGTTTTAAAAACTTTTTTCGATTTGAAAAATTTGTTGAAAAATGGTCAGGCGGCGGCCTTTATTATGAGTTTGTAGTACGAGATGAATCCAGGAACCAGCTTAAAAAATATGAAAAAGGGTATCTTAAATAAGATATTAGCTTCTTAAATTTAGAAAAAATAAGAAAAAGGAAAAGAAAATAAATGAAAACTCAAATTTACCATATTTTGTAATATTTCATGGATGGATTTATCAATTTTTTGTTCTCCAAGAAAACGGCGATCGTTCAGATTTTAATTTGTCACTTTTAGACAAACAAACGTTTTCAGTTATAACGTCGTACAAATGATATTTATAAATCAAGTTTTGAAAAATAAATTCACGAGAGACTATAAAATAATATATACTAGAAAAGCCTAAAAATGTTATTCAAATCAATCGATACAATCTTGAGCTCTAACTGGCATCTATTTGTAAAACAGAGTTTAGAGAAACACAGGTTTAAAATTTTATAACATTTTTATGCATTGATAACAGCGAAAACTTTCAACTGACATAAAATCATCTACAAGAATATGTGATAATGAACCCTACTTTCCTTTTTATTCTCAGGTTGTTTCATTTTTAACGAGTCGGCACGGAGTTCTTGTCTGCCAAATCGCATGCTGCGCGTGGAGCTCAGTTCGATTGAAATAGCGGGTGCCTCTGGATGAAGCAAATTCAGTATCACGTCGCGTAATTTTGAATTCCATTGTTGTCATTAATTCCAAAATTTCCTGAACGTCGCGTCATATTCAAATAAAAAACAGCCATATAAGCAGCCGTTTTGATGATCAGTATACTACTAGGAATGTGCGTTGGGGTTAATCTTCCGCAGAAAACTGTTGAAGCTCTTGTTGCGGTTTTGTGTCAATCCGCCGTGGCAATGTGGAAGCAGCTTTTCATTTAACTAGCTGGCTATGCTCGCTGCGCTGGTCAAATTTCCCGAATAAACTTGCGATGAAAGAAAATGGTGAATTCTAACTCGTATTTTAAACAATATTGACCTTCAGCTGGATCTTGCTTATTGTTGAAAACTATGCTAACGTCAATGCGATATTAAATTATCCTAAGCGTTGGACAAAATTTAGCTTAGAATGAAACTCTCTTAGTTAGCAATTAAAAAAACAGTTTTGATAGGGAAATTTTGACCGTTATGACAACAGGAATTAAAATGTTCTCTGATCTTACACTACTAAATTAGAGAAAGTTACAACGATTGCACAGATTGACTATCAAACATAAATAATGTTTAGGTGGTTTATTTCCGTTTGTCAATTCTTGAACTCCTGGAATCTCACTTATATGACATATTTTTATAGTCTCGTTTTTATCATGTATCAATACGTTTTAACAAACTCGTATAAAGTTATATATTCACCTGCTTTTCGTCTATTATTTTCCAATATGACGTAATATTTGCTTAAAACGTCAAGCTATTTATTTTTATTTTTAGTTTTCATGTGGAAATCTTGCTATAGAAAAAATATGACGCAATACTGAATTTTTCTTAAATTCGTGAAACATTTTTTTTTTTTTCACGTGCAAATCTTGCAACAGTAAAGTCATTGCCTCAGTAAGAATTTTATTGCTTTTTTTTAACTGTAGGCAACTACTATAACGAAAAATGTTTATTTTTCCCTGCCATTGTTCTGTAAGAACTGATTTTGTTAAAGTCATGTTAAGGCAGTATTATAATTTTTTAACCCATCCCATTTTAACCCAATTAGGCCGATATTACCCATTTGCAATTCCCGTTGAGATAATTACCATCTATATGTATATGGCGAGTTTAAACACGAATAGTGTATAATTGCAACTTCGGTTATGCGGTCAAAATTTAGTACATGCATATCTATGTAATTTTTTTAAATGGCGGTTATTTTGGGTTTCTGGGGTCGTATAGTGAAAAGCTATGGAGAAATTTTTCAAAAGTCGCACCATTGTAACGACTGCAGTAGGTACTATTTTTTACGAAATCTACCTAAAAGAGAGAGACAGGGAGAACATAGTTGTCGACATTGCTCCGGCTTATGCCTTTTATTGCTTAAAGCCGCATTGTTTGGTAAAATCTAATAGTCAATTAAACAAATAACATGTTATAAACAGTTAGAGCCATTTTTAAAGTTAATTCTGCGAGTTTCGGCACAGATATCATATACGCACCACATATGCGCGACTGTAACAAAATGGTGATTTTGTAACGTGGTGGAACACACGTTGGGTGTCATTTGTGACGTGGCTGAAGTTCTGCTGGTTAAATGAATACATAATTCTAAATATATGATAAAATCAAACAGTTTATTTAAACCTCTGGAACATGGGAAAGTGGAGCGATAGTTCAAGATTTCAGTTACTAAGCACAATACTAAGAGATTAAACTATACTCACGACCTCGGCTTAAGCTCAGTTCGGGGCACTTCACACCAGCTTCACGTTCAGACTGCGGCTAAAAACTAGTTTAAATCTTTAATAAGACAGCCCGTGGCTGCAAGCACTCTTTATTACTCAAAAATATCCAACGTATTGAATTAATTCTTACCCACTGGCATTCTTCTTGGGAAATTCAGCGCACCACAAACTAATTCAGCTCACACTGCTGGCTAGCTCACTTTGGAATACGATCTATCTCACTGGAGGCTTCACAACGCAATCTATTCCACCTGGCTTTGCGGACTACTGCCGCCTCACCACAAACTATCTATCTCTGTCGCTTCATCACCACTAGCTGGCTTTCGCCGCCTCACCACACATTTGCTTGCTTCACCTTCTCACCACACACACAACACAATCCAACTCACAGCTTTTATACATTGCAAACTGAAGACGGCGCTATAAATTTGCATATTACTCCTAACCGCAATTAACTGTAGATTGGAGGGTGCCACATACACTCTTTAAAGATAAAGTTCAATAAAGGATAGATGTCACTTCCGCGCCACACATGTTAGAACATTGACGTCACGAACTCAACAAAATGCTAGAGTGCCTTTATCACAAAGGACACTTCCTCACAATTTTATGCCTCACATAGTGACCTGGCGGTCGTTATTTATTTATTATAAAACTTTTTACTTACTTTTATTTTTTTAAAGGCTTTAAATAGTTTTGTTCTATTATTATTGACTAAAATTTTTATTCATTACTATTTCCTTTTTAAAATATTCGAAAATAGTTAAAAATATCTATGCAACTGTTATTTGAAAACGATGTTTTCGCTGAATTGGTGTCAGGAAAAAATCGCGCCAATGTGGTGCATATATGACATCTGTGTTCGAGTTTCTTTTGTAAGACATGTAACGGAAGAATCACATTAAAAAAGTATGTTAAAAAAAAGAAAGAAGAGAAAAAAGTTATTTACGTTTTATCTTATACTTTTTTCTTTAAACCTGGCTCGAAAGAGATAAACAGTCAAATATTGAATCAATTCAAAACTTTCTTTCACACTAAATTAGTTTTTAACCATTACTAATATTACTTTTATGCTTAAATTAAATATTTTCATTTTATAGCATAATTTCACTTTAAACTGTTTTTTGTTCTTTATCTATTTATTTATTTTAAATTAAATAAGTTATCAGGTTTTTTTCGAGACTTTTATGTTATTTTTTATCAGAGATAGTCATTTCGATTTTTTTATTAACAATAATTATCGCCAAAAATTAGTTGTTGCTACCCTTTCGTCAAAAGTATGAATAAAATAAGAAATTTATTACCCAAACTATCCCTGTATATTTGACTCATAAACCATCGCGGGAATATTCTCTACCAAATGACACAGCTAACAAAAAAAACCTTTCGAATATTTCTTCCGAAATCTACCCACAAAAATTGAGAGAGAACATAGTTATTGCGAATTTTGCTCCGGCTAATGCCTTTTTGGCCTATAACCGCATTGTTTGGCGACAAAAGTAAATTGTAACACCCAATTAAACAAATACCAACCAATTAACATTTAGAGCCATTTTAAAAATTAATTCTGCAAGTTTAAGACATATAATGGAAGAATTACGTAAAAAAAGAAAGAAAGTAAAGAAAAGAAAAGAAAAAGATATTTATGTTTTATTTAATGAAGTTTTTGAGATTCTTTTTTCTTTAAACCTGGTGCGAAAAAAATAAACAGCCAAATATTGCGTCAATTCAAAACTTTCTTTCACACTGAATTAATTTATTACAAATATTATTTTTATATTTAAATTAAATATTTTCATTTCATAATAATATTTCTCATTAAACTAATTTAGTTTCTTATTTATTTCTTTACTTTAAATCAAATAAATTATAAGTTTTTTTTCCGGTATGTTTATATAATTTTTAATCAGAGATTTTAATTCTTTTAGTAACGATAATTATCGCCAAAAAATTAGTTGTTGCAACATTTTCGTCAAAAATATCAATAAACTAAGAAATTCACTACCAAAAATCACAGTTATCCCTGTATTTTTGACTCATAAACCACCGTGGTAATATTCTCTATCGAATGATACAATTTGTAAAAAAATCCATCGGGTTGTTTTTGAAATCCTTCAAGCCGAAATTTAGAGGCTTGCTGCTTTATAATATATATGGTAAATAAACGTATCGGGTCTACTACACTCAAAATATTCGAAGGCACATAACTCTGAACAGAGTATCAGTTGCTGCAGCTTGTTATCCATACTTTGGATACCATCCATACTGCAGCTGCATCCATACCATACTCTAAAAAATAAAAGTGTAAATTAGACAAATTTACATATATATGTGTGTAAATTCCTAAAATTACACACCTGACATGAAAATTACCCACTTTTTGCAAAGATTTACCTGTTTTTATGTGCATTTTAGCTTAACAAACTAAGTGTGAATTTTGTTATTACTTGAAAAACATAAATAAATGTGTAAATGCTGAAAAATGTCTGAATTTACACAAATTGGTACGTTATTGTAATTTACACATAACGATATACACATAGGTAAGAGTGTAAATTTCTAAAGTCACTCACTTGTCATAAAAAATACCTATTGTAATGTGTGTTTAGTTTAGGGCATTAAGTTTGTAAGTTTGTTATCAGAGCATAAACTCATAAAAATGTGTAAATGTAGATTACTCCTGAAATTACACTAATTATTGTGTTGAAAAAATTATAAATACGTGAATTTTAAAGTAGACGTTACGAAAGGGATAGGAGGCTTACATATTATTCAGAGCTACACTTTTTATTTTAGTAAACCCATTCCATAAATAACATGGTGTCATTGCATTGCTGTAACAGTATTTTTAAGTATAATTAATATATTTATTTATTTTTATAAGATACTCTGACCACCTCTCTCACTCTCCCCGTTTTAGCAGCAGTTGAACAATTAAAAGAAGTTTAAAAAATTTAATCTCGACACATGTAACAAATGTAACAAATATTTTGTTACATGTAACGTAAAATTTTATTCATTTAATTAGTAAATTTTAATTTCGTTTTCCGAATTCCCTTTTAAAATTTGTACATCAAATATAAAAATGCTTCATTGTATAATTCTAGGTTTTGATTAAATCGTAATTTCTTTCAGCCATCGCACAGACTGCTTTTATTCACAATTTTACTTGTAATTTTATGTAATAGTGCTAGATTTCATTCTTAAAGCGACATTAGGAAGACTTCATAACGAGGCATTATAATAGCGATATAATCCGGCTTTATGCTTATTCATAAAATTAAATTATATTTTTTGTACTGTTGATATTCTTTTTTGCTGCCCCCCCCCTTAATTAAAAGGATAGTAGTTTAATCTTCACTAAAATCTAAAAACTATTTCGAATTCATTTAATATGTAATATAAAATATAATTCATGTAATTAAGATCATTCTAAATTCGTATCCTGAGTTATTTATACATTTTGCACATCAAATATAAGTATGCTTGATTTTACCCTAAATTATTTGAGCCGTCTGGTAGCTTGTAAACTTTTATCCATTTCAAAGTTTAACTTGTAATTTTAGTTTAACTTCAGTTCGAAGTGCAATTGATGGTTGTATTCAGGAATTACTTCAACCCCGAGTTAGACGCGAAACTAGCATATAAAACTAAAATTGTAATCTTTGTTGACTTGGCTTCATCATGTTTAAGTTGAAAATTAATGGTGGGTCCAGCTGATTGCAAGCGCTCTCGTTCAGAAAAATATAGTATATAATAAGTTATCTTACAAAATATAAGGTATGTAATGTCATACGCCCGTATTACCTCCAATTCTTTTTATCTGATTTGTTTATATTTATGTATAAATGTATATGATGCATGTTGGATTGTTTTTTACGTATAAGAATTTTTTACACGTATAATTTACTTGCCTTAAAAAATGTCAACATTACATAACTCCTGATAAATGTCTATTAAAATAACAACTGTTGTATCTAATGTCATTTATTTCTTGAAAAATTTTCATTTTAAAAAGAATTTATGAATGTATGTTAATAGTAGCAAAATAAACATTAACATCCTTTTTTTTCGGGGGAGGGGAGGTGTTAAATTTTGGTTCGGTTGTGTGGAAGATATTATAGTTTATTTATAAACTATTATACAAATGTATACCATATCTATAAATTATATATTCTGATTTATAAGTTAAACAATTCATCTGAGTTTTATTTATTTGTTGAATTTTTTTTTAATTGTGAAACTTATAATGTTAACTAAGTTTATCATCGATTAAAACTATAGCGTTGCTTTTGAGTTTCTACGTTACATTTCCTAATTTTGAGAAATTATTTTTTTAAATTTTTTATCTTAATTACATTAAATTTTCAGCTGTGTTTTAATTTGAAAATATTACATCGGAAGACCTATGTTCCAGTAAAATAGTCATAGTAAAGATCACATAATTTTCTTTTGTTAATTATAGATTTAATAAAAATACACAGAAGTAACTTGCAAAAGGGCACAAATACGCTGATTTAAAATAACTCCAGATCAAAAATTCTGAAGAAAATTTAGATTAAAGTAATGGCTTTTTCCTCAAATATGCATTTTTTTATTCCAATTTTGCCTATTATTACAGAACGTATATAACATAAAACATATGATTGTATGTATATTAAAAAAATATAACAGTTGTGTCATAATGAATATTCAAAATCGAACTCATCATTCTCTCCCTTCCCCTCTACATAAATATCCCCCGCCGGGTGAAATTTATACACTTAAGACACAAATGTAATTATCAAATAAATTCTACGAGCTTTAATTTCGAAAATTTATAAGAGTCAATTGATATTTGGATATAGACACAGTATTTCTCGTTTTATTTTTTACTATAGCTGATAAATAAAAATACACAGTAGTTTGATATCTAAAATTTTAATTAGAATATCTGAAAATTTCATTTATGAAGATAGGATTAATTTCATTAATGTTAAATTATATTTGTATTTTTTTTCTTTTTTTAAGACACAAATTTCTAAATATAAATCTATTGCAAAAGATGTTACTTTAATGATTCAACAGCTTTTTTGATAGTCCTGATAATATTTTATATGGCAAATTCTTTGTAATGATGAATATTTATGAAAAGAAAACAATTCAACATGTAATATAAGTGATTTATGTATATATAAACAAATCAGCTAAAATATTTGCAGGTAATATGTGTGTGTGTATGCGAGATGAAGTTTACATACCTTTTTTCTATTTTTTTATAGTATTTTAAATTTTACTTTTATAACTGTATGTAACACAGTACCTTCAATATAATTGACTTTGTATCTTGAGTCTGAAAAATAAAAAATGAAAAATTGAGTCTGAACTCTGAAAATAAACAGTGTGGAGATTGCAAGTTTACCAACTATGATTATTCCATCTGAATAGTCTAAAATCTATCATTAATTAATTAATTATTTTTCCTTATCTTAATTTTTAATTTCATGTTCTGAATAATATATAAATGAGGGGAAAATATAAAATTAAAAAGCAAGGAAGAATATAGAAAATAAAATAGCAGTTTTTATGTGTACATTTAGAGGAGAGTGCGGAGGAATGGGACATTTTTTACAAAAATAATAAAATCAACTTAACTTGACACAAATAGAAACACTTTGATTTATAGAATACAAAATGAAACACTTTATAATGTCCTTGAGCAATATAGAAACATAATTTGAAGAATCAATTTTATAATTAAAGAAATTGAAAATTTTACAATGTGTCCCATACTTCCCCACTAACAGAGAAGTAATATTTGTACTATGATGGTTGATGAGGAATATCAAAAACTAATGTCTTAAATGGCTATATGCTGAATTTTAGATCCGTAGCTACTATAGTAGCATAGTTTTAAAGGGAGGGGTAAAGTTCTAAAAATCTATTTATAGGGAGTTTTTAAGAGGAGGGGAGTGAGTATGATAGGCTGATTTGGAGCTTATGATGCTACACTTGTGATAGTGGATGAGAAGTGTGTACATCACTATGATCCCGAGTCCAAACAACAGTACTTTTATCGAATCCACTGTCACAAATCTAGCCCCATAAGCTAAAAATCAAATTTTCAACTACACCTCCCCCCCCCATTTTACTCCTCCTTACAAAACTGTATGAATATTGCAGCTACGGCTCTAAAACTAAGCATAAATATATCGATATTCTACACCAACCCATTGCAGTACAGATATTTCATATACACTAGACACAATAGTTATTGAACCTCCATCGAATATGCGTATTTTGCATATTACGCAAAGAACTGTGTAAATTACAATAACACAATAATGTGTGTTTTTTGCGCAATACACATTTAACAATGTAATCACGGAAGATTACACAGATAAATGAGTGAGAATATTACACAGATATATGTGTATTCTTGCGCAATTTACACGTTAATGTGGGTATTTCATGAGTGATTATTATAACTTTTACCCACTTAGTGTTATCATCAAATTACACACTGAAATGTGTATTTTGAAATTTACACATTAGGTGTGTATTTTGGCAATTTACACACAAATTTACACATATAAACAAATCGTTTTTGTATCATCGATTTACACATTTTTGTGTGCAAATTTACACTTTTATTTTTTAGAGTGTAGAATAGATCTTTCCCCGACTGGACTATTTTCTTTCAGAGAAAATACTTTTCAATAGTACTGTGTGATAAATAATTAATAAAAATCCATTTCAGGGCAAAGTAACCCTATGCTTTCAATAACATATTGTTGGAAAAGTTATTTTACATTGATCAAACAACATAAGAGCAAATTATTACGACACTACACATTGTTTAGCTACAATCATTAAATTGTACCTATTACTGTTCCTTCCCTAAAATTAAAACAAATGCGGAAAAACAATGAAATGAGTTCAGAACTAGAAAAATGTAGCCTTTTTAGGTCCATTCTTAATTATGCAAATACATAGCACCTATTGTTGTCGTTCAGTCCGTCCGTCTGTCCGTCTGTCGGTCTGTCTGTCTGTCCGTCTGGCTGTCCGCATATAACAAAGCAAAAATTACCCAACCGAGTCGTTTGAAATTAAAAATACATAATTATTACATAATTTTGTGGAGTCATTTCAAGTTTTATGAAAATCGGGTGCATAGATCAATTATAGAGACAATCAAAAGTATTCCGTTACATTACGGTCAATGGGGAAAAAGTTTCAAAAGCATTCTAATCGTTTCAAATTTAAAACACATAATTATTATCTAATTTTGTCGAGTTATTTCAAATTTTATCAAAATCGGGTGCGTAGTTTAATTACAGGGGCAATCAAAAGTATTCCGTTACATTACGGTCAATGGGGGGAAATGTTCCAAATGCATTTTAATGGTGTTACACTTTTTGAACATAATAAAATGCATATGTATCTATAAAGTACATATTATATATACATTTTGCACAATGTGTGGTGCAAAGAACATTTGTTATTTATTTACTAGGCCACACAAAAGTATTCCATTACATAATGGTATACGGAGAAAATTATTTGGTGGGCATTTTAATTGTAATTAACTATTTACAATTTTATGAGATTGATATATGACAGTGATATTTTAAAACTTTTTTATCATACGAACGCACCTCATTTGCTACGCTTTACGTGCAATTTCCAACTTTTTTATATAACAGACAATACTACCGGTCCTCGGACAATTTTTTCGCCCAGGTCCTACGTGGTGGGGACAGAGGAAAATACAGTGAATAAAACTTAGATGATGATTTTTCCTCACTGGTAAAAAAAACTGGCTCTTCTTCTCTCTCTATATATATTTACTAAATTGCAGCACAGCTGGTAAATTTGTACACAGTTATAAGCATACTTGAACCATTTGAGCCAACAAGCGACAACGTTTATATATGAGGAGCCCAGAAGCCAAGGGGTATAAGCAAAAAATTGAAAAAAAGGAACTAAGTGTACTGACGACCTGGAAATATGCTTTTTAGGTAGCTTTCATTACAAAAAGTAAAAAGCTACTATCGCAGCCGTCCAGAGGAAAGCACTTCCAGAAAATTTTGGTATATTTTCACCGATCATGACCCCCAGACCCCCAAACCACCCTCCGTTCAAATGTTGACATATATATATATATATAACCATATATATATATTATATATATATATATATATATACAGGGTGATTCATAAAAGATGGGCAGAACTTTAAGGGGTTATAGTACACTTAAAGACAAATAATATTAAATAGGAGACTAAGGGTCCCAGACGTTTTCCCAAGGAGATAGGGGGCATTAAAGTTTAGGGTCCGAAATTTCAAATGATTATAAAAAATGGAAAAATTGGTCGATTCGTTTGCGGTTTTTGTAAAAAATTTTCTTTATGCCAGTATTTTCTTGAAATAAAATTTTAAAGTTCAATTTCAAAAAATGCCGATAGGGGGCGCTTTAGACTTTAGAGTAACAAACAACTATTTTTTAAAGTTATTTTTTGTATTTCTTTAAATGATTTCGAAAGCTTAGACTTAAACTTAAATTTTGATCTAAAAATCTGAGTCCTAACGAGTAGTTAAGTAGCGTAAACTGAAATTTGAAATTTGAAACCCTTCTCCCCCCAGAACAAAAATCAGTTATTCCCGATCTTTGTGTCGTAGATTAGGCTCTAACTACTGCCGCGTTTTGCTAAAATTATTCTTTATGTCAGTATTTTCTTGAGAATAAATTTTAAAGAAAAGTTTCAAAAAATTCCGATAGATGGCGCTTTAGACTTTGGAGTAACGAACAACTATTTTATATCATTATTTTTTGTGTCTCATTAAATGCTTTCTAAAGCTTAGACTTAAACTTAAATTTTCAGCTCAAAATCTGTATCGCTGAGCGTGGTTCAGTAGCGAGGGGAGGAGGTTCAAATTTCAACTTCTGAACATAGTTCAGTTTGCACTACTTAACCATGCCCAACGATTCTGTGCTGTGATACGAGGCAAAAATACAACTTTCGTCAAGGACTGCATAGTCGGAATTCACTCATAAAGGCACTGGCACAGTTGGAAACGTCGCTCATGCAAACGTTAAAGCTCCATTCCTGACGCTAGTCACCGGGTGAAGAAGGAGACAGAAAGTATGCAAATGTCAAATGGGGAAGAAGAAGAACACGTATGCAAAATTTCGACACGATTCAGGCATAAAAACCACTGAACGGTGAGTCAAGTGTAAGTCGCTGTAGTAATGAATCGGAAGATGGTGCCCTTCACGAATAAGGAAAAGGCTGAGATGCATTTAATTTACGGAGCGGCAGATGGAAATGGTGCAGAGGCACAACGAATGTACGGAGAGCGATTTCTCAACAGGCGGTTGCCTAACCGCAAAACTTTCGAGTGCTTGCACAGACAGTTGTGTGAGACGGGATCATTTCTCGCTTCCCGGTCAATGCAGGTCGTGCAAAAAAGGACGAATCAGTAGTTGTTGCAGAAGCCATTCTGGATGTAGTAGCGGCGCAGCCAAGTACAAGTACACGAACAGTGGCTATTCAGGTGGATACCTCACAGTCCATGACTTGGAGGGTACTGAAGGATGAACATTTGCTCCCGTTTCATGTGCAACGAGTCCAGAAACTGTCTCCAGGGGATTATCCAAATCGTATTGAATTCGCCCGCTGGTTTCTGCAGCAGACCGCGCTAAATCCACAATTTGGACGAACTGTGCTTTTCACCGATGAATGTACCTTCACACGTGAAGGTACATTTAACACACACAATGCACATGTATGGGCGGATGTCAATCCACATGCTACGTATCCACATGCTCATCAGAGACGCTTTTCCATCAATGTTTGGGCAGGAATCCTCGGAGACCACCTAATCGGACCGTACCTTCTTCCTGAACGCCTCAACGGTAAAACATACCTCACATTTCTGCAACATGTGCTGCCAGACCTGTTAAACGTTGTTCCTCCACGCATCCGGCGAGTCATGTGGTTCCAGCACGATGGAGCGCCAGCCCATTACGTACGAGACGTCCGCAACTATCTGGACATCACATTTCCGAACAGATGGATTGGTCGAGGTGGTCCTGTTGCTTGGCCTGCTCGCTCGCCAGATCTTTCACCCCTCGATTTCTTTTTTTGGGGACAATTGAAGGCTCTTATGTATGAGACACCCATTGAATCCCCCAAGGAACTGGTCGCCAGACTTTCGGCCGCTGTAGGGGAAATGCTCGAAAAGCCTGATGTTTTCGCGAATGTTCGCCGTTCCATTCTTCGCCGTTGTTCTGCGTGCATAACCTCTGGTGGTCACAATTTTGAAAATTTATTGTAATTGCATGTTAATAAATATGCTTTTGTAACATAATCCTAATTTGTGTCTTTTTACCTCGTATCACAGCACACAATGTGTGGACATGGTAAACTGAACTGTGTTTAGGAGTAGAAATTTCAAACCCCTCTCCCCAGAAACTTAACCACGTCTAACGATTCAGATTTTGGGCTGAAAATTTAAGTCTAAGCTTTAGAAAGCATTTCATGAGACACAAAAAATAACGGTATAAAATAGTTGTTCGTTACTCCAAAGTCTAAAGCGCCCTCTATCGGAATTTTTTGAAAATTTTCTTCAAAATTTATTTTCAAGAAAATACTGACATAAAGAATAATTTTAGCAAAACGCGGCAGTAGTTAGAGCCTAATCTACGACACAAAGATCGGGAATAACTGATTTTTGTTCTGGGGGGAGAAGGGTTTCAAATTTCCAATTTCAGTTTACGCTACTTAACTACTCGTTAGGACTCAGATTTTTAGATCAAAATTTAAGTTTAAGTCTAAGCTTTCGAAATCATTTAAAGAAATACAAAAAATAACGTTAAAAAATAGTTGTTTGTTACTCCAAAGTCTAAAGCGCCCCCTACCGGCATTTTTTGAAATTGAACTTTAAAATTTTATTTCAAGAAAATACTGGCATAAAGAAAATTTTTTGCAAAAACCGCAAACGAATCGACCAATTTTTCCATTTTTTATAATCATTTGAAATTTCGGACCCTAAACTTTAATGCCCCCTATCTCCTTCGGAATACGTCTGGGACCCTTAGTCTCCTATTTAATATTATTTGTCTTTAAGTGTACTATAACCCCTTAAAGTTCTGCCCATCTTTTATGAATCACCCTGTATATATATGTTACAGGCCAAACCCGATTTTAGGCCAAACTAGGTTGGCCTAGGCCAAACCGGTCTGTCCTAACGCCCATCGGATAAACTAGTTTTTCCTAGGCCAAAGCGGTCTATCCTAACGCCCATCGGACAAACTAGTTTTTCCTAGGCCAAACCGGTTTATCTTAACGCCCATCGGACAAACTAGTTTTTCCCAGGCCAAACTAGTCTATCCGAAGGCCCATAGGACAAACTAGTATTTCCTAGGCCAAACTAGTTTGGCCTAACTTTTATAGGATAAACTAGTTTAGCCTGTTGTTTATTGGTCTGAACTAGTTTATCCTAGTCCGATCTAGTTTATCCTAGGCCAATTCAATTTGGCGTGATTTTATTGAATTCAATGACCGCCTCAGCGCCAACGATCTAGTTTGTCCTAGGCTGATCTAGTTTATCCTAGACCAATGTAATTTTACGCGTTTTTACCTCACAGGCGTCGAACTCGGAGAAATAATGGGTTCGCATGTTCTGTATGTACGCATATACGTACGAATGTACGTAGCGCGATAACTCTTGATAGAAATAATGTAATTTGACGTGTTTTTATCTCATCAGACTACCAAAGCCTGAGAACGAGTCATGTGCCCATGGGTTCTGTATCTATGTATTTACGTAAGTATGCAACGCAATAAATCTTGATAGAAATACCCGATTTGCATCAAACTTTCAATACAGATTTCTTCTTATGAGGAAATTTTCTAGTTAATTTTGGGAAGTCATTGGAGAAGAATAAGGGGGGGGGGGGCGAGAGGCTGATTCGCCCCTTCCCTTAATTAAAATAAATAGGTTTCCGTGCATTATTAGCATGAAATTTTAGATATAGGAGCATTTTGATGAGGCGCCTCCATGATTAGTTGTGGGTGTTCATTGTTTAAGTATAAAGGGAAAAGAATAGGCGTAATTCCCCATAATTTATATAAATGTATCTTTGAGAAAATACTATTAAAACTACGTTTTGAATCGAATTTCCGGTTACGACTTCACGGAAAAGAAAAAATTGATGCCGTGACTAGAATAGCTTATAGGTCGATAGGTAATTAATTTCTCAAAAATGGAAAAAGCTATTCGATTCCAAATTATGTTCAGCTCCGATCTGGCTCGAATATGCAATGATGATGATAATAATAATAATAATAATAATAAATGCAAGTCTGATCTTAGCATGGCACATGTCTGCAGAAAAAAAAGCAAACACCATGTCCAATACATCGTGTCTTTACGGTGGACATGTTAAATTTCTGTATTCATGTTACAAGCAAAGACTCTTGATACACATTTATACTTATTCTAGTGAAAGATACATTTTTTACCGGAAAACCCGATTTTGAGCCAAATTAGATTAGCCCAGTATAAAATATTTTATCCTAACGCCAATTGGATAAACTAGTTTTTCCTACGCCAAACTTGTTTATCTAAATGTCCATAAGATAAACTAGTTTTCTCCTAGGTAGGAGGGTAATCCTTCATTTTTTCCTTCATACTTAACCATTAGACCGCCAAAACGATTCAGGGAATTGTCTTACCAGGAAGAACCTATATCCAAAATTTGAAGTAAATCCGTAAATTCTGCGTCAAAACCATTTATCTAAATTAAGGGGGGGGGGGTTTCATACCCTTTCTTTTACACTTAAACAATAAACATCCACAACTAATTACGGAGACTCCTTGTCAGAGTGATCATATGTCTAAAATTTTAAATGAAAACTGATAATTCTGCATGAAAAATCCATTTCTCTAAATTTAAGGAGGGGATTAGCCTACCGTTTGCCCTCGCTTATTCTTATCCAATGAATTTCCAAAACTAATCAGAAAAGTACCTTATTAGAATAAACATACATCCAAAATTTGAAGCAAATCGGATATTTCTATGAAGAGTTATTGCGTCACGTACATACGTACAAACATGCGTACATAGATGCGTACATACATACATGCAGAACCTGCGAGCCCATCATTTCTCAGGCGTTGACGCCCTAGAGCTAAAAACACGTAAAATTATGATGGTCTAGGATAAACTAGATCAGCCTAGGACAAATCAGAATGTTGGCGCTGAGGCGGTCATTGAATTCAATAAAATCACGCCAAATTGAATTGGCCTAGGATAAACTAGATCGGCCTAGGATAAATTAGTTCAGACCAATAAACAGCAGGCTAAACTAGTTTATCCTATAAAAGTTAGGCCAAACTAGTTTGGCCTAGGAAATACTAGTTTGTCCTATGAGCCTTCGGATCGACTAGTTTGGCCTAGGAAAAACTAGTTTGTCCGATAGGCGTTAGGATAAACCGGTTTGGCCAAGGAAAAACTAGTTTATCCGATAGGCATTAGGATAGACCGGTTTGGCCTAGGAAAAACTAGTTTATCCGATGGGCGTTAGGATAGACCGGTTTGGCCTAAAATCGGGTTTGGCCTGTAACATACATATATATATACATCTGATTTTTGTCATGCGATAACTAGCGTATTTATGAACCGATTTGAATGAAACTTGGTATGTACATAGTAAGGTACCCTGGGGTAATAACGCCAGGCGGGGTAATAACGCCAAGTGCTTATATTTTGCATAATTATGAAATAATCAGGTAAATGACACCCATGTGCTCTGCGCAGAAAGGTTTTGAGTCATATAAAT
The DNA here is from genome assembly GCA_964019185.1 of Maratus speculifer. Classification (NCBI taxonomy): domain Eukaryota; kingdom Metazoa; phylum Arthropoda; class Arachnida; order Araneae; family Salticidae; genus Maratus; species Maratus speculifer. Next base: position 149,690,093 of record OZ025290.1, on the reverse strand, counting down.
CGCAAAAAACAGCTTCAAGTTAATTTGTTTCATTTTTAGGTCTTATTGTTTTTACAAACAACTAAAATTAACGCTTGATCTAAAATTTGCGAGATACGTGTTGTGATGTGAAGACTATCTTTTTATCCGGAAATACTTTGTTAATTTCATAAATTTGTAGTGCATTTCATGTACTTTTAAAATATTGTTGAAGATTTTGGATATCTTCTCGAGATAATTTGTAATTTAAAATGCACTGCGCAATAACTATACCGGGGTAATAACGCCAATCATTTACATTAATACCCCGGTTGATTCCCTACAGTGGCCGAGCTACATCCTAAATACTAATTCAAATAAACACAGTTAAAACTGTGCAATGTTTCTCATATTTCTATTTAAGCGGTCTTTTTTAAGCAAAAAGAAGCTCACTGTCTGATATTCTTTTGCCTCATCCCCCCTCCCAAACCACACCTTTATTTTTCTTACACTTTCACAAAAAATTTAACATTTTCAATAGCTTAGAATGCAATTTGACAATTTCTAAGTTTGTAGAGTTTGTATTTTTAGAATTGGGCTATCTACATGCAATTATTCCATCTTATTTCATAGTTTTGTTTGCATGGCGTTATTACCCATATAGGTGGGTAATAACGCCAAATAGCATTGGTCAAGAAAAAACGCCATTACATTTTATGAATACATATCTGTTAAATTATTTTATTTTATATAGATAGTCAATGAGTTGCTGTATCAGATCCCATATTTGTTTGAAAAATACAATCTAAAACTAAGCCGTGAAAATTGGTAGAACCTTAACGTGGCGTTATTACCCCAGGGTACCTTAAATACAAATGTCTCGACCGAGTTCGTTGGCCAGCATCATCCGCCATTTTGTTTCAAAATGGCGGCCATTCTAACTTAAAAAAAAATTAAAAATTAAAATTCAATGCGAAAAAATTAAAAATTGAAAAATATTTTTCTTTTACGTGTTAGAACTTAAAACAACGATTCCAGAAAACTTTTTATTTTGTCTATATCTTAAAAAATGATTGAGTTATAGCACTTTGAATTTTTCTTATGGCTGACATTTTGAAACGATCTAATTTTTGTCACGTGACAACAAGCGTATTTATGAACTGATTTGAATGAAACTTGGTATGTACATAGTACACAGAAATATCTCGACCGAGTTCATTGGCCAGCATCATCCGCCATTTTTTTCAAAATGGCAGCCATTTTAAATTTTTTAAAAAATTTTTAATTTAAAATTCAATGCAAAAAAAAATAAAAGTTGAAAAATATTTTTCTTTTACGTTTTAGAACTTTAAACAACGATTCCAGAACACTTTTATTTTGTCTATATCTTAAAAACTGATTGAGTTATAGCACTTTGAATTTTTCTTATGGCTGACATTTTGAAACGATCTGATATTTGTCACGTGATATCACGCGTATTTATGAATCGATTTGGATGTAACTTGGCGTGTACATAGTATATACTGAGGCCTAAATCGAGTTCGATACTCAGTTCCATCCGCCATCTCATATTTTGAAATGATCTGATTTTCGTCACGTGATAACACGCGTATTTATAAACCGATTTGGATTAAACTTGGTGCGTACATAGTACATACCAATGTTTGGACCGAGTTCTTTGGCCAAATACATCCGCCGTCTCGTTTCAAAATGGCGGAATATTAATTTTTTTAATTTTAAATTTTAAAATTAGGTGCAAAAAAGAAAGAAATTGAAAAAGATTTTTCTTTTGTGAGTTTGACCTTGATATAAAGATTTCAGAGCATTTTTCGTTCCATCTATATCTTGAAAATGGCTGGGTTCTTGTTTTTTCAATTTACAGTGTGGTTCACATTTTGAAACGGACTGAAATTTGTCACGCGATTATGCGCATATTTATAGACTGATTTGGATATAACTCTGTGTGCACATAGTACATAGCAATGCCTTGACCACGTTCACTATCCAACTTCATCCGTCCTCTTGTTTCAAAATGGCAGCCATTTAAGTTTGTCAAAAATCTTTTAAATGTATAAGGATGTACAAACAAAAAATTAGAAATTGGAAAAAGGTTCTTTTTTAAGTATTTATCTTAATAATGAATTCAGGAGTATTTTTCTTTGTCTTTAACTTAAAAAACGCATGAGCAGTTTGAATTTCTAACGTGGGTGACATTTTTTTAAAAATCAATTTGTTCGCAACAGCACTCGTATATAGTAATCGATTTCAATATGAGTGTGCATGTGCACCTGAATTAAGATTTCGACCAAGCTCATAATCAGGTTCCACTAATTTGAGCTTAGTATTTTTGAATAATATAACTTAATTTAAAATAAATAAATAAATATATAAGCATATGAAAGCTACCTCTTCCTCCCGGCACTGCCGGAAGGAAGGTAATGCAATATAATGTTTATTTAAGGTAATGGAATATAAGTGATTTCCTAATTATGTGCTGCGTTCTAGAGATAAACTATTTTTGCCGAATAATAATAAATACTGATTAATTATAAATTTAATATAAATTGTACACTACTTTTTTTCAGTTCTTGAGGTAAAAGATCATATTGAAACAAGTGACAGTTTCCTGTTTCAACTTAGTTAATTATTATTAATGTTCAAATTTAATATCATATTTAAACTCAATTTATTCTAAATCGAATTTTTGTCAATTGTACCCCTTGGCGTCTATGGTCGTCATATATCTTTGTATATTTAGTATGTAATCTATAGTATCTATACACATCAGACTAAAACTTAACTAAGCTTAAAAATGCATACATCGAATGATGACGAATTTCCAGCACTCATAGACACTACTCTAATGCTATTAAATTGCGTATCTGATCAAACTATACACTGTTAAAAAATGTAAATTTACGGTACTTTACCATGAATTACGGCAGTAAATTTACGGAAAATGTCACTTTTTTACTAGACAAGTGCCCGACTCCCGTAAATTTCTGTCTTTTACGGGCAAAACCATCTTATCTAAACGCAAAGTTCGTTGTTCTTGGAAGAAAGCCCGTGTTGTTGGACGTTGCCTGGAATCTCTGCTGCAGTAAAACTACTTTTTGTGCAATTTAGCAATATTTGTCAATTTCATTATTTATGAAGTAGATTAAATTAAGATGCATAGTAAAGACTTCTTATACATTGACAATAATGTAATTAAATTAATATATGCATTCCAGTAAACTAAATATAGATTCATAAATATGCTAAAGTAAGAAAAACTCAAACAATGCATGTCAAAAGTTTAAGCACAATAGCAATTTTCAAATAAAACTTTAAATATTCACTTTATTTCAATATTTGTCTTGTACATGTTAATAATATCTAACACCATATTCAATGAAAATAACTTTTAAATTTTATTTCAAACCATGGAGTTAAAGAATAGAACAAAAATAACAGTGTCAAAAGTTTAAGAACAAAATCATTTTTATGCAAATTTTACAATCTGACGAAAGCGATTGCGCACGCAAACAATTTCTGGGCGTATAAGAAGCTGTTAGTTGTTGTTTACGAGTTAGTACAAAATGCCTCGGTAGAAAGAATTTTCAGAGGAGGAGGTGATGAAAATATGGAGTATGAGAGCAAAATCTAAGTCTGTTTCTGAAATTGCAAGTACATTAAAAAGATCAAAACGAGATATTCATCAAATTTTGGCTCGAGATAATAATTTCAAACGAAAATTTCGTTCAGGAAGGCCGCGAGTGACTAGTTTGCGCGAAGATAGCCGTATCAGAAATTTGGCTTCAACTGGTAATTACTCCCTTTCGCAAATAAAACATGCAGTTGGTGGACAAAGATCGAAAAAAACTGTTCATAGAAGAGTTTTGGAGTTCAAATACATCAAATACCGCAAAATGGCTCGATTATAGTGTCTCAAACAACACCATAAAGAAGCTAGATTACAATGGGCCAAAGAGCATATGTCATTTGGTGAAAAATAGCTGAATGCCATATTCAGTGATGAAAAAATGGAACCTCGATGGCTCTGATGGGTTTAAGTACTATTGGCATGATCTCCGCAAAGAACCTAGAAGTGTATTTAGCCGGCAACACAATGGTGGTTCTGTAATGGTGTGGGGGCTATTTCTTTCAAAGGTCAGACATCTCTAGCATTCATTAGTGGTCGTGAAAACTCTGAAAACTATCAAGAGACATTTGCCAATCATTTGCTTCCTTATGCCGAGGTTTTAGGGTGCGAAAAAGGGTTATATCAACATGACAATGCTTCGATCCATAGCCCAAACTCAACCTCATCGTGGCTTAAGTCGTAAAAAGTATATATTTTGAAATGGCCGGCAATTAGTCCTGATTTAAACCCTGTAGAAAATATGTGGGGCATTCTCACTCATGCAGTTTATCGAAATAGAAAGCAGTATTCTTTAGTTAAAGATTTGAAAGATGCCATTGAGAACGCTTGGTTTAAAATTGAACCAGAAACAATACAGAATCTCATTTTATCGATGGAAGACCATGCATTTAAAGTAATTCAGCATAAAGGAACAATAATCAAGTATTGCTTTTTTTTATTATTGTTCTCCTAAAGGCAAAAAACTACTGTGCTTATACTTTTGACACACTCATTTTTGTTGTTTTGATAAATTTTATTATTTAAGATAAATTTTATAACATAAATCTGTTAACTATCTTTTTAAAACTATAATTTGTAGATTATGTGAAAAGGAAATTAACTTTCATTCATTAATAACATTTTATTTTGAAATTTTATGTTGTGCTTAAACTTTTGACACGCACTGCATGTACAAATTACATAAAAATCCACTTATATTAAAGAAGGTTACATTATGGATATAAAGAATACAGTCGATATGAATTACCTGGAAACCGTTTTCTGTATGTAGTAAAGAAATAAAACTTACTATCTACTTACGTAATACTACGTAATATAATCTTCTCGTAAATACTTACTATCATGAATTTGAATAAAACTTTAATTATAAAAGAAAAATTTTAAAGTAAAATAAATTTAACAAAATCTTACATAATACACTTTGAAATTTTGCCGTAAAAAACAAACAGGAATAAAATAAACAAAATCGTGAATCCACTTTTTTTAGATAATTTTTGCCTGATGCAAAATTTATTATTTTAAGTAATGGAAGTACTTACATTATGTTTCTTTTTCATCTTTAATTATATATTTTACACAAGTGGAATCATAATACATAGAACACATTTGTGGATAGTCTTCTTATTTTTCGAAACTTGCTTTTTTTTCTTTTTCTTTTAATGATTATAGTTGTAACAATTAATTATGTAATACATATGCAGAGTGTTAATGAAATATAGTATTTATTAGAAATTTAATAACATTTTATGCATTTATAAAAATTTGCATAGCGTGAGCGTGCCAGTAATTGTTTATAAGTTAAAAAAATTTTCTTAGTCCAGATGTTTCAAATCTTCAATAGACAATCTTATGATTAAAAATGTTGATTAATCAAGTATTAATCGAGTAAAATATAACATTATGTTATTTTTGTTGTACTATATTTTAGGATATTGGTTGCACAATTATATTAAATAAAATTGAAACTATGCTAAGAGAATAGTTGAAATTCTTTTTACATTTTTTAAATCTTTAAACAATATCATTGTACACACTAAAAATTCCTATTTTAAACCAATACTTAAATCCATAGAAAGTAAAATAACTTACTGTGATGGCAAAAGCTAGTTTATATACTACCTTAAAACATAAAAAATACTAAGAAATACTTTTCTGTCTTACTATACATTCTTTTCACTACAGAAAAAAATAATTCAGCTTTATCGCAGAACGATATTTTATATGTTCAAAGAATTATCTTTATGTCTGAAAAGGTTAAGAACAAAAGATATATGTTGCCTGCATTTTTCAAGATAAAGAAAGTTTAAAATACAAGTTAAAATTTTCAGGAAAAGGTAAAGATATATGTACTTGCATCTACATAATGCATGATGTTTTAAAAGTTCGATGCAAAAGTAAAATGCGAAAAAAAAAAAAAGAAAAACACGTATAGGTCGGAAAGACATGCAGTTTGCAGATAAATATTCAATTTAAATAGGGATTTTGTATGATATTAACAAAAAATTAGTTACAAAACTTAAAATTAGTTGGCGGTACTGAAGATGATTCCATGGAACAATTCCATATTGCTTACACAAGGCAAGGTTTGAATACAAAAACATTACACAGTACTGCATATAAACTTTTTTGTTCAGAAATATTTTGTTGTGATAGAATCTGGTGTATAACAAAACTATAGCTTGTAATAAAATCAAAATTATATTATTGAAGATTGAGGTATGGAATAATAAAAAGTTTAAAAACTTCAAACTCATATATATATATTTTATTTGCACCATTCTCCGTCAGTAAGTCAAATTTCTTGTATTTTAGATTATCTATCATTGAACTGTTATCTTCTCTTTATTTATTTAAACTTTAATACCTTATGTGTAACTTTTAGTTTATTTGATATGTTATAAGAAGCTCATTTTTGTTTTTTTAAGCCTGATGTCGACAAAACTGAATGAATATATTTTCACTGTGAATTAACCCTTTCCGGCATGGCAAAATATTTCTGTAAAATGAGAAATTATCGACTGACACCGGAATTCAGAAACGATTCTTTTAAAATTCTGGATTCCTTAATTTAAGCTTTTATTGTAAAAGTAAAATTTTACTAAAATATTATTGGTGCCATTGGCAAGTTTGGAATTAAAATTAGGTATCCCAGACCGGGCACAGTGTGCCGGAAAGGGTTAAACATGCAAGCTCCTCTCATGATTCTGTAGGGTATTCAAATTTCTGGCTTCAAATGTTCATATTTTCCTCATCTTTTGAATTTTTTGTATGTCATTACGCATAGCATGAATGGGTTTCACCGACTTTCATAAAATGAAAGACATGATTGCTTTGTTAGGATAATTTATCTAGAATTTGAAAAATTCAACGTAACGTAAAATATTTGAAAGGTTTGCATCAAAACATTTTTAATATATTACAGACAAAATTATTTCAAGCAATTGTATTTCAAAATGCATATCAAATAAAGGGGCTTTGAATTGTATATTAAAAACAAACAGGGGAAAAATAATTACAGTTATTTTATTTAGTCTATTAGTTATTATAGTAATTATTAAGTATATTTATGAAAATGCAGGAAATACTTAAAGATGGACCGATTGTTCATTTTTCTTCCATTAAACACTATGAGTTTATTTCCGAGTCACTATAAAGCCATTAGATTGTAACATAAAATCTGCCGGTCAGTGAAGGCCAGCAGCGACAGACAAATATTTTCTGAAAACTTTATTGTCCATCATACAAGCTTGGTAAGTATAAACTCTTCCCTACCTTTGTTCTCATACACTATATGGCAAAAAGTGCCCGGCCACGTATGCGTTTAGACATTTTGTTAAATATATAGTAAAATACATGAGCAATTATCCTAAAAATCTACGTGTGTAAACATAATAGTACAGGGCATACATTTCTGTGAAGATTTTTATCGAAACTCTATAGGAGATCGTAAACAAATTGAAAAAAAAAAAGATTTTTTTGGGATAATTTTGTCAATTTTACTACAGCAAAAGCGTCCAAACTGTAGATTATTATTAAGTGGCTCATTGTAATAAACTGTGTTAATTTTTATGCTGATGGCATGTGTACTCTTAGAGAAATTATGGTTTTTATAAAAATAGTCCCAATTTTTTGCTTAGTTTGCTTATATTTGGTAGAGTTCTTAATGTAAAAATAGTATTCTTTTCTAGAAATATGACAAAAACATTGTACATAACATACTGTAACAAGAATTAAAAAAATAAAAATTACAGGAATAATGAGCAGGTTTACTAAAAAATTTTTCATTGCAAAATTTTCATTTTTTTTTTTTTTTTTTTTTTAACTGTCATATTGTTTCACACTTAGGAAGTTTGAGTAGATGAACGCAATCAGAATCATCTTGTCTCTCCATTCCATCTACTAAATTACTTTTGTTAAGTATGAAATGACTTCACTAACATGTGGAACGTCGTCTTTCATTATCGCATCATTTTCGATTTCATCATCATCATCTTATTCACTGCAATTTTTATGCATTATAACATAAACAGATTGTAAACAGAAATATCGAGATGCATAGCCCTAAATGAAGACTGAAAGTCTCTCATTGTATTTCATTGAAATTTTAAACTCAAAATTTATCCTAAAATTGAATATTTTTCTTCGGGGGACATATTTTTCCCTGCGTTAAGTCAGAATTCGCGGTATACCGGACCGTGTTATTTCGGGCTTCTACTGTATAAAGTGTTCTCGGATAATAAAGCCACGTTAACGTTCTACCAATTTTTACGGCTGAGTTTTAGATTTTTTTGTCAAACAATTATACGATTTTATACTGCTACTTATTAATTATGTATACAAGAAACAGTACTTTAGCAAATGTGTATAAATAAAATGTAGTTGCATGATTTTTTGATCATTGCTAATGTTTATGTTGCTGCTTTAAAGACTAATATTGTATTTGCATGACGTTATTTCTCACATAAATGAGTAAAAACGTCATGCAAGCAAAGCTCTAGAATAAGATGGTATAATAGCATGTAAATTATCCAATTCTAAAGTATAAACTCTACAGCTCTAAAAGTTGACAAATTGCTTTTACTTAACATTGATTGCTATATTAGGATGCAAACGGATTTTTTTCTTCTGTAAATATCTGTTCTTCATAAAAAATATAGCAGCATTTAGGACATAGACCATTCCCTTTATTTTTTTTTTTGCTTACAAGAATGACAATAAAGATCCCTCATATATAAAAAATAAAATTAAATTAAAATCGCCATTGAAAAGAACCAACCGAACAAATAGTACCAGTGGAAGGCGTACCCCAGTACACATTTTACGCATTCTTATTTTACGCAATTATTTCATGGATATCAAAAATGGAAAATATTGAAGATATAAGTACTGATCAAAAGATACACCGATATTTGATATTTATGCAGCCGTTTCAACCGGAGTATATCCTCAAGAAATGGAAAACAGATAACCTGGACCAACTGCGAAATCGAGATGGATCAGAACTGCTTGCAGAATTGTACACTCATGCGTTAGTATTTTAAATCCTGATAAAGCTTTAAAATATCTCGCTCAGGTACGTGAAACCAGTTTATGCGCCCGTGTGGTTTTTTGTAAGGAAAATGCTAGATTACGCGGACGGACCTAGACATATGTGGCAGATAGTTAAACTTTCAAAGTTTTTACCAGATGGAATAAAGGAGACAGTGCATTCAGAAAACCAAACAAATGGATATTATGGTCATCCCGAGAATTTATTGATAGCAACAGCAACCGATGATAGACAACATATTAGAAGAATGGCATTGACAGAAAAAAGTATGCCACAATTTAAATAAAATAAAAACCAACATAGTACGAGAGTTTCAAGTTCCAAAGCTAAACTTTAAAGCAACGGAACACTATGAGTGTATCGAGTGGTCGCCACCGAAATCAGCGAACCTGTTATAACAAAAACCTTTTCACTAGAAAAAAGTAGAGAAAACATAATTTCAGGATCCATGTTGGATGAATCAATAGTCTGCTTTCCAAGTCACTCCCAGGCTGTGGAGAGAGTCGTTAAAATTGTGACAGAAGCTGCATCAAAGGTATGTGGGAGTAAAGGATGATATACCTTCATTAGAGCAAAACTGACAGCACGGAAAAATATACCTAAGTTCATTTCGAAAAAAGACTTTGTAGCGTAAATGCAATTCAGTGCATTTTAAATATAACATTCTGCTGGTAGGAGAGCGGGTAAAACTCGACGTGCAGCTACCTCCTCGTGGTAAGTTCTGGGTTGTTTCGCATTGGTACCTAACGCAAAACAAACTAAAAGCTGTATATTTTTAAAGAACATAGCATTAAAATAATGCATAGTTAGAGGTTTTTTAATCATTTGACTCATTAATTATATCTTTTCAATTAAATACAACCAAAATAAACTTAATCTAACATTTTTAATTTTTTTGATAAAAAAGTTCAAAAATCAGCATTTTTGCTAAACTTCAAGCCATTTGCGGCAGGGTAAGGAATTGTCCAAAATATCTCAAATTTTTTGTGTGAACTGAGTGCCACCAGTGTCCACTTTCCTGCACCCGCCATCATCGAAAATCGAAAAAAAGTTTTTTCGGCCCATCCTACCATGCAATCATTGATTCTATTTGTGATCTTTTGAAAATTTCGCCTTTTTTGAGATCTGTTTACAAAATTTGTCGAATTTTACTGTTTTTACGAGATGTTTGACGAATTTTTCCGTTTTTACACAATTTTTTAATGAAACTTACGTTTCTTACGTGATACCTGCACAAAATTTGTGTTTTTTTTTGGGGGGGGGGGGTATCTGACAAAATTGGCATTTTTTCGTTATTCCTGGACAGAGTTTGACGGGGTTTTTTTGCAAATCTTTTGGGGAAGTTTGTCGTTTTCTCACGATCTTTTGAAGAAATTTGTCATTTTTTTCACAATCTGCTTGCAAAACTTACAGGGTTTTTCGGGTTCTTTTGACAAAATTTATTGTATTTTTGAGGATCCTTTGCCAAAATTTGTAGTTTTTTCGTGATGTTTTGAAGAAAACTTCACTTTTATCGCGATCTTTTTTACGAAGTTTATCGTCTTTTCGAAATCTTTTTACGAAATTTGCAGTTTTTTGCGATTCTTTGACGATGATCGTGGGTTTTTTTTGTGATACTTGGACAAAATTTGTGTTTTTTCGTGATACTTGGACAAAATGTATTTTGTGATCTTTTGAGAATTTTGCTGTTTTTTTTTGCGATATTTTCATGAAATTTGTCGTTTTCTCAGAATCTTTTAATGAAATTTAGACCGATACAATCATTGACTCTTTTCGTGATCTTTTGACAAAATTCGCGTTTTATGTGATCTGTTTACAAAATTTGCCGGGAATTTGGGGATATTTTGTCGATTTTTTGATGAAATTTATGTTTCTACCGTGATACCTGGACAAAATTTGTGTTTTTGTGGTATCTTTGACGAAATTGACATTTTTCGTAATTCTTGGACAGAATTTTTCGTTTTTTTTGCAATCTTTTGGGGAAATTTGTCGTTTTTTCACGATCTTTTGAGGAAATTTGTCATGTTTTTCGCAATCTGTTTGCAAAACTTGCAGGATTTTTCGGGATCTCTTGTTCAAATTTACCATTTTTCGGCTTTTTTTGACAAAATTTACTGGGTTTTCAGGATCTTTTGCCAAAATTTGCAGTTTTGTCGTGATGTTTTGAAGAAATTCGCACTTTTATCGCGATCTCTTTACGTAGTTTGTCTTTTTTTTGGGATATTTTGACGAAATTTGCAGTTTTTTTGCGATTCTCTAACGATGCTCTTAGTTTTTTGTGATACTTAGACAATCATGCCTGCCAACCCTGCTTCTGGATATTGTTTACATTTTAAAAGTAGTAATTTGAATGTAATAATGGACTGGGAATCATAATGAATGCTTAAAATAATGTATAATACAGTCAACACTGTGAAATCCACAAAATATATTATATGCACTGCATGTTAGAATGTAAACATTGAAAAATGTCCTAACATTTCAACTTATAGTTGAAGTTATGTGATACTTCTTTTTCATGAAATAACAATTTTTAATGAAATAAACTAAGATGTAAGAAAATTCATGTATTTTGTATCTTGCATTTAAAAAGAATTTATGAAAAGAATTTATGTGTACCTATTTAAGCATTATTGAGATTTACTTAACTAAAACCGAATTAATGAATCTAATAAAAATGTTATTGTTAACACTATACATTACTAAAAAGCATCATGAAACAAGTAATTTATAGAAGTGAAACTTTTTTATCCAACATTTCAGTCGCCAAGTATGAAGCAAGCAATATATGAAAATTGTAGAGAAGCTGAAATGTGTATAGCTTGAGATTAAGTATTGTACAAATAGACGGATGCACACTTCTTTTCATTATTTACATTTTAAAAACAGTAATTTGAATGTAATAATGGACTAGAAATCATAATGAATGTTTATAATAATGTATAATACACTGTGAAATCCATGAAATGTATTATATGCAATGCATGTTAGGTTTTAAACATTTAAAACCGTCTCATCATATAGGCTCATGGATGACGTTAAGTGCTACTTTTTTTTCATGAAATAACGAGTTTTAATGAAATAAACTACAATGTAAGAAAATTCAAGTATTTTTTACTCTGCATTTAAAAATAATAATTTCAGCGAGGAAGTGATGTATGCTTGATTGGTTATGCTTAAAGCAAACCTATTCTTTGCTAAAACAGTGATAAAACTGTAGCAATAAATGATTTTATCTCTACAGACGTTTTGCTTATTTCACAATATACATGAATATTTCCTTCAGTAAGTTTTCTTGAACCAGACAGTTTTATTTTGGTTCAAGGAGTAATTTGTGTATATAGGCTAGAGGTAAAAATTACTGATAATAAATCAAAACAAAATATAGTACGGGGCTTTAATTGGCAATCTCACAATATTTGGAAAATGCTCCCCCCTCCTCTAATCCATAAGTTTTCAAAAACACAAACGTAAAAAAAAAATTAAAATGACATGTAGAGTATGAACAAATTCATTTTTTGCAATTATTTAAACAAAAATTCCTGCATTATTAATTGGTAGAAATCACGAAATAAAAATATATAATTTTACCTAAGTAGTATTATTTTATAATTTTACACAAATTTTGATTGATATATTTAGAAAGACCTGAAATTTTAGATGTATTCCTTCCCCCAAAATGACATTGGTAATTTTCAAAAACATACAATAAAAAATTAGAACAATTACATGTAAAATATGAATAAAAACTTACCTTTGGAATTTTGTTAAAATTAAGTAAAATTATTATTTTAGAAATTTGTTGCTGTTGTTTGCAATCGCTCCATGATTTGTTTCAATGATCATTTCATGAAATGTGTGCTTATTCCCGTAATCAATAGGCAAAATCTGTGATTTTTTTTCTGCAAACATTTGTCTAAGTTTGTAATATTTTTCTATGACAGATTGCGAAAATTCACTCTGATACTGAAATCTTTTGATAAATTTTGCTATGTATTTCTGCCTTTTTTTGAGGAAATTTCCAATATTTTCCCTCGACTGCTTACCGAAATTCACACTTTTTCAGAGATGGTTTCACAAAAATAATTTTTTTATAAGATCTGTTGACTAAATTTACATTTATTTTTGTGATCAATTTCCAAACCCCCACCCTAATCATTTCATGATTTTTTTTCAAATTTTGACAACATTTGTGTTTTTTTCTGCTATTGATTGACAAAACTTAATATTTTTTTGGCTATTATTTTCCGCAATATTTTTTAATAAGTTAGCAATATTTTTAATGACACATTTTCAAAATTTGGTATATGCTTCCAATTTTTGACAAAATTCATTATGGATATCGTGATTTTTTTCAAAAAATTTATAGTTTTCTCAATTATTTACCAGAATTTGTTCAAGAATATTTTTCAAGAATATTTTTCAACAAATAGGCATCATTTGCAATAATTTTCTGAAAATATTCACTGTTGTTATTGCTACTTTTTATGACACTTTAAATTATTTTTTTTGCAATAATTTGATAAAAATATTGATTATTTCTCAAAATTGTTTGTAAAAATTCAAGAAATTTTTTGAGCAGATTATAAAAAATTGGGAAATGGGGAGTTGTATGGCGTGTTTCGTGCATCTAGTGATTTTTTTTTTCTGATTTAATGGGCGTGCAGTGCTTATACATGCATTAATGATTGCGGCATTGACGCGTTTATTGCATTTTAGCGATTTCTGCACAGCGAGTTTTATCGATCCAATGATGGTTTCTTTGATTTTAATAAGCACGCAGTGCCAGTGCTCTACACGCGTTAGAGATTGCAATTTTGACAGTTGACAAGTTTCATGTCTTTCAGCGATTCCTACATAGCGAGTGTCGTAGATCTGATGATGGTTTTTAGCGCTCATACACGCAGCTCCGTGTGAAATCGGGGGTGAAGGGGGCTGTCGCCCCGGGTGCAGAAATTTAGAGTGTGCCAATTTTATTGTGCCAAAATTTTTTTAGCTTGGCACAAGAAAAAGTTCGTGGCGAGGGCGCCAAATTAAGACTATGCCCGGGTCGCAGTTTTCTCTTTGCACGTCCCTGCATGCACGGATTAGTGATTGCGGTGTTGAGGAGTTTCTTGCATTTTAGTATCCCGAAATCCTCGGGTTTCGATGAGAAAAATAGCGAGGCAGATTGGCCGGGAATCGTTTCGACTTACAGCCAATGAGGAGCTTAACCTTCATTTTTATAAGCTGAAACAACCGCAATTTCTCACCAAAGAAAACAAAAGTGCACGGCTTACAAGATGCAGGAAGCTTGAAGCGAGCTGCAACACCACGCTGGGAGCAAATTCTGTTTTCTGACGAAAAGCTATTCTCGATAAAGCAATAGTTCAGTCATCAAAATGATCGCATTTGGTCATCAACTTCCCTACGCAAATCTTCCATGGTTTAACATCGTCAAAATCTTAAATCTGTCATGGTGTGTGCAAGAATTTGTGCAACAGGTAAAACTCTTCTCATTTTCACTGATTTTGGAGTCAAACTGAATAAAGATTTGAACCAAAAATTGATTCTTGAAGAAATGGTAATTCCCTAGGCTCAGAAACACTTCGGACACGGGACATGGACTTTTCAACGAAATTCCACGCCTTCTCATCGGGCGAAATTCACACAGGACTGGTGTTGGGCCAGTTTTCCAGATTTCATTTCCACTCAAGAAAGACCCCCATATTCGCGTGACCTTAATTCCTTGTTTGTGGTCAGTTTTAGAGGCAAGAGCTTGCCGAAAATTTCGCATCAGTTTGGAATCACAAAAGTGTTCGTTGATTCGGGAATGGAAGCTAATCACTCCAGCAGAGCTGCAGCCAATTGCTCCAAATTTCTTCTAATGTTTGCGTCTCTACGCTGTAAAAAAAGGACGATTTAACGGAAGTATTACTGGTAATCTAGACGCCAGTACTATTTACTGTTTTTTAACGGAAAAATTCCGAAAAATATTCCGTTTTTTTCGAGTTTTTCCCGGAATTTACGAAAATTTTTTCGTTAAAAAACAGTAAATAGCACTGGCGTCTACATTACCAGCAATACTTCCGTAAAATCGTCCGTTTTTTTACCGTGTGTGTCAAATACACATGTATTTACAAATGTAACAAATGTTTTTACAGTGTGTAAGTGAATAATAACAATATTTTTGCCTTGTAGTTTAAAGAATGCATATTTTAGTACACTTCGTAAATTCATAAAAATATTAATATTTTTGACAGGGTGAAACCTCTTTAAAATTTGTTTGAAACGGTTTTTCCTTCACAGGCCGTAATGTAACGGAAAACTTTTGACTGTCTCTGTAAATAAATTAACCATACTAGAAATTTTATTTGAAATAGGCCGTGCTACGGTAAACATCAATAACTCCCAAACATTTCAGGTCAGTCCGATCATGTTTTTGAAAGTTAGACCGCGGTCAGACAAACCGAAAGCATAACTACATTTCAACTTTGTTGGAAAGTGTTAAAAAGCATAATGCTCTACAGAAAATCTACTTAGTGCTGTTATCCGGAATTTATTATGATTTGTCGAATATATATACATTATTGTTTTTCTTAATAATAATATTTTGGTAAACTGCAACTTAGGTATGTTTTAGACATTCAGTGTCCCCAGTGAATTGAATCCTGCTTTCAAAATTCAATTTCTCAAAAACAAATATCAATTGCTTTATGCGGCAAACGATTTATTAGATAAGCTATAAAAATATTATACATATGTTTCGAACGGTGAATATTTTGAAAAGATTATGTTCTGATTGCAAAGATTGCTTAATTTGACATTTTTTTTGTTTTAGATCGACTTCAGATAACCTGTTTTTCGTTATACAGTGCCATATTTTAACTATTTCTGGAATTAAATTTTTAAATTTTCAAAATTCAAAAAATTTAGTTCGAAAAATCGGTAATATAGCACTCACTGTAAGCCGAAAAACTCGTTGTCTAGAAGCACTCTAAAACAAGAAAAATGTCAAATCAATTATTATTTGCAATCAGAACGTAATCTTTTCAAAATATTCAAATATCGATTTTATGCATAACGTTTTTACAGCTTACCTAATAAACAAACCATTTACCGTATCATTCCATGGATGTTTGTTTTAGCGAAATTTAATTTTAAAATCATGGTCTTATATGCTGGACACCGTGTATAAGATTACGCTATTTTAGAAAATTTGTCTTATTGTAAAAGGGAATTCTACTGTTGGAAGATAAACAGAAAATAAATCTCAAGTGATTTGACTCAGTAGTTTCCTTAAGCTGTTTGTTTATCTGTGAAGACTCAAAGGATAAAAATAAAATATTGATGCCAGCTAGTAGCAAAGTGCTTTCCAAGATAAAGCTTCAAAATAAAATAATGAGCCTGGATTTAAATTCCAAAAACAGACAAATATGTCTCTAAAGCAGTAAAAATTGTTTATCTAACGTTTACGTAGATGGTCTATTTTAGCATTTTAAGCTACCTCTTTTTTAAGAATAAGTTAAAAAAATTCTTTAATAAAAAATTCTTTAATAATAATGAAAGGAGTTTGTGCGTGTTTGTATCAACAGCGTTTTGAAAAGATCGCTGCACGTGGAGCTACAAAATTTTAGCGAAATTAAATTTTGAAATCATGGTCTTATTTTCTGGACACCCTGTATAAGATTACGCTATTTTGGAAAATTCGTTTTATTTTAAAAGGGAATTCTACTGTTGGAAGATAAGCTGAAAAACCCGTTCTCTGGAAGCCATCTAAAACAAGAAAAATGTCAAGTCAAGTATTCTTTGCCATCAGAGCAAAATCTTTTCAAAATATTCACCTATCGAAACTTCTGTATAACATTTTTACAGCTTATCTAATAAACAAATCGTTTGCCGCATAATTCTATGGATGTTTGTTTTAGAGAAATTTAATTTTGAAATTAGAGTCTTATTCGCGGGACACCCTGTATAAAATTACAATATTTTGGAAAATTTGTTTTTTTTAAAAGGGAATTCTACTATTGGAAGATAAACAGAAAATAAATCTCAAGTGATTTTTTTTAATTTATCCCCACAATGAATATTTGTCAACAATGTTTGCTTGCCATTCGAGTCGAATGTAATAGTCTTTTAGACTAATATAATATATTTCACTATTTATGATTTATGCATTTTAGACCTTATTAATGTTATTTTAATGAGATTTTTACGGATTTTTCAAGATTTTTGTGTACCGCGCAAATTTTTTATCAATCACGAAAGATTTCTTATTACAATCTTTTACCTTTAAGACTAAAGTTTTGACTTCTGCAATCTTATAATATTTAACAGTCATTAATGCATTTTTCTATGCGATTTTTATTACATTGTGCAATGCGTTTTTACTGCTTTTTGCAATTTGGTTTTACTGCATTTTGCAATGATTGCAATTTTCAAAGCGATTTTTCATTTTTTTCTTTTCTTTTTTTTTTTTTATCTTCTCTGTCACTTTTAACATTCGAAAAAGGAATTTCGTTTCAAACATTTAACCCAATTTAGTAAATCTCACCATTTACGATTTTTAAATTTAAGCGAATTTTAATGCAATTTCATATGATTTTTCGATATTTTTATTATTTCAAGTCGATTTTTTTGTTATTCATGAGAAAACTATCATTACAATGTTTTACCTGTCTACTGCAAATTTTGACTCCTGTGAATTTAGTCATTTTTTATGATCGAAAATAATTAATAGAAATAGTTGACCAAAATAACCTAATTTAATAGATTTTTTATTTTTTTATATCGATATTTAATGAATTTTTCAATGACTTTTTTGCGAGTTTTGTGGTCTTAATATCCTTTTTGGACATTCGAAAAAAGAATGCAATATATCAAAATTTTAGCCTAAAACAGTATAATTTATCATCTGTTAATTTTATAATTTTAACGATTTTCAATGTGGCGAATTTTTTGCGATTTTACGAAATGTTTTATGTTCTGCGTTAACATTTTGTCATTTATAAAAGATTTTCCAATATAACGATACAATAGATAATGTTTTATCCTGTTATAATAACATATGACTCCTACTTTGGTTAATTTCACCAGTCCTCTATTTTAGGTAACTTCCTTTACATAACGTAAAATGCTACCTATTGCAGCCGTCCGGAGATAAGCACTTCCGTAAAATTTTCGTATATTTTCACCAATCATCACCACCCAGACTCCAAAACTACCCTTAGTTCAAATGTTGATATACAGTCGAGTATCTCTATAACGAAACTCCCTACATCGAATTTCTCTATATAACAAATTTTTAGCAGGAACGGTACCCTTTTTTATGACTACATTAAAAACAGTCTCTATATAGCGAAATATCTACTCCATATAACGAATTTTTTCATAAAATGTTCTTTATTTACTCAGTTTTAAAAAAGCTTCAAATCACATGGAATCAAATTTCCATCACTTATTTTTGATTTATCGTTCAAAGCTGAGTTTTTTTATATTGCTTCTCTAACTTGAATCTCCTTGATCTTTAAGTCCAACGAATTCATTCCACCAGCCCTCCTCCCACACATCTTTTAACATCTTTCGAGAAACAGTGTCAATTTAATTGTTGCCCATATAAAACCTAGATCAATGTGGTAATTGAAGTCAATGTTAATCTCAGAGGGTGGCTTGGGGAGGGCATTCACTCCCGGAACAATGAGATCGCCTCCGAAAATTTGAGAAAATTGTGTTTTCAATGGCAAAAAAATTAACGTACGTTTTTATTGTGTGATTTTTATTAAGCTTTTTAAAAAATGTCTATTCTCTTTTTTGGAACTGTTCAAATAATTAAGAAATAGGATATTACGTTAATATTTATAGTTAAACACTTCACATTTTTAATTAAACGTATAAAAATAATATTTGTTCAAAATTTGCACCTTAAACTGAACTTTTGACGGCTTTCTCTATTCAACGAATTTCTCTATATAACGACCTTTTTACTGGAACAGTGGATTTCGTTATATAGAGACTCGACTGTATATATACAGGGTGATTCCAAATTTTTTTACAATAAAAGAGGGATGATAGTAGACATCAAGACAAAAAATATTAAATAGGAGACCAAGGGTCCAAAACGTTTTCCTAAGGAGATAGCCGTCATTAAAGTTTAGGGACCAAAATTTCAAATAAACATAAAAATCGGAAAAATCGGTCGATTGATTTGCGGTTTTCACTAAAATTATTCTTTATGTCGAAATTTTCTTGAAAATAAATTATAAAGATAAATTTCAAAAAATGCCGATAGAGGGCGCTTTAGACTTTGGAGTAACGAATAACTATTTTTTGCCGGTATGTTTTGCATCTCATTAAATGTTTTCGTAAATTTACACTCAAACTTAAATTTTGAGCTCAAAATCTGTAGTTGGGTGTGGTTAAGTAACACAAACTGAGATGTGTTCAGAGGGTTTAAATTTCAAATGATTAAAAAAAACCCGGAAAAATTGGTCGATTGATTTGCGGTTTTCACTAAAACTATTCTTTATTTAGGTATTTTCGTGAAAATAAATTATAAAGATAAATTTCAAAAAGTGCTGATAGAGGGCGCTTTAGACTTTGGAGTAACGAACAACTGTTTTTTGCCGTTATTGTTTGCATCTCTTTAAATGATTTAGTAAGCTTAGACTTAAACATAAATTTTGAGCTCAAAATCTGAATAGTAGGGAGTGGTTAAGTAGCACAAACTGAACTGTGTTCAAGGGGAAGGGGGAGGTTCAAATTTAAAGTAATTATAGAAAATGGAAAAATTGGTCGATTCGTTTGTGGTTTAAAATAAAACTATTCTTTAAGTCAGTATCTTCTTGAAAATAATTTTTAAAGATAAATCTCAAAAAATTCCGTCAGAGGGCGCCTTAAACTTCAGAGTAACCAACAATTCATTTTAACCATTATTTTTTGGTTTAATTAAATGCTTGCAAAAGCATTTTAAATGTTCTCGGAAACTTAGATTTAAACTTAAATTTTGAGCTCAAATCCTGAATCGTTATGAGGAGTTAAGAAGCGCAAACTGAAGTGTGTTCAGGAGTTGAAATTTAATCCTCTTTCCTCCTCGAACACAATTCAATTTTTAGCTACTTAAACACTCCCAACGATTCGGAATTTCAGCCCAAAATTTAAGTCTATGCATTTGAAAGCATTTAATGAGATTTAAAAAATAACAGTTAAAAATAGTTGTACGCTACTCCAAAGTCTAAGGCGCCCTCTATCGACATTTTGTGAAATTTAACTTTAAAAATTATTTTTAAGAAAACACTGATTGATAAAAAAAATGCCGATTTAAAAATTAGTTTTAGCAAAAAACCGCAAACGAATCGACCATTTTTTTTCCGTTTTTTACAATTATTTGAAATTTGAACCCTCTGAACACAGCTAAGTTTGTCTACTTAACCACTCCCAGCTATTCAGATTTTGAGCTCAAAATTTAAGTTCAAGTCTAAGCTTACGAAAGCATTTAATAAGATGCAAAAAATAACGGCAAAAAAGAGTGTTTCGTTACTCCAAAGTCTAAAGCGCCCTCTATCGGCATTTTTTGAAATTTATCTTTATAATTTATTTTCACGAAAATACCTAAATAAAAAATAGTTTTAGTGAAAACCGCAAATCAATCGACCAATTTTTCCGTTTTTTATAATCATTTGAAATTTGAACCCTCTGAACACAGCTCAGTTTGTGTTACTTAACCACACCCAACTACAGATTTTGAGCTCAAAATTTAAGTTTGAGTCTAAGCTTACGAAAACATTTAATAAGATGCAAAAAATACCGGCAAAAAATAGTTGTTCGTTACTCTAAAGTCTAAAGCGCCCTCTATCGGCATTTTTTGAAATTTATCTTTATAATTTAATTTCAAGAAAATGCCGACATAAAGAATAATTTTAGTGAAAACCGCAAATCAATCGACCGATTTTTTCGTTTTTTATATTTATTTGAAATTTTGCTCTCTAAACTTTAATGGCGGCTATTTCCTTAGGAAAACGTTTTGGACCCTTGGTCTCTCATTTAATATTGTTTGTCTTGATTTGTACTATCACCCCTCTTTCATTGTAAAAAAAAATTTGGAATCACCCTGTATATATCCATATATATACACTGGTGTTCAATATTTAAGGACGAAGCGATTTCCAAGCAATAATTTTCACGCGAATATTCAACAGGAATTAACATAATTGGAATAATTACTATCCCTGCATAACAGCTAGTCCATATAACATCTCATTCAGGTCACACAAGGTCACAGAGTCACAGTCACTACGGCGAAACAAAAAATAGGAAATTCCATGCGTCTCTTTTATGAATCTCAAATGACTACTATATGTGACTCCACTGTCAGGTAACTGCGACTGCTGCTTTGTGACGAGTCACCAGGTGACTTTACGGTGTCGTTTTTTTGAAACTCTCGTGTGACGTCATTTGGAGGTTCAATTTCAAAGTCTTTGTGAATGTTGCATTATTATAAATAACAAAATAATGACACATTAAAGTCACATGGTGACTTTCTGTCACAAGGCTTTGTCAAATAGTAACAATGACCCTACTATGAAGTAACCACTGTGAAAAGTGGTGAAAACTCACCATGTGACTTTAACCGAACATGTTTGGTGATTTATTATAATGCAACATTCACAATGACTTTGAAATTCAGCCTCCGAATGACAGTTACACGAGAGTCTCAATAAAATGGCACTGTAATCATCAACTGGTGACTCGTCACAAAGCAGCAGTTGCAGTGACCTAGGAGTGGAGTCACACATAGTAGTCATTTGAGATTCATAAAAGAGACGCATAGAATTTCCTATTTTTTGTTTCGCCGTAGTGACTGTGACTATTGTGAGCATGTGTGACCTGAATGAGCTCTTATATGGACTAGCTGTTATACAGGGATAGTAATTATTCGAGTTATATTATTTCCTTTTGGATATTCGCGTGAAAATTATCACTTGAAAATCCCTTGAAAATTGGCATTTTGGAACTCGTCCTTAAATTTTACAGTGTACACTGTAAAAAAAAAAATTCAAGAGGTTACTAAAAATTTTTTCGTAAATTTGTATTTCACAGATTTTTTTAATAACCATTAAAAGCTTTTTTTTTGCAAATGAAACAAACATTTCTTTTGTAAACTGAACAAAAGAATTTTTTGTATAACCAACTTATGAGCCACCAAGCAAATTTTAGTAATAGCTCCAAAATTATTTTTAGTTAATGAAAAATTATATTTAGACTTCTGAAACGGAAGATTTTCGGAAAGCCGCAATAGATGGCAGCACCAAACATTGCTACCTGCTCTATTTTGACATGTTTCTAAAGGGGAGGGAAAGTCCAGAGATCATTACCCATGGTAACTGCAACGACAGGATTTATATAATCCCTTAATTTAACGCGTATTTACATTGCATACATTCGGTGCATATTTGGTGGCGCCCAGCATCGAACCTGGGTACTTTCAGCCTGGAGTTTGGTGCTATGATCACTAGGCTATCACGGCCACACCAAGTGAGTTTTAGTAATAGCCATTAAAAATGTAAAACTATTGATTCAATTCGTTGCTAGCTTACTTCTTACTTCTTACTAGCTTAATTCTTACAGATTCCTTGTAACCGAGTAAGATAACATAGAATTTTTTAGTGATTACAAGGATCACTAAAATTTTTTAGTGTATATATATACATATATGTTTTTTTTTCATTCTATAACTGTCGTATTTATCAACCGATTTGAATTAAACTTGGTGTGTACATGGTTACATGGTACATACCAATGTTTCAACCTAGTTCGTTAGCTAGCTTTATCCGCCATCTTGTTTCAAAATGAGAGTCATTTAATTAAAAAAAATTAAAATTAAGTGCTAAATTTAGAAATTGAAAAATATTTTTCTTTTACGTGTTTGACTTTGATACAAGTATTCGAGAGCATTTTTTATTTTATCTATATCTTTATAAACGGTAATCGCATTTTGGGTTATCGTATTTTGAATTTCTAACGTGCCTGGCATTTTGAAACGGTCTGATTTTTGTCACGTGATAACACGTGTATTTATGAACCGATTTGGATATAATTTGCTGTGTACTTAATATATACCGATATCTGAACAGAGTTAGTTGGCTAGTTTTATCCGCCGTTTTGTTTCGCAATGGAAGCCATTAAAATTTTCAGAAAACTTTAAAAATTTAAATTTAGTACAGAATTATTATTAATTTTATATATATTATAAATGTGACAGTGTGTCTCAAAAATTGGAATGAAATTGGCTTCAAAACGGATGGATTAATGTCTTTGAATCTTTGCATATAGATAAGTTTAAGCCCGGAAATGAACATAAGCTAATTTTTAATTGATTTATTCAAATATTTTCCTTAATAATTCATAATCTCATTATATTTCAGACAGAATCAATAGGCATTTTTTAGATAAAATTTTAACCAATTTCCTTTCGTGTTGCCAATAAAATAGAAAACTGGAATGAAAATTTCTCAGTGGCAATAAATTTTCAACTGAGCAATTTCCGTGCAATAATAATAATAATAATAATAATAATAATAATAATAATAATAATAATAATAAATTAAAAGAAAATAAATATGACATCATATTTGAAATAGAAATAGAGTATTTTCTGTTATATATTAAACACGTATATTTGTTTCATTAACAAGAATTTTTCTGTCAAAAATGGCGACATATCTAGAAGTAAAAGAATGAAAAAGAATAATATTTTCAATGAAATAATTCGCTTGGAAAAATGTGACGTCATAGTTGAAATAAAACAGGCACTTTATTGTAGTCGTTAAAAATACAAGAGCCATGAATATGAGTAGCTAATCGAGCTAGATAAATAATGACGTCATATTAAAAATGAATGAGAAATATTTTTTACTTATACTAATTAATAAGTTATGTTACATACAAATGAAAATTTTTATTCAAAACTCATAATTATCGATGGAAGAATTTTTTTGTGGACAAAAGACAGAAAATAAAACTACTGATTAATACATTTTCTACTCTGTTTTTTAACACTTTTTATAAAAGCTGTAAAGTTATTATGCTTTCGGTTTGTCTGTCCGATTGGCCGCTTTCTAACTTTCTTAAAATTCATGGCAATCCGAGTAGCCATGAAATTTTTGGACTTTATTAACATTTACCTTAGCACGAATGCTTATTAAAAATGAAGTTTCTACCATGATTAGTTTATTTATAGGGATAGTCAAAAACTTTTTTACATTACGGCATTATGGGGAAAAATCGTTTCAATTGGATTTTAACGATGTTACAGTATTATTCATTTACAGGGTCATATAGAAGAATTCCATTGCATAAGAGTAAAGGCAGGAACAGTTTGCGACACATTTTAATTATGGTAAACGATTTTATGTATAATCAAATTGATATACCTTGCTGAGGCTTAATGTGAGATATTTCATGCATAATACAAAGTGCATAGCATTTACAGGAACACACAAAAAATTTCAAATTGTAAATATTCTATCCGAAGTACTGTATATGATGGATGATGACTGTTGCATGGATGATGATGTTGCATTTTGAATTATAATATGTGCTTTTAAGTTTCAGTAAATGAATGCATAATAAATGGTGTGTATAAATTCTGCTATTTACACAATTTAGATACACGGGGTTACATACAAGATCTCCGAAAGGTTACTGAATATTAGCGCAATTTACTTAAAAATGGTTTTTAAATAAAATATGCATTTTTTAAGTGCATTTAGTAAAGTAAGAAAAGTTTGCAGTACATAGATAAAATGATATACAGGGTCACGCAAAGAACTGGACACATGGTTGTCTCCGGAAGACAATGTCTAAAAATGTAATTTCAGTAGAAATGAGGAATTTTTTATTTGAAATAAGTTTAGAAAAATACTTTCGTATATTAAAGGTACTAGGTAAACTACAGGACTGAACAAAAGTATACAAGAATGTTTCTATCTATTCGTATAAGTCGCTGAAAGGAAAATTTGAACCAGCAAAAAAGGATCATCAGAGAATTTTTACTATAAATCGCGATAAAAAGTTAATTACATATGCTTTTAACTAACGAATTCTTTTGTTTGAATAATTAATTAATTCTTCTTTAAATGTTATGTGAACGAAATCACGGGTAGCAGCTAGTATATTATAAATGTGAACGTGTGTCCGAATATTGGAATGAAATTGGCTTCAAAACGGATGGAATAACGTCTTTGAATCTTTGCATATAGATGAGTTAAAGCCCGGAAATGAACATAGGCTACTTCTTAATTGATTTAGTCAAATATTTTTCTTAATAATTCAAAATTTCATTATTTTTCATACAGAATCGATAGGCATGTTTTTAGATAAAATTTAAGCATTTCCCTTTCTTGTTGCCAATAAAATAGAAATCTGCAATGATAATTACTCAGCGGCAATAAATTTTCAATTGAGCAATTTTCGTGCAAAAAAATGAAAAAAAGTAATAAATCAAATATGACGTCATATTTAAAATAGAAATAAAGAGATTTAATTTTTTTATAATAATAATTTTCTGTTATATATTAAACATGTATGTTTGTTTCATTAACAAAACATTTTCCGTCAAAAATGGCGCCATAATTAGAAGTAAAAAAAGAATGAAAAAAAAAATATTTTCAATGAAATATTTCACTTGGAAAAATGTGACGTCATAGTTAATATAAAACAGGTATTTTATAGTAGTCGTTAAAAATACACGAGGCATGAATATCAGTAGCTAATCGAGCTAAATAAATAATGACGTCATTTTTAAAATGAATGAGAAATATTTTTTACTTATACTACCTAATAAGTTATAAGTTACACACAAAAGAAATTTTTTATTCAAAACTTATAATTATCAATGGAAGAAATTATAGTGGGTAAAAAACAGAAAAAAAACTATTGATTAATACATTTTTTATTCTATTTTTAATACTTTCTAACAAAGTTGTAAAGTTATTATGCTTTCGGTTTGTTTGTCCGTCTGGCCGCTTTCTAAATTTCGTAAATTTCATGGCAATCCGAGTAGCCATGAAATTTTTGGACTTTATTAACATTTACCTTATCATGAATACCTATTGAAAATGAAGTTTCTATCATGATTAGTTTATTTATAAGGATAGTCAAAATTTTTATTCACATTGCGGCATTATGGGGAAAAACCGTTTCACTTGAATTTTAACGATGTTACACCCTTTGAAACATATTCAAAGTTATATGCATCAACAAAGTGCACTAAAATATGCATTTTGTAAAGTATGCAGTGAAAAGGACACTTATTATTCATTTACAGGTTCACGCAGAATAATCCCATTGCATTACAAGGCAGAAACAGTTTGCGGCCCATTTTAATTATGGTAAACGATTTCATGTATAATCAAATTGATATACCTTGCTGAGGCTTAATGTGAGTTATTTCATGCATAATACAAAGTGCATAGCATTTACAGGGACACACAAAAAATTTCAAATTGTAAATATTCTATCCGAAGTACTGTATATGATGGATGATGACTGTTGCATGGATGAAATGCATTTTGAATTATGCCATGTGCTTTTAAGTTTCACTAAATGAATGCATATTAAATGGTGTGTAAAAATGCTGATATTTACGCAATTTGGATATACAGGGTTACACAAAAGATCTTGGAAACGTTACTGAATATGAGCGTAATTTACTTAAAGGCAGTTTTTAAATAAAATATGCATTTGTATTTTTAAGTGCATTCAGTAAACTAAGAAATTTTTTATTATATAAATAAAATGATATACAGGGTCACGCAAAGAACTGAATACATGGTTGTCTTCGGATGATAATTACTGAAACTGTAATTTACGTAGTAATAAGGAATATTTTTTCTTGAACTAAAGTTTAGAAAAATAATTTCGTATATTAAAGTTACTAGGTAAACTACAGGGCTGTACGAAAGTACTCAAGAATGATTCTATCTATTACTTTAAACCGCTGAAAGGAAAATTTCAACCAGCAAAATAATTTGCATTCAGGGATACATAATTGAATTTTTACCTAATCGGAAGGTTTTTTACTATAAATCGACGTAAAAAGTTAATTACACATGTTTTTAATCAACGATTTCTTTTGCTTGATTGATCAATTAATTCATCTTTAAATGTCATGTGAACGAAGTCACTGGTAACAGCTAGTTGAAAAATATTTTTCTTTTATGTTTTTGCTCTGGATAGAAAGATTTCAGAATGTTTTTTTGTTTTGCCTATATGTTTAAAAATGGCTGAGTTAAATCATTTTGAATTTTTAAAGTAAGTGATATTTGTAAAAATCCGAGATACATCAACCGATTTCGATATGACTGAACGATCATTTGCACAGTTCTTACTCAGATCTCGATCAAGCTGATTGGTTAATTTCACCCGTCATATTGTTTTAAAATGGTATGCATTATATGGCATTATATCGCCAAATTTGGCCATCGGATATAAATCGCTTTAAATAAAACCAGATTGTATAAAGCTGATTAATTTGTCGAATTTTCTTTAATATTCAGTATTGATAAAAACAAGTATTGCATCTTCTATTATAGAGTTCCACTAATTTGAGCGTATCGTATGGTTGAATAATATAACTTGAATTTTTATTTTATAAAAAGTAAAGGATGTGAAAGCTACCTCTTTTTCCGGTACTAGAGGGAAGATTTTTTAAAAATATTTAGCGATTTTCAATACAACTTTTATTACGATTTTTGCGATCAAATGAACACCGAGGCAACTTTTTGATATTGTAAACAGGAATTCAGGTTTTACATTAAAGTTTTACGTAATAGATATTGTCCTCTACGAATTTTCCGTTTTAGCGATTTTTAGAGATTCTTTTCGTTTGCGTCGATTTTTTTTTATGTATGAAAAATTCAGGTTATACTATTAGGCTCTATTAATGTCATACATGTTTTCTGCAATTTATAAATTTTAAACTATTTTTCAATGGGTTTTTTAGATTATTTTCGAGTTCCACAATAAATTTTTGACATTTGGAAAAAAAATTCAAGCTTTAGGCTTAATATGGTACATTTTACCACAAAAAATTATGAATTTTTTAGAATTTTAATGAATTTTTTCAAATTTTTTTGAATTTTTTTACACTCCACGTTGATTTTTGTCATTCTTGAAAGATTTTCAATTAAGTTGCTTGGAATCAATTTTATGTAATTAATGAGGAATTCAGATAAAATTATTTTACTTCATTACAGTAAATTTTGTCTGCTGCTATTTTTTATTTTCTTTTACAGATTTTTACAGGAAATGCAAGCCATAAAGCTAAAAAATTTTTGTAATGATGTATATTGTTACAAATCTGTGTGGAAAATGACGATTCAAATCACTGAAGTTCTTTTACCCACTGAATTCGACCTCGCCAACAATTACTTCAGCGCTATATTTCCGCTTTCACATTTCTGATGCATAATTTTGAACTACCTTGTATATCTGACCTCACTTTAGAAATCAGGTATTGGTTATCAATAAGAACAAATATCCTGTATGCATTTGTATTTTTTTAATCCATGTATGTACATATACATAAAATTTTTAAAGGATGGTTTACAGAAATAACTGAGATACTGTGATAAGTACTCTCGCATAAATATTTCACATTGATAAAAAAATAGAAATATGTACTTTCAGTATTCAGAATAATTTTTCCATTTCCCCATTTCTTTATTTGCGCTTATGCATATTTATTTATTCAATATCTGAGAAGGACTTTATAGAGTAAAATTATGCTTCTAGAAAAATATCAATACATGCAAAAGAAATATAATGGACGTCAGAAGAATTTATTTAGTATTTTTCTAAATTTCAAATCTTTAGCTCTGATGAATATTTCTTCATGAAATGCAAGTAAGGAAAAAATATGAAAAAAGCTTCGACATATCAAATACACAAATTTAAAATATCTGCAGCTTTTATGAATAATAAACAGATTGAAAAATATCCGATAAAATTTACATAATGACATGCAATTGTATATTATTTAAATAATACATTTGAAACAGCTTCAAACTTATTTTTTTCTTTAAATCCTAACACAAGTAAAAATGTGATTATTTAACGTAGCAAAAAAATCTATGTTTTAATATTTGTGTAAAATGCGTAAATATGTAACCGAAAATTTTATAAGAATAGAAAATTTTTAAAAAAGCTAAGTTGTAAAGCACAGATTTACAAAAAATACCATTTGAAACTTTTGTATATTAATTCGAACGAAGGAGAATTTCACGTTGTTAAACTTTTTGAAGGAAAATTTAAGTTTGTCTTCTGCATAGTTAATATCCTCTCATTTTTTTCCTATCAATATTTTTATGAAAAAATACTTAAATTTTACAAACGCACAATTAACGCAACTAAATAAAGCGAACCCATTTGTAAGATTTTTCTGGTATCCCAAAAATGGGATGCTTCTGCAATCTTACTGCAAAAAATGATATATGTTTCTTAATCTACGAAAACCTACAAATAACCACGCATCTACACTCCATCTATACCATTATACGTCTACAAATATATATCTGGTCGTTGGAGCCTACCGTAATACTTACCCATCATGGATATGCATACTATAACATACGAAAACTAGTCGTTGGGGGCCACCGTAATACTTACCCATCATGGATATGTATATGAAAATAACATGTGAAACTATTTATACAATGCATTACAATTTATAAACAAAATTTAATATACATAGTAATGCTATATTAAAGAACTTTTGATGTACCAATTTCGACAAATTATATAAAACGCCAAACTACTCAAGTAGAACCGAACTGTGCAAAAGAAACATCCTTATAACTCCAAAAATAATAATTCTATTAACTAACAATTGACTGCGTCGGATTAAACGTCTCATTTCCAACTAAAATATACTTCTGAATTGAAATTTGAATGAAATACAGGGTCTTGAAAAATCGAAGAATGTGGAAAACAAGATTACAAATATCTCGGCAACTAATAATCCGATCGACTTCGTTCTATATGAAAAATATGTGTTATTTTATTGTCTTTTATGTCCATTCCTTAGAACAAAAAAATTCGAAAATTTTTATATACCTTTCATCAGAGAGAATTTTTCGAGAGTCCGAAAAAAATCGTTCCGGATAATCGAGGTTGCTGATATTAAATAGGGTTTGTCCCATTCTTACATACTAACTACATACAAAATTTCAAGTCTCTATCTCAATTTGTTCGGGAGACAGAAAGACAGACAGACAGACAGACGGACGGCAAAATTTTTTTTCTAAAAATATGTTTTTCGGAATCTCTACTATCTAAAACGTGTAAATCCGTCAAAATTTTTTTTTCGATTTTCAAAACGATTGCAAGACTTACCCTATACTACGTATGATGGGTAAGTAATAAAACCTGTGTAACGTATTTGTAAAATACATTGAATTCCAAAAGGAAATTTAAACGTATATTTAAATATTTTTAATACTACCTCTGACAATAAAGTTCGGTGAATGAATTCAGAACTACAGATCTGGCAACACTCGGGAAACAAAATGCTGCACCTACAAGTGTAGACTATCTTCCCGCACCGTTGTTCAGTTGAGCGTTGTTTATGTTTTGTGTTAGACGTGCTTTACTAAGTGCTTGTTCAGTGTGTTGGTTCTTAACTGAGAACAGAAAAATGAACGAATAAAAGATCAGTGTAAAGTTTGGTTTTAAGCTTTGCAAGACACCAAAAAAAAACATGAAGGATGGTGCAAATCGAACACCTACCATACTCGTCAGATCTCAATCCTCAAGAATTCTTCCTATTTTCACTACTCAAACTCTCTTTGAAAGAGATTTAACCATATTGCTGACATCCAACGAAACTTGACGAAGCTTTTGAACTCCATCCCCAAAGAAGACTTCTGGAGAATTTCCCAAAACATGTATAACAGATCTCAGCGGTGCATATTTATGGGAGATGACTATTTCGAAGGATGGTATGGTAACTTTCGTTAATATTTCATCTACATTAATGCTACTAGATTAATTACCGAACATTATATACAGAGGTAGTATATAGTAATGTTATGTCAAGGAATTGCGGGTACTATTTGATTATCTCGTCGACCCATTTCGACAAATTGCATAAATCGCCAAACTACTTGTGAATTATACAAATTGGCATAGCAACAAAATAATAAAAAATAAGTAAAAGATTAATAAAACTGCAAATTAAACGTAAAATTAAAAATTAGTTATGATATAAATTCATGTAACGTATTTAATGGCAAGAATGTGACATTTACGATAAGTCAGAATTGGCATTTAATCTTATAGTTTGGCGAAGGTTTTTTGGTCAACGTAATAATTAAGTAGTAAAAAAAATCTTTATAACACCAAAAATGATAAACTTATTAACTCACAGCTGACTGACTCGGATGAATTGTTTCATTTCCAATTAAAATATACATTTGATGTGAATTTTGAATGAAATACAAGGTCATGAAAAATCGAAGAGTGTGGAAAATAGGATTATGAATATACCAGCAACTATTATCCGATCAAATTCGTTCGTTATGCAAGATTTATGCCTTTTTTTCACTCTCTTCTAAAAAAATAAAATAAAAAAATAACTAAAATTTGTATAAACTTTTTATCAGAACGTCTAATTTAAGAGTCCGAAATAAGTAGTTCCGGATAAATGAGGTTACTTATATCCAATAGACTTCTTTCCATTATTACTTACAAAGTACAAACCAAATTATTTATTTCGAAAGTCCGAAATAAATAGTTCCGAATAATCGAGGTTACTGATATTAAATAGACTTCTTTGCATTATTACTTACAAAGTACACACCAAATTTTACGCATCTCTGTCAATTTTTTCGGGAGATAGAGCGATTGATGACACACACAGAGTGAGACGAACATTTTTTTACTAAAAATGTGTTTTTCGGAGTCTCTAGTGTCTGAAACGTGTAAATCAGTCACAATTTTGTTTTTGATTTTAAAAACAATTGCAAGACATAACTTTGATACGTATGACGGGTAAGTAATCACCAGTTCCGAGTCGCTCAAGATTCCGGAAAATGTTGCTTTGTCTTTAGAAATCTTAGAAAATAGTTTATTTAAGGAATTAAACAAAGAATGTGCAAAAATAAAATTTTATTAGTTGCAAGTAATTTTTGGAAATATTTTTCTTAATATCTTTTACAATGCATTAATCAATTCTCAGCTGCATAAACAGTAAACTTTTTCAGCTGCTTAACTGAATTTGTATATGAATTTGTATTTAAAGAATGTTGATTTTCAAATTCATGTTGAAGTTATTAATATATTATGTTCATCTGTTAAACATATTTTC
Organism: Maratus speculifer; assembly: GCA_964019185.1. Taxonomy (NCBI): domain Eukaryota; kingdom Metazoa; phylum Arthropoda; class Arachnida; order Araneae; family Salticidae; genus Maratus; species Maratus speculifer. The sequence goes on along the minus strand of OZ025290.1, from coordinate 149,657,600 downwards.
TGAACAAACAACATTGTACACAATATTCTGTAATCAGAATTTAAAAATAATAAAAATTGTACGAAAAATGAGCAGATTTAGTAAATAATTTTTTCTTGCGCATGCGTAAAGTTTATCAAAATTTCATTTGCTTATTGTGTTAGCTAATAATATTCAGGTAAATATTTTGATGTTTAGAAACTATGTTTAACAGACGAACATACAATATTAATAACCTTATCATTAACTTGGAAATTAATATTATTTAACTAAAATTCCATATACAAATTCAGTTATGCAGCTGAAAATGCTTACTTGAGAATTGATTGTATAGAGCAATTTTTGTGAAAGTCGTGAAACACAGATTCTGGAAAATGTTGCTTCGTCTTTAGAAACCACAGAAAATAATTTATTTACGGAACTAAAAGAGGAATGTGCAAAAATAAATTTATTTGCTGCAAGTATTTTTGGAAATATTTTTCTTAGTAGCTTTTACAATGCATTAATCAATTCTCAAGTAATTATTTTCAGCTGCATAACTGACCTTGTATATGAAATTGTCGCTAAATAATGTTAATTTCCAAGAGTTATTATTACTTGGTTATCTTGCGACCAAAAAACTATCTCCAAATTATAAGATAAAATGTCAATAATTGATGATTGTGAATATCACATTCAATGAAATTAAACACGATACACATGTTTAAAACATTATTAAGTGATTTTTAATTTCACTTTTTATTTGTATTTTTATTAATGTTTTACAAATTTATTTGTTTTTTCGTTACTTAATATAAAATTTATCTCAACATGTATAACTTGGCTATTAGTTTGGCGAATTTTATAATTTGGCGAAAATGGTTGATGAGATAACCAAGTAGTACCTAATATTGTATGTTCGTCCGTTAAACATATTTTCTGAACATCAAAATATGTGCCTGAATATTGTTATCATCCAAAAAAGTGATAATCCGAATTAAAAAAACATATTTTTGCACTGTAAAAGCTACTAAGAAAAGTTTTCGAAATTGACGGAAATCTAATAAAAAGTAATTTTTATAAATTTAAATTTCTAAAATAAAAGTTTTCTGGAGTTCCTAAAAGTGAAAGAATATTTTATCGAATCTTCGGAGACTTGGAAGATACTATTGTAAATTTTGTTCTTGATTACAGTAGGGTCAGTTGTGGTAATTATGCCCAGGGGTTAATAATAATCACCCCTATAATAGATAAAATTGTGTATGGTAAAATTTTATTTCAAGCTTAGATGTTAACTATATAATTTTCTTTTCATCTTAGACATTCTTCAGCATTAGTCTGAAGCATTTTTTGAGATCCAAACAGCAATTTGAAACAAAAGTTACCAAAATTTTTACTAAACGGATTTGTCAGTGTCAGTGGCGTGCGAACAAAAAAATGCGCCCGGAGCGATGTTTCAATTTCGCCCCCCCACCCACTTCCATCACAATTTCTCTTTGTTACAGGTGTCATAAAATTGAAAAATGTAAAAAAACAAAAGCATTCTATTAAATACATGTTTGATACTTATTTTGAAGCCCCACAAGTGGCCGAGAGGGGTCTGACACCTCAACTGGTACACTGTAAAAAATGTCAGATGTTTCTGAATATGTAAAAATGCACTGTAATCGGAAACGAAAATATACAGTGACCTCTTCTAACTCACCTAAGGTTTCAAAAAACGTTCCTTTACCTTTAAAAATCCCAGAAAGTTATTTGTTTTCGAAATTTAAAGAATAACTTATAAAAATTAATTTTTATTAGTTGCCCGTCCATTTCGGAAACGTTTCTAAGTAGCTTTTACATTACAATAATCACTTTTCTCAAATCAAAATATCACTTTTTCGAATGCTACCAATTCATACAAAAATATTTTGATATTCAGAGAGCATGTTTAATAGACAAACATACAATATTAACAGTATTAACATTAATATGAAAATTGGCATGCACAAAATCGGTTATGCAGTTGAAAATGTTTACTTGAGAATTGGTAGCATACGAAAAAGTGATATTTTGATTTGAGAAAAGTGATTATTGTACTGTAAAAGATATTTAGAAACGTTTCCGAAATGGACGGGCAGCTAATAAAAATTAATTTTTATAAATTCTTCTTTAAATTTCGAAAACAAATAATTTTATGTGATTTTTAAAGATAAAGGAACGTTTTTCAAAACCTTAGGTGAGTTAGAAGAGGTCACTGTACATTTTCATTCTTGATTACAGTGCATTTTTACATATTCAGAAACATCTGACATTTTTTACAGTGTAGACAGCAGATGCTGGGTTTGAACCCAATAGCTGCCGTCGGCCCAACCGTTCGGACTTTTTCGTGGTTTCTTCGAACATTGGATTTCCTTGGGTAAATACTGCTTAGGTTCCCTTAGAAAGATACCTACGGAGGGCATCTTACCCCTTTCGGGCCTTTATCCTACGTGTAAATAATCGGCTGACATTAACTAAACTAAACTAAAATACTTATTTTGAAACTTAGAAGTTTAATTTGAACAACTAAATAATATAAAAGAACATTTCACTTATATTTCGGCAAAAGGGATCTGGAAAACGAATGTGTAAAAACGTATAACAGTATTGTATAACGCCTTTTAAGTTCCATGTATAGTTTCTTTTCACAAAAAATTTCAATATGTTTGTATATGTGATTTTTTTAGAAAAAAAAGAAGAAACAAACGACGATGATATTATAAATTTGGCGCCCCTCAATTTCCGCGTCCGGGGCGACCGCCCCATTCGCTCTCCACTTCGCATGGCTCTGTTGTCAGTTTGGAGTTCTAATGGTCTTCATTACCCCCAAACAAATGTGTGTAGGCGAGTACAAAGAGAAAATAAAGTGGTCACAATAGTGGTCTTAACTATCTTAAATTTTTGTGATTATGAGATTGTGATAAGGTAATTATAATTATCCTTTAAACTAAAAAAATAAAAAAGGCTATAGCAATTAAAACTTTTAAGGAGTGTTCTAAAGGGTCAAAGTTACTTCCCATATACACTGTTAAAACTAATGGTGACACATTGCACCTTTTAAGGGTGAAAGGCTTGTCTCACTGGTGACACCCCTAAAGGAGCCAAAATTGTATTTTTAATTAGGGTGAAAAGATGGTACCCTTAATCCAGAGTGCCCGATAATAAAAAATTAAAAAATACACAAACCGACTTTTCGCCCTCGCCGGATTTGAACCCACAACGTCTGATTACAAGCTCAGCGTTCTAACCACTCGGCCATCAAGTTCACATTCAAAGTTTCCCTGAAATGTTCAAATGTTTTGTAATTCAAAGGTTGCTTTATATAATAAACTCGTCAAAAGTTAGCCAAGCGAAGTTCTAAGAGAAATTGGGATAGCGCATAGCGGTGATAGTCATCGTAAGAAAGAATTGTTTTGTTGATCCACCAGTGATAGCGAGTTGAAGGACAAGGATACACATCACAGAGCATGCGCAAATGACTAAGGGGTGAAAATCTTCCAATGGTATGCATTGCGCGGCACCCTAATTAGCGTGAAACATCCAATGGCATCCCAAACGCATTTTCATGCCCGTGGGTGTCAAATGGTAACACTTTTTCACCCCTGGGTGCCAAATGCAACCGATATGTCTCCTTTATTTTTAACAGTTTACTAAAAACTAAAGGTTGCAAATGGCACTTTTAGGAGTGAAATGCTTGTCCCGTCAGCGACACCCCTAGAGGAATTGCACCCCTAGAGGTGACCTTAGGCCCCCCCATGGCACCACATGACACCCCAAGGCACCCACATGGCACCCTAGGAGGTGCCATCGGGTGCCCTAGGGCACCTCTAGGGGTGCGATTCTGGCTCCTTTAGGGGTGTCGCTGACGGGACAAGCATTTCACCCATAAAAGTGCTACATACAACCTTTAGTTTTAACAGTGTATTTTTCCTAACACAAACAAGTAAAAAAAAATAACAAATTTTAAATTGTAAAAAGGGGTCTTAATTATCTCTTTTGGCCCTATACTTTTATAGATTCAGAGACAGCTTCTCTTCTTTTTTGTCTTTTGGTTATTGTATATTTTGTTCTTGATTATAGTATATTCTTATAGATACAAAAACATCCGTTATTTTTTACATTGCACGATGTTATAAAGTTTTATGAATTGCGTTTATCAATAAAAGTAATTAAAATGTTCTGTTAAACATTTTAAAAAATAAACAAATTTTCCTCACTCGCTTGCAATTTAGTTGCCCTTGCTCCTAATGTTATATGTAAAGGTACATAGGAATTTAACTCATACATACATTAAATTACATAGGCTACATAGGAATTTAACATAACTATAGTTCTGAAGATTTTTTTTTCAAAACATTGATAGCAAAATTTGATAATGAATATGTCTTTCGCGTTTTTTATTTGCATCATTCTTTGATCTTTCTCATATGATTAAAAGTATGGTCTCTTATAAATATTTTAAGTACTGAAACCATGTATGTTTTACTGCTAATGCACCTAATGATCTCTTTTTAGCACTTTCCAACAAAAATGTAAAGTGCTTAGGCATTCGGTTTTCTGATCGTCTGGACGTCTGTCCGCACTGGAACTCCCGTAAATATTCTTGGATTTTTATGCAATTGGTAAAGCCTATTTAAGATAACAAAAGGATGCCTGGCATTATATATACAGCATGTACGATTAATGGTTCATTTACAAGGACACCCAAAAAATTCAATTACATTATGGTACAGAAGAAAAAATCGTTTGGTGAATATTTTAACAACATATCGCTTTTTAATATGTTATTTAGCTGATAAGTCACTGAATTTCACTACTATTACGTTAAAAAGGAACATAATAGCATTTTTTAAAATTAATTTACAGGGATAAACAAAAGAAATTGGTTAGAATACTGTCTTAGCACAATATTTTTTGCAGAGTACGTTTTAAAATGCGGTATGCGATTTTAAATGAAATTATTTTTTTGCATATTGCACTTTATATAGAAATTCTATATTTCATATACAGAACTGCGCAAAAGTATTCGAATACCATTTTCCTTATTAGCGAAAATTGCTGAAAGGGGATTTTGAATTGAAATAAGTTTTTTTTTAGGTCAAATACATTTTGGAATGATGTTAATAGATATAAATCTCTATATCATACACAGGGTAGCTAAAAAATTCGGATAATTTTGCGATTGTAGATGGAAATAGCTGAATTTCGCTACTAAGAATGTATTTATTAAAAATACAAAACATTGCTGAATGATGCACAAAACAGGAATTTTAATATGAACTTGTACAAATAAAATTGCTATTTCTTAGCTAATTTATGCCTGAAATTAATTTCTTTTGAGTTGTATATGGGCTATAATGTGTATATGTACTGTAAAAAATCATTTACATAGCTATTTTTAAGTAAAATACATGTTGTCAAAGATTTCGAAAAATCTGCTTCATTTTATTTATGGATATATTCCACATGCGTCTTATATGATTCGACATAAAATATCAACGTTTCGCGCCGTCTGCAGGAAAATATGATATTGAAATGACTAAAAGTTTGCTTCCTGATCGTGAGATAATATTTCTAATAAAATGAAATCGAAATGAATCAAAAGTTTAAATATGTTGCCACTTACACGTGAGTGAAAATTAAAAACAGCAAAGAGATACAAATTTAAGGTTTTATGATGTTATGCTATATTTTTGGTATATTATAGGATAAATTACCATTACAAGGTTTATTTTCTCGTGCAATGATTTCGACAGATTCCTTTACTTTACCTCCAACTGGATTATTGCATGGAACTATGCTTTTAGCCTCTTCAAAGTTAATACGGCAACCCCCGTTCGCCAAGTAGAAGCGAGAAAGAGCTGTTTTCTGTTTATACTGTCTAATATCCCTGCGATGCTCCTTAATTCTAACTAAAAGTTTACGTGTTGTCATGCCAATGTAGACTTTTTTTTACATTATTAGCTCACAGGCTATCATAGCTTGAGAGCTTATGTGCCCGTCCGTTCTGCATGTATGTTCGTATGTACGTAACGCGATAACTCATGATAAAAATATCCGATCCACTTGAAATTTTGTATGTAGGTATATCCTGACAAGGCGCTTCCCTGATTAGTTTTTAGAGTTCATTCGATATGTATAAGAGGGGGAACGGGGGGCTCATGCCCCCCGTTAGTTGATATAGATGGGATTTTCATGCAGAATTAAGTTTTCAAAATTTAGATTAGGATCATTCTGATGAGGCGATTCCGTGACTGTTATTAGGTGTTCATTGATTAAGTATAAATAGGGGGAACAGGGGTTCTAATGCCCCTCCCGTTAGTTGATATAAATGGGATTTTCATGCAGAATTAAGTTTTCTAAATTTAGATTAGGATCATTCTGATGAGGCGATTCCGTGACTGTTATTAGGTGTTCATTGAATAAGTATAAATAGGGGGAACAGGGGTTCTAATGCCCCCCCCCCCGTTAGTTGATATAAATGGGATTTTCATGCAGAATTAAGTTTTCGTTCAAAATTTAGATTAGGATCATTCTGATTAGGCGATTCAGTGACTGTTATTAGTTGTTCATTGAATAAGTATAAATAGGGGGAACAGGGGTTCTAATGCCCCCCCCCCCCCCGTTAGTTGATATAAATGGGATTTTCATGCAGAATTAAGTTTTCGTTCAAAATTTAGATTAGGATCATTCTGATGAGGCGATTCCGTGACTGTTATTAGGTGTTCATTGAATAAGTATAAATAGGGGGAACAGGGGTTCTAATGCCCCCCCCCCGTTAGTTGATATAAATGGGATTTTCATGCAGAATTAAGTTTTCGTTCAAAATTTAGATTAGGATCATTCTGATGAGGCGATTCCGTGACTGTTATTAGGTGTTCATTGAATAAGTATAAATAGGGGAACAGGGGTTCAAATGCCCCCCCCCCCCGTTAGCTGATATAAATGGGATTTTCATGCAGAATTAAGTTTTCGTTCAAAATTTAGATTAGGATCATTCTGATGAGGCGATTCCGTGACTGTTATTAGGTGTTCATTGAATAAGTATAAATAGGGGGAACAGGGGCTCTAATGCCCCCCCCCCGTTAGTTGATATAAATGGGATTTTCATGCAGAATTAAGTTTTCGTTCAAAATTTAGATTAGGATTATTCTGATGAGGCGATTCAGTGACTGTTATTAGTTGTTCATTGAATAAGTATAAATAGGGGGAACAGGGGTTCTAATGCCCCCCCCCGTTAGTTGATATAAATGGGATTTTCATGCAGAATTAAGTTTTCGTTCAAAATTTAGATTAGGATCATTCTGATGAGGCGATTCCGTGACTGTTATTAGGTGTTCATTGAATAAGTATAAATAGGGGGAACAGGGGCTCTAATGCCCCCCCCCCCCGTTAGTTGATATAAATGGGATTTTCATGCAGAATTAATTTTCGTTCAAAATTTAGATTACGATCATTCTGATGAGGCGATTCCGTGACTGTTATTAGGTGTTCATTGAATAAGTATAAATAAGGGGAACAGGGGTTCTAATGTCCCCCCCCTTAATTTATATAAATGGGTTTTTCAAGCAGAATTTTCAGATTTCGTTCAAATCTCTGAATAGTTTTGGAAGTTTAATGGTTAAGTATAAAAGAGGGGGATAACTCTTTTTAAATTATATAAATGCTAAATGGGTTTTTATTAAGAATTATCTAATTTGCTCTGAATTTTGGATATAGATTTTTTATATGATAAAGCATGTCTTTGATAGTATAGGAGGTTCAATGATTAAGTATAAAAAAAGAGAAAAGGGGAGAGCTGTTTCCCCTTCTTAATTTTTTTTTTTTCGAACGGAATTAACCCTTGAAAATATAAAGCTTTAATGTGCAATTAGTATTTGTAGCCTGTGAGCTCAATGCCTTCAGTTTAACTGGGCAGTATTCTTTATTTGATAATGTGATGGGTATTTCATATATTTACCAGATTTTTTATCTATTTGAATTTTCATTATTTCACATCATTAAATAATGTTAAAAAAGTGTACATCGGCATGACATCACGTAAACTTTTAGTTAGAATTAAGGAGCATCGCAGGAATATTAGACAGTATAAACAGAATACAGCTCTTTCTCGCTTCTACTTGGTGAACAAGAGTTGCCGTATTAACTTTGAAGAGGCTAAAATCATAGTTCCATGCAATGACCCAATCGAAAGTAAAATAAGAGAATCTGTCGAAATCATTGCACGATAAAATAAACCTTTTAATGATAATTTATCCCATAATATACTAAAAATATTTCATAGCATCATAAAATCTTAAATTTGTAACTCTTTGCTATTTTTAATTTTCACTTAGTAAGTAAGTGGCAACATATTTAAACTTTTGATTCATTTCGATTTTATTTTATTAGATATCTTACCTCTCGATCAGGAAGCAAAGTTTTAGTCATTTCAATATCATATTTTCCTGAAGACGGCGCGAAACGTGTGCAGTTTTGTTACATTATTCTGATTGTGTTGGAAAGTTCTTCATAATCTATGCTTGACACATATTTTTTTTTTAATTTCTTGTTTAATCCATAATATGCTTTTTATTTCGTGTGTTCTATTTACTGAGATGTTATTTGAAGACAGGTGAAATATATAATCTTAATTATCACAATAAATATAATCTTTTTTTAATTTTATTTAAATAAGACATATTGTATTAAATATTATAAATAATAATTTTTCATATCCTACAAACAATATAATTAAAACATACAATATCTACAGAAAATATTTTTCCTCTTTAATATATTTGACTCATTCAAATGTTCAAAATTTTATTCAAATTGTCTATATCTCGTTTAATTTCAGACACATAGTTCTGACAAATTTCAAAGCTATTGTGATTTGTGATTCTGCCTTTTATCTCCATATCTTCAAAATTGTACATTTATTGACAGATATTTGAAATAGTTGAGTTATAATTAAACTTTATTCAAAGGATGATGACTGGAAAAAATTATATGAATGAATAGAGTCTTGTTGTGATATTTCGCTGGGTTTGAAAATGTTGCAGACGACTGAAGTTTTACGATCTAAAGTATCATTAAGTTCTTAATTTGAAAAAAGAACAAACGTTGAATTTAGCAGTTAAATATTCCCACATTTTGTTTAAGGGCCCATGAAACATAAAACGACTCGAAATTTTGAACTCTCGGCCTCAAACATACAACAAAAATATTATGGTGTAAATGATTATGTACCTATAAGATTATGATGCTTGCAGGTTTTAAAATAATGCATTTTAAGCAATGTCGTTATGTGTATATATATGTATTTGCCTTTATTTCGAAATGTGTTATTTTTATGCTTTGGAATGCTTTTATAAAGTTCTAATTTAGTTAAATAGTTTAAACTTTACAAAACTGTGTAATTAACTTGTTTCTTTAAACATACCAAGATTTTTAAATCTCAATGAAAAATTCTTTAATTTAATAAAATATATCTGCTAAAAATTTTTGGATTTTCAAAGTTTTTTAGTAAAATATTTTAAAATTTTATTCGTCTTAAGCAAAATTGACAAATTGCTATTTGTTATTCTCAAAAAATATGCTTTATAATGCCAGAAGAAAGTTTAAGCTAATATATTCAACAGTTTATTCTAGAAAAGAGTACCAAATAGACATGTTGTTCAAAAAATATGTAAAAAGTTAATTATTTCTTGAAATCTAATTTATGCGTTAAATAAATTAATTTTTTTTGGAGTTGTAATGGGCTATAATGTGTTTATTTTCTGTAAAAGAATCATTTACATTATTATTTTTAAGTAAAATGATAGATAAGATGTTAAAGATTTCGTAAAATCTGTTTCCTTTGATCTATCGATATATTCCACATCCGTCTTATATGATTCAATTAGAAATATCGCGCTGAATATTAAATGCACAGAGTGTAAATATGCAATAGACACCATTACACACTATATAGGGTTTTCCAAAATTCTGTAGATAAATTTCGAGAGGTGATACAAGGCGGAAAGTGGATGAAAACTTATCATAGAATATGGGATCACAAACAATATGTTTTATCAAAAGTACAGCGTGTTTCATCGTAACTAAATTTTAGCTTATGATAGCTTTATAGCTTAGCTTATTTAGAAAATTCAAGTACAATATAACAATACATTTAACAGACATTTTCAGCTTTGTTATAAGCGTGATAATACCAAACAAATGTGGTTCATTTTGCATTAGGGGTTGTGCAAATATAACGATATCAATTTTTTCATATTTTCGGACTCCTTCCCCACCCCTCTTCTGATATTACACTGTATCATCCCTCGAATCTCCCCCCCCCCCTCTCCTGTTTATGATATCGTTATCAAAGTGCAACATTTCTTTTAAATTTTATAATTTATTTCTTTTATTTGGATTGACATACAAAATTGGTTACATTTATTTTACGCATACTTTATTCTTTCAAATGAAGAGAAGTCAATAAAATATTACTGTAAAAATTAATGCACACACTACACAAATTATTCCATAGGCACTGATTATATTAAAAAACACTTTATTAAAAAAATAACACTCACTCGCAGCTCACTGCTGCATTATCGTCTGCACATTTTTCAAACACAACTTTGGAATAATAATATAAAAAACACTTCACTTCTTTTCACTTTCTGGACACTGAGATTTTAATTATAGGTAGCACGGTATCGTCTGCCTACATGGAACATACCGGCCCCCATTGACATGTTTCACATTCAATAATAACTCTTTTTTTACCAAGTACACTAATTACACAAATAAATACAAAAGGTCACTATATATGTTTATTCAAATATAAAAATTGAAAGAAAAAACAATATAACACTCACACATATATATATATATATATATATTTATCTTTTATCTTTTTTTTAAAGTACTATGGTGTTTAGGCATAGGAAAATACATAATTTACTAATCGATCTTTTAAAAATTCCTTTCTGAGTTTTTACCTGAACTACGCGAAACTTCTCATCATTACCGTAATATACTTCAATAATTCTGCCTAATAGCCACTTATTGTTTGGTGTATTTTCCTCTACTAACAACACTAGATCTCCTATTTTTACATTATACTTTTCAAATCTCCACTTACCAAATCTTACAATTAATTTCAATTATTGTTTAAATTAAATAGAACTTTAACTTTAAATTAAATTTTTTAACAATTGATAAATAAACTTTTTAGCCTTTGCTTTAAATATCATTTAAACTTTAGTGCTAAACAGAAATATTAGAAAGGAGATAAAAGTGATAAGAACTGCTAGTATCCTACTGATGTTAAATCCTATCAAAACCCCCCTCTTAACACTTTTATCTAAAAAGGAGAGGCGACTACAAGAATATTAAAATACACCACTATAGTTTTAATCCTCTTAAGGATAGCCTAACACACTAGTGCATCCGGACGATGTCCATATTTAGAACAAAGAAGGATAACATCTTAAAAAGGACCATTATCTCAAGAGCACTTAATCACCTGTACACTAACTCCAAATATATTAATAAATCTTTAAAGAAGACACAATAACCGAGAATAAACAATAAAAATTAGCCAAAGTTCCAGCACAGCCCAACACCCAAAATATTCAAATATATTTATACACAAGATAAAAACTTTTATATAATATTTACACACATCAAAAAACAACTTTTACCAGGTAGGTAGTCACTTAAAATTACTCTCATACCAACAAGATCCACTCGATCTGGCTCCTAGGTTTTAAAACATATTCAAAAATATTGATATATACTGCTTTTATATACTTTACACACATTTGAAAAAACCCTACACATATTTCAACAAGAACACAGCATGTCAATGTCTTACACTTATTAAACTTTTTCAATATTGTAATATTCATTAAACAATCTTCAAATTCCATAACAGGAAGAAATTTCAATTATCATATACATTAATAATATATCTTACACAATTAACTGTTTTAAACAATATAAAAATATTATTTTCACATATTGAATAAATATATCAAACATCTTTAATATTCAATTATAAAATTAAGAATAGTGGAACCCCATGATTAAATTCAAAGGTAACCAAATCTCATTTTTACAACATACAAACTTCCCGGTCTTGCATCAACACATGACTCCATTCTCAAAAATAATCCTATCCTTCACAGCAGCCAATTTCCAATAAAAACAAAGTTTCAGCTACAACATCTCCTAAGAATCCGGAGGACACAAATAATTAAATTGGTACATAAAATTCATACAACTTTCAGCGCCGTGTACACCCGGCTACCCTTTCACTCTCTCCCAATTTGCCTGGGGCCCTAGGTCTTCATACCTCACTCTCTCGAAAAACACAAAATCACATAGGCAAGAAGACAATCACAAATAAACCTCAAATAATAAACTATTGTTTCCATACTTAACAGATTAGGACAGATCAACCAATGTTGACACCAAGACCATAGAAACTCCTTATTGCCGAGAAACAGTCCACCAGTACAAAAACACTTTCACAAAAATTAGACTCTCCTCACAAGCCCTAAAACTTACACAGCTGACTGAATATACTATCACATGATTGTTTCTGTCACTCAGCGAGGAGCAAAGTTAACTTCTGAAAATCAATCCCCCTCCACTAAACACAGAAACATTTAGCAAATTTAACTTCAGTTTCAAAACAAAAATTTTCATTCCGAAAAATCTCCATTAAATATCCAAAAATTCAGCCCAAGAATTGAAAACAAGCAATTCCATGAGAGTCCATCACATACTAAACATCTCCAACTAAACCAAATTTAGCCCATAGGGTTCATTCGCTCTTACACTACAACATGGTTCCTCCAAACTATTGCTCTTATATTCACTGGAGATTGAATTTTATCTGACCAAGTCTAACACATTTAGAAAACTTGACAAGCCAGCTGAAAGATGTTCCTTTCACATTCAGGAGACAATTCTAACAACTTCAAAAAAATGCAATCCTACAGTTGAATCTAACACAAAATATTTAAATCTGTTCTATTACATTAATATAACAAAAACTTTATTAATTTATTTCCATATCTATTTCAACATTTCACAATTGCTTAAACTCAATACCAAAAAAAAAATATCCGCAAAAAGATCCATCAACTCAATCAAAAAATGGATCAGATCTTCAAAGACTCTTTCATCAAAAGAGTTGAATTTTTAGCCTTACACATGATCAACTTTCAACTTCCAATTAACAAAAGTCAACTTTAAAAATTATTTCTGAAATTAGCACTGAGCAGAAATGACACTAAACAACTGCAAAAAATCCTTTAACCAAAACTCCATATCAGAAGTTTCCAAATTCTGATTACACCAAACTTGCTTAAACCATACTCCACTATGACAACTACCATGCCTTTCACATTTCCCAAAATAGAAAGTATCTATTGCTAATTTTGTGATTTATATTAAAAAAATATTGCAGAATTACAGAAAAACTACATACTAAATACACTATACTTAAAACAGAAATAAACAAACATTAATTATTCATTTTATCTGTAAAAATAAAACATATTAATACATATTTCATTGAACATTTGCATAAACATTTAACAGGACAAAAATAAATGTACCAGACCAAACTCGAAAATCCTAACACTTAGAATGGTGGATCTCTTCCATGGCTCTAAAACTCTAAATCAACTCTAAAACTCTAACTCAACTCTAAAACTCTAAATCAACTCTAAAACTCTAAATCAACTCTAAAACTCTAACTCAACACTAAAACTCTAAATCAACTCTAAAACTCTAACTCAACTCTAAAACTCTAAATCAACTCTAACACTCTAAATCAACTCTAAAACTCTAACTCAACTCTAGAATTTTAAATCAACTCTAAAACTCTAAATCAACTCTAAAACTCCAACTCAACTCTAAAACTCTAAATCAACTCTAACACTCTAAATCAACTCTAAAACTCTAACTCAACTCTAAAACTCTAAATCAACTCTAAAACTCTAACTCAACTCTAAAACTCTAAATCAACTCTAACACTCTAACTCAACTCTAAAACTCTAACTCAACTCTAAAACTAAATCAACTCTAAACTCTAAATCAACTCTAACACTCTAAATCAACTCTAACACTCTAAATCAACTCTAACACTCTAAATCAACTCTAAACAACTCTAAAACTCTAAATCAACTCTAAAACAACTCTAAAACTCTAAACAACTCTTACACTCTATATCAACTCTAAAATTTTAAATAAACTCTAAAACTCAAAAAAAAAAAAAAAAAAAAAAAAAAAAAAAAAAAGAATCTGTAAAACATATTGCAAAAATTAATATTTTTATGACAACTCAGAAAAAAAAATATTTATCTCCGATTATAGATTATATGCACTAAATCAATGACTGGTGTAAAGTAAATAATAAAATTCATCCAGTAAATAAAAATTCAAATTTATTTAGAATATTCTGTACTTAATATGCCAAAATTTTCGTGAGATCATGTTACCCTAAATCTAACAGTAATAATAAAGAAACCTCCCATACTGAAAAAAATATACTTGATTTTTTAAAACATAATATGCTAAACTTTAAGATTATATATATAAAAAATACCAAACTTTTAAACTAAAAAGAATAGGACATAAATTCCAGGAAATCAGCAAGATCAAGTAAACCTCTGAAGTCATGTCACAAAATAAAATTTAAAATATTGAATTACTCAAAAATATCTATAAACTTTCATTAATAATTCATAAATCTCCGCCCGTAGACAGCACCAAAAACTGATTTCCGACCATTTAAGCACCTTATAAGTTTTTTAAAAACTTTAAATTTATTAAAAATTTTAAATATATAAAAGTGTCTATTAAAACATTACACACTTTATTCAAAGTTCAAATATACTCTCAAAATCTTATATTTTTCAAAAATCCTCAAATGCAGGCATGTTAATTCCAAAAAAATATATATATAGATAGATGTAACAATTTTTAACTTCATTATACTTAAACTTCAAAATTAAATTTAAGAGTTTAAATTTAAAAATATAGCAAAACTATTAAGGTTTTAACACTTCATTTTTAATAAATATCTCTATATAATATATTTCACATAAACTACTTAAAAATTTATCCATTTAATTATTTTCTATTAAACTAAAGAAAATCATTTCATTTTCAATAAAAAGAATTTTAAAAATTTCACTTTTACTGCAGAAGTCCTCCATCACACAAAGTACCTGAACCGGTAGTTCTGTCGAAAAAATATGCAAAAACATCATGGCCAAGTAGATTCTCAGTTTATCAGAGCTCTTGAAGGTATGCAGGATACAGTCTGTCACAACTAAGTCCATGATTCCTTGGAACAAAAGTTCATTTATAAAGTCATTTCAAACACTGTAGATCACAGATCATGAACTCAAAACTCATCAGGAAAAAACTCATCATGATGAAGTCCTCTCAGGCACCATAAGGCATCACAGCAAAAAGTACAACTGGGCAAAGTCGTCACAGGCTATGTAGAGCACAGTTCAAGAAACACAAAGCTGAAAGGTTCTTGTGAGCATTCAGGGCAATCAAACTTTCATACTACTCACACACTTCACTTGCTGCACCATGACATTCACGACAAAAATGCATAAACTCCAATGTTTGGGACGCAGACCATACTCAGGTCTTATCGTCGTTCTTCACACTAATAGAAAAAACCAGCACTGTCTCTCTGGAGACGATAAACTTAAAAAAAATCAGCACAGTTCCTCTTATCACATCCCAGGAAAACAGACTGAAAACTTTATTCTCTCAATATGCAAAAAGTTCACTCAATATACAAAAGGCCAATTTATTTGTGCATATCTTAATCACACAATAATTTAAACAGTTCTTCTTCAGATTTAACCAACATATGACTTCTTTAATTTTAATTGGCAAAATCATTTCAAAGAAAATTTTCATGAAATATGAACAGCAGCATCTAAACTTCTGACTGCTTCCAAAAAGCATAGTTCCGATTTTTTTTTTTTTTTTTCCAGCGATCGGTATCAAAACAAAATTTCTCAAAATATTCATTAACTCTTAAAACAATATCTTCTTAAACACAACACTTCCATTATTTGAGCACAACACTTTACTAATTTAAGCAGAATATTATTCGAAGACTCTCATGTTCAACGTGGACAGATCTTTAATAGAACTCTTAACATAACATCAGCACATAGTTAATTCGAAGATTATTCACTCAAATAAATAATTATTTTCACCTCCTCCGAGACGGACCATGTAAAATTTAATGCACACACTACACAAATTATTCCATAGGCACTGATTATATTAAAAAACATTTTATTAAAAGAATAACACTCACTCGCAGCTCACTGCTGCATTATCGTCTGCACATTTTTCAAACACAACTTTGGAATAATAATATAAAAAACACTTCACTTCTTTTCACTTTCTGGACACTGAGATTTTAATTATAGGTAGCACGGTATCGTCTGCCTACATGGAACAATTACTTTATATGGAATAAAACATAAAAGTGGCAGTTATTGTTTTAAAATATTTTGTGAGGGAGTGACCTTTTGTCATAAAGGCACTCTAGTGTTTCTGAGATTGTGACGTCAATAATTTAACATTTTGTAGGCGTAAAAGCGACATCTATCCTCTCTTTTACTTTAACTTTCTAGAGTGTGTGTGCTCTTTCGAATTCCGCAGTTAGCTCGCGGTTATTAGTAATATGTTTATGTGAAGTATCTCAGTTTGCAGCATATAAAAGCTTGGGGGTGAGTTTGGGTGTGTGTGTGTCTCTGGCATTAGCCAGCAGCCAGCGAGTGCGGACCTCTGCCATTAGACAACGAAGTGGATGATTGTTTAGCGAAGTGCTGACGAATAGAAAGTGGCAACGGCCTCCAGTACAGTGGAAAGGAGTTTGGATAGTAGATTTAAGAGTCGGCCGTGGTAAGAAAGTTTAATAGTAGTTCCATTTTTAATTATTGGTGAAATAAAGAATTATCCACAGCCACGGGCTGTCTAACTAAACTTTGTTCAGCAGCTCAGCCAGGAGACAGTGTTAAGTGTTAGGCGGTGCCACGACTGAGCTAGGTTGGGGCCTGTGAGTATGATTTTAGCTGTTCTTAGTGTTCTCAGTGTGTAAAATTTTAGACTTGCTGTTAGTAGTTTTAGACTTGCTGTTTAGACTGCTGTAATTTTTAGTTAAATTAGATGATTATATTTTGTTCAATAATATACCTGAAAAAAGCAGATACGTAGTGCTTAAATGCTCGTTAAAGGGCGAAGCACTTTTGTGGTTGGAAAATATAGGAAAGTTTTTTATTAATGAAGAAGCGAAAAGATTTGAACAAACTGTGATCGAGTTAAAGAAGGCATTTCCTCCCGTTAAAGATAAAAGTATTTTGAGAAAAGAGTTCTATTGTAATAAGCAGAATATTTATGAGTCGGCGTCAAAATTCTATCTTCGTAAGCTTGAACTAAAAAATAAATTAGATTTAGATATCACATTTGAGGAATTGTTGGACATTGTTTTTCCTCTTTTTAATCCAAATATACAGGACTTTATTGAAGTTAGAGCACCGAAGAATTTTGCAGAAATGCATCAGATATTATCGAAGTATGAGACTCGGCATAGCTCGGATCAACGGGATTTGCGTAGCCCTCGGCAGAGACCTGTCACGGATAGTAATTTGAGAAATGAGGGGGAACGTAATTTTGTGAGAGGGGGACAGCGATTTCCGGATAATAATGTGCGTAATAGAAATGATGGATTTGGTCGTAATATGTCGAATACGAGTAATGGTAATAGGAATTGTGATGGTGCTAATGATTTTAGAAGTGGTGAGAGAAATATGTATGGAAATAGACAGAATAGTGGTTATAATCGTAGTGGGGGAGTACGGGACAGGAATGTTTCTTCGCAAGTAAGGAGATTAACTTCGGATGAGGATGTTGAAAATAGGTCAATGCAAAGCAAATGTGTTCAGAGGTCGGAAATGTCTTCGGTGAGTTTGAATAAAATTACTATTAATCCGGTTGAGTTACCTGAAGTGTTAATTGTGTTAGATGGTATTGTCGTTAAAAGTGTCTTCGATACAGGGGCAGATAAGTCGTTCATTTCTTTTGATTGTTATCGGAAATATTTTTCGTATAAGAAGTTGAAAAGGTCAAGTCTTGTGGTTCAGTCAGCACAGGGAGTAGCTTGCGATAATAAAGGTTCAGTAGAATTGGAAGTTGAAATTCGTTCGGTTAAGACATGTTGGGAGTTTTGTGTGTTAGATGGGTTAACAGTGCATTGTATAGTTGGTGTGGATTATATGAAGGATAGAGGAATTAGTTTGGATTTCTTTAAAAAGTCGTTAATCGTGAATAATGATGAGAATGTGAGTAAGAAAGAGCCTGTTTCAGTGTCAGTTAATTTGGAGGAATCTAGTTTAAGTGAGGTTAAGAAGGTGGAGTTTAATAAGTCTTTAGTCGATTTTGGTAAAGTTTTTTCAGATAAACCGAGTTTAACGAATGAAGTTCATATTGGTTTTGACGCACTAGTTGCTAGTAAACCATTTCGTTATGATTTTATATCTAATATTTTTAAATCTTTTTGTGAAAAGTTGGAGACTGAGGTCGGTATGGAACTTACTCAGTCTAATATGGCTGAACGTGTAAATCGTACATTAATTCAGATGATTTCTTCATATGTTGGTTCTCATCATGCAAATTGGAACCGGTTTCTTCAGCATTTTGCGTACGCACTTCGTACAGCAGTTCACGAGTCAACGGGGAAAACGCCTGCTGAATTGTTTTTGGGTAGAAAAGTCATTACTCCATTCCAAAGGTTAGTTATGGTGTCGGATGCGGAAAGTCAGTACATGTGTCAGGATATTGAGAGGTTGGTTAAGGAAGCTCAGGTTCAAATGGGAAAAGCGCAAGAAAAGCAAGCTCAGTATTATAATATGCGTAGGAGAGAGTTAGAAGTGAAAGTTGGAGATTTTGTGTTAGTAGAAAAGCATTGGTTAAGTTCAAGTCGTCAGAAGAGAGTAGCTAAGTTTGGTCCGAAGTTTGTAGGTCCGTTTAAGGTTTTGGAAGTTCGAAATAATAATTTGGTTGTTGATGTCAATGGTGAAAGAATGACTGTTAATTTGGATCAGGTTAGAGTTTATAAGTTTAGAGAAAATGGTAGTGAAGGTTCTCATGTGTCGAGTGGTGTTTCGCGAAATTCCCGATCCAATGAGTGTCCCGAGTCCAGCACTTCTTCATCTAATTCTTTTCATCAATATTCAAGAAGAAAATTTGGTCAAACGGCTCCAAAAACTGTTCTTGAAAGTCGAAAGCCTAGCAATCCGAGAGCAAAGTATGATAATAAAAATAAGAGAATTGTGTCAAATACATCGGACTCTGTGTGCCATAAAAGACAAAAAATTATAAACTGTCCAGTTCCTCCATCTATTAGACAGCAACCTCACAAACATACATTATCTAATAGTTCACCATCTTCAGTGATTAATCCCCTGAAAAGATTTCGTATGGACACTCGACAAACTGTTAAAAGGACTTTAAAGTCGGAATTTTTGCCCAATAAGAAACAGCGTAGGTCTGGAAAGAAACGTGGTCTAGGATCTTCAGTAACTTCGGGTGCATCTAGAAAGAGGAGACAACGCTCAGATTACCGGCATCAACAGTGTGAATCTCGCCATGGAGTGACCCCAGCAAACCGGCCAGAGCAGAGTCGTCGAGCGGAACCTACAAGTATCCCGCGGCATCCATTGAGAACCAGGCTGCAGGCACGACAGTCAACTGTGGCGTCACCGTACAGTTCTGATGACGAAAGATCCTTCGTACAAGGTTTCTGGGACAAGAGGAGAAAACCATCCTGTAGTATGAAGCCTGCCAGCAGCGAATCATCTCTATGATTGGGTGATGATGTTCTTTATTAAATTTCTATTAGAGTGCATATATGTGGTAGCAATATGAAGGAATAGAAAGCAGAAAGACTGTTTGGTACTTTTGGCCATTTTTGGAATTTTTTGACGGACTCACGATTAGTGCTTAATTGTGTTCAAAATTTGTTTGCAAAATTGTTAGTTTTATGTATGTTTGAGATTTTGGTCTTAACTGCTTTTAAAAATTCTGGATCTATTGTTAAATTGTTGTGTTATTTGTTGAAAATGTTACTATATTGTTATATTGTTCATGTGTTATAAAATGTATGTTAATGTATGTTTAAATTTTCAGAAAGTACAGATAGTAATTTGGGTTATTTTGTACACGCGCCGCGGTTCAGACGCGCACGTGTTTTGCGGTCAAGAAGTCCTTGACACGCGTTTCTATCTCTTATACGAACATTTAATGAATTAACTTTCTTCTTATCGTTCGTGTTTTATGAGTTGCGTTTTGTACTTTAGTTGGGAATGGTTTTCGCAAGTTGCGAAGTTTTAAGCTGCGTTTGAATTTGAAATTGTATTGTATTAAAAATTGAATGTTAATGTGATTTTCTTGCAGGGAAGTATACCTGTGTTATGTATTGATTCTGCTTTTTTTCTTTTAGTTAATACAGATGAAGAGCATGATGACGTCATTTTGTAAATTTTTGATATTTGATTGTTGCATAAGCACAGCGATATGCCGCTGTACGTATGTGCCCCAATTATTGTTAAAGTGGAGTTAAGTTCTGAAGAATTTTGGGAGTTAGTTCATTGGCTAATGGGTTTGTAGGTATTACGTAGTAGCAGAGTTATTTTAGTATGAAGTAATTGTAATTCTAGATGAAGTCGGAATTTGGATGAGGAAAATTTTTGCGCATTGGGTTTTTTGGACTTGGTGCGAATTCTAGTATATTAAAAGTTGTGGAGAAATTTTTGGTAAAGTTATAGTTGTATTGCAATATTGAGGAAAATTTCGGAAGTTTAGTATTTTGAGAAATTTTAGCACTCCCAGTGGAGTGGGCTGTTTTGAAAGAAGTAATTAGTTTTGAAAATTTTACGAGCTTTTGGAAGTTTTACGGAGGCTATTTGTAAGATAGAAGAATGATTGGATTGAATATGTGAATATTTGAGGCAAACTGAGTTTTTTTTTGGTTGTGATGGGTTAAAGTTGATATTTTAAAAGTTATGTTTCGGCGCTAAATTTCACCCATCACTGTGTTTTATTACGGCTCGAAATTTATAACAAGAAAAAGTTCTGGGCATGCATTTGGCCCAGCCCTTTTTCTCTGCGGAATCCGAGGGGGGGTTGTGAGGGAGTGACCTTTTGTCATAAAGGCACTCTAGTGTTTCTGAGATCGTGACGTCAATAATTTAACATTTTGTAGGCGTAAAAGCGACATCTATCCTCTCTTTTACTTTAACTTTCTAGAGTGTGTGTGCTCTTTCGAATTCCGCAGTTAGCTCGCGGTTATTAGTAATATGTTAATGTGAAGTATCTCAGTTTGCAGCATATAAAAGCTTGGGGGTGAGTTTGGGTGTGTGTGTGTCTCTGGCATTAGCCAGCAGCCAGCGAGTGTGGACCTCTGCCATTAGACAACGAAGTGGATGATTGTTTAGCGAAGTGCTGACGAATAGAAAGTGGCAACGGCCTCCAGTACAGTGGAAAGGAGTTTGGATAGTGGTTTTAAGAGTCGGCCGTGGTAAGAAAGTTTAATAGTAGTTCCATTTTTAATTATTGGTGAAATAAAGAATTATCCACAGCCACGGGCTGTCTAACTAAACTTTGTTCAGCAGCTCAGCCAGGAGACAGTGTTAAGTGTTAGGCGGTGCCACGACTGAGCTAGGTTGGGGCCTGTGAGTATGATTTTAGCTGTTCTTAGTGTTCTCAGTGTGTAAAATTTTAGACTTGCTCCACTTCCCTTCGGCCATTATCACTTGAATAAACTTTGTTGTTTTAACCTAAACTACTGAGTATGTCTGCATATAACGTTACAAACGACACCCAGCGTGCGTGCGCCGTTACAAATAGCGCCCACTGTGGGTTTGCCGTTACAATTTTAGAATAGCTTTTGAAACATAATGCATTGCATATGCCCCGAACGGAAGAAGGGTGTGATAAGATAGAAATTCTTACCAACAATGTTTGCGAACAACGTTGTTTATCTTTCTCTTTTATCTATTAGTAAACACAAGCTTCATTTCAAATATACTTCACTTCTGGTTTCTTTAACCGGGATTATATATGCATACACATATAAAGAAGAAAAGGAATGTCAAACGTTAGGATCTTCCACATTTTAGAATCAAATATTATACAATAATTTAGTGATTTCAACATGAATTTTATATTTTCATAAAAATAAATAACCTATTGAAAAAGATAATGTACTATTTTGCACGAAAGACCATGTTAAAATTAAATAGAGAAAATTTTGAATAGAACAAAAATGATATAGATAACAACCCCTCCCCCATTTCTTAGACATATCTTACAATATCATGTACCAGACTCCTCCCCCTCTCTCCTAAAATGAAAACGTTTTATATGCACAGTCCTTTATGTGCTCCAGCTGAATGCATTTGAAGCCTCAGATTTTGGTCTGTGATTATCAGCTCACATGGCATTACCGATTGCTTGAGCAACATGTGTTTCCCGACATTTCCATGATGTTATCCCTTTACACATAAAAGAAGGTGCAGATCATTGCATTTTTATTGCAATGTTTCTATTATTCTCGAAATTATTACCGTCAAACCGTGTTCAGTTAGTATGAAATATCGTGCATTTTTCACTTAAAAAGCAATTTGCAACCACATATTCTATAGCAATTTTTAATTATCTCGGTGCTTACTATCATCCTCTGAATTTTGAAACACCTTGTATGTTATATCGTTTATTATGAAAATATTTACACATGTCTGCATGTTCTGACTCATTCACAAGTCCAATATTTTATTCGTATTGTCAATTCCTTTCATATATGTTATAGAGGATTTCGATATTTTTTAATCGATTATGGTTTATATTTATTCATTTTATTTTAACACCTTCTAAATTATGTATTTATTGAATAACATTTAAAAGAGAATAACAGATATCGTAAAACTTTTATACCCTGAGGTGGTAGCACAGACAATCACCTGATCATCACAGACAATCACCTGGCTGAAATTCGAGAATTAAAACTCGATTCGCATCTAACAATTCACATCTTGCTAGAATATACCGGAAAATCCGATTTTAGTGATAGACTTGAATGTTATCACTGTGTTTTTGTGTACCCAAAAGTATGAAAAAATGGAGGATTGGAGGAAGAAAAAAATAGTGGCAAATCAAATCTGCGAGTAAACCACTAAAATCGGATTTTTAGATGGTTTCTACGAAGCTATGACTTGGCAGACCAATTGCATTTTAATCCTGTTTTAACTAATATTGGAATTTCAGCCGTGAACTAGATGAGATGATTGCCTGTGCTGCCGCTTCCTGGTTTTTTATTCCCAGTATCATGATTGAACCAAATTACACGTAATGAATGCAGATATGTGTTCAGTTTTCATTGCGTTTGAATATGTTGTATGCATCGTAAGATGACTCTTCAGTCTTTAGACATGATGGATCATCAACTTCTTAAATCATCATTAATGAAAAGGAGAAACATTGAATATGAAAATTAAATATTTTTGATATTTTTTCTTTTATATGACTAGTTTTAATTAGAAATATTGTGCCAAATATTAATTGCTCCGTTCATAAAAATCCAGCAGACATTATCATATGTTAGAAAATATTTTTAAATCTTTGTAAGACTGAATTATACAAAAGTCTAATATTTTGCCCCAACTACCGATTTCCCTTTCAATATGTCATATACGTTTATCATAATTTGAGATCGATTATGATTTCTATATCAGCCTTTTATCTTCCTATCTGGAACATTATGTATTCAGGAATCCATAAAATAGTCGAACAAAGATAATTAAACTTTATTCATGACGAGAAGAAATTACACGAATGAATAGAGGCTTGTTAACTTTTAAACGATTTTTTTGTGTTTGAAAATGTTGCAGATGACTGAAGTCTTAAAATTTGAAGGATCATCAGAATCTTAATAGTTTTGAAAAGGAGAAAAATTGAATTGAAAATTAAATATTTAAATTTTTTAATCTTTCACGTGAGCAGAGCTAGAAATATTGTGCTAAATATTAGATGCACCATGTAAAAATAGCAAGCGGGCATTATCATGTATTAGAAAATGTTTTTAAATATTAGTAAGGCAAAATCATACAAAAGTCTAATTTTTTATTTGTATTGCCGATTTTCCTTTCGATATGTATTTAAGTTTATCATAATTTGAAATCAATTATGATTTCTATTTCAGCATTAAACTTCCCATCTTCAACATTATGTTTTCAAGAATTCATAAAATAGTTGAACAAGGATAATTAAACTTCTTTCAAAGCAAGATGACTAGAAGAAATTACATGAATGAATAGAGGCTTGTTATCTATAAAACGATTCTTTTGTGTTTGAAAATGTTTCGAATGACTGAAATCTTAAGACTTGAAGGATCATAAGAATCTTAATAGTTTGAAAAGGAAAAACACTGAAACTCGAAAATTAAACAACTTAAATATTTTATATTTTATATGACCAGTTTCAATAAGAAATATTGTAATAAATATTAGATGCACCAAGTAAAAATAGAAAGTGGGCATTACCATGTATTAGAAAATATTTTTAAATCTTTGTAAGACTGAATCATACAAAAATCTAATATTTTATTCCAACAGTCAATTTCCCTTTCAATATGTATTTAAGTTTATCATAATTTGAGATCCATTATGATTATTATATCAGTCTTTTATCTCACCATCTTCAACATTACGTATTCAGGAATTCAGAAAATAGTCGAATAAAGATAATTAAACTTCATTCAAAGCATGATGACGAGAAGAAATTACACGAATGAATAGAGGCTTGTTATCTATAAAACGATTCTTTTGTGTTTGAAAATATTGCGAATGACAGAAGGCTTAAGATTTGAAGGATCATCAGAACCTTAATAGTTTAAAAAAAAACACATTGAAAATGAAAATTAAATATTTTAAATATTTTATATTTTATATGACCAGTTTCAATAAAAAATATTGTGCTAAATGTTAGATGCACCGTCTAAAAATAGCAAGCGGGAATTACCATGTATTAGAAAATATTTTTAGATCTTTGTAAGACTGAATCATACAAAAGTCTAATATTTTATTCAAAATGTCAATTTCCCTTTCAATATGTATTTAAGTTTATCATAATTTGAGATCGAAAGATTTCTATATCAGCCTTTTACCTCCCCATCTTCAACATTATGTATTCAGGAATTCAGAAAATAGTCGAATAAAGATAATTAAACTTCATTCAAAGCATGATGACGAGAAGAAATTACACGAATGAATAGAGGCTTGTTATCTATAAAACGATTCTTTTGTGTTTGAAAATATTGCGAATGACAGAAGGCTTAAGATTTGAAGGATCATCAGAACCTTAATAGTTTAAAAAAAAAACACATTGAAACTCGAAAATTAAACAACTTAAATATTTTATATTTTATATGACCAGTTTCAATAAGAAATATTGTAATAAATATTAGATGCACCGTGTAAAAATAGAAAGTGGGCATTACCATGTATTAGAAAATATTTTTAGATCTTTGTAAGACTGAATCATACAAAAGTCTAATATTTTATTCAAAATGTCAATTTCCCTTTCAATATGTATTTAAGTTTATCATAATTTGAGATCGAAAGATTTCTATATCAGCCTTTTACCTCCCCATCTTCAACATTATGTATTCAGGAATTCAGAAAATAGTGGAATAAAGATAATTAAACTTCATTCAAAGCATGATGACGAGAAGAATCATACACGAATGAATGGAGGCTTGTTACCTTTTAAACGATTCTTTTGTGTTTGAAAATATTGCGAATGACTGATGGCTTAAGATTTGAAGGATCATCAGAACCTTAATAGTTTTGAAAAGAAAACACATTGAAACTGAAAATTAAATATTTTAAATATTTTTAATTTTATATGACCAATTTCAATTAGAAATATTGTGCTAAATGTTAGATGCACCGTCTAAAAATAGCAAGCGGGAATTACCATGTATTAGAAAATATTTTTAAATCTTTGTAAGACTAAATCATGCAAAAGTATTAAATTTTATTTGCAATGCCGATTTCACTTTCAATACGTCATTGAATTTTATCGTAATTTGAGATCGATTATGATTTCTATTTCAACCTTTTACCTCCCCATTTTCAATATTATGTATTCCGGAATCCATAAAATAGTCGAACAAAGACAATTATGCTTCATTCAAAGTATGATGAGTAGAAGAAATTACAGGAATTAATAGAGGCTTGTTATCTATTAAACGATTCTTCTGTGTATGAAATTGTTGTAGATGACTGGAGTCTTAAGACTTGAAGGATCATCAGAATCTTAATAGTTCTGAAAAGAAAAAACACTGAAGCTGAAAATTAAATATTTTAAATATTTTATCTTTTATATGAATAGATTTAGCTAGAAATATTGTGCTTAATGTACCGTCTAAAATTAGCAAGCGGGCATTATCATGTATTAGGAAATACTTTTAAATCTTCGTAAGACTGAATCATACAAAAATCTAATATTTTATTCACACTGCCAATTTTTCTATTGAATACGTTATTTACGTTTATCATAATTTGAGATTAATTATGATTTCTATTTTAGCCTTTTGTCTTCTCATTTTCATCATCATGTATTCAGGAATCCATAGAATTGTCGAATAAAAATAATTAAACATCATTCAAAGCATGATGTTTAAAAGATATAACACGAATGAACAGAGGCTTGCTATCTATTAAATGATTCTTTTGTGTTTGAAAATGTTGCAGATGACTGAAGTCTTAAGATTTGAAGGATCATCAGAATCTTCATAGTTTTGAAAAGCAGAAACTTTGAATCTCATGCTTAAGTATTTCAAATATATTTACTTTTTATTTAATCTGCCTAAATCAAAATATCGTGCTGAATAATCGATGCTCTTAGTATAAATATCAGGCAGTACAATAAATATTAGGCAGTACTACATGTTATGCAATTTGCTAAGAAAATATTTTTACTTCCCAGTGTGTCTGAAGCATTTAAGAATTCAATATTCTATTCAAATTGTCGATTCTATTTTAATGTGTCAAAAACGGTTTATAAAATTTTCAATCAACTAAATGTGAATTTTGAATATTCTCTTCTTATCTTCAACACTATATACATTTATGCATAAATATTTGAAATTGTAGATCTGATTTATTAAACTTTTGTTCAACATATGATCAGCAGAATAAATTACGTGAATGAAAAGAGGCTTGTTTTACGTTATCAAATTTGGTTTTGAATGAAAATTTTACAGATGACTGAAGTCTTAAAATTTGAAGTACCATTAAATTCTTAATAGATTAGTAAAGAACAATTCAATCTATCCGTTGAATATATTAAAAATTTTATCTTTTGTTTAGTCTGTTTCATGTATTTTTGTTTAAACATACCATGTTCATTATTAGGTGCCTTGAAAATAGACATCCAACCGGTAGTATTATTTATTTTAAAATGTTACAGATGACTAAAGTCTTAAAATTTGAAATACCATTAAATTCTTAATAGATTAGTAAAGAACCATTCAATCTATCAGTTGAATATATTTAAAATTTTATCTTTTGTTGTTTGTTTTGTGAATTTTTTGTTTAAACATATCATGTCCATTATTAGGTGGATTGAAAATAGACAGCCAGCCGGTAGTATTATTTATTATAAAATGTATCATGAACATCGTTTTACACCCTTGTATCTCAGCGCATTCAATATCTAGTAGTTTTTTCTAATTGCTGAAATCTTTCTTAATATATCCGATAAGTTTCAATCGATTAACTGTGTATCTTGCTTTTTCTCTTCACATGTTCAACATTAATCAATTATGAATGAATATTTGAAATAATTGAAGTGATGTAACAAATCTTTTTTTTAAAGTATGATTATTGGTATAAATTACACGAATAAATAGAAATTTAATTTGAACGTGAAAGAAAATTTTGCAGTTGACTGAAGTTTTAAGATTTAAAATACAATCGAAATATTAACTCAATAGTTTTAAAAAGGATAAACATTGAATCTGACAGTTAAATATTTTATTATTTTAATCTTTTATTTAATCTGATTCAATTAGAAATATCATGGTTGCAAATAGAAACCATCATATTCAATATGGCATGCATAAACTTGGTTCATTGCAGTCTTATGGCACAAATTCCCTTCACACTTTTAAAAATAAAAGTGTAAATTTGCACACACAAATGTGTAAATCGATGATACAAAAACGATTTGTTTATATGTGTAAATTGCCAAAATACACACGTAGTGTGTAAATTTCAAAATACACATTTCAGTGTGTAATTTGATGATAACACTAAGTGGGTAAAAGTTATAATAATCACTCATGAAATACCCACATTAACGTGTAAATTGCGCAAGAATACACATATATCTGTGTAATATTCTCACTCATTTATCTGTGTAATCTTCTGTGATTACATTGTTAAATGTGTATTGCGCAAAAAACACATTATAGTGTTATTGTAATTTACACAGTTCTTTGCGTAATATGCAAAATACGCATATTCGATGGAGGTTCAATAACTATTGTGTCTAGTGTATATGAAATATCTGTACTGCAATGGGTTGGTGTAGAATATCGATATATTTATGCTTAGTTTTAGAACCGTAGCTGCAATATTCATACAGTTTTGTAAGGAGGAGTAAAATGGGGGGGAGATGTAGTTGAAAATTTGATTTTTAGCTTATGGGGCTAGATTTGTGACAGTGGATTCGATAAAAGTACTGTTGTTTGGACTCGGGATCATATGATGTACACACTTCTCATCCACTATCAAAAGTGTAGCATCATAAGCTCCAAATCAGTCTATCATACTCACTCCCCTCCTCTTAAAAACTCCCTATAAATAGGTTTTTAGAACTTTACCCCTCCCTTTAAAACTATGCTACTATAGTAGCTACGGATCTAAAATTCAGCATATAGCCATTTAAGACATTAGTTTTTGATATTCCTCATCAACCATCATAGTACAAATATTACTTCTCTGTTAGTAGGGAAGTATGGGACACATTGTAAAAATTTCAATTTCTTTAATTATAAAATTGATTCTTCAAATTATGTTTCTATATTGCTCAAGGACATTATAAAGTGTTTCATTTTGTATTCTATAAATCAAAGTTTTTGTATTTGTGTCAAGTAAAGTTGATTTTATTATTTTTGTAAAAAGTGTCCCATTCCTCCCCACTCTCCTCTAAATGTACACATAAAAACTGCTATTTTATTTTCTATATTCTTCCTTGCTTTTTAATTTTATATTTTCCCCTCATTTATATATTATTCAGAACATGCAATTAAAAATTAAGATAAAGAAAAATAAATAATAAATTAATGATAGATTTTAGACTAATCAGATGGAATAATCATAGTTGGTAAACTTGCAATCTCCACACTGTTTATTTTCAGAGTTCAGACTCAATTTTTCATTTTTTATTTTTCAGACTCAAGATACAATGTCAATTATATTGAAGGTACTGTGTTACGTACAGTTATAAAAGTAAAATTTAAAATACTATAAAAAAAATAGAAAAAAGGTATGTAAACTTCATCTCACATACACACACACATATTACCTGCAAATATTTTAGCTGATTTGTTTATATATACACAAATCACCTATATTACATGTTGAATTGTTTTCTTTTCACAAATATTCATCATTACAAAGAATTTGCCATATAAAATATTATCAGGACTATCAAAAAAGCTGTTGAATCATTAAAGTAACATCTTTTGCAATAGATTTATATTTAGAAATTTGTGTCTTAAAAAAAGAAAAAAAAAATACAAATATAATTTAACATTAATGAAATTAATCCTATCTTCATAAATGAAATTTTCAGATATTCTAATTAAAATTTTAGATATCAAACTAATGTGTATTTTTATTTATCAGCTATAGTAAAAAATAAAACGAGAAATACTGTGTCTATATCCAAATATCAATTGACTCTTATAAATTTTCGAAATTAAAGCTCGTAGAATTTATTTGATAATTACATTTGTGTCGTAAGTGTATAAAACTCACCCGGCGGGGGATATTTATGTAGAGGGGAAGGGAGAGAATGATAAGTTCGATTTTGAATATTCATTATGACACAACTGTTATATTTTTTTAATATACATACAATCATATGTTTTACGTCATATAAATAATAGGCAAAATTGGAATGGAAAAATGCATATTTGAGGAAAAAGCCATTACTTTAATCTAAATTTTCTTCAGAATTTTTGATCTGGAGTTATTTTAAATCAACGTATTTGTGCCCTTTTGCAAGTTACTTCTGTGTATTTTTATTAAATCTATAATTAACAAAAAAAAATATATGTGTTCTTTACTATGACTATTTTAGTGGAACATAGTTCTTCCGATGTAATATTTTCAAATTAAAACACAGCTGAAAATTTAATGTAATTAAGATAAAAAATTAAAATATAATTTCACAAAATTAGGAAATGTAACTTAGAAACTCAAAAACAACGCTATAGTTTTAATCGATGATAAACTTTGTTAACATTATAAGTTTCACAACTAAAAAAAATTTAACAAATAAATAAAACTCAGATGAATTGTTTAACTTATAAATCAGAATATATAATTTATAGATATGGTATACATTTGTATAATAGTTTATAAATAAACTATGATATCTTTCACACAACCGAATCAAAATTTAACACCTCCCCTCCCCCGAAAAAAAAGGATGTTAATGTTTATTTTGCTACTGTTAACATACATTCATAAATTCTTTTTAAAATGAAAATTTTTCAAGAAATAAATGACTTTAGATACAACAGTTGTTATTTTAATAGACATTTATCAGGAGTTATGTAATGTTGACATTTTTTAAGGCAAGTAAATTATACGTGTAAAAAATTCTTATGCGTAAAAAACAATCCATCATGCATCATATACATTTATACATAAATATAAACAAATCAGATAAAAAGAATTGGAGGTAATACGAACGTATGACATTACATACCTTATATTTTTTAAGAGAATAACTTATTATATACTTTATTTTTCTGAACGAGAGCGCTTGCAATCAGCTGGACCCACCATTAATTTTCAACTTAAACATGATGAAGCCAAGTCAACAAAGATTACAATTTTAGTTTTATATGCTAGTTTTGCGTCTAACTCGGGGTTTAAGTAGTTCCTGAATACAACCATCAATTGCACTTCGAACTGAAGTTAAACTAAAATTACAAGTTAAACTTTGAAATAAATAAAAGTTTACAAGCTACCAGACGGCTCAAATAATTTAGGGTAAAATCAAGCATACTTATATTTGATGTGCAAAATGTATAAATAACTCAGGATACGAATTTAGAATGATCTTAATTACATGAATTATATTTTATATTACATATTAAATGAATTCGAAATAGTTTTTAGATTTATTGAAGATTAAACTACTATCCTTTTAATTAAGGGGGGGGGGGGGGCAGCAAAAAAGAATATCAACAGTACAAAAAATATAATTTAATTTTATGAATAAGCATAAAGCGGGATTATATCGCTATTATAATGCCTCGTTATGAAGTCTTCCTAATGTCGCTTTAAGAATGAAATCTAACACTATTACTGAAAATTACAAGTAAAATTGTGAAAAAAGCAGTCTGTGCGATGGCTGAAAGAAATTACGATTTAATCAAAACCTAGAATTATACAATGAAGCATTTTTATATTTGATGTACAAATTTTAAAAGGGAATTCGGAAAACGAAATTAAAATTTACTAATTAAATGAATAAAATGTTACGTTACATGTAACAAAATATTTCTTACATTTGTTACATGTGTCGAGATTAAATTTTTTAAACTTCTTTTAATTGTTCACCTGCTGCTGAAACGGGGAGAGTGAGAGAGGTGGTCAGAGTATCTTATAAAAATAAATAAATATATTAATTTATTACTTAAAAATACTGTTACAGCAATGCAATGACATCATGTTATTTATGGAATGGGTTTACTAAAATAAAAAGTGTAGCTCTGAATAATATGTAAGCCTCCTATCCCTTTCGTAACGTCTACTTTAAAATTCACGTATTTTTAATTTTTTCAACACAATAATTAGTGTAATTTCAGGAGTAATCTAAATTTACACATTTTTATGAATTTATGCACTGATAACAAACTTACAAACTTAATGCCATAAACAAAACACACATTACAATAGGTATTTTTTTATGACAAGTGGGTAACTTTAGAAATTTACACTCTTACCTATGTGTATATCATTATGTGTAACTTACAATAACGTACCAATTTGTGTAAATTCAGACATTTTTCAGCATTTACACATTTATTTATGTTTTTCAAGTAATAACAAAATACACACTTAGTTTTTAAAGCTAAATGCACATAAAAACAGGTAAAACTTTGCAAAAAGTGGGTAATTTTCATGTCAGGTGTGTAATTTTAGGAATTTACACACATATATATGTAAATTTGTCTAATTTACACTTTTATTTTTTAGAGTGCAGGAACAAGCTGCGCCAAAAAAACAGTCGAAATGAAAACAAACAAACAAAAAAAATAATTCAAATATTGAGTAAATAAGATGAGAAAAAATATATAGATAAATAAAAACAGTATTGATATGTATAATTATAATCAAATAAAACGGTCAAAAGATCATAATTCAAATACAAAAATTTTAAAAATTAAGACTTTAAAAGGTTATAAAATAATAAAAGTTAAAATATAAACAAAGTACAAAAGGCACAAATGCTACAAAAAAAAAAAAAAAAAAAAAAAAAAAAAAAAAAAAAAACACAAAATGCAACATATAAAATTAATCAGGTATAAATTCTTCATAGACTGTATTTTCTTCATCTGAATTCGAGTCATAAGAGTCTGACTCCATATTCTCTTCTTCATAATTATTCCACTATTTAGGATCATTCAGATTTGTAACACATGGGCTATGACATGATTTTCTCTAATTTTTCTTCACAGTTTGCCACTGTGAAGCCCCTCGAATAATCTTTTTCTCTTTCGTTTGATGGCTCGGTTTCACAGTTTGACTGGTATTTGGTTTCTGAAAATTAGATGCGGATAGGTCAGTTTTTTTATTAACTGCCTTAGTCTTAGTCTGGAGTTCGGTTTACTTTTTTGGTTGAACTGAAGAATTTTGTGACTAAATAGGTTTCTATACTATTATAACAGGTTCTGAGGACCAGTGTTCTAATTTTGGGCTTGTAGAACATTTCAGGGACAGCAGATATCGTGGACATTTTTCTTTCGATACTGGGTGGATAGAGGAATCTGTCTGGGTTCTTATATGTCTTACACATTTTAATTGCTGTTTGAATAAACTGGAATAAGATACTCCGACTGAAAGGATTCTGAAATACACAATTTTTAGAGTTTCTGGGTATCAAAGATTTTTTGTAATTAAATTTCTAAATAAGAATAATATATTTCAAAAAAATAATGATATAAATCCTTTTTACCTTCTTCTTACCGAGTTCTATAGGATGCACGGCGGAGTTCCATTGAATTCTTTACGTCATCATTAAAGCAATATATCCAACAACATCAAAAGACTCAAAATTGTTTCACACATGAAATATGTTTGTATTCTCTTTACGAGTGAAAATTACATGTTTTCTTTTAATATATTTCTACAACAACTGACGAAATCTTATAAAATTACAATATCTAGAGAAGAACATCTAGTTTTTAGTTAACAACATAAGTTTTTTTTTTTACATTAATAAGGTAACGAACGTCTCACTAAAACTCGTTTCCATTTCAGATGTGAATACAAAATTTTAAACACGAAACTCTGAAATTCTTAAAGCATGAAAATCGTCTGCCATACAAATAACAGTAAAAAAAATTGTCTGCAAAATACAAAAATATTAGAAACAGAAAGTCAAAATTAAATCGTTTTCAATGAGAAACACTCAAGAAAATTCATCAAAAAGTCATAAAGTACTTAAAATGTTCTACGATATTCCGGGGGAGTTTTAATCACATTTGTTTTCACACAGGGTAAGGAAGTTTTGTAATTATTTTGATGGCAAGAATTTAAGTGACGACCAAATGAGACAAGAGCGAGGTTATTATGTATGATCAGCTTTACAGTTTGCACAACATTCAAAATTTTCACAAGTTTTAGCGTAGTGGCGGACTTCTGTTCAATTTACAAAAATAGGAGTGTCATGACATATCATATTAGAGTGGCCATAACACTGACATTTAAAACAACGGATATATTAGGGATATAACCTCTTCAGAACTGAGCATAAAATAACTCTACAAATATATATTTATTGCTTTTGCGTAATCGAAATGACACCATAGATGACAGAAAGAGTCATTTTTATGAAATTAGAAATTTAGGGAACTGGTAATTTAGGTATACAAACATGGATATAAAAGTACTAATTCCCATAAAACATCACTTTAACTATCAGTAATATAAATTTACGCAACAACAAAATTAAGGTATTTAAACAAGTAAATGATCAGCAAATCCTCAAAATTTTTTATTGTAAAGCATTTAAGTCAAAGAATCATGAATATTTCTTACATTTTTGGCCACAATGTCTTGAAGATATTTTCGATACTCGGATAAAAATAATATTAATTTTATGAGATAATATTAATCAGTGCTGAAATTTATTGGTTTTGTTTTAAAGCAAAAAACATTCAGGTGTATAGTTATAAAGTAAAAATGCAAAAAATTCGAACAGTTTAGTTTTTATGAGGAAAAGAATTTAGGTACACATTTATGTACCTCAGGTATGAAGAGTTTAAGGTCGGACTGAAGAGCTTTGGTAGCCAGGTTTTATTCTAGTCGGCAAAATATGGCTATGAAAGATTAGTTAATGTGTTTCATAGAAAGTATCTGCCCATTTCTACGAATAATAATACGGCGCGCATCTGTGATACTTAGATCATTTTAAATAATTAGAAGTTCTTCCTTTGTGGAAAATAAAGGGCCTGGTTCATATATTACAGCACGGCAGGAATTTAAAGTTTATGTCCTTTAACAGAAACAGAATGTCCCTATTTTTGTAAATGCACAGAAGTTGTGACTAAATAGCAGTAGAATCTTCAACCAGTAAATCCCCAGACTGTAATTTTTTTAGGTGTGACCATCAACAAAAACAGAATGGGATGTTGTTGCAATAAGAAAAGGTGAAATTTTTTGAAAGAGCTAACACAGAGGCTATCAGTCCGTTTAATTATGAAAATTCAAATGAATGATGAATTATGT
Organism: Maratus speculifer; assembly: GCA_964019185.1. Classification (NCBI taxonomy): domain Eukaryota; kingdom Metazoa; phylum Arthropoda; class Arachnida; order Araneae; family Salticidae; genus Maratus; species Maratus speculifer. Next base: position 149,622,270 of record OZ025290.1, on the reverse strand, counting down.
ATAATTTGTTGCTCTCCACAAGGAAGGAACTATAAATAAGTGAAATATTTCCATAAAATGGAAAAAAATTAAAATTCAGACCACAGCCGCATCACCTACTACCGAGTCTAACAAGGAGATGTCCATTCATGCAAAAGTGCTTACCAGCGTCTATACAATCACTAGACAATTTTACGTCAGTCTGCCCCCTTAAAGAAAAGAGTAATGATTGTTTACTTGCTTGATCCCTTACCTAGTGACATAAATCTGCTGCCTACCCGATTGTTGCATACGGGACCAATATGCACCAAGTCTACCTGAAGCAGAGGTTAAAGCAGTGTGTTGATTTCCTACAACTGCCAGGATCCCCCTTACCAGGGATACTGGTTGCTACACACGTCAAGCACGTGTGTGGTTTACGATTCTCAATAAGTCGATATAAACAGGGTGATATCGACTTTGGATAATTCTTCTCATCTCCGAAGAGGAAATCACAACGAAAATTAAATAAAGAAGAAAGGAAAATAAGAGAAATATCAGTCAGGTGCCTGGGGGTTTTGAAGACCCGACACCTAAAATACCTAAAAAAATTATCCTACTGGAGAATAGATGCATTGGGAATGAACATCGCACAAGGAGTATTATAGATGGTAAATTTTGTTATGAAAATATCGTTTTTATCTCTGCGTCTCATGTGCATTCAAATGATTAATGTTTGAATCTAATTGTAAATTTCCCTTTTCGTATGTCAATGTCAAGTACTATTCTCCTAATTTTATACTGATTGTGATATCTATTTCAAACTTTCATTTTTACATATTCATTAAACATTCATAGATCGATAGCTAGATGAACTGAGATGATTCATTTTTATTCAGAGTAATCATGACTAAAAAAAACTGCAAAAATAAATAAAGGCTTTCTTTCAGTTAAATTCTTCTATTGCATTTGAAATTGTTGCAGACGGCTGATATATTATGATTTGAAATAACATAAAAAATATAATTGAATGGTTAAAAAATATATTGAATCTTCCATTTAAGTATTTGAAATCTTTCTAAATTTTACTTATTCTGTTTAAATAAAAATGTTTTGCTGAATAATAGTTAATGTGCATAAATATCCGATTGCAAGAAATATATATTGTGTCATTTATTATGAAATATTTTTATATCCCAATGTATCTGACGTATTCAAATGATATTTTACTATAATTCTCCATTTTCAATTTAGAAAGTCGCATTGGACTCTATACTTTAAAATCGCTCAAATATGTATTTTGACTTTTCTCTTCACATCTTCAACATTAAACATTTATGGGTGAATATTTGAAGTAGTTAGAACTGATATAAAAAATCTTTATACTTAATATGATGATTGGAATAAATTACACGAATGAATACAGGCTAGGTTTGATGTTACCAAATTTGATTGTGAATGAAAATATTGTAGATGACTAAAGTTTTAAGATTTGAAGTGCCCTTAAATTCTTAACTTAATAGATTTTTAAAGAACCATTGAATCTGGCACTTTAATATTTTAAATATATTATCTTCCTTTTAGTCTGTTTCAGTTAAGAATATCTTTCTCATTATTTGTTGTGTTCAGAGAAAACATCTGACTTGCAGAATTATATGTAATATAATTTATCAGGAAAAATTTTGTTTCCCGCTTATGGCTCTGGCACATTTTATTCTAAGTGTTGATATCCTTTATAAAATGTACCATACAGTTTCTATAATTTTCAGTTTTTAAATGTGTATTTTGACTTTTGTTTTCACATCTTCATCATTAAACATTTACGGATGAATATTTAAAATAGCCAAGTTGATATAATAAATTTTTTACATAGTATGATGACTGCAGTAAATTACACGAATGAATATAGACTTGTTTTGGTGTTACCGAATTTGATGGTGAATGAAAATGTTGCAAACGACTAAAGTTTTAACATTTAAAGTACCATTAAATTCTTAGCTTAATAGATTTGTAAAGAAGCATTGAATCTGCCAGTTTAATATTTTCAATGTTTTATCTTTCATTTAATTTATTTTAATTAAGAATATCGTGCTCATAATTAGATGCATTATGAATAAACACCCCACTTGCAGTATTATGTGACATAAAATTTATCATGAAATCTTTTTTCCCGCTTGTGCTCGGGTTCGTTCAATTTTTCTTACCCACCATACGTAGTATAGGGTAAATCTTGAAATCTTTTTGAAAATCAAACCTTTTTGACGGATTTACACGTTTTAGATACTAGATATTCCGAAAATCATATTTCTTAAAAAAATACCTTCAGTTTGTCTGTGTGTCTGTCTGTAAGCACTCTATCTCCCGAACAAATTGAGACAGAGACTTGAAACTTTGTACGTAGTATGTAAAAATAGGACGAAGCCTATTTAATATCAGTAACCTCGATTTTCCAGAACTATTTTTTTCGGACTATCGAAAAATTCATTCTGATGAATATATTCTGATGTACATAAAAAATTTTTATTTTTTTTTTTTAATTTTAAGTAATGGACGTAAAAGGCAATACAATATTACAAATTTTGTATAAAGCCCGAAGCCGATAGAATTATTAGTTGGCGAGATATTTGTAATCCTGTTTTCCACATTCTTCGATTTTTCACGACCCTGTATTTCATTCAAATTTCAATTCAAAGATATATTTTAATTGCAAGATAGATTTCATCTATCTTGATGAATAAATCAAAGATATATTTTAATTGGAGTTACATGGTTGCTTCTTTTACGCAATTAGGTACTTCTTGAGTAGTTTAGCGTTTTGTATAATTTGTCAAATTCGTTTATCACCAATTCATTAATAGAGTAGTACTATATATATTAAAAATATTTAAATATATGTTAAAATTTCCTTTTGGAATTTCAATGCTTTTTATAAATAGTTTACACATTTTTTTAGCTAGATTTCGTATGAAATGCTACCTATTGCGATCTCTCTCATATTGGAATTTGTAAAAAAATTTTGCAGATCTACACCGATCATGATTCAAACAACAAATTGCGATTTTTCTGACTAATTTTTAAATTCATTTTTGCTCTCAAACGCATTCAATTGTCAGTTTTTTATTATTTAGGAACTATATAATGTACGTATTCGTCGATTTTTTGATAAAGGCTAAATATATTTTAAAAAAAGCTGTCAAAGTGGGCACTTCGCACAAAATTTTCCAAAGCGATCGTGATTAAAGTATTGAGGATGTATTAAAATGACAAATTGGATCTTTATGATTCATTTTTAAATTCAATTTTGCTCTCAAACGCATTGAATTGGCAGTTAATTGTTATTTAGCAATTGTGTAATGTGCCGTATTGGTTACTTTTTTGATAAAGGTTAAATATATATATTTTTAAGCTGTCAAAGTGGGTACTTCGCACGAAATTTCCCAAAGCGATCATGATTTAAGAATTGAGGATGCACTCAAATAACAAATTGGTTATTTATGACTCATATTTAAATTCGATTTTGCTCTCAAACGCATTCGATTGACAGTTTTTCGTTATTTAGGAACTATATAATATACGTATTAGTCGATTTTTTAATAATAAAGTCAGAATATATTTCAAAATATGTTGTCAAAATGGGCATTTGACCCGAATTTTGCTTAAAATAATTTTGATAAAAACCAAATCTTACATAAAAATTAATTAAAAAATTTTCAAAAGGGGTCAAATAAAGTTGTTAAAATGGATTTATCTCTAATCATATTTTTTTTTGTTGAAATGATCACTCTTCTAAATCTACCTCCGCCTATAGACCATGCCGACAGGGATTTTTTTCATACATTATATTATGCATATCCACGATGGTAAGTATTACGTGGCCCCAAACGACTAGTTTAATATTGTATTCCGTTTATGCATATCCTTTATAAGAAGTCTCATATAGTTTCTATAATTTTCAGTCGATTAAATGTGCATTTTGACTTTTCTCTTCACAACTTCAACATTAAAAATTTATGGATGAATATTTGAAACAGTTGAGCTGATATGATTAAACTTTATTCGAAGTATGGTAGCTGGAATAAATTACACAAATACCTTATTTTCAGTTAAATGTTCTATTGTGTTAGAAAACATTGACGACTATAATTGGTGCACGAATGAAATCGTAAGACATTAATTACTACCATCAAATGAGAAATATTGAATGCAATAATTAAAATGTAATTTTTTTGTATCCATTCTTTTTCATTCAGAAATATCTTGCTCAATAATACTCTTAAAATAAGCAGACTATAAACAGTAATACATATTGAATTATTTATTACTATTGTAAATGTCTCTCTTATGGTGGCTGGTAAAAATAGTGATTTACACTTAAAATTTGAAATAAATTAATTAAAATATTCAGATAGTGTTTATCAACAATATGAAAATGACTTGAAGCGTTAGTTTTATTACCTGGTTTACGCATGGTCTTCTGGAGTTTTGACAAGAAAATTGTCAACTACAATTTTTTAAACCTCTAAACATTGCACATTTTAATTTATAGAACTTCATAATTGGGGAAAAATACTTTTATATACAATTTGTTAGAAACTGCATATCAATTTATTTTTTAAGTATTAATGTTTTTAATAATATTTTTGTGATGATGGGTATTAAAACACCTAGTTTCTGTAGAAAGTAAAGGAGAAAATTGTAGTTTACAAAATTTGTTTGTTGCCCTTTTCTCATAACAGCCATTAAAAACAATTAAACTCGTGCTAATTAAAACTATATATAAATGAATTCTAAACGAGCTTTCGATTCAAAAATAGTAAATTATTATTATTATTATTATTATTATTATTATTATTATATTGCTTTGTTTCGACTAAACGTGAAAATAGGAACTAAAGCCAAAAGACATCTACGTTTAATAAAAAATTGCAAGTCATACTGTTTGAAAAAAAAATATGCAATAAAAGTTTGATACTTTTCCACTATAGGTGTGGGATCTTTTTTCTTATAAATGACAGAATATTATGTTTATAATTTTTTTTTTCATTTAAATAAACAATGCTATCTAAATGTTCATCTTAATAAATTATTATTAAAAATATAAAAAATATTAAAAATTTTTTTGACAAAAATGATGAAATTTATGATGAAATGATTTAAATAAATATATATTTTTTTAATCTGCTGAATCAAAGTTGAAGTAAAACACATGAAAAAGACATGTTCCAAATTTGAAGCATTTATCTTTAACGATTCTTGGCTCACGACAATTTATAACGACGAAAAATATCATCGTGAACAAAAATGCATTTTTACAAGAAATCATTTCTATGACAGAAATTGCTTGAAAGCTAGATTTGGAAAAGAAACCAAACCAAAAATACAATATTTCCTCTTCTAATTAAGAAAGAAACATATTTAAACATCATTTTGAACACAATGGAACAGAAAAATTTGTAATGCAGTAAAAACTCTATAGACAATTTGAAGATTTTTGTGTCCCGAACCTCCTGAACTAAAACTTATCATCTGTAAGTAAAAATATGACTAATGGTATAACTTGATGCAAAAATTGAGCGCTAACTCTTAATTTTGACAGTGCTATCATGTCATTGAGCTATCGCTTGAAATTTTGTCACTTTGGAAATAACAGACGAATAATTCAGTCTGCCACGAGACAATCAGAGCGGAGTGTCAGTTTATGTTTTTGGCAGTATCACCACGTCTTCGAGTTATGGTTTAATGCTAAATTCGGGCAACATTATTAAAAGAAGATTAAGGAATGACGGTTCTGCCTCGTCATTTCTTGGTACGATATGAAAAAGAGCGGTTGCTAACTTGTCATTTTTGCGTCACTGTTACGTCATCGAATTAAGAGAAGATAGGTGCCAAATTAAAGGTAAAATAAAGTATTTTAGGAATATTTTGGTCTGTTTGCGCATATCCTGGTGGAAAAACTTGGCAGTCTAAAATTTTTTAAAAAATGTCATAATTTACAATTTAAATCCTATAAATATAATATTTTATATTACATTTCCATGTATATTATTTCTCCTTCTACTTTAAAGATAAATTCATGGTTTATGAAAAGCTTATTAACAGTAAACGAGAAAATGATTGAAAAGGCATAACTTCATACAAAGTTATGAACAGGGTGTCAATTACTTATTTTGACAGTATAATCACATCATCGAGTTAAGCCTTGAAACTTTGGCATTTTAGCAACACGGATTAGTACAATATGAATACTTCATTGTGGTTCGTCATACATAAATGCAAAACAATCAGAACTTGACGAAATTTCCCCATTTTGGCAGTATCATCACGTCATCGAGTTACGCTTGATATCCAGATGTAGGACAAGTTTATTAAGAGAACATTAAATAATGACTTTAAATGTAAAAGTACATTACATTTGCATAAGATATTATACTGCCGACGGATGTCACTGTTTCAAAAAAATCTGCTGAAATGGTACTTTATCTTTCCATGTTTTTATACTAAAATTTCTTGTTGCAATAAATTAAAAAAATCTATTTCTAATAGCTTAGTAATTATTTACCTTCAATTATATGTTTTTTTCCTTCTACATTTCAAATAGGAAGGAAATTTTAATAATTCTTAAAATGGGCAATCATTACACACATATCTTTTCTTTATTGTAGGAATTATCAGTGCGGTAAATCTAATGTTGTTCAAATATTTTCATTTTTTTTTCTTCAAATTATAGTACACATCCACACAAAGGTGATCTGTAATACACTGGTATTCTTAGAAATGCAGATAAAATGCTTTTAAACACAGTTATTAATCACAGTATTTAATAGATGTATGTTTGTAAATAACAATTTATTTTGTTTTGTTTACCGTTTAAATGATAGCTTTACAATATTTGCTTTCGAACGCATTCTTATCTTTATGGAATCAAATTTCCAAAGACAGTGCTTGTAGAACGCCAACGCTCCCTTTATTATAGTATAAAAAACTTCTAATATTCTTTTAAATAGATCAATTAACTTCTGGTTTGGAATGCATTAATGTTTGAATTTTTGTCTGTAATTATTAATGCTACTTGAAAAAAGAAATTTATTTATTTATTTTTTTTTTTTTTTACTAATTTTTCATAAAATGTTTCTCAAACCCAAAACTATCAAAGCAATAATAATCTGCAAATAATATAAAAATAAAAATATTATTCGAAAATTTATATAGGAAAGATTAGGAAAGGATATCTGCAATAATGGTTAAAATAAACTTTATTTTTAATTATTTTTGTTGTTGTAAATATTTTTATTTTCAAGCAACTATGATTTATTGACAGAAAGAGCATTGGCAGCTTCAGCCAATACGTTCCTCATTCGAATCCTCGTCCAGGCCTTTTTCACCCCATTGGAAAATTTACATCTGTTATAATTGATTTACCGAATGAAAAATCGCGTTATAAATTAATCTAATATGAGATAGCGACTAGAAAAGACTACTTTCAAAACGTGATTTTAGATATATTAAATAATGAACGTTGCTAATGCATTACTTACCCTTGGCGCAGCATGTAAAAAAAGGGACTTCGTGCCGTAAAGCCCCAATCAACGAATTATTTTTTTACCCTTTTTACAATCAAATATAAGTTTTCATGTTTATTTCTGTCACTTATATTACGTGTAGAAATATTAAAATTATGTTTTCACACCTTTTCAAAAATAACTAAATAGGGAATTTCTTTTAATGTAAAATAAATTAGGAACATCTCTTCCATATATTGCATAAATTATCAATATTATGCACTGTATTTATGATAAATATACTGTCTGTTCTGCCAATTTTTGTATGTGACTATATACTACCTTTATGTGTATTGTTGAGCAAATAAATGTATTTTTTAAAGAATAAATGCAATTAATCAGAGGAAAATATTTCGATTAACCATCATTTTAGAATGAAACATGATTTTTAAATTGAAGGCGTCTTAACTTTTTTTTTAAGTGGGTCCGAAACACATTTAAAAATAATTTTTATTTATTTAGTTAAAAGTCTAAATTTTTTGTGATTATTAACCATTTTATTTGTAAACAAAATCACGCGATAAATTTTCTCATAATTAAAAAAAAATATTTTAAATAAAAAAATTATGAAAAATTGGGGTCATTTAAAATCGTTATAGCTCAAAATATTCTTTGTAGAATTTATTGTTTTTACATTTAAATAAAGAGAAATATCTAGATTTTAATTTTAACTAACTAATTTTAAATTTGAAACAAAACATTACAGAAAATATTAAAAACATTACAACAGAACATTACAACAGAACATCACAACAAAAACATTAAAAAATTGAAAACAAATTATGTATGACTTTTATTAGAAAAATCTTTTTTTCAAAAGTAAATATTTTTTTTCAAATTTCCTGATTTAATATTAAAGTAAAACAATTAAAAAGACATGTATCAAATATGAAGCAGTTATCATTAATATTTCTTGATTTATAATAATTTAAATCCGGGAAATTGTAAAAAAAAACCTATCATGAAGAAAAACGCATTTTCACAAGAAGTCATTTTCATGAAAATCATTGCTTGAAAGCCAGACTTCGGAAACGAAAACGAAAAAAGTAATATTTTCTCTTCTAATACACATAGAAACATAATTTAAATGTCATCTTAGGAATAATAAAACAGAGAAATTTTTAATACGATAAAATATTTAGAAAATTTTAAGATTTTTGTGTCCTGGATTCCCTTATATCAAACACGAGTACATGGATATGCTACAATATATGTATAGACTTGTGGAAGACTAAAAAATATATTTTTGTAGGTATGTACATATATGCATACACTTTTATACGCAATATGTATACGTATATACTTTTGGAAGAGTAAAACGTATATTAATGGATATATATATATATATATATATTTTTTAAGTTAACATTTTTTTGTACATATTTTGTTTATATTATGTAGGGTTTTTTACTAAATGCTAGTTTTATAAAATTTGAAAAAATACAGTCGATATAAGGTAGTTCAATTGGAATGTAGATTTATTATTTAAATTAATATTTTTTAAAATGCTGAATCAAAATTTAAATATTTTTCTTTATTTCAATGATAAAAAGTTAAAATTCTACAAATAATATTTCGAGTTATAGAAATTTTAATTTACACCAGTTTTTTTTTCTTTTACACGTTTTAAATTTGAAATCTTTATAAACAAAACTCTGAGGAGTTTTTTCATGTGATTTTTTAAAAATGATATTGCTAACCAACACAAAATAATTCAAACCTTTAACTCAATAAATAAAAACTATTTTAAAATGTATCTCGGACCAACTTAAAAGCTTTTTCCCCAAGGTAATCATAAACGACGACTGAAAAGTTGATTATTATAATTTTATGTTAATCTTTTTTTAACATTTTGCTTTAGAACATTTTGCATACACTATTTAGTAAACCTATGATTTTTTGTTTTCATGTTAATATTGAACTTTTTTATAATGTAAGTGTCAATTTAAAAAATATATATATATATATCTTCTTTAGCAACTACTTCATTAAAATAAATTTCTATCTGTCAGTCACATCTTTAAATAGATATATTTTCAACAAAACGAAAGAGAGAATAATAATCATAGAACATTCGCTTAATATGTATTGTAATAATAGAGAACAACTGGTTAGGAAACTGCAAATCGATAATAATATCTAGCCGAGCATTCTGAGGTTAACTTATCGGATTACGACGGCAGCTTTGACATTGTTTTAGAGGAGATGGTTGTACGTGTGATATGATTATATATATCTTATATTATGAAAGTTCTGCTCTCTTTAGCAATGAGTAAGAACTGCATTCATTTGTTGAAAATTTGTTATAAATAAAATGTAGAATGTATAGATTATAGAAGATTACTTAATTTATATGTGTGTTTTTTAATTTAATATAAAAAGTATTTTAATTGATTTGTCATTCATTCATTTGCTAGATAAGTGTTGTTAATCATATCATATACTTTACATGGCCATAATTCACTTGTCACTATAAATTTTAGAGTTTTTGCCAAATATTTAAAGATATAATTTGCGTATTGTACTGAACATTATGGATTATGAATAATATCTATTTCATATTTATCAACGACAATTCAATCAGTAGGACAATTAGGGGGGGGGCGGGACAAACATTTTTCTGTTTGAGATCACCCTGTGATTCAAAATACACAAAATGATCTATCACTACAGCTTACGAGTATATGAATATTCTACAACATATGTATGCACTTGTGAAAGAGACAAACATATATATTTTTAGAATATTTTGCATTCATTATTTAGTAAACTTATGATTTTTTATTTTCATGTTATTATTGAACTTTTTTATAATATGTATGTCCAGTTCTTTTACTAAAATGTTTCTTCTTTTGCAATTACTTCATTTAGACATCTCTGTATCAGTCAGTCACAACTTTTAGTAGATATATTTTCAACAAAGTGAAATAGAGGATAATAATCATGGCACATTTACTTAATATGTATTGTAATAATAGAGAACAGCTGGTAAGGAAAGTAGAAATCGATAATAATATCTAGTCGAGCATTTTGATGTTAGCTTATCTGATCACAACGACAGTTTTGACATGGTTTCAAAGGAAATGATTGTAACGTATGATATGACTATAAGTATATTATATTATGTAAGTCCTGCTCTTTTTAGGGATGGAGTAAGTATTGGTTTCATTTGTTGAAAATTCATTATTATTAAAAAGTATAGAATGTATAGATGATAGAATAATACTCAATTTAAATGTATTCTTATTAATTTAATTAAAATAGAATTTTACTTGATTTGTCATTCATTCATTTGCTAGATACCTTACATGCCCATAATTCATCAGACATTTCTAATTTTAGATAGTTTTTGGAATATTTAAAAATATATTTTTGTGGATTTTTCTGAAATTTCAGTATTATGAAGCATATTTACGTTATATTTATCAATGGCAAATTCATCAGTATAACAATTAAGGGGCCAACAAAAAATAATTCTGTTTGGCATCACTCTGTGAAAGGAAATGCACAAAATGAGCTATTAGTATAGCTTACGAGTACATGGATATGCTACAATATACGTACACACTTGTAAAGGACTAAAATATATATTTCTGGAGATACATACTTATACGCATACACTTATATATAAAATATGTATACGTATGCACGTGTGAGAAATAACGTATTTACGGAGATATATATATACATATATACATATTTTAAGTAAAAAAAAAATATTTTATTTTTTTGTTTATATTACATAGGGATTTTTACCAAATTAAATGCTAGTTTTAGAAAGTTTGACAAAATATAGAGGAAATAATAATGTTCAATTGGAATGTAGGCGTATTATTTAAATTAATACAGGGCGATTCATAAAACATGGGCAGAACTTTAAGGGGTTATAGTACACTTAAAGACAAATAATATTAAATAGGAGACTAAGGGTCCCAGACGTATTCCGAAGGAGATAGGGGGCATTAAAGTTTAGGGTCCGAAATTTCAAATGATTATAAAAAATGGAAAAATTGGTCGATTCGTTTGCGGTTTTCGCAAAAAATTTTCTTTATGCCAGTATTTTCTTGAAATAAAATTTTAAAGTTCAATTTCAAAAAATGCCGATAGGGGGCGCTTTAGACTTTGGAGTAACAAACAACTATTTTTTAACGTTATTTTTTGTATTTCTTTAAATGATTTCGAAAGCTTAGACTTAAACTTAAATTTTGATCTAAAAATCTGAGTCCTAACGAGTAGTTAAGTAGCGTAAACTGAAATTTGAAATTTGAGACCCTTCTCCCCCCAGAACAAAAATCAGTTATTCCCGATCTTTGTGTCGTAGATTAGGCTCTAACTACTGCCGCGTTTTGCTAAAATTATTCTTTATGTCAGTATTTTCTTGAAAATAAATTTTAAAGAAAATTTTCAAAAAATTCCGATAGAGGGCGCTTTAGACTTTAGAGTAACGAACAACTATTTTATACCGTTATTTTTTGTGTCTCATTAAATGCTTTCTAAAGCTTAGACTTAAATTTTCAGCCAAAAATCTGAATCGTTAGACGTGGTTAAGTTTCGGGGGAGAGGGGTTTGAAATTTCTACTCCTGAGCACAGTTCAGTTTACCATGTCCACACATTGTGTGCTGTGATACGAGGTAAAAAGACACAAATTAGGATTATGTTACCAAAGCATATTTATTAACAAGTAATTACAATAAATGTTCAAAATTGTGACCACCAGAGGTTATGCACGCAGAACAACGGCGAAGAATGGAACGGCGAACATTCGCGAAAACATCAGGCTTTTCGAGCACTTCCCCTACAGCGGCGGAAAGTCTGGCGACCAGTTCCTCGGGGGATTCAATGGGTGTCTCATACGTAAGAGCCTTCAATTGTTCCCAAAAAAAGAAATCGAGGGGTGAAAGATCTGGCGAGCGAGCAGGCCAAGCAACAGGACCACCTCGACCAATCCATCTGTTCGGAAATGTGATGTCCAGATAGTTGCGGACGTCTCGTACGTAATGGGCTGGCGCTCCATCGTGCTGGAACCACATGACCCGCCGGATGCGTGGAGGAACAACGTTTAACAGGTCTGGCAGCACATGTTGCAGAAATGTGAGGTATGTTTTACCGTTGAGGCGTTCAGGAAGAAGGTACGGTCCGATTAGGTGGTCTCCGAGGATTCCTGCCCAAACATTGATGGAAAAGCGTCTCTGATGAGCATGTGGATACGTAGCATGTGGATTGACATCCGCCCATACATGTGCATTGTGTGTGTTAAATGTACCTTCACGTGCGAAGGTACATTCATCGGTGAAAAGCACAGTTCGTCCAAAATGTGGATTTAGCACGTTTTGCTGCAGAAACCAGCAGGCGAATTCAATACGATTTGGATAATCCCCTGGAGACAGTTTCTGGACTCGTTGCACATGAAACGGGAGCAAATGTTCATCCTTCAGTACCCTCCAAGTCATGGACTGTGAGGTATCCACCTGCCTAGCCACTGTTCGTGTACTTGTACTTATAATTTAAGTTTAAGTCTAAGCTTTAGAAAGCATTTAATGAGACACAAAAAATAACGGTATAAAATAGTTGTCTGTTACTCCAAAGTCTAAAGCGCCCTCTATCGGAATTTTTTGAAACTTTTCTTTAAAATTTATTTTCAAGAAAATAGTGACATAAAGAATAATTTTAGCAAAACGCGGCAGTAGTTAGAGCCTAATCTACGACACAAAGATCGGGAATAACTGATTTTTGTTCTGGGGGGAGAAGGGTCTCAAATTTCAAATTTCAGTTTACGCTACTTAACTACTCGTTAGGACTCAGATTTTTAGATCAAAATTTAAGTTTAAGTCTAAGCTTTCGAAATCATTTAAAGAAATACAAAAAATAACGTTAAAAAATAGTTGTTTGTTACTCCAAAGTCTAAAGCGCCCCCTATCGGCATTTTTTGAAATTGAACTTTAAAATTTTATTTCAAGAAAATACTGGCATAAAGAAAATTTTTTGCAAAAACCGCAAACGAATCGACCATTTTTTCCATTTTTTATAATCATTTGAAATTTCGGACCCTAAACTTTAATGCCCCCTATCTCCTTGGGAATACGTCTGGGACCCTTAGTCTTCTATTTAATATTATTTGTCTTTAAGTGTACTATAACGCCTTAAAGTTCTGCCCATCTTTTATGAATCACCTTGTATATTTTTTTAAATGCTGAATTAAAATAAAAATTTATATAATTCAAAATAAAAATTTATATGTTTTTGTTTATTTCAATGATAAAAAATTAAAATTCTACAAACAATGTATCGGGTTATCAGGTTTTTAATAACACCAGTTTTTTGACAAGATTTGAATTTTAAATTTTTATAATTATAAAAATTAAGAAGTTTTGTATGTAATTTTTTCAAATGGTATAGTTAACGAATAGAAAAAAATCAAAATTTTAATTCAATAAGTAAAAATTATTTTAAAATGTGGGATGGACCTCCTTAAAAGATTTTTTCTTCATAAAAGACGACCGAAAAGTTGATTATTATGTTATTGTTTTTATAGTGTTTAGCATTAGAACATTTTGCATATACTATTTAGTAAACTTTTAATTTTTTTTCATGTTAATATTGAACTCTTTTAAGATGTAAATGTCCATTTCTTGTATTAAATGTATCTTCTTTTATATTTACTTCATTTAGATATATCTGTATCTGGCAGTCACATCTTCAAGAAGGTACATTTTCAACAAAGTGAAATCAGAGAATAACAACCATAGAACAATCGACTAATATATAAGCTAATAATACAGAACAGCTAATAAGGAAACTGCAAATCGATAGTAATATCCATTCGAGCATTTTGATGTTAAATTATCTGATCACAACGACAGTTTTGACAAGGTTTCAGAGGAAATGATTGTATGTGTGATTTGATTATGGGTATTTGTATATTGTGAAAGCCATGCTCTTTTTAGCGATGGAGTAAATGTTGACGACATATGGAGAAAATGCATTATTGTTAAAAAAAAAGTAGTATGTATAGATTATAGAAGATAGCTCAGTTTAACTATGTGTTTATTATTTTAATTAAAATAGAATTGTCATTCATTCATTTTCTAGATAAGTGTTTAATTTAATTTGGTTATATTTCATCTACACTATATTCTTTCTGTTACATTTTGTCAAAGTTCATACAACAATATCAAAAATATTCTATACAATTGTTTATATACCTATAAACATTTAATTTGGTTATATTTCATTTACAAAGTATTATTTTTGCTACATTTTGTCAAAGTTTCTGAATCTGGCAGTAAATATGAAAAAAAAAATTCTGTATGATAGAGACAAAAAATGTACAACAATTTTAATCATACTATATACCTTATACGGCCATAATTCACAGAACACTTTTAATTTTAGACGATTTCTTTAATATTTAAAAATATATTTTTGTGGATTATGAAGAATATCTACTTTATATTTATGAACGGTAATTTCACCAGTAGGACAATTAGAGCGCATACAAAAAATATTTCTGTTTGGTATCACCCTGTGAAATATTATACACGAAATGATCTATCACTATAGTTTACCAGTATATAAATATATGCTACAATACATGTATATACTTATGCAAAATTAAAATGTATATTCATGGAAATATCTGTATATATATATCCGTTCAATGCAAGAAATTCTTCACATTTTTAGTTTATATTGCGTAGCAAATATAAACAAGGAAAGCAAATTTATTGCTAGTTTTAGAAAATTTGACAAATATAGTAGAAATAATAAGGTTCAGTTGGAATGTCAATTTATTAAATATTTTATTAAATATGAGCGGTTATATGTAATATTTATTTATCTGCGCATCCGCGAACGAAACTATTTTTTCATGATTTGATAGTGAACTCTATGGAGCGTCTCATAAAAAAAGCCAGTGAAATACCATGAAAATTCATAAAGATTCCGGCAATATATTGCGAGAATTTTCGGTTGCTCATTAAAAGCACCTGAATGATAAAGGGTTTTCCACAAATTGTCATTTTTTTTATCTGGCTTTCAGCAAAGGAGTTCGTACTTAATGAAAGTCAAGGAGAAAATTAGGAAGAAATGTTTAGAATGTTTAGATTTTGATATTTCATTTTTTAATGGAATAGGCCCACTGTGCGATTTTCTAAGAAAAAATTAAGAATCAATATTAAAATTAATCTTAAAAAGTTAATAATTACAAAAGACAATTTACGAAAAATTCCTCATCATTTAGCTATTTTTGGAGAATAATTAAAATTCAGCTTAGTATAATGCTGATATCTTTAAAAATTATCACGATATATGAATGGCTTTTTTTGTCAGCTACTTTATAGAGTTGCTATCAAATCATAAAAAAATATATATATTTTATCGTGCGCGCAGTCGTAGATAAAAATCATTTAATTCAACTGTTTATATCCCTAAAAACATTTAATTTGATTAAATTTCATTTGCACCATATTATTTCTACTATAGTTTGTCCAATTTTCTCAAACTGTCAGTGAATTTGGTAAAAAAGTCTGTATGATACAAACAAAAAACGTACAAGAATTTTTGAAAAATAATAAAAAAATCTTTGTAGCTCCATGAGTAAAAGTTCTGATATTTCATAACTGAGTACATATATTTTACTATATCCATGTATTCCTAAGTTATATCGATAAATCTTTTTATTGATAAAGATTTTATTTATTGATAAATCTTTTTATTCATTATATTTTGATAGTTTATACTAACCATTATTATTATTATTATTATTATTTTTGATGATGTCTTAATTATCCTACTGATCATTTTGCCATTGACAAATATAAAGTGGAGTATATTCTTCAATATAATCATGAAGTTCTAAAAGAATCTGACAAATATATCGTTAAATATTCAACAAAATATCTAAAATTGAAACTATCCGGTCATTAATAGCAATATAACGTAAATTGTATGTATTATAAGTATGATGTAATACACGGAGAAAAAAATCAGTATAAAATGAGTATTCGTAAATTTTCATTTCTATCTTAAACTTAAATTCCAGTAGTAATTTATCTCCAAACTATAAGATTAAATACCAATAATGGCAGATGGTAAATTTTATGTTATTTGACATTAAACACGTTACACGGATTTGTTATGTCTTCAAGTGATTTCTAATTGCATGTTTTATTTATATTTTATTTAATGTTTCATTAACTTATTTTTTCTTTTGTTATTTAAAATTAAAATTAATTAAAATACTTTGCGTAATTTGGCAAGTTGTTTGGCAATTTATGTAATTTGGTCAAATTGGACGGGATGATGAAGCTTTTTTATGCTTGTAAATGAGAAAATGATAAATAGCGAGAAATCACGTTCACTAAAATTCATAGATTAATGTCTTATTTTTTTAATATTTCCTAGATTTAGCGTATATTTTAATAATGTAACCATTTTTATTTGTATAATATTGGATACAAAAATTGCAAAAATGCTATGTAAAAAAACCCAGTGTAGATGAAATTGTTATTCAGTGTCATCCTTTGCGAAGAAGTTGCATGGCATGATGTCAGCTGCTTTTCAGATATAAGATTAACGATTCAAATTTGATACAGTAGTACCACAGACCACCTTTGCTTGCTGAATTATGTATTACAAAGTTTTACCCCATGCCATACATAATAATTCTATCGTCTGCCAGACATAAAAATCTGAAAAAGGACTTTGTATTTTTTGGCAGCTAACTTGATGTATTTAGTTCCAGTTTTTGTTTATATGTAAAGAAAAAATTGTAATTGCAAATACATTCAATGGTTTTTCTCTATCAAATATTTATTTTTACTTTGAACAATTCTGAATCGTCGTAAAGAACAAGAAAATAAAGTGCATCCAAATTATAATAATTCAGGCATTAGATTTATGTATTTGCAGCAGGACGTACATCAGATACACACAGAGAAACTTTCTCTACACAATACAATCAAAATAATTCTTAAATGAAGTTTTATTGTTGGAAAATCATGAACTAAAAAAAAGTACGACAATCAAATAATTCATAAAAGATTCATACTGCAGTTAGGATTAAAAAACAATCATAATTCTTAATATTCACTCTTAATATAATTCTTAATATAATTCATTCTTAATATAATTCACTCATAATTCTTCTTGCAGCAACAGGTACTATTATAATTAATGTCGAGTGTAAAGATATTCACTCTGTGCTAAAAGTGACAAAAAAATTTTAATCTTTCCCAGTCAGACAGCAATAAATCTACCGCACTTTATGAATCCAGTGTCGTTTCACATTATTGATGCATTTTTCAACAATCGGATATCGTTTCATTACTGATCTTAAACAAAAACATCAAAATGCTAAAGGAGATAGCATTCAGACTTTAACTGCAATAACCCAAAGGTATATCACTTCCGGCTGAACTTAAATAATTTCTAGATGATTCACCTTTTTTCTACAAACAAGCTGAAAAGCATAATCCAGTAATACTTCGTAAATTTAAGTTGCTATATACAAGAATGTTAGCTGACCAAAATAATCAAATAGCAATGTCGAGTGAGATTACGCATCTGGTCTTCAGGAAGAAGTTTTCTTGATGACAAATTATGTTACGTAATCTATGTTATCTTACGTTATCTGTGGTAAACGGAGCACATGGAACGGTAAATAGTAATTCTTTATGTTTGAGGATTTAAGTCGTTGGTGCAAATGGTTCATTTTGATAATTATAATGGATGGTTTATTTAAAGACTTTTAATTATCGAAACTATTTTTATATCTTTGAAAGAAGAAAATGTCTGATATTCACAATCTCAGTAGCATTTAACAGTTGCATATGCTTTCACCATATGCATATCCCATGGTTTATCTTTGCCGAAAACTGCTTTAAATATCTGTTCAAGGAAGTGGTCGCTTGGAATAAATTGCATTACTTTTAGTATATATTTTTTCTTAGATGTAGTTCTAATTGATGTCTTTTTCGCAAAGGATGAGTCCAATCAAATTGTAAGAAAAGGGATGCACTTGTTGATAGATTAGGGTTTGAGAATAACCTCAGGCAAATGACGATTGAATAAATGCATGAAAATGATGATTTAACAGTTTTTATTACAGTTTAACTTTTATAATAAACAATAAATATAAAAAATACATATATTTTTAAAATATTATCTTTTAAGTTTATGCGACTCGGACATTTCGGATCAACGAATGTTAGTTAAAACCTTTTATTTCTATAAATAAATATAGATTTTTTTCTGTGAAAATTACAAAATTAAATCAGCTTTTTTTTTACAGAAAAAGACTGTTGTTATTTAAAACATTTTTTGCAACAGTGGAACACAATTTCTGTCTAAACAAATTACAGATTTTGATTTATAGTGTATATTTATGTAGTGATTATTATTCACGCTAAAGGTACTGCTTTCATATTTTTGTCTAACATTATTAAGAACGTATTTTGGCGAAAAACGTTCGTTACAACATGATATTATTTAAATTCAAAATTATTTATAACGAGTAATAATATATAGATATTTTAGTACTTTGTAATAAAATTGTATGAAGAAAATCGAAGAAAGTTATAAATTATTTTATGAAAAGCACTATATTTTGGCAGTTCAAACTAATATATATATATATATATATATTTCACCAAAGAAGCCATAATAAATATCTTCTACGGTTTATATTACTGATTATGTGACATTGGGAAAAATCTTATGAACAAACTGCTCATGAATAATTCACACCTTGACATCGTTACGGCTATAGATGACGGTAATATATTGATGTCTATAAGCTGTTATATTTTATAAATATTTCTCCAAATATTAAGAATCCTTATTTTAATAAATGTTAGATTATTCAAGATATTCAATCGTTCTTATTTGAATACATAACTAATAACGTATTTTATGGGAACTGTGTGAAAATAATTTAAGCGAATGACAGTTGTAAATTTTCGAATTTTAATAATCCTTCGGTATTTATTTTATTTACAATAAAAATTTTATTAAAAAATGATTCATAACACTTAAACTTCTAAGTTTTTAACACGCAATACAGCCATAAAAATTATAAGGACAGTCAAAATGTTGTCAAGTATAGGAGGCACTTGCCCTGTTTATATAATAAAAATGCTTGAAATGGAGCATTTCCAAACAAAATTTAAATTGAAAATTTGGAAAATCAATAAAAGGCGTTATTTGAAAAATGTTTTAATAGGTCTCTACTTGAAATGACTTATTAGGATACGCAATTTTAAAAAAATCTCAAATAAAATTTTGTCTGTTTGGTAATATCATAGGATTGTTTAAAATGCCCTTAAACTCTTGCGCATTTCTTCATGATGCAACAAAGCACAGTACAATCTGAATTCGAAAAAGGGTAATTTTTTGCTTACGGAAAATGTTGAATTCAAAGGAATATAAAGATATCTAGAACTGTAATTTATATTTGCTGAAAAAAAGAAGTAGACAGGTAGGCTAGCTTCTCTGACTATGCGCCAAAAACGTAGAATTACGTGTCGAGATTAAATAAAAAAAATTGTTATATTCAAATTAAAACAGAACAAATCTACACAGAAAAAAAATAAAAATTTCGGCGAAAACTGCAGTAAAATTAGATGTAATAAAACAAATTACGTCATATTTTACTGCAATTTTTTTACGGCAAAAACTGCTGGTAACAATGCTGCAAGCATTTTTTGCCGTAAAGAAAAAAAAAAAACAGATTTTTTTACAGTGTACTATGCACTAGCCTAACAGTACATAATTTTCTACAAAAGAATACCATGTTAGATTCTTTGAACTTCGGTTATGTCCACCACTAACAAAACTATCTAAGAAGTTTAGATTACAATTTGCTAAGAAACACTTTTTTTGGATTCTTCTCTATTATTGGTAGCACTAGCAAAAAAAGATAAACCTCTTTTTTCGAAATGCCAATTTGGAGGAATTTCTGTGATTGCGTTTGCAATGTTTTCAGCTAATGGCACAATAACAATATTTTCCATTCGAAATCGCATAAATTCAAAATCATATGTGAATACTTTAGGCATGTATTGGACCTTACAACAGGTGGTTATTATTTGCTTCAAAAATAAAATAAATATGCCTAGTATTAAATGTGCCTCGTGCATCATGTCCATGGGTCGCAGCAAATTCTGTCCAACTCTTGGACTGCCCACCAAAAAGCCCTGATTTAATCCTTATGGAGAATCTGTGAGATATTGTAGCTAGAGAAAAATTTTGGAATGGCATACAATAGATAAATATGTCATACATACAATAAATCGTACTTCCTAATAAAAACTTATTAACTGTAACTGAGTTAATGTTTAGAGAATTCTCTTTTGTTTTAAGGAAATGAAAGGCTTTATTAACTTTAACTTTTATTAACTATATAACAAGAAAAAAAGGAGTTGGCGCAAAAGGAAAATTAATAATATAACATATATTTACATATATGTATTTAAATGTATACTCTTAGCAAAATTAGCTTTAATCAGCAATCTTTTAATTTAGTTTCGGGCTAAGTCAGACCAATTCAACGAACAATTTTATCTCGGGAAGCTACAGTAGAACTGAGAAGCGAGGCGCCGAATATCTGGAAGTATCTTTTGTTCTTGACGTTCTTTCGAACCCTCATGGATGCCCAAAATCACCGGAGTGACACCAAGGAGGAAACGTTTGCACCTCAGTCAGACAATCCGCTGGCAACACACAACGTCTAGGAGAGAAGCGAGGCTACCTATGGGACCGCTGGAGGTGGGGAATGGATGAAGATGAACGCGCCTCTCCAGCGCTAGAGGAAAAAATGATGCAGTGTATGTAGAGTATGTCAAGTCGTTGTTGAAACTGTGAGAGAGAAAGAGTTCTAAAGAGAAGCAAGCGGCTGCAGACAGCGACGGTCGCTGGCAATACTTACCGTTGAGTGGACCTCTATCTTACTGTAGCGGTTTAGTAAGGAAAGTGAGGTCACCCGTATAGAAACTGTAATGATATATGAGCAAAACTGAGACTTTTGAGCACCATTGATAAGCAAAGCCTGTAATATTATATATTTCTGTATATATTCTTAACTAAGGTCCAATAAAAATATTGGAAAACTAAAAGAGGATTTCTTGTATCTTTTGTACTAAATTTCATTAATTACGGACGAAGAAATTCCTCACAATACATATAGCATTCCGGAATTATGTAGAATTTAGCATTTTGCACTACTATTTAACTTATGTAAAACGTAGTACAAATCAAAACATCTGCATATAAGCAAAGAAAACAGACCTAAAAAGACGATAGTAATTTCCAATCAAACATGATTTTAAACACAAAACCTTATACTTTTGCTTTACGTTATTGACCATCAATTAATAATTTAAATTCTGCAAATTATATTGATATGCTATCTCAAAATAAATGTTTCTATTAAAACAACATAAATTATCCTTTGGGAATATAGAAGAGCGCAATTGTTTTTATTTTAATTAAATTAATTCGTTGTTAGCCTTTAACAAACAGAAAACGTCTGACAAATATATGCGAAATCTATGATAAATCATACATACAAAAAATTGCACTTCATAAAAAACTTATTAACTGTACCTGAGTGAATGTTTAGAAAATTTTCTTTTGTTTTAAGAAAATAAAAAGCTTTTTTATTAACTATATAACTTGTTTTATTACCTATAAGAAAAAAAAGAGATAGCGCGAAAGAAAAACTAATAATATAACACACAGATATATTTATATAAGTATAAATGTATATATACTTATATGTATATGTATGTATTATATGCATATATACTTATAAGTATAAATGTATATATATATATATATATATATATATAGCATTCTGAAAATATGTTTAATTTTGCATTTTGCAATACCCTTTAACTTCTACCATACATAGCACAAATCAAAACATCTGTATGTAACAAAAAAAACAGACCTAAAAAGAGAATAGTAATTCACGATCAGGCATGATTTTAAATACAAAAAATTTTACCTTACGTTATTGACTATCATTTAATAATTAAAATTCTGTGAATAACATTGACATGTTATTTTAAAATAAATGTTTCTAATAAAGCAATGTACATTAACCTTTAGGAATATATCAGAGCACAATTGTTTAAGCTTTAATGAAATTAATTCGTTGTTTGCCTTTAACAAAAAGAAAACGTTCGATAGATATTTGCAAAATCAATGATAAATCATACATACAATAAATGATACTTTATAAAGGACTTATTATAAAGTATGTAACTGAGTGAATATTTAGAAAATTCTCTTATCTTATAAGGAAATAAAATGCGCAATTGACATAATATTGATTTTTGCGATGTACACAATTATAAGATTTTAAAATACACTCTTTATTCTACAGAACAAACACCTTCACTGCATGTTCCGCATTTAATTTATGATTTTAATTTCGCGACCAAAACTTGTACAATAATTGATTTAAAACAGTTTAATCAGGTGTATAAAATGACATGATTAGAAATAACTTTTAAAATAACATATATATTAGTAAACAGAGATACAGTTTTCAAAGAAATTGAATGAAAAAGTACACGTTCTTTTGTATTCTAATATAAAAAAATAAAATTGCGCATGTTTAGAAGCTATAAAGATTGAAATAAAAGGAAATAGACTGTTAAGTTGATGTTTTTGACATACATTTCGGATAGTTATAAGTTAAGTATGAGTAAATCACTATTATTTTAGATAGATTTTATATGAAATATTACCTGTTACATTCTCCCTTATGCTGGAATTTCTGAATTTCTGAAGGGGCGAAAAGTAGAGTTTTCGCCAAATAATGTCACATTAAAGTCACCATGTGACTTTAATGTGACATTATTTGGTGATTTACCATAATGCAACATTCACAATGACTTTGAAATTGAGTCTCCAAATGACAGTCACGAGAGCGTCTCAATAAAACGACATTGTAAAATCACCTGGTGACTCGACACAAAGCAGCAGTGTTGTTTTATTGAGACGCTCTCGTGACTGCCATTTGGAGACTCAATTTCAAAGTCATTGTGAATGTTGCATTATGGTAAATCACCAAATAATGTCACATTAAAGTCACACGGTGACTTTATGTCACAGGATCTTATCAAATGATGACAGAAATCCTACTGTGAAGTTACCTCTGTAACAAGTGGTGAAAAGTCACCATGTGACTTTAATGGGACATTATTTGGTAATTTGTCACAATTCAACGTTCACAATGACTTTGAAATTGAGTCTCCAGGTGAGAGGTCACACGAGAGTCTTAATGAAGCGACATTGTAAAGTCACCTGATGACTCGCCACAAAGCAGAAGTCACAATGACCTGTCAGTGTAGTCACATATAGTAGTCCTTTGAGACTCATAAAAGAGACGTATGGAATTTCCTATTTTTTGTTTCGCCGTAGAGACTGTGGCTCTTGTGACCATGTACAACCCGAATGAGATGTTATATGGACTAGCTACTATTCAGAGATAGTAATTATTCAAACTATATTACTTTCTCTTGAATATTCGCGTGAAAATTATCGCTTGAAAATCCCTGGAAAATTGACATTTTGGGACTCGTTAAATTTTGCACACCATTGTATAGTTCAGTAAGTTGATTTAATTAATTATTTTTTTTCCAAATAAAGATTAATCGATAGTGTTTAAATATATTCCAGATGGTGATTGAAATTTTTTGGAAATTAGTTACTTTACATATTTCGTACTGAAAGTTTAAATATTTTTAAACATCCAAACTAGCAATGGTACATGAATAAATTTCTTTGCTTTTTGTTTAATTGCGAATTCTCTTGTGTTCTTTTATGAAATATCTTAAAACAATTTCCACGTGTTTATTTTAAATTCAATTAAATTGTTTCAAGTATATCGTTCAATTCATTAAATTGTGATTTTTATGAACATAGATAGTGTTATTTAAAATTTTTTTAATGTGAATTTAAATACATTAAAATATATTCAGATTTCAAATAAACCAGTATATTTAATACTTTTTAAATATGATTTATAAACTCGACACTCGTTAAATGAAAGTTACTTTAAATAACTTCTATTTCAATCGACTAATTATCTTGACATAATATGTTCAAATATTATGAAAATTCGTACCTATCACTAAGCAGAAAATAATAATGCATTATTTATTATTTTGTTCTGTAATTCATTAAACTAACATATCTCGTTAGTTTCTGATATGAAATGAGATGTATAATGAAACCTTGAAATGTCGAGACATTGTAAATCAAGTTTACTTAAAAGCTCAAAAACAAACATTCTCAAAAAGCACTATAATGGTTTCTGATAGGGTAATATATCTTTGGGTACCATTTACATGCAAAGTTTGTGAAATTATAATTTAAACCGATATTACTATGTAGAAAATTTCATGTTTAAATATCTTGCATACAATTAACTTAAATTTTGAAATTAGTGACTTTATACTACGCATTTAAACGTCTCGATTATCTCGTAGCTTCTGGAAATCGATGAGGCGTTATTATGTATCGAATTTTATTCAAAGTTTACGTAAAAGTATCCTTTCATAACAGAACACTTCATTGCTTTGTAAAGCCAACTTATTAATTAAGTTGATTAAATGGAGTTTTCTTGATAGATTAATTCAGAACGTATCGAAAATCCTTATGTAAAATAAATGTACTACAGAAAAGAGCATTTCATTGTTATCTACTAACTACCATCGAAATTCTCTCTTGAAAGTAAAACAATCAATTAAATCGAATATAGTATTTTTCTTTCAAAAGATATTAATCGAAGATGTTTGAATATATAAGCATACCTGGTGGTGATTGAAATCTTTTGAAGATTAGATCCATAAACTATTTTGTACTGAAAAGCGAGATATTTTTAATAAAATAAACGAATGTTTAAGCATAAATGATTTTTTTTAAATTTCAAAGTGTAATCGTTTTCAATTTATGTTATAAATCATCTAACGTTAGCGTATTTAATGAAAATGATTTGGGCATACTAATCGAAGATGATTAAATATAAACATTCCAAGTGGTGATAGAAATCTTTTTAAGATAAGTTCCATAAGTTACTTCGTATTCCAACTGCAATATGTTGAGTAAAACTAAACGAATAACAATGCATAAATTTAGTTTTTTTAAACAATATTTTTAATTGGCTTCTATTTATTTTATAAAGAATCTTAAATTCAAACATATTTAACCCGACAGTACTCGCGCGTCGGTCTTTTTGCCGCCCATATAACTTATCTTCTCCTAACTTTTGTCACACTACAAGTACATGTAGTTCTGCCATGTAGCTGATATTAAAGTTTTCTAGACCACCTTAATAAAGTAACAGGACATCTCTATTTTCCTTCAAATACATTTTTAGAAACGAAGTTAAAATTAGCGAAAAAGTCTACGTAACAATCTCTGTAATCCGTTAATTTTCACTTTTACCAATTATTCCAAATTTTATGAATAAAATGCTTAATATAAGAAAACTGCAAATTTATGTCTTCGTTGAAATATTATATTCGTATATTAAGTAAAAAATATTTCTTATGTTACATTTTGTTATATGCGGGCGGCCAGCGGCAAAAAGACCGAGACCGACTAATGACGTGGTGGGAAAAGTCGCGACTTCTCTCGGGTTAAAAAATGTGATTTGGGCGTATTAATCGAAAATGTTTAAATAAAATCATTCCAGGTGGTGATTGAAATCTTTTGATGGTAGATCCATAAATTATTTTGTAGTGAAAAGAAGAATATTTTAATTAAACACACGAATGTTTTATAGTCCAGTCAATTTATCACAAAAAAGGGCCGATGGATGCAAAAATTCTGATAGAAGCTTTTGTGTTTTTAAGGTGTTTATTGTGATGCTAGTAACAGAAATTAAGTGTTTCCCGACAAAATATTTCAAGGATAAACTTTTGACAGCCAAAAAAACCATGAAATTATCTGATTTTTTAAAAGGTTTTTTCTGTCTAAAACTAGAAATTCATAGTTTGTTTGTGTACCATACTTAAATAAAAAAAAAGAAAATCATTAAATTATCTACAAATATCATAATAAAAACATTTCTCTAAACCCTTTACAAAATGCACTTCAGCTTTCTAAAAATGGAACTTATTTTCAACAATACAGAAATTTATCTATTTTACGCCTCCCATCCACAAAATATTTTATATGCATCATTAAAGGTGAAAAAAAGTCCTTATTTATGAATTTTCGAAATAGTACTTTTGAATGAGAAGGGAAATTTTCAAGAAGGACAGCCAGAAGATAGCATTGCAAATTGTATGTTCATCTCGTAAGATATAAAATTTTTAGTTCTTTTTAGGCCTAAGGTCTAAAGGCTAAATGTCAGTTCTTAGGTATTAGTATTAGAAAAATAGAAGAAATTGACTTATGGATACTTAAATGTATCCATACAACAATATCTTTCATTTTTTACCACATCTAACTTTGAATAAAAAAAAAATCTTTTGCAGTTTGCTTTCAATTTTCATGTATTGCCAAAAATAAGCTGCACAAATGAGCATCAAATGTTAAAATGGCTTGTTTTAGGTGAGTAATGTCAAACTTATGGGATAATTATGTAATATTGATTGCGCATTTGGTCTAGTCTTAGATCATGTAAAGTTGACGCATTAGAAATTATAAATATCTGCAATATTGAGGTTTTAATTTAGTATAACTGTACTTATCTATAAAAAACGTGAATTTAATATACAGGGTTCGTACGGCTCCTGGAATTTCATGATCAGAGAATTCTTCGTACAAGTATTTTTTTATAGAAGATCTCTCAATAAATAAGACGAAATTTCGTGCTTTTGAATTATATTTATTTTTCGATAAAGAAATACTGGTACTTCACCTGGAAAATAACGGTAACCGTACGAACCTTGATATAACTGTTATTAACTTAAAAAAATTATTTAGTATAACTGTTAACATATACTAAATTTAAATATTTTACTCGATTTATTATCGCTCTTTATGTTTATTCTCTAATCGTTGAACCCGATTCATTCAGAGGCAGTTTGTCCGTAGACGTATCAGGCGCGACGATTACAGGTTTTAATAAAAATATTTAATTTTGTAGGATGTTTATTGCTAAAATTTACATGATCATCACGGAATTGTACGATGGTCTGATTTATCTTTAGTCTTGCAATTCAATTACTTTTTCATTCATAATAATATATGACTGAAAAAAAATTGTAAAACTTTTTTACAGAATAATATAATATAAATACAGTTAGATAATGATTATTAAATGGATTAATTAATAATAATCACTTTTTAAACAAATTCATTAACGAAAACATTACATAGTTTATTTAACATAGTTTATCATGGTACGAAGAAGGATGACATCGTGATAAAACAAAACCGAATTAGTGTCAATCAAAATTTTCCATCACTAGAAATTTCTAGCATATGACAGGTCCCAGCAGTGGCAGAGAAGTTCTGACCTCTCGACTGGTAGACTGAAGGTTCTGGGTTCAAATTCAATTGCGGCCGTCGGCCTAACTTTCCGGAGTTTTCGCGCTTTTTTTCGAACCATGCATAAATACGGGCTAGGTTCCCTTAGAAAAAACCCCACGAAGGGCACTCCCCTTTTGGGCCTATATCCCTCTAGTAGACCGACACAAAATAAACGAAATAAACCAATCTAGCATATGACAGAGAGAAGTACCCGCTTCCTTTTACCATTTTCAAATTTCTTCCAGTTTCAAAATAATAGAATTCAAACAGGCAGAAGAAGACCGCTAATGTCAATGCCATGATTGTTACCTCTGCCATTTAAAGATATGATTTTCAGGTTTTTAGCCATGTTATGCAAATACAATTATAACAATGCTATTTTCGTTGATTCAATCAGCGGATGAAATACAACATTCACTCCATTAGGGCTAAGAAAGTTTAAGTTTTGTAACACTTTGAAAAAACATAATCAGCTTGAGGAAATAGCTTATGTGTTCAATTAACCAAAGTCTATCCGTCAAGAAGTGATAAAGGATGCACTAAAATTCATTATTGCGTTATATAGTGGATGTATAGACATAGACACTGACATTGAAGACCTTGAGGGTCAAGTTATTTTATAAATCTCCCACTAAAAGTAAATTTCATCTTGCAAGACTACCATCAACGCAAGACACTGTGCAGCATCATATCCTCCGATGTTGTCATCAGGTACAACATTGGAATAAACATCCTCTTTGAAGGATGGGGTTCGGTTCGTAGGTCTGAAGGTATCTTTTATCCTGACCAAATGTGCCAAAACCCAGCAAATGAATCCTTGCAACGTGTTGCCTCATGTAGCTGTAAAAAAGGGGCATCGAGGAGCGATCTTGCCAAGAATCGGGACTCATATGCTTCCCTTATAGTATGCATGATCACAGTGACATCGTTGTGACGTCACTACAAGTGACTGTGGTCACATCACATCAGTGACCAAAATGTCACCACTCTGTGACATCACATAGTGACTAAGGTGTGAACTTCTTGGAAAACTTAAAAAAAATTGAAAAATTCTCTAAAACATGTTATTTTGTATGATTTTTTTCTAGGTACTTATAAAAAATTTGTGACGTCATTATTATATCACTACTTGTAATGTGCGTCATGTAACATATATGCGTGTATATTGTAAATTCATAATGTGACAAAAATTATAATTTCAACAGTCTTCGAAAATTAAGAGAAATGTTTTAAACAAGCCATCTTATTGCATTTGGGAGCTTGGGTCGGATTGATTTTGAAGTTATATGTTCATATATGTTCGAGATGAAGGCATGGAAAGTCAATAGCTTCAGAGCCCCGCCCGCCCGCTAACCGCCTCTCAGTATCTTTAATTTGTCTACTTTTTCTTTTAAATTTGTCCGGTTTCAATTTGTCTTATATATTTTTTCTTTTCTATTATGAGTCCAAAACTACTCGGGTCGTAAGTAAGCGCCAAAATTATTTTGGCGCTATCTGTGGTCGCCTGCCGGCGGCAGCGATGTCGCGCAACAGACTAGGTCTGTTAGGGTCGTAGGTAGGGGTCGTCCACGAAAATTGAAAATTGTCATATCTTATGCAATTATCGTCGTCGACCTTTACCCAGGACACGAATAGTCCTTGTCTGTTGCGTGACAGCGCTGTTGCCGGCAGGCGACCACGGATAGCGCCAAAATACCTTTCTTACGACCCGAATAACCTTGAATTCTTAATAGAAAGGAAAAAAAAGAGAAATTGAAATCGGACATATTTAAGAGATAATTAAACAAATTAAAGATATTGAAAGACGGTTAGGGGTGGGCGGGGCTCTGAAGTTTTCGATTTTCCCTGCCTTCATTCCGAACATGTATGTTCGCGGTGAGCGGCTAATTTTCGTCTGCAACCTGTTCCTACGACCCGAACAGTCCTAGTCTCTTGCGCGAACCGCTGTCGCCGGTAGGCGACCACGGATAGTGCCAAAATCCCTTACTTACGACCCGAATAGCCTTGGACTCTTAATAGAAAAGGAAAAAATGACAAATTGAAACCGGAAAAATTTAACAGAAAAAAAAAACAAATAATATTTAATCTTTTATGTTAATTTTAAACTAGTTTAAGTTGCTCTTTTAGAATAAATGTTGCATAGTTATTGATTTTTTGAAGGAACTGAACATTTTCTTACTATAAAATAAAAAAGTCCATCCGGCCAGTACAGGGAGAAAGAGGTGGCTTTCATATTCTTTGCTTAAAAAAATCAAATTATATTATTAATCCATACAAAACTCAAATTAGTGGAACACGATAATATAAGATTCAATATTTCTTTCTGCTAATACTGCATAATAAGGGAGTTCTGAGAAATTAATCAACTTTATACAAGGTTGTTTTATTTAAGACGATGTATAATTGATCAACAAATTCGGCGATATAATGAAGTGACTGCCTTTTTAAAGCAAAATGATGGGTAAAATTAACCATGGTCTTGATCATGATCTTAATAAGTCCTGTGCACATGCTAACTCACATAGAAATCGGTTGATATATACGAGTGCTGTCGCAGGAAAATCGATTTTTAAGAATATCACGGACTTTAGAAATTCAAATTGCTATATATAAGCCATTTTTTAAAATAAAGACAAACAAAAATGCTCCAAATTTTTTGTATCATGGTCAAACACATAACGAAAAAATATTTTCCATTTTCTAATTTTTTTGTACTTTATTTTAAATTGAAAACTTAAAAAAATGTTAAAATGGACTTAATTTATAAACAAGATGGCGGATGAAATTCGCTAATGAACTCTGTATGTACTATGTACACAGCAAGTTACATCCATATCGGTTCATTAGTACCCGTATTATATCGTGACAAAAATTCGATCATTCCAAATGTTAGTCATGCTAGAAATTTAAAGTGCTACATATAAAATGCAAACACACAAAAAATCTTAGAAACAATCTTATAAAAGTATTACACACTTCACTTACAAATATACGAGAGCATATGAAAGGAAGTATCGTCTGCGAACGACTTGTAGAGTGAACATAATGCATTTGTTCTTTCGAAAGTGACAGTACGATGTTATACCTGCGATATGAATGATTATAGTTGATTGCAGATTTTTAAAATTTAACAAATGTTATTCAGTCATGCATCCAAGAGATAGTTCACATAAAATATGAGTCCGAAAAATGCGCAATGTCAGTGATACTAGTTAATATAAGCTTAAAACTGCCATTGTACAGATTCGGATAGAATTCTTCGAAAGAACTTTTCCCCATTTGGATTTATTAAAATGGAATTACAGAAGACTATGTCTAAAAGATGGGTAAATAAGTTGTTTTTCCTACTTTTATAAAATGGTTTCTGTTAATTTTGCTTAAAAACGTGTTATAAAAGCAATAAACAACATTAATTTATTTTTTATGAATTCAATAAATTTAATAAATTTAATAACTTTTATTTTGTTGGAATAAACAACAGTGTGCCAACGATTATTATCAGATGTTTAATATTATTCATTTAAATCCCATTTTAATCACATTTGTTTTCCTTTTTAAAACTGCGTGATTAAAATCTTATTTGTCACAAATTAGAAAACGTATATACATAATCGACGGTTCAAGTTATTAATAATATATAAAATAGTTTTGGAGTGTTTAACTGTTAAAAGTAGTGGTAAATATGCGAATTTTTGCACTATTATTGCATTATTTGTGTCAGATTTTCTGTGGTTATAAAATAACTATTTAAAAAGAAATATTAGGTTGGGGAAAAAGTAAATTCGTTTTTTCCCAATAAATAGCTTTAAAGTCGCATATCTCGAGTAATACTTACTCAATTAAGTCATACTATACAGCGTTTGAAAGGTAACAGTCTCTAAAAAATTCTAGATATAAAGGTAGCGTCACCTGTTTAACCAGTCAAAAGTTATTGCGTTTTAAAAATAGAGATTTCAGAGGATCATTTTCTTCACATTTTAGTTTTTACTTCCAAAAAGGGAAAAATTGGCACAGACTCATCGAAACTTGTGTGGCATTTATGGTAATCAGTGCTTAATTAAACGCCAAAGTCAGAATCGGTTTGCTTGTTTTCCTTCCGAAAATTTCGATGTTAAAGATGAACCTTTCCCTAGCCGGACAATCCTTGAAAAATTCGATGAAATTTTAAAAACAATCCAGGTAGACTGGCATATTTCTTCCCACGACATTGCTACGGAACTAAAAATCAACCATAAACCACTTTTGAACCATTAAATAAAATTGGATACCAAAAGAAACTCGATACTTGGGTTCCCCATAAACTTAGAGTGAAAAATTTAATGGACAGAGTTTTCATTTGTGAATTGCTACTGAAACGGTATGAAATCGGGCCATTTTTGAAACAAATCATTACGGGTGATAAAAAGGGAATCACGTATAACAACAATGTGCTAAAAAAATCGTGATCGAAGCTTCACAAACGGTGGCAAAGCCCGGATTGATGCCTACGAAAGTGATTCTGAGTGTTTGGTGGGATTGGAAAAGAATTTTCCATCATGAGCTGCTCAAACCTGGCCAAACCATCAATTCAACTATCTTCTGTAAACTAATAATGCGATTGAAGCAGGCATTTAAAAAACCCGGTCAAAATTGATCGAAAGGAAAGGCGCTGTCTTCCATCACGACAACGCTAAATCACACGCATCTTTAGTCACTCGGCAAAAACTGAAAGAGCTTTGTTGGGAAGTTTTGATGAACCCACCGTATAGTCCGGACCAGGATCCGACGAATTACCATTTGTTCCGCCGTATGCGGTATTCTCTTGAGGGTGTTAAGCTGGCTTCAAAAAAGGCTTGTGAAAATCACCTTGTTCAGTTTTTTGCCCAGAGCTCTCAGAAATTCAACAGTGACGGAATTATTGTTTTACCAGAAAAATGGCAAAAAGTCATCGAACAAAATAGCACATAAATTTTGATTAGTTTTTTTTATTTATATAAATAAATTCACTTTGAAAAACACGAAAAAAAGCGAACTTACTTTTTCCCCAACCCAATATTTCAATGTCATTTTGTATTACATGTAAAGGGCAATACTAAGATATTATTGAGAACGCTTGAAAATAACACCTATATTTTTATTTCTTCAAATTCTACAAAGACAATTTAGAATAACTAAAAACATTCATAATTATATGATTTGAAATACTTGACGTTTCTGGCATACAATACTTTTGGCGGGTTTTTCCAATGCTGAAAAATGCAAACATTAAACAAGTTGGATGCGCCAATCCCAAAATTTTCTTCTATCTCATACGTACATTTTAATATTTTTAAACAATAGTTACTCATTTTAATGTTTTTATAATTTTAATTCAATACCATACGAACTTTGGTTTTCATCTTAAATTTCTGCTTCAATCAATTAATTGGAGTAAAAACGAAATTCCGTCTCTACACGAGCCGATGAAATTTTTAAGTAGAATATTAAACGTATACCTTTGAAAATCTGTTTTGTAGAAAATTAGGATTACGTTTCTGTCATGGAAATAAAATGTTATTTTTTCCTATGGTGTATTTTAGAATATTTTTTACAGTTTATACCATTTTATTTAAATTTTCTTCTAGTCATACAATGTAAATGACATTTCTTTTCCATTTCTTACTTAAATAGGTTGTTTACCGAAAGGAATATGGATTACAGATGCATTATGTATTTATAGTATTGTTTGATAATACAGGGTCTTTTAAACAAAAAAAGAAAAAAAACTTTTTCGTGAACAATATGCCAGAAACATGAAAATGAAGCGAAATTGTTTTTTTCCCTTCCTTCCTTCCGTCTTTCGATTTTCTCCGCATTTAAAATATTTTCTATTTTCAAGACTTGGATTTAGGCGATCGAAAGATTTTTGCTTTTTTTCACATAAAACTTTTTTATTTTTCCACATGGCAATATGAGGAAAAAAACTTATATACATATATCCTTTATTACATCAAATGATAGTTAAAATGGTAAATTTATTAGATGTAGAAAAAATAAAAATTTTTATAATATAGAAAATGATTTTATTTAAAATTTACGACACCTACTGAAACTTAACTAATAAAGAATAAAAATTTGCACACGTACATGCGCACAAGTCACAGTAATTTAACTGAAGTATTCTTTGTAATCGTGGGTTGCAGTTATATAAAATGATCTTGGCATCCAAAGTTCCTAGAAAAGTTCTTAGTAATCTTGTAGATTTTTTTATTGATAGTAAAAATATGTATCTCTTACATGAATTCATGTCATCGCCAGTACATCAAACTCACTAGACTTCCCAGTTTCCTAGAAAATAGTAACTTTACAGTTTTTGTTTTTATACCGTACTTTTGATTTGTCAAAAATTAAACTATAATTTGTGTTATGCATATTAGGGTGGAGTGAAAATGAACAAAATAAATGTCTTTTGAATTTTTTCTTTGGATAGGTTTAAAAAATTGCCTATGGAACCCTAAATAAAAGGTTAAATTTTCATTTTATTTGGAATTCATATTTAGATCCCTACCAGCTCTTATAGATTATGCCCTTTATATGTGAAAACCAAGAATGTATTGTATATTTGTTAAATATTTTTTTTTTTACTAAATTTCAGATTTTAGTTAAATAACCCGTAAAAATTATTTCTTAAAGTATTATTTGGAAAATATCGTACTATCGTCGTTTTTTATTTCTTTAAATCACGAATAATAACTCTAAAATATAGATCGTATTGTTGCAAAGAGGATAAAGCACAATAGATATACAGTTCACTTTTATTTTCCGAATATACATGAAAGATAATTCTCTAAATATAAAAGAAATGCAGTTTTCTGAATATATAGTAATGTAACAAACATAATATATGCTATGTATTGTTAAACGACCTTTTATTTTACTCTAATTTGTATTGGCCTTTGTTAATAAAACTAGGCATTATCTTTCTTAATTTGATTTTTGCTCTTATATATCCACTTCCAAAGCCACTAATGACACTTCGGTAACTAATTTTACGCATCTTCCAAATGCTTGAATATGACAGAGAAACTTAGGCAATTGAAAAGATGGGATTTCCAAACTTTTCTGAGAACGTCTGGTTCCTCTTTCATACTCTATTTAAAATCTGGGGTAAGGTGATGCAACATTCTTGCCAGTCAATTTTGTATATAGAATCTGTAACACACAAATTCAATAATGGAATATGAAACTGTCTAATTCTTAAACACACCGTATCTTTTTGCTTCAATATTCTTTGGAATCCAAATTCATCGTTTCTTCGAATTCGTAATTTTTTTTTTCTCAATGACAGAAGTATGCGTTTTGTTGAATAACGGGATCGACAATTTTCTTCAAATCATCCCTCAAATAACGATACAACTTAATTATTTAAAAAAACATTTTGAGCTCCATTTATTCGAGAAGAATCTTTTTTGAAGTGGAACAACATATATAAATATTACAAATTACAAATTCAGTCATAATCTTCAGATTTTGGGGTGGATTCTGACTTTCAATCTGCAAACTAAGTTGTCAATTGGCTGTTGTCAACAATTTAGAATGAGACATTTTTGATGAATTATGATTTTCCAGATTTAAGGAGCATTGGCCAGATGAAAAGGGTTTGACACATCTTATAAAAATAATTTTGGTCTGTAATTAACTCTTCAGAGTTCATTTCTCGGAGAGAGAAGCAGATATTTTTAATTCCCCAACTATCTGTTATTCACATTGATTGTACGATTTTCTAATTGGAACAGAAAAGACTCGTGAGCCTGTTTTTTGCCCATCAAGTTCAATAGCATAATGGCAATTTGTTTGTATAAAACTGCATATTAAACACTACAAGTAACGACTAAACTTTATATTAAAAATTATAATAGCTTGATTTTCTATCCAACTGTTTATAGTTGTTTTGTCACAATCTACTGTCATAAATTTACCAAGGTTTAAAATTTTTTCAGTGCAAAATTTTAATATTTTTGCAATGATCATTCCTGGCACAAAAGATGGTGTAATGTGTACCAAATAGAGTGAATTTTTACTCTTCTATCAGAGATATGTGTTTTTCACTTATAGTTCCTCGAGTAATACAACTTCAATTTCCAGACTTTCTTTTGGATTTCAGGTCTCGAATAAGCATCTTATATTCAGAAAAAATGTTTGCTGTCATTTGATTAATACAGCTCTACAACTACAATGATTGATGCCTTCTTCGATGTTTTCTTTAAGGATGTTATTTGCCTCTGATTTTGGTGGATCTTTACAAATCCCGCTAGGTTTTAGTTATTGTTTTTTATAAAAATAATATTTTTATAGCATTTTGCTGCTGTTGGCAAAACATCTTTATTTAGTTTTGAAAAAGTACCAAATATAGGATATTCCGATGCACTTCTATTAATCGTAAACTTCGATTTGCTTTCACACATGACACGGACTCATTTTGACTATAAAAATGACAACATACAATTTTAAAAACTCAATAAATCTTTTCAAATATTTTCAAATATTTTAAAATAACGACTTAAAGTTTCAAAATGATAAAAGTAATTACATTAAACATTTTAAATATAAAAATGTCAAACGAAATTGCCAAAAAATCCTTCTTACGTACAATTTATGGTAAGAATCTATCGTGTGAATCAATGAAAATATAAATGTAGGGCGATGAAGGAGTTTTTCAAAATTCATGAAATTTCGCATGCGTATTACTGGTTGTAAAATGCAACTTTTGGCTGTTATCCAAAATCAAAATTCTAAGTTTCGTTTTTTTGCTTTACCCTGATGTACATATATGCATGTTTATATATATATATATACATATATATATATAAACTTTATATAATACTACAAATCAACATGGCAAAAGATCAAGTCTTAAATCCAACAGACAATTGGAATGCTCAGAGGTACAGCAATGATGAATAAAATTAGAATTTGTGATATGTAACTCTTTTGGAAGGGCAATATTACGTGATCACAAAAACATACGATTAATTTCTGAGATAGAAATCTGAAAATTTCCCGAACGCAAAGATTTCTATCGTTGCCCGGTTAATTGTAACTAAGAAACATAAATAAGTTAAGAAATATAGGTATACAGTAGACATTTTATTACATTTAGTTCTTTTGTTGTTGAGAATCCCATTTCTCATTCATCAAAAGTTAAATTAATTAATTTTAAAGATAATCTTTGTACGGGAATTCAAAAGTTACTTTTGCATTGTTTTTAGAAATATTTTATCAAAAATATTTTGCCGAAAATTTTTTATTTTGTTTTTATTAACTTTTCCATTTTTTTTTGTTTCTACATATGACTATTCCTATGCTAGTAAATGTAAAACTAATCACTATAATTTTTCATAGATTTAATCAAATACAAATTTATTTCGTTTCAACGGAAATACACATCATTGATGAAAAAAGAAACATATCGCTCAGTTGCATAGAATCTAATTATGATGATATTTTAAAAATTGTATAAAATACAAGAATTTGAATTAATTAAATGTGAGTGTTTCTTCCCAAATTCGTTTTTAATAAAAAAAAAATAGAGAGAGAGATTGTTTCATCGCATAAAATTAAAAAAAAAGAAAATCATTAAAAAGTAAAACTTTGATCCATTTGGAGATATTACTTTCATGAATATAGTTGGATTGAATAATTTATTAATTTTTTAATTCAGTATTTTAGATATTATTAGTAGTCCTTACCTATAATTCTGTACTGTCAGTAGCGTAGCAGTTTAAAAATTATGGGGAGATTTAAATACATTCCAATTTGTATGATGAAACCAACTGAAAAAAGGAATGAGTCTTCTTAATAAGTAATTATGTAAATAAATAATTAATTTTATTCATAATTAAAAATGCGTATATGCATTATGTTAATATAAGGAATAAATTAAATTTTCAAATTTTGTGAAATATGACAAAAGAGTGGAAAATAAAAACAAAGAAATGGATGACTCTGGTGCTTTTATGTCTTCCCTTTTCAACTCCCCTTTCCCTTGAAAAATCACAAATATCTATAAATTCCAATCCATTTTTTCTTAATTTTTTGATTCATCAAAAATGTTCTATTAATCAAATGAAATCTGAACAGATACATATATTATCTGTAGAAATTTCTCGCATTGGAACCCGGAATACAAATCCTCTCTACTAGTCTATTGTAATTTTTTTTTTAACATTCTAAGAATTCTGAAAGCAATCAAGTGTTTTGTTTGACTTGTGAATAAAAAATTGCGACAATAAGAAATTTGAAAATGGTAGCAACTTCGTTACAAAAGAAAAATTCAATGTTTAAAATTTAAAGTTTACTTAAAAAATAAAAATAAAAATGGGTGTAGGAAGAGGTGTGGGGTCTTGATCCCCTCAGCACTTCATTTTCTATGCCTCTGTGTATCATGAACAGGGAGCTATCTGCAGCTCAAAAGAGCAGCTTAAAGGAAACCAAAATTGGTGCTCGTGCTATTTGAGAAGGGGAAAAGAATAAAATAACAATAAAAAATAGTTGCAACAACCGCCCGCGGGTCCCGATGCAGGTCCTCTCGTGTCAAACACCTTTGTAATGATCAGAAAAATCAACATAAATTTCCTTTCTAGTTATAATTTTTTTTTCATTATGTATAGTAGCTTTAGAATTAAAGCCCGATCTAGAAAACTGAGAGTCCGTTAAATACAGAACAGGCCCTTTCTTGATTTTGCTGATGAATTCAACGGCGTAAGCACCGACAACACTCGTGATGCCATCTGAAGGCGGTCATTGATATTTTTTGTTTTAACGAGAGGCATCCCGTCGAATTCGACGAATGAAATGTTTAAAAGACCCGATCGATTTGGTTTTAAGAAAAGCAAAAGTAATTATATTATTGAATCAATATATAATAAATATATTTCCAAACATAATGTCAAGTTTGCCAGTTACAATTTTACATGCCCATATTCACACATCTTCAGTTAAAATTGTAATTCGAGTGCTGGCGAAATCCAGAAATTTTATTTTACATGCACTCACAGAAAAATAGTTTTATTAAAAAAAAAAAAAAAAACTAATTTCATTTTTACTATGACATTTTTTTCACTAACTGAAGTCACCTGAAAGTAAAATCTCAATCTCAGTGTCCATAATTAAAAGAAATATTGAAATGTAATATCGTTATGAATAAAAATGCGATGTTTTAAATAGTGACGTCAATTTCTCTTCAAATGTTTTTTAAAAGTTACTATTATTAGTAATATGAAAAAGGCATCCGTAATAATATTGTAATTCCCATTTATCTGGTTGCTGAATGACATCATTTTCTTCATTTGAAATTTTTCTTATTTTGCTTTAGACATTAATTTTTATCATAAGTTATTTTCTGTTATTTTATTTACATTAATAATATTATTTCTCAGTAAATGTATGTATATATATTTACCTCAATTAGTGCATAATTATAGGCAATCATTTTATTATAGTTAAATTTTACAAAAACAATTAACTTTTTTCTTTTAAATGCGAGGACATGTTCACTGATGAAATAAAGTTTCTGACTGGTGGAAAGTGATAATGAAAAATAAATTTTTATTATCCAGAGTAAAGCTAAACTGAGTTGCCACCATTTTGAAGAAATATCGTAAAAAGCATTTAAAATTAAAAATAAAATATAAAAATGGAAATAAATTAAAAAATAGCTAAATTGGGCACAACTACAAATAAATAGCTTTCATTTTAAAAAATAATTATCAAAATTGGTTGAGTAGAAAATTCAGGGCTGATGACTAAAAAATAGCCAGGTCTTTTAAATATATAGATTATTCCATTTCTCTTCCCCCTTCTTAAATACTAAGTGCACCAATTTTGGTTTTATTCGGGTTATTCACTCAAGTTATAGTCAGTTCTAAATAGGTTTGGTTTGATTTATTTTGTGTCGGCCGATTATTTACTATGGGGATATAGGCCCTGGGGAGTGTGCCCTTCGTGGGTGCCTTTCAAAGGGAAACTAACCCAAATCTACGCAAGGTTCAAAGAAAACCACGGAAAACTCGTTCGGAGTTTTCCGTGGTTTTCTTCGAACCTTGCGTAGATACGGGTTAGGTTTCTTTAGAAAAACCCCCACGGAGAACATCCCACCCATTAGGGCCTATATCCCAAGCGTAGATAATTGGCCGGCATAAACAAAACCAACCAAACCAAATCGGCTACTGGTAGGGTCAGTTCTAAATAGAAATATTTGTATTATAACCACCTCGTATATTGCCTAATGTATTCTATGTTAGTAAAACATTTATAATGTTTCCTTAAACAAAAATAAATATTTCCTTCTTAAGATGGTTACGTCATGACTTATATGTATATAATATTTTTGAAAAAGTAGTTGAAATGACTTAAATTTATTGAATGTAAAGACTTAAATTTATTGCTTTTAAAATTTTTAAATATTGCTAAAAATTGAAACAAATCTGCATTATGGTTGTTCAGTGAGCTTTTACAAATTGGCCCTGCCTTATGAAACCCACTGGTATATTCCACACTGCATCCAGCTTTGCGAACACTGATATGTACCCTATTTTCCGTTGTTGTTTGTTTATTAATTAATTTCTTTTTAAAATCTTTTTTCCTCTTAAAAAAACAATTAAGCTTGTCAAAAAATGTTATTTTATTTTACATTTATTATGAAAGAACCCAATGAAAAACGTTCTGAAACGTATTTTTTTCCTTAAGTTTAATTTTATGTTTTAGATATAAATGTAACCGTATTTCACATGTGATACACGTTCAGCTCCATTTATCTTTAACTGCTACAGTTTTAAAATATTTTCATACTTTAATACTTAACAGCAAAGGCGACTACAAAATTCCATGTTTCTTCCTCTGATATTTTATTGTTATTCGTTTCAGTATAGTGGAAATCTGGCAGCTGGACACTCTGAAAAATGTTTTCTCTTTTTAGAATTAACTTATGGTTGGTTCTCCTGGAAACATAGATTTTCTGTTTTACATTTTCTGAAAATTTCTTTCTTTTAACCCTTTCAGGGGCAAGGTATTTCTGCTCCGAAAATGTTCAAATAATTGATTCACACCACAATTTAAGAACAGATTTATTTGAAAATAATCAAGCGCTGTTTTTCGCGCATATTATAAAATCAAAATTGTACTAAAATTTTACTGGTGCCAGTTCGAAATTGCAACAGTAATATTAAGTGTTTGCAGACTGCAAACACCGCCCCTGAAAGGGTTAAGCGAACGATACACAAGTAATTTTTATAAATCTTCTGACTGATAAAACATCTTGCACGTAATTTCCAAAATTGTACGGAGAAATGTCTTAATATCGCATTTCTATATTTTATGATTCTATGTATTATTATAAGGGGTAAATATGTCACTCCATAATGCTGACGTCGTTTTACAACAGCACGCTATTAAATTTCGAATTTATTAATATAGCTTTTTATTTCTAAACATCGTAGATTTTTAGTTTGTACATCGTCGGAAAGTGAAGAAAATGTACAGAGGAATAAAATTTGACTCAAAACTGTATTGCAATGGTTTAGAAACTATATCGGAAAAAATTCATTTTCTATGTTTTTTAAATAAATTTCAATCCTATTTTCTTTTTTTTAACTTATGTCTGTCGGATACAGACAGTTATGAAATATAAATACATTTGCACTCAAGTTAATATAAATAGTTCATCATTTTTTTTCTTTCTGATATTTCATAGCATAATTAAAACTTTATAAATAAAATAAAATAATATAAATAAAACAGAAATGGGTATACGTATTTGAACTACGCGATCATGCAAAAAAATGATCAGAATTAATTAAGATTTATTTAAGTAACGGAATATTTACCAATTTCTTCTTTGTTTACTCATATGAAAGTATCGCGTTTATTAAATTTAAAAACTTTATTTAAATGCAATATTGAAAAAAATCCCTGTCGGCTGGGCCTATAGGCGTAGGTAGATTTCAAAGAGTGCTCATTTCAACAACAAAAAATATATGATTAGGGATAAACTCAGTTTAATAACTTCATTTGGCCGTTTATGAAAAATTTTTAATTTCATTTTTCAGCAAAAACTGGTTTTATCAGAATCACCTTAAGAATAATTTTGCTCAAATGCCCATTTTGACAACATATTTTGAAATAGATTCTGAATTTATTAAAAAATCGACCAAAACAGTACATTATAAATTTCCTAAATAACAAAAACTGTCAGTTGAATGCATTTGAGAAAAAAATTGAATTTAAAAATGAGTCATAAAATAACCGATTTGTTGTTTGAATACATCCTTAATTCTTTAATAATGATTGCTTCGGAAAATTTTGTGCAAAATACTCACTTTGACAGCATTTTAAAAAATATATTCTATCTTTATCAAAAAACTGGCCAATGCGTCACAGTATATAGTTCCTAGATCAATAAGAGGATCTGTAAATTGGATGTGTTTGAGAGCGAAAATGGATTTTAAAACGAGTCATAAAAAACGCAATTTGCTATGTGAAAACTTCCTTAAATTTTCAAATCACGAAAGACTTCGGGAAATTTTGTTCAAAATACCCTTTTTGGTACCCTTTTTCAAAAAAAATTCTGTCTTTATCAAAAAAACCGATCAATGCATCACATTATATAGTTCCTAAATAAGAGGATCTGTAAATTGGATGCGTTTGAGAGCAAAAATGGATTTAAAAACGAGTTAGAAAAAAACGCAATTTCTTATTTGAACACTTTCTTAAATTTCCAGAGTCGATGATTTCGGAAAATTCTGTTAAAAATACCCTTTTTGGCAGCCTTTTTTGAAATATATTCCGTCTTTCTCAAAAAACTGACCAATGCATCATATTATATAGTTCCTAAATAAGAGCATCTGTAAATTGGATGCGTTTGAGAGCAAAAACGGATTTAAAAACGAGTCAGAAAAAAACGCAATTTCTTATTTGAATACTTTTGCCTTTTTTGAAATGTATTCTGTCTTTATCAGAAAAATGACCAATGCGTCACTTTAAACAGTTTCTAAATAAGAGGATCTACGATTTGGATGCGTTTAAAATAAAAAATGAATTTAAAAATGAATCAGAATATAAGCAGTTTGGATTTGAGGTTTTTTCTCCAACTCCTATTTTTTTTAATTTCTTTTTGCTATATGAATTGGTCCTATGAAAAACTTGTCAATATAAAAGTTGTGGATATTTTTGAGAAGATGTAAAATAAATTTAATCAGATTTGATATCTTAAAAATTGACGGAGTTATGGATTTTTTTCTTTTTTTTAGCGCCCTTTTTCTTTTCGTTTTTAATTTTTTTCATCGGTAAAAGTTGGTCCTATCAAAAACTTGTAAATACAAAAGTTTTAGATAATTTTAAGAACATTTACAAAAAATTTATTTGGACTTGATATCTTGAAAATTGACGAAGTTATGAATTTTATTCTCTCAAAACCCCTGTTTTTTTCGCCCCTTGAGCCCACTTCTAAATTTATCAAAAATCTACCATGCATAAACTTTTGGCCCATTTTTAAGAAGTAACATAAACTTTAAACCGATTAGATATCTACTTTAATTAAGAAGTTATGGCGTTTTTTCGGTTTTCACAAAAACGTCCCCTATTCCGACTCCCTTGGTCCGATTTTTCCCATTAACGAACTTAGCCAAGATTTTATCCCCTTTGATTTTATGTACCAGTTTGGTGGAGAATGGTGAAGAACTATAGAAGTTATCGTGTCCATAAGAAAGTGAGATATATAGATAGATAGATAAATATATAAACTGGTGCGATTGCAATAGGTAGTTTTTCTTACGAAATCTACCTAAAAGTCTTTTGGTTCTATTATACTGAAAAAAATCTGTAACTCTACAGAAGTAAATTAACAGAAATCTGTGTGTTTATTAAAATTTTATCTGTATATTGCACAGAAAAATATGTAAATCTAAAAGATTAATTTTAATAAAGCTACAGATTTATTTCTATAGCTTTACTAAAAAAATATTAATCTTACTAAAATTTTGACTGTAATTTAAGTTGCAGTTGCATACAAAGTTCGTCGTATTCCAGTTTCCTAAATGAGTTCTAATAACCTTACAGATATTTTTATTCTCTATGCAAATATGTATCTGTTACCATGAAAAGTTCTAGGAATCCCAATTTGATAGAAAATGTTTCAGATTTTTCTATGTTAATTTCTTTTATTGGGAAAGCTAATGCACACAAACTTAAAATTATACTAAAATTAAACACTATCATTGTGCGCGCGGCAGCGCGCAACAATAATATGATTGAGCGGTAATGCTTAAGCATAGGAAAGCGCAAAAACACGGATTTTTCAATTTTTCTTTTTGCAATAACTAACTAAATACTTATCCAATTTTGATGATTTTTTTTAAATGTTCGTCTGACCAAGAAGCACAACATAGCACAAAAATTATTTTTTTTATGGCATACTGTAGGTGTACTGTAGAGTATTCTGAAAATCGGACAAAAATTTTGTGTCACAGCACTTTTCTCGAAAACTACTAAAGATAAAAACTTAACTTTTTTTTAAACAAAAGACAAACTTTTTATCCCGGGGTAGTCATCGAGAAAACGTTATTTTGCTGGGCGGTTTTTCTGAAATTGCGTATTTTCCAAACTTGGTCATAAATGGGTATATCTAACGTTCTATTGCAGATAGAATGTTGCGGTAAAGATTATTTTAAAGATTTTGCGATGCTAATTAATCCTGCAAAAATTCATAGCTTTACGTTAAACAGATTTT
The DNA here is from genome assembly GCA_964019185.1 of Maratus speculifer. Classification (NCBI taxonomy): domain Eukaryota; kingdom Metazoa; phylum Arthropoda; class Arachnida; order Araneae; family Salticidae; genus Maratus; species Maratus speculifer. The sequence goes on along the minus strand of OZ025290.1, from coordinate 149,577,518 downwards.
TTACAAGATGAAATAAAAGAATGGCAGTCATCAATCTAAGGTACTTGTGATCATCGGAGAGAAAAACCAGTTACACCATTCGATTAAGCATAAAAAAATACAGAATGCTTTTTTTTCTCTTATTTTTAACTTAATTTTTTAACGAATTATGAATTTTTTTGAAATTTTTGACATGCTCATTTTTGTCATTTTTTAACATTAGAACGCCCGGATGGAGTCGATTCGACTCCAATCATGTAACTAAATTTCAATTCGAACCAGAAAAATTTTCTTGAAATAATTTAAATCTAATTCACGCAAATTTACGTTAAATAAATCAATTAAATAATTTTGAATAAAAATTCTGGTGAGCAATATTATTTTCAAACTTGAGTAGAATTTCCGGGCGTTCTAGTGTTAATGAATCATTTACTGAATAATTATGCATGGTGTCTAGCCCTGGTGGCTGTTAAATTTGATTTTTAATTTTAAATTAGGCAATTTTTTGCACCATACCAAATTTATATTTTATCCATTTTTTTTCATTTATTTATATTTTGTTTTTAGCACAATGGCATCAATGGCAAAAATGCCTGGCATACCTGTCAAATATTGGGGCCCTGTACTTTAACAAAGTGTATTTACTATAAGTATATACCGTATTTATTCTAATAGAATGCGCCCTCTAATAGAGCGCGTCTTCTAATAAAGTGCGCACCTTGGTGCTGATTGAAAAAATAAATATACGGAAACGATATAGTAGATAAGTAGAAAACGATTACTTAAATGCATTATCGAGGATTCTCATCGATCAAAATAGAGATATTCTATCAAAGCGATGGAGTGGCGATGCAGCAAAAGTTTCAAATTTTGAACAATGTACCACTCCTGTAAACTATAGTGCCAAGGATATGCACACTGTTAAAAATCTGCTGCATTTTGCTGCAACGCACTCCCCTGCTTGTATAGAAAACGGTTACTTGGCCTTGAAATGGCGCTTTCTCATTGGTTGGAATCATTGTAAACGCGGCAGCGCGCAACAATAATATGATTGAGCGATAATGCTTAAGCATAGGAAACCGCAAAAACACGGATTTTTCAATTTTTTTTTTTTTTTGCAATAACTAACTAAATACTTATCCAATTTTGATGATTTTTTTAAATGTTCGTCTGACCAAGAAGCACAACATAGCACAAAAATTATTTTTTTTTATGGCATACTGTAGGTGTACTGTAGAGTATTCTGAAAATCGGACAAAAATTTTGTGTCACAGCACTTTTCTCGAAAACTACTAAAGATAAAAACTTAATTTTTTTTTAAACAAAAGACAAACTTTTTATCCCGGGAACATTTTTTATTTCTATATATAAAATACAAAACAAGTTGTGCAGTATCCCAGTGGAATATGGAAAAATAGAAGGACTAGTGAAAAATGCTCCAAGGAGCAGTGCAAAAGCAGAATATGATTTTAATTGAGCATTAAAAAGTAATGGACAAGTGCTTCTGTTAATTACTGAGCATGAGGAAGGATAAGGGATCCCTTCTTGGCTACAACTCACTCCAATGCCAACTTTGAAAAAATCATATTTGCTCTTTTTCCGTGAAAACAAATCAGTCGCAGTTACTATAAAAATGTATAGTGTAAAGACGTAACCAGTAAAGATGCAGCTTAATTAGACATAAATGTAAAGGAAGGCGACATAATGCCAGATACCTAGTTCCTGCAGGTATCACATTCATACACTGCCACCAAGCATACCCTAAGTGTATAATTGCACAGAAAATTGATTTGTAGTATAGTGCAGAGTGAACAGTGCATTTAACATCAGAGATGTAGTACAGGCTATACGCCATACACCTTCTGGACTTTTTAATAGAACACCATATACCCTCTTTTTTCAAGAAAGCTTATAGTATACACATTCTAGAATATCCCTCTGCTTAGAGCATGTATCTTATGTTATTTTTATGACTACACCCCTGGTTAACATCTAAAGCACGGTGGAAAATTCTAATAAAGAACCGCAAATTTCTTTTGTATGGAAAAAGCGCAAATATGTTTTTTTCAAATTTGGCATTGAAGTGAGTTGTAGCCAAGAAGGGATCCCTTATCCTTCCTCATGCTCAGTAATTAACAGAAGCACTTGTGCGTTACTTTTTAATGCTCAATTAAAATCATATTCTGCTTTTGCACTGCTCCTTGGAGCATTTTTCACTAGTTTTTAATAAGTAGTATGAAAAACAAAACATGAGTTATATTGATCAACTTTGAACGATGCAATCCCTTCGTTTGTTCGTCTACTAAGGACTTTTCTATGATGCTTGACAAACATCAACATTATTTTTTTTTTCTTCCCTGACATATTCGTTAATTTTTGTTTTTTTTAATTTGAGCAATTCCATTTTTCTGTGGTATCATTGACAGCTTTAGGAGCATTCACATGGCTTCTTAGAATATCATAGATTTATTCTGTTATATCGTGGATCCCAAAGAATTCAAAGAAATGACCCCTAGTCATTTCACACAAAAACCAGGCTTATACCCTCTAAACATTTCAATTCCTTTTTCTTTTCACATTTGGTTTCTAAATTTTTTGTCATGTTTTCTTAATCAATATGAACGATAATAGTTTCGTCCATAATACATTCGTCCAACATAATACTTTCGTCCAAAAAAGCCAATTCTACGTATATTTCTGACGATAACAAGGTGTGTCTTAGCAACTATGAGAGCACTGTTTTTGAAGTCTGCATTAAGATACGTGTTCAGAAGCTCTGGTATATCCGCATACTTCATAATTAATCATTCGGAGCTTTTGAACTTACAATTGCCTAGTTCCAAAAGTAAACATATATAATGCTGACAAAACGTGCAACTCATTTCTTTCTTGTTGAGCAATGTTCTGTTCAGCTGTCTGGTAAAGTGGGCAGTTTGTTAGTATATATATATTCCTTTGCTTCTTTATATATATATTTCTTTGCTCCTTTATATATATATTCCCTTTGCTACCCATCTTGTTTGACATAGATTGTGGCATAAAAAGGGTAGATGCCCAATTTTTCTGAATACTTGTAATTTTTAAAGCTCTGTTCGCCTTATCTAACCAGAAAATTTTCTGCTATAAATCAAAGATGAAAAAAACCTTGTAACATTACTGGGTTTGGGTACACAAACTGCTTATCTTACTGAGCAGAGTCCGTGGGATTCGTTTTTAGATCAACCTTCCAAGGTAGTACTGCGAGAGTTCCAATAACTCTAGTTAGTACTGCGAGAATTCCAATAACTCTAGTTAGTACTGCAAGAGTTCCAATAATTCTAGTTAGTACTGCGATAGTTCCAATAACTCTTTGTAATTTTCTCTTGGATGATTTCCATCATTTAGGACATTTTCGAGGTAATTAACCATTTTCATACATGGTTCTTCTAGAAAGCCTTAAACGATATTTTCTTCATCCACCATGATCTCTTATCAAGTGAAGCTCAGAGACTTTATACAGTTATAGAGACAGAGGGAAAATTAGACTTTTTGACAATTAAAAACACAAAATCTCAAAATATCTGACGAGTACTTTTTTATTACTCGGGGGAGGCCGGAACATCCCCCCGGTCCTCTTCTTGAATTTAACATTGCTTTCTTTTACACTTTTTGTAGTTTAGTTTCGGCAGATTAAGCAACATTCAGAATTGTTTATTTCATTTCCTTGCAGTGGTAAATAAAAACTAAAAGTACTCGTTCCTTTGTAGGAAGGTTAGTTCCTAAAAACTTAACCTTCGCAACTTTCTTAGTAGCAATATTCCCCTTTCGGTTTCCATTTTAATGTTCAATTATGCCAAAATAAAAAAGAAATAGGTGAGAAATCTATTAGTACAAACACTCCAATATTAAAATTTTCACTAATTTGAATTAAAAGGGAGCAAAGTGTGCAACATTTAAATATTAACCAATCTTGTTGAAATTTGGCATACATATCTTTTTCAACACTTAGACTCAGGATGTAATAAAAGTCTCATAAAAATGAGATCTTTGGAAATAATGAAACACCCTTATATATATGCAAGATCTGTATTTTAAGTAATGAAAATATTTTTGTCGTGAGGCAACAATGCGTGATAGCACGCTCCCTCTGGTTGGAGTTGGTAGTGGGCGGGTTAACCTTTAAAACACCATATGCGGTATTCGCCTGCTAGCTGTCGTTTACGAAGGATTTCGTATCGTCTAAAAAAAGTGTGTGCAAGCTGAAGATGCAGCAAAGTATTGAACACCACTACGCGATCAAATTTTGTGCTCGCCTTGGAAAATCTGGCTCTGCAACGCTGGAAAATGGCCAACTCCGCAGTCCCCGCGACAAAAGAAAGCTCGCATGTTCAAATCCAACATGAAAAGAATGCTGATCGTGTTTTTTAATGCGAAAGATGTGGTCCACTCGGAACTTGTGCCTGAAGGACAAAGAGTGAATGGCCTTTACTAAGTGGAAAAAAATGAAGAGACGGATCAATCGAGTGCGAACAGAAATTGCAGCAGAGTGGAAAATGCACCACGATAACGTTAAATGTCACACCTGCTGTGGGGTCAGCGAGTATCTGATGAAAAATGGCATCACAGCGGTCCCCTATCCTCCCTATAGTCCCGACATGGCTCCTGCAGACTTTTTCTTTTCCTCAGAGTTGAAAACTGCCCTGAAAGGACGCCACCACGAAACTCTGGATACTGTGAAAACGGCTTGCATGGGTGTAAGGGACTTCTCAGTTGCGGACTTCCAAGGAGCACACGAAGCATGGAAAAATACCCTGCAGAAGTGTGCCAACACTCAAGGAACATACCTCAAAGAATATTGAAGTGTTGCACCCATATTGGTAATACATTTTTTTCTGCATTTATTCTCATTACTTAAAAAAAAGAGCCATATATATTAACGTAACCAAGGAGATGTAGGCTTGATACTGTCGCATTTTTAAAATGGAAATGACACTCCTGATATTTACAATAACTTGTATACCATACGTGATTTTTGATAGAAAAAGCAATTGAATTTCGTGTTCTGTAATTATATTACTTATTATTCTATTCAAAATTTCTTTTTCATAGTATATGAATATTGTTGCAATATATCAAGAAATTAATTCCCAAATGAAATGAATAAATAAATAATAATATCTATTACGTTAAATAACTTTTTACACATCATAATATATAACAGAAAGTAATTACATCTGGCAGAAAAATAAAGAAGATTGATAAAAATGTTTGTTTATCAATTCAATGTGCAAACTTAATTGATTGTTTGAAGAGTATTCTAATATTGTGTAAAGAATTACAAACACATTTATATGATATCTTATAAAATTTCAAGCATTTATTGAACTTAAGACTTTCATTATGGTCAATAAATTCACTTAAAATGTTTTTTTTATTCCTGGAGATATATCGTTATACATCGTTATTATCGTTATTGTAATAATTAAACAAATCGAACAGATGAGGTTAAAATGAATACACGCCTATGATACTTATAATTGATGTAGACAAATATTATGCTAACAAATGATCTTATTTCGTCCATGGATTTCATGGCGTGATCTATACGTGATGTATACTTTTTAAAAACTAAGACTGTGACGCTCCACAAATGTGATTTGTGATGCTTTGCGAATACATTTTTTTTAAAATAAAATATTAATATTTTTGAAATAAACTAATTTCGGAATTAATCGGAAAATTATCCAATTTCTTTGAGCTATCCTGTACATAATGTAGTGTAAATTTGGATGAAGATGCCATAATTCTTGATTTAATTGTTTTAAAAACCGTCTGTTGATTTTATTTGTTTATTCATTGATTTCTTGCTACAGTTTCTACCCTTATGTATGATTTAAAAATAGATTTCGCAGATATTTTTGAAATCATTAAAAATTTTGATCTGCATCTTACTCCAAGTTATTGGTAAGATGGCAAAGAAGTTGACACCGGTAACCCCAATCATGTGAAGAAGCTAGATCTGGCGGCAACTTATACTTTGCGGTAAAGGCAGGCACCAGTACTGTCTAAAATCATAATATTTATCGCAGTGGTATTTACTATATGCCTATGTAATGCCTGGTGGTGTGTGCCTATGTAATAGTTAAATTAATTATCACTTAGGCAAATACAGAAGTCATGTAAAATATTTTGCAAATTTACTAGAATTGTACAGGCGATATAGCAATAAAAACGCAGTACTAAACTTTTTGTAAAAAAACGGGCAAATGAAAATTAAATTATCATTAATTAACCTTTTGTTTACAAATGTGCGGCTCGGTATGTCCCTATAGCCCCTGCACACACATTAACTACTTGGAACGGCAGAGTGTCTAACACGGAATCTCACATCAAGCTACCCTATACATTTGTTTTAATTACCTATATAGATGCAAAATTTAGTTAAGAAATGCACGTACACTGTTAAAAATTTTACCCTTTTGCTCCAACTTTACTCCACCGCTTATATAGAAAACGATTACTTCGGCCTATTATGGATCATTCTCATGGGTCAAAAGCTTCACATCATAGTCTTTTAAAAGCGGGGGAGTGACGATGCAGCAAAAGGGTCAAATTTTTTACATTGTAAATTTTCGTTGAAATTCACCCTTCAGCAATTTCCGCTAATAAGAAGAATGATACGTGAATGATTTTTGTGCTGCATCTGAGATATAAAGTTTATACACAACGAGTAAAATGCTAAAATATAGTTGAATTTAAAAGTGCTTGTCGAAGTTGTAACCGCACATCCAACAATTATTACTGAAAGACACACTGTAAAAAATGTGACCCTTTGTTGCATCCTCACTCCACCGCTTTTCTAGAAAACGATTACTTAACACTATTATGGAGCATTCTCATGGGTCAAAAGAGAGATATTCTATAAAAGCCGTGGTGTGACGATGCAGCAAAAGGGAAATGCCATAAATTAACTTTTATCGTAATCATTTTGTTGTGAAATTTAGTGACTTATATCAGATTCAATACCCAATTGCTTAATGACATAAAACTATTCTACAAATGCTTTTTCCCCATATGCCAGAATATAATCGAATTCTTTTGTAAATGAACCAATAATTCCACATACTTCATGAATTATATGAAACTAAATATACTTAGATGACCCTAAATCGCGATTATTAATTGAATGACAATCCGAGTACATTTACAGTAGTTAAATTATGGATTGATATACAGACGGATAGACAAACCAAATGCATAAAATTTTTTCAAATTCGTTTAAAAGTGTTAAAAAAGTCACCCGATGCTTCGTCGTTTTCCTAAAAAAAAAAACACTGATGATTGAGATTGAACCATTATCGAATTAAATAATTTTGTGTTTTAGCAATTCATTTTCAGTTAAATTTTGACATTGAATAAAATATTTTTTCTCATTTCAAAATAAATGGTTATTTTTTCTTTAATATTTATAAAATGTACAAAACAAAAATTCAAAAATATTTTTTATTTATATGTTGTTATTCAAGTACTGAAAAACGCGTTATTTATTATTCAGAGAGATCAAATTGCTTTCTGCTTGTTACATGTATACCCTCCATTACTTTTTTATGTTATTACTATTATGTAACGTAAATTTTACTATTCAGAAATATTGGTATCCACAAACAACTTATAGACCATCACGAATAAAGTTATTTTCCCACTTTTCAAAATCAACATGACCCAAAAGATTATATTTATTATATTATTTTTATATTGATTTTTTTTTTCTACTGATAAGTAAATGCGATGAAATAATGTTTGTTATTTAATCTCTGATACTGCAAATACTAGCTAAAAGCCACTTTGTTTATTTTTTCATTTATTTTCTTTATTTGAGATCACAGATTGAAAAATAAAAGGTTAGAGTTCAAACAGAAAAGAAGGGAAACAATTGTATACAAGGAAATGTAGGTTAAAGAAAAAGATCAAATTTTTATTTATCCAAAACATTCTGGAACACTATTTTTTTTCGATTGATAAAAGAAAAGTATAAAAAGGGGAGATAGGAGGCTAAAAGCTTTTTCATGATGTGAATCGTTCCGTTTTCGTATCGCTTTTCGTATTTCGGTCTCTCAATTAGCTTAAGTAAAGCAACAGCGTGTTTTTTTACATGTTTTTACGAAAATTTTCTGTATAATATATATATATATATATATATATATATATATATATATATATATATATATATATATATATATATATATATATATATACATACATATATATATATATATATGTATATATATATATATATATATATACACATATATATATATATATATATATATATGCAATATTGGTATTTTTTTATTTATTTTAAAGTTATACATGTATGCATTTCTACGCAAGAGGGCGCTTCTGTCTCAAGTATCAGATAGGTCAATTTGTTCCTTTTGTTCTAGAATTGAGTAATGACAGTTTAACATGTAAGAATTGTGCAGTTTTTTTTTTACACTATTTATTATTTTATTCACTATTTATTATTTATTATTTATTATTTTTTTCACTATTTATAAATATAAAAAGAATATTTGAAAATAAATTGCAAAAGGCACAGGTACATGACTTTCCCTCAGAATTGCACTCTAAAGTGAAAGGTGGGTGAATGAGACAGTCATCCCTATCATCCACATCCCTCCCCTTCGACAGGGTGTCCCAGAAGTAATGGGACAGACTTAAAGGGGAGATAGGAGACATCACACGGATTCAGAATTGCGTAGCAACCCATGGTCGTTCAAAATTAATTGAAAGTTGTTTTCAATTGAAGAAAAAATATCAAATTTTCATTTTTAATGTTTTCTTTTGTTGTAGGAAATTAAAAAAAAAAAAATTAAATTTAAAAAATGGCTCAAGTATCCCTATCTTCCCCAACTTAAGAGCCGTGCTTTAGATGACAATTCTGATTTTTTTTTTTTAGATCCGAAGTATAACTACGGAAAAAAATACCGTCTGAGCGGCAGTTAAAAAATTGCCTCAAAAATATTGGAAATAATTTCAATGACTTTATAAATATTAATGAGAAATACATATACTAGTCCGTTTATTACCCATTTTAAATGAAATATTAGATTAGAGCCAACACTAGTCATTCAAAAAGACCCGGTTGATAATATTAAGTCTGTGGAAGCGTATTTTTCAAATATCTCGCTCAAATTAAAATTCTTTTATACTTTTTTTTTTTTACATGGTATATCTGAGGACAATCTACAACTGAGCTAGATTTAAATTTTTCGATTGACTATATTTCTTTTACATTATGGTAGTCTCAATTTCGGAACCGGTTCAAATGGTTCCGAAAGTTAAAGTTTTTACTTTCGGAACCATATCCGGGTCATTTAAAGTAACTAGTGTATGGTCTCAATAAAAATGAATACAAATGCATTAAAAAATTAAATTATCGATATTTTTAATCTTTTTAATTATCTAGTTATAAAAAGAAGCTTCTATGTTTTAAAGTTCTTCTAACAGGAATAAAATTTCTAAAATGACATGAAATGACATCTTAATGGCAGAGTAATCTATATTATAAAAAACAAAAACACTATTTGAACTCTATCTATATATATCAAATGAAAATCAAATTTTGAATTGCTTAAAATATATATAATTTTAAAAAATAAATTTTAAAAAATAATATCAGACAATTTTTATAAATATTCAAATAATTTTAAATATATTTTAAACATCTTGCAATCCAATATATATAAAAATGTCGTTATTTAAAAAAGACACAGTGTACGAAAAATACAACAAAAACTGCTGACAGCAATGCTGCCAGAAGTTTTTGCCGTAAAAATGGCAGTAAAATTAGATGAAAAAATTGCATGTAAGTAATTTTTATGCTCTATCTATATAATTTTAAATGACGACATAAGGCAGCAGAAAAAGCAGAGCATTGAGTGTTGGTAATCTAATATAACTCGTAGTGTTTAAAAGTTTAACTTAAAGTATTTCAAGACACATTTAGAATTATTCCACACTCATGCACTGAATTTTAAATATATCCATGAGTTAATCAGTTGGAGCATATTTATTATTCTCTACCACCATTTTATACTTCCGTTATTCTTAAATAATCATCGAATCCTATTCTGATGAATGGACTTCAGAGATTATTAAAATTCAGTGCATTACACATCGAATCTTCTAAGTATAACTGACATGTAATACTTTCGGATAAGCTACGTTAAAAATGTTAAAAATATGTTTAAACTTGTCTTATAGATCAAAGCAAATTTGAGTCTTTGATTGAAAAAAGAAGAAAAAATATGTTTTTTTAATTATTAGGTGGTGAAATATTGGGGATCGATATCATAGCTCAGAGAATATGATAAAGTAATCGGACGTGTTCGGCAGACAAACGTATTGCATTAATTTCTAAGAGAAATAATTATAACTAAGTAAGTTCCAATTCTAACACGACATTCAATCACATCTGTCACAAAAATTCCTTAGTATTTCATGATAACTTTTAACTTGAACTTCAGATTTCTTAAGGCAACAGTAAGAAAGCTGTCTTTTGGATTATATGCCATATACATACATGTAAAAAAGAGTATACAAAGGGAATCCCTTTCAAAGGGAAAACATACAGACATTAATCTCTGCAGTCCCTGAGTACCCAAATGGGTACATCAGTTTTGTCCCATTTTATTAATGATACCCATTTTATTAATGACCCATTTTATAATGATTATTAATGATCCCATTTTATTAATATAAATGAGATAAGAATAATATGTTTCGATATAAGAATAATGTGTTTCGAATTCTAAGATATCGCCAATAGCGAAGAGGTTATACGATAATATTAAATAATATAATGTCTGCAATAAAATCAATATTTTTATTAATTCAGGCAATACTAAAAAATACTAAGTACTAATAAATTTTAAAAAATAATGTCAGACAATTTTTATAAATATTCAAATAATTTTAAATATATTTTAAACATCTTGTAATCCAATATATATGTTACAGGCCAAACCCGATTTTAGGCCAAACTAGATTGGCCTAGGCCAAACCGGTCTATCCTAACGCCCATCGGATAAAGTAGTTTTTCCTAGGCCAAACCGGTCTATCCTAACGCCCATCGGATAAACTAGTTTATCATAGGGCAAACCGGTTTATCCTAACGCCCATCGGACAAACTAGTTTTTCCTGGGACAAACTAGTCTATCCTAAGGCCCATAGGACCAACTAGTTTTTCCTAGGCCAAACTAGTTTGGTCTAACTCTTATAGGATAAACTAGTTTAGCCTGCTGTTTATTGGTCTGAACTAAGTCATCTTAGGCCGATCTAGTTTATCCTAGGCCAATTCAATTTGGCGTGATTTTATTGAATTCAATGACCGCCTCAGCGCCAACATTCTAATTTGTCCTAGACTGATCTAGTTTATCCTAGGCCAATGTATTTTACGTGTTTTTAGCTCACAGGCGTCAAAGCCTGAGAAATAATGGGCTTGCAAGTTCTGTATGTACGCATGTATGTACACATGTATGTACGTAGGTATGTACGTACGTATGTACGTAACATGAAAACTCTTAAATAATGTAATAATGTAATGTAATTTGTCTGAAATAATGTAATTTGTCGTGTTATTATCTCATGATACTACCAAAGTCTGAGAAATAATGTGCACGTGGATTCTGTATCTATGTATGTACGTAAGTACGTAACGCAAAAATTCTTGATAGATTTACCCGATTTGTATCAAACTTTCAATATAGGTTTATTCTTGTGAGGAGTTTTTCTGTTTAATTTTGGGACGTCATTGGTGAATAATTAAAGGGAGGAAGATCGAGAGGCTGATTCGCCCCTTCCCTTAAATCAAATAAATGGATTTCCATTCATTATTAGCATGTAGATATAGAAGCATTCTGATGAGGCGCCTCCATGGTTAGTTGTAGATGTTCATTGTTTAAGTAAAAAGAGAGAGGGAAATATAGGTAACGCCCCATAATTTATGTAAATGCTTTTTTCAAGCAGAACTTGCTGATTTGCTTAAATTTTTGAAATAGATTCATTCTGGTAAAGTGCTTCCCTAATTAGTTTTGGAAGTTAATTGGTTAAGAACAAATGGAAGAAAGGGCGACTCCCGCCTAATTTTGCCAAATGGGTTTTTCATGCAGAATTAACCGATTTGCTGCAAATCTTTGATTTGTTCATTCTGATGTAGCGCTTCACTGATTAATTTTGGTGGTTCTTTGGTTAAGTATAAAAGGGAAGCGTACAAATTATTTCCTTAAATTAGATAAATTAGATAAATTAGTTATAATACAGAATTATCCATTTTGCTTAAAATTTTGGACTTGAATTCATTTTGATCAGACGCTTCTTTATTTAATTTTGCTTTTGGTTAAGTATAATGTGGTAATGGATGATTTATTGCCTTCCTTAAATAAATGGGTTTTATACAGATTTATCTTATTTGCCGATTAAATTTTGAACATAGTTTTTTTCATAAGGCGAATCCCTGAATAGTTTTGAGGGTTTAATGATTAAGTATAAAAGGAGGAATGTAGGATTACCCTCCTTAAATCAGATGAATGGTTTTTGAGCAGAATTATCTGATTTGCTTCAAATTTTGGATAATTGTTCAATTTTATAAAGCGTCTCTTTGATTACTTTTGGGGTTTAATGGTTAAATATAATTAGGGGAAATGGGAAAAAGTAATCTCCCTTACTTGTTTTTTCGAGGGTGATATTTAAAAAAAAGTCTGTAATACACAATTAGTTTAAACAGCCTGTGAATGCAAAGCCATTACTTTAACAGGGTAATAATCTTTTCATTATTAATACCAACTACTGCTCGCTAACCTTGTGCAAAGTGGTTTTGTTATCACCCCTGTATAATGTATTTTATATGAAGGGTAGTAGAATACTGTTACAGGTTTGCACGGGCCGGAATTTCGAAGCCCGGTATAAAAATTAAAAGTTCAACCCGAGCTCTGCCTGTAAAAAAATCAATGAAAAGGGACTCAGTCCGGCTCGACCTGGCCCTATTCAATTTCTGCAAAAAATTCAGATTTTAATTCACATACATTTAAGATTCCTTTAAAAAATACTGTATACATATTTATGGATAAATTTACAATGTATTTTTAAATTACGACGTGTTCGCTAAATGGAAAATACACAATGTATTATTGATTATTTTGATTCTTAGTCCTTCAATATTCATATAGGAATTCATTAAATAGTTAAAACAAAAGAAAAAAAGGAGTGTTATAAACATCATAACTTTTGAATATGTTTGGTAAAAAGTAGATTTGTAAATATATTTTTCTGTCATTCCTTAATTGTTGTCTCAAATTCAAAAGAGCTACATAATGATGCATAAAATTAACAGGCATTTTCAATCAGAAAATTTGTAATCGAATGGCGTTAACCATTTTTCATAAAAGCGATGTATCTTTCAGAAAATACTATTAAAGCTGCGTTTTGAATCGAATTTCCACTTGCGACATTACGGAAAAGAAAAACTTGATGCCGTGACAAAAATAGCTTTATGTCGACAGGTAATTAATTTCTCAAAAATGGTAAAATCAAGCTTATCACAGCATGGCCTGAGTCTGCAGAAAGAAAAATAAAAATAAGCAAACACTATGTCCAATGTATCATGTCTCTACGGTGGACATGTTAAATTTCGGTATTGATGTTACAAGCAATGACTCTTGCCACACAATTATGCTTATTTTAGTGAAAGATATGTTTTTACCGGCCATACCCATTTTTGAGCCAAATTATATTGGCCTAGACCGAACTATTTTATCCTAACGCAAATTGGATAAACTAGTTTTCCTGTGCCAAACTTATTTCTCTAAATGTCCATAGGATAAACTAGTTTTTCCTATGAAAGTTGCTAATCCTTAATTTTTTCTTTCATACTTAACCATTAAACTTCCCAAAACTGTTCAGTGAATCGCTTATCAGAAAGAACATCAATCAAAATTTGACGCAAATCCGTAAATTCTGCATAAAAACCATTTATCTAAATTATTGGGGGTTACCTACATTGCCCTTTGTTTTACAGTTAAACGATAAAATTCATAACTAATCACGGAGGCATCTTGTCAGAAAGATCCTACATCTAATATTTTAAATGAAAACTGATAATTCTGCATGAAAAATCCATTTCTCTGAATTAACAATGGGGTATTAGCCTCCCGTTCACCTCCTCTTAATCTTATCCAATGAATTCCCAAAACTAATTAGAAAAGTACCTTATCAAAATGAAACTACTTCCAAAATTTTAAGCAAATCGAATATTTCTACAAAGAGTTACCGCATTACATACATATGTACGTACATACGTACAATCATGCGTACATACATGCGTACATACATAAATACAGAACCTGCGAGCTCATTATTTCTCGGGCTTTGACGCCAGTGAGCTAAAAACACGTAAAATTACATTGGCCTAGGATAAACTAGGTCAGCCTAGGACAAACTAGATCAGCCTAAGACAAACTAGATCAGCCTAGGACAAACTAGAATGTTGGCGCTGGTGCGGTCATTGAATTCAATAAAATCACGCCAAATTGATTTGGCCTAGAATAATCTAGATCGGCCTAGGATAAACTAGTTCAGACCAATAAACAGCAGGTTAAACTAGTTTATCCTATAAGAGTTAGGCCAAACTAGTTTGGCCTAGGAAAAACTAGTTTGTCCTATGGGCCTTAGGATAGACTAGTTTGTCCTAGGAAAAACTAGTTTGTCCGATGGGCGTTAGGATAAACCGGTTTGGCCTAGGAAAAACTAGTTTATCCGATGGGCGTTAGGATAGACCAGTTTGGCCTAGGAAAAACTAGTTTATCCGATGGGCGTTAGGATATACCGGTTTGGCCTAGGCTATTCTAGTTTGGCCTAAAATCGGGTTTGGCCTGTAACATATATAGAAATGTCGTTATTTAAAAAAGACACAGTGTACGAAAAATACAACAAAAACTGCTGACAGCAATGTTGCCAGAAGTTTTTGCCGTAAAAATGGCAATAAAATTAGATGAAAAAATTGCATGTAAGTTTACTGAAATTCTTACGGCAAAAACTGGTGTCCCCATGGCTGCCAGCAGTTTTTACTGCAAATTTAACGGATTTTTTTACAGTGCAGTACCTTTCTGTTTTTGCGGTTTTTATGGCAAGTGAGAGTCCGTTTTATAATTTTTAAAACACAACAACGAAAAAAAAGTGTTTTTTCTGAGTGGCACATTTTACATTTAAACACATAACCTCTAAAATATTGAAAATAATTTCAACAACTTTATAAACGTTAATGTAAGACATATTTTCTAAACAGTTTAAAAGCCATTTTAAATGAAAGATTGCTTCACAGAAATCAACGCAAATGTATCAGAAATTGAACTATCGATATTTTGATTTTTGTTTAACTAACTAGATCAGGGTGCGTAGTCTGGAAGCACCTTGTAAGGACCTTTTACCAGAATTTTTATAACGTAATATTTATTTTATTTAACGAAAAAGAAATCCTTTTTCAGATGTAACAACCAGTACTTTAAAGAATTTCTGATACCAAAAGAATTAAAATCATCTGAGTTTCTTGATAACTACGCACCCTGTAGATATAAAAAAGTTTGTAGTAACTAAGGTATAACAGTAATAAAATTTGTAAAAGAACATCGTGATGCAGAGCAATCTACACTATAAAAATCAAAAAAGATTTTTGAACTCAATCTATATGACAATAAATGGCAAAATAAGGCATCGCAAAAGCAGACCATTGAGTATTCATTGAGTATTGAGTATCAGAACGTTATATAGCTAAAGTTCGTAGTGTTGAAGATGTCCAGGACATAAAAACTAATAAGAATGAGAATAAAAATGATTTTATTGCATTAAAAAATTTCCATATTTTTCATTATAAAAATGGCATTCAAATTATGTTTCTATTTTAACTGGAACAGGAAATATATTTTTTGGTTTTGGTTTAATTACAAAACCTAGCTTTCAAGCAATGATTGTCATGGACATGGCATCCTGTGAAAATTCGTTTTTCTTCACGATGGGGTTTTTCACCATTCCTCATATTTAGATACTTATAACTCAAGAACCGTTAAGGATAACTTGTTCAAACTTAGAGCATGACTTTGTTAATTGTTTTAAATTAATTTTGATTCAGCAGTATATATATATATATATATATATATATATATATACTTTTGAAGATGTGGTTTTTCTTTAAAGTTACATCTTTTTTTCTCAAATTTTCAGTTTGAATATTTTTAATTATTAATATTTTTTCAAATGGTGTATCAAAATTAAAACTGAGATATTTCTGTTTATTTAAATGAAAAAAAAATAAATTCTACAAATGATATTTCGAATTATAACAACTTTAAATTGTCCCAATTTTTAAATAAATTTTAAATTTTAAATTTTAAAAAGGACAAGTTTAATCATGTGATTTTGTTTACAAATTATATGTTTAACCATTACAATAAATTTCAACATTTTAACTCAATGAATAAAAATCATTTTAAAAGTGTCCCGGACCACCTTATATATATTATTGAAAATATTTCGTGTCAGTTACATTTAGAAGATTCGACATATACACTATGCATTTTAATTATCTCCAAGAGTCCATCAACTGAAATGGGAATATTGCTAAGGCATTCTTTAAAAATTATTGATCATGTATATAGCTTGCACGCATGATTTAAAAAGATCTATGTACTATTTAATTTTGAAACTAATAAAATATGTTAAAAAAATATTTTAAAATTATAATGAATTGAAATCTAATGAATAAATTTTGATTATCAACAAATAAGTATATGAAATTTTTGATAAGTTTTGTCACTCAAATATCCATACATTCAAAATATTTTTGTTAAATTTGTTAGATTTTAGCTCAATTTGAAGAAAATGATCTAGTAAAGATATTTATAAAATTTCAAATCATCACCTTTAACACGTTTGGAGTTATCATGCGCGTAAGTAAAAAGATATCGATTTTGAAATGAATCAGTTTAACTATAAATGCTTCACTTGAAACAGACCAAGGCTAATTTACATTTTTCACTACAACATGTGTAATTTTATGAAAATTTTGATGGGATCTATAAAGTAGCTTTTTCGTTTATACTTTAAAAAGGTGAATTGAAGATCAACAGTTGATTAAGTTTTAGATAAGCCGTGATAACTAAAATTACTTTGCGTAAATGTACCAATTCAGGTAGAAGATACTTAGGAAAAAGATCTAACTATGTATGTGGCATTTCTTAATGAAAACAGTGTATTACACTCTTACTGGGTGACCTTCGGTAAAGAGACAGTACTAGAACACTACAACTTTACTGTAGAGTGGTCAGAGACATTGACCATCATATTTTGATTGCCAAATTGTGTCGAGACAAATCTTGGTGCTCGTTAGCTATTGTAACCCCACAAATACAGTTCATAAAGAAAGTTTAAATTAAAAATGTGCCAACTGGACCGTTAATTTAGCGTTTAATATATCAATGTACAAATATGCATGACAACACTGATTGCTGGGAAAAGTATCTCGAAAAGCAAAACGCAGATGTCAGACGCCACTTTTAATATAAACAGAGGTTAATATTTCCAGCCGGGACTTGTATTGACTATTAATCTGAGAATGAATACTGTAAATGGCTAAGTTACTGTCCGCAAAGGAGCATATGGTTTAAGAATATCTTTCTATATACTCTTTGATCAAACAAATGTATGCTCGCTCACATAACGATTTTAAGATGAGAAAAGATTTGTTTTTTGATTTATTTTATTAACGGCCTTTACTGAGGACGAGAACCTACGTAACTGGAATTTAACGCAAAGAGAAAAGAGATAAATATATTTATCGTACGTTCCTCTCAGTCCGCACAACTTTGAAGAAAGTCCGTGGTAGTTATAGCTGCCACCACCGATATTACTAGGTGATATCGGTCACCCACTGTGAGGATTGTGTAAATGAACACTGACGCTGTCAATTAACTGAATTAGCAGTTTATTTAGAATATATGTACACACTAAATACGCTATTTACAATTATATACAATTACAACTCGGATATAGGTGATCCGGTTCAACATTAAATTAAATACAGTAAAGTTGGCTGTGTACTATTTAAATTACACCTTCCACCTCACAATCAATGCATGTTAGATTCACTTTATCGGAGATCAATCTCGAATCTCCCAACACAGGTATACTCGGCCTGCACTTCTCGGCCCAGAGCACTAAACACCAGGACGTCTGTGTCCTTTGCTCTCCAGGTACGCACTGCTTCCGCTCTACAACACAGAGCACACTCTATCAGGACCTCGGTCCTACGAAACCCAGGAACGAACTGAACTCATCTGAGACAAGACTTGCTCTTCTTAAATCACGGTGTTTCCCCAATGTGAACCTCCTTTGGAGCTTATCCATTGGACACATCCCACATTCCTTTCTTGATTAGTGACATGTTGCTTGTCTGTCATCATCCACATGCATCACTGACGGATGAACACGCCTCTCAGTAATCTCCTTTCTCTAACGCACCACCTGCACAGGATTACCTGTCGATTCTCCCTTCAACAAAGAAATAATGTCACCTTGTAAATTCTAGTACACAGCCATACAATACACAAAAGATTAAGATAGAGAAATATCGGAAATTCCAATCTTCAGCAGAGGTGGTCTCAGAACCTGACAATATTCGTTTTAGAAAAAATAAAGGGGGTTGAATTAATTTGAAATTGCGAAAGATAATTTAAATTTTAAGCTTGAGAATTTAATTTTAAAAAGGAAGTTAATAATAATATGTGATGTCATGTTATATTCGACATCACAGGATCTGTGGTAAATTGTTCAGAAAAATATTAGTGGTAAAATAAATTAAAAACAAAAAGTCGATTTTTTCAATGTTTTAAAGGATATCTGCCCCCTTAATAAAATTCAGTGAATATTTGTCGAACCCTCTAAGTGTAACTGAGGTGAAATACTTTAGGATGAGCTATTTATGTTAAAAGTATATTCAATTGTTCCTACTACATATCAAAGAAATTTTAAAGCTTTTGGTTAGAGAAAAATAATATATAGGTTTTGTTTATTACTAACAGATGAAAAATTGGAGATAAAAATTATAATTCATAAAATATGATAAAGTATTGGACATGTTAGGAGACAGATTAATTACAATACTTTCTTCTTAACAATGCTAAAAATGCTTATAACTTAGTTGGATTCAATTCTAACACGATATCTAGTCACTACTGTCATAAACATTCCTTGATATTTCATGTGGAATTTTTTATCCAAACTTCAGATTTCTTTAGGCAAAGCTAAGGAAAACTGTCGTTCACATCTGATGCCATATTTATAAAAAAAAAAAGAACAATCATTGAATGTTCTTTTAAAAACGTAAAAAAATTTCTAAACAACCCCAAAAAAAAATTCTTTTGAAATTTCAATTCTTAACATCCTGTTATCTAAATTACCTAAAATGGTTATTTATAAACCGTAGTACTTAAGTGTTTTTCACAATTATGATTCTGCTTTTTTGGCTCAAAAATACAATTATGGAAAAAAGATACCATCTGAGTGGCAATATTTTGCATTTTAACGGATTGCCTAAAAAATATAAGAAGTAATTATAATAAAAATATCGGAAAAATAAACATAAAATTCTTATGAAACTTTAATTTTTAACATCCTGTTCCGTAATTTATCTAAAATTGTTGTTATTTATAAGCCGCAGTACTTAAGAAATGTTGCAATTTTTACAATTGTGATTCTGCTTTTTAAGCTAAAAATACAATTACAGCAAAATATACCATTTGAGTGGCAATTCTTTTCATTTAAATGAATTGTCCAAAAAATGTCGGAAATAATTATTATAAAAATATAGGAAAAATAATCAAAAAATTCTTATGAATGTTCCATTTTTAACTTCCTGTTATCAAATGTATCTAAAATTGTTGTTATTAACAGTTATACATGTTGCGATTTATGCGACAATCGTGATTCTGCTTTTTAAGTTCATCTGTTCATTTTTCTTTCTGTTCATCTGTTCATTTTTCTTTCTGTTCATCTGTTCCACATAGTTTACTAATGAGAGTTTGCCTGGATATATATATACATATATTAAAATTCTTTTTCTGTGCATCTCTTTTGTTTTTAGATTTTCCTCTGAAATATCAACTTTTTGTGTGAAAGGTTTGAAAAAAATAAAATTGTTCACTGTTTCGATTTCAAAAATGCATTTTTTTCGTTCTTATTTATAACTTTTATAAATTATATGCATTAAAATGAAAAGAATTGAAATGTGTAGAACAACCGACAATTTAATCTGGAATAAATTCACATGATAACATATGAGAAACGTATATAACCAGTTGTATTTACAAATGATTGTACACAAATACTTGTGTTATTGCAGTTATATTTATCTTTAAAGCATGTTTAAAAAAGCGCAAAACAAATTATAGATAGAAACACATAATCATACTTAGGTATTCTTTTAAGCCACATTGAATATACAATTACGGAAAAAAGATACCATCTGAGTCTCAATATTTTGCATTTAAACGGATTGTCTAAAAAATATGGGAAATAATTTTAATAAAAATCTAAGAAAAATAAACATGGAATTCTTATAAAACTTAAAATTTTAAAACCTGTTATCTGATTTATCTGAAATTGTTGTTATTTATAAACCGCAATACTTAAGATGTTGCTGCGATTTATACGATAATTGTGATTCTTCTTTTTAAGCTCAAAAATACAAATGCCGAAAATAGATACCATCTGTGTTGCAATTTATTGCATTTAAACGGATTGCCAAAAAAATGTAGGAACAAATTTTAATTTTATTTTAAACGTTAATGTGAAAAATATGTGCTAAATATTTTAAAAGCTATTTGTAATTAAAAAAATACTTTACAGAAATCAACACAAATGTATTGAAATATTGAATTATCGTTTTTTAAATTTCTTTTTATTAATTAGTTGTAAAAGAAATCTCTTGATGCTAAAGATGTAATTACAGTAATAAAACTGCAGGCAGATATGATTCCAGCAGTTTTTGCATTAAAAATTGCAGTAAAATTAGATGTAATTTTTCTTATTATATCTAATTTTACTGCTATTTTTACGGCTAAAACTACGGGTAACTTTGCTGCCAGCAATTTTTGTCGTAAATTCAACGATTATTTTACAGTTTACACTTAGAAGACTTGACATATATGTAATTTATTTTATCCCTAATAGTCCAGCAACCGGAATAAAATTATTGAATCTACCGCCATTTCATATTTCAAAATGTTAATCGAAATTCGCTCCATCAGATAAAATCATGGAGATGTTTAAAATTCAGTGCATATACAGGGTGGGGCATAAAGATCTCCCCATTTTAAGAGGTTAATAGTTTTGTATAGCGTATTGAAAAAAAAATATTTTATGTTTACATTCTGAAAGAATAATGTTTGCCATTTATTAATTTTTACAATCTGTAACAATTTTTGCTATTAATTTCGAGGTTTTGCTGCACAAAAAATGATATCGTCACATGCAGCAGCATGTGACTTCTTCCTGTGAGTTTACCTGAAGGCTAAAATTTACACACATAAACCTAAGACTTAAAACACTGGGCAAACTGATGGATGCTACTCGATTTGAAATTGCAGCAATTGTTCCAGCAATGGTGGAAATTGTTAAACTGAATTTCCTGGAGACACTTCACAAGTGTCTAGAGATTGAAGAAAAATATTTAGAAGATATAATTTTTCGCACAACCAAAACTCAAAATTAATATAAAAAATGTTACATATTGTAAAAATTAATAAATGGCAAACATTATTCTTTCCGTATGTAAATATAAAATATTTGTTTTCAATGTCCTATAAATTTTTATTGCCTTCTTAAAATAGGGAGATCTTTCTGCCCCGCGCTGTATGTCGCTTCCTCTAAGTGTATCTGATGTGATAAGCTCACTTTAGGATAAACTATTTATGTTAAAATTAAGTTCAATATGCGTAATACTTCAAAGCAAGTCTGAAGGTTTTGATTAGGACAAAATAAATATTATTTGTTACTTACTAACAAATAAAGTATTGGTGACTGACATCATAATTTATAAAATATGATAAAATAACTGGACATATTTGCAAGAAAAACTTATTAAATTATTTTCTTAGCATTTCAAAAAGAAATACTCATAATTATGTTGGTTTCAATTCTAACTCGACATATAGTCACTGATGTCATAAACATTCCTTGTTATTTTATGTGAACTTCTTACCCGAATTTCAGATTTCTTTAGGCAACACTAACAAACTGTCTTTTACATTTGATGCTATTTATGTATAAAAAAAGAACATACAATAGAATTTTTTTAATTGAAAGAATTTCATAATGCACCCGAAAATAAACAGACAATTCTTATAAAAATTCCAGTAAATTGAAATATTTTTTAACATCCTGTTATCTAATAATAGCTTTTAAAAAGCCCATCGTTATAAAACGAGATTGCATTATTGTCAATGACTAGCAGTAATGAAGTTGAAATTTTACATAAATCATGAAGAAAAAATAAAAGTACACATCTTTAAATATCTGTCTAAATTATAATTTATTATATTTACGATTTTATATCGCATAATAAAATGTATTATGTTCTGAAATTAAAAGAATTGCAATTATTTGAAAATGTTAATTAAATTTTAATTATAAAATATTGACAAAGGAAATTGAATCTACGTAATGTAAAAATAATATACTCCAGTTACTTTTAAAATACGTAAACAAAATCGTTAAATGTCGATGCTGCTTTTTCTCTGATGCATTTATTTTATAAAAAAGTGAAGTCCTTAAAGATAAACCGAGTACTTTTTATTTTTTTTAAACAAGATATTTTAAAAGGTATTACGCGGACGGATGTTATTCATCGGCCTTTTAGATATTTAAGAGGCTAAGTTAGTCCAACGGAAATACAAGTATAAGGAAAAAACTTGGTGATATCTGGGTTGCATTTCACTATTTCTAAATAATTTTTGATTTTGCTCTGGATAGCTTAAAATCGACCTGTACAAGGACTATTTTCTACTTTTTCGATGGCAGATCATTTTTATGAGGATGATTTCAATTTCAAAACCTATTTCGAAACTAAAAGTGTCCTCGCTAAAATTACCTGTAAACAATATGGAAAAAATGTAAAACACCCATTGTACAGATCGATCTCTCCTGTTCAATGCAAAAGAAAAAAAAATTATTTTAAAATATTGAAATGCGACCGATATATCTTTATAATTTTTTTTTCATGGAATTGGTATTAGCGAACAAGTCTTTTTGGTTGACTAAAGTAGCCTTTTTTTACATTGTAAAAAAATCTGTAAAGTTACTAAAAGTTTTCTTGGAAACTGGGCTTCGTAGGAGTTTTTTATGTAACGGTAGCAGTAAAAATTCATATAACAGATACAGATTTGCTCTACAAATTAAAATAATCTGTAAGGTTGTTAAAATTTTTTTAGAAAACTGGGATTACAAATTTTTTTTATTTGACTGATATCCAGGTCATATATCAAATTTTAGTAATGTAACTGTAATTTTCGTAGGTTCGTTTGTAAAGTTACATATTTCTATAGCTTTACAAAAACAAGTTTTGTTGATGTACATATTTTCTTGTACAGTGTACATGTAAAATGTTTGTAAGCATACAGATTTCGGCAACTTTTGATCTGTAGGATTACAAAAATTTTTTTACAGTGTACGGTGTCTCAGACCTTTTAATTTCTACGTCGCCTGAGCAAAAGTGATGTGGTTTGGGGTTTCGAGTTCTCAATGTTTTTTAAATATTCATTAAAACTATATAATTTTTTGTAATATATTTAAGGCATATATAAGTCTTTATAAAATAAAAAAAATAAACATTTCTAGTATAAAATAATAGAAGACAAAGTTAAATTAATAATGCTATTTCATAATCCGTACGATAACTAAAAACAGATATATCAATATTAAGTTTATTTTAGAACGAACTTCTATATTTCATAGAATGAATTAATGATATATAAATTCATTGACATAAAAATCCAACAAAAAAAATTCAACTATGTTTGAAAAAAGGATAAACAACAAAAAATAAATAATGATAAAAAATAAATAATGAAAATATATACTTATCTAATAAATAAACTCCATTCTCTAAAATATTGGTTAGAGTTAATTTTAAAATATTTTATGTTGATATATTTATGCTAAATTGTGCGGGTTGTGACTAAATTTTTAATTGTTAACTAAATTATATACTTTATTATTTTCAATTATAATTTTTTATTTTTAAATTTTTTTTAAACATAAATATGACTTACTTTATTTCAATAAGAATTTACAAAGTAAAGAGAAAATGCAATTACTTAACTTTTACACTGACGATGGAGATTTTAAATTTTGTGATATTCCTTAATGCGTTTGATCTTTTTATTACTTTCTAGAAATTGTCTGCAATGTAATTGGACGATTGCTTCATAAAGAATTTAAATTTTTAAAGTTTTTTTAAGTTCTAATTATCAGAAATTAATGAAATTAAAATGAAACCGCATGGGTATCTTATACTTTAAAAAAAGGTATGATCATAATCGGTTCATGTTTTAACAATTTATGATTCAACAAGTGATACATACAGGTCGAATTCATTACCTTCTCCTTTGAAGTCTTATAATAATAACAACAACAACAAAGAAAAACGAGTTCATAGTGGTTATCAATATTAAGTATTTTTTATAAAATGGGTTCATTGTTAAAACAAGACGCTTAAAATTAAGGAAAATGCACTCATTTTTGAGTTTTCCCGATGTTATAATAGCTCCGAATATGTAACTCTTAAATTTGAAACGTATGACCTTTTTTTCTTTTTACTTTTACAGCTTTTTTTTTAATCCAACAGGCTAAACACCGCTGATTTTTTTCCAGACATCCATGGTGAAATTTCTGAGCAAGGACAGTAGATGAATGTGTTGATGTGAATTTGTACATACATATATACCAAATTACCGATGTATTTTTCAGCGCTTAATAACACGTATCTTCAAGGGGTAATTTAAATTGCTTGCCTTAAATATATTTCGCAATGCAACGTTCATTAAAGCATGGACATTGTCTAACTAATTTCTTTTTATATACTTAATATGTGGATAGAATAACAAGATGTTATATTAGTATATGAGGGCAAGATTATTTTTCAGTTCACATTGTCAGATATGTTTGAAAATATCATGTACTTGTTTTTGAAGCAATTCTTATTACTTACCCATTAAACGTAGTAAAGGGTAAGTTTTGCAATCGTTTTCAAAATCGAAAAAAAAAAAAAATTGATGGATTTGCGCGTTTCAGACAGTGGAAATTCCGAAAAAATTGCCGTCCAACTGTCTGTGTGTGTGTCTGTCTGTCTCCCGAACAAATTGAGTTAGAGACGTGAAATTTGGTATGCACGTAAAACGTAAGAAAAGGACACAGTTAGTTAAATTTTGGTCATCTCGATTATCCGAACCTATTTTTTTCAGGCACTCGGAATATTCGTTCTAATGTTAAGTATTTAATTTTTTTTTAATTTTATTATTTTATGTAGTGAATAGAAAAGACAACAAAAAATATAAATTTTGCATGAAGAATGAAGTTGATTGAAGAATTAGTTGTTTAGATATTTGTAATCATGTTGTCTTCACGCTTCGATTTTTCATGTCCTTGTATTTGATTCGAATTTCAATTCAAAGATACATTTTAATTGGAAATGAAGTGCCTAATCAAACGCAATAAATTGTTAGTTAATATAATTATAATTTTTGGAGTTATAGGGGTGCTTCTTTTACGCAATTCGGTATTACTTGATGTTATTTTCATATTTTACAGTATGAATATCCATGATGGGTAAGTATTACAGTGGCCCCCAACGACTATTTTGTTATTTTTTTAAGAAAAAAAAGAAAACGAGTACATAGACCTTTTTATTTTTAAGTAAATTATTTTTAACAGTGTATGAAAATAACTGTTAAAATTGCGTTAGTAATAAAATAAGGAAATTCGCAGGCGCCATTTTGTTGCCGTTCACAGAATCTCGAGCTCATACATCTGAATAGCTATATCTTAAATTTCACCTCGATCGGCTGAACGGACTGGTCACTAGACCTCCTTATATCAACAAAGTTTTTTTATGACCACCCTGTATATATATATATATATATATATATATTAAGTTTATATGTATGCACACACACACACACACACACACATATATATATATATATATATATATATATATATATATATATATACAGTCGAACCCCGTTATAACGAACTTCAAGGGACCGAAGTTTTTGTTCGCTATATCCGAACCGTTAAAAATGTTAGAGATTACAAAATATGTATATAATTACCTGATACATATATGTTAAATAATGATGTATTAAGAAAAAAAACGTAAATTCTATTAGATATGACCATTAATGAATTAAATTGACTAAAATGGATTATATTAATCTGGCACAATACTAAATAAATTAACTAAAAAGGAAGAAAATTAGAAATACAATAAAGCGTCGATTATCTAAACATTCGAGACCCATCCTAGTTCCTATAATTTTTAGGATAAATGAACAAACAATTTAAGGAATGATCCGAACTATACTAAAATCTTTACACTTTCTCCAGGTTTAAGATGACTAATACTAATTATTGGAGCGTTAAAAATCGTTTTATTTTTATTTTGTTTGTTTTCTTTTTTATCATTTACATTTTTCTTTTTTTCATCATCTTGTGAACTACAGAGGTTTAGAACCAGCTCCACTGTACAATATTTGGGGCACATACGTATAGCTTCATATTGCTGTGCTTATGCAATAATCTAGAAAATAAAATTTACAAGACAAAATGATGTCATCAAACAAAAATCTTCATCTGTATGAACTAAAAAAGAAATAACAGTATCAAAACATAACATAGGTGTACTTCCTTGCAAGAAAACTTTATTAACATTCAATTTTAAAACAAACAATTTCATATTCAAGTGTAACACAAAACTCGCAACCAGCGGAAACTACTCCAAACTAAAGTAAGAACGCACTGCAAAAAACCCGAAACGATAAGAAGGAAGCTAATTAATTAAATGTTAGTACAAGAGATAGAAACGCGTGTCAAGGACCTCTTGACCGCAAAACACGTGCATGCCTATCCGCGGCTCGTGTACAAAATAACTTAAAGTGTTATCTATCAATATCTGAAAAAGGAAACATACATTAACATACATAATATAAGACATAAACAATATAACAACATTTTTAGAAATCAACATAACAGTTAACAATAGATCCAGAATATTCCAAAGCAGTTCAGACAAAAATTTTAAACATATATCAAAGTAAAAAATTTGCAAACAAATTTTGAACTTAACCAAGCACCATTCATGAGTCTGTAAAAATTTCCAAAAATGGCCAAAAATAAAATCTAAAACAGCCTATCTACTTTTATTCCTTCACATTGCTACAACATAAATGCATTTTAATTGAAAGTTAATAAAGAACATCATCACCCATTTATAAAGATGATTCCCTGCTAGCAAGCTTCATAGTAGAGGAAGGTTTTCTCCTCGTATCCCAGAAACCTTGGACAAACGATCTTTCGTCAACAGAACTGTACGGGGAAGCAACCGTTGACTGCCGTGCTTGTAGCCTGGTCCTGAATGGATGCCGTGGGACACTTGTAAATTCCACTTGACGACTCCGCTCTGATTGGTTCGGTGGGGTCATTCCATGGCGAAACTCCTGTCGGTTTCCAAACTGCTGACGCTGATACTCCGAACACTGTCTCCTCTTTCTGGACGCACCTGAAGTTACTGTAGATGCTAGGCCGCGCTTCTGTCCAGACCTACGCATTCTTTTACTGGGCAAAACATAATCAGAATTGAGAGTTCGTTTATCATTTTGACGAGTGTCCATAAAAGTCTTTTTTCGAGGATTATATATCGAAGACGTAGAACTATTTGACAATTTATGTTTCTGCGGTTGCTGTGTAATCAGTGGAGAAACGGGTCGGTTTACGATCTTCTGCTTTTTAGGACATACTGAGTCTGACGTATTTGAAATTGGTCTCTTATTTTTATTCCCATACTTTGTTCTAAGTTGACCAGACTTTTTGCTTTGAGCAATAGTTTTTGGCGCTGTCTGGCTAGATTTTCGCTGCTAATATTGATGATAAGAATTAGATGAAGATGAGCTAGACTCAGGAGACTCATTGGATCGGGAATTTTGCGAAACACCACTCGACACATGAGAACCTTCACTATCATTCTCTCTAAACTTATAAATTCAAACCTGATCCAGATTAAGAGTCATCCTTTCACCATTTACATTTACAACAAAATTATTATTTCTAACTTCCAGAACTTAAAAAGGACCAACAAACTTTGGACCAAACTGAGCTATACTCTTCTGACCACTTGAACTTAACCAATGCTTTTCTACTAAAACAAAATCTCCAACCTTAACTTCTAACTCCTTTCTACGCATATTATAATATTGAGCCTGTTTCTCCTGCGCTTTTCCCATATGAACTTGTGCTTCCTTAACTAACTTCTGAATATCCTGACACATAAATTGACTTTGAGCATCCGATACCATAACTAACTTATGAAATGGAGTAATAACTTTTCTACCCAAAAATAACTCAGCAGGTGTTTTCGCCGTTGACTCATGAACTGCTGTACGAAGTGCGTACGCAAAATGCTGAAAAAACTGGTCCCAATTTTAATGATGTGAACCCACATAAGAAGAAATCATTTGTCTTAATGTACGATTTACACGTTCAGCCATATTAGATTGAGGACTCCCCCACTGCTCCCCACCGTCCTCATACTCCAGCTTCTCACACAGAGCCTTAGATCTATAAAATGAACTTTACCGGAATCAAACAAACACTTATTAAATGCCTCTTTCTCGACTTCACTTAAACCAGACTCCCCCAAATCAACTGACACCGAAACAGACTTTTTCTTGCTCACATTCTTATCATTATTTACGATCAAAGACTTTTTAAAGAAATCCAAACTAACTCCTCTACATTTCATGTAATCTACGCCGATTATGTAATGTACCGTTAAACCATCTAGCACACAAAACTCCCAACATGTCTTAACCGAACGAATTTCAACTTCTAAATCCATTGAACCTTTATTATCACGTGCTATTCCCTGAGCCGACTGAACCATCAGATTTGACCTCTTCAACTTTTTATACGCAAAATATTTCCGATAACAATCATACAAAATGGACGACTTATCTGCCCCTGTATCGAAGACACTTTTAACAACAATACCATCCAAAACAATTAACAATTCAGGTAACTCCACCGGATTAATAGTCACTCTATTCAAATTTACAGAAGGCTTTTCCATTTTAACCTGTGACTGCATACCTTCCGAAATGCAGCCACATACCAGTTTAACTGTTCTGACCTCATAGCACCCCTGCTTTGCACTGACTTGTCTCCAGAATTCTCATCTAAAGTTAATCTCCTTACTTGTGAAGAAACATTCCTTTTACGTACACCCCCTCTCGGACCATAGTTACTACTCCGCTTATTTCCATCAATACTACTGTAATTGCCTCTAAAATTACCAACACCACCGAAATTCCTATTACCATTACCAGTATTTGGCACCTTTCGACTAAATCCATAATTACTATTACTCAAATTATTACTCATTAATCGCTGTCCGCCTCTCAAATTCCTATCCCCCTCATTTCTCAAATTGTTTTCCGTGATGGATCTTTGTAGAAGGTTACGCGACTCCTATTGATCCGAGCTATGCCGAGCCTCATACTTCAACAAGATTTGGTGCATTTCCAAAGAATGTTTATCTATATACTTATTCTTCTCTGCTATATTATTAAATAAGATATATTCCTCAAATTTTACTAAGAACTCGTTAATGTCCCCTTCAGCAGTAAAATAAACTCGTGGGACAATCTCACAGTGTTCAAATTTTCGTTGGGCGCCATCTATAGCACCTGATTCCAATTTTGAGCCGTCTGTATATATGCATGTGTCTTTTGGGTTGTGACCTATACGTGGTTCAATTGTTTCTGCCGGGTGGTTTTGCCATATGTTTACTTTCTGAGTGTATTCTCTGTGTAAGATGATTTTCTTGTATATGGTTGCATTCTTCCTTAATCTGGAGACTGTGCCGTATGCGGCTTCATAGTTTACTTTAAGGGGAATTGGAATCAGGCCAGCAAGTACCAATAGGGCCGAGGTTGGGGCCGTTCTATAGGTCCTGACGATGGCCAGTGCGAAGTGTCTTTGGCAGCTCAAGAGGATTTCTTTACACCTCTTCGTAAGGCTGTGCCCCCAAATCGGGGCCGCGTAGGTTAGCGTCTTCTCAACTACTGTGTTGTACCAAATTTTCAATATGTTAGGTTTAAGACCCCATCCTTTAGCTGTCATGTATGCTATGTTTTTGAAGTTTTTTCTAACCTTGTCGGTTTGTGTTTGACAGTGTGGTTCCCAGTTTAGGTTTTTATGGAGTGACCCCTAGGTATTTAATTTGTTCCTTGGCATGTAGTTCCTGACCATTTAACTCTATTCCCTCTATGCTGTTTGCGTCTGCTGTTGGAAGGTTCCATGAGTGGCCCCTGTTTAGATATAGTAATTCAGTTTTTTCTTTGTTTAATGTTAGTTTGTTTTCCTCTATCCAGTCGTTAAATTCTTTTAATATTCTGTTTGCTAGTCTTTTTAGTTTGTCTTTTGACCTACCCCTGAGAATTATTATGAAATCATCTGCAAAGGCTTGTATTCTTACATTTTCCCCCAGCGTTTTTTGAGAGCTGTTTCCGCGATTGGTAGCCACAGAAGCGGGCCTAGACAACTGCTTTGGGGGCAACCGCCATAAGTATGTCTTGTCACCTTGATACCGTTTTCTTCTAATGAAACAAATCTTTGTTGGAGGAAACTTACTACCCAGTTCACTAAGTAATCCGGGCAGGGAGACTGTTTTAAATTATTTATTAGAATTGGCCATCTTATGTTGTCAAAGGCCCCTTTGATGTCCATGGCTATTAGGAGTGTTTGATAATTACTATTACCGTCTTCTTTAACTGTTTTTAATAGGTTTTCTAGTGCATGTTCTGTTGAGGTCCCCTGTTTGAACCCATATTGTTTGTTACTCCAATATTTTTCTTTGTATAGGTGGTAGTTAATTCTCCCATGGATTATTCTCTCTAGCATTTTCCTTAACGCTGGTAGTAGGCAGATTGGTCGATAATTTTTTGGGTTTGTTGGGTCTTTGCCTGGTTTCTCGAAAAGTATGACTACGCCTAACTTAAATGATTTGGGAAAGTATTCTAGTTTTTGACACGTGTTAAACAGAGTTAGTAGTAGTTGTGGAGCTGCTGTGTGTATTCTTTTAATTAGGTTATAGTCTATGTAGTCGTACCCTGGCGCCTTGTTTTGTTTGATGTTTCTTATTATTCTATTGAGTTCCGCTTTAGTTATTGCTGGTGGTTTTGCGTATTCCAATGGATTTTTGTCTGCCTTGATAGTATGTGGTGTTGAACTGTCTGTTAGGTACAGGTTGTCTAGGAAATGCGTTAATGTTTGTTTTATGGTTGTTGTGCCATCTTGTTTTAGTATGTCAACGAGTTTCACTGGTCCCGTGGTTTTGTTGCTCGCGTATTTGTAGTGCGTTCCGTAGGTGTCCGTTGTTTTACTGCAATAATCCTTCCTTGTTTTTGATTTGGTCTTATTTATCAGTTTTTTGAGTTTGGCCCTTTCTTTTTTGAAAGCTGTGTGTTGTTGTAGTTTTAGGATTTCATCAGTTTGTTTTTGATACCTCCTCCTGAGAGCACTAACCTTGTTCCTGGCTGTTTTGATTTCGTCTGTCCAACACGGTGGAGCAGTGATCACTGGTGTTTTTTTTCTTTTTGTAGCACGTGAAAGCTATAGTTGTGATTTCATTTTGCAGTCTCAGTGTAATGTTGTCCAGTTGGTCTTCTGTTGTCACCTTGTTGAGTTCTTTTATGTATTTGTTTCTTATTTTTCTAATGAATTTATCAAATTTGGCATGTTTTCCTACCTTGGTTTGGAGATCATGTTTCTGGTAGTCTATGTTTTTATGATTTTTGATTGTGTAAGTAATGTAGCAGACTACTGCCGTCTCATTACCACACACAGCACTCCAACTCATAGCTTTTATACGTTGCAAACTGAAGACGGAGCTATAAATTTGCATAATACTTCTAACCGCAGCTAACTGTAGACCCGATGGCGCCACATACACTCTGGAAAGTTAAAGTTCAATAAAGGATAGATGTCACTTTCGCGCCACATGTTAAAACCTTGACGTCACGATCTCACTAAAATGCTACAGTGCCTTTATCACAAAGGACACTCCCTCACGAAGTTAGCTTAAATGCGTTACTGAATTTATATGACAGGGGTAAAGGAAAATAACTGACGGTTGGGCTTGATCACATCTGCAGAATGGCTACCATAAAACAGAAAGAATGCAGGTCTTATTACTCTTTAATAAAAAGATTTATCTTTAATTTGCACCATGTTTTACTAGTCGGCATGCTTTTTCTTAAAAAGATCAGAGCCGAAAACTTTTTTTTCACATCAGTGAAAAAGTAAAAGAAGAAAAAAAATCATTGTCGACTAGAAAAAAAAGTTCGTTATAACTGATTCTTAAGATACCGGAGGTTCGCTATAAAAGGATAAAATAGCATTAAGTACTGTAGGAAAACGACGGTATCAAAATTTTCGTTCGTTATATCCGGGAGTTCGTTATAAACCAGGTTCGCTATAACGAGGTTCATATATATATATATATATATATATATATATATATATATATATATGAATGTTGCATTGATGTCCAACAGCGCCCATGGTTGCAGTAGAAATGCATGCTCATAATGTGTCATCTGCTAATTAAATGGGCGTTATTCTCATTTATTTATTTTCTTTTATATGTAAATTTCATAAATAATTCTTCTTCTCTATTCATTTTCTCATACTTCCTGTATATATATATATATATATAAACTTTTTAAATAATGGTAGTTTTGGTGTCTTGGGGTCGTGATCGGTGTAGATCTGCAAACATTTTTCGGAAATTCCAAAATGGGAGCGATCGCAATAGGTAGTATTTCATACGAAATCTACCTAAAAAAATCTTTTTATTATGATTATGATGATGGAATGACAATGACGTAAATTGCACACTAAATATGTAAAGACATATTTTTTCATAATACATAAACATATTATCTCTAGTAAAATCAACTTCATTACTTTAATATTGGTAATTTTCATTAATTGAATTTTTACCCGCTAGACTCCCAAATCTTACACTGTGCGTCGCATTGATGTCCAACAGCGACCATGGTTGCAGTAGAAATGCATGCTTATAACGTGTCATCTGCTAATTAAATGGGCGTTATTCTCATTTATTTATTTTCTTTTATATGTAAGTTTCATAAATAATTCTTCTCTATTCATTTTCTCATACTTCCCGTCTGACTTAAGGCATTTCTATTGTGTATATTTATATATATTTATGATGATGATCAGTTTCAAAACTACTAATCATATATATCCGTTTGCACTGGTTGAATGGAAATAATATGCATAAATATTTCCTCTTATGAACCCGACGAATCTGTTTCCGTTAGCAAGTTATCTGAAATAGATGATTTGGATTTCTATATTTGCTTATGTGTCAAATATTTCTGTATTATACTTATAGAAATGCAAACATTGCCATCTATAATATTCAGGCATCATTCATCATTATATCTCTAAGAATGTTTATAAAATAATGTGAATAAAATATTTGAATTTTAAATTATTTCTTTATAGTTAAAAAAATCTATAAAAGAAGGAAAGAATTCTATGAATTCATTTGCATAGAATCGATTTTGCTTTAGATATATGACCGTCAAACATATTTGTATTTAATAATAACATGGAATTCAAACTGGTGTAAGAATAGTAATGATATTATCGATATTGAATATATAATGCAGTTTAGTTAATGTACAATGCTTGCAAAAAAATTTGATTACGGACTATTTTTAAAAAAGTGATTATACTTAAAAAGAAAAAAAAAGAAAAGGAAAACATTAAAAATAAAATTCTAAAATTACAGAAATGAAATAAAAGAAACGTTAATAATAATTATGAACAAAAAATAAGCAAAGCCTCTTCTTAAAATGTATTCTTATGGAAAACTGTTTATCGCATCATATATTTTCATATCAACACGCTGTTACCATATAATAATTAAGTTTTATAAAGATAACATTTTTTAGATAAAATAAGAGACAGTTTCCATTCATTCATGTAAAGTATTTTTCTAACTAAAGTACTACAGTAAGTGCTATAAAGTTATTTATTGTTTCTTAAAGACTAAACTAAAAGTTCATTTTTAAATGAGTTCTTAACTATATAAAGAGTAGAACCCATGTTCGTCTAGCCAGTCCGTCTATTGGCCCATATATAACAACATAAAAAATATTCGAACGAATCGTTTGGAATTTAATGCATATAATTGCTACAGAATTTTGTGGATTAACTTCAAATTTTATGAAAACTTATCTAAAACTTAAAAAGTGTCCTATTAAATCCTCTTATACGTAAATTATTCAATGATATCCTATCATACACTATTTGTATGGTTATAATTATGACAGTTTTGTATAACTTATTGGAAAAAGCTTCCAACATAGATCATATTTAAAAAAATAATTATTATTATTCGCAAGGAATTTTTATGATCTAGATTAAGCAAACTGTGTTCGTGTTTCTGGTTTAATGTTTAATCAGGGTCGATTTGATTTGAAAACATTTTTATAAAACCTCTTTTAAAATGCTGTATATATACAAATTACACATAAAAATGTAGATATTGTCGAGACTGTCAAAACTTTTCATTGCTTAACCTTCCTTGAATATTCCAATTTTTTTCTACTACGAATGTCGTAGAAACAGAGACATGCTGTCATATTATTTTTTCTCAAAATCTGAAATACGTCTGCGAACTTTCGGGGAAAATATGTACTATAAATTTAATAAAAAGAAAGAAAATAAATTACATAAACGTAAACAGAAATAAGAAATAATTTATTACACATTTTAATATAATAATTACCCACTATCACGGTATATATACACGCATACACATATGCTTGTGTGTATTCAGCATATTTTCTCTAAAACGTTAGCTTAAATGGATTCAAAATTTAATAATAAATATTATCTTACAGTTAAACAATTTCAATACTTTTGAAAGCTATTTAAAATTGGTATAATGTACATTTGACTGACTGAATTATTAAAATGTTCTCTTATTTGAATATTTTAGTGTGAATTTCTCTAACATAGAAAGATTTTAAAGTATTTGCTTTATTAAATAGAATGTATATTTTTGGGTATTGATATATTAATATAATAAAATAAAGTATTTAAGTCGATATGGCTTCAGAATCATTGTATGGATGCATCTATCAGCACGAAAGGTCTCCATGCGGGCATTCTCAGAAAATTCTGAAAAAATTACAGAATGTTCTTCTCATGTGGATATATACGTTTATAAAAAAATTAACGTTAGAAAGTTAATTTAGAACGTTTAAAAAAATAATGAAAATTTAGTTTATTTGGCAATTTATCATCAGTTGGCGAAGAAATAAAATTCCAAAAAATATTTTTTTTGTCAAATACTTTTTTAGGTAAATATGTTACATGTTGAACTATTGTTTAAAATATTTATTTAAGTAACCTGTTTTTTCGGTTTTAGTTTGTTATAACTTTAATTTTGTCATATATATTTATAATGAAAGTTAATAGTGAAATTTTATGAATTAAAACGATGAGCTTAAATCTATGAAAATATTTTGCATATAATAAATTATTTTTACAGTATTAAAATTAAATAACTGCTTTAACAAGCAGTATATATATGTGTGTGTATTACAAAATAATATATGTATCAAAATCTATCATTGATTAAGTTTAATATAATTAAATACCATTTACACGTATTCTAAAAAATCTATTATCAATTTTCAGTTACATGAAAATCGTTTGTTTTGGCGAGGAAAAATGCTGCTCGCCAAATCGCGTGGCGCTTTCGTTTTTTCACGCCAAATATTGGAAAATATTTTATTTTTTTACAAACTTTCTACTGTATTTCCGCTGCTAAATTTGGCTGATCCTTTATTACATACATAAGCAGTATTAATTAATAATTAGTATTTCTTTCAAACTATTTTGAGTATGCCTACTATAGAGACCTTCCTTTAAGTTCGTTAATCCTTAAATGTGTAGTGTAATTCAGAAGTTTGAATATTAGCGTGGTTGTATGTATATAGTGTAGTTCGGATACAGTTCGGATCAGTAGAGATATCTATATATATTACGCTAACGTATGCGGCACAAAAATCACGATTATTTGTCAATTGTTTAGTGGTAACATCTGAATAAAACGCAAATCATCGGTTATAGTGTAAAAGTAATTTAGAAATTTAGACCATGGAGGAATGAGATAGGGGGAGGTGAAGAGAGCTCTGAAAAAGTTTTGCAATATGAAACAATTTATCGCTCAAATTTTAATGTCCCAAATAAAAGCACGTAAGAGGGATTTTGTATTAATATGACGAATTGAAAGGAATGAATTACAACTGAAGTATATTTTAAGAAGAAATAGTAATCAAAACATTATTTTAAAATCATGTTCTAAAACTTAAGTAATAAATATTTATCTAAAATCTAGATTTTCGAGTGCAAACGATTTTAAGACATTAACAAAAGAATGCTATCTTATTAAGCAAAATTTTAAAAGGATTTTTATATTGGTATTTAAAAAAAAATATGATAAAATAATAAAATGTACTTACCAGTGAAGTGATAAATTAGTTCCTTTTAAAAAACAAGAGCAAAGAAATACGGGATTAAACTGGTTTGAATTGGTTTGAATTGAAAGGCGTGTCAAAGCAGGTGGTTTTGTTGGGACTTAATTGGACTTAATGTAGCGGATTTTAAGGTTACATTTTTGGTGTCACCTTCAGACATTGTACTTTCATTCTATTAATTTCTCTTTACGACGCTATAGATTTAGACCAAAGAAAATCTGATTTATTTACATTTTTCTCTTTCACTCCAATTACGAGGTTTTTATAAATATTATTTTTTTTTTAGTTTTCTGTTACTTAAAAAAAATACAAATCATGAATTTTAAACGTGTCAGATTAAAATTAAAGTTATGCATTATAAATGACATGAGCTAAGCATTTATTTGTTTTGAAAATAACTCGATGTAGAATCGAAATATGTCAATAGTTAAATAAAACACTTTTTTTTGTTTTTAAAATCTTAATCTTACATCTTTTTAACAATTAGAAAGAATTAATGATACAAGGTGTTAATTTGATATGAATTACATACTGTATTTTATCTGATAGCTAAACGTCAGTTGGAAGATTAAGTCCCAAGGTTTGCTCAGGTCAGATCCGTAAATTCCTGGCGGCTTCAGAATGATATTCCTGGTTCGAATCTTGATCCGGATTTCTGTTTTTCACTTTGAAATTTACAGGTGCTATAATTCATTTACCAGTTGAATAATTATGTTAAAAATAAATTTAATAAAATTACACGTGTAGCGTGTAATTCATTTGTAAAAATGACTTTATATGTATTCTGTTGTGTTATTTCAGGCATCGGACCGATACTGTTTTAAAAACTACCTAAAGCAAAGTAATTTTGTTGAAAATTTCGTTAGTATATCTTCTATATTCAAGTTATTAACGAGGTTTAAAAGTGAAATGATCTAAAGAAAAACGTATATTTTTATTAATAAGTGAATTTCGATAAGAGTTTCCAGTACAATAATTATTTGTCTGATAAAATCAAATGCATATAATACTGCAATAACCTAACACTTTGTGTGTATAAAGAGAAATGGTGTTCCAGCTTGCTTTCATATTTTTTTTATGGTGGAATTTATAAAAATGATAAAAATAAGGCATCTATCTAAAATAAAGTAATTCTGTTGAAAATTTCGTTTATGTATCATCTACATTAAAGTTATTAACAAAATTTAAATGTGAATTGGTCTAAAGATAAACGTATATTTTTATTATAAATGAATTTCAATAATAGTTTCCAGTATAATAATTGTTTGTCTGATGAAATCAAATGCGTATAATGCTGCAATAACTTAACACCTTGTGTATATAAAGAGAAATTGTGCCCCAACGTGCTTTCATATTTTCTCATAGTGGAAATTATAAAAATAGAAATAAGGCAGAAATAAAATTATACTTATGAAGTTCACTATCTCTATAATAAAGTTTTATATTATTATTCATTTTCAAAGCGTTACAGTTTTATATATTTATCCGAGCATTAAATTAATTTGGTTTGATACACGATCAAAATAAGGTATAACCTCAGATTATAATAATCAAGTTTATTGTCTCTATAATGAAGGCTCTGTTGTTTTTCAAGAAATTACTATTTAATATTTTTATCCATCTACTAAATGGATTTGGTTTGATTGTCTTTATTCTGTTGTTCCCACTAGATTTTTACAAGTATTGTATGTATTGTTGTGTTTAAATTTAAATGGGTTGTGTTAAAGAGAAAGTCTCTTTTATAATACCGTTTAAAAACAATTTAAAATTTTATTTCATCTGAGAAAATCGTGACCATTTACAATTAGACAATGTCGTTTTTTAGGTAAAAAATATGTTCGAAAAACATAAGATTACTGGGTCGAACATATATCTAGATAAACCATTATATACAGATAACAAGTCATGTGATGAAACAAAAATAGCTTTAAATTTTAGAAACATAGCTAACACAAAAACGAAAAATTATAATAAAGGCATAGATTATGAAACATTTTCCAATACGTTTAGAATTATATAACAAAATTTCACTATTTACGATGTAATGTGTGGGATTATTTGTAACATTACGATAAATTCAAATAATAAAAACTATATTAGGAGACCTACCCATGATTCAAAGTCTACTTTTGGAAAACGTTATATGTATCTAAAAACGCCATTTCTGCTATTACCATAAATATTCAGAAAAATGTTTGAATTTTGTATGCAACGATGTACGTGATATCTAAAAATACACATATACTTCATAGTATGCTAAAAGTTAGTTTAGTTAATGGCATAACACTGATAAAAAATTTAAAAAGAAATGTGTGCTCTTGAAAACATGCTCAAAATATCCGTGACTCGAAGATACATTTCGTTATTTTTATTCCGTTAAAATACAAACATCCCCACATTAATTTATCCACCTTCTGCAAAATATAGAATCTAAAATTAAAATTTCGTTTTGTATCACAAGAGAATTCGTTGTACTGTTTTGTATTTACTTTTTCTAGAAAGAAAAATCGCATGCATGTACTTTTACCATCAAAACATGAAAAGTCACGAACCGAAGTTCAAAAACTTCTAAAAATCTTCAATCAAAGGATGGAAATTTCTTCAATTATGAGAAAAAAAAATCCGGGAACTTGCTGTCAAAATATTTTGCTTTTTTTCACTAAAATATTTTTAAGAGTAAAGTTTTGTGCAGCTCCATACTTAATCTATAGAATTCATACACACCATGAAATATATTAAAAATAATGAAATTAAAAAGTACATAAGAACAATTGGAAATACATTTACAGCGGTTAATTGTTCATAGACATCAATAACTCAGTTACTTCTTATTTTCTTTTGTAACCAAGTTCTTTTATGTTCTATTCTTTTTTCAAATTATTTTACAAACAATGATTTTATCAAGATACCCTAAGCCTTGAAATAATAAATTATATAAGTCTAATAAAAAATTGATAAAAATGTTTTGAAAACTATTTTTGTTTTCAGTGTTCAGAAAATACATTATTTTTCTAAACTTCATTCAATGTTGGAAACAAGATTTAGATTTCTTCTAAAAACTGGTAGTATCATTTTGAAAAATTTATTAAAAAAAAATTTTCCTGTCTTTGTAAGATTTTTGCTTTTCATTTTTACAAACAACAATTACGTATTACTTTAGCAGATCGTCTTTGAAAATCAATTATAATCGAATTGATTATAATTGAACAAGATTTAGATTACTTCAGAAAACTTGTAATGGAATTTGAAATATTTATTTAAAAAATGCTTCCTGTCTTTGTCAGAATTTTGTTTTTCATTTTTACAAATTTCATATACACTTTTCTTTAGCATGTCGTCTTTGAGAATCAATTACAATCAAATTGTCTTGTACTATTCTACGGAAACAGAAAACACTCGATCGTTACAGCTTAACTGATTAAAAGAAAGAGAGATTGAATTAGTTTTCATTACTACTTTGAGTAACTCCTAAATGAAATTTTTTACAGGATTATCCAATTTACTGTTTCGTGAAAATAAGCACAAAACAACATGAAACAGAGAGGAGTAGGGAATTTCGATGACTTTAATCACTATATTAATTTAAAGATAGAAGTGTGCATGGTAGTATTTAATAGGTATTGGTTATTAGTAAAATTTATTTAAAAAAATAGTATTATTAATACAGTTCCGAAAATGTTCATTAAAATACCTTAATTCGAATAAACCACGTTTATGAAAAATTATTTGTTAGGTAGATTTCGTATGAAATACTACCTATTGCAATCGCACCAGTTTATATATATATATATCAGGTAGATTTCGTATGAAATACTACCTATTGCAATCGCACCAGTTTATCTATTTATCTATCTATCTATCTATCTATATATCTCACTTTTTTATGGACACAATAACTTCTATAATTCTTTAACAATCTCCACCAAACTGGTACATAAAATCAAAAACGATAAAATCTCGGCTAAGTTCGTTAATGTGCAAAATCGGACGAAGAGGGTCGGAATAGGGGGCGTTTTTGTGAAAACCGAAAAAACGCCATAACTTCTTAATTAAAGTAGTTATCGAATCGGTTTA
The DNA here is from genome assembly GCA_964019185.1 of Maratus speculifer. NCBI lineage: Eukaryota > Metazoa > Arthropoda > Arachnida > Araneae > Salticidae > Maratus > Maratus speculifer. The sequence goes on along the minus strand of OZ025290.1, from coordinate 149,536,521 downwards.
AAGTTTATATTACTTCTTAAAAATGGGCCAAAAGTTTATGCATGACAGATTTTTGATAAATTTAGAAGTGGGCTCAAGGGGCGAAGAAAACAGGGGTTTTGAGAGAAAAAAATTCATAACTTCGTTAATTTTCAAGATATCAAGTCCAACTAAATTTTTTATAAATGTTCTTAAAATTATCTAAAACTTTTGTATTTACAAGTTTTTGATAGATCCATTTTTTACCAATGAAAAAATTAAAAACGAAAAGAAAAAGGGTGGTGAAAAAAGAGAAAAATCTATAACTCCGTCAATTTTTAAGATATCAAATCTGATTACATTTATATTACATCTCCTCAAAAATATCTACAACTTTTATATTGACAAGTTTTTCATAGGACCAATTCGTATAGAAAAAAGAAATAAAAAAAATAGGAGTTGGAGAAAAAAACCTCAAATCCAAACTGCTTACATTCTGACTCATTTTTTAAATTCATTTTTGATTTTAAACGCATCCAAATGGTAGATCCTCTTATTTAGAAACTGCATAAAGTGACGCACTGGTCAATTTTCTGATAAAGATAGAATATATTTCAAAAAAAGGCTACCAAAAAGGGTATTTTGAACAGAATTTCCCAAAGTCATCGGGACTGAAAATATAAGGAAGTATTCAAATAAGAAATTGCGTTTTTTTCTGACTCGTTTTTAAATCCATTTTTGTTCTCAAACGCATCCAATTTACAGATTCTCTTATCTAGGAACTATATAATGTGATGCATTGGTCAGTTTTTTGATAAAGACGGAGTATATTTCAAAAAAGGCTACCAAAAAGGTATTTTGAACAGAATTTCCCGAAATCATCGTGACAGAAAATTTAAGGAAGTGTTCAAATAAGAAATTGGGTTTTTTTCTGACTCGTTTTTAAATCCATTTTTGCTCTCATACACATCCAATTTACAGATCCTCTTATTTAGGAACTATATAATGTGATGCATTGATCGGTTTTTTGATAAAGACAGAATATAGTTCGAAAAAGGCTACCAAAAAGGGTATTTTGAACAGAATTTCCCGAAGTCTTTGTGATTTGAAAATTTAAGGAAGTTTTCACATAGCAAATTGCGTTTTTTATGATGCGTTTTAAAATCCATTTTCGCTCTCAAAGGCATCCAATTTACAGATCCTCTTATTTAGGAACTATATACTGTGACTCATTGGCCAGTTTTTTGATAAAGATAGAATATATTTTTAAAAATGCTATCAAAGTGAGTATTTTGCACAAAATTTTCCGAAGCAATAATGATTAAAGAAATAAGAATGTATTCAAACAACAAATCGGTTATTTTATGACTCATTTTTAAATTCAATTTTTTTTCTCAAATGCATTCAACTGACAATTTTTTTTGTTATTTAGGAACTGTATAATGTACTGTTTTGGTCGATTTTTTAATAAATTCAGAATTTATTTCAAAATATGTTTTCAAAATGGGCATTTGAGCTGAATTTTTCTTAAGATGATTCTGATAAAACCAGTTTTTGCAGAAAACTTGAAATTAAAAATTTTTCATAAACAGCCAAATGAAGTTATTAAACTGGGTTTATCTCTAATCATATATTTTTTTTGTTGAAATGAGCACTCTTCGAAATCTACCTCCGCCTATAGGCCCAGCCGACAGGGATTTTTTTATTTATGTTTTGTTCATTTGAAACATTTATATAAAAAAAAATGTTTTTCATTTTTACAAATGCCAGTTACATTGTTCTTTAGCAGATCGTCTTTGAAAATCAATTATAATCGAATTGCCTCATACAGTTCTCCGGAAATAGAAAACACTAGATCGATACAGCTTAACTGATTAAAAGAAAGATAGATTAAGTTATTTTTCACTATTACTTTGAGTTATTCCTAAATGAATGTTTTTCCGGGATAATCCAATTCACTGTATCCTTCAAATCAACACAAAACAACGTGAAACAAAGAGGTACAAGAGATTTTGAAGACTTAAATCATTGCATTCATTTAAAGATAGAAATATGCTTAATGGTATTTAATAGATTTTGGTTATATATTAATTATATATATTAATTATTTGGTTATATACTAATATGTTAATTCTATACAATACAAAAGTTCAATACAATGCTACGGAAATAGCAAACACTGGGTCGATACAGCTTAACTGATTAAAAGAAAGAGAGATTAAATTAGTTTCCACTATTAATGTTAATAACACGTAAATGATTTTGAGCTTTTCCGGGATTATCCAATTTACTGTTGCCTTAAAATCTGCACAAAATAACAGGAAAAAAGAGGTATAAGAAATTTTAAAGACATTAATTATAATTTTAGCACGTTCTCTGCCGCAGACGCACCAGCGCGTGATCAGGCACAAACGTTAAGGGGCCACTCACGCGCCAGCTCGTGATATGGGGTGATGTCCAATAGCCAGTCACGCGCTGGGGCGGGAAAATCTTTCACTGATTCTTTGTTATAAAAAGTAAATCGGCTTCTGGGAAAAACCAACTTCTACAGTGCTGCATTAACTGTCATCACATCTTCATGTAAGCGGCAGCGAACGTGTTTATTTAAAGATAGAAATATGGTTGGCGGTATTTAGTAGATTTTGGTTACTATTAAACATTTAGTATTAATAATACAGCTTCAAAAACGTTCAATACAGTACTACGGAAATAGTAAGCACTGTGTCGTTATAGATTAACTGATTAAAAGAAATAAAGATTAAATTAGTTTTCACCATCTCTTTGACTAACTCCTAAATGAAAATTTTTCCGGGTTTATCCAATTTACTGTTTCATGAAAATCTGCACAAAAACAACATGAAATAAAGAGGTATAAGAGATTCCGAAGACTTTAATCATTATATTAATTGAAAGAAAGAATGATAGTACAGAATGAAGCTTGGTGATGTTTCATAGATTTTGGTTATTATTAAATTTAAACATTTAGTATTATTAATGTAAATTCGAAAAGGTCCATTAAAATACGTTAATTTCAATGGTTTGGGCAATGAAAACTTATTTGCATTGATTTACTTATCGTTTATCATTAATGGATTTATTTTAAATAATTTGTATAGCGACTTGTTACTTACCCATCATATGTAGTATACGCTAATTCTTTCAATAGTTTTGAAAATCGAAAAACAAAATTGACGAATTTACACTTTTCAGATTCTGGAGATTGCGAAAAAGATATTTATAGAATTGAAAAAATTGCTGTCTATCTGTCTATGTGTTTCTAAACGACTTATCTCCCGGACAAATTGAGATATGGATTTGAAAATTCGTATGTGCTTATTATGTAAGAGTGTAACGAAGCCTATTTAATATCAGTGACCTCGATTATACGGAATTATTTTTGGACTCTCGAAAAATTCATTCTGATGAAAGCATTTTTGCGGACGTAATGGCAATAAAATGAATAAAAATTTGCATTAAGAAGGAAGTCGATCTGACTATTAGTTGCCAAGATATTTGTAATCCTGTTTTCCACATTATTCGATTTTTCATGACCCTGTATTTCATTCAAATTTCATTTTAAAGTTATATTTTAATTGGATATGAGACTCTTAATCCGACGCAGTAAATTGTTTGTAAATACGATTATTATTTTTGAAGTTATAAGGATGTTTCTTTACTGCAATTCAGTACTACCTGAGTAGTTTGGCCTTTCATATAATTTGTAGAAATTGGTTCATCAGCAATTCATTAATAGAGATTTAATATGTGCTAAAATATTTAAATATTCGCTTAAATTTTATATTGGAATTGAAACACATTTTATAAATAGTTTACACATGTTTTATTTTCATATATTTTATTAAGTATATTCATGATGGGTGTGTATTACGGTGCGCCCAACGAGTACTTTTAATATGGCAACAGGAAGGAATTAAATTATGTACTGAGTATTTTTTTAATATTTAAAAAATCAACATTATACAGATAAATCATATAATGAATCAAAAATAGCATTAATTTTTTAAACATATTTAACACGAGAACGTAAATTATGATTAAGGCATAAATTATGAATCTCTTTCCGATACGTTTAAAATTCTATAACAAAATTTAACAGTTTACAAATATCTAAGGTTATGATTAAATCAATAATTTTCAAATAGGTGAAGAAGCCTACCCAATTCCAATAAAATTTAAAAAAGCATACCACAACCAAAAATGCATTTATTCAGTTACTTTCTGTTTTCTTTTGTAGCCAACTTCCTTTCTGTGCTTTTCGTTTGCCAAATTATTTCACAAATAACGGTTTTATCAGGATACCTTAAATACTAAAATAACGAAATTTATAAATTTAATAAGACGTTAAAATTATTTTGATAATAGGTTTTAAAAATATTTTTATTTTCAGTGTTCAGAAAATATATTAGTTTTCTAAACTTAACTCATTGTTGGAAACAAGGCTTAGATTCCTCCAAAAATAGATGATATCATTTTGAATTTCCGCTCCTTGTCAATTTTTTTTTTCATTTTTAGAAATGCCACAAATTTCTGTTCTTTAGCAGATCGTCTTTGAAAATCAGTTACAATCGAATTGTTTCACACAATTCCACGGAAATAGAAAACACTGGGTCATTACAGGTTAATTGATTAAAAGAAAGAGAGATTAAATTAGTGTCCACTATTACTTTGAGTAACTCCTAAATAAAAGTTTTTCCGGGGTTATCTAATTTACTGTATCCTGAAAATCAGCACAAAACAGCATGAAAGAAAAAAGTATATGAAATTTTGAGAGCTTTAATAATTACATTAATTTAAAGGTAGTAATATGCTTGATGATATGGTTTGAATAGATTTTGGCTATTATTATTTTTCTATTTCGTTCTCTGTTACAAACAAGATTTAGATTTTTTTTCTAAAACAGGTATTATCATTTTGAAACATTTATTTAAAAAAAAATCCTATCTTTGTAAGAATTTTGTTTTTTCATTTTTACGAATGCCAGTTACATTGTTCATTAGCAGATCTTCTTTTAAAATCAATTATAATTGAATTTTCTTACATAATAGTTCTCTGGAAACAGAAATACACTGGGTAGTTACAGTTTAGCTGATTAAAAGAAAGAGAGATTAAATTAGTTTCCACTGTTACTTTGAGTTAACTCCTAAATGAAAGTTTTTTTTTGGGATTATCCAATTTACTGTTTCCTGAAAATTACCACAAAAACATGAAACAAAGAATTATAAAAGACTTTAATCATTACATTAATTTAAAGGAAAAAAATATGTTTGGTGGTATTTAATAGATTTCGGATACTAGTATTAAAAGCTCATTACTGAAAGACTTATTTATGTACATAACAATCAAACACACTTAAAGACATTGATTAAAATCAGCACCGAAAATTTTCAACCACCCTGTCGTCCTCATCAGTATCATATAAGTTTATGGCCCTGATGTAGGCCAATCTGTTTGCGAGTAAAATTACCGACTGCATTTTGAACGGCGAAGAACATTATTTTATGAATACATTAGTCGCCATACATGAAAGTTGGATATTTTAAAACAACCAAGAACGGAAGCAATACTTATCCATCTGGTATAAAGGTTCCACACAGTAAAAAATGTCAGATGTTTCTGAATAGATAAAAACGTACTGTAATCATAAACGAAATTATACAGTAACCTCTTCTAACTCACCAAAGGTTTCGAAAACCGTTCCTTTACCTTTAAAAATCCCAAAAACTATTTGTTTTAGAAATTTAAACAAAAATTTTTAAAAATAATTTTTATTAGCTGCCTGTCCTTTTCGGAAACGTTTCTAAGTGGCTTTTACAGTACAATAATCACTTTTCTTAAATCAAAATATAACTTTTTCGGATGCTACCAATTCATACGAAAATATTTTGATATTGAGAGAATATGTTTAATAGACAAACATACAATTTTAACAGTATTAACTTTAATATGAAAATTAACATTGTTTTGCTACAATTGCATACACAAAATCAGTTATGCAGCTGAAAATGTTAACTTGAGAACTTAGTAGACTTAGAACTTAGAACTTAGACTTAGAACTTAGAAACTTAGTAGACTGCCGTAGAGATTAGAAGAAGGTTTGTTCAACAGATTTTCACAATATTGTACAATAAAATATCGCTACTATCGAAATTTCCATGGTTTATTTTTTCTAAAAATGAACGAAAGAACCTTTTGGAACAACCCAATATTAATTGAATAAAAAAATTAAAGGAGAAAAATCATGGAACGTTTGGAAATATTTATTCCGCCGTTTTTGATAAATGGTTCACTATTTAAATGAAATACAAAATATTTCTTTAAGTTCCCATTTTGGATCCCTGGCATTAATAATATTAATAAGTATCAATTAATTTACAACCTGAAAGACGCTTATATTTTGCAAATAAACAAGATAAAATCGCCTGCTATTCTTTTTAAATGATTATTTGGCATTTCAATGAGAGAAATGTCTGAGATACGTTATTAAGATATTCAAGTATAGATACTGACCTAATTTTAAAATTTTAGATACAAAGATAGTGTTTGAATAATTTGCTGTTACTTTCCGACCGAAAAAGTTTTTGCTTATTTTCGCAATTTAACGGTATACTTCTGATAAAAAAATTTACTTTTGAATAATTTTTGCTATTTTTGTTTAAAACATAGGTACTCGGTTGTTTTATGATTATGAAATATTATTTTGAAATAAGTCATAAAATTGCATAAATTAATTTGTTCTTCAGATGAATGGATTTAAGAAATGTTAAAAGTTTCGTATGTTGTGCCGAAATATTTGAAATTCGTAACTGCAATATGAAATTAAAAGGCTGATTGTTCACTTTATAAGTGACATTAAATTAACATACAATTAAAAAAAAGTCTGATTTTTTTTCAGAAAAAAATTGTACTTTTTACACACAAACAGGCTTTTTTAATGGACATTTATACATATATTCTGGCCCCACCAGTGGCCGCGAGGTTCTGACCTTCAAACTGGTAGATGGTCGGTGCTGGGTTCGAACCCAACCGCGACCATCGGCCTAACCGTTCGGAGTTTTCCGTGGTTTTCTTCGAACCTTGCGTAAATACGGGTTAGGTTCCCTTAGAAAGACCTCCACGGAGGTCATACCACCCCATAGGGCCTATATCCAATAGCGTAGATAATTGGCCGACATAAATACAAACAAACAAACAAACACATATATTCTGTAAATAAAATGTTTTCCATTTGCGACAAAATTTAAAGGATTTTTCCTGTCAATTTGCGAGTTAGTAACAACACTAGCATTTTAATAATTAAAATAAATATCATGCTTCAATTTTTTTTTAAACCATATTTAATTTTTCCTTACCATATTTCAACCATTTATCAGTATTATTATTTTTCAGTTTTACTTGCTGTATCTTAGGAATTTAGGAATTTCTTAATAACTCTGTAAATGTTTTCGCAAAAAACACGTTTTGTTGTTTCTTCATTTAGGCTCCTTTCATAGTTAAAGAAAAAGTAGTCTTTTTGCACGAAGTTTTTGAAATTTCTGTAAGTTATAAACATGATGGTTTTGATCCTCGCGTACACATTTCGGAAATATTAAGATCGATATGTACAATAAGTATATTTTCTTCGCGCTTTTTTTTTTTTATCGCGTTGGGTCCTTTAACATTACATGAACAACAAAAATAGTTTTAGGTTTAGTTGTCTGCATATTAAAAGCTTATAAATATAAATGTATCTAAGCCCATTATTTATTTTTCTTTAAAATATTTAAGAAGAAATTTTTGTTAAGGAATACAATCAATAGTAATGATGTCATTCAAATTATCTCACATAAGCAGAAGTGATGTGGCAGACAGAAATTCTTATCAACTGAATAGTTGGATAACGATCTTTCTCATTTATCAGTAAATACAACAAATACGTAGTACGATTCAAAAATTTGCGGAATGCGACCATTCTTGACAACGAAAGCAAGAGCCTAAAGTAAAACCGTTTGAAATGTGTTCTCTCAACACTTCTCTACTTGCTCATGTTGGTTTAACCCATGCCATGTGACCGAACTGCAGCTGATATCTTAAAAAGTTAATTACCTTTGCCCTGCGATGTAAGAAAGCTGGCTTTTCTTGAGCATTGTTGCAGCACTAAATTCTGCCAATGTCTAGCACTAGAACCGCCATTAGGGGTCATTATGACCATTGCCAAATTGAAAATAGTCAATTTGAACCAGAAATTTCTTGATAAGATTTGTTAAATATGTGCAGCACAAAAATATTCTAATTAACACTTTCCGGCACACTGTGCCCGGTCTGGGATGCCTAATTTTAATTCCAAAGTTGAAAACGGCGCCAATAATATTTTAGGAAAATTTTGCTTTCAAAATTAAAGCGCAAATTAAGGAATTCAAAATATTTAAAAAAAATCGTTTGTGAATTCCGGTGTCAGTCGATAATTTCTCATTTTACTAACAGACTTTGCCCGTGCCGGAAAGGGTTAAAATAGTTAAATAGTTTTAAATAAAAATTCTGGTGTCCAAACACTTTTTATAAAACTTGAATAAAATTGCCGGCGGTTCTAGTGCTAGGAAAGACAGCAATGAAGACTTTGAAAATGCTAAGGTACGTGTACGATGAATTTACCATGGTGAAACTCAAGGTTTATGAATTGCATCGACGTTTCAAAGAGGGCCGACAAACCATCGAATACGAAAAATGCTTAGGAAAACCTTTGTTGAAGCTACACACTGGTACCTTCTGCTTGACAACGTTTCATTATACAGGGTGTATCTAAACTACTGGGCAAAACTTTAAGGGGTGATAGTACACATAGAGACAAATAATATTAAATGGGAAACTAAGGGTCCCAAACGTCTTCCGAACGAGATAGGCGCCATCAAAGTTTAGGGTCCAAAATTTGAAATGATTATAAAAAACGGAAAATTTGGTCGATTTGTTTGCGGTTTTCACGAAAACTATTCTTTATGTCAGTATTGTCTTGAAAATAAATTATAAAGATAAATTTTAAAAAATGCCTATAGAGGGCGCTTTAGACTTTGGAGTTACGAACAACTATTTTTTACCGTTATTTTTTGAATCTCATTGATTTTTTTAAAAAGTTTAGTTATAAACTTAAATTTTGAGCTCAAAATTTGTGGTTAATTAGCGCAAACATGAACTGTGTTCAATGGGAGTGGGTAGGTTCAAATTTCAAATGATTATAAAAAACAGAAAAATTGGTCAAATGATTTGAAATTTTCACTAAAATTATTCTTTATGTCGGTATTTTATTAAAAATGAATTGTAAAGATAAATTTAAAAAAAATGCCGATAGAGGGCGCTTTAGACTTTGGAGTAACGAACAACTATTTTTTACGTTATTTTTTGCATCTCATTAAATTTTTTTGAAGCTTAGACATAAATTTAAATTTTGTGCTGAAAATGTGAATCGTTGAGAGTGGTTAAGTAGCGCTAACTGATCTGTGTTAATTGGGGGTGGGAAGATTCAAATTTCAAATGATTATACAAAATGGAAAAATTGGTCTATTCGTTTGCGGTTTTCTCTAAAACCATTCTTTATGTCAGTATTTCCTTCAAAATAAATTTTAAAAATAAATTTCAAAAAGTTCCTTAGAGGGCGCCTTAAACTTTAGAGTAACCAACAACAATTTTTAACTATAATTTTTTGTATCTAATTAAATGCTTGCAAAAGCTTAGATTTAAATTTTAAACTCAAATTTTGAATCGTTGGGAGGGGTTAAGAAGCGCAAACTGAACTGTGTTCAGGAGTTGAAATGTTACCGTGCCCACCGTGCGAGCACAGTTCAATTTTCGCTACTTAATTACTCACAACGATTCATATATTGAGCTCAAAATTTAGTCTAAGCTTTTAAAACAATAATTTAGATATAAAAAAAAATAACGATAAAAATAGTTGTTGATTACTCTAAAGTTTAAGGCGCCCTCTAACGGAATTTTTTAAAAATTTATCTTTAAATTTTTTTTCAAGGAAATACTGACCTAAAGAATGGTTTTAGAGAAAACCGCAAACGAATCGACCAATTTTTCCGTTTTTTATAATCATTTGAAATTTGAACCTCCCCACCCCCATTGAACAAAGTTCAGTTTGAGCTACTTAACCACTTTCAACGATTCAGATATTCAGCTCAAAATTTAAGTTTATGTCTAAGCTTCTAAAAAATTTTAATGAGATGCAAAAAATAACGGTAAAAAATAGTTGTACGTTACTCCAAAGTCTAAAGCGCCCTCTATCGACATTTTTTGAAATTTATCTGTGTAATTTGTTTTCAAGACAATACTGACATAAAGAATAATTTTAGTGAAAACCGCAAATCATTTGACCAATTTTTCTGTTTTTTATAATCATTTGAAATTTGAACCTACCCACTCCCATTGAACACAGTTCAGTTTGCGCTACTTAACCACAGATTTTGAGCTCAAAATTTCAGTTTATGGCTAAACTTCTAATAAAATTAAGGAGATGCAAAAAATAACGGTAAAAAATAGTTGTTCGTTACTCCAAAGTCTAAAGCGCTCTCTATTGGCATTTTTTAAAATTAATCTTTATAATTTATTTTCAAGACACTACTGACATCAAGAATAGTTTTCGTGAAAACCGCAAACGAATCGACGAATTTTTCCGTTTTTTTATAATCATTTCAAATTTTGCACCCTAAACTTTGATGGCACCTATCTCCTTCGGAAGACATTTGGGACCCTTAGTTTCTCATTTAATATTATTTGTCTTGATGTATACTATCACCCCTTAAAGTTTTGCCCAGTAGTTTAGATACACCCTGTATAAAATCAACCGGAGTAATGTTTTTTTTTAAACTTTTCCTCAAACTTTTGAATAGTACTACATATATTTTCAATCATACTTCGCTGTATGTAGTAAAGAAAACAAAAAGAAAGGAAATTACGAAACTTTGTAATGTTACATATTTTGGAATTAACTAATTTTAATAGTTACTTTGTATTTTCATAAAAAATGGTAACGGGATATAAAAATATAAAAGACGGTTTTGATGTAAATTGACAAGAGAAAATTTGGTTTGATCAAAAATGATTGCGATATAAAAAGACAAACCACACCTCTCACTAGAAATATCTGTCAATAGCATTTGCCAAACACTATATACCTCATAAAATAACTTTATTATACATACATAGCTACTAATCTAAAAAAATCTTTGACGGCGGCCATTGTTTTTGGCCCAAAACTTTACAATGCCAGTAAAGCATAACAAAACTAATTTTTTTCAGATTTTTTTTTCTTTTTGCGGGCAAGTTCACCATTAGAATAGATTGATAGAAAAAAACTTGAATTTTTAATCTTTGTGTGACACGGCTTTAGAAACTCTCGTCCTTGTATGTATTTTTTAATGTATTCCACAATAATGAAGTAGATTATTGCAGATCAGATATTATTGTGTGATCTTACTTGCAGCTCCTAACAATTAGTCACCACTCAGATAATAGTGAATATTTAAAATTTTCTGAATTTTATATTTATCTAGTAATACTTAAGATAGACGTGTTCCCCAAAAAATTAAACGCATTTTCAAATTTCATTTGTTTTAAATCAGAGGAACAAAGATATTTGCTTTAAGCTTGAAAATGCTTAAATACATTTGATAACATTTTGTTAAGATTAAACTGATTCAAATCCCTATAAAATCGGTTAGGCAAATGCTGGGTCCTAATGACACCAAATCCGTTCAACCTGAATAGCAGTGTCGTTTAACGTAAAAAATAACTCCGGTCAGAATAATACTAATTTGCGTTCTTAACAAAGCCCCAATTAATGCTAAAAATCCTTATGGCTACAACCAGCAAATATTTTATATATAAATACATTAAAAAAATTAAGGTGCAAGCCAAACAGGCAACACCGCCGACTAATGGCCCAACGACTAAATTCTTATCTTTTGACAGGAATATTGAATGAATTTTTGATCTAGATTCGGAAAAATTCCATGATTTCATTTAGAAAAGAATATTTCATAAAAGTTTCACTTCTCTTTCGGAAAATTGTTTGCTGTTGAGGATTTGAAAAAAATTCAACTCATTTCAAAAATTTTTACAACAAATTTTTAACTTGGAACAATTTTGTTGGAATGTTTTGTTAAAAAAAAAGTTTTGTCCAATAGAAAAATAATTCTGAATGAATCAAGAATAAAAAAAAGGGAAAAGTATGCATGAATTTGCGGATGTTTTAGTCTGTAAAACGCAACAATTTGAATAATTATAGCATGCAATTTTCAAGTAGCACATACAAGATATTAACTTTGTTGGTTTGAATCTTGATTAAAGTAACGAAGCTTCTTATTTTAGAAGAGAACGATTTTATAAACTCCAGTTGAGTTCGTATCCTCGAGGAATCTTAAATTGAGCGCATATAGTCTATATAGAGGTCTTTTGTCACAGTTGAGTGCTGAAACCATAATATTGGTTTCGTGTTGACCTCTTGGCCTCCACGTTTCTGCGCTGAAGACCATAAAAGACTACCAAACGTCCACAGAATATCACAGATTTTGGGTGGCGATAACTACTTGCACTAAAGTATTTCTGTCAAGTTTGTTTATCTAACTGATGGAAAACACTCATCACAACAATACATGGAACATTATTTCTGCCTATTATGTATATTAAAACTCTACTAAAAAGGAAAAATCAAAACTTAACAAAAACTGCTATTTTACGCTACCAAAAATAGTCTTGAAAGTATTAAATATAAAATAAGTTTGAATAATATTATTTGAAGTTATTCATTTAAAACGTGCATATTTATTTACCAAAGATTTAACAAACTATAGAATTGTAAGCTAGTTTTTACATTTTTCTTCTAATTATATAGCATTATAAATTTCTCGAATAAATGTAACTGATGTCATCAACATATAACAAAGATAGAAGAAGATGTCTTTCAAAGAATATTATTAGTATGACATATGAAAATCTCTTATGAAGGTCTCGAAATTTCAAAATTTATAAATAAATAACCCACTACATTTCTATAACAACATAAAATTTTAAAATATTGATTTATTTCTTTCAATTGCTATTTAATAAACAAATTGAGTGTATTTTAACATTATACGAAATATTTATTCAAATAAGGATCCGTTGTTGTATTTGTTAAATGAAGTTAAAATTTGAGAATTCTTATTTGCTCCAATTTGCTGAAAATTAGTATATATTTTCAGCGAAGTAATACATATACATTAATTTTGAGGAGAAGTATATACAAATCATTATTTGTGTCTTGATTTGTAAAAATAGATTTTATTATTAATAGTTTATTAAAAGAGATTTTTGAAAATTAAATTGCTGAGTGGTCAGACTTGATTAAAGAATATTATTAAAAAAGTTCATAATGTTGACTACTATAATATTCTTCAAAGAAAAAAAAGAATAAATATATAAAAATAAATCTGTCTATTAAAATCACTTCAAAACATCAAATTCATATTTACTATAAGTGATAAAAATTTTAAAAAGGCAAAAAATATCTTTATTTCTTCATATGTTATTTATTACATGTTTCATTGCATCCGATCATTATAAAAATATTTTCTCAACAAATTCAAACTGAAAAACTAGTAAACAAAAATAAAAATCGTGCGAACATAGCCATAATGAAAATGAGCTGCAATTTCAAAAATGGGAAATAATTAACCTAAATTATTTTATACAATTGAGTCATTATTTTGTGTAACATTTCTTTCCAAATTTTAGGAATCTACATAGATGCTGAATCAATAAAAATATTCTCACTTCATTTTTTACCATCCATAAACAGAGAATGTATAAATATCTTGTTATTCAGGGAAAATATTTGGAATGTTTTAGCATTCATGGAGCTGTCTAACGTTTGCAAAGAAATGCTATGGAGAATAAGATCTACTGTTCCTAATGAACAGACTTATTAAATAAGAACATGAGAACCTAACAATTTTATTATCACGAAAAAAGTGTTGTCATTTTGATAATTTTTAGAAAAGTTATAAATTGCATAATACTTTCATGGTAAATAAACATACCACTGATAAATTTCGTTTTGATTAGGCATAACGTAATTCAGGAAAAACATTTTTTTACATTATTTTAATAAAGTGCTTCAACTACCTTTAGTTTTGTCATAAATTAAGTATCAATTTAGTGACATGTTTTTTTCACTATCATAAAAACTACACCAATATTACAGCCATGGCATGATTTTGTATGTAAATAATTAATATCTGGAAAATTAAATAACCACGTTTGTTTAAGTTGTAAATAGTAAAAGTTATTCATACATTTATACAGCAGATAAAGCCGCATTGCTTTTATTTATCTTTACAAATAACATAAAACACCCTGTTCCTACTGAATAAGATTATAAAATATTAACATAAAAACATATAATTTAGCTATCACAGAAAGAAGCGCTGACATTTTCATCAATTTTTAAAAAGAAACAAATTGCATAACACCTTCTCAGTAAAAAAACACATGACTGGTTGATTTCGTATTAATAATGCATAAAATAAGCCAGGAAAATTATTATTTTAATAAAATGATTCCGTTATCTTTAGTTTGTTATATTAAGTTACGTATCAACTTAGTGGATTTTTTTCTGTATGATGAAACATGAAACAGGCATTACAGTCATGATATGCTTCTTAAGTAAATGATTAATCTCTACGAAATTAAATAACAACGATCTCTTTAAGTTCTATATAGTAAAAGCTATTCAACAAATCATACAGCAGTTAAAACCACATTTCTCTTATTTATCTTTACCAATAACATAAAATGCCTTGTTCGTATTTAATAAATTTATAAAATATGAACATAAAAACCTACAGTTTAAATATCACAGAAAGAAGCGATGCCATTGTGTTCATTTTTTGAAAAGAAACAAACTGTACAACACCTTCTCAATAAATAAACATGCGACTGATTAATTTTATATTAATAATGCATATATTATTCCAGGAAAAATATTTTTTAATAAAAAGATTCAGCTATCTTTAGTTTGTTACTGGACCTGTACCTAATATAGACACAATAAAGAAAATTATTATTTTTTCACCAACATGTACACGTGATAGGACTCCAAAAAATATATGACCATGTTCCCTGGACTATATATATATATATATATATATATATATATATATATATATATATATATATATATAAATATATATACACATATATATATATACACTGGTATCCAAAAGGTAAGCATAATTGGTAACTAATTACTAATTAAGTAAGTAATGAAAGAAATATAAATCGAAATGTGGTGAAACTCCAGGTGCGTAAAGAAAATAGTACGAGTCATATATTTTCGCGAAGAGTTCTCCCCGAAATCGAACAGGGGACCGTCCACAAATTGAAAAAGAACGAAGATCTTTTGGATAACCCTGTCAAAACTAATGTAGCAAAAGCGTTCAAACTGCACCTTATGATTAAGTGGCTTATTGTAATGTACTGTGTTTATTTTTATAAGTATACTCGTAGAGAAATTAAGGTTTTTATAAAAATAGTCCTAAGTGTTTTGCTTATAATTTGCAGAGTTCTTAATATAAAATAATGTTCTTTTCTGAAAATATGACAAACATCATGGTACACAATACCCTGTCATCAGAATTTAAAAATAATAAAAATTGTATGACAAATGAGCAGATTTACTAAATAATTTTTTACTGCGCATGCGTGAACGCTATTAAAATTTCATTTGTATATTATGTTAGTTAAATGTGTAGAGCAACTTTTGTGAAAGTCTCAAAAACATAGATTAAAAATTCTGAAAATTATCGTTGATAAAATGAGATCAAAATATTTTATTCCCTAATGAAGCAAAATGATGAGGGGCTGTATCCATATTCCATTGTTTCGTGCCTAGACAATATTGCAGGTACAACTGTATTTGGATAAAACCCCTGATATTCTGCTTCCTTTTAGGAATAACGGATTTTGAGTTGATTCTATAGACGATAATTTTCAGAATTTTCAAGCTTTGTTTTTGAAAATTATACAGAAGTTACTCTATACAATTAGCTAACACAATATGCAAATGAAATTTTGATATCGTTGACGCATGCGCAATGAAAAATTATTTACTAAACCTACTCATTTTTCATACAGTTTTTATTATCTTTAAATTCTGATGACAGGGTATTGTGTACAATGATGTTTGTCATATTTTCAGAAAATAACATTATTTTATATTAAGAACTCTGCAAATTATAAGCAAAAACTTACGACTGTTTTTATAAAAACCTTAATTTCTCAACGAGTATGAACGCTATCCTTATAAAAATAAACACAGTACATTACAATAAGCCACTTAATCATAATGTGCAGTTTGAACGCTTTTGCTACATTAGTTTTGACAGGGTTATCCAAAAGATCTTCGTTCTTTTCAATTTGTTGACAATCCCCTGAACGATTTCGGAGAAAACTCTTCGCGAAAATATATGACGCGTACTATTTTGTTTACACACCTGGAGTTTCAACACATTTCGATTTATATTTCTTTCATTACTTACTTAATTAGTAATTAGCTACCAATTATGCTTAACTTTTGGACACCAGTGTATATACATATATATATACATATATATATGTATATATATATACATATATATATATATGTATATATATATAATCTTAAAGTATTGCGTGGGAGGGCACAGTAAATATCTTCAGAACATGCACTTTAGAGCGGGTGGTCATTTTTGTTTGTGGCTCTTCGAAGACCGATGCAAAGCACCTCAGTTATTACAAAACATTATCAAATAATGTTGTTAGTTTTGCTTAGCTTTCTACTTTTGTGAATCTGAATATTCACCTGCTGTACTTCCAATGTGGACATAAGGTGTCCATATTGGGAATCGGGAGTAGTTTTATTAGATCTTGTAATAAATAAATAAAGAAAACTTTTCTAAGCAGTATATGCAGTAGTAATCGAAAATATGTCTAAAAGATTTGCTAAAACACCCTACTTTCCAATATTTAAAGTAATTTTGCAATATCTAATAATAATTTAAACTTGAATTTAATTACGATCGGCACACCACGAAACAACAAGTTTCCCTCTAAATGGTGAAGAGCGCGCTTTTTTGTACTTTACAGGCTTAATTATCTTTTCAACTGCTTTTCTTCACGGAAATGTAGCGCGATCTCTCTGTCAAAATTGTTACTTTTAAAAATATTAGGCGTGTCCATATTGAGAGCACTGTCCATATAGGGTACAAGTACCTTATAAAATTACATATCAACTTAATGGCATTTTTTCTATGTGATAAAGTATGAAACATGTATTACAGTTATGACACGCTTCTTAAGTCAATGTTTAATCTCTACGAAATTAAATAAATACGATTTCTTTAAAAAAATCATACAGCAGTTAAAACCACATTTTTTTTTATCTTTACAAATAACGTAAATGCCCTGTTCTTAATGAATAATCATATAGAGTATGAACATAAATATCTACAATTTTACTAACCCATAAAGCATCATTGCCATTTTAATTATTTTTTGAAAATAAACAAATTGAATAGTACCTTATCAGTACATAAACCTACGACTGATAAATTTCGAATTAATTAAGCATCAAATAAGCCAGGAGAAGTTTTCTTTTAATAAAATGATTTCGCTATCTTTAGTCTGTTATATTAAGCTACATATCAACTTAGTGATTTTTTTTTCGGTATGATAAAACAAAAAACAGGTAAATACAATCATGACAAGCTTCTTAAATCATTATTTAATCTCTGAGAAATAAAATTAGTATTGTTTTATACGTTGTTTACACTGAGAGTTATTCATACAACGATACAGCGTTTAAAACAACATTTCTTTTTCTTGTCTTTAAAAATAACGTAACATTCCCTATTCCTACTGAATAAGCTTATAAAACATGAACATAAAAACCTATAATTTAACTGTAACAAAAAGGAGTACTTTCATTATCATCATTTAATTTTTTTAAAAGAAATAAACTGCCTAACACCTTCTCAGTAAATAAGCATACGAACTGATTAATTTCGAATTAATTAAGCACAATGTAAGCTAGGAAAATATCCTTTTAATAAAATGCTTCTGCTACACCTCTATGATAGGGATCGTACAAACAAACCCAGGAAGAGGAGATTGAGAGCGCAGAGAAGATGAAGAACAGCTCCAACATGTTGTAGAAAGAATATAATATTTATTTTAGTGCACGGTGTGATGTTACAGACTTGCGACACTGGTAATACAGGAGAAAACGCCACTTGCCCGAAGGCTAGGCAGTGGACTGCGAGCGGGGCAGAGCGCCCCTTTTTGCGTGTCTTACATGCTCGGTGATCAGGGTAGAAGTGAGTGACTGAGGCAGGGAAGATGTACAGCGCTATACTTTTTACAGAGTCAAGGTTATGAGGATCCGTTAATGCTTAGTAACAGAAAATGCTATCGTTGGTGTAATACTGAAGTCCTGTGGTTTTTAAAGAGTGTCGATTGCATACGCACATGTGCTTCCAGATACTGAAAGAATTACATGCCGAATGATTCATGACATCTGGGAGATTTTAAAGATTCGCTGAGTGCATGAGAATGTTAACGGATAAACGTATTATAAACCACAGCTGCTTCTATTTAACATGGGAAAGAATGCAGAAATGTGCAGATCTAAGGAAAACTGACATTCGGTTAACTTTTATTGTGACGAGAAAAGAATTAACATATCTTTCTCAAAGGGATAAAAATCCAAAACAAAGAGTGGGAATGAAATGGTGTTTTTTTATCATATGAAAGAGGGTTTGTAAAGGAATTAATTTCACATACAAAGTTATAAAAGGGAAAATAACAAAGTACTGCATTATAACCTTAAATGCGAAAATATTAACTTTAAGTATTTATTTAAGGGGGGGGGGGGGTAATTTCCAGTTAAAATTTTGAAGTTTCGATTTTAATTGTTCAGTTTCTAAAAGGGGAGAAGACAAGATAATATGTGACAGAAACGCCGTCACAACCTCGTCTTATTATATTAATTTACGTATCAACTTAGTAACATTTTTTCCATATGATAAAGCATAAAACAGGTAATATATTCATAGCATGCTTCTTATATCATTATTTAATCACTACAAAACTAAACTAGCACTGCTGTTTAATTTGCTTATAATAAGAGTCATTCATACAAACATACAGCGGTTAAAACAACTATTGTTTTTTGTCTTTACAAATAATGTAAAATTCCCTATTCCTACTAAATAAGCTTATAAAACATACGCGCAAAAACCTACAATTTATCTAGCAATGAAAGAAACATTGTTAACTTCTTAAAAAGTGATAAATTGCATAGCACCTTCTCAGTAAATAAACTACGATTAAATTAATTTCGTATTAATTATGCATAAAGTAAGCCAGGAAAAATATCTTTTTAATAAAATGATTCCACTATCTTTATTATGTTATGTTAAGTTACTTATAAAGTTAATGGCATTTTTTTATGTGATAAAACATAAAACAGGTAATGCAGTCATGGCATGCTTCTAAAGTCAATCATTAATCTCTACGAAAATAAATAAAAGAAATTGTTTAAGTTCTATTTATAGTAAGAATTAGTTTTACAAAGGTAAAAAACTACATTTTTTCATTTTTTACAAGTAATCTAAAATACCCTGTTCCTACTGAATAAGTTTATAAAACATGAACATAAATCCTTCAATTTAACTATCACAGAAAGAGGCGTTGTCACTTTGATAATTGTTTGAAAAGAAACAAATTATACAACTCCTTCTCAGTAAATGAACATACGAGGGATTCATTGCATATTAATTATGCGTAAAGAAAGCAGGAAAAGTATCCTTTTAAAAAAATGATTCCGCTAAATTTAGTGTCTTATATTATGATATGTATGAGCTTATTGATGTTTTTCTCTCGATATGATAAAGCATAAAAGAGGCAATACAATCATGGCATTATTCATGTGTCAATAATTAATTGCAACGAAATAAAATAACACTGGTTGTTTAATTTGTATATAGTAAGAGTTAGTCATACAGCAGTTAAAATCATTTTCTTTACAAATAACATAAAACGCCCTGTTCTTACGGAATAAGCTTATAAAATTTGAACATAAAAAGCTACAATTTAAATATCACAGAAAGAAGCGTAGCAATTTTGATTATTTTTTGAAAAGAAACAAACTGCCTAACACCTTCTCAGTAAATAAACATACGACTTATTGATTTCATATTAATTATGCATAAAGTAAGCCAGGAAAAATATCTTTTATAAAATGATTCCGCTACCTTTATTTTGTTTTAATAACGTACGTATCGATTTTGTGGCATTTTTTACAATATGATAAAGCAGGTAACAGGTAATCAGTCATGGCATGCCTTCTAAGCCAATAATTAATGTCTACGAATTAAATAACCCTGGTTCTCTGCGTTGTATGTAGTTATAAACGTATTCATAAACTCACAGCAAATTAACTCACAGCAGTTAAAACACACTTTTACATTTATTGCTACAAATAATGTACACTATTAAAAATTGGAAACTTTTGCTGCTTTGTCACTCCTTCGCTTTTATAGAATATCTCTATTTTGACCAATGAGAATCCTCCATAATATGTTGCCGTAATCATTTTATATGTAAGAGGTAAAGTGACGATGCAGCAAAAGTTTCAAATTTTTAACAGTGCAAACTGTCTCGTTCCTACAGAATAAGCTTATAAGAAATGAACGTAAAAACCTACATTTTAACTATGACAATAAGAAGCAGTTTCAATTTCATCATTTTTTGAAATAAAACAAACTTTTAACACCTTCTCAGTTAATAAACATTCTACTGATTAATTTCCTTTTAATTATGCATAAAGTAAGCGAGGGAAAATATCTTTTTAATAAAATGATTCTGCTATACCTAGCAGGGTTGGCAAAAACCCAACCCACCCGGCATTTTGTGGGTTTTTCTGGGTATTTGTGGGGTTTTCTGGATATTTGTGGGCTTTTCTGGGTTTTTGTGGGTTTTAGTTATTTTTCTATACATTTGTATAATTCTATAATACATATGTGTTTACTCATTTAAAAATGAGTAACTCATTATAAAGTAACTCGAGTAACTCATTATAAACTAACTCAAATAACTCATAATTTTTTTATTATAATGAATACTTTTAATAACAGTATCATTATAATTAATTTAATACTATTTTAAATGATAAAAGTGAGTACTTATCACTTTGAAATACATTTTAATTGTCATAATGAATACTTAATTTTATTTTTGAAGTAAATATAATTATTAAAATTGCTATAATAAGTAGTACATATAACAATTAAACTAGATGGCTTCGCTTGCTAGGGAGCCTGCTCTTTTTATACATAAATCTCGAAAAAAAGGTTTTTTAAAATCTATATGTAAATCTCGAAGCAAATAAATCTTTAACCGGATACTCGCTGCCTATCGCATCACATAACAGGCCAAAAGCACTCACCGCTGGGCCTCTTCTTTTTAAGCAGATCTGTAATTTATATGCACATCTCAAACCGTATCCCCGCTGCCTATGGTACTATGTAGCAGATGTGCTGCGTACGCACAGGGGTCCTTCCTTTCAAACAAATCTGTAATTTATAAGCAAATGTCACGCCGAATGCACCTCGAAACGGGTTTCTGCTGCCTATTTCACCGTATAGAAGGTAGGCTACTCACACTCTACAGGTAGTGTACTATATTCTTAATAAAAATGTATCTGAATGAAACTCCGTTAAACAACCAATCTTATATATGTAGGTCTGTCAAGGCAGTGGGGTTTTAAGGCAAGAAATTAAGATTTTGGAAGAAATTACTATTTGAAAATAGCAGTATTTGGCATAGAATTCTTTTTTTATAAATTTTTATCATATGTTATACGCTAAGCTATCTTAAAATTTGAAACAGATCAAGCAAGAAATTGAGATTTTTACAAAAATTAATATAAAAAAATAGTAGTGTTTGTGGGAAGAAATATTTGAATTAAAACAAGCCGATAATATAACTACATCTTCAGCTTTTGATGAACTGCAAAAAGATACAACCACAGTGTCATGTTCTTCTAAGATTTTGTGAAATTTGATGGAATCAGAAGAATTGAAATAACACCAGAAAATTATGCTGAAATAGTATAAACAGATTATCGGTTGCGAGCATTTTTTATCTTATATAATGGATGCAAAGTTTAGAGGGAAAGGGTTTGATTTAATAGAAGAGGAAGAAACTGATGCATGGATAATGCAATATCATTAAGAGTAATTTCCTGCAATATTGGCATTTAAATTTAAAGATATACTATTTTCCTAAATCATTTTCCTCAGAAAGTATAATGTCCTAATTTTCCTCTTCAATATGATGAGAAATCCTTAAACGTACAAAAAAAGGAAAACTAGTTAGATTCTGATTTTTGTAGTTTTTTCCAATCTCTGCATTCCGTTTCGTCTAGTTCTGCATCCATCGAGATGATTTTCTCTATATTTGGATTCATATAGTCTAAATTACAGAACGGAAACGGACAAGGCTCAGAGCAGTGTGAAAAGCTAATAGAGATTTATAAATACGTATTACCTTAAAAATCAAAGTGAATGTGATTTAGATTGGTAAACTATAAAAAACATCAACTTTAATTATTTTAAATGAATTATATTGAGTAAACTATTTGAAATATATTTTTAATAAATAAATAAATTTAAAAAAATAAATATTCTGAAATAAACCACCATCCGATTATTACAAATATGCCTGTTTTTTGTAATGTAATTTTGATAACGGGAACCATTTAGGTTTTGGGCTTAAAAGGTAAATTTGTATTTCTAAATACTGTAGGGGAAAATTTGCTGATTCAGAAATGACTTTTAGCAAAAACCCACTTTTGACAAAATCCCATTTGTGTTTTTGCCGGTGGACCCCCCTCCCAACAGAAAAACCCGGGTGTGTTTTTCTGGGCTGGGCCCACTCTTCCAACCCTGATACCTAGTCTTATCATATTAAGTTACGTAACATCTTAGTGACATTTTTTCGATATGATAAAACATAAAACAGGCAATACATTCATAGCATGATTCTTAAAACATTATTTAATCTCTACGAAATTAAATTAGTACTATTATGTAAGTTGTTTATCGTAGGAGTTATTCATACAACCGTGCAGCAATTAAAACAATCATCTTTTTTTTTTTTTTTTTTTTTTTTTTTTTTTTTTTTTTAATCTTTACAAAAAACGTAAAATACCATATTCCTACTGAATCATATATATTATAAAGCAGAAGTTCTGAAACTTCCAAACGAGTGTTTTCATAAACTACCCGATGGATTTTTTTGCCGATTGTATCATTCGATAGGAAATATTTTTCCGAAGGTTTATGATTCAAATTTACAGGGATAACTCTGATTTTTCGTAGTAAATTTCGTATTTTTCGGTTATTTTTGACAAAAGGGTTGCCAGTAGCTGTTTTTGGCGAAAATTATAATTGCTAGAAGAATTAAATTGGCTATATCTGTTAGAAATATTACAAATATCGTGCAAATACTAGCAGAAAATAACTACTGACAATATTAATAATAATAAAGAAAGACCGCTTAAATGAGGCGTAATATTATAAAAATATATTTATCTTGAAAATGAAAAAAATATTTGTAATGCTTAAAAAATAAATTAACGCGAAATATAACAATTGGTTCAACTTTTGGCGACTTATCCCTGGTGTTAGAATAAAAACATGAATTTCAGAAATTGATTAAATGAATTTTGAATGATAGTTATTTCCCTTTTTATTATTTTTTTTTCTCTTTTTTATCGAATTTCCGTATAATATAACTTACAGCAGAAAAAAGCAGATCTGATTGTAAAAGACACTGTAAATTGTGAGTTACTTACTATTCGTTTAACTACACCATTTTCATCTTGCTTTTGTCGCCAAAGAATGTGTTTTTAAGCCGAAAATGCACTACTGACTTAATGCCTGACTTAGGTTCTTAATCGTCGCAATAATGTTTTTTTTTTTTCAAGTGAAGTATTTTTTAATATATTTTAGTATCGAGTATATTTTAATATTCAATCGTAAATTATATAGATATGAGTATAACTCTTTTATTTCTTTTTGCAAATGTTTTCATTGTTAATTTAATTTTTCTTGCGCCATTTCGCCAGTTTCACCTACAGGAAAAATTTCAGTTTTAAAATTTAAAAACTGAAGAAAGAAAGATTACCCCATCGATTAAAAATCTGCCCCCAAATTCCAAGATTAAATGTCAATAATGGATGATCGTAAATGTCACATTCACTTGACATTAAGCATAATATAAATACTAATTATGTCATCAAGTGATTTTTAATTCGACATTTTATTTCTACTTTTATATATGTTCTGCTAATTTATTTTTCGTTATTTAAATGAAAATTTATGCTAATCTATATAATCTGGCTAATAGTTTGGCGATTTGTATAATTTAGAGAAATTGGTCGACTGTATAACCAAGCAGTACTGAAGGAAAAATTTTGCAATTCAAAGTAAATTTATGCAATTATGCGTTATTACTATAAATTCAACATTTTGAAATGAAAAATTGCCGCTGAATAAAATTTACAAGTCTTTTTTAATTGACCTTTCCTCTTCATTATTTCTTTAATCAAACTTTCGGTATTCTCTTTCGCGCAGGCTAACAAAAATGTATTTTAAATATTTTATTAGATAAAACGTAAATAACATTCTTCTATTTTTTAGAAAAATATTTTTAAAATCTAATTCTACCATTATGTGTCTTACAGGACAAAATAGCAGAATTACTTTTAAAAATGGTTTTATCTGTTAATTGTATGTTATTTATTTATTTGGGTGTTTGAATTTACTTTTGTCATCAAAAAATGCAATTTTATACCAAGAAGGCATAAGCCGGAGCGATGTTCACAATTACTAAATTCTCTCACTCTCTTTTAAATGTGTGAGAGCATTTTTAGGATATTTTTTTATGTTTAGTTGTAAATATATAAATAGCAGTTATAGCAAAAAAAAAAAAAAAAAAAAAAAAAAAAAAAAAAAAAAATGCGTATAACGTTTAAATTTTAGAATAAATGTCTTCCTCATCCAAACTGTAAAATAATTTAATTGCAACTTTTAAAAGTTTTGGCGCAGATGTCATATACGCACCACATTCGCACGATTGCAACAAAATGGCGATTTTATGCCACACATGGTAAACCGACTATGGTTGTTTATTTATTAATAAACTGTTTATTAACTTTCATTTTGTTTTTCAAAATAATATAAATCATTTTGTTCTATAGCTATTAATTAAACTTTTTTATTTATTATTTTTTTTTCAAATAATACAAAATAATTAAAAAATATTTATGAAATTGGTAATTAAAAACCAAGTTCTCCAAATTGGCGCCAGAAAAAAATTGCGCCAATGTGGTGCATACATGACATCTGTGTCAAAGTTTTTTCTTATACATAAGTAGGGAAAATGCAGTATAAATACCGATTAAAATTTTTTCCAAATGGAAATTTTGTCACGGATTTGGTCATATACTCATCGAGGTATCTCACTGGCGCCAAAATGGCATTATTTGTCTCATATGGTAACCCAGCTATAGTTGTTTATCTGATGATAAGTTGTTTATTTAATTTAATTTTTTTTCTTTTTTGAAATGATATTTGTTGTTTTGTTCTACAGTTACTTTTTATTTATTGTTAATTGTTGTTTAAAATGATAGAAAATAATAAAATATACATAAATTTCTTTGGCATTCTAAAACGAGGATTTTGCCACATTGTAGTTGCAAGATAATCGTGCTAAACCTATTGCGTATATGATGTCTGTGTAGGAATCTTTTGTGAAATATGAAAAGTGTAAATTGGCTACTACTTGATTATCACGTCAACCAATTTCGCCAAATCGTTCGCCAAATTATACCAATTTACATAATTTTATCTTAAATAACTAAAGAGAAAATGCTTAAATACGAAAGAGCAAATAATTTTGTTTTCATTTTTCAGGAGGAAATTTTGCAATAATAAAGTAATTGTTGTAGTGAGAATTTTAATGTTTTTTTTTTTTTTTTTATCGTTGGCAACTTGCTGTAACGAAAAATGTTTATTTTTTTCCTGCTATTGTTTTGTAAGAGCTGGTTTTGTGAAAGCCAAGTTAAGATGGTATTCAAATTTTTGAACCCCTCCCAATTACCACCCCGTTGGGCCGATTTTGCTCATTTGCAGTTCCCACTGAGATATTAACCATCTCAATGTACTTGACGAGTTTGAAGATGATTCTTGCATAATTGTGCCTTTTATCGCGCGGAGAAAATTTGATATATATATATAAACTTTTTATGTGGGAGTAGATTTGGGTTCCTGGCTTCACATAATGAAAAGTTGTGAAGAAATTTTGCAGAAGTTGTACCATGGTAACGACTGTAATAATTAATATTTCTTGAGATAAGGGAAAATTTTAAATCCTGTTGCCATAATGGTCTCATTTCGCTTCCAAATGTGCACTGTTAGTAATAAACTAAAATAGTTACTTCTAAATAGCTGGTTTTTGCGCAACGTTTAAGATAATTTAATATCACAATGGTGTCTAAATCGTTTTCAGCAATGAGCAAGGTGCTACTGGAGGTCCAAATTATTTAAAATACAAATTTAAATTCACCAGTTCGTTTCATCCACGGTTGATTTTGAAATATTGACCAGCGCAGCGGGCATAGCCTGCTAGTATGCTTATAAAACTTAAACACAAAAAGATACAATTTAACTATCACAGAAAGAAGCATTGTTATTTTGTTCATTTCTTGAAAAGTGATAAATTGCATAACACCTTCTCAGTAAATAAACTTCGATTTATCAATTTCGTATTAATTATGCATAAAGTAAGCCAGGAAAAATATCCTTTTAATAAAATGATTCCACTATCTTTATTCTGTTATATTAAGTTACATATCAACTTAGTGGCATTTTTTGATATCATAAAACATAAAACAGCTAATAAATTCATGGCATGTTTCTAAAGTCAATAATTAATCTCTACGAAATTAAGTAACAGAAATTGTTTACGTTCTACATATAGTAAGAAGTAGTTTTAGAATAGTAAAAACTACATTTCTTTCATTTATCTTTAAAAGTAACGTAACATACCCCGTTGCTACTGAATAAGCTTATAAAATATGAACATAAATATTACAATTTAACTATCACAGAAAGATGCATTCTGATTTTGATCATTTTTTGAAAAGAAACGAATTGTACAAATCCTTCTCAGTAAATAGACTTTTGACTGATTAATTTCGTATTAACTATGCATATAATAATCCAGAAAGAGTATCATTTTAATAAAATGATTCCACTATCTTTATTCTATTATATTATGCATGAACTAAGTGATATTTTTCTTTCGATATGATAAAACATAAAGCAGGTAATACAATAATGGCATGTGTCCTGTGTCAATAATTAATCTCTACGAAATAAAATAACACTGGTTGTTTAATTTGTATATAGTAAGAGTTAGCCATACAGCAGTTAAAACCACATTTCTTTTACTTATCTTTACAAATAACGTAAAATACTCCGTTCCTAGTGAATAAGCTTATAAAATATAAACATAAAAACCTGCAACTTAACTATCACAGAATGAAGCGTTGGCATTTTGATCATCTTTCAATAGAAACTAATTGCATAACACCTTCCAGTAAATAAACATAGGACTGATTAATTTCGTATCAATGATGCGTAAAATAAGCCAGGGAAAGTGTACTTCTAAGAAAATGATTCGGCTATCTTTAGTCTGTAATATTATGTTACGTATAAAATTAGTCGTATTTTTTGCCCATATGATAAAACATGAAACAGGTATTACAGTTTTGGCATGTTTCTTAAGTTAATAATTAATCTCCACAAAAGAAGATTTATGACGGTTGTTTACTACTTTCAGATGATTTCCATCCAGAGATTTTCATTTACGAGATCCATATTTTTTTTCAGAAACGTGATAAAAAGAAATATTTATTGATTAGACATGATATTTTAAAACATTATTTAAGTCTAAGAATACATTTTAAGAATTTTCTTTGAAAAATTAATAAAGTCACAGGCAATACAGAAAAATATCACATAATTTTTACGAACCGATGTTCATATTATTAAAGAAAATTTTTTATTTTACACAGAAGTGCAAAAATAATCTATTACGAAAATTTGAATGAAAATATAAAAACTCCAAATTACTAAGATGATGTGACGCTGCTATGCTGCATGTTGCCGGATTACACGATTTCAGTGGTAGTCATATTTCAAGAAAAAAAGCACAGAATTCCATATCATTAAAATATTCATGATGAACATAGATTGCCATTTAATTTTCCCCTGTAATAGCAAATTTTGAAGCAATAACTTGCATGAGGTAGACGAATGATTTGGATTTGTCACTTCCGACTAGTCTATGTTGCGTGCATAGAATGTTAGTAAAATAAATATTTTGCCTATTACAGACATTTTAATCATGGACGTAAAATATTTATAATCTAATATAAATGTCATTCTTTAAGTGTAATTAAACTTTTTAAAAGGAATGTCTCTTTAAATTCTAATTTAAAAAGACATTCCTTTTAAAATTTTAAATTACTCTTAAAAAATGACATTTATATTAGGTTATGTAGATACATTTACACAGGAAATTAAATAATTATGAAAAGGTACTCACTTTATTAAATTCTTTATGCACGTTTATTTTTTAAAAAACTGATATATATGCAAAGAAAGTATATATATATTTATGTAAACAATTTTATTATGTTTCAGAATTAATAAGCAACGGTTTTGGAAATCAATGTTAATCCAATATTATGACAATGCCCTAAGGAATACGAAAATACTTCGAATATCCTAAATTAATAAAACAGATTAACTTTGCTTTCAGGAGTTAATTATTATTATAAAAATATTGAATTATTCTAAGGTATAATCAATTTTTGCTATAATTAGATAATCAATTAAACGAGATTTTTTTTTTTTTTTTTTTTTTTTTTTTTTTTTAACATAGAGGTATCATGTTTTATTTATCATTTTTAACTATGTTCATAAGTATGAAATAGAAAAATTGAGTTGTTTAGATGATTTATGCATGTAAAACGTGGGAGTTCCGTATATAGTTTGTCATTTGATATTCTCGTGAACGTACGTTACGTGAATTTTTGAGCAGTAATATTTTCTTTCTGTGGAAGATATGCGAATTTATTTAATTTACACAATATGTACTGCATGGATATTTCATTTTATGCACAATAAATATAATTATAGAATTTTTATTCAACATTTTCACACGTTTATCGAATTTGTCAGGGAAACCCTCGTCTTTATCGTTTTTTTAATCGTGTGGTCGTAGGAAGCTACGGGACGATCGATGCATTTATTTAGAACAATGATTAGCGCGATTGCTATAGATTCATATACATAAAGTTTCCATTAAAAACTTCACATTTATACTCTCAAACTACAGATCGTGTTTCAAACATCGCGCTTGGTATTATATCTGCATTGATAAGACTTACGTTTGTGGTAAGTTAAATTATAATTCATAGAGCTTTTGTTTAGAAATAGTGTTCAAATAATGGTATTTTCATGAAAGCATTTTGAACATTGTTTACCTTCCACTCAGGAGCTTCAATAAAAGTGCATCTGCATGTGCAAATGGTCTTGAAACAAAGGGTTATAATGGACGGGAGAGGGATCGAAGATAAAAGGATAATTCAGCCATTATAAAAATATTGATAACCACTGATTCATGAATATGTAGATAAGTACTCAAAAGAGAAATATTCTCATTTTAACATTGATTTTGCTGGGATAATAGCATGTCTGATTATTTTTTTTTTTATAAATGATTATTTTTTTCCTTGCACAAAATCGGCTCTACCTTGAAAATTTATTTTACAAATAACTCTCACATAATAAAAACATATTTGAAGTATTCGTTTATTTCGATATTTTCTCTGAAAAAAAATTACTTCTTTTTTATTAGTGATAAAAAAGTGCCTGTTTTTTTATAGAATAGAATCTCTTAACATTTCTATGAAAATACCCTAAAAACACATCCATGTAAAGAAATGGAAAAAATATTTCATAAAAGAATTTTAGATTACATTTTATTTTTTACTTCCGTGTTTATATCTACTATTTTCGGTTTTCATGGTAACGATTGGAAATTATAATGGATATCACGACAAAATTGAAATAAATCTTTATATCACTTATATGAGTGACTTAGTAGATAACAGAAAAACTATTTTAATGTGATATCATATATTATTCATACTCCTGACTGCTCTTGTGGAGTTATTCATAGGTTTCAAATAAGAGAGTGAACATCTTTAATTCTTCGAGCACTTATGCTGTGCAGATTTATACTAATTTTATATTACCTTTTTCGTATCGTACAGATCGCACAGATTTTATATCAATAACAAGAAAGAAAAAAATCATACGTCAAGCATAGATTATGAAACATTTTCGAAGCATTCAGAATAATGTAACAAAAGTACACCGTTTAAAAAATTAAGACGTTGCGCCTCATTTTCCATATGGGCATGTATTTCGCATTTCAAAACCAAATTTAAGCCTTTCTCTTCTACAATCGGAAAATTATCCGGAACGCTTTGCAGCTAGCTATTAAAAACGTGCATTTTAAAATTTAGTTCATTTAAGAGAACAAATATTTGTTGAAAATTCCCCTACAGCAATTTCATATCATAAAGAGAATGGTATGCGAATAGTTATTAGAAGCCTTGTAAATGAGGTAGAGAATTAGTATATAAAGCGAAATATGCAAAAACACCAATTAAATATAAAAGCGCATACCGAATTTTAAAACGTACTCTACAGCTATTATCACGCAAAGACAAACTTAACCATTTTCTTTTTTGTGTCCATGTAAATAAAAACACCGCTATGACTGCTCTGTTTTAACGTGATCGTAATAAAATTTAGTAATTTATATCAGTTTAAACACATTAGATACAGCGTAATGTTATAAAAATACTCTCTAAATGATTTTTCCTCACATACCATAATGTAATCAAATTTTTTTGAGTGTCTGTGTAAATGAAACTTTAATCGTATATACTTACAACGGAATGCATAAATACTTTGTAAAATTGTTCGAAAGTGCTAAAAAATGAATGCGACAAAGTCAATATTTTGCTATAGATTTAAAGGTTATTTTTACAAACATCTAATTGTAGTAATATCGACAGTCATAAACTACTACATTATAGCATAGACATGAACTCGTCTGTGAAAAAAAAATATTCATCTATGCTATTGTACAATCTCCTTAAAAATTCTCTTTAATAGATTTTTGTACTTTTGAAGTTGCAGTGAATTCAAAATATTTCATTATTGAGTACTCTTCCATTTCAATTCTATATCCACTTGACAGCGTATTTTGTAGTAGAATAAAACTCAAATTTCCTTATACGTTCTAAAATATAACCGTTTAAACAAATCGTAGCGCAAAAATAGATAAAAACTTAGATCCTCATTTTAGAAATTTGAAATGCTTTCGTATTTGAAAATGATTTGATAGTCTAACGAAAATGTCACTTCCATTCATAATTTCAAAAGTTTTTCTCAACTTGTGACGTAATGAATTTTAATTTCACATCCTGAAACTAAGACTTCTTAATTAATATAAACAATGAAATCGCATTTGAATAGAAAGGATTAGTGAGAGTTTTAAAGTTTTTTAAAAGTAATATAATCGTCATTACTTGTCGTTAACTCGTCGATTAATTTATGAGGTAGAAATTAGTAAAATGTCCTAATGCATAAATTTCTACTACTGCCCGATTAATATATATCTATATATAGATAGATATTTCAAGGGGAATTGCTCAATAATTAAGTATAAACTTCCTCGTTGTTAAAGTATTATATGTGATATTCTCGAACTGAGAAGAATAAAAACTAAACTATTTGATTTTGTTTGGACATGTTTGCATTATTTCTATGTAGCTGAATGTATTTGGATTTCAATCAAAACCAATAAATGGCAGCGCCGATACTTATTTCCCCATAAATTCAGTGTTATTATCACGTGAAATGTGTAAAATGCATTCCAGACAATGCCAATTTTTTGTGTCCAAAAAATAAATTTTCAAAATTAATTAACTTAAACGATTTACAATTAAAAACATTGAGAGTTTAAAAATCATACAATTAATTAAAGGCCTTTAATTTGATACTGCGCAATTTAGGTTGTATTAGTAAATTGATATTTTAAGTGTTTAATAATTTTGATCTGTATTTGGGAATCTAAATTACCCTCTTCCTAACATATCAATTTAAAAAAAGAACTCTTTTTTTCTCATCTAGATTGTGTTTTCGTTTGTACAAAAGCAATAAATGTGTGCTCGTAGTATTCCTTTATATTTGGGTATGGAGAGTTTAATATTAATTACCGAACTTTTAACGATATTCTCTTAGTAGATCTATTTTCAACAACATCAACCATTAAAATAATATTGCATTTTAATTCACAGATAGAATGCAGTAATTCATGAAACCTTTGAGCCAAATTAAGTAACTTTGTTCCAGCTATATGAAACTTTGATCCATTCTGTCATGGTGGAATACTGACAATTATTATTTCTAATGAGTTGCCAAACTCATATTAGTGATGCTATCAATATTTTGAGACTGAAACTTTGCCTTTAACTCAAGTCATGTAGCAGATTTAATCTTTTTTTTCTCTCGGCCCAAAGATACTTTGCTAGGTCAAGGTTGTCCTGATTGACTATATTAAACATATTTCATTTCTTTTAAAACTCTTCCTCTCCTCTATAAATTTAATATAGAACTACAAAAGAAAAGTTAGTGGATCTTCTTTTTTTTTGCATGGAATACTGCCAAAAAACACTTCCTCTAAATGTATGGCATAATACATTTAAAAGGAAAAACCTAAAAGATCAGAATAAATGCAGATGGTATATACATAAAAGAAAATACTGTCAAAAGAGTCTGTCCGTGAGCCTGTGTGTATGTCGCCATTCTACCATCAAAAAGTGTAAGAAGTTATGCATAGAATTAAACCAAATTTTTGTGAATGTTGTTGGCTGTGGCAAGCAGGTCCTCCTTCAGTTTTGAAATATTCCACCGGAAGGTGGCGCTGCAATCGCGATGTTTGTGTCATTTTTAGTATTGTACCGACTAAAAGTATATGAAGTTATCCATCGAATTGAACCAAATTTTTTGTGTAAGTGTGTGACTATGGATAGTTGGTCCACCCTGAACTTGAAAAAAATCAGCCTGAAGGGAGCGCTGCAATCGCGATGTTTGTGCCATTTTCAATATTTTACCGACCAAAAATATATGAAGTTATGCATCGAATTGAATCAAATTTTTTGTGTAAGTGTATGGCTATGGCTAGATGGTGCTCCCTGAATTTGAAAAAAATTCAACAGAAGGGAGCGCTGCAATAGCGAATTCTATACCATTTTTAATATTGCAACACCTAAAAGTGTATGAAGTTAATTATAGAACTGAACTAAATTTTTTGTATATGATTATTTTTTGGTAAGGCAAGTAGGTCCTCCTTGAATTTGATAAAAAAAATCTGCCTATCATTCTATTGTCCATCGGTTCGTGCAGAGACGGAAATTCGCTTTTACCCATATAGCACACTTGCCTCCCCAGGACATCCAGGGGAGGATTCACATCCCAGGACCATCATACCCCAGGCATTCCTGAGGATGCAGAAAATTGTTACCAGGAGATCCTCAGGAACCGAAAATGTCCGCTTTACAGCATCCTGGCGCGCTCCCTAGGACCTCCTTCAAGGTCCTCCCTGGCAGGTTTTGGGGAAGATTTGAGGAAATGATAAAGGAGAACTTTGGGAAACTTCAAGGTCACTAATATGTTAAAAAAATTTTAATTAAAGCTATGATTTAATTTAAAATTTTTTAGAAGAAAATGCGAATGTTTTTTTTTTCTATTATTCAGACGGATTTACATACACAGAGATTATTCAGTAACAAATTTCTTACCTTCATTTTTCCCGCTGGATTTGATCCCGAGTACCTTCGTATTCTGGACGCGCGCTCTGACCGTTATGCTGTATGGTCAGTAAGGAATAAAGGTTTCTAAGGAATACATGCATTTTTAGTCCGCTTTTGAAACTTAAAACTAGGAAATGTCCTCATTTTTTGTGCATTTTGCATACATTCGACATAAATTTAAATTAAAAACTGTAAATAAATCATCAATAATTATTTTTTATAACATAAATGTCTTCGAATTTAAAATTTTTTAAATGAAATTGTATTTTTAAATGATAAAAATATCCTTTTAGTTTTTAATACTGAAAATCCATTAAAATCGTTCTGTAGTTAGAAAATTGATTATGAACTATATATTTTGACCCAAAATGAATGATGCAAAACGTTTTTGATGATATCCCCTATACAATTTAATTTTAATTAATAAAAAAATTATTTCCAGAAATTAAAATAGCAAGAGATTAAAACACGTAGTTTCTTTAAAATTATGATTTTTTTTAATGATTGACAAATAAAGACTAAGTGAATCCTTTAAAAAAGAACTTTTTTGCTCTTTCTCTTTCTTACTTTTTTTACAGAAATTTTAATCGAATTTTTTTTCTTTTTAGTCCACAGGCTATGATAGCCTGAGAGCTTATGTGCCCGTCCGTTCTGTATGTTCGTTCGTGCGTAACACGATAACTCATGATAAAAATATCGGATCCATTTGAAATTTTGTATGTAGGTATATCCTGATAAGGCGCTTCCCTGATTAGTTTTTGGAGTTCATTCGATATGTATAAGAGGGGAACGGGGGGCTTATGCCCCTCCCCTTAATTGATATAAACGGGATTTTCATGCAGAATTAACAGTTTTCGATCAAAATTTAGATATAGGATCATTCTGATGAGGAGAGTCCGTGGCTGTTATTAGGTGTTCATTGAATAAGTATAAACAGGGGGAACGGGGGTTCTAATGCGCCTCCCCTTAACTTGTATAAATGGATTTTTCAAGCAGAATTTTCAGATTTTGTTCAAATCTCTGAATAGTTTTGGAAGTTTAATGGTTAAGTATAAAAGAGGGAAATAACTCCTCTTAAATTATATAAATGCTAAATGGGGTTTTATTAAGAATTATCCAATTTGCTCTGAATTTTGGATATAGATATGATATTTATATGATAAATCATGTCCTCGATAGTTTAGAAGGTTAAATGATTAAGTATAAAAAAGGAGAAAGGGGAGGCTGTTTCCCCTTCTTAATTTTTTTTTCGAACGGAATTAACGAAAATACAAGGCTGTAATGTACAATTAGTATGCGTAGCCTGTGAGCTCAGTGCCATCAGTTTAACTGGGCAATATTCTTTTTATTTCTCTTGGTGGTAGATGGGAGGTGCTGAGTTTGTACCCAATCGCACCCGTCGGCCTAATCGTTCGGAGTTTTCCACGGTTTTCTTCGAATCTTAAACTTCCTTGCGTAAATACGGGTTAGGTTTCTTTAGAAAGACCTTCACTTAGGGCAAACTCCCCTCCCTTGATATGTCCCTCATGTTGATAATTGGCTGTCATAAATACAACCAATCAACAAACTTGTTTTAAAGTGATTAGGTTTATTTTGGCGAATATTTATTAACAAATAATTAAATCCGTTACTTATGAAATTCTTATACGACGGTACGAGTTACAGATGTTTGAAGATTTACCACTTGTTGCGGGATTAAAAAATACTGTAAAACCACTGTACTATTTTATAACATAGTAAAATATTAAAATTCTGTATTTTCATCAATAACACACCATTGTACAACTTTGTATAATTTTATTATATCAGAATTTGGTATGAAAATCATTTTTAAAATTCTATCATTACACTGAAACACTGTTTCAGTTAAATAAAATAGAAACAATTAATAAAATTTTAATTTGTTACAAAATCATTTTTTTATTGTTATAAATAACATTACTTTTCAGTTAAATCTCCATTTAAAAGTCTTTGAAAATTGTATGAAATCTTTATATGCATAAAAAATACAACATGCGCCGTTTTTCATTTAATTAAAGACGGGAAATATTTTTTTTTTTTATTTCTTTACATGTAATTTTAGAAACTAAGATTTTAGGCAATTTAAAAGGCCTAAAAGAGCTGATATTTTTATTTAAAATATAATATGTTTTCATCAACGAATTATTGCTTAAAAATCCCAAATTAATATATGTATATATTTCTTTTACATTTACTAACAGGTGAGTTTGTAACGCTTTTTCTTACAGATTCAGAAATAGTCTAAGTTCTAATTCTTGGAATAATGCGCTTTTTTTTCTCTCTCAATGAGTGACCCACAAAACGCATTCTCAGCTGACAACTGACTGGGGGGCGGAATAATCTTGTTAAAAATCCAATTGTTGGAAGGTTGGGAAGGTGACTTGGGGTATTGTAGTGTTACTTACATTATAATATTCTCATTGTCACCGAACTAAGAATGTATACTTGGTCAAACAAGTATGAAGAAATTCCATTCAATTCAGTTGAAAACTATGAAAAAAAAATTGTTACTTAGAAAATACAGATAAATATTTATCTGTAATTTCAGAACCAAAAAATTATTCATATATCTGAAGTTTTCAAAATAAAGACTTCATTTTATCTTTCAGAATTTAAATAATAATAATAATAATATGTTTGATAATCTATAAAAGATATAAAAAAATAATTTGCTATAAAGTACAACTTACATTAAAAAAAATTAATGATAAGCAAAAAAAATAGGTTAAACCTTCAATAAAAAGAATATTGCCCAGTTAAACCGATGACATTGAGCTCACAGGCTACGCATACTAAATGTACATTACAGCCTTGTATTTTCGATAATTTCGTTCGAAAAAAAATTAAGAAGGGGAAACAGCCTCGACTTTCTCCTTTTTTATACTTAATCATTTAACCTCCTAAACTATCAAGGACATGATTTATCATATAAAAAATCTATATCCAAAATTCAGAGCAAATTGGATAATTCTTAATAAAAACCTATTTAGCATTTATATAATTTAAGAGGAGTTATTTCCCTCTTTTATACTTAACCATTAAATTCCAAAACTATTCAGAGATTTGAACGAAATTTGACAATTCTGCTTGAAAAATCCATTTATACAAGTTAAGGGGAGGGGCATTAGAACCCCCGTCCCCCTGTTTATACTTATTCAATGAACACCTAATAACAGCCACGGACTCGCCTCATCAGAATGATCCTATATCTAAATTTTGAACGAAAACTGTTAATTCTGCATGAAAATCCCCTTTATATCAATTAAGGGGAGGGGCATGAAACCTCCGTTCCCCCTGTTTATACTTATTCAACGAACACCTAATAACAGCCACGATATCGCCTCATCAGAATGATCCCATATCTAAATTTTGAAGGAAAACTGTTAATTCTGTATGAAAATCCCGTTTATATCAATTAAGGGGAGGGGCATGAGCCCTCCGTTCCCCCTGTTTATACTTATTCAATGAAAACCTAATAACAGACACGGAATCGCCTCATCAGAATGATCCTATATCTAAATTTTGAACGAAAACTGTTAATTCTGCATGAAAATCCCGTTTATATCAATTAAGGGGAGAGGCATGAGCCCCCCGTTCCCCTCTTATACATACTGAATGAACTCCAAAAACTAATCAGAGAAGCGCCTTATCAGGATATACCTATATAAAAAATTTCAAGTGGATCCGATATTTTTATCATGAGTTATCGCGTTACGCACGAACAAACATACAGAACGGACGGGCACATAAGCTCTCAGGCTATGATAGCCTGTGAGCTAAAAGCGACATTTAAATTGATGCTTCTATTTAGAAAACAATTTCTTATCTTCAATACATATGTTAATTACACTGAGTAAATAATTGATAATAACGTAAATTAAACTTTAAATTAGCGTGAATTTATACTTTTTAACTGATTTTATAAGAATGTATATTTTTTGAACAGAAAATCTTTTCAAATTAATCATTTATTGGTATGTGTTTGGGGAGGGGGGGGAGGTGCGGCTCAATATTTGTGTTCTTTAAATCCAAATATACCATTTTAAATGAATTATCTTTGATTTTGTGTTATGTGCTGTGATTTCGTCGGGACACTTTTGTTTATTATATATATATATGTATATACAAAAACAATTAACATTTTACATTAAGATGCATCAGGACTTGATTTAGATAATTTTCACAACAAAGTTTTAAACGGTACTCATAAACAAACTTACATTAAGAATTTTTTTTTGCATAAATACCTTTACTTCTAAATATCAGAAATGTCTTCTATTTAGAGATTTTTTTTACTAATTTAGAAAATTACTATTTAGTTAATTTAAACAAGTTAAATTTATTTCTTAATTAATAAAAAAATACTAATAAAGCAAAACGCAATAGGTTATTTATTAATAATTAATAAAATATTGATGAATGAACAAAACTTGATTTAAAAGATACATAATAGTAATTATTATATAAAAATAGGACGTAACTGAAATAATAAATTAAAACTTTTAATTTAACTAAAAGGATTAAAAGTTACAGCAACAATTAAAATTAATTACAATTTAATAACAATTATCTAATTTGCTAATAAATAAGAAATCGAATAATTAATAAAATAAAATTAAGTAATTAAAATCGATACTGATTAAATTGCATTCGATATTTTATTAAAAAACAATTGAGTATTGTATTCCAGAGTCATTCATAAGATGGCGCCAGCACTGTGACTTTCTGGGCACTTCCCCAGGAATGACTAAACGGGTACATCCCCATTAGTGATTTCCAGGTACTTCACCAGGAGTAGCGTCCCTGGAGAGCTGTTCAGTGGGACGTTACTGAGAGCTCATTCCTGAGGACATCGTAAAAGACTCTTCCCCAGGACGTCCTGATGTTGTCATTTTAGTTAGGGAATATGGGATGGCTTGGAGCTCCTGGGGAGGTATTGAAGAGCTTTTGTGCTATATGTGTACTCCGATTAATAGACTGAAGCAGAATTTAAGATGAAAATCAAAGTTGGTATGGTATTAAATTAAAATTTTTAAGCATTAAAATGAATAACTATTTTTTTTTTTAAATATTAAAATGTGCATATGGGATAGAAGAAAGTTTTGGGATTGGCACATCCAACTAATTTGATTTTGGTTTCAAATAAAAAAAAACTTTAATTTTCAGAACTGGTTTGAACTAGTTATGAAATTGAAACTATTTTAATATAAACAAATGTAGACAAAATCGAAAAAGTAAATACTAGCCCGGTTGCAGATTGTCCTCAGCTAACCTCTGAAAAAAAAAAAAAAATCCGGTAAAGTTATTAAAATTTGAGCGAGGTATTTGAAAATGATGCGCCCACAGACTTAACATTAACAACTAGGTACTTTTCAGTGACTAGTGTGGTGTCTTAAATTTGGAAACAAGAATATGTCTTTTAGTATATCGATATTTCATACGATATTCTTCATTAAAATTGTTCATATAAATTTTTTAACATTTTCTATAATGAAAGCAAGTATATAAAATATCGTTACTCTGGCAAAATTTTCTGTTATCAGTAAAAAAAAAATGCATTTTTATTATATGAGAAATAATTCGGTTTTGCCAAGGAAACACGAAAAATGTTTAATGCTTAAATATTTATTTTAAATTAAAAATTGCTGATTTAACATGTGTTTCCTTCCAAAACGTCAAAAGTTTAATGAATGGATACAAAGTTAATTATTGCTTTCCCGGAAAACAACAATCTTTGACTTCAGAAATAAACAAATTATTTTTATATATTGTATTTTTTACGATATTCTTCGTTAAAAGTTTTCAAATGAACTTTTAAACACAAAATAAATAAAAACCAAAGGTGTTTCTTCTTTTTAATTAGTACTTGTAATTAGAACTATGTATCAATATATTTACTGTTTATTGCATGCATTATATCGATTCAAATTACGGTCATTTATACATGTCTGTTTTAATTCATAGTGATGTATTTTTATGTGTTCAATTAAATCATTTAAAAAAAACTTTTTAAGATGCTTCGAAAGCTATGAATGAAAGAGATATGTATAAATGACTCGAATTTGATATGATAATAATACCTGGAATAATCGGTAAAGATATACATGAATAATTTTTAAATATTTTTATTAAAAATACCTATTTCTATAGTATAATCTTCATATGGCAAAATTTTACACTGTCAGAGAAAAAAATAATCTTTTTATATATCAAATGATTCGATTTTGC
Source organism: Maratus speculifer (assembly GCA_964019185.1). Lineage (NCBI taxonomy): Eukaryota > Metazoa > Arthropoda > Arachnida > Araneae > Salticidae > Maratus > Maratus speculifer. The sequence goes on along the minus strand of OZ025290.1, from coordinate 149,496,215 downwards.
TCTAGAAATACGCTACATTTTAAATGTGTAAATATTTATTTTAAATAATATCATTACTGACAAAATATGTACTTTCTTTCTAAATGGAAAAGTTTAATGAAAGGTTACAAGCTGACGATGCAAATAATTTTTGCTATCAGCAAAAATATTAAATCAATCATCTGAGAGATCTGAATATCTGTTTATATATTCTGTAGTATAAAATACTCATAAAAAATGTCCGGATGTTGCGTTTCACGTTTCTAAAAATTCATGCAAACAAGCAATAAAAATAATTTATTTTGAAAAGTTAGTATTGCAAGAAAGTGCATTTTAAGATGAAAAAAATATTTTTACAACTAAAAAATATAATTACTTTTTTTACACAATATTTAATTTTTGGTGTGCGAATAGTTTAAAAAATAAATAAATGCTCTGATTACAGTGTGCAGGGCTAAGATATGAAAAATCAGTAAATTACTTAATATTGACACAATCATATAAATTTTTAAGAAAACAGAAATTAACGTCTGGATTTAATAAATTAATAAAGATACATATAAATTAGGGACAATAATTATTAAACCACCCTCGTACATTAATAAAACTAAGGAGAAAACTATATATGATTGATTATTAAAGGTGCATATAAATTAAGACAGACACAAACGCAATTAACACACATACAAAAAAAAAAAAAAAAAAAAAAAACATGGAGCGAAAAAATAGCTGGGGCCAGGAATCGAACCTGGGTCGACAGCACATCGTGCTCTTGCTCTTCTATCTAAGATATCCTGGACGACGTCGTTGACCGGTAATTTCCCACTAATAAACCAGTTGGAGAACGCGAACGGCCGGCACACGCACAGCACGTGATAACGGGAATCGATTGCGGATCGATGGATAATTAAAATCATTCATCGTATTTCCTGTCATTACGTACCGTGCGAATGCCGGCCGATGGTTTTATTACAGACATGGCTTATTAGAGGGAAATTTCCGCTCTAAGATATCGGTTATTTCTGAAAAAAAATATTTAAAAAAAAGATATGAGTAATCTGACGGATACCCCCTTTATACTTATCCAACGAAGTCCGAAAACCAATCAGGGAAACACCCTATCAGAATGAACCTATATCCAAAATTTGAAGCAAATCGGTAAATTCTGCGAGAAAACCCGACTAATCTTAATTAAGGGAGTTATTTTCCATTTCCCCCCTCTTAGACATATCCAATGAACTCGAAAAACAAATCATGGCGCTGTCGGTGCCCTCATCAGATTTATCCTTTTTCTAAAATTTGAATGAAATCTGACACATTCTGCATGGAAAACACATTTATATAAATCAAGGGGAGGGCCATTAGCCCTCCATTACTCCTGCTTATACTTATCAAGTGAATACCTAATGCCAATCTCGGAGGCGCCTTATCAGAATGATCCTATATCTAAATTTTCGAGTAAAAACTGGTAATTCTGCATGAAAAACCCATTTATATTAATTAAGGGGTGGGGGATGAGCTCTCCCGCCCCCCTCTTATCCATATCGAATGAACTCCAAAAACTAATCAGGGAAGCGCCTTATTAGAATATACTTATATACAAAATTTCAAGTGGATCTATTTTTAACATGAGTTATTGCGTTACGCACTCACGCACGCAGGCACGCACGAACGAACGTACATATATACAGAACGGGCGGGCATATAAATTCTCAGGCTTTGATAGCCCGCGAGCTAAAAACTAATAAAGTTGAAATGTAATAAACTCAATAAACAATATTCGCCAAAAGTCGAGATAAATGTGAATTTTTTGAATTTTATAAAAATAAAGATTTAAGAAAGATATTAATGTATATATTTATTTTTTTACCAAAGATTACTTGCATATGAAAAAGCTCATAAGGCCCATTTTAACCGCATACCCTCTTAGGACTGAGGATATTTGGTACGTTTCAAACTTTTAAAAATACATATAATGTATTTTAATAGTTTTTTGTATAATAAACGTCAAACTGTTCTTATTCATAATGTAGGAGCTCTTTAAATGTATTGAAAATTAACATCTAATGAGAAGTTGTTGAAAAAAAAAGATGTTGTCTACTTAAAAAAAACTCCGCATAAAATACTGCATATTTTAACATAAAATTTTACATAGAGTGAAGGAAAACTTCCCAAATTTTGTACAGATATCTGAAAATGTGTTTTATTTATGTATAAAGTTTATTAGTAAAATTTGCTTTTGTGTGATACACTCTAACAATTGGAAATTTAATAAATTTGTATAGGAGAATTGTATATCAAAATCTTTTTATGTAATGAAAACAGCAAAAATTCATGCAAGAGATATCGATTTACACTGTTAATAAAAAAATTAAAGTTACTAAGAATTTTTTAGAAAAATCAGATTCTTAGAACTTTTCAAGTAACAGCAACGTTAGCAATGTTACCACAGCCTTAGTAGATTCATATAGATTTCTGTAGCTTTTATTACAAGTTTTGTAGATATTTATTTATTTATTTATTTATTTTATACAGAGTTTCACAATGAGTTTCATTTGAGGTATGATTCTAGATATTTTCATATAATTATTATTGTATAGTGTAGCTTACATGTATTTTTTCGATATAAAAGTATGATTGGCTATAAAAATATATCCAAAACGACCGAAAACGTTTATAACAGGTATTTTTATAACTGAGTGATTTAAAAGTGATGTCAAGAGACTCTCAGTCGTTTGTTTTTTCGCTTCTCCAAAATCAGCTTAGACCTCAAAGTGTGAATCCTCTTTCCGCCTAAAAGTTATTTATATATTTTAAAAAGACATAAGTATCGTTAGTTAAATTAATCCAACAAAAATAAATCTCATCTAACTCGGAAATTAATGGAAGTTCAATAAATCTAATTTCTCCACTTTTCAATATTCAAATTATGACTGATTACTTTTATAAAAAATAAAACTACGCTAGGTGTTAGTTGTTTAATTAAAATCATACCTTCATTTTTCAATTTTGAATTTTAGTTATGATAAATCTATTTCAGAAAAATGTCTTCTTTTAAAATTTAATACGTCTTTCTATGAGATTTAAAAATCACACATACAAATGTTGTTATTTTTCTTCCACCTATAAATCATAAAATACAAATATCAAACGTAGAACTCATTAATCACTTATTTCCGTGCAATCCGATTTTTTAATTGTATTTAACATTTATTGAGTATTCGGAAATGCACAAAAATAAATCATAATTAATTAAGTTTCAGCGTTGTACTTCTCAGAATCGGCACAGATGTTATGAAAATATTTTTTGGATCAAAACATGTCCTCCAGTAAATTAATCAAAAGTAAAGTCATCGAAAGTAGATAAGAAGTAGATAAGAAATTGTAAATATGAAAAATTTACATATGTCCATTTGTGTGTGATTTCTCAAGCAAAAGTAAAGATTTTTCTTGGAGGAATAATGCAATTTGACATTGCTTTTTTTAGCTGTAAATTTGAAGATGCAAAAGCAGAAGTTAAATACTTCCCAGTGACCAACTTGTTAAATTCGTACAAGCACTGATATGTATTTCAATAAGTTAATAAACGGAAATTTCTTGGATGAAACAATTTTTAGATTAAGAAAAATAAAGTAATTTATCGTATAGAATATTCTTAATATGAATAAAATATAACCTAAAATAAACCTAAATAAAACCTTAATAAAAATAACTAAAAGATTTCTAAATTTATTTTCTGTTGCTGGTTCATCTAGAACAATTAAAATAAATCATATTAAATAGAAAGTAACAGTACTTACTTTCTTTTTATCTTTACAAGACGAAAGTACTGGTTTCGTTAAAAATTTCGACTAATCCATCAACTGTTTTCGATGGATTCGTTTTAGAATAATGTTGAATGATCTTTGAAATGTTCAAAACACAATTTCATGGGTCTCAGAAAATGTCTGCCTGTCGTTATGTCTGTGAGTTTGTCAGTATGCGACGAATGATTTGTCGGCGCTAATGCACGGAATTTCAAAAAACTTTCGGTTAAGTTAAACATTGATATAAGCTAGTGATGATCGCTTTGTGGTGCATCGGTATACAGGTGGCGCTGTTATAGTGCATTTTTCTCGGTTGCATTTCGTAAGTAAATTTCTATATTTAGCCGGCACTACAGCTTTTAAATAAAAAGCACGAATGTTAGAAAAAAAAAAACTATAATTGACAAACTTCACATCCAGTTTCGAAAAATATTTATTAAATAGTGGTTCATTGTTGTATTTATTTATTTTTATATGGATTTAGTTACTCAGTTGTTTTAAAGATTTTAATTCGTCGAATTTGATGAGTTTCGACTCATTTTGTTATATATACAATTTTGAATTGAACAAAACAATTTGCATAAAATTACTGTTAAAAAGTGTTTTTAATTTAAGATTAATTTTCACTTTATCAGAACTAACGTTTACTCAGACTCATATGTTATATGGTGCTGGAGGTCATTGCACTTGCCATAAGTATAAATTATTTGGACAATAGATTCAGGGTGTTTTTTTTTTTTAACTGAACCTATTTAGAGATCTCTGTAGCTAATTTTAATGACCGGAACTGCTTTAAAATTTATAAGGGGACTAATGAAACCAAGAAAAAAATATTCCAAGAGAAAAAAGTAGTATTTCTATAGCCCGTATTTTGAAAATTGTGGACGAAAATTGGATATTATCTGGACATATGTGTTATGTGGGTTAAAGCAAAACATTATTTTGAGTGTAACGGAAATTGGAATTTCAACGAATAGTATATTAAGATATAACAATAAAAGAAACAATATTGGAATAAATAGGAATTCTTTTTAAGCTGCATGGTGAAAAATCCAATGAACAAGCTATGTGCCGCGTTAGTCACGGGTGACTGACACTGAACTTTCCATTTAGATCACATCATTTACCGATGATTGACAGTCTAAAACATATAAAACTAAAATATATCTATATGGATGTTTTAGTAATATTACTTAAAATAATATATTATTTTAAGTAATTACTAAAAATTTATTTAAAATGTATACTTAATTTGCATATATGATCGGATTATAGTTTCTTAATAATTGCTTAAAACACCATACATTTTTTCAGTGTCTGTCACGGTGGCAACAAACGTTTTAATGATTTCCTTTCTAAATCAATATTAACCCTTTCGGGTCTGATTTTTTTTTCAATTTTTAGAAAAAAATTACTTTTACGTTAACAATATTAACACTAAATATCCAAACAGATAAATTAGTGTTTAACGTTTATTTCGTTGTATGAAAGATAACGAATGTTGTTGATTTGCATACTTTTCAATCAAGACAATCAATTTCAATCAATTTACTTTTCAATCAATTGACTAAAGAAGAATATTTGGAGATGTGTAGAAAATATTGTATTACAATGCCATTTAACTTACATTACAACTTTCTAATACTTTTAGAGCTAGCTATTACACATGATTCTTTCTGAAAAGTAACTTTTGTTTCAAATTTAAGAGTGAAATATATGTTTAAAATAAAAGAATTGTAAGCGTCGCAAAGAGAATTAGGCAAATAATACTAATTATTATTATTTCTAAATGCCTAAACATAAATGAAGTCATATAGTAAATGCATAGACATATACTAACATTACTACATATAAATAGCAGCAAAAAATACAGGGTGATTATAAAAAAAAACTATCCCGACATTTGGACCCCTAACTATCATACCATTCACAGGAAGTGAATGAAATTTTGGCAAAAGGTATTTTGAGGTATGCGCTCAAGAATGATAAGGAAAACAACAGTGTCGCTCAAACAATTACGGTTACAGTGAGAAAATTTCGAAAAAATCAAATGGCAATACCCAGTTTTTTGTATTGGAATGTGATTTGCAATGTGAAAAACCTTAAATAGCGTTGGAACGGCAACTGTAGCATGAAAATAACCGGCAGTAGATAGGCTGAAAGTGAGGACAACCAATAAGGACAGAGAAGCAGCATAAAATGAAGTATTTTACTGTGTTTCACAAATTTTCCACATGACCTTCTTTACACACGATGAAACTTTGCATACCGCAGTTGGTGGATAGCACTACAGCACGTACCATGGCAATAGGAATCTCTTAAATCGCAGTTCTGATGGCACCTTTACCGATGCAGTTATAGCACGAACCTGATACACTTAGGATTACAAATATTCCCATAGGCAGAAATCCATTGGTGTCAGTTCAGAGGACCTTGGTGGCCATAGAAACTGGAAATGACGAGAGATAACTCTGTCACCAAACTGTTGACTTAAGACACTTTTGACTGAATATCTAACATGAGCGCCATCTTGCATTCACACAGCTTCAGATATAGCATTTTGCGGTTGGAATGAAGAAATGGCGTGATGAGTTAACATGTCCAGAAAGCGAGCACTTGTTACTGTACACATTTGCAGATCACCGGCAGTAACCTCTTCAAAAAAGTAAGGGACGAGGATGAACGTACTCGTTATACCACACCACAGAGTCACTTTTTCCTCGCGTAATGGACGTGCAAGCACATTATGTGGATTATTCTCTGCCCAGTGCACACAATTTCCCGAATTCACGTTACCAGTTAACGAGAATGCGCCTCATCTGTTTACAGAATGCGTAAAGGCCAGCTGCTATCTTCATCGCACCCAATAAGGAAATGATTTAAAAAAATCCAGCCATAATTGATAGTCTCCCGCTTCCATCATCAGGATATTCTGGAATCGATACGGAAACATGTTTTGAACAGGGCGCAGATTCTTGTGTACAGTTCAATTTCGCAGACTCAGAACACGTGAAACACCGCGTGTAATTTCGGAACAAACTGTGCTTATCGTTTGATGGACTTCTGCAACAACTTTCATTGCAACGGAAGGTCGTCCAGACTGAGGTCGATCGTATGTGCAATTAGTTTCTTCAAATTTATGAATCAAGTCCCGTGCAGCTTTGGCAATGCACGGGCCTCGCCTTGATCCATGGTTGCGACTGTAAAAACGCAATGTCTCCACGGCATTTTGTCAATTTAGGTAATACATCTTTACGATTTCTCCACGTTCTTTCCCTGAAAGCGGCATCTTGTTCGGAATGGCAGAAAACAACATACGCGTCTCGCATTTCGCAGAGCCTTTTCATTGATGTAGCGTGACGATGTCAGTCATGACTGTGTCTTACGTAGAACCCGAAATTTGCGTTTCTTGGTTTCTTCTTCTCGTTTCGTGAATAACTAATCAGGATGGGATATCAGCAGAAGAAACCTCGTGATGTGTGACGTAAATGAAACGAACATTAATGCTTTGATACACGGCAAAGTTTTTTACTTTTTCCTTTCCTAGTTCCGGCGATTTTCATGCTACAGTTGCCGTTCCAACGCTATTTAGGGTTTTCAATAATGGAGATTACATTCCAATACAAAAAACTGGGTGTTGCCATTTGATTTTTTCGGAATTTTCTCACTGTTTGGGCGACATTGTTGTTTTCCATATCATTCTTGAGTGCATATCTCAAAATACCATTTGCTAAAATTATTAATTAAAAGACATGTGTTATAAATAGTAACCAGACCCGAAAGGGTTAAATGATTTCTACAAATATTGTTTAGATTTCAAAAAATATGCACAATTATTTAAAATATATTTAAATTAAGTAAAATAATATAATATATAAAATAAAAGGTATTGATTAAATATTCGAAAAATATTTCACAACATTTAAAATGATTGAATGGTTTTCAATGAATAACAATTATTTTTATTTAAACTGCTAAACAAATCATTCATTAGTTACTGTTAATTTATCAAATCTTACGCTGAAAACTATCAGATTAAATTTAAATGAAAAAGTCCATCTTACATTCCCATATTTAAAATTATTGATTAGTAGAAAACTAATATAATTGAAGTCGATTTCATCATCTTTTTTTAGATGAAACTTTTTGAAGTGATTGCTAATTATTTAGAAAAAAAATATGAAGTGTTCCGATGGATTTATTTTTTAAAGTGTTTAATTATAAAACAATCCATTATTTTAATTACTAAGGGAATGAAATTTTAAATCGATTAATATCTTAAAAAATATTGCAACTTAATTAAATGCTACTGTTAATCCTTATTAATACATATTGTTTAAAGCTCGTTACTTGAAGACCGTGATAGAGCAAAAAGTTTTAATTATCGCTCTCTTAGAAAGAAAAAAAAAATAATACACGCATTAAAAATATATAAGTTGATACTTTTTCTAAAATTCTATTAATATACTGATTTTAAAAACATGAAATAAGAAAAGTACATCTAACTTACTTGGGTTTATTCTTGGCAATTTTGGATCTCCCACCTCCCTTATGATATTATGCCTCATCAATTGTTGAACCCCCATTCCCCCACCTCCGCCGTAAACGATATCATTATCAATATCTAATAATTATTTTTTACATATCTTTTTACTTTCTTCTATCTTTACAAGAAGAAAGCATTAAATTCGTGAGAATTTTTGAATTTCGGTTTTTGCCAGAGTTACATGTTTTGGTGGTCCGAATTATTTATAATATGAAAAAACTTGAAAATTTGATATTTTCGATCCTTTTCGTAAACTGAAGACTACAAAGCACACTTGCGAAGAACGTGATTATTTAAATGAACACATTCTTCTCAAGAATTCTACTGCTGATACACTAACAAGATAGCTTTAAAAAATTGTATTCTGCTAATTCTTAATCCAAGAGGAAATAGCCTGGTGAAAAAATTCAGCATAAGTTTAGGATAAAATCTGATTTTTCGCCTCTAATAATAATTGCTTTCATTTTTAAACCATAATAGTATTTTCACGATCTTACTTGACTTCACTTTAAGAAGTTGAAATTCAAACAAGATAAATGAATAACACCTCTATTAATAACTGATTAACAGTACATGTATATTTTAAAGCAAAGACTTACCAGAGAATACTACAGACTTAATAGTGACCGTGTTCAGATCTAGCTAATAATTTTTGCTTTTACTGTAATACATAAAAATCGCAAATTTTAAATGTTTACGCAGTCAAACAGAAAAGAAGTGTTCTTTCAGTTGTAACTTGACCTTGGAAAAAATAACCCATGCACAATCCGTTTGCATTTAAAATATTTTGAATAAATGACGATTTGTTTCCGCTTAATATTCCATAACGAAAATAAAATTTCATTTATAAATAAAAATAGAATATTAATAAACAGGAATTTATCAGTACACATAGTATCATCAGTATATATATACAGTGACATAAGAAGATAGGGGACGTCGTATCATAGTTAGGTTTTTTTAAAAGAAGATGGTTTCCCTGTTCTACTGCACAAGAGCCGTGATTTAATCAAAGAAAAAATACCTTGAAAACTTCAAACTTATTTATTTATAGGGTGATACCATCAGAGAAATGCTTTAATTTATCGTCAAAAGGACTTCAATTGAAAATAATAAAAGTTCTTTTCTAAAGAGAAGTCATCCTCCATAGCATTCCGACGACTCGCTCCAAACAGACTACACATCTCCGAAACTCCTTGCTAAAAAATAGTTTCTAGAACATTCAACAATCTCAGACCGAATCCCTTCATGCGAACAGAAACTATCATCTAGGATCGAGTGTAAAGAGTCGAATTCGAATGTATCCCGCAAATGATAATTTTATTTAAAAGATTATTATTTAACTTATTTAATAATCTAAAAGAATTAAAATTTGAATGTTTTCCACAGGCGATAATTTCATTAAAAAAGGAAAATAAATGAATTTATTGATGCGTAATAAGTATAAAACGCGAAGAAAAAAATGACGTTTTGAATAAGTACGTTTTTACGGAATGAATTTAAGAAAACTTTTAAAAGTAGGTTGATAGAAACATGGAAAAAAATAGAGATTTATTAAGAATTTTAATAAATAAAGTTTATTTAAGTATATTTTTAATTTAGAGCCATTTTTTAGATTGACGCATATAGGATTAAATATTTTTAAGCCGAATTAAGAATTTATATCGTTTCTAAAAAGTTAAATAGATTAGATCAAATAACAATATTTTAATTTATTAAGCCGGAACAAATACGGAATATTGTTAAAAGGGAATTAATATAGTATAAGGTAAATTTTAATAGTTAAGTTTTGTAATATATATTAATATATACATATATATAAACTCTGCTGTAGGTTTTGAAATGGTAAGAGATTTCTCCGGCAATTAAATCCTAGCATGTGGCTAATACAGAACCTTTAATAACAGACTTTATTTGAACATATTATTTTTATTTTACACAGTTTTGCTGCTGTTAATGTGCGGTTTAAAAAATACATATTAACGCACAGAATCACGTAAAAGCCAATTCCATATACACCTGATTTTAGACCGTTTGATTCTCCTGGTAGTCGGATGCACGAATACAAGTATGAGAAATAAATATCGCATAAATCATAACAATAATCTAAAATAAAAGATTGTGCGGCAACGTTTCTCTTTTGTTAGCTTCTTCGTTAACCTTTCCTATTCTCCTGTAACATCTTCAGCGCTTTGTGAAACTCCTTACTGTAGAAGTTTTAAGTCATTAATAGATAACTACTCCGGTGTTTTTCTTACAGAAAACACGGTAGCACAGAATAATACATCGACCAAAAAACCGCAAATTTTAATTAATATCAAACAAATATGCTAAACCACATAAAAAATAATCTTTACCAATCTGATTTTATTTGATGCTTAAGAATAAAAATTTATGAATTAACAATAATATATTTATGTTACATAAAAAATCCCTCAAAATTCATCTATATCTTTCCAGATATTGCGAAATCTACACGTACAATCCCAACACAAAAAACTTTTGGAATGCAAAATATAATATAAAAGAATTTTTCGTTACTTTCGCTTTTATTTTCATTCAGAATTCTTACTCTGTATGAAACATGTTCTTCTGTTATTCAGGATTTTCTTTCAGTTTGAATGATAAAAGGAAATTAAACAGAAAATATAGATATAAAAATAAGTTTAGCAGAATAAAACAGAATAGAAAAGATTATGTATGATTTCAAAAGTTTCTTTTATCTTTTTAAAAATATGCATTGTTTTTTCTTTTTTTTTTATTGAAAAGAAATCTTTGAACAGTCTTCAAAGAAAGGAAGAAATATTTTTCGAAAATATACTTTCATCTACATGCATAATTGGAATGTAATAAGTTTGTGATAAAAAATAATTTTTAGCTCACAGGCTATTAAAGCCTAAGTGTCCAGAAACCTTAAGTGTCCTCTCATTCTGTATGCATATAAATATGTATGTACGTATGTGTGTATGTAACATGATAACGCATGATAAAAATATCTGATTTACTAGAAATTTTGGATATAGGTTTATTCTAGAAATGTGCTTCCCTGATTAGTTTTGGGAGTTCATTCAATAAGTATAAGGAGGGGGGCGGAGGTGAATCCCCCTCCCCTTAAGTTATATAAATGGCTTTTTTTTTACAGAATTATCAGATTTCAATCAAATTTTAGACATATTATCATTCTGATTAGGACACCTTCATAATTAGTTTTGGGAGTTTATTGGATAAATATAAGAGAGGGACAAGAATTATCAGATTTCATTCAACTTTTAGATCACTCTGATGAGGCTCCCACGTTATAAGTATTTTGTGTTCATTGAATAAGTATAAAGGGGTAGGAAATGGGGGATATTCCCCCCCCCCCTTAATTTAGCTATGTGTTTTTCTCGAACAATTTACCGATTTGCTTCAAATTTTAGATATAAGTTGTTCTGATAAGATGCTTCTCTGCTTTGTTTTGGAAATTCATTGGCTAAGTATAAAAGAACGATCGGGGGGATTATCCCTCTTAAATTTGGTAAAAGGTTTTTCATGCAGTATCAAACGATTTGTTTCAATTTTTTAACATATAGGTTCATACTGATCTGATGCTTCCCTAATTAGTTGTGAGTTATGTTGTTATGAATAAAGGGGATAAGCGCGATTAGTCCCTTAAATTAGATAAATGGATTTTTATGCAGAGTTATCCGATTTCATTTAAATTTTGGATGTACGTTCTTTCTGATAAGGTGAATTTCTCAATAGATTGGGAGGTTTAATGGTTAAATGTAAAGGAAGAAACGGGGTATAACACCTCTTAAACTATATAAAGGGTTTTTATGCACAATTGTCTGACTTACTTGGAATTTTGGATATAGGTTTATTATATGATAAAGCAAATTCGTAATTAGTTTTGGAGGTTCAATCATTAAGTAAGAAGATGGGAAATGGGGGATATCCCACCCCTTAATTTGTTTCTCGTAGCTCCTTTTTCCTTGAAAAAATATGGCTGTAATATACAATTACTGCCAATACAGCCAATACAGAACAATTCATGTTCATAGCGTGTAAGCTCAATGATATCAGTTTAACTGGACATTATTTTTCATATTTTTTTTATGAATTCACATACTTAGAGGTGATTACTTTCCGAGAATTTTTATAGTCTCAGCGTTATTGAAATGTTTAAACCACTCAAACGAAAAAATTAAAATATGAATTTTCTTGAACCTGTATATTTAGTTGTTCCTTGACCATATTTTGTTATTGATTAGATTTTGGTGCATAACGCGTAACAGATTGCGCTGCTATAAGGCGTTTTTACGATTTCTATAAAGTATATATTTTTCTACTACATCGTGAATCTTATGAAATAAAACAGGGCTCGCACTGTTCCTAAAATTTTCGTACTTTCCTACCACAATTTTTATACGGAAATATTTATTTACAGTTCTATAGTAGTTATTATAGGAACCTTCATCAAAGATGTCTATTTTAAAATACTGGTAGCAATGTGAAAATTTTAGGAACAGTGCGAGCCCTGAATAAAATTTTACCGATATTTAAAATTCTTGTTACGAAAACTAAAATTAATTTCAGTATGATCATTGTAAAATGGTTGGTTATATCCTGTCTTTTAAAAATTATTAATATCTGATAAAAAGCCATGTAATCACTTCAAGTGAACATAGTTTCCAATTTAATTATCAGACTTCTTTTAATTATTGCCGTAGCTTAAATTTTTATAACAATACGATTAAAAACTACTGTGTTGAATGACATATATAAATTAAAACTTTATTTCCTAGCAGAATTCATTTCAAAAGCTGAGATATTCAAAAATAAAGCATCTTGAAAACTAAGAGAATTTCCAAATACGGTTATTTAACTACTGAACTATTAGGCAGATTAAAGTGAAATTAGTTATGTACACAGATTGATAAATTGCAACAAAAATAAAAATTCGGCAGCTTTAAATCGTACGTTATCGTGAGTAAGATGTATGTATGTATGTCGGCCGATTATCTACGCTTATGGGATATAGGCCCTATGGGTGGGATGCCCTCCGTGGGGGTCTTTCTAAGGGAACCTAACCCGTATTTACGCAAGGCTCGAAGAAAACCACGGACAACTCCGAACGGTTAGGCCGACGGTCGCGATTGGGTTCGAACCCAGCACCTACCGTCTACCAGTTTGAGGTCAGAACCTCTCGGCCAGTGGTGGGGCTATCGTGAGTAAGAATGATCAGCGTAAGAAGGTAAAGCACAGGTTAGAATATGGAACAAAAAATTGGCTATAATACGGTGTATGGTTTAATCATGCATACCTTATTATACACCCTATGCTCTATTAATCTTATTACAATTGTCACAACGTGAACTCATACTGGTAATAATTTAGTTTGTGAATCCCTTTGTTACTCTTACTTCTTATGCTGTTTTCAGGTCCTCGGTGGTTCTGGGAGGTAGAAAGCGAGTTCCGATATTCAATCACGTATTCAGAATTTCTTATCAAAGAAGCTCCAGTATTTCCCTATAAGTTATGTATCATGATCTCAAAAGCAGTGTTGGGCACGTTCACAAAATAAACGAACTAACTCAAACTCACGTTCAATTTCTGAAAAGTGATTTAAGTTCACATTCGAATTCAAAAATTTTCAAACGAACTCGTTCAAATCAAACTCATTTGTAAAAAAAAACAAAGTTCACTAAAAAGTTCACTTTTTTTTTTTTTTTTATAATGTTTGGGATATTATTGTTCAAATTTACAAAATTTTGTGAACAAATCATTTGATTATTGGATATGTAAGATAGAGGTATGCACGGACGGAAATTTCCAGGTCAGATCCATAGAAAAAAAAATGTCCGGCCTGATATTAAAATAAAAATTTCGGCTCGAGCCCAGACCAGCTCGTAGAGAAAATTTCGCGGCCCGACCCGGCCCGATATAATATCTAAAATCAAAGCTCGACCCGGCCCTATATAATAGCTAAAAACAAGGCCTGACCCGGCCCGATATAATAGCTAAAAACAAGGGCCGAGCTTGGCCCGGCCCGGAAAAAAAGTTAAAATTTCTCCCCGACCCCCAGTACAATTCTACAGGATATTGGTATTTACCCTTACGGAAGAGTTCTGGCCAAAAAAACTTACCTTAGTCTGTTTATAATCTCCATTTATGCAGAAGTGCCGTAGGCTGCGATGTTTATGCTTTCTTTTAAAATCTTTCCAATTTCTTTAAAATCTTTCCGATTTAGACATATTTCTGCCTTACACAGTCCACCTTCTACAGAGAGTTTACTGTATACTATATCTATTTTCGGCGAAATTGTATACAGCCCATGTCCGGTTCGGCGCGATCCGAGTCTGCAGAAGAAGTAAAACTAGGATACTAACCAGAGAAGTGATATCCAGACTTAACCCGTCCTGAGACTCGTGTAGGCCTCTAAATGGCATTTGAAAGAGGGAAAAAGTGTACTAAGGTCTGGAAAAATTTTAAATAAATTATGAAAAAATTGAACGTGAATTTGAACGTAAATTTCGTTCAAACTCGTCTATTTTTTGAGTTTCCGTTCAGTTCAAACTCGTTTATAAAATAGTGAGCGAAGTTCAGTTCAAAGTTCACAAATAGTGAGCGAAACTCGTGAGTTTTCGTTCAATGAGCGCGATTATACCCAACACTGCTCAAAAGCCAAGAGGTGACAAAAATTAAATTTGCAGTAAATTGAGTTTAAATATAATTCACTTTAAAATTAAAAATCAATAATAATTAACTGAATTGAAATAAGAAACTTCGGCTGGTTTAATTGTCATCTTTGAACTCTTATTTCAATGACTGTAAAATATTTATAGTGCAATTTTGTTTAAATTTATAATAAACAATATTGATTATTATTCGACAAAAGTGGTTTATCTATAGAACGCAGCGCATAATTAGAAAATCACTTATATCTCAATATCTGAAGAGACAAAAGCATATTTTCCTGTCGTTTGTGCAAGTTTTTTCAATTAATAAAATAACAACCTTTTTTTTTTTTTTTTTTTTTTTTTTTTTTTTTTTTTTTTTACGAGATGAATACGTTATTTTCTAACTTATATATTTGCTGCTGTTTGAATTTTTGACCAACTTGCAAATTTTCGTTTAAATTAATTATAAAATACTATTTTTTAAAATCTGCAAATATATCTGCATAATATACACCAAAATTATCGTGAGATTGTAAAAATCTGCAAATAAGTTTGTTTTTCAAAACTTCCAGGGCAAAATCTTGGGGCCAGCTGCTTCATAATATTTATGATGTTGGTGCAAAGATTTTCTAGGATTTGAAAGTATATAAAAAATACCACTTAATAAATGAAAGATGATATAAATTTATAAAACGTGAAATATTCATAAAAAATATGAAAGCAACATAGCATGAAAATGTTTGGCTAAAAATATCTTAAAAGCAAGAAGTGACCAAAAAAAAAAAATAATAATAATAATAATAATAATAAAAAAAAAAAAGAAAAAAAAATACGAATGCTAAAAATTTTACTCGACCATTTATCATCATTCATTTTTACAGTTCAGTTTTCTAAATGTGTCCCTAGATGATTCAGGATCGAATTCTGCTCACATAAATGTAAAAAGGTTCCTGGATCTCGATTAATCGTCTCAGAAAGAAATATTAGAACATTTCAAGACGTAGACTTGAAACGTTACACTGGGAATTTTCATTTAGAATTTTTTTTTGATGAATTAAATGAATTGCGATTTTTAAAAAATTATGTTCTGTTTAAGAGGGAATTTTCTATAAAAAATATAATTATATCTGTACATTAGATACCTAAACAACCCCGGGAATGTTCTTCGTCGAGAGATATAACCTGCAAAAAATTTCGTTTTTAAAACACCCAGGCAAAACATTTTAAGTCTACTGCTTACTAATGTATATGCAACGACTTTATAGGACATGAAAATATATAAAAAATATACACCACTTAATAAATAACAGATGTTACAAATTCAATACATAAAATGTTTAGAAAAAGTATGAAAACATGAAAATGTTGGGCTAAAAATATCTTAAAATCAAGAAGTGACAATAAATTACGAATGTTGAAAACTTCACGCGATCATTTATCATAATTCGTTTTTTACAGTTCAGTTTTCTAAATGTGCCCCTAGATGATTCAAGATCGAATTTTGCTGCACATAAATGTAAAAAGTTTCTTGGATCTCGATTAGTCGTCTCACAAGAAATATTGGAACCTATCAAGTTGCAGACTTCAAACGTTACACTTGGAATTTTTCTTTAGAATTTTGTTTTTATTGAGTCAAATGAATTACGATTAAAAAAAAATTATGTTCAGTTTAAGAGGGAATAGGAGTTTTGTGGCTTAAAAAAGTGAATTTATTTATTTATTTATTTTCATTTTCTTCATTGCTGAAATGCCCTTTTTAAGACGATTTTAAAAAGTTACACGCATATGTAAATTATACAGTATATTTTTCTACTCTTTCCACAAAATTTACAATAAAAAATGGTGGGGATAGTTATGAAATTTGAGAGTTTTAACCATTTGTCGTAACCATTGTCCATCGGTAATTTGTCGTCAAGGAGCTAAATATTTTTGAATTTTAAACACTGCTATCTAGATAATAGTTTTTTTTTAAATTAACACAATACTAGCGTATAAAAAAGAGAAGTGTCTCGATAAAAACAGGATATTTAACATTACTACATTATGTTTGTAGTTTGATAATACAACATACAACGAAACCTTGAAAATCTTGATTATTCTCATAAGAGGTCCATTGAAAAGGGGGGGGGGGTTAAAGACAGCTGCCCCTCTCGCCAATGTGTTACTCAGACCTTGCATGGATTGATTTTCAAATATTTTCGTTTTATAAATTTGTCTCAGATTAAAAAAGGTTTGATTCCTTTCTTGTTTTATGATAAAAAACAAAACAGTTTTCTTTCTGTTTTTTGAAATATGTTTACATTATTTTTAAACTGATATAATTGTCTGAGTTTTTGTCCAATGATAATATTGCCATAGTATAAAGGCAATCCAAATTTTCGTTTAAAATAACTATAAAATATGATTTTTTTAAATCAAAAATATAATTATATCTGCACATTAGGCACCAAAACCACCGCGGGAATATTCGGTATCGAATGATACATTCTGTAAAAATTTAGTTTTTAAAAACACCTAGGATAAACGTTTGTGGACTACTGCTTCATAATATATGTGATGATGGTGCAACAATTTTCTAGGATCTGAAAAAATATAAAAAAACAACTACGCCACTTATTAAATAAAAGAAGATACAATTTTAATACATGAAATATTTAAAAAATATATGAAAGCAACATAGCATGAAAATGTTCGGCTAAAAATACCTTCAAAGCAAGAAGTGACAAAAAATAAAACATGCTGAAAATTTCAAGCGACCATTTATCATCATTAATTTTTTAAAGTTCAGATTTCTAAATGTGTCCCTAGATGATTCAGGATCGAATTATACATAACATAAAAGTAAAAAGTTTCCTGGATCTCGATTAATCATCTCAAAAGAAATATTAGAACCTATCATGACGCTGACTTGTTACGCTGGGAATTATTCATTAGAATTTAGTTTTTTGTAGAGTCAAATGAATAACGGTTTTTTTAAATTTATGTTCAGTTTAAGAGGGAATGGGAATTTTGCGGCTTAAAAAAGTGATTTTATTTATGTATATTTATTTATTTATTTTTATTTTCTTCATTTCTAAAATGTTATTTTGAAGACGATTTAAAAAGTTACTTGGAAGTTATTCAGCTTATTTTTCTACATTTCCAGCAAAATTACCTTAAAAATACGTTGATAATTACGAAATTTGAGAGTTATAATCATCTGATATACATAACGCTTGTCTACAAGGAGCTAATTATTTTAAAATCTTAAACACTGCTATCTAGATAATTGTTTTTTTAATGGTAAACAATGTTAGTATATAGAGGGAAAAAGAAAAAGTGACTCTATAGGAATAGGATGTTTAACTTTATATTATGTTTGTGGTTTGATAATATGGCATAGAACGGAATTTTGAAGATCGCGATTATTCTCATTGGGGGCCTTTAAACAGAAAGGTTCGAGGCAGCTGCCACTCTTGCCAATGCATTACTCAGAACTGGTTTTCAAAAATTTCCGTTTTGTAAATTTGCATCTTATTAAAAATGTTTTGATTACTTTCTCGTTTTACAATTAAAGATAAAACAGTTTTTTTCGAGATGTTTACATTACTTTTTAACTGATGTAGCTCTTTGCATTTTTGACCAACGATACTATCGCCAAAATATAATAACTGGCAATTTTTATGTTTAAAATAACTATAAAATGCGAAATTTCTTTTCAAAAATATAATTATATCAATATATTATGCTCTTAAACCACCACGAGAGTGTATCAAATGAAAAAATCTGCAAAATATTTAGTTTTTGAAAACATCCAAGGCGAACGTTTGGGTCCAGCTGCTTTATAATATTTCTGATGATGGTACAACAATTTTCTAAGTTCTGAAAGTATATATAAAAAATATACCATTTAATAAATAAAAGATGATACAAATTTAATCCATGAAATATTTATAAAAAATATGAAAGCAACGTAGCATGAAAGTGTTCGGATAAAAATATCGTAAAAGCAAGAAGTGACAAAAAATTACGAATGATGAAAAATTCACGTGACTATTTATCATCATTCATTTTTTACAGTTCAGTTTTCTAAATGTGTCCCTAGATGATTCAGGATCGAATTCAGCTGCACATAAATGTAAAAAGTTTCCTGGATCTCGATTAATCGTCTCAAAAGAAATATTAGAACCTATCAAGTCGCAGACTTCAAACGTTACGCTGGAAATTTTTCTTTATTTTTTTTTTATTTATTTTTATTTATTTTTTTTTTGAGTCAAATGAATTATGATTTTTTAAAAATTTATGTTCAATTTAGGAGGGAATGGGAGTTTTGAGGCTTAAAAAATGAATTTATTTATGTATTTATTTTCATTTTTTTCAGTTATTTTGAAAAGTTTTAAAATGTTACACACATATAGAAGTTATAGAGAGTATTTTTCAACATTTACCATAAAAAATGGTGGGGATATTTACGAAATCTGAACGTTTTAACCATGTCATATACGTGACACTTGTTCTCAAGGAGCTATTTCTTTTTCTTTGTTTTTACACCACCATCTTGAAACGTTGTACACTATGTTAGTGTATAAAGAGGAAGAGTGATTCGATACAAATATGATATTTAACTTTATGTTTGTACCTTGATAATACAGGGTGAACCAAAAGTCTTCCCCAGATTATAAATATTTATAGTGTGCTTAAACAATTATAAACAGACACATATTTGTTGGAATACGTTACTAAAATTGTTGTAATTTTTTAAGGCCAAGTACCTCCGTGAATTTCCATGCGTTCCCACTTGGTCGCTCGGACAACATCTAAGCGTTATTTTTATCCCCACCAAATTTTGTTTCACATGTCTTCTTTTACAATACACACTTATGCATACACTTACAATACACACTTATGCATACACATACAATACACTTACAATACACACAATATGCAGCTTGTAATCTAGTCTTCTGTTCTTCGACCTGAGTAATAGGTGTGGAAAATACTCTGTTTTCGATATATCCCTAAAAGGAAATTTCCAGGGGATTAATATCGGAAGAGTCAGGAGGCATCATAAAGTTCTACTTTCCTGGCTCACTGCTGAAGGAAACATCGCGCCATTTATTGCATTATAAAACTGCTAAAACTGACATAATTCATGATACAAGAAATTACATTATTGTACAAATAGTTAATTTGTATTTAAATATTCTAATCAAGACTTTTGATTCACCCTGTATTTAATTAATATTTTTAGTCGACCTGTAATCGAAGAAAAAGCCTAAAACGATTTCTTTGAATGTCATATTAACATATGAGTGGTCAGATTTAACATGTTAGAGAACTTGGAATCGTCTAGTGGTTTATTTATGTGTGTAAAGCTGCTAACAGATTCTTAGACTTTACGAGCAATTTTTGAGAAGATTTCTGATTTCAGCCAATTTTCTGCAAAAAATCATCTTAATCCCCAGTGTGGCAGCAAACAGCTATATCCCAGAGTTTTTTATCATTCTCTAAAATATCTCTGCTCTCCACGACTTTTCATTCAACTTCCAATATTTCAGCCATTCAAATATAGGAAGTTTTCCATGTTATTTGTTTCCTATCTAGAAAGAGTGATAAATAGTACCAACTGTTAACTCTAGAAATGGTTTTTCCACCGTCTTTAACACAATTACAATATTTTTTCACTTTGTACGCAGAAAAAATGGAGAAAAAATCAACTGAATGTTGGTCGCTTGAAAAAATGAATTCGATTGCAGTTTAAGATTAGATAGTATGAATGCTATAATAATTGGGTCCATTTAATTCGCATATTATCAGTTGAAGGTGACCAATCATGTCTACAATCACTTAGTGCAAGAAACCTTCGATTAGGTTTCGTTTACAGTAACAAATTATAACATACTTTATTATTTGCTTTTGTTATTTAATTCGATTTGTCGATCAAACTGTTCGCTAGCCTGTGTGTTTTGGCGTTATCTAACCACTAGTATATATACTCGGATCATCATGTAACTTTTTAGATGTTTGATGTTTACTATAAAGTATTGGAGATTAAATCGAAAATTTATAGCATTTGCAGTTCATCTTTAGTTACAGTAAAAATTTCCACACATTGAAATGCTGTGAGAGAACCATTTGCAATGTATTTTATTGCTGTTACGATATTTATTGCGTAACAGTTTTATATGCAATACCAAAGTAGGCTATAAGATTGCGTGGTCAGGGATAGGGTGCATAGTGCAACTTTCGTTTTATACTTAACCTTCTCACTGCTGCAGCGGGATATATCCGTTCAGTAGGTTGCATATTTCACTCCAATTGAAGGTTTACTTAAATTAATATAATACTACAAATATAATCTAGTTCTAAAAATTAAGTTGTGATTGATGCTTTTGAAGCTTATAAGCATATATGTAACAAAACAAATTATATCATAAGAGAAAATTCACCTTTTATTAACATTTAGAATAAAATACAGAGGAAATACTATCAAATTAAATTTAAATAAAAAAGTATACCTTACACTCAACATATTTAAAATTATTGATTCGTAGAAAACTAATATAATTGAAGTCGATTTCATCATCTTCTTTTAGATGAAACTTTTTGAAGTGATTACTAATTATTTAGAAAAAATATATGAAGTGTTCCGATGGATTAATTTTTTAAATTGTTTAATTATAAAACAATCGATTATTTTAATTACTAAGTTAATGCAATTTTAAATTGATTAATATTTAAAAAAATATTGCAACTTAATTAAATGCTACTGTCAATCCTTATTAATAATTATTATTTAAAGCTCGTTACTTGAAGAACCGTGATAGAGCAAAAAGTTTTAACTATCGCTCTCTTAAAAAGAAAAAAATAATAATACGCGCATTAAAAATATATAAGTTGATACTTTTTATAAAATTCTATTAATATGCTGATTTTAAAAACATGAAATAAGAAAAGTATATCTAATTTACAAGGGGCTATTCTTGGCAATTTTGGATCTCCTCCCCCCCCCCCTTTGTGATATTATGCCTCATCAATTGTTGAACCCCCATTCCCCCACATTTGCCGTAAAGGATATCATTATCAATGTCTAATAATTATTTTTTACATATCTTTTTACTTTCTTCTATCTTTACAAGAAGAAAGCATTAAATTCGTAAGAATTTTTGAATTTCGGTTTTTGCCGGAGTTACATGTTTTGGTGGTCCGAATTATTTATAATATGAAAAAACTTGAAAATTTGATATTTTCGATCCTTTTCGTAAACTGAAGACTACAAAGCACACTTGCGAAGAACGTGATTATTTAAATGAACACGTTCTTCTCAAGAATTCTACTGCTGATACACTAACAAGATAGCTTTAAAAAATTGTATTCTGATAATTCTTAATTAAACAGGAAATACCCTGGTGAAAAAATTCAGCATAAGTTTAGGATAAAATCTGATTTTTCGCCTCTAATAATAATTGCTTTCATTTTTAAACCATAATAGTATTTTGCGATCTTGCTGGACTTCACTTTAAGAAGTTGAAATTTAAACAAAAGAAATGAATAACACCTCTAGTAATAATTGATTAACAATATACATGTATATTATAAAGCAAAAATGTGCCAGAGAATACTACAGACTAAATAGTGACCGCGGCCAGAGCTAGCTAATAATTTTTGCTTTTACTGTAACAAGGTAGAACCCGTCGAATTTTGACGAAAGAAAATATTTAAAAAGGAACTGTTTCATTGATTTATAATAAACGTACAGAATTAGTTATAGAAAAAAATGCGTTTTATATTGGTAAGTCTAACTCTTAAACAAACGGTGTTTAACAAAATAATATTTCTATAAAGCTCAGTTGTAGAAATTATTAAAATTAAACTTTAATCGTACATGTAAGCTAGGGTGGACCTTATTTTTCAAGTTTCAAAATGTAATCTTCTGACCCTCTAAATTTTTTCCTTTTTATGAAAAAATAATTCTGGTAAAATATTAGCTCAATTGAACAATATTTAGAGGTAGCTCAATGATGTAGAAGTTTCCAATGTATGAGCAATGATAAACATATGCGTACTCGCATGCTATGTCATAGAAAATAAATTCTACCTTCTGAAATATTTTAAAATGCATTTAGCTTTACATTTTTATTCATAGATGGCAGTACTATGCACAATAATATTTAAAACAATAAACTGCATTTAGCAAATAACAAAAATCAAATATTCCATTAGTTTCTCTCACTCAACAGACTAAGGAATTAGCTTTTGTTTCCAAGCTTGAAGATCTTTTTAAAATAGCATATGCTGATGTACTGACAATTACATCAGTATTACCATACGATAAGGAATTTTTGATAGCTCAAAGAAAAAAGGGAAGATGCGGCTCAATGGTTGAAATAGATAAAACACTCACTCTTAAAGAAAAAAGAAAATATGAAAGAAACAAAATATTTCTTGCGAGACAACAACGAATGAAAAGCAAAAGACTATTAGATGGTTCCGTTGAACTAATTTCATCTACAGATGACGAGTTTGAAAACAACTCGACAGAAAAATATTTTGAAAAGTTGGAAAAGACTGAAAACAATGCAATCCATGTCGAAGAATTACGAAAAAGAAAACGAGGTCGTAAAACTATAGTTACTCCAGATCTTGCAGTAACACTAGATCGCACTAAGGCGTCAGACCGAAAGGCTATATTTGTGTTATCAGACACTGCAAATGTTTAGGACTAAGCATTAATGAATATGCAATAAACAGAAATTCGATTCGCCGACAAAGAATCTTTGAGAGAACTAAGAAATATAAAAAAATAAAAAGCAAGTTCCAAAGCAACACTGTTTTTGTCATTCATTGGGATGGTAAATTAATGCATGATTTAACTGGAAAAAAAAGTGGATTGATTGCCAATATTAGTTTCTAGGAAAGGAGTTTCTCAATTACTGACTGTTGCCATGATTTCATCTGCAACAGGTGAAGCTCAGGCGACAGCAGTCTCTGAAGCCACTGAAGACTGGGGAATAGCAGATAACATACTTGCAATGTGCTTTGACACTACCAACTCAAACACTGGTTATAATTCTAGTGTATGTGTACTCTTAGAACATAAATTGAAAAAAGAGCTCTTATTTGCTTGCTAACATCACATTAAGGAGCTGATAATTAATACTGTATTTGAAGTATTCATGGGAGTCAAATCTTCACCTGAAGTTGCATTATTTAAACGCTTTCAGGAATATTGGAGCTTAATTGATAAAGACAAGTACAAAACGGGAATTTCATTTGAAGATGTTGCAAGTCTAGTCGAAGATATTAAGCAAGAGAGTATCAACTATGCAAAGAAGTACCTAGAAGAGCAAAGAGAAACAAAGCTAAAAGGTGGTTAGAAGGAATTTTTAGAACTTGTAATTATATTTCTAGGTGCTGTCCCAGAAAGAGGAATCAGATTTATGTCACCAGGTGCAATGCAACATGTCCGTTGGATGTCCAAAGTAATATATTGGCTCAAGATCTGGATGTTCAAGGCTCAGTTTAAATTGACTGTAAAAGAGGAAGAAGGTATACGTGATATGTGTGTTTTTACCGTCTGTGTTTACTTGAAAGCTTGGATCACTGCACCTCAAGCTTCATGTGCCCCATATAATGACCTGTTGTTGCTCAAATCACTACTTGACTAATCATCAATACATTCAACTGTTTCCAAGTTATCATCACATAAATTTGCTAATCACTTGTGGTATTTGTAAGAAGGACTTGTTGGTTTAGCTTTATTTGATAGCCGTGTGAGTTTATTAACTAAAAGACACATGGTTATTGCATTACACAATGAAGCTAATTCTAAAACACAAGCTCAAATTTATTCCAAACGAGTCAGTGTTGCTCTACATTCATTCAATAATAAAAGATTGGAAGATTTTGTCACAGCTAAGTCAATGATGTTGTTTCAATTGTTGGAACTTCCGGATGAATTTCTTGCAGTAGATCCTGGATTGTGGGAGTTAAGAGAAGACTATAAAATGGCAAAATAGATAATAAAATCTCTACAAGTAGTAAATGACCATGCCGAACATGCAGTTGCACTTATTCAAGAATACAATGGATTGATAACTCATGATGAAATGCAACTACAATTTTTACTACAAGTTGTTGAAGATCTTCGTAAAATGTACTCAGATAGCAGAAAAATGTGTGTCTCTTAACCTGCACAAATACAATAAAGTTTTAATGTAACATGAAAACCTAATAATTGTGCTGTAAATTAAATAAATTATCACAATTAAATCATTAAAACATTAAAAGTGCTTACTTATTTCTGTAGGTAATATTCTGAATTTTTTCCTAATTTTATAAATTTCAGGCCAGTTGAGCTACCTTTAAATATTTGAATTTATTGCTCAAACTTTTTACATAATGTTTTTGTATCAAAAGAAACAAAATAGGAGGGTGAGACTTGTAAAAATAATAATTTAAAAAAATCATGGCATTTAAGGTCCACCCTAATGTAAGCAGCAAAAATCAATAAAGATCTGTTATTATGATAAAGTTATCAATTTAGATTCTTATGCTAGTATTCAAAAATAAAAAAAAGGCAAAATTTATTCAACTTTGACTCAATCATAGCGTTTTTCCCCTGGCATCATTTTAATTATCTAAACCCGGCATCATTTTCATCATGTAAAATTTACAAATGTACATTTTCGAATCTATATCCACCTTTTCAGAAAAAATTGTCATTTTAATTTGATCATTTTGATTCATAACTTGAAGTCTGAATGCTGTTAGCGGAAACAGATATTAAACAGTTGATATTCTTTTACGTGTAAATCAAATTTTGTAAATAAAATCTAATTTCATCGGGTTTTATAACAGAATACATTTAAATTTCAATTTTTTACCCTTTTAATGAAAAAAATGGCAACATAAAGATAAAGTAATCAATTTCTTCCCTTTTTTCCTTTGTTTATAATAGAAATGGAGTATTCCTGTTGCCACAATTAGAAAAGCGGTATTAAATTATTATTTAAAAAACAAATTAAGATACAGCTTTCAAATAAATTTCATTTAAAAGTAAATTTTTTGCCTCTACACGATGGTGTAAACATTAAAAATATGCGCTATTTTAAATTTTAAAAATTTGTAGTAGCAAAAATTGTAATACCGAAATTTCATTTAAAATTTGAAAGTGTTGCCATTCGTAAAATGACGTATGCGTTACGCACAGATACGTTTGGCCTTTATAATATAGATATTTAACAATCACAAATTTTAAATGTTTACGCAGTCAAACAGGAAAAAAGTGTTCTTTCAGTTGTAACTTGACGTTGGAAAAAGTAACCCATGCACAATCCGTTTGCATTTAAAATATTATAAATAAATGATGATGCGTTTCCGCTTAATATTCCATAACGAAAATAAAATTTCATTTATAAATAAAAATAGAATATTAATAAATACGAATTTATCAGTACACATAGTATCATCAGTATATACCGGGTGATCCAGAAGTTCCGGGAGTTTTCAAATGCTAATAATTAACAAACTATAAACAATAGAAGTATGCGGTTTTCACAGAAATGCTTAGTAACTTATGGGATTTGTATTTTTGATGAAACAAACAAATTATGTTAGTTACACTTTTTGCCAACAGGTGGCGCTAAAATTGACAGTATTATTTTTATGGTATGATATAGCTCGCTAAAAAGAAAGAATTAGTGTCCAAGAGTTACAAATTTTCATTATGACGCCAATAGCTTATAAGTACCGCTGTGAGCTGACGCAAAACAACGTGCACGTATCCTGAAAGGAGAAAGAAATTCCAGATGAAATTTCAAATTTATCGTGATATTACAAGTGTACTGATTCATTATGAGCTGGTGATTTCCACCGAGTATTGGCATCGAATTCTACTTCATTTACGATTGCAACAGACATTTGGGATCTCCTGCTTCTATTACGATCTTTCAATTAGCATTTTTCTCAAACCTTTCTTACCATGGCATTTCACATTTCTAATGGCCATCGAATCTTTTTCTGTTTTTACTTCCGTATTGTACGATAAGAACACAGCTCGACATGCAAAGAAAGCATGTCTAAACATGGCAGTTACTCATCAAATTTTGTATCAAAATTCCCTTTCAATGCAATTTCAACCACTTTAAAAAAAGTGATTGAACATAAACCACCCTTAAAACGAAATCTCATTAATAGCCTACAAAAGATGTTTCGCAATGAACTCATACTCATGTGTCTATAAAGCATATTTTATAGTTACATCCAGTGTTGTACAGCAGCGCCACCTGTTGCTAAAAATTGTAACTATATACATGTAAAAAAAAATCATGCTAAACAAAATCCCACGTGTTTCTGAGCATATATCTGAAAACCGAACCTTTGTATTGTACATAGTTTCCAAATTATTAACATTTCAAAACTCCCGAAACTTTTGGATCACCCGGTATATATAGTGACATAAGAACAATGAAACAAAAACAAATTAGAAAAAACTAACAGAAACAGATTTAAAATTATAAAAAATTGTCAATTAAAGCCAAGAGTTTTGCATTCGAGTGTCAGCCTGCTCACATCATTTTCGCCTAAATAGAAAAATTACTACTCACTTGAATTATTTACTTATGATAATAGACTAAGAGTCGATAGTAAAAAACTCTAAGGTATTGAGCACAAGAAAAGAAAAACCTTTATTTTATACATGAATAGCTATAGGTGAATCTAATAATCCATGTTTGCCGGATATGAAATGGTTCATAAGCCAAAAATTAATACCACTAGTGGTTTACTCATAAGTTTATCATTGTGTTTACCCTACAATCAAAGATATGATATGAAATGACTGTAGGACAAACACAATGATAAAACTTTGAGTAAAGCACTAGTAGTAACGGTTTTTGGCTTATGTACCACTTAACATCCGGAAGACATGGATCATTAGACTCCCCTATTACTACTCTTTAAAAAAGTAATAAAAATAAAGTTTTTTTTAAGGTAGATTTCGTATGAAATTCTATCTATTGCGATCGCTCCTGTATTGGAATTTCTGAAACATTTTTTCAGATTTACACTGATCATGACCCCTAGATCTCAAAACTACATTAGTAAAAAGGTTTTTCTATCTATCTATTTATATGACATTTTTATGACACGAATAACTTCTTTAATTTTGCTCAGATCTCTTCCAATACAATACATAAAATGAAGGGGCATAAAATTACGGTCAGGTTCGTTAATAGGCAAAATCTGACCAAGGGCTTAGAAGTAGAGAGGGGTTTTGTGAAAACCGAAAAACCCTCATAACTTCTTAATTAAAATACATATCGAATCAGTTCGAAGTTTATATTACTTCTGAAAAATGGGCCAAAAATTTATGCATGACAGATTTTTGATAGAATTAAAAACGGGCTCAAGGTGTTAAAAAAATTAGGGTTTTTGTGAGTGAAAAATTCAGAAGTTTGTCAAGTCTCAGGATATTAAATGCAGCAATTTTTTTTTATAAATGCTGTTAATAGTATCTAAAACTTTTGTGTTTACATGATTCTGATTGGAGCAACTCTTATTAAAAAAAGAACAAAAACAAAAAGGCGGATTGAAGAAGAAAAAAAATCCACAACGTCGTCAATTCTTAAGATATCAGATCCAATTGAATTTATCATGCATCTTCGGAATAATATCTACAACTTTTATGTTGACAAGTTTTTGATATGGCCAATTCTTATATCAAAAATACATTAAGCAATAATAGGATTTGAAGAAAATCGTAAGCTGCTTACATTTTGACTTATTTTTAAATTAATTTTACTCTCAAACACATCCAATTGGCAGGCTCTTTTATTTAGGAACTATATAATGTATCGTATTGGCCAGTTTTGTGATAAAGGCAAAATATATTTCAGAAAATACTGTCAAAATGGCATTTTGATCAGAATTTCCCGAAGCGATCGTGATGGAAAAATTTAGTAAGTATTCAAATAAAAAATTGCTTTTTTTCTGTCTTATTTTTAAATCCATTTTTGCTCTCAAACATTTTCATTTGGCAGGTTCTCTTATTTAGGAATTGTATAATGTACCTAATTTTTACAGTGTTTTGATAAAAGGAGAATATATTTCAAAAAAAGCTGTCAAACCAGGCATTTCGAACAAAATTTCCCGAAGCTATCGTGATTGAAGAATTGAGGATGCATTCAAACAACAAATTGCTTATTTTATGAGTCAGTTTTAAATTCAATTTTGTTCTCTAGCACATTGAAATGACAGCTTTTCTTATTTAGGAACTATATAAGGTAACGTATCGGTCGATTTTTTTTCATAAAGTCGCAACATATTTCAAAAATTGCTGCCAAAGTGGGCATTTGAACCGGATTTCGCTTAAGATGATTCCAATAAAATTAGTTCTTACAGAAAAATGAAATTAAAAATTCTTCAAAAGCGGCCAATTAAAGTTGTTAAACTGGATTTATCTCTAATCATATTTTATTTTTTTGTTTGAAATGAACATTTAACTTCGAAATCCACCTTCACCTATTGGCCAAGCCGACACGGATATTTTTCTTCTGTCGATACCATAGGTTTTTGTGCTGTTGGCTCTTGAATTATAATGCTGCATTTATAATAATTAGTACGTAATTACTCATCCATAGTTTGTTAGAATTCCTTTATCTGTGGTTTGGTTTTTCTAATTTTTTGAAATACAGCTGAGATGTTATGATCAAATGTCGATGGGGCTGAATAACGTACTGATTGGGATGTAGTTCAGACAGCTCTAATTGTTAAATTATCGGTGGTTAAAATGCAGAGTTATGGGTTCAAATCCCGGCCTTGGCATATTTTTGCTCAAATGGATGAAAATACTGCCGTTTAGACACAAATATCTTTCGCATTGGTGATCCTAACGCTTTTAACAACATATTTTATGATTTTGAAAAAAATATTTTTTATACCATATTATGCTAGAAAATATACAGATAAATGCTTTTTTCTAGGAAAAATGTTTTTTTAAAATATAATTCAAATACCTATGAATATTTTTTCATTAAAATTTAATATAAAAACTAGTGAGATGTGGCAACCCCAAAACTTTCCTCTATGTCATGCACGTTAATACTTTCAGAAAAATGAAACATAGGAGCATCGCTGGTTAGATTTACATTAAAATTTAATCAACAACAACTTATTTCAAGTTCTAACTGAATCTGAAATTTCATGAAATCCGAAATTAGTATTTGAGATAGAATTATCGCAGAAATGTAAAAAAAAAAAAAAAAAAAAAAAAAAAAAAAAAAAAAAAACCTGATAGAAGTGCTGGAATCTGCTGAACGATTTATTCCAAAAGTTAAATAATAATAATTTATATCAGGTGCTAATTGAATTTGAAATGTGATGAAAATTCATACAATAGTTCCTGAGGTAGAGCTATTGTGAAAATCGTGAATAATTCCGCATAACAGCGCCGCCTCTTGGGAGATTTATACAAAAATGAAATAAGAACCCTATTATATGAAGGACTAGCAGAATTTGAATTTTTATGTGAATAAGTACATTAGTTCTTGAGATATAGCTATTGTGGTAGACGTGAAAAAAGAAGAACAGCAAAGCCATCTGTCTAGCTATATACAACGATAACTAATTAAATACAGTTTATATCAAGGTATAAATGAATCTAAATTTTGTAAAATTCAGTGCATTAATTCTTGGAATAGAGCGCCCTCAAATTTACATCACATATAAACATACAGATTCACAGACAGGTTTTTTAGAATCCCCTAAAACGTGCAAATCCGTCGAATATCGCAATTAAAAAAAATTCATTAATCCAATACTTGTAAAGTTAGAAGAATGTGAAAAATAACATCTAAATATTCATCATAAAATTTGCACACAACGGGTTTGTGAAATTAGAGATAAATAGGGTTAGTACTTAAAATAAGTTATCAGACATTTGCATGGTCTCTTAACAAAATTAATGTAATTTTCGACTGTAATTAAGTATAATTTTACATGATTCCGAATATTGTAATTTATAGAAACTTAATAATCCTTCTCAAGTAACTTTTCACTATGTTCTTATAATTACTGCAGTTAAAAGCATTAAAATAATGATAAAAACCTTATTAAAACTAATGAAGGTTATTAGAGAAAGAACTTTTTTTTCAATGACGTTAATTTTCTATAATGACTCATCAATAGATCACATGACTCTTGAGATCTTCATTTCAGTAAATAATAATTAGATTCTCAGAAAATTTTCGAAAATAATAATCGCTTCCCCCTACAATAAAAAAAAGAACTTTTATGATACTTTCATCATTAAAGTTATTAAACATTCTGAAAATCTATTGTAATTAATGTTTTTTTTTAAATATTATTTTTGGTAAATATATTTCAGTAAAAATTTATCTAAATATATATTTGGTAAACGGCAGTTTTTCTATTTTAGTTCTCCAGAGAGCGGTCAATTCCAAATTTTAAACATTCGTGATTTTTTTAAAACTTTGTAGTCACAAAAAGGGCTTTTTTATGCTTATAAGTAAAACTGCTTTTTTTAATATAGCTCTTTTTACTGCAATAATGTATCTTCTATTTGAATAGTGTGTAAAAAACTATGTAATATAGGTGCAAATGCAAATGTAAAAAAAAAAAAAAAAAAAAAAAAAAAAAAAAAAAAGACTGCTGGTACTATAACTATTTATGAAAATTAGAACTTAATCCTTTAGAGAATGATTTTTTCTATCGCTATGAAAAGAATATTTTAAGTTTATATTAGAATCAAATTTGGAAAAATAATAAAAAAATCAAATTTAAAAATTTCACCTAAAATTTTATATTTTATAGCGTATACAGAATATACACAATTAGGATATTTAAACACTGTATTACTACATTTCGCTTTAAATAAATTTAATTTAATAAATTATATCTGCTTAACACTCTGCAACATTTTTTATATAAATATTCGTAAGTTGTCAGTAAAAATAATTATGTAAACTTTGATTTAATAGCTTGATCGTTTTATTTTATGATTCCGAAGAAAAAATTCTATTTTTTGTGAAATACAGCTGTCTGACATGGATGAAATATGTGTTATTTCTTTTTTTGGACTATTCTTGATAAGATATGAAGATCATATTTGCCAAATGAGTGGCACATAGTGAGAACTACTATAGTGTTATTAGGTATGTGCCAGATATGGCACGCCGTGCAGTGAAGGGTGGCACATTTTTCAAATTTTCTTTTCAAATGAAATGCATTTATTTATAATCCATAAATGTAGTAACATATATAAAAATTAGAGATGCATACAGTGAGATACTTCATGTACTTCTGGATAACTCCGTATATGCTTAGTAGCTATAGAGTATACAGTCTCAGCATATATATATATATATATATATATATATATTGGGTTGGGGGAAAAGTAAATTCGTTTTCCCCAATAGATAGCTTTAAAATCGCATATCTCGAGTAATACTCACTCAATAAAGTCATACTATACAGCGATTGAAAGGTAACAGTCTCTAGAAAATTCTAGATATAAAGGTAGCGTCATCTGTTTAACCAGTCAAAAGTTATTGCGTTTTAAAAATAAAGATTTCAGAAGATCATTTTCGTCACATTTTAGTTTTTTACTTCCAAAAAGGGAAAAATTGGCGCAGGCTCATTGAAACTTGTTTGTCATTTATGGTGATCAGTGCTTAAGTAAACGCCAAAGTCAGAATCGGTTTGCTCGTTTTTTTTCCGAAAATTTCGATGTTAAAGATGAACCTTTGTCTAACCGGCTTGTCCTTGAAAAATTCGATGAAATTTGAAAAACACTCCAGGTAGACTGACATATTTCTTCCCACGACATTGCTACGGAACTAAACATCAACCATAAACCACTTTTGAACCATTTACATAAAATTGGATACCAAAAGAATCTCGATATTTGGGTTCCCCATAAACTTACAGAGAAAAATTTAATGGACAGAGTTTTCATTTGTGAATTGCTACTGAAACTGTATGAAATCGAGCCATTTTTGAAAAAAATCATTATGGGTGATGAAAAGGGAATCACGTATAACAACAATGTGCTAAAGAGATCGTGATCGAAGCTTCACAAATGGTGGCAAAGCCCGGATTGATGTCTTCGTAAATGATTCACAGTGTTTGAGGGGATTTGAAAGGTATTTTACATCATGAGCTGCTCAAACTTGGACAACCCATCAATTCAACAATCTTCTGTAAACAACTAATGCGATTGAAGCAGGCAATTAAAAAACCCGGTCAAAATTGATCGAAAAGAAAAGCGCTGACTTCCATCACGACAACGCTAAACCACGCATCTTTAATCACTCGGCAAAAACTGAAAGAGCTTTGTTGGGAAGTTTTGATGAACCCACCGTATAGTCCGGACCCGGATCCGACGGATTACCATTTATTCCGCCCTAAGCGGTACTCTCTTGAAGGTGTTAAGCTGGCTTCAAAAAAGGCTTGTGAAAATCACCTTGTTCAGTTTTTTGCCCAAAACTCTCAGAAATTCTACAGTGACGGACTTATTGTTTTACCAGAAAAATGGCAAAAGGTCATCGAACAAAATAGCACATAAATTTTGATTAGTTTTTTTAAATTTATATAAATAAATTCACTTTGAAAAACACGAAAAAAAGCGAACTTACTTTTTCCCCAACCCAATATATATATATATATATATATATATATATATTGACACTTGCAATTTTAGATATTTTGTTAAACATCTAGAAACATACATAAGGAATTTTTCTGAAACTCCAGCTGTGTAAACAAAATAGTTACCGTCATATATTTCCGCGAAGAGTTTTCCCTGAAATCCAACAGGGGACCGTCAACAAATTGAAAAATACGAAGATCTTTTGGATAACCCTGTCAAAACTAATGAAGCAAAATAGTTCAAAGTGCCGATTATGATTAAGTGGCTTATTGTAATAAACTGTGTTCATTTTTATGAATATAGCATGTAAACTCGTACAGAAATTAAGGTTTTTTTGTAAAAACGAACCCAAAAATTTCCAAGTATTTTGCTTATAATTTGCAGATTCCTTCATAAAACACAGTTTCCCTTTCAGAAAATATGACAATCAACATTGTACATAATACACTGTAATCAGAATTAAAATATTTAAAAAATTGCATGACAAATGAGCAGATTTACTAAATAATTTTTTACTGCGCATGCGTCAACGCTATTAAAATTGCATTTGCATATTATGTTTATTAAATATATAGAGCAACTTTTGTGAAAATCTCGAAAACTTAGCTTGAAAATTCAGAAAACAATCGTCGATAGAATAAAATATAAATCCGTTATTCGCAACATAAAGCAAAATATAAGGAGCTGTATCCAAATATAGTCGTACGTGCAATATTGTGTAGTCACTAATCAATGGTATATAGATACAGCCCCTCATCTTTTCCCTTCATTTAGGGAATAATGGATATTGATGCCTTCATTTGAACGTTGCGGTCAAGCTGGGGCCGTCACAAACTGATATGTGGTCTCCCCTTGTATGAGATCTAAGGGTAACTATGAAAAAAGTTTACTCAACCTCTTCCTCATTTCGATTTTTGGTTGAGAAATCTAAGTTGTGTAGCTTTAAAATTATACAAAGTCCATTCACTACCGATGAAAAATACTTCGGCATCTAAGAGCGTAAAAAAAGTAAAACACGAGAAAATAGATGTTTTCACAGTTTGCGTAAATGCTTGATATTTAAATCTTCCGAGAGTATTTGCGGGTGAGAAAACATTCAAGAGAAAAAATTCTCACTCTGTTTTATTAGATTAGAGATGATGTTTTACTGTTTTAAATAATAGATATTTAAAAAACAATTTTTAAATCGTCTCTATAGGACCCAAATATCTTACAGAAATTAAATATATTCTGTAATTGTGTCACTAAAACTAAAGGTTTAGGAATTAATTACTGGTCATTAATTAAAAAGAATGCTTTGTATATGTTACAGGCCAAATCCGATTTTAGGCCAAACTAGATTGGCCTAGGTCAAACCGGTCTATCATAACGCCCATAGGATAAACTATTTTTCCTAGGCCAAACCGGTCTATCCTAACGCCCATCGGATAAACTAGTTTTTCCTAGGCCAAACCGGTTTATCCTAACGCCCATCGGATAAACTAGTTTTTCCTAGGCCAAACTAGTCTATCCTAAAGCCCATAGGACAAACTAGATTTTCCTAGGCCAAACTAGTTTGGCCTAACTCTTATAGGATACACTAGTTTAGACTGCTGTTTATTGGTCTGAACTAGTTTATCCTAGGCCAATACAATTTGGCTTGATTTTATTGAATTCAATGACCGCGCCAACATTCTTGTTTGTCCTAGGCTGATCTAGTTTATCCTAGGCCAATGTAGCTTTACGTGTTTTTATCTCACTGGCGTCAAAGCCAGAGAAATAACGGGCTCACAGCTTCTGTATGTATGTATGTACGCATGTATGTACGCATGTACGTACGTATGTGCGTAACGCGATAACACTTGATAGAGATATCCTATTTGGTTCAAATTTTGGAAGTGGGTTCATTCTGATAAGGTATTTTCCCCATTAATTTTGGGAATTCATTGGATAGGAGAAAACGGGGGCGAATGGGAGTCTAATCCCCCACCTTTAATTTAGAGAAATGGATTTATCATGCAGAATTATCAGTTTTCCTTTTAGATTTTAGATATAGGTTCATTGTGACAAGGCGCCTCCGCGATTAGTTGTGGATGTTTATTGTTTAAGTCTAAATTTTAGATTTAGACAATATAAATCCACAACTCTAAAAGAAAGGGCAATGTAGGTAACTCATCATAATTTAGAGCCCTGGCCTGGAAATTCCTAAGCCTGTACAAACCTCTGACAGTATTCTACAACCCTTCGAATAAAATACATTATATAAGGGTAATAACAAAACCACTTTGCACAAGGTTAGCTATGGAGCAGTAGTCGGGATCAATATTAAAAAGAATATTGCTCAATTAAAGGGATGGCTTTGCATTCACAGGCTATTTACACTAATTGTGTATTACAGCCTTTTTTTTTTAAGAATAACACCCTCAAAAAATAAAGTAAGTTGGATTACTTTTTCCTATTTCCCCCAATTATACTTAACCATTGAACCCCAAAAACTAATCACAGATACGCTTCATAAAGTTAAACAATTATCCAAAATTTGAAGCAAATCAGATAATTCTGCTCAAAAAACAATTAATCTGATTTAAGGAGGGTAATCCCCCATTCCTCCCTTTATACTTAATCATTAAGCCCTCAAAACAATTCAGGGATTCGCCTTAGAAAACTATATTCAAAACTTAAGGCAAATCGGATAAATTTGGATAAAAACCTATTTATCTAATTTAAGAAAGGCGATAAAACGTCCACTGCCCCATTATACTTAAACAAAAGAAAAACTCAAATTAATTAGAGAAGCGCATGATCAAATGAATTTATGTGCAAAATTTTAAGCAAATTGGATAATTCTGAATTATACCCAATTTATCTAATTTAAGGAAAGAAACAAATTGTAAGTTTCCCCCTTATATTTAACCGAAGAACCATGAAAATTAATCAGTGAAGCGCTTCATTAGAATGAACAAATCCAAGATTTGCAGCAAATCGGTTAATTCTGCATGAAAAACACATTTGCCAAAATTAGGCGGGATCCCCCCGTAATTCTCGTTGTTTTTATTCAATTAACCCCCAAAACTAATTAGGGAAGCGCTTTACCAGAATGAATTTATTTCTAAAATTTGAAGCAAATCAGTAAATTCTGCGAGAAAAAAGCATTTACATAAATTATGGGGCCTTACACCTATTCCCCCCTCCCTTTATACTTAAACAATGAACATTCACAACTAACCATGGAGGCCCCTCAAGAGAATGCTCCTATATCTAAGTTTGAATAAAATATGCTAATAATGCATGGAAACCCATTTATTTGAATTAAGGGAAGGGGCGAATCAGCCTCTCGTCCCCCTCTCCACTTATTCTTCTCCAATAACCTCCAAAAGTAATCAAAAAAGTTCCTTATAAGAATAAACCTATATTGAAAGTTTGATGCAAATCGAATATTTCTATCAAGAATAATTGCGTTACGTACTTACGTACATACATAGATACAGAACCTACGGGCACATTAGTTCTCAGGCTTTGGTAGCTGTATGAGTTAAAAACATATCAAATTACATTATTTCTATCAAGAGTTATCGCGTTACGTACATACGTACGTACATACATATTTATTCCTATTACCCTTTATTCCTATCCAATGAATTCCCAAAATTAATCAGAAACGTACCTTATCAAAATAAACCCACGTCCAAAATTTAAACCAAATCGGATATCTCTATGAATAGTTATCGCGTTACTTACATACGTACGCACATACGCACATACATGTGTACATACATGCATACAGAACCTGTGAGTCCATTATTTCTCTGGCTTTGACGCCCGTGAGCTAAAAACACGTAAAACTACATTGGCCTAGGATAAACTAGATCAGCCTAGGACAAACAAGAATGTTGGCGTTGAGGCGGTCATTGAATTCAATAAAATCACGCGAAATTGAATTGGCCTAGGATAAATTAGTTCAGACCAATAAACAGCAGTCTAAACTAGTGTATCCTATAAGAGTTAGGCCAAACAAGTTTGGCCTAGGAAAAACTAGTTTGTCCAATGGGCGTTAGGATAAACCGGTTTAGAAATAATACATTAGCCCACTAAATTTTTACTTTAATATTCAAGAAAATAATTACACAAGTACAAGTTATTCCACGTTTCTTTTTCACAGCGAAGTTGCAGATGATAACTATGTATATATATATATGGATAGAGTTTTATCTTTCAGTAAGAAAGTTATACAATACATCTATCCTTTTAAGCTTAACATATTCGGTGGACGATATTGCTTTATATAGTGCCTAATCAAGCGGAAGTTTTTGCAGCAGATTAACTTCTATATTCGGTTGATTAAGCAATTACATCGGAAAATAACCCGTTTTAGATTTTTAATACTATTACAATAATTATTAACAATATTTACTTATTGGCAAACACAATTTTAATCTCATAAGTTTGTTCTATTCGTGAACTAAAAAATTTCACTTTCCTGATTAATTAAAAATATTATGAAAAATTATTCTCTTCTGTCTCTACAAGAAAAAAGTAATAGATTTGTGAAAATTTTTGAATTCTGGTTTTCAACGCATTCATACGTTTTCGTAGTTATATAACCCGAAAAATATGCTTTTCAAAAAGTCAGTCTATGAGTCTGTCAGTATGTATGTGGTTCAAACAATGTGGGCTCCCTGTCTAAAGAAGTAATGAACAGAATGAAATAAAGCTTTAGATTCAGTTAATTCTTGACATATTGTGATAATTACTTTGGTCTAAAGTATCCAACAATAGGCGCTGCTATGTAGAATTATTCATGATTATCGCAATAGCATTATCTGAAGAAAAAAGCAAGAACACAAGTTTTGTATGTTTTCGTTTTGTTCAAAAAGTAATTAATACTAAAAAAAATGTTACTTTAATGTAAACAAATCAAACCCTGGCAGAAAATTTATTATATTTTAAACCCTCTTTATTTAAATAAAGGAAATCTAGAATAATTCTCTAATGTGATATAGGAATTTTGACATTTTGTTAACAGGTTGAAATTTATTTTGATCTACTTCTAAAACGATTCTTATCCCATATTACTCTCTAAGTTTAGAAAAACTAATCAACAGTTTTAATTGTTCTACGCCCAGTTTTAAACAAAAACGTAAGACGAAATACTTTTTACTGCTAGACGTATTACAATAAAAATGTGAGAAGCAGCAGCGCCACCTTACATGGTTCCATGGGCCGCGAGCCCACCCAATAATTCGACCACTCCACCTACCCAATTTCACAATTTGAATTGATTTAATTCCTAATTTATTTTTTAAATTATTTAATCGTTGAAATGAAATTTGGTTTTATTAACTTACTCAAAATATGTATGTTTGAAAAATAGTAAGGATATAAATTAGACTGACAGGAGCATTGAAAAACTCCTTCAGCGAATGTATGAATTTCTCATAAAGAAAAAAAAATATCCTGTTTTTGTTTTTTATCATCGATTTTTATGGTTTGAATAAATAAAGCACTTAAGTGAGTGACATGTATACTTTTCCTGTGATTTAAATTTTGAACTTAGCAATTCCAAATGCATTTAAAATAAATATTAGTGATGTATTAATAAGAAAGAATTTATAAGGTCATGACTTGTTAAATATATTTCTAAAGTTATAATAAACACAATAATTTAAAAAATTGCTTAGAAAAAAACAAATTTAATTTTTAAATTTCAACTTTAACATCAACTTTATCCTTTCGCTTCTCCCTTTCTGCACACACATACATACCAAGAGAGAAAACATTATGTATGTTATTTAATTCAAAAATTATTAAGCCCACCCAATGTTTTTGAGAAATTAGCGTTACTGGTGATAACATATTTATTTTGCTGAATTGTTTTTCATTAACCTTTTTCGGCACACTTGTCCCACTCCCGGGCACACTTAATTTTAATTCCAAACTTGCAAACGGCACTAAGAATATTTCAATAAAATTTTGCTTTACAAAAGGTTAAATTCAGGAATTCTTAATTTCTAAAAAAGTCGTTTGTAAATTCCAGTGTCAGTGAATAATTTTTACTTTTATGAACAAAATTTGTTTATACCGGAAAGAGTTGTAAGAGAGAGAGAAATGCACATAATGGCTAATGTAATAATGAAAACACCTCAAAATATTTGTTGTTTTACAACAAAATACTATTATTAACATTAATTATATTTATTATTACATAGTATATCGCTACTTAAAAATAAATAATGAAAATCGTCGTATTCATTTAGCTGAAAGGAGAAAAATACAGGATCTGCATTAAGCAAGTAATGCTTTTCGTAATTCGTTTTACGAAAGATTGATATAAAGAATACAATTGAGATTATTGGTTATTTTAAATGAGTGGATTATATTTTAAAATACTAGGTATTCAGAACCGAGTTTTTGTGAAGCAGATGTGGTTCAAGACCATTTATTCTTTAAGAGAAGACAAGACCTGGTATAGTACTATGGTAAATATGCGAGTTTTAAGACCCGCTTCCTCGGAAATTACTCTACAGATCTTGATAGAATTTGTATTCCACATTCACTAGTTGTCGCGAGAAGAAGAAAACCCACTGAAGTCACTTTTCGTCTGTTGCGAATAGCAACGGCAGGTTTGTTATGTTGGAATGTTGTTGTTCGAAGAATTGAAAACGGTAGCAATGAATGTTAAAACCCACTGTTTAATTTTGATATTTAATGTGAAAGAATGTATATTATGAAACGAAATTCCTTTTTTAAAGTGTAAATATGTAACTATTATGCGCGTTATTATGCTGTGTGTTAACAGTAATTTGTAATATATGAAAGTAAAACCATGAAAAAGAATCTCCATCGTCTGTCTCCGATTCCAGCGAAATCCCTAATTTAATTTTATCTCGTAGTTTTATCTTCTACACTAGTCATGCTCAAGACTCATGGCAGTCGGTTTTTGTCTACGACTAAATCTTCTAATTTTAGAATAATGGCAATTTTTTAGAAATTTTCCATTAAAAAAATCTAAAACTAATTATTTTTTTAAACAGTCTTCTACCTATGATCTTCTTTTTATAATCTACTATAAAAAAAAACGTTTATTGAAATCACACAAATGCTGTAGAAGTTCATAAGTTTTTTTTTGCTTTTGCCTAAAAGTGCAGTTTTTTTTTCGAAGAGATAAAAAATAGACACTTCTAACTTGTACGAAGTTCTTGTATAGATTTATCAATCACATAAAATAAGTATACATGAACACTTGGATAAAATTTAGTTACATATAATAAATGGGCATAAAATGTTTGAATGAAGATTATGTGATAATGTGAATGGACGTAGTGTCCTTAAATTGAAATCTCGAATAGATTTTTGTGCATTCATTATATTTTTTCTTTTATATCCTTCACTAACAATACCAATTATAACTTTTAAATTAAAAATAAGTATTGTGTACACAAATAAAGTTTTGAAATTTATCAAAAGTGATACTTTCGTATTAACCCCCACCCCCTATAATGGTTGAGTGGACTAGGGATACAAAATCTTCAAATTTTCTAAAAGAAATTTACTGCATAAAACTTTTTAGTTATTTTATGCTTAAAGTGACGAGTAAATCATATTTCTATCTCAATTCGAAGAGGAAGTATTAATTTTTTTTTTTTTGAAGTTCTAGTTTCAAGCAATGGTTGTCATGAAATGACTTCTTGTGAAAGTGCATTTTTTTTCATGATGGGTATTTTCTTCATTTATAGAATTCAAATTGTTATAGCTGAAGAACCATTCGAGATAAATGCCTCAAAATTGGAACTTGTCTTTTTTGATTATTTTACTTTTGTTACTTACTTTGACTCAGCATATTTCAAAATAAATATTTTCTGTTGAAAATATGTTTTTTAAGTCAAATTTACTTTTTTTTCGAAATTTTACTTTAAATATTTTTTAACTACTTTTTAAAATGCTGAATAAAAATTAGAATGTAGGTACTTTTGTTTATTTAAATGGGAAAGAAATTACATATAATAATTTATGTTACATCGGTTTAAAATTACCTCACTTTTTTAATAAATTTTAAATCTAAATAAAAAAATGACAAGTTTTACCATGTGAATAATATAATCAACGATCACAAAATTTCAAAATTCAGTTTAATAAAAGTTATTTTATAATGACTCCCGGGACCCTTAACAACAGTAGAAAATTCCTTTCCAACAAAGGAAATAATCGAGATATGTCATTATTTACAGTATTCTATCTTAGTTTGATAATTTCAGTTAATAAGGTACACAGTTCGACTGCATGTCTTAAATTTCTACTTTATTTCTATTTCATTATTTTAATAATTTACTAATTACGTTTTAATTTTATTATGCATTAAAAGCCAGTAACAAATTCTAAACTGTTTATTTATTTAACTATTTTTATTCTTTACTTATTAATTTAAGTGTAATGGAATTTATCTTTGGTAATCGACTGCACGTGATACAGATAAATTTAAAATGAATCATGCTTAAAAATAATTTTAAAAGGAATAACCAGTAAGTTACGATAGTGTTTTCAAACAAGTTGTGATATGATTTTGAAACAAATTGAATTTGAAAGTACATATTGTTTTCTTATTCAATGGTGTAAGAAACTAAAATGTGCCAAGCGTAGAAGTTTATACAATAATTAAAAGTAAAACTCGATGGTATGCTGTTATCAACGGCAAAATGACGTCTGCGTTATGGGTGGTGATGTTTGTCTTTTAAAATGCAGACATTAATGACGCGTTGACGATACATTAAATACACGTGACGTAGGACAAAATGATTAAATTTTTATCCATATTACTTGTTCAGAATTGTAACTGAAAATTTCAACAACAGATGTCTACTCATATTTAATTTTAATACAATATTACATGTAGATAAATACGTGTTACTATAACAAATCTTATAAAAATATTGAAAACTGTAACTGTTTGCTTTAGTTCATTTGAATAAATAATACAAAACTGTAGTTATGTGTTCTTTGCCACACGACATGCGTGCTGGGACCTATTCAATGAAAATAGAATGCATTTGTAAACGAAATCCGTTGGTGCCAGATGGCAAATTTTTGAAACTGTTTGGTTAAAATCACGCAAAGAAACTTTTGCTTTATGCATTAAATAGATTAGTTGATATATATATTTTTCAATTTCTAAATGATACAATGTTTCATCTAATATTTGTTTTTCGTATAACATTTTAAGAAATAAATGCGTAAATTTACACTTTAAAACAATTATACTGAAGATTAAAAAAATGAAACGATTTGTAAAAAAACTTGTAAAGTGCCAAATACAAGCCCTGTTGTGTCAATTTTAAATCACATATTTTTTCTCTGTAGCGCATTAAGTGGATTAAGTATGTAAATTGATATCAGATCACTCTAAAATACATATTTTAAATCGTAAATTGCGCATGAGTACACATATATCTTTGTTATATTGAAAGCAATGGATTTTTTATACATAGTGGATAAGTTTGGGGTACGGGATGCAAATTTTGAACTGCGTATTCTTTTAGTCACAAAACAAATTTGCATGAAGACCAATCGGTGTGTTTGGTATGTTTTTTTTTTCTTTCTTTCCAACAGGTTAGTTTTTAGATCACCAATGAACGTAATTTTAATAAAACAATTGGCTCGTCTGAAATTACATGTATTGCAATGCCATTCTCTGTTAAAGTTGTTTTGATCCGCTTAAATGGTATAAGTCATTATTTATGAACATTACCTGTATAATCTGATTAAGCACACTGTAAAATAATTTTTTTTAAATAAGATAATCATGATGCTGGTATTATTCTTGAATTTTGCCGGATTTTTTTTTCGCTTGAATTTTAGTCACACGTTTGGATAGAAACATTTAACTTAAGGGAAGAAATGCACTATTTAATACAATCACTTTGATAAGTATTGCAATAAACAAGCAATACTTATCAAATCGGAATTAGAACTCAAAATCTGAGAAGATTCTAACCCATTAATTAAACACTGTTCTAAGATTACACAATCCAACTTTTTAAGCATTGCTATTTATTGTATTTACATAAGTACACATGTTTCTGCGCAGTAGTCTGTTCTGACAATCATTTCTGCATAACATTCTTACATAGTTACCTGTTTAATATTCTGTTCCTACTCATATCGATATGTAAAATTTGTACACATAATTTTCTGTAATGTTCTGTACTATCAATTACATACTTGTTTAAGTTTTCAAAGAAATGAAAAATTACACACACCCATCAAGACACATAACACATCCATTAACATACATAAATACAGGTAAATGTTATATTTTATGATAAAGGCATAATTTTGAAAAATAAGGTATTCCTAATGCTCGTATTATTTCTGTATTTTGTTGGATTTAGTTTTTCGTTTGAATTTCAGGCAAAAGTTTTGAAAATAAAAACACGTAAATTAAGAGACTAAATGCATTATTTAATTCAATGTACAATAAAATACGGAATTAAAACCCAAGACCGGCAAGATTATTAGCCATTCATAGACCATTCTTCTAAGATTAAACAAGCCAAGTTATCAAGCATCGCTATTTATTGTGTTCGCATAACTACACATATTTCATTGCAGTAGTCTTTAATGACACTCATTTCTGCGTAATATTCCTACACATAGACCTGTGTAATATTCCATTTTTACACATATAGCTATAAATAATTTGCATACATACTTTTGTTTGACATTCAGCTCCACCGATTACACACTTGTTTGAGTTTTTAAAGGAATTACACACTCCCATTAAATGAATAAGAAAACATAAATACAGATAAATGTTAGCAAGGAGTCTGTAAGTTTTATGGCAAATACCTAAAATTACAAATTTACACATATATGTATATCAGTGTGACTAATTTTCACATTTATTTTTTAGAGTGAATTAACCGTCTTCAAAAAGGAGGTTGCACATTTTTTAAAATATATATTTTAAAGGTATGTCAATCCTTACATGCTTGTTTATCTTAGAATTTAATAATTCTAGACGACAAACACTTATTGTTTAAGAAATCTCAAGATTCCTAAAAATTCAAAATTTTCTAAATTAAAATTTTTTATACGTTAAACTGCTGTATTTTCTTGAATTATGAATATAATGCATTTTTTAAAATTCTCATTA
This sequence comes from Maratus speculifer, assembly GCA_964019185.1. Taxonomy (NCBI): domain Eukaryota; kingdom Metazoa; phylum Arthropoda; class Arachnida; order Araneae; family Salticidae; genus Maratus; species Maratus speculifer. Next base: position 149,451,448 of record OZ025290.1, on the reverse strand, counting down.
GAACATAAGTTACACTCTAAGAAACAAATGTGTAAAATTACATATTGAAACATGTATACTCATGATACAAAAATAATTTGTCTATATGTGTAAGAAAAAAAAACCCACGTAAACTGTCAATTATAGTTGCTCTGGTGTGTTAATTTCAAACTACACATTTTCTTGTGTAGTGCATTATCGACTTAAGGCATAAATTGTTATAGGATAACTCTGAAATACACAGTTTAACGTGTAAATTAACGATAAGTACACATATATATGTGTAATACAAAAAATAAAATGGATTTTGTATGCGTAGTGAACAAACTTATAGCTGTGGATGTAAATTTTGAGCTAAATATTCTTATGGATGGAAAACAAGTTGCGTAAAGAACAAACCTGTGTACTTGGTATGTTTGTTTGCCACCAGATTAGTGTTTAGCTCACAAATTAGCGTAACCGTAATTTGCACATAAAACCGGATCGTCTGAAATTATAAATATTGCATGCTATTTTTTATTAAAATTGTTCTATAGGCAAAAAATAACATATTCAAAATAACTCAATATTTTTTTTAAGCGATTGCATAGCTTTTATCGCGGGCTTTGAGCGCGGCGACCGAATCCAAAAATTCCGTAACGAGGAAAATCCTAACACATCCGTAACGAAAAAACCTAACACTCGGCTAACGTCGTTGCAGTTCGGCAGACTTCGGCATGGTATCATTCGGTAGACTTCGGCAGACATAGACGCGGTATTTTTTCGAATATTTAGAGGATATCAAGTCTCAAATTTATATTTCTTATTTCAGTTACTATAAATCTATAGTTTCAATAATAAAAATTCCTGATAGAATGTGTATAGAAAAGAATCGTCTTACGATAAAACAAGGTAGGATAATGTAGCTTTTGGCGATTAGAGACCCGCCCAATGGTGAGGATCGAAAAATTTAAAATGCTTATAACTCGCGATCTAATTTTCGTAGCGCGGCCAAATTTTGTTTGATAATTTATTATGAGACAGTGTTAATTTTTGGTGACAGGAGACCCCCACGATGAGGGTCGAAAAATTCAAAATCCTTATAACTCACGATCAATTTTCGTAGCTCGGCCAAATTTTGTTTGGTAATTTATTATGAGACAGTGTTAATTTTTAGTGACAGGAGATCCCCCATGGGGAGGGTCGAAAAATTTAAAATGCTTATAACTCGCGATCTAATTTTCGAAGCGCAGCCAAATTTTGTCTGGAGATTTATTATGAAACAGTGTTAATTTTTGGTGACAGGAGACCCCCCCCTCACGGTGAGGGTCGAAAAAGTTAAAATGCTTATAACTCGCGATCTAATTTTTGTAGCGCGGCCAAATTTTGTTTGGTAATTTATTATGAGACAGTTTTAATTTTTGGTTACAAGAGACCCCCCTTCTTCACGGTGAGGGTCGAAAAATTTAAAATGCTTATAACTCGCAATCGAATTTTCGTATCGCGGCCAAATTTTGTTTGGTAATTTATTATGAGAGAGTGTTAATTTTTGGTGACAGGAGACCCCCCCCCCTCCACGGTAAGGGTCGAAAAATTTTAAATGCTTATAACTCGCGATCAATTTTCGTAGCGCGACCAAATTTTGTTTGGTAATTTATTATGATACAGTGTTAATTTTTGGTGACAAGAGACACGGTGAGGGTCGAAAAATTTAAAATGCTTATAACTCGCAATCGAATTTTCGTATTGCGGCCAAATTTTGTTTGGTAATTTATTATGAGACAGTGTTAATTTCTGGTGACAGGAGACCGCCTACGGTGAGGGTCGAAAAATTTAAAATAATGATAACACGCGATCAATTTTCGAAGCGCAGCCAAATTTTGTCTGGAGATTTATTATGAAACAGTGTTAATTTTTGGTGACAGGAGACCCCCTCCCCCACGGTGAGGGTCGAAAAAGTTAAAATGCTTATAACTCGCGATCTAATTTTTGTAGCGCGGCCAAATTTTGTTTGGTAATTTATTATGAGACAGTGTTAATTTTTGGTGACAGGAGATCTAATTTTCGTAGTACGGCCAAATTTTGTTTGGTAATTTATTATGAGACAGTGTTAATTTTTTATGACAAGAGACCCCCACGGTGTGGTTCGGAAAATTTAAAATGCTTATAACAAGCGATCTAATTTTCGTAGCGCGGCCAAATTTTGTTTTCTAATTTATTAAGGTATTGCATAGCTTTTATCGCGGGCTTTGAGCGCGGTGAAAGAATCTAGAAATTTCGTAACGAGAAAAAAAAAACCTAATACTCCGGCTAACGTCGCTTCAGTTTGGCACGGTATCCTTCGGTAGACTTCGGCAGACATTGACGCGGTATTTTTCAGATATTTTGAGAATATCAAGTCTCAAAGTTATGTTTTTTATTTCAGCTACCATAAACGTATAGTTTCAATGATAAAAATTACTGATTAACCTACATGTATTGTAAGATAATAAAAATATTTTAAACGATTATTCTTTTATTGAACTAATTCTCATTAGTTCAATAAAAGAAAAAAAATTGTTATCGGTCATCACGCTCAAAAAGTGTAACTTAAATTAATATAATAAAAAAAACTGCATAAATAAAAAATAAATAAATAATTATAATTGCATAAGTTGATAAAAAATGCTATGCAATAGCTTTACCGCGGCAGTCCCCGAGTGCCACACGTATTTTTTTTCTAAGTCAAACGAGAAAGTTCTCATTATTCTTTTTAAAAAGGAATATTTTTTAAATTATTGTCAAAAACCGAATTTTTTTGCAAATAAAAAAATAGTACAAGATAATATTTCTGTGTTAATCAGATGTACAAGTAAAAATTTAAGTTAGTAAATAATCAAAAACACAAGCATAATCTCATAAAAATACCAGCCATCGAATGACACTTTTGCACTTAAATTCTTTTACATAGAAGAGCATTCTCTTAGGATTGCTAACAGTCAGATACGTTAACTAAAGATAATTTTACTTTACCACATCTACTTGGCATCTATATCGAAGCAAATGATAAAAATTACTTCCAATGCACCAATACATGTCTTTTTTACGAGAGTAACTGCAGTACTCACTAAGTAAATTTGTATAAGCAGAAACAGTTAAATATTTCTCATCACAAATATTCACACATGCAGAAATTAAAATTAGTTTTAATATGAATAAAAATGAATAACATAAGTATAGGTTATAAGCTCATTGTAAAGCGGAATCTGTGTAAGACGGAAATCAGTACAATTCGGAAAGACTTTTGAGTCCCTGCTAATTCAGAAATAAAGAGTAATTTTTTTCTAAATCGGAATATTATCTACACTACTGTGCGAATTAATTGGGATAAACATGTTTTTTAAGAAAATTGTTCCTTTCTCGGGGATTTTCTGCTTCAAACCGGTTTCAACTGTATTTTCTTACAACGCGCCACTGCTCTTGACTAGTCTAAACCGGTTTGATCACGTTATCATGACATGTCGAAAATATTTCCCTTCAGTTGCGCTTCAACTGCTATAAGGAGTGGTCGATTGTGTGAATTGTTTGCTTCGAATGCGCATTTAAAAAATGGATATCACTCCCAGGAAAAGGACAAGAATTGTTACCCTTAGACAGCATACCTTTATGACTGTGAGGAATATTGCTGCAGCAGTTAGAGTTGGCAAATCCAGTGTTTCTAGGATTATTAATCAGCAAAAGAATTTTGGGACATTGTCTCCAAAACGAAAGAGTAAATGTGGACGCAAACGCAAGACCACACCTCGAACAGACAAATTTCTTGTACGAAATAGTAAAATGCATCCTCGCAAAACAAGTACAGATCTTCAGAGAGAATTATTAGCTACTGGTGTGAGAGTGGATTCATCGACAGTTCGACGAAGGTTTATTGAAGCTGGGAGATTTGAAAGAAAACCAATCACAAAACAGTTATTAACCCGTGCAATGAAGAACAAAGTTTGGATTGGGCCAGGAAATATCAATTCTGGACTGCACAAGACTGGAAAAATGTTGTATTCAACGACGAAACACATTTTTTTGTACAAGGGTTTCAACCAAGATTTGTCAGGTGAACTGATGGAGAACCCATCAGGGAACAGCATCTTGCACAAACAGTTAAGCACCCTCAAAAACAGATGTATTGGGCTTATTTTACTTCTGGAGGACATGGCAGCTTAGAACCAGTTGAAGGAATCATGAACTCTAAAAAATACATCTCTGTAATAGAAAGAAAAATTGTGCCTATGATGCAAACGTTCGCTGGTAATGTCGGTATCTTTCAACAAGATCTTGCTCCATGCCATACTTCTAAGCTAACAAACAAATTTTTTTAAGAACAGAATTTAACGATTTTGGATTGGCTTGGTAATTCCCCGGATTTAAATCCCATCGAAAATTTGTGGAGCATTGTAAAGAGACGTGTGAGTAAAATGGCCTGCTCAACAAAGAAAAGAATGATTGAGAATGTTATAAAAGTTTGGTTTCGTGATGATGAGATCAAAAATATATGTTCTAATTTAGTGGAATCCATGCCAAAACGTGTACAGGATCTGGAGGAGGACATATTTTGTATTAGATTGCTATACAAAACATGTAAATTAACCTATACAAATTAAACAACATTTGTAAAAAAATTTATGTTTGTCCCAATTAATTCGCACAGTAGTGTACTATGAAAACATTATCGATCTCGATTGATTTTGCTTTAGGCAGAATTTACAATATTAAAACAAAATTAATGAATTAATCTTTAAAATTTGTGATATCAAACAACATATATGATTAGAAGAATGACATATTTACGTCAGAAGTGTTCTTTTGGTAAACGCATAAAATTTATGCACAACATTTAAAATAACTTAAAAATTCATAAATCCACTATCGAAAAATCATGTTGATCTTTCATTTTTACCATTGAATAATATAATTTATTTAAAAAAATTCTATATTGTTCATGAACGATACCTCAACTCATTTCAATGAATCTTTGGCGCGTGGTGTAACTTGTGCCATAAAGTTAACTATTAAGTTAAAGAAATAATAAATAATGCATCAGAAAGATCAAATGCCAGCCTAAAAATAAAAAATTAACATATTTAATAAAAACAAAGAAAAGATTACAAGATTAAGGGAAATTAAGAATTAGCATCGCGACAGACACAGCTGCAACACACTAGTGGACACAAGGGAGATCGGCGCACACGCACGCTACAGAGCACAATTCGACTGGTGAGTCTCTGGGCGAAAATTTTTGTTCCTCCGGGAGAAGTTACCAGAAAGGTCAATCTCACCAATGGCGATGAAAGTTTATTAGGGTTGGTAGCTTAGCGCTACTTTGGCGTAGCAGTCCGCTGCACACTCCCTTCGCAGTGTCATTGGAAATGAACATAACGCGGGGTTGCAGAACAAGTCGTCCAGTACGGGTTGTTGGCACAGACTGTTCGTTGCACAAAAGGCTTCACAGCTGGCGCAGGTTGCTTGTTTGTAGGCTTCCCATTGGAATTTGGCGCCGATTTTTCGTTGCACAATGCTTTCACATTGGAAGTTGGCACAGATTGCTCTGTGCGTGGTTTCTCAAGAGCTTCGCTATTCATTGTTGTGAAAGCCGGCTTTAGTCTGTCGATGGAGATAGTTCGTTTACTACCTCTAAAATCTAGATCAAATGTTTCAATACCTCTGAGTATGACCTTAAATGGTCCATCATATGGAGGTTGGAGTGGTTTGCGTACACCATCATGCCTGACAAACACGTGAGAACATACAGTTAGGTGTGGGTGCACGAAAATTAATCTCTGGCCATGGCAGGAGGTGGGAACTGGTCTCACTGTAGCAAAGTGGGTCTTTAAGTCCTCTACAATCTGTTTCGATGAGGCATCTGCTCGTCTCGGGTCAAAAAATTCACCTGGAAGTCGAAGAGGTTTTCCATAAACTACCTCGGCAGTCGTTGCTCCAACATCCTATTTAAAGATTGATGGAAAACCAAGCAGCAATGCGGGTAAGTCTGCAGACCACGGATCGGTGTTTTAGGCTTTTAGCGCTGGTTTCGAAGGGCAGTGGAACTCCTCGATCAATTCATTGGTCTATGGATGATATGGGGAAGTGCGAGTTCGTTTGATGCCCATCAACTGTGCAAGAGCACTAAATAAAGCACTCTCAAAGTGTCTGTCTTGGTGAGTAGTAATACGCGCTGGACAAACTAATCGAGCAATCCACTGAGTATAAAAATTCTGAGATATTGCCTGCGCAGTTATGTCTGATATTGGAACAGCTTCTGGCCATCGCGTGAATCTATCTATCATTGTTAAACAAAAATAGTTTCCCTGAGAAGGAAGGAGAGGGCCAACAAGGTCGAGATGTACATGATCAAATCTATGTGACTGGCCTGTGAATTTCCCTACTGGAGATTTTGAATGGCGAGTTAACTTCGACTTTTGACATGGATGGCAAGTTTTTGCGTGTTGTGAGCGTTTCACAGGCTTTGTTTGCTGCGAGCGTTTCACAGGCTTTGGATGCTGGGGGTGTTTTCAGTGCTTCCATCTGTTGGTCTAGAGCGAAGGTGGTGAAGTGCGTGTTCGTTTGTCCAAGGTCACCAATGTAGGCGAGGTGACCGGACAAGGAACGAACCGGAGAACCCACGGTCAGATAGCGAGATCTTATGTGCCGAACAAAACGCTAGCTCAATCGCTTCCTGTGAGAAACTCATTTTTTACTGACCGTGCAAGATGGCGTCGCTACAAATCTTTAGCGTCTGTGTTGATGAGTAGTAAACAATCTGTTATACACATTATAATTATTTGTAACCCAATTTTAAAGCTTTCCAACATTCAAATCTTAGAAAAGTTTAATTAGAAGGATTATACAAAAATAATTTAATGTGATAAATTATTTTTTTCACTTGTGTTTTTATGTATCATCTATAATTTTCAATCATCGATAATTTTTTGAGAATAAGTTGATTAAAATATGTCCTTTAAAACTGTTAAGATTTAAAATGTTACACAATTCCGTGAGAATAAAAACACCCATCCAACACTTTTAAAATGACATAAATGAATAAATAATAAAGCAAAATAGCCTGGATTTTAGAGTTATTTTAAGTAAAAATGTTTTTAGCGCAACGTCATTATTTTTTTTTCTGTTTAAACTGACTGAGTCACATTTTATGGTTATACGCATTTATCCATTAATGTAGAATAAATATTGCTGCCATATTTTCTCGTATGCTTTGTCCACAATAGATTTTGATAAATGATCGACATCTCGATTCCATGTAAACCATAAATCATTTCGCAAGAATGAATTCCGGATGAAATCTAAATCCACAGGCTTTATATGGCTGACATTCTGTGGTTTAATATTATTGTACGTTACAAAATAAAAAAAAAATGTTTAAAAGATAGCATAAACATTACTTATCTAAACTAAAAATCACTGCAAACAATGGCATTAGTTAAAAAAAATAGCAAAAAATATTTTCCTCTACTCTGTTACAAAAACAAAACACGAGCTTAATATAAATTATTGTCGGATTTTGTATATTTATAACTTTTTATAAAAGAATCGAACGATAGATATTATTGCATCTTAGGAATATTACGCGTTGCTCCGATTTCTTGAGATGATACGGAGAGAAATTTAACTCTTTAGGGCCTTTTGATAGTACATGTGTTTTTATCGAGGATTATTTTTATTGTTTTTCTTTATCGGTATTATCTACTCTTGATTAATTTTTGAGGATAAGTTGATTTAAATATATTTCTTAAAACTGCTATAATTCAAAATGTTACACAATTTGGTTAACACGGCAAAAAAAAAAAAAAAAAAAAAAAAAAAAAAAAAAAAAAAAACACTTTTGGGTCTATTGCACTTTTGATAATACATGTGTTTTCATCGCGTATTACTTTTTCTTAATAACTACTTGTTACTTTTTACATATAGAAATGATATGGAGTTCCAGTGAATCTTTAGCTTTTGTTCGATAAGAAATAAACAAATAGTTAAATATATTATAAATTATTCGTGACTCATTTATAAATCTTACCAATATTCAAATCTTACAAAAACTTAATTAGAAGGATGGTATAAAAATAATTTAATGTGATTAATATTTTTTTCATTTGCCTTGTATGTATCAACTACTGGATAATTTTTTTAAGAATAAGTTGACTAAAATGTATCTCTTAAAAGTGCTAAGATTTAAAATGCTACACAATCCGGTTAGAATAAAAGTACCCATCCCACATTTTTAAAAAGACACAAATCAATAGATGATAAAGCAAACTAGCCTGGATTTTAGAATTATTTCAAATAAGAATGGTTATAGTGATATGTCATTATTTTTTTTCTGTTCAAACTCATTGAATCAAATTTTGTGGCTACACGCATTTATCCATTAATGTTGAATAAATATTGCTTAATTATTTTCTCGTACGCTTCGTTCACAAAAGATTTTGAGAAATGATCGACATCTTGATTCCATGTAAATCATAAATCATTTTGGAAGAATGAATTCCGGATGAAGTCTAAATCCACAGGCTTTATGCAATTGACATTTTGCGGTTTATTATTACAGTGCGTTGCAAAATAATAAAAAAATAATTCTTGAAAGATAGTGTAACCATTACTTATCTAAACGGAAAATCACTGAAAATGTGGTATAGTTAATATATATCTATATATATATCAATAAAATATTTTCCCACTCAATTCAAAAAACAAATTACAAGGTTTCTATAACTTATTTTCAGAGTTTCTTTATTTATAACATTTGATTAAAGAATGTAACGAAATGTATAATTACATATTAACAGAGCCACCCAGCGTTGCTCCGATTTCTTGCGATAATATGAAGAAGAATTTAACCTTTCGAGAATGGCGTACTGTTAGTAGTATATGTGTTTTCATTACGCACTTCTTTTTCTTAACAATTACTTGAAAACTTTCGACACATAGAAATAATAGTGTGTGGGTATGTTTTTTCTTATTGCAACTTATGTTAAGATATTTGGTAATAATAATAATAAAAGTTTACTTAATTCACTTTGCGCCTTTAGATATTCCTTTAATTTATGCCCATATTTCACTCTATAAATTTAAATTATAAGTTACGTTTCTGAATCAGTCATGTGTCATAAAACTCAAAATATATTATAAAAGTTGCAATACCTTTCAAATCCTATTGCAATACTTCATTTTCCAAATGTCTTGAAAAATTCTTCCTCAATTTATTATCATTTAAATATGAATTGAATAGTACTAAAAAAAAGTTTATGTTTGTTACATTTTAGGCAATGAGATACTCTATAAATTTTAGTATGCCTATTTGGATAGCTATGATTAACATTATTAAAATTAAATTTATTTTGTTTTTTGAGATGAAAAAAAAAATCGAATGAAAAAGTGTATTTTTTAATTTGGCTCTTCAGTTTCCTATAGTTTAATCTGAAAATTCCAGTTTTTCTGAATGACACTTCAATTTTTATTAAACACAAAATGTAAGCGGATGAAAAAAGAGTGAACCCGTCGACCAAAAAACTATCGCCAAAATATAAGATTAAATGCCAATAATGGATGATCGTGAATGTCACATTCAATGATTAAATACGATACACATGTTTAAAACGTCATTAAGTGATTTTTGTTTCAAATTTTTATTTGTATTTCTATTAATAGTATACCAATCATTTGTTTTTCGTTATTTAAGATAAAAATTATGTCAAAATGTATAATTTGGCTATTAGTTTCGCGATATGTATAATTTGGCAAAATTGGTCGGCAGGATAACCAAGAAGTACCTACCGAACTATTTATATTCTTATAAGTGTAAATGAAATTTTCTGAAATAATCTGCATGCAATAAATACGATAGAAAATATTCCTGTGACGTCACATAAAGTAAAATGTTGATTTTAAAAATCTTATACTCGAATTATTTCCAAGATTATTATTTGCTTGTCTGACTTGGCGAAGTCAATTTATCGAGTCGCGAATTACGAAGTTTTGTAACATAAATCACTATTTTTTGACCAAAGACTTCTGATCACATGCACACTGTGTGTCATTGATTTTCTATAAAGACACTCTAAAATTTTGTAAAACAATGCGTTTTATCAGTGTGTGAGTTCGATTACGTTGTTTTCATAGATGCAGTGTTTCAAAGCAACTTGGGTGAAAGTGCTCCACTTCTACAAAACCTATTCCACTTTCAAGAATTAAAATACACGTTTTTTCTTAATAAAATGACGTCATTTCTTCTTAAACAACATCTATAGAAAAATGTACATATGACGTCATGATCGAGGAAACCCAACCAAAATGCAATGTTGTCATTCCAGAAGCAAATTCTGTATTTAATGATTCCTATGCCTTAATTTGTACGTCTGAAATAGCTAAATGTTTTATCGGGAAATCATTAAATTATATTTCTTCAAAATTCGAAAAAGGATTTTATACACGAATTAATAAATTTGTATTTCCATAGGTATTTCAGACGAATTAAGTAAAAGCGGAAAAAAATAAAGCACACAACTATTTTTAAAAATACATTATTGTAAAAAATAAGCGTTGTATCGTGTGTAAAGTAAGACTTATTAATACATTAAAAATCCCATTCAATTGATAAGGAAAAACGAAATAAAATCAAAATTATTTTGATTTTGTAACAGACGACATTTTTTGACATAGCATGTATTTAAATTCATACATTTTAACTTTTGTGTGAAATTGCAGTAAAAACTTACAGTAATCTGCGGCATTTTCCCCTTTAATTTTAACAGAAATAGAGTACTTCTGTTGCCACGATTACAAAAATGGTATTAAAAGCTACAAAAAAGTAATATCTCAAAACAAATGAAAATACAGTTTTCAAACAAACTACATTTAAAAGCGTACATTTTTGCCTATAGCACTGTGTAAAAATTGAAAATGTGTGATGTTTAAGAGTTTAATAATTTGTAGTTGCAAAAATTGCAAAATCGAAATTTCATTTCAAATTTCAAGTTGTTGCCATTCGCAAAATAACGTATGCGTTATGCACATATATGTTTTACCTTTATAATATAGATAGTTAGAATTACATTATTTAATTTTTAACTATTACATAATTATAAAGGAATGTCACTCGGAATTCCTGTGTTTCCTAAGTCACTTTCCTGTGTAAGAATGTTGTATTAGTATATTTTTAATAATAATAATAATAATAAAAAACTTTACGGATCTTTGTGTATGTAATATAATTTCTAGATTTTCCATAAAGAATAACAGTAACGCATTCAAAGAATGTTTAGATGTTTATTAAACCTGGACATCCGTAATTGGCTATATACCAATGGTTAATTAGAAAGTAAACATAATAACTAACGACTTTGATGATCATTGTATATTTAATATGTTTTCTAGATTTTCCATGAAAAATACAAAAAAATTATTTTTTCATGAAAAATAACAGTTTCGCATTCGAATAATATTTAGATGTTTATTAAAAACTGGAATCTATAATTGGCTATATACCAATAGTTAATAAGGAAGAAAACTTAGTAACTAACGACTTTACGTTGTGATATCTTACACCATAAACAAAATAATTGTTGCTATCCAATGTACATTTTTTCACAAAAAGATAACGTAAAATACACATATGATTAAAACATATCTCAATGTATGAGATATTCTTATGCTTACACCTCAGGTAAATGAAACAGACATTGTAGTCCTTATCATCCATAACATTATTTAACCTACTTTCGAGTTTTTTGCCGCGTTTAGGGAATAATGCTACACTTTATATGGAGCGATGCCTATTTTCAAGTAACAGAACATTGTCTCATTTAGCGGCTGACAAATTTAGGCATAATGACCTTTAATGCGTATCTTCAAACAAAATATATCTTCGTCCACAATTATTACAAATGCATAATAACGTAATAATAACGTCTTTAATTTATCTCAATTTGAAAAGTTGTTATTATCCTAAAATTATGTTAATCCTTAGCTATATAAGTCAATTAAACAAAATTACGCGAGAGATTTATGGCAATTGCACATGAATTTCAATTTTGCAAAACAACAAAATTTTGTTGGTATTACAAATTGAAAATACAAGACTTTAGTAAGACTTTAGTAAGTAAATAAAATTAATCAACTCTTGTAAAAATTTTATAAGAGTGTTGCCAATTTATTTTGTCTGAGCAACTAAATCTTTTTTTTACTTTAACTAAAAAATTCGCTTAAAACCACGAAAATGTACTCAAGAAAACATGTTTCGTAGTTTTAATGAATTCCTTTTTCTGGGTGCATGTACGATTGAAGTAAAGTGGTGCATAATCCAAAAAATAATTACACTAGTTGTTTATTCGTAAACTTATTGTATTTTCCATACAATCAAAGGTATCAAAACATAGAAAACAGGGAACAGGAAAACACAATGATAAACATACGAGTGAACCACTACTGGTATTAATATTTGGCTTATGCACCAGTTCACTTCTGGCAGACATGGATCGTTAAATTTACCTATTACTACTCTTCCATAAAATAAATGTTTTTTTCTTGTGCTCGATAACAAAGGTTTTTGTGCTGTCGCCTCTTAGACTAATATATATAAAAGTCAGAGAACCGATAGAAATTCTCTGTTAAAATCATATTTTACATATTTTCTTATATTTTATTTTTTTTTTATCATTGGGTTTTTATTTGTTAATTTTTTTCTTCCAGTGAGAATTTTCATAAGTAAAGGATTTTTTTTTAGGTAGAAATATATATATGTTACAGGCCAAACCCGATTTTTGGCCAAACTTGATTGGCCTAGGCCAAACTAGTCTATCCTAACGCCCATCGGATAAACTAGTTTTTCCTAGGCCAAACCGGTCTATCCTAACGCCCATCGGATAAACTAGTTTTTCCTAGGCCAAACCGGTTTATCCTAACGCCCATCGGATAAACTAGTTTTTCCTAGGCCAAACTAGTCTATCCTAAGGCCCATAGGACAAACTAGTTCTTCCTAGGCCAAACTAGTTTGGCCTAACTTTTATAGGATAAACTAGTTTAGTCTGCTGTTTATTGGTCTGAACTAGTTTATCCTAGGCCAATTCAATTTGGCGTGATTTTATTTGATTCAATGACCGCCTCAGCGCCAAAATTCTAGTTTGTCCTAGGCTGATCTAGTTTATCTTAGGCCAGTGTAATTTTACGTGTTTTTAGCTCATGGGCGTCAAAGCCAAAGAAAAAATGGGCTCACAGGTTCTGTATGTATGTACGCATGTATGTACGTAAGTACGTATGTACGTAACGCGATAACTCTTGATAGAAATAATGTAATTTGACATGTTTTTATCTCGTCAGCTACCCAAGACTGAGAACTAATGTGCCCGTGGGTTCTGTATCTATGTATGTACGTAAGTACGTAACACAATAATTTTTGATAGAAATACTCGATTTGCATCAAACTTTCAATGTATGTTTATTCTTATGAGGAGCTTTTCTGATTAATTTTGGGAGGTCATTGGAGAAGAATAAGGGGGGAGGGGACGAGAGGCTGATTCGCCCCTTCCCTTAATTCAAATAAATAGATTTCTATGGATTATTAGCATATTTTATTCAAATTTTAGATATAGGAGTATTCTGTTGAAGCGCTTTCATTAGTTGTGGGTGTCAATTGTTTAAGTATAAAGGGAGGGGAGAATAGGGGTAACGCCCCATAATTTATGTAAATGCTTTTTTCACGCAGAATTTACTGATTTACTTCAAATTTTAGAAATAGATTCATTCTGGTAAGGCGTTTCCCTAATTGGTTTGGGTATTAATTGAATAAGAACAAAGGGAAGAACGGGGGAATCCCGCCTAATTTTGTTAAATGGGTTTTTCAAGCAGAATTAACCGATTTCCTGCAAATCTTAGATTTGTTCATTCTGATAAAGCGTTTCACTGATTAATTTTGGTGGTTTTTTGGTATTTGGTCTGAACCAGCAATTTATTTCCTTCCTTAAAATATATAAATTTGTTATAATACAGAATTATCCAATTTGCTTAAAATTTTGGACATGAATTCATTTGATCAGGTGCTTCTTTAATTAATTTGGGTCTTTTCTTATGGTTATGTATAATGGGTTAGTGGATGATTTATCGCCTTCCTTAAATTAGATAAACGGGTTTTTATGCAGTATTATCCGATTTGCCGTAAATTTTGAATATAGCTTATAGTTTTTTCTTTAAAAAGCGAATCCCTGAATTGTTTTGAGGGTTTAATGATTAAGTATAAAAGGAGGAATGTGGGATTACTCTCTCTAAATCAGATGAATGGTTTTTTGAGCAGAATTATCTGATTTGTTTCAAATTTTGGATAATTGCTTAATTTTATAAAGCGTATCTGTGATTAGTTTTGGGGGTTCAATGGTTAAATATAAGTGGGTCAAATGGGAAAAAGTAATCCAACTTACTTTATTTTTCGAGGGTGTTATTCTATAAAAAAAATAAGGCTGAAATACACAATGACTGTAAACAGCCTATGAATGCCAAGCCATCAGTTTAATGGGGCAATATTCTTTTTAATATTGATCCCGACTACTGCTTCATTGCTAACCTTGTGCAAAGTGGTTTTGCCATCACCATTATAATGTATTTTATTCGATGCGTTGTAGAATACTGTTAGAGGTTTGCACGGGCCAGAATTTCGAGTTCCGGACCCTGCCTTTCCCGGAGGAAAGTTATTTTGCCGTGGCCCTGTGTAAAAATTAAAAGTTCAGCCCGAGCCCTGACACTACAAAAATATGTGAAAAAAGACTCAGTCCCACTCAATCTGGCCCTACTCAATTTCTGCCAAAAATTCATATTTTACTTAACATACAATTAGGATTCCTTTACAAAACACTGCATACATACATATTGGATAAATTTACAATGTATTTTTAAATTACGAGGTGTTCACAGAATGAAAAATATACAATATATTATTGATTATTTAATTTCATAGACCTTTCAATATTGAAATGGGGATTCATTAAATAATTAATGTAGTTTAGAACAAAAGAAAAAAAGGAGAGTTATAAACATCATAACTAAACTGTTCAGTAAAAAGTAAATTTGTAAATATGTTTCTCTGTCATTCCTTAAGACTTTTCTCAAATCCAAAAGAGCTACATCCTAACACATTTAAGAATTAATTCATTTTCGGAAAGGCATAAGATTAACAGGCATTCTCACTCAGAAAATATGTAATCGAACGGCTTTAAACATTTTTACCATAAAAGCAATGTACCTTTGAGAAAATACTATTAAAGCTACGTTTTGAATCGAATTTCCGGTTACGACTTCACGGAAAAGAAAAACTTGACGCCGTGACAAGAATAACTTATATGTCGACAAGAAATTAATTTCTAAAAAATGGAAAACGCTGTTCGATTCCAAATTATGTTCACCTCCAATCTGGCTCGAATATGCAATAATAATAATAATAATAAATGCAAGCCTGATCTCAGTTGGCACGAGTTTGCAGGAAAAAAAACCCATGTAAAATGCATTATGTCTTTAGGGTGGACATGTGAAATTCCTGTATTGATGTTATAAGCAATTACTCTTGACACACATTTATACTTATTCTAGTGAAACACATGTTTTTTACCGGCCAAACGCGATTTCGAGCCAAATTAGATTAGCTTAGGCCAAACTATTTTATCCTAACGCCAGTTATATAAACTAGATTTCCTACGCCAAACGTGTTTATCTATATGCCCGTAGGAAAAACTAGTTTTTACTAGGTAAGAGGGAAATCCGTTATTTTCCCGTCATACTTTACCATTAAACCCTTAAAACTATTCAGGGAATTGCCTTATCAGAAAGAACCTATAATCAAAATTTGAAGCAAATCCGTAATTTCTGCGTTAAAAACCATTTATCTAAATTATGGAGGTACCTACATTGCCATTTCTTTAACACTTAAACAATAAACATCCATAACTAATCCCGGAGGCGTCTTGTCAGAATAATTCTATATCTAACATTTTAAATGAAAACTGATAATTCTGCATGATAAATGCATTTCTCTAAATTAACGGTGGGGGATTAGACTTCCGTTCGCTCCCTTTATTCGTATTCAGTGATTTTCCAAAACTAATCAGAAAAGTATCTTATCAGAAGGAACCTACATCCAAAATTTGAAGCTAATCGGATATTTATATCAAGAGTTATAGCGTTACGTACATTCGTACGTACATACCTACATACATGCGTAGGTACATATATATACTGTGATATACCTGTGAGCCCTTTATTTCGCTGGCTTTGACGCCCGTGAGCTAAAAACACGGATAATTACATTGGCCTAGGACAAACTAGATCAGCCTAGGAGAAACTAGAATGTTGGCGCTGAGGCAGTCATTGAATTCAATATAATCACGCCAAATTGAATTGGCCTAGGATAAACTAGATCGGCCTAGGATAAACTAGTTCAGACCAATAAACAGCAGGCTGAACTAGTTTATCCTATAAGAGTTAGGCCAAACTAGTTTGGCCTAGGAAAAACTAGTTTGTCCTATGGGCCTTAGGATAGACTAGTTTGGCCTAGGAAAAACTAGTCTATCCGATGAGCGTTAGGATAAACCGGTTTGGCCTAGGAAAAACTAGTTTATCCGATAGGCGTTAGGATAGACCGGTTTGGCCTAGGAAAAACTAGTTTATCCGATGGGCGTTAGGATAGACTAGTTTGGCCTAGGCCAATCTAGTTTGGCCTAAAATCGGGTTTGGCCTGTAACATATATATAAAATCCCCGTAAAGTGAACCGTAAAGTGGCCTGCATTTGAGAGTAATTTTGAATGACTTAAAATTCATATTTTAAAAAACCAATTATACTATTCTTTGGAAGAAGATTTCAGTTTTATAAGCATTATGTTTTGTTTGTCAATATATTTAAATTTACGTAAGATGAAAAGGGGGTAAACAGATAGCGTAAAAGGGCGTTGTAATAAGAGGGAAGGGAACATTTTGCAAAAATGATCTTTTGTTGAAATTTTTCCTACAAAGGATTGACTGCGACAGTTTAAATTGCACTACTGGAAACGTGTAAATACGGTATTTCGGACTATGTCTTTGAATGTTAACAGTACTAAACAGTTTGGTCAATTTAGATTAAATCAAAACTATATACTATAAACAACAACACAAATACAATCAAAATTATTTCTTCGCTTGTTCTTGACGAGTAAAAGAGTTCATATGCATGCGCACGTATTTCCTCGATCGAATATAAAATAAATGACTTTTTTATGAGAGTGAGTCGTGCTTAGTAGTTAATATTTCGAAAAATGATCAAAAAATTAAAATTATGACATTAGGAGACCTTCAGGTACATCAGCAGACATGTAGAATTTTATTCAGAAAAAAATGTGAGCTTTGTACGTGCATGCAGTTTTTGCAATCCATCGCAGACACATAAATACACAGAATGAGTGTTTTGTTCTTTTATTAAAATAGATAACCTAAAAATTTTCTCACGTTTATTGTCTAGTATTCTGCAATTATAGATCAGCGTAACATGTATATTTAACTAGTTATTTCATTTCCAGTATCTTGCAAGCATCTTTTTTAAAATTAAAAGCACCAAGAAATAAATTATGCGTCTATTATCACATTCGTCCAATAAAGCACGATTCCCAGGAGGAATAAAATGAATCATATTACGCCTCTAAAAGCTTTTATGCAATAATGGAAACATCTTTAATTACCTGGAACTTTGAAATTAACTGCATCATTAACTCTCATTGTATCAGTACTCTTATGACATTTGGAATAAATGCTGAAACGTGATTGGGCACATTTTAAGATTTGCTGAGATTTACTTTGACTAATATTTTGAGTAGATGACTAATATTTTAAAAGAAGAATCTTTATTTATCTGAGTACAATCATTTCAGAAATTATAATACATATTTTTTTTCAGAATAACTTGTGTTATTCTGTGTTACGTTACAGTTTGTTTTTATTATTAACATGTATGAAATTTTTGCATTTCGTAAAGTGGGGCATTATTACAAACGAGTCACCTAAAATAAGTAAAACTAACACAATTTTTGCGTACTTATAGGATTATTCAAGATACGAATATTTAATTATCAGGGATCATCATGAATCCCATCAAGCATTTGCATTTTTTTTTTTAACTTCCTAAACTGACAGGTTCAGAATAATAATTTTAACTACAAAAATGCTCCTAATTTAATTCTTCATAATTTTAAAGTAATTTTTTAAGTTAAAAAATATTTAGATACTAATTTTAGACTTAAAATCAGATTTCTCGCTGTCGATCGTTCACACAAATCTATCGATTTCCACAAATTCATTACGAAATATTACATTTGACTTGTAAGTGAAAGATCGTAACAACCGAATTTCGAAAGGTGGTATCTTTTTTCTTTTAAGATGAGTGATTTTTCTCACCAGTGGAAAACTTTTCTGTATAATAAGTTTTTGTTATATATTTTTTAATTTTTGAGAAATCATTTACACATTTAAACACATATATACTACATATATGTATTTATTTTACGCAATAATATTCATCTCTAAATCTAGATTTAATCCTGGTTTCGGATCTTAAAACTATTTAGAATTAAAAAATGCTGGTTTTCATAAAGAACTTTTCAGGTACAAATAATATATTTGCATTAATACTTTCAATAACCGGTAATAAAAGTTCAATAAATAAAAGTTTTAAGAAAAAAAAAGTTAAAGCACACTAAAAATAATTCTGGACATAAAATATTCTTAGAAGACATATTGGAATACAGTACCATTTGGAATATTCTTTTATCTTAAGAAGTCAAGCAGGATCTAATTTTGTAGCGTAGCTTTAGAACTGTAAAGATTTAATATTTGGAACTTCTAACGTTACATTAATTTGTAATTGTTAGAAATAGATTCGGAATACGGATAATTTTCCAGATTCAGTCGAAGCCTATCTTGAAAAACAGCCTTTTATTTTAGATTTAAATATTTGAATTTTTTTGTAAATCGACTTCTGCTTTTAAAAGTGTATAATTAATATATTTTCAAAAGTTTAAACCATACACTTGTTTTCGAAATAATTTTTCAATAAAATTATATGATGTCAAATAAATATCATATTTTTAACAGAAATCGTTTTCTAGAAGCCTCAAGCATGCAAGCCCAGAATTGCAGTTCATTCAGCAAAACAATTTCAGAGCTTGACATAGAAATAGCTGCTTTGAAATTTCTTTAGTAACATTTAAAAATTATTTTATTGTAAGGAGTTCAAAATTCCAAATATTTATAACTACAAAACTACTATTTCGAAAGACTTCCACTTTAGTAGTTGAAGATAAAATTTAACAAACAAGCTAGATAATTATGATGTCAAAAGTAGATTTTCGCAATGCAAATTTGCGAGTTTGATATAATTTTAGTAATATGATGTCTTTCCAGGCTTATAATATATGATAGATGAATAATTTTAGCTATAAAATAAAAAAACTTGACTTTCATGTCTTTAAAAAAAAATTCCTGTATGGTAACTCATAACAAAATCACTCTAAAAAGTCTCCGATTTTTAATGGATAATCTATTACATATACAATAACCTGTAAAATAATAGGGCGATGAGTTTTATGTAAATAGATAACAATATTTTATGGATATAAAACATTTTCCTGAAACTGATTGTGCAGAAAATGTAAATTTTTTAAATTTCTGAATATCTATTAAAAACCATCTTAAGTTAAAAACCATATCTTACGTTTTTAAAACATTCCTCGTGCATTTGTTTTACTTTCAAACTGCAATATTAGAAATTCCTTTTTTTCTGTAATTCTGAAATGTTAAAATTTTAATTTTTGATTACTTGTGTAAATAGTTCCCGTTTGAGAGAAGAAACGAATGAAGACATAACAATATTTCCACCGTTTAATAAAATAAAACAAATAACGTATGTTAATTTTCAAAGTGGGCGAAAAAAGTCCAGGCCAGGATTCGAACCACATTTTTTTCAACCTCGGAAAATTAGCATCTGTTATAATTGATTTACCGATTGAATAACTATGTTAAAAAAATAATGTAACATAATTTCGTATGCAGCGTTTTCTGCAGTTCCATATATTGACCTTCGATTTATTCTCTCGCGGTGATTCAGAGTATCAGACCACAATATGCGATCGTTAAGGTTTGTTGTGTGGAATAATCCTCCGGTTTTCTTCCGGGTTGTCTCCATTGTAAGAGCTTTGGCGGCTTCAGCAATACATCCCTGGTTCGAATTCTGCCCCGGACTTTTTTCACTCACTAGGAAAATTCACGCCTGTTGTAATTGATTTTCCGATCGAAGAATCGCGCTAAAATTTTAATCTAAAATGAAAATTGCTTTTAAATGAAATTAATTTTTAATATTATTTTTCAATTTGGTAAATAATTTTTAATCGAAGCAAATTTTTATTTGCATGAAAAAGGACCGGTCCAGGATTTGTACCAGTCACGAATGAAGTCAACAAATCTCTTCCAACTGAGCCAGCAAGAACGAATACTGGATGACTAATTCACTCAAGGCTATTCCCAAGACTTCTTGTAGTGTAAGTCACATGTTACTATTTTTGACTACGAATATTTTAGACAGGAAAAGTTTGACTTATTTTATTTGAGATATATGATTGATTGGATAAATCCAATTAAACTTTACAAAAATAACGGTGGCCAACTAGCATTGCAGTTATTGACTAAATACTTTTACTACAAAAAATCATGGAACTATGTATAATAATAATAATAATAATAACCCCATTAGTATAGACGAACTCTGGGAGTTTATGTGATTCTATTTATTATAGAAGGAAGAATCAAAATTTATTATGTAGGTGTTCACCGGAGGAAATTTAATATCAGACGTAAAGAACATATAACGGATATAAAAATACTATAACAGAGGGAAAACTGCGTTATCCAGACTGAATAAAAAAGAAAACATTAACATACTTTTTAACGAAATTAGATTATTTTATCTTTCTAATTTTTACTTAAAGTTATTCATAAGAGAGTCCATTGAACTTTATTTTTAAAATTATCACTTTTGTATCGATACGCTATCTTTTTGCATGCATGGTTTGAATGGTTAGAAGGTTTGCAGGATGTAGTAAGGACACGGACGATGTTGTAAATATAGAGGATGTAATATTTAATTCGAATCCAATAATTTTTATTCCAGTTTTGCACGTTCATTATGTTTGTAGTTTTCTGTTAACATTCTGAATATGACTTAATGAAAATGGCTTTAAACATACCATTTTTAAATGTTTTATTATTAAAGTGACCTATAAGCAAAATGATTATTTTTAATACAAGTTCTTATATTTAGTTGTAGAATACATGAGGATCTCATAGGCCAAGGGGTACAAGTGATAAAAATTCAGTGAGAAAAACAAATGAGAAAATTGAGTTTAAAGATATTTGATAATAAATTTGAACATAAAAAATAATTGACTGAAATGAAATGGGAAACTACTGTTTATTTCATCGTAAGCTTTAAACTCTTATTTGAATAACTGTGAAAACAGTTGAGCGCAACTTCCTTTAAAATTATAATTAATCAATATTGATTAATGTTCGGTAAAAGTAGTTTATCTCTAGAACGCATCACATAATTAGAAAATCACTTATATTTCAGTACCTGAAAAGAAAGAAACATATTTCTATGTTGTCTGTGCACTTATTTCATTTTTTTCGATTTTGTCACTTATACCCTTTGGCTTCTATGATCCTCATATATTATTGTTATTATGCTATAGTTATTAATGGACATAATCAAGACCTACTTCTGTGATACTTCACATTGATTCCCATGGAACTAGCCTCAACTAACCCGCAATAATTACAGAATCTGACTTTCGACTCTAGTAATAACCTTCTATTTATTCTGTTGAGCTGATTCTGTGATTGCTGCAGTTTGGTTTCGGAATTAGTCCTCCGGCATTTTTCAGAGTGACTCAGTTGGGAGAGATTTGACGGTTTCAGCTAATACATCCCTTGAATTTTAGCTCGGCCGTAAATTCACAAACACTCAACGTCTCAACTGCTTAACGCCAGCAGCTGCAGCCCAGCACTTAAGAGAGAGAAAATGAATTTCGTCGCGCATGCAAGTTTGAAGCAACTTTCAATCTTTGATGTTTCGTTCATTTGATTGAATAATTATTGTTTATGGAATACTTGCAAGAATATAAGGGTGAAATAATAAATGCTTATTTTATATTCTGAATTATTATACATGTTTTAAGAACAAATGAAATATTTAATCGTATAGATATATGCTCTCGGACCTTTCGGCTCAAAAACTACAGTATTTATCTATGGAGTTTTACACGTACCTTCTACTGTTATATTCTATCTGTATTTAAATACATTGCAACATCATCTTCTGAATAATGCATGGGTTGAATACATGCATGTATACATATTGTGAACAAGTGAAATATTAAATTTAAAACTGCACTCTAAAGATTTTCCATTTCTTTAAATAAAATTACCATAAAAAATGAAAATTAAGAATCTGTAACTAAGATAATACATTTTGTGTAGATTGAATTAGTCTGCAGGGAAAAAAACTCTCTTTGAACTCTGTAATTGTATCCAAACTATTCATAAAAAGAGGATATAGAAATTCGCACATGCAAACTTCGAACTATGTTATTTGAAATTAAATGCAGCATACGCATATGTAAGTCGAAGTTAATTTTTTCGCCAAAGCGCTTGGCTACAGTGGTTAGTATCAAGCGACCAGAAACCTTGAGTATTTAAAAATTTGTGTACATTACTGTACATGTACACAAATTTGTGTACTACACATTATCATATTTTGGTAAGGCTACAATCCAGCACAAAAGATGAAACATTTCTCAAGTGTTGTGGCTCAAGGAAAAGCACTGTCTGGTACTACTTAGGTAAAGACAGTTACTATATATCATGATATGTATAACATTTATTCTACATTTTCAAGAACAAGTAAAAAAATTCGGCTGCGATACTATTAAAGAGCAGTAATTGCTGAAAGTACGCTTAAAATGATTTGTTATTAGAGGTCTGCACGGGCTCGGGCTCAGCCCGTGGCCCGTACTCGGCCCGGCGGAATCGTTTCGAATTTTCTAACGGGCCGGGCCGGCAGGTTTAGAATAGTTTTTTCAATATTGTTTAGAATAGTTATAGGTTGCCAGGCCGGGCGGGCAAAAAATTGAACGGGCCAGACGGGCCGGGCCGGGCCGATAAAAAAAATTTTCGGGCCTGCCGGCCCGTTCTGAAGATTTAGGCAGAAACGATAAAATATGAGCTATTTTCAACGAAAATGGTTTTAACGAAAATAAGTATAAATGTGACCATACTAGTTTGAGAGCATCAATATAAAAATGCACGGTGTATCGGCCTCGGAGAATTACATTATGTGTAACCCGTTTTAATATTTTTTTAGCTGACTCATGCCGGTCCGAGATCACGCTTGCATTATTTTTCTACATATAGACTGGCCGGACCGGTACTAGACTTAATTATTAGCAGAAAACATGATTTGTAAAATTATTAACAGCGATAAAGAACTTATGTAAGCTTAGTCTTCGGATATATACTTCTTGATGATATTTAAATTAGTTTCTCAATAATGCGAAAGTTTGACACATTTTCTGATTAATTTTAAATTGTAAAAGTAAAAAGGGATAAGCCTAACTATTGAAGGGATTTGAAATCGAATAGCGTTTTTCATTTTTGGTAAATAAAATACTTGTATAACCTTGTTGAGATATAATAGTTTCTCAAATGATTGCAGGTTTTTCTCCCTTCCCTTGCTATTGCTTCCGGAAATTCTATTCAAAACGCTAATTATGACAGTATTTTATTTGTTTGCAGTATTCTTAAATTGCTTGTATCAAAAAATGGATAACGCCATTCGATTATATAGTTTCTGAATAAAGATATCTGCTAATCTTATGCGTTTCTGAGAAAAAAAATGAATTTAGAAATGTATCAGAAAGGAGCTTCTTTGAATTTAAGAATGAATTTGGATTTGAAATCTATAATAAAATGATATAGAAATATATTTATAAATCTTCTTTTATTAAACAGCTTCAAAATTAACGATGTTTTTAGCTTTCTTTCTTTTTTCTTTTGTTCTAAGCCATATTAATTTTTTAATGAATCTTTATTCGAATGTTGAAAGTCTAAGAATCTAAGTAATCATTAATGTTGTAATGTGTATTTGCTGTAAAATATACTGTAAAATCATTCCATAGATATGTATGCAGTTTCTTTAAAGGAATCTTAGTTATATGATAAAATCTGATTTTTTTAGAAATCGTCGAAATTGTAACGAGCCAAAACGGGACGGGCCTGTTTTCGCTGATTTTTGTACGGGCCGGGCCGGGCATAAAATATAAAAATTTAATCGGGCCGGGACCGGGCCTGGAAATTCCGCCCCTTGCAGACCTCTATTTGTTATATGTATTTTTAACTAATTTTCTTTTTTTTTGGTTTTTTTTTTTTTGTGTGTGTGTGTGCAAAACTTCTATTAATACAATAAAAAGCCGCAGTAAAGAATCGGAGTTTTTATGTTAGCCAGGTTCCGGTGTTATACATACATATACATGTATAAGTACATTTATAAATATATACAATTGTATATATGACTATCTAAGTAACCAAGAGGTATAAGTAACGAAAATCGATTTGAAATAAAGTGAGTTTAAATATAATTGATGTTAAATTTGAACATGAAACTGCCGCTTGTTTCATTGTGATCTTTGAATTCTCATTTCAATAATTGTAATAAAAATAGAGTACAATTTTATTTAAATTTATAATTAAACATCATTTATTATTATTTGGCAAAGGTGGCTTATTTTAAAACGCTGCATATAATTGGATTATTTCACTCATATTTCTTTACCTGAAAAGAAAAAGTATATTTCCAAATCGTCTGTCATGCAACCATCC
Organism: Maratus speculifer; assembly: GCA_964019185.1. NCBI lineage: Eukaryota > Metazoa > Arthropoda > Arachnida > Araneae > Salticidae > Maratus > Maratus speculifer. Next base: position 149,426,517 of record OZ025290.1, on the reverse strand, counting down.
TCCATCCAACCCTTTTTTTAAAGACAGATAATTAAATGAAGTGAAGATAACGGTATCCCAATGAGAAGTGAAGAGAAGTGAAGGAAGGAACGCGGGGACGGGACTGTGTATTATCGGATGTTTGTAGGGTGCGTGAAATCCACCCGAGTAAATTTATTCTTACTGGAGGATTTAAGTACAGTGTTAATGTTTGCTTAAAGAATATTATTAATGTACTACCTCCTACAATAAAGTTTGGTAAATGAATTCAGAACGACCGATCTGGCAACATTGGGGAAACAAAACGCTGCACCTGCATAGAGGCTAATATAGACCATCTTCCCCCACCGTTGTTCAGTTGAGGGTCGTTTATGTTCTGTGTAAGACGTGCTTTACTAAGTGGTTGTTCAGTGTGTTGGTTCATAACTGACAACAGGAAAATGAACAAATAAAAGAACAGTTTAAAGTTTGGTTTTGAGCTTTGCAAGACACCGAAAGAAATTCATGAGGGATGGTGCAAATTGAACACCTACCATACTCGCCAGATCTTAATCCTCCTGACATCTTCCTATTTTTACGACTCAAACTCTCGTTGAAATAGGTTTGACCGTATTGCTGACATCCAACGAAACGTGACGAAGCTTTTGAACTTCATCCCAAAAGAAGACTTCTTGCAAATTTCCCTGGACATGTACAGCAGATCTCAGCGGTACATACTTATAGGAGATGACCATTTTGAAGGATGGCATGGTAACTTACGTTAATATTTCATCTACATTAATGGTACAGGACTATTCACCAAACTTTATTGTCAGAGGTAGTATATAGCCATTAACTGTGTATACATTATAAATAATTATGCTTATTAAATTCAGTAAATATAATAACCAGGGTGATTCGTTCAGCCATCGGCCATCCCAACATCATATCGTCTGTGCACTTTGTTGAATTTTTTAAACTATGTCATCTGTACCCGACTTGGTTTCTGCGTTCCTCGTAAACACAAACTATATGCAAATATATTCACATTCATGTATAAAAAGGTAAAGTTTGTTTATTTGTAGAGACTAGAACTACGAAGTCTACAGAGTCTAGTGGGATGATAATGCGCGAAAAGCATTCGAAAAGCAAAATTTAGACCATTTTTTTATTTTAGCAATTTTTGGAGCAAATTTTTTGGAATTTCAGAAATTCCAAAAATTTAGTTTCAGTAATAATTAAAATATGGCACTCGACGCCGAAAAAATCATTTTCTGCCAGCAATCTAAAACAACACTGTAAAAAATAAAGAGTTTTATCACATTTACTTCAGCTGTATGAGATGTGAAATAAGGTGTAATATTGGTATAATAATTATTTTGGTATTGGGGTGCCAATACCAAAATAAATGTTACGTTACACTTCGAATGACGTATCATACCTCTTTAAAAAAAATAGGCGTTCTGAATCACTCCAAATCATTATAATTCGCACTTTGAAAGACTTTATTCAATTCATCAACACAACGGCAGGTGTTTTTTTAATCCAGCGAGAGCAAGTCGGTGCGATGATGCAACCAGCGCGGGGGATAAGATTATTATGCAAAATGGCGCTCTTGTTGCAACATTCTCTTGTGTTCCGAGAGAAATGTTCTTTGAATTTCGATTATATTTCGCGGTAATAATGAATAATTAAGAAATTGCTGACATAGTTCATATTAAGAACTTTTATCGACTAATTCAATTAGTTCGGACAATTTAAGAAATCAGAAATAGAGTCTATTGTATGATAGCCGTAAACATAAACAGTTTTGCAAAACAGTGTTATTGCTTTGGTTTTTCTTTTGGATTTTTTTCGAATAAGTAAGTGGCGTTTATTTTCTTTCTGTTTTGTAAACAATAACTCTTAATTCTCTGTAAAAAATTGTATTTGTGTTATATTGGTTGTACGTATATATATATATATAAATGCATGATACTTGCAATATGCGATTTTGCAGTCTAGCTATTTAGATATTTTAAAAATGAAAATTAATAATAAAAGAAGTCGTAAAATTGTCACTTTCGTACAGAGCTTTGAAATATTTATTTTTGATTTTATAGTGTTTTACTGCTTTAAATTCCGCATAACTTGAACTAACACGAAATTAAATAAACATAGTGTTATATCTTGTTTTAAACATTCATTTTTTCAATATATATTTGTATTTTGATGTATTTTTAGATTATTAGAAACAAAAATTCCATTATTTTTATTTTGTTTTTTTTTTCTTTTTTCTTTTTTCATATATATATGTTGATACTGAAAGAGTTAAAGAGATTGTCCTGGTTTTATTTTTCTATTTATTAAATTAGTAAAACATAATTAAAATCATCATTAATGCCTATTTGAATTTGAATACATTTAATGGAAAATCTTAGAACTTCAATGAAAGGGGAGGGGGGCTGCCGGTATGTTCATTCAGAGCGGTGTGAAACGGGGGGGGGCGAAGGAAGCGGTCGCCCCGGACGCGGAAACTGAGGGGGCGCCAAATTTATATTATTATCGTCTTTTGTTTCTTCGCTTTTTTTTGTAAAAAAAAAATTATATATATAAACATATTGGGATTTGGGATTTTTTGTGTAAAAAAAACATACATTTTCAAAATAGCACGTTACTTCATTCTTGAAATCCAAAAGTGGTTATACAATACTGTTAGATACATTTTTTTCACATATGTTTCCCAGATCACCTTTGCCAAAATATAAGCGCAATGTTCTTTTATAGTATTTAGTTGTAATATTAAATCTTTTAAAGTTTCAAAATAAACGAAAAACATGTATTTAATAGAATTTATTTGTGCTTTTACACTTTTCAATTTTATGACACCTGTGACAAACAGTAATGAAACTATACTGAAATTTAGAGATGCTGCAGATACATTGTGACCCCTCCCCCCACCAACCCCCAAACACACTATGTGACCCATATAACTATGTTTTTAAGTATGTAAATATACTAAATTACATTGTTTAATAACTGAGTATTATGTTTAAAATGCATGTTATAATAAATTACATCAATTAAAAGGTAATTTAGCAGCCTTTTTGCATGAAACTAATTATTTTAATTTATGGCTGTGTTAAATTTAAACTGTAATCTTTAAATTATTTTTTATTTTGCTGTTAAAATCATGTAAATATTAGAAAATTTCTTTTTTTACCATCTACTTATATAGTGTACTTTAATAAATGGTAGCAAAATAAAAAATAATTAAAAAATTACATTTCAAATTTAATACAGCCATAATTTAAAAAAAATAGCTTCACGCAAAGAGTGTGCTAAACTTCCCTTTAATTGAGACAATTTATTATAACGTACATTTTAAACATATTACTTACTTTACACCCAAAAGGGTGGCAACTAAGTTGCCACTACAAATGGTGTTTGTTTACCATTTGATAGTTGGTGGGTCATTACACCAATTTACAAGTGGAGTTTCATTACACCACTTGGGGTGGCAACTTAGTTGCCACCCTTTTTGGTGTAAAGTAAGGGAGTTTTTTTTTACAGTGAAGAAAAATGCCAAGTCAAGAACTCTTTGAAATCAGAACACAATCGGTTTGAAATGTTCACCCTTTGAAACTTCTGTGTAATGTTTTTTTATAGCAAACATGATAAACAGAACCGTTTATCGCATAATTCTATTGATCTTTGTTGTTGAGAAATTTAATCCTGAATTCAGGATCTTATTTGCTGTACACCCAGTAAGAAACAAATATTTTCTAAGAAAAATCAAAAGTAAACTCAAAATTTAAAAATTGTAAAGTGATGAGAACGAGCGAATGTCGGTCTAGAAAACTGCTAAAATATGACTTCCGTGCAATCTCGAGATGTGATAAACGTATTATAAAAGTAAATGGTTACAAATCATGATGTCTGAGATGATATGAAGGTCGGATATGAATGTCTGAGTATCACTTCTTTAGTAATTTTTATTTGATAACTGAAAATCATGCATAAAAATATTTTGCATAGCTTACTATTTAATTTTCATGAAATATTTTTTTCATTTTCGCCCATCGATTGCTATTACAATAATTAAATATTTTAATTTCGGTAGAGAAAATCTTTATCGAAAACCATTCAAAAGCGTCATTATAAATGATTATTGGAATGATAAATACATTTATTAAAACTTTAGAAATTAAATTAAAGTTATGAGTATAAAAGTAAACCTTTAAAAAATTTTCAAAAGATTTATCTTACTAAAAACCTCTTTTATGTAAGAAGAGCAAAAAGAGCATCAAAGAATATTTTAATTGTGAAATACTTGAAATGAAGATTTATTCTTCGAAAGTGTCTTACTTTTAAAATTTCAGTAACTTTTAAAATAATATAATAAACCTTTTAAATCAGTTTATTTAGAAAGTAGTTTAAAATTTCTTTATTTCACTAAAGAATTGGGAAAGCAGTAACTTCAAAATAATCTCATGCTTTAATGTCTGCTTCTGAATTTAGAATATGTATATTTAATAAAAAAAATTGAGAAGAAAATCTTTAATTTATCTTTATTTTACTTTATCTTATTTTATAAAACATATATATTATTTGAGTATCACTGCTTTAGTTATTTTTATTTGATACTTCAAAAACATGTAAAAAAAATATTTATTATAGATTACTATTTAATTTTCATGAAATAGTTTTTCATTCTTGTCCATCGATTGTTATTACAATAATTAAATATTTTGATTTTGATACAGAAATCTTTATCGAAAACCATTTAAAATTTTCATTATAAATGATTATTGGAATGATGAATGCATTTATTAAGTCTTTAAAAAATTTAAATAAAAGTTGTGAATATAAGAGGACACATTTGAAAAGCTTTTCAAAAGATTCGTTTTATTTGAAATTGTTCATAGTAGGAACGAAATTCTTATAATTACTTCAGTAAAATTCTCTTTTATGTTATGAGAGCAAAAAGAGCATTAAAGACGATTTTTATAGTAAAATACTTCAAATGAAGTTTTATCTTTCCAAAGTGACTTAGTTTTAAAATTTCTGTAATTTTTAAAATACTGTAATGAGCATTTTAAATCAGTTTATTTACAAAATAGTTTGAAATTTCTTTATCACACGAAATAACTGCAAAAGAAGTAACTTCAAAATAACCTCACGCTTCAATGACTTTTCTGTATTTAGATCATGTATAATTAATAAACCTAAAATTTGAGAAAAAAAAAAAAATCTTATTAAACTTTAGTTCAATCACATTATTAAACAGTGAAGTTTCTTATGATGTTCAGAATGTGTTCGTCATAAACTATGACGTAATTATGAATTGTGTTTCTAATTTATATAACTAGTTATGCACGTGATGGGATTATTTTTTTAACTATACGAGATTGTAATTTTTCAAAAAGAATATGAATATGTAACACATTCGCTGCCGATCACGTGCCAGCGCGTGATATGGCACCAATTTTAAGGGGCCACTCACGCGCCAGCGCGTGATGTGGGGTGATGTCCAATAGCCAGTCATGCGCTGGAAGATCTTTCACTGATTCTTTGTTATAAAAAGTAAATCGGCTTCCGGGAAAAATCCACTTCTACAGTAATAAATATCATCACATCTTCACGAAAGTGGCAGTGAACGTGCTAAATATCATTGATTTAGCGATTTTTTATAACACAAAATCATGCGTAAAAAATACTTATAACAGCTTATTGTTTGATTTTTATGAAAAAGTTTTTCATTCTCGTCTGTCGATTGCTATTACGAAAAATTAAATATTTTAACTTCAGTAGAGAAAATCTTTATCCAAAACCATTTGAAAGCTTCATTATAAGTTATTATTGGAATGGTGAATGCATTTATTAAGACATTAGAAAATAAAATAAAAGTTGTGAATATAAAAGTTCACATTCAAAAAGCTTTTCAAAAGAATCATTATATTTTAAACTGTTCATAGAATTAGTGAAATTTTTATTATATTACATCAGTAAAATTCTCTTTTGTGTTAGGATAGAAAAAATAGCATCAAAGACTATTTTAATTGTAAAATATTTCAAATGAAGTTTTATTATTCGAAAGTGTTTTTTTTTTTAATTTCAGTAACTTTTAAAATATTGTAATGAGCCTTTTAAATCAGGTTATATACAAAATAGTTTGAAATTTCTTCATTTCAAGAAATAATTACAAAATCAGTTACTTCTAAATAATCTCATTCTTTAATCTATATTTTTGCATTTAGAGTACATAAGTTATAAGACAAGAGATTGAGAAAACAAAAACTTTAATTTACCTTATTAAAGTTTAGTTTAATCCCATTATAAAATAGTGAAGTTTTGTTAGATATTCCAAATGTGTTGGTAGATGTTTTATGATATATGTCGTTATCATGAATCGTCTTTCTAATTGATATAACTAGTTACACATGCGGGGATTGTTGTTTTTTAAAAAATTATACAATGTTGTAAATTTTCAAAACGTAAATGATTGTTTGATTATCACTAATTTATTCACTTTTATTTGATAACTTAAAATCATGCATAAAAATTAATTAATAATCATTACTTTAATCACATTTTTTTTTGATAATTGAAAATCATGCATAAAAAATACTTATTGCTATTTACTTGCTTACTATTTAATTTTCATAAAATATATTTTTTTTCGTCCATAGATTTCTATTACGCAAGTTAAATATTTTAACTTCGGTAGAGAAAATTTTTATCAAAAACCATTTAAAAGCTTCATTATCAGTGATTATTGGAATGATGAATGCATTTATTAAGACTTTAAAAATTAAAATAAAAATTGTGAAAATAAAAGTGCCCATTTAAGAAACTTTTCAAAAGATTCATTTCATTTCAAATTGTTCATAGAAGGAGTGAAATTCTTATTATTACGTCAGTAAAATTCTCTATGTTAAGATAGCAAAAGGAGCATCAAAGACGATTTAATGGTAAAATACTTCAAATGAAGTTTTATTCTTTAAAAGTAGCTTATTTTAAAAGTATTAGTAACTTTTTAAATACTGTAATGAGCATTTTAAATCAGTTTATATAAAAAACAGTTTGAAATTTCTTGATTTTAAGAAATTATTGTAAAATCAGTAACTTGAAAGTAATATCAAGTTTTAATGTATATTTTTGCACTTAGATTATATAAATTATAAGACAAGAGTTTCAGAAAACAAAATCTTTAATTTATCTTATTAAACTTGAGTTCAATCACATTATAAAAGAGTGAAGTTGTGTTAGGATATTCCAAATGTGTTTGTAAATGTCTTATGATGTATGACGCATTCACGGATTGTCTTTCTAATTGATATAACTAGTTACACATGTGGGGGAGAATTGTTTTTTAAAAAGTTATACGTTGTAATTTTTCGAAACGTACATATATGATTGTTTGAATATCACTGCATTAATCAGTTTTTATTTGATAACTTAAAATCATGCATAAGAATTACTTTATAACTATTTTAATCACTTTTGTATGATAATTCAAAATCATGCATAAGAATACTTATTATAGTTTACTATTTGATTTTCACAAAATAGTTTTTCTTCTTATCCATTGATTGAAATTACGCTATTACACAAATTAAATATTTTAACTTAGGTACAGAAAATCTTTATTCGAAATCATATAAAAGCATCATTATAATTAACTGATTATTGGAATGGTGAATATATTTATTAAGCCCCAAGAAATTAAAATTAAAATTGTAAATATAAAAGTACACAATTAAAAAGTTTTTCAAAAGATTCGTTTTATTTGAAACTGTTCATAGGAGGAGCGATATTCTTATTATTACTTCAGTAAAATTCTCTTTTATGTTAGGAGAGCAAAAAGAGCATCAAAGACGATTTTAACTGTAAAATACTTCAAATGAAGTTTTATTCTCCCAAAGTGGCTTACTTTTAAAATTTCAGTAATTTTTAAAATAATATAAATCAGTTTTTTACAAAGTATTTTGAGATTTCTTTATCTCACGAAATAATTGCAAAATCAATAACTTCTAAATAATCTAATGCTTTAATGTAAATTTTTGCATTTAGATTATATAAATTATAAGACAAATTTTGAGAAAATAAAATCTTTATTTATCGTATTAAACTTCAGTTTAATTACATTCTAAAACAGTGAAGTTTTTTAATTATATTCTAAATAAGTTGGTAAATGTTTTATCGTCTAAGACGTAATCATGGCTCGTCTCTCTAATTGACATAACTAGCTACACATGTGGGGATCATTGTTTTTAAAAAAAGTTATGCGATATTGTAATTTTTCAAAAGATATATGATTGTCTGAGTATCACTGCTTTAATCACTTTCATTTGTTAACTGAAAATACTACATAAAAATACTTGAATATCACTACTTTAAGCACCTTTATTTGATAATTGAAAATCATGTAAGAAAAATACTTATTATAGTACAGTAATTGATTTTCATGAAATAATTTTTATTCTCGATCATTGATTGCTATTGCGTTATTACGCAAATTAAATATTTTAACTTCGGTACAGAAAATCTTTATCCAAAACCATTTAAAAGCTTCATTATAAGAGTTTATTTGAACGATGAATTCATTTATTAAAACTTAGGAAATTAAAATAAAAGTTGTGAATATAAAAGTGCATTTAAAAAGCTTTTCAAAAGATTCATTTTATTTTAAATAGTTAATTGGAGGAGTGAAATTCTTATTATTATTTCAGTAAAATTCTCTTTTATGCTAGGAGAGAAAAAGAGCATCAAAGACGATTTTTATTGTAAAGTACTTCAAATGACGTTTTATTCTTCGAAAGTGGCTTACTTTTAAAATTTCAGTAACTTTTAAAATATTGTAATGAGCATTTTAAATCTGTTTACATACAAAATAATTTGAAATTTCTTCATTTCGAGAAATAATTGTAAAATCAGTAACTTCAAAAAAATCCAATACTTTAATGTATATTTTTGCATTTAGATTATATAAATTATAAGACAAGAGTTCGAGAAAACATAATCTTTAAATTATCTTATTAAACTTTAGTTTAATCGCATTATAAAATTGTGGAGTTTTGTTATGGCATTCTAAATCTGTTGATAGATGTTTTATGATATATGACGTAATCATGGATCGTCTTTGTAATTGATATAACTAGTTATACATGTGCTGATCATTGTTTTTAAAAAAGTTATACGATGTTGTAATTTTTCGAAACGTATATGATTGTTTGAGTATCACTGCTTAATCAGTTTTATTTCATAACTTAAAATCATGCATAAAAAATACTTGAGTATATCTTCTTTAAAAAAGTTTATGTGATAATTCAAAATCATGCATAAAAATACTTATTTTAGTTTATTATTTGATTGTCATGAAATAATTTTTCATTCTCGTCTAACGACTGCTATTACGCAAATTCAAAATTTTAACTTCGGTACGGAGAATCTTTATTCAAAGACATTTAAAAGCTTCATTATAAGTGATTATTTGAATGATGAATGAATTAATTAAGACATTAGAAATTAAAATAAAAATTTTGAATGTAAAAGTGCACATTTAAAAAGCTTTTCAAAAGAATAATTTTATTGGAAATTCTTCAAAAGGGTAGCGAAATTCTTATTATTTCTCCAGTAAAATTTTCTTTTATGTTAGAAGAGCAAAAAGAGCATCAAACACGATTTTAATTGTAAAATACTTCAAATGAAGTTTTTATTCTCCGAAAGTGTCTTACTTTTAAAATTTCAGTAACTATTAAAATACTGTAATGCACGTTTTAGATCAGCTTATTTACAAAGTATTTTAATGTTTCTTTATTTCACAAAGTTATTGCAGAAACAGTAACTTCAAAATTTTCTCATGCTTCAATATTTGTTTCTGTATTTAAACCATGTATAAAATAAGAATTTTAGAAAACAAAACCTTTAATTTACCTTTGAAAAAATATACTTCTGAAAAATATAAACATAATTATTTTGAGATACTATGATACTTTAATTGTATTAATTAACACGGGAAATTAAAAGATAATTTTTTTTCAGTACTACACCTTGCCCGTGAGTGTTAAATGATTTTAGATTATTTTTGGTTTCTTAAGAATATTAAGTCGTAAAAGTTCTTTTAATAAATTTAAAACTGAATATTATATTTTGTAAAGAATGGAGATAATGTCAATAACTGCTGAAATTCTATAATGGTATTTGTTTCAAAAATAATAATTTTAACTTTCAAAAATAATAATTTTTCATAAACAACTAACGCACGTTTTTTGTAACTTAAAAAAAAAAACTTTTTCAATCATGTCCGCTTTCAAAAGTTTTAAATTTTCGAAAAAAAGCTAGAATTGCATTAGATTTTGAAAAACACGTTAGTGATATTAAAATATCAACAAAGTACAACAAAAATACAATAAAAAGTTTAAATATAGAATTATATTTTAAGCATTGAATTCGTACACTTTAAGAAGAATTTTTAAAACTTTACTTAATTAAAAATAATTTAAATGAGGAATGAATATCTAAGTATTGCATCAGTAGGACACAAATTAAAGTTTAATTTTTCGAAACTTGTATTATGTATCATAAAATCACAAACCACCCTTGAATAACGCCTACCAATATATTTAGTTTATAGAACACTTTTTATAACTTCAGAAATAAACAATATTTATAGCAATTTCTAATTTTACGTTAGGAGATTAAAAAGTTATCTCAAAACGAATCCGTTTGTCAACTGTACTTCAATTTACTCATGTTTAGGATTTTTAAAATAATTTTCGGGAATGAATTATTTTAAATCTGCTTTTATTGCGTTCATCCACATTATAAAAGGCCGACTAGTTTGTATCCAAAGCAATGTATCAAAATGTATCCAAGCAATGTACCCAGCATTTCCTTTGTCTAATACTCCATCCTAATGAGGTTAAAACTGTAGTGAAATATGGATGTGTATGATTCGGTCTGCTGTGGCTAAAAGTATAACCGAGAAAAAAAAAAAAAAAAAAAAAAAAAAAAACACTGACACTCCAAGATCAGACCTAATGTATATGAGCTCATATTTTTCATAATTTAATATTTAACCTAGATATTAATTATAAATTCCAATAAATTTGTAAAAGTGGCATGAAAATGCCAATTTCGTCTACTGGAATGCCATTCTGGAGAATAATAATGAAAAAGATACATAAAGATGAATACGTATTTTTTAACTAATCTTTCTAAATGCAGACTTGTCGAACTGTTCAAATTACGTACTGCATTAGTTATAAATCATAAAAATTTAATTATTAAACAACATAACACAAACAAAATGTAGAACATTAAAATCTGTTGTTTTGTCATTTTGTTCGAGCGTGTGTAAAACAATGAATATATGAACATTGATATTTTATACAGAACACTAAAATATCAATGAATTTACATAAAGGTGTCTATACTCTTCTTTAAAACTATTATATTTATGACTCATAAAAGTTTCAAAGAAATTGAGGCATAATGTATATATTTTTTTAATTTCAAATGACATGATGTGGAAAAAAAAAATTACGAACTTTAAATTTCTGAATAGGCTATTTTTGTCGAAATTAGATAAAGAATGCAACACCTATTTAGAAAACTTACATTTAATTTAAAATGATGGATTCAGTTTTAATACCAAAATTGAGATGCCACCAATCCCAGGACTTCGGAAAAGTTTTCGTTTTAAAACATGCTTCCTTAGAAAATCGGGTTAAAGATATAAAAAGTTAAGTATAAAAAAATCTCGCATTATGAAAAAAAATTATGTTAGCTCTTATTCTGTTATTAAACATGCACAAAAAATGGTAAACTGGTTCAATATTAATTTTCACGTTAAATTTTTTTCTCCCACAGAGAAATTAAAGCAATCTCCTAAATACGAACTTATGAAAAAGTTTTATAATTTTACATGTCCATCAAAATCTATTTATAATGGAAAAAAAAAGTTTATTTATACCCAACCATTGACATCTGCAAAAATCACAACTCTCACTCTTTTGAAATATCGCTGTATATCTCTGTCAGAAAGTCATGACTTATATTTTCCAGTAATTCTGGAAAATGAAATCAAACAGAAAACAATGATAACCAAGGCATATTTGTATGATTAATACTACATATTCTTTTATATATAAAGTCCTGGGGTAACAACTCCACGTTAAATCTCTACTAAGATTCACGGCTGAAATATAGATTTTTTTAACAACAAATACAGGATTTGATGCATCAACTTATTGACTATGTATACAGGAAAGAACAATTTAGAAAATATGCATTCATAATATGTATTGACGACATTTCTTAACCAATCAATTTAGTGTTATTACCCACTTATGTGGATATTATCTCCATGTAAACAAAACTATGAGATTGAATAATGGCACGTGAATTGTTCAATTATAAAAATACAAACACTACAGCTTTAGAAATGGATAATTTCCCTTACTTACCATTAACTTCGATATCAGGATACAGTAATAATCATTTTACTTTTTGATATTTCTGACGGGAAAAATTGCAATATTCAAGGCATAAATTCAGTTTGTCTTGTTTGGTTTTTCAACAATGATAATAGTGCTCTTTCTTCCTAAAATAGAAAAGAAACTTTCTTCGGATGTATTTTCGGCACTGAAAAGATCAACCGGAGTAATAACGCCTAGAAACGATGATTTTCAGCTAACGTTATTACCCCGTTATACTTATTGAGCAATATATTTTAAATTATAAACTACATCGCTAAAACATCCGAAATCTTTCACAATATTTTTGAAGCATATGAAACACACTACACATTTATGTAACAAACATAGTATTCGCTTATAAATTTATAGTTTCTGATTGGAGAGCTTACTTCTCAAATGTAAGATTGAGTGTTGATTCTTCCATGCTTCTTTCAGAAATAGGATCTGCAAATGGAACAATTTGTTTTTTAGCGATTGTTTGTGATTTAAATGAATCAGACAGTTCTTCGAAGAACCTGGAGGTACCATCTCCCACATTTCTTCGTAATTACTTGTAACATTAGCATTTTGCATTATTACTCATCTTGGAGTTATTACCCCCGGGAACCTAATTATTACTCTCTTAAAACCACAGCCACAAATTGAGCCGAATTCCCTCATCTCACGATTTGAAAGTTAACTTCTCGAAAATAATTGAAACACCTTGAGTGATCGAGTAAATTTTATGCAATTTAAATCAAGATGAGTGGTTTAAATAAGCAATTTAAATCAAGATGAGTAATATATTTAAAAAACAACTCCTTTATGATCAAATAAATTACAACTTTTCCCAGAAAAGCCAAATTCGCTCTTCCATTTTAGAAGTGTAACAGTGGCTAACAAAAGCTTCAGAGTCAAATAGAATATTTCTCTATCCATCATATCCCTTCAATAACTATTCAATTACCCTTCAAATTGATTTTAAAAGGATTATAAATTTCTTTAAAAACATAAACTTCATTTTTGTTTCCCAAATATTAGTTCAAGAGCAGACCGCACAAAACCCTATGTTATGGAGCCCAAGAAAAAATCCTTTATTTAATAGACGAGTAGTAATCGAGGAATCTAATGATCCATGTCTGCCAGAAATGAAGTTGTGCATAAGACAAAAATTGATACCACTAGTGGTTCACTGGTACTTTTAGCATTGTGTTTGTCTACAATCAAAAGTATGAAAACATGGAAAACTGGATGCAGAAAAACACAATGCTAAGCCTACAAATGGTGGCCACTAATGGTATTCACTTTTGGCTTATGCACCACTTTGCTTTCGACAGACATAGGTCATTAGATTCCTCTATTACTACTCTTACAGAAAATAAAAGTTTTTTTCCTTGTGTTCGATGATATAGGTTTTTGTGCGGTTGGCTCTTGGACTATATACAGTTTTTTTTGTTATAATAAATAATATAATAATAAAATGTTATAATAATTAATAATAATAATGTTATAATAATAAATAAATAATTATATTGTTTGTAATAACAATTTTCACTTTGGGACTGTGCCGTTTTGTACTCGGAATCGGATGGATCTCATCTGATATGTAATTTATACACATAAAGAAGAATAAAAAAATATTTTTAAAGAAAATGTGTATGGGTGAATATAGTTTACGCTTTTATTTAATTTTTTCGAAGGGTGGTTGAAACATTTTTGCATCATCTTCTGTTTATAAAAACTGTAAATATTCTGTTCCTATGCAAAATATGTTCGGCAACATTAGAATTCTAAATGCTTTATTATTATCTAATTCATTGTTTTTTCTAATTTGTTAAAAATATACATTGCACAATAAATCTGTATTTTTTATTTAAAGAAATGTATTTTATACAAAAAAAAATCTGTTTTAAAGAAAAACACTTCTTTATTGTAACAAAAAAAAAAAAGTTTTAAGAATAAATCTTTATTTTTAGAGAACTATACTGTTTTAATGAAAAATTACAGATATTTACTGTAAATTAGTTAAGTAATTCCTTTAAATTAATAAATGCAAAATTTTGCATTGGCATCAAAATTGACAGATTCTTTTCAGAGAATTGAGTTATATGGCTTACTCCGCAAATTTATGTATCGTTTTCTTTCTATAATTTTGAATGTCCTCTAACCATCATTTAGTAACTTAGAGGTTACAGTTGAAGAACATGCGGTAGGTGCTAGTCATATGATGTTCAAATTGTTATGATATGAGTCTATACGTTTAATCTATAATGTAACTAAAAATGGGATTATTTCCGAAGAACTGATAAAAAAGTAATATTCCAAAGTAGTAGTACTCGAAATTAATGATGTTGAAATGTGAAATATTGCAATTTTTGTAGGAAATCTACGTGATAGATACACGAACTGCCCCTCAATATGATAAAATATTATCAATTTTTAGTACGTTTCTTGACAATATCGATGTTAGTGCTTAAAGAAAGAACATTAAAACATTAGAGAAAATTAAAATGAGTTTATTGAATATCTCGCTATATATCTGCGGCAACAGAGCAGTTAAGTACAAAACCTTTAGATTGCAAAATATTTTGTACTACCTACTGTTGATAAAAATTATAAATATTCTGTTCTTATTCAAAAAATGTTCAACCCCATTAGAGTTAAAAATGTTGCTAATTAACTAATTTATTGTTTATTTCTGAATTTTTTAAAATATACATTGTACAAAAAAACTGTATTTTTTCATTGACAATACATTTTATACAAAATAAAAACTGTTTTAAAAGAAAATAGCTTTTTATCGTAATTATAGTGAATTTTTTTAAATTTTTAAAGAGTAATTTGTATTTTATATACACTAATAAATAACGTATAAAAATACACATGACTAATAATAACAAATAAAAAACATTTTTAAATGGAAAATTACAGATATTTTCTGTAAATCATAAAGTTTTACACTAGCATCAAAATTGACATATTTTTCTGCTAATTTGATCCCTCCCTCCCGTTTTTTACAGCGTATCTTCATAAGTGTTATTTTTTTAATTTATAATTTTCATTCTAATACTTTGAATGTCGTCTAACCATCAATTAGTAACAAGGAGGTTGAAGAACATGTGATAGGGGCTACTCATATGAAGTTCAATTTCTTATGATAAGTTTCCAAGCTCAATCTGCGATATAACGAGAAGTAGGATCAATTCTAAAGTAATATTATTCAAAAGAAGTGACAAAGTAGTGATATTCCAAAGTAGTGAAAAAATAAGGGTATTTCAAAGTGGCGATAATACAAATAATTGATACGGAAAATTGAGGTGCTCACATGTGGAATATTGCATAAATTAGGCACAGACTGTTATCAATATGTGAAAAATCGATTAATTTTAGTACGTTTGTGAACAATATGACGTTTTTGAAGTTTATGTACGTTTGTGAACAATATTAATGTTTGGAGTAAGAACATTAAAACATTATAACATTTAAAAAATGAGTCTTCGGTATGCATCCCAATATATCGCGGCAATAGTTCAGTTTTCAATACATCAATAAAAAAAAAAATAAAAATAGAAAAAATAAATTTAAAATTTAAAATGGAATAAAATTTTAAACAAGTTTATAATTTAAAATTTAAAATGGGATAAAATTTTCAAAAAAGTTTGTAATTAAAAATCGTTTTAAATATCTGAAATTTATAGGTTATCATAATGTTTTTTTTTAAGATATAAAATGTCATTAATATACGTAAACACATTCAAAACAGTTTTTTCAATTTACTTAGTTTTCTCTTTACAATTTTTTACAGTTTTTTTTTTTTTTTTTTTTTTTTTTTTTTTTTTTAACATATAAATCAAACTTGTATTTGATATAACCTAAATAATGTTTTAAAAAATCCTTTTATCGTTTTTGCATGCTATCTATAAATATCTTTTTTTCATGATAAATCATTTAATAAAAAAAAATTATATTACTTTTATGTGATTTCATGAAAACAAATTTTAAATTTCTTTTTATTGTTCATAAAACGATACTTAAAAGATTTCCATCATTTAACATGTAATGATTTGCTATATCTTTAAGATCATTCCGGTTTAATACAATATCTAATATTAAATGCATATTTTGCATGTTCACATAAATTAAATTCGCATTTTTTTCTCTTAATCGAAAGTAAATGTCTTCTTAATGATAGTTTTTAATGTCTGTTCGATATAGTTTTAATTCTGTGATTATGTAAAATGTTATTTAAAGCTTTGTTATGAAATTTAAGACAAAGATATATTAAGGAAACAGTTTACATCAAAATTGATCAAAAAATCTTTTTTTATTTTTTAATATTATATAAAAGTCCGTTTCATTGCGAATATTTTGACACCTTATTGTTATTACTTACGGTGAAATATATTATATAGCGAAATATTGTAAATTTTATAAATATACCCACTCAATATCCCACACAAATAATGAAAAATTTTAAACGGCATTTTTCCCATGTTCATACTTTCATCACTTTTGTGTTTTAAAAATGTTAAGACTTTTTTTTTTTTTTTTTTTTTTTGCATTTCAGATAGAGATTTAAATTTTTTTCCTACATGTATTTTATTAAGAATGTGATAAATCTGTGTTCGGAATTAACTTCCTGTATTTTAAAAACTTAAAAAAAATAAAAGCATATAAATATTTGTTAGGCTTTATCATTTTATAATACATATAGAAGTAAAAAAAATATATATATTAACCCCTTGAGGGACGCCGTTTGCAGTGTGCCAAAAGTTAATTTTAATTCTGAAATTGCTAACTGGCACCAATAATGTTTTATGACAATTTTGAAAAGGTACCCTGGGGTAATAACGCCACGTTAAGGTTATACCAATTTTCACGGCTCAGTTTTAGATTGTATTTTTCAAATAAATGTATGATTTGATACAGCAACTCATTGACTACCCATATAAAAAAAAATAATTTAACAGATATGTATTCATAAAATGCAATGGCGTGATTTCTTGACCAATGCTATTTGGCGTTATTACCCACCTATATGGATAATAACGCCAGGCAAACAAAACTATGAAATAAGATGAAATAATTGCATGTAGATTGCCCAATTCTAAAAATAAACTATACAAACTACGAAATTGACAAATTGCATTCTAAGCTATTGAAAATGTTTAATTTTTTGTGAAAGTGTAAGAAAAATAAATGTGTGGTGTGGAGGGGGTGGGGGGGGAGGATGGGGTAAAAGAATATCAGACCGTGAGCTTCTTTTTGGTTAAAAATGACCGCTTAAATAGAATTGTTAGAAACATTGAACAGTTTTAACTGTGTTTATTTGAATCAGTATTTAGGATGTAGCTCGACCACTGTAGGGAATCAACCGGGGTATTAATGCCAAGGATTGGCGTTATTACCCCGTTATAGTTATTGCGCTGTACATTTTAAATAAAAATTATCTCGAGAAGATATCCAAAATCTTCAACAACATTTTGAAAGTCCATGAAATGTACTACAAATTTGTGTAATTAACAAAGTATTTCCGGATAAAAAAGTTAGTCTTCACATCACAAAACGTATCTCGCAAATTTTAGATCAAGCATAAACTTTAGTTGCTTGTAAAAACAATAAGACCTAAAAATGAAACAATTTAACTTGAAGCTGTTTTTTGCGATTTATATGACTCAAAACCCTTCTGCGCAGAGCACGTGGGTGCCATTTACCAGATTATTTCATAATTATGCATAATATTAGCACTTGGCGTTATTACCCCGCCTGGCGTTATTACACCAGACCACCTTATTATAATATATATGAACAAACCGTTTTGATTATTTTCAAATAAATTTGTTCGTAAATTGCAGTGAGAATTAATTATTTGAATATTTTTGGAGCACAAATGTCTTGCCCCTTAAAGGATTAAAGAAAAATTTAGACATGATTAAAATTCAAAGAATAGTCTTGTTATAATACACATTTGAAAATATTAAAAAAATGGAAAAAAAATATTAATATTTAAAAAAGCAGTAGGGTTTTTTAAATATTCAAATTTTCATAACATTTAAAAAATTAATAAAAATTTTCAATTAAAAAAAACTCTATTTTTAAAAAATGCTTATTTAGTTGATCATTGAAATCAAATGAATTCTCCGGTTAAACCATATAATTTTTTTAATTTACAAAAATATTGAAAAGGTATACTGTTCTTTTAATAAAACTATTCAAAAGAAATCATGTTTTAGACATTTTTAGACATTCACATTTAGGTCAAAACCACGCATGGTGTAATGGTTGATGATAAATGTGCGTAATAATTTCTTTATTCTAATTATATATATTAAAAATCTTCAAAAAGATAAATAAATTAAAACGACGGTCTTAAACTCCACTGAGGATTAGGGCCTAAAGTACTATTAACAGCATCCGCTCTGGCCAGATAGTAAGGTCCCATCTTTGGATACTAATATGTATATATATATATAAGATTTTGTGTTATTTTTAATATATAGTTTATAGATTCTAACAGCTTATAAATTTATAGATATAGGTATTTATATAAATGTTGCGTGTTGGACATTTTGCTCTTTTGTCATGAAATGGCCCATGAAGGATATATTATTTGCATTTTTATTCCAATTGTCTCTCCACCCCACCGAAGTTACTTTATAAAATACTTCAACGTTAAAACTCTTATTAAAACCTTAATTAAATTTATTGTCTTTGCTCTCTTTCTTTATAATAGTATGCTCTTTTCTCTGTATTATTCTCATGACAGCAACAGACAGTATTGAATTAAAAGATTCATGCTATTTACATCTCGCATGGTAACTGTATACCAATTATATCAGCACTCTTAATTTGGTCACTAAGCGAATTCTCTTTCATACATTCATTTTATATTCACTGACTGATGTTCCACAGCTGCTATGTCCTCCCCCCACCCAAAAAAAAATTCTTATCATAGATTTTGTCTGCAATATTTTTTTCCTTTTACTGCACTTGCCTTCAACATACGCGGCTACGCCTATTTCCCATGGATCGTCAACTCTCTGTAAAATGCGGCACTGTGATTTTCTGTAGCCCATATTTTCTGCGTATCTTGTTGGTACGGGTGGCTAATAGGTACAAATATACAAAAGAGCAGCATTAATAAAAAAATAATTAATATTAAAATCAGTTCAATAGAGCTCAAGGCCGAAGATTAAAAATAAACTTGGCATTTTAAACATAAAGATTCTTTGCCAGAGATGTTTTAGTAGATTTTGTGTCTTTTCTTTCATTACTTTCATTTTACAGAACTAATTCTTATTTTATTCTTCTTCTTAACCTTCCGTCATGCGTGCCATTATAAAAAGGACAGTACTCACTTTCTTTTTCCTTTAAAACAAAATTCAATTAGCAGAGGGTGTTAATAACATTTGTATTCGTTTATTAAATCTTTTTACCCTGTTTCTGAAAATTATTTGTATTTCAGATTGCGCAATTAGCTGCACCTGTCATTTTAATTTGCTAACAGTACATGGAATGAACATGATTTATCTGCAAACAGCCTTCAAAAAAGCATATCTTATGCTTGATACATGAAACGACTAAAATAGATGAAATATAGGACTAATTCTGTAAATCCGAAATCACTCAATTCTTGTTTAGTAATTCATTATTAGTTTTTATTCTTTGTGATTCTAGTAGTAAGTAGCTTTTTATGTATCTAAACTTCTGCTTTAGTATGTTATAACAAATTAAGTGTATTGCGAAATACTTTCATAAATTGTGATCAGAGATAACTTATACGATATTTGTATGTTAAAATATTTGTAAAATAAAAAAAAAAGGCAGCAATAATTGATTTTTTTCCCCTGTTGTACAATTTACAACGCATGTGATGAAAATTTGTGCACCCGGCGAAAGGTTAACGATTCTCACATTTTAATTACAAAATGTCTTTCAAAATGTTTCTCGAAAATATCTAGCTTTAATTAAAACCTGTATGCTTTGAGACAATCGAATAATATTGCAGTCTTTGAGAGTATAATAATGTTTAAAAAAAAGACATTTAGCGCTTTCAAATATAATTTATTGAAAGATTTAAGTAGGAATTATTCAGCTTTAAAATCAAATAATGTGTTTCCTGTATATTTTTCATTTGAAGTACTAAAACTTGAAAACGCCTTAATGCCACTGGCGTTTACCTTATTTTGAAATACTTGAAGACAAATTTATTCAAGAAATCTGAAATAATTTTTACTGCTTTTGCTAATTAACTTATTCTTAATTAACCGACATTGAAAAATATTATAATCTTTAAAATTAAATAAATCGACTCTTTTGATGAAATTCCAAGTAGTTTTTAATAAATAAAAATTAAAAAACATAAAATTGGGGAGATTTATTTGTTCAATTTCAAAATTGGAAGATATTATTAAATTGATTTTAATCATGATTAAGAATGTGAAACTACTTTCATTTTTAAAGCTAAAGCTTATACTCATGATCAACCATGAATTAATTGATTAGGAAAATTTAAACTGTAGGATTTGAAATATTTCTCTCTTTTTTTTTAAATTATAAAGTTATTTAATCACTTATATTTTCAAATGACTATATGAGACAAATATCGTGAGTTTGATAACGAGATATTTTTATAACTATGCAACACTTTAAAAAAAGACTAATGTTTTCATTATCAGAAATTATTATATAATTACGAACGCTAACGAACTTTATTCACGGTTTCAGAAAGCATTCTTTGTCTTTAGAAAATTAGAAAATTAATTATTTTAAACTTAAATTTATTCAAAATTACAAAACATTCCATTCCTTCCAATAAGTTTTTAAAAAGTCTTTTATTGTTTCATAATGTATTAATAAATTTTCTCAAATCGGATTATAGGTTTTTAGATAATATCAACTATCATCTAAAATTCCAATAAACAATTAATAAACATTTCGAACTGCGTAATTTCGTTTATTCACGAAACAGTAGCAAAGTAATAATAATTTTAATATTAATACTGCAGAGTTATCATATTTATCTATTAAACATACTTAGTGAACAAATATTATCATTATGTATATAGAATATGGGATTTTTGGATAATATGAATTTACAAGTGTACATTTTCTGTCCAAAGAACATATTTTTCGATGGAAATATACGCATGCAAACTTTACTGCAATTCCAAACAAATAACAATCGATTTATTATGCTTAGCTGATTCAGATATTAGACGGGTCTTTTTGAGATCGTTAAAGCTTTGTTGATAGAATTAATACTCTAGTTTCGTCCGTCATGGCTCTGTTAACAGAATATTGGGGACTTCAGTCAAATCAGCCTTGGTTCGATTCTATTCACCCCCACTACAAAATTTATAATTGTTATGGTATTTTTCATTATGCTTGTCAATGCAATAAATCACATATTATTTGAAATTTTTACCAAACTGTACATGAAAAATATATTACGAATTTAACACAATTTTCTTTCGATTATATTTAGTTAAATTATAAGAAGCATTTTTTAAATTTGATAATTTCTATATAAAGACAAAAAATGCACCAATCGAATGCCAAAAATTACTGAAATCCTTCAATCTGAAGCTACATTTTCATCAAATCATAGTGGTATTCCGACAACTGAGATTTCTGTTTAATACCTTTCCAGATTTGAAATTTAATTATTAAGTATATTCCTTCTACTTACAACATTAAAAAAAATATATAAAAATATATGACAGAATGAAATTTTCGCCTTGCTTTTAACACAAAATATATAATATGAACTTTAAAATGATTAGGTTTCATTAAAATGCAATTAAAATCATGAAATATAGATGTTCACAGTTAATTTTATTTAAAAATACCTTAGTACTTTCAAGCCTTTAATCAAGCTCTTCCTCAGAGAAATTCTCCGAGGAAGAGCCTGATTAAAGGCTTGAAAGGTTTGATTAAAGGCTTGATATCTTTTTAATAATACCACTTTCTTTAAAAAGAGTCTAAAATTGTTTGCGGTCCCCCATTAAGTACGCACTAATTACATGACATAAATTGTCGGATATCTCGAAAACGGCTGATTCTCGACGGATAGTTCCATTAAGTTTTTTACTGCTCTCAATGAGATCTTTCCAACGATACCACTTTCGTCAAAATCGGTGACTTACACTTTTAGCTCTTCCCTAGTAAGATATTTTAAAATAAAATTAACTATTAACATCTATTTTTGATTATTTTAATCGCCTTTTAAGTAAACCTGAACATTTTAAAGTTGATATTATATACAAAAAGTTTGCTAACATACGTACTAAATAAACTAAAACTCTCCTCTCAAAAATCAATTTTTTTTTCAAGCAACGGAAAATTTCTTCTAATTACAGATGTGCTGTGATAAATTATTTGCAGCGATTTTTAGATTTTTTTTCTCCAAGAAGAAAAATAAGCATAACTTTCTAAAAAAGACTTTTTGCCGCTAAATATTTTAAAATATTTGATTAAAATGAATTAATTTAAAACATTCTTGAAAGCTCTTTTCATACAAAATAACAATACTTCCAAGCTTGAAAGTATCATACATTTATAATTTAGATGTGATTTATTCCTTTAAGAAATTGAAATAACTCCACAATTACACATATTTTATTCATTGAAATAATTTGAGTAATCATACGTATTTTACTGGTATCATACAGCACGATAGGTGCTGTATAGTAGAGCTCAGCTGCATCTCTAATGTTAAAGTTCAAAGTTTGCCTCTTAATAACTTTGGACCCAGTCATCGGATCGCGACGAAATTCTAAAGGGGAAGTGTCCTATCCCATATCTCAAAGTTTACAAAAAATTCATCCATATCCATCGATTAGTTTCGGAGATCCAGAACCCCTGTTTTTGCACTTTTTGGTCGGAAAACAACAAAAAAAAAGAAAGACAACTCAATTATAACCCGAGCCAGGAAACATTAGGCGACTTGCAATAGCTTGTTCGAAAGCTTTTAATTTAGGGGTGTGCCTTTCGAAGGTCCGGTAAAAAAAATATCAAAAATTAAGGAAATGTCATCCATTTAAAATTTATGTAACGCTATTCCTTTCATAATTTAACATTATAGAAATCTCTCCTTTTTAATTGCTAATTCAATTGTTGCTTTTGAATTGCCACCAACTAAAAACAATTCAATAATTTAAACAAGTTGGAAATTGCACGTGAAGCGTAGCAAACGAGGTGCGTTCGTACGATAATGAAGTTTTAAAAATATTACTCTCATATATCAATCTCATAAAATTGCAAATAGTGAATTACAATTAAAACGTTCATCAAACAATGTTCTCCCTATACCATTATGTAATTGAATACTTTTGTGTGGCCTTGTAAATCAATAACAAATGTTCTTTGCATCACAAATTATGTAAGATGCATATTATAATATGTACTTTATATTGTATATAAATTTTATTAAGTTCGAATGAGTGCAACACCATTAAAATGCATTTGAAACATTTTCCCCATTGACCGTAATGTAACGGAAACTTTTGATTGTCCCTGTAAGTGATCTATGCATACGATTTTCATAAAATTTGAAATAACTCGACAAAATTATGTAATAACTATGTATTTTAAATTTCAAACGATTAAAATGAATTTGAAACTTTTTCCCCATTGACCGTAATGTAACGGAATACTTTTGATTGCCCCTGTAATTGATCTATGCATCCGACTTTCATAAAATTTGAAATAACTCGACAAAATTATGTAATAGCTATCTATTTTAAATTTCAAACGTATAAAATACATTTGAAACTTTTTCCCCATTGACTATAATGTAATTGAATACTTTTGATTGTCTCTGTAATTGATCTATGCACCCGATTATCAAAAAATTTGAAATAACTCAACAAAATTATGTATTAACTATGTATTTTAAATTTCAAACGATTAAAATGCATTTGAAACTTTTTTCCCCATTGACCGTAATGTAACGGAATACTTTTGATTGTCCCTGTAATTGATCTATGCATCCAATTTTCATAAAATTTGAAATGACTCGACAAAATTATGTAATAATTATGTATTTTAAATTTCAAACGATTCGGTTGGGTAGTTTTTGCGTTGTTATATGCGGACAGACAGACGGACAGACGGACAGACAGACGGACAGACAGACGGACAAACGGACGGACTGAGCGACAACAATAGGTGCTACGTATCTACATAATTACGAACGCACCTAAAAAGAAACGATAACACGTGTTCTTTTTTTATAGATCAATAAAAATTCTGATTCTCCTGATAGTTTTGAACCTTTGAAATTGAAGTCATTCGAAACAGAAAATGCATATTTTTCATAAACATATATATAAACTGTAATTAAATATGTGTTAAAAAAACATCGCGCCTTTATTTGAGTGTTTTCGAAGTAAAACAGTTACTACAATATAGATATTTCAATTAAAAAGGGATAAGGGGCCGTCCATTAATCATGCGAGGCTCTAGAGGGGGGGGAGGGGTAAATAAAAAAATCACGAAACATCACAAGGGGGGAGGGGGTGTAGTAATATATCACGAGTATTTATTTTTTCGACAAACGCGCGATACTGAATCGAAAAGCGGCATTTTGTGTATTTATTTTTTCGTCAAACGTGTTCAAAGTCGAAAGCGGCTTGTAGTGTGACCTTGATTCACCGTTGCCAGGCAACGAATGAAGTGAAATTCCCGCGAGAGAGATTCTCGGCATATTACGCGAAAATGATGACGCCGAGTGGCTTGATGAAACCGATGTTAATCTTCAACAAAGCACTGTGCCTACAACTAACTTGCAAGATGCTTATCCAGTTATTGGTGTTGATGAAAGTCTTGCTAATCTGTTGTCTGAGGACATTGTAAATTAAATTATGTTTATGTATTACTACAAAAAAGTTTTTCGCATTTCTTTCATTATTTTTATGTCAGTCCAAAACAACTTGCAACCTTTCTGTTTACCTACTTTTTGTAATTAGTTTTTTTAGAATTGTTATTGACACAAGGGTATCAGTATAAGTTGAACGGTATAGTCTTTCCTGTTATTTCAAATGCATTTGTTTGAAAAATACAGAAACCGAAAATTGAAATAATTAAGTGTCTTTTTTATTGAAAACTTCTACAGTTATAAATTGGATAAATCACATAACTGATAAACTGCACTTGAAATTTATGAAAATTAAAAGCACTTAATTGCGAGTCTTTCATTTGTGTTGTGTATTCACTAAACAAACTCTTCATTATGTAATTCAGATAATATATTTCTATAGCAGCCATAATATGATGAAATATTTATTGAGTATTAAAATATATAAAATAATTTTAATGACGTATAGTATTCAAACTTGTATTGCTACAAAAATGCCCTTAAGATGCAATATCCAGGAAAAATAAATTCATCAATAAAACTTTTTTATTTCTATTAAAATTTTTATATTACAAGGATTTTTAAAATAAAATGATGCATATAATAAAATTTAGATACAGATTTACGATAGTACATCCAAAAGAAAATGTTATAAGCAAGAACTTTTGTAAAACAATTCATGTTCAGGGAATACTTTTCCCAAAAATAGATGATCGTGCTATTCGTTTTACAGATATTCTGTGGGTAGAAAGCGTAAGCTCAAAGACGCGTTAGAGCGAGTGAAATGATATTCCGAAAAGTGGATCCTCTTGAAAGTGCACGTCGTGATTCGCTTCTCATGGACAAAAAATGTGTCCGCATATGAAATTCACAGTTTAGGTTGTAAAAGCAAAGAACAAGTCAACATGTAGCGAAATAAAATTGCAATCAGGCAGAAAGAATTTGGAAAAACAAATTAGAGCAGCGATCTAAGTACTTCAGAGACAGAAACATACAAGGCACTAATAGAAGAATAATTTTAAATATATCGTTGTGGAACTGTGCGTGCAATCGCTTCTGAACTGCGAGTGAACTATGCGTACTAGCAATTTATCTTTTCAGATGTGTTACAATAGTGAATATTTTCTGCCCGTAGAATACCGCGTGTGTTATTCTTGAGAAAATTCATTATGTTAGAGAAAAATTAATTATGTGTCGTCTCGCGTATTTTTAGCATTAACAGTTTGCGTGGCAGAACTTTATTCATGACCTCGTTATTTTTTGGGGGGGGGGGGGATAAAATTTGGCTTCATAATTTAAGTAGAGTGGAGACATTGTGGATCATCAAAGAAAAAATAATTTAAGACGACACCGCATACCAGTAATGTCTTGGCAACCCTATTCTGGAATTCATGCAATTTTATCTTGATCGGGGTACTGAAGCATGACCACAATGTTACTACTAATTGTTGATATACCACCGTGGCACTTTTCTGTAAATCTATCTAAAGGGCATATTGAATTATGCTGTCATACTCCTGGATGATAATGCCAGGCTTCATACTGCTCAGCAAATTAAAGAATTGCCAACTACGAATAATAATTCTGGAGTCATTCCTATACAGCCCAGGTTTGGTACTAAATGATTATTTCCTTTTTCCAAAATTTAAGGAGAAATTATCTGGAACAAGGCCATCTTCAGACAGTCGTGTGAAAACTGCTGCCCAGATTGTATTTTCTCCGAAATTGTAATCTCGATGGATAGGGACCTGGTCTTTGCCAAATTAAGTTTAAAAAGCTCATTATAAGTTCCGATAAATGCCTAAACAGATTTGATTATAATATAGAAAAGTTATCAGCAACAGTACCTGTTGAGTATCTTTTTTAATTTCTGTTTATTGTTAATAAATATTTTTTATTGATCTTCACTGTAAAAAAAAATCTGTAAAGGTACTAAACATTTTCTAGGAAACTTGGATTCCAAGAACTTTCATGTAACGCTAAGAGGAAAAATCCATGTAACTGATTCTAAAACTTGAGTTTTTGTTGTTACCGTTACAGGAAAAGTTCTTGGAATCCCAGTTTCCTAGATAAAGTGTAGTACTTTTACAGATTTTTTTTTACAGTGTTGCATGCTTTTTATTTTATATCCGTGATCATATATTTTTTGCTTAAATTTTGATTGTTTAATAGCTTAAAATAATTTATTAATACAAAATAAATAAAGACAATTATGTGAAAAAAATTCACATAAATTAATCGAAAACCAGGCCAGAAGAAATTTACCGAAAACTAGTTTTTTAATATAAAAGTTTAATTTAATTGATACTGCTCGTTAGTTAGTTTTTAGCATAGATGAATATTAAACTGTATCTAAAGTTGAAAGTTAATAATTCACAGCGATACTTTATCGTTACTTTATTCCATTTATTCGTTTTCCATTAACTTTTACGCAATTGTTCGAAAAAAAATCCAATTTATATGCATTCTTGGACGTATGCTGTGCAAGCAGCT
This sequence comes from Maratus speculifer, assembly GCA_964019185.1. NCBI lineage: Eukaryota > Metazoa > Arthropoda > Arachnida > Araneae > Salticidae > Maratus > Maratus speculifer. The sequence continues at coordinate 149,398,764 of OZ025290.1, read as the reverse complement.
GGATAACGGTTAAGTTTCACTAATTTCTTTAAAAAAAAGTTGTCACAATACAAAAAAGAGAAAAAATTTAAATATATTTTGATCTTCTTTTCTATACTTTATGAAATTTTTTATTTCTCTTCGAAAGAATTTTAAGTAAATTTCATTCTCGTTGACAGTATGCCAAAATGTCAGTCATAATGTTGATCTGACAATCTTCATGATTATTTGGAAGACATTATGTCAGTTTTACATGAAAATATTCATCAGTTTTAATAATGCCAAGGTGCATATATTTTTAGATTAAAATGTATTTTAAACAGATTATTAAAGTGAATAATTTTAATCTGAAGACCTTTACAACAGTAGAATAATAAAACTGGGGACTCGGATCGTTAATAAATGTTTCTTTGTAGTTCATCTAAAATAAATTATTTTAAATGCATGTTAGATTCTTATTAATTTTTTTTTCAAACATCAATTTAAGTGTCAACACGAGATATACGCTAGACATGTCCACAAATCATCCGTAAAAAAAGCAAGCATATCACGGTACTGTTAAACATTGATAATCAACTGCAATTTTTTTAAATTTCTAAACATCACATAAGGTGGTCTGGTGTAATAACTCTAGGCGGGGTAATAACGCCAAGTGCTAATATTATGCATAATTATGAAATAATCTGGTAAATGACACCCATGTGCTTTGCGCAGAAGGGTTTTGAGTCACATAAATCGCAAAAAACAGCTTCAAATTAATTTGTTTCATTTTTAGATCTTATTGTTTTCACAAGCAACTAAAATTAACGCTTGATCTAAAATTTGCGAGATACGTTTTGTGATGCGAATATTATTTTTTAATCCGGAAATATTTTGTTAATTACATAAATTTGTAGTACATTTCATGAACTTTCAAAATGTTGTTGAAGATTTGGGATATCTTCTCGAGATAATTTGTAATTTAAAATGTACAGCGCAATAACTATAACGTGGTAATAACGCCAATCCTTGGCATTAATACCCCGCTTGATTCCCTACAGTGGCCGAGCTACATCCTAAATACTGATTCAAATAAACACAGTTAAAACTGTGCAATGTTTCTAATAATTCTATTTAAGCGGTCCTTTTTAAGCAAAAAGAAGATATCGGTCTGATATTCTTTTGCCTCATCCCCCCTCCCCCACACCACACCTTTATTTTTTCTTACACTTTCACAAAAAATTGAACATTTTCAATAGCTTAGAATGCAATTTGCCAATTTCTAAGTTTGTAGAGTTTGTATTTTTAGAATTGGGCAATCTACATGCAATTACCCCTTTTTATTTCATAGGTTTATTTGCATGACGTTATTACCCATATAGGTGGGTAATAACGCCAAATAGCATTGGTCAAGAAATCGCGCCATTACATTTTATGAATACATATCTGTTAAATTATTTTTTTATATAGATAGTCAATGAGTTGCTGTATCAAATCATATATTTGTTTGAAAAATACAAACTAAAACTGAGCCGTTAAAATTGGTAGAACCTTAACGTGGCGTTATTACCCCAGGGTACCTTATTTCAGTTTTCACATCATCATTTATGGAAAAAAGTACTTTTAAATTAAAATATCTTTGGAACTTGCATCTCAATTTATTTTTGAGATATTAGTGTTGTTGTAGTTCTTTATGTTATTATTGGAATGGAGGCAGTTGAAGTACTCCATTTGTTGAAAAACTAAATAGAAAATAGTAGATTACTATTCTTTTTTTTACGCTTAAATCATACTACTTTAAAGAAAAATGGCTTAAAATTCATGCCATTCCAAGAAAATAGGGTGCTATAAAATGTATTTAAAAGAATATTTGTATGGCATATTCCTATTATTTCAATAAAGTAACGTCACATGCATATTTTTCAATATATGTTGTTTAAGACTGGATCGTAAATATGGAATTTTTCTGAAAATGCTAGTGACACCATTTTACAAAACAAAAGCATCTATTTTAAAACTAAAAACTGAAATATTTTTTTTACTATTTACAAATATATTCATTGGGAGCAAAACTAAGTTCTATAAAAGCAAAATTCTTGTTTTCTAGTGTATAGATAACATTTGAAACATCGAAAGATTGAAGCATAATCATTAACAATTCGTGTAAGAAATTGTATTAAAGATGCTTTTATGTTGTATTTTATTTTAATTCATTTTAGATATTGTACAAGTCGAAAAATTTTAGAAAAATTTTGGAATTTAAAAAAGGGGGAGGAGGTGAAGTTATACACGAATTATTAGTGAAAAACATTGCAGATAATCGGCAGATGGGCAAGTCTTTTAGGAAATCACATACGGGTTTAGTTTGGAAAGAGAGATAAAAACGGAAAATGGTCATTTTAATGTGATTGAAAAAAAAAGGTAAACAACAACGTACCTGTAATTACTCTTCATCCATTTTTTGGGGGATAGAATTCCCTGCAACACATAAATATTTTTTTTCAACATTTTATTCCCTTTTTAAAAAAAGAGTTCAGTTTGAGAATGCTTCGAGATACCTCTTCCAAAAATACTACATTACAAAGAAATATTATATTTCAGCAGTTAAAGAAAATATTTAACCTAAAAATTAGACTTGTAACGATTTCTAAAGATTTTTTTTAAATATTTTTTTTTCATTTAATTGATGTAAATATTTTTCAAAATAGTCTAAGTTTATTCTGTTTTACAAATGATACAGCTTAAAATGTTGAATTAAAAAAAGGTGTTTTATTAGAAACATAGAAAAAATGTGTTTAATGAAATTTACTTTTTATTCTCCATTATTACAAATAATTTTTCAAAATATTATGAGAAATGTGTTTCAATTTATGCACGAAATTTATTTTTTCTTTAAATTTTACTTAAGAATTGTGTGTGTGTGGGGGGGGGAGGAGTAAATTATTCAAGAGTAGATACGGAATATTTTTTTTCTATTACCGCACTCCTCTAACTTTTAAAATTTTAGACTCAAAATGAAATTAAGATTTATTTCGAAAACTCTTTACCGGAGTGTATAAAAAGCTTATGAAAACATTTTTAGATCACAATACGATACTGATGGCTATATCCATTCACATACTCTCAGCTTATATTTTACTTTCTTTAACACTAGAACGCCCGGAAATTTTACTCAAGTCTCATAAAAATATTTCGCACCAGAATTTTTATTTGAATTTATTTAACAGATTTATTCAGCGTAAATATGAGTGTTTTAATTATAACTTATTTTATGAGAAAATTTCTGGTTTCATTTGATATTTAATCATGTAATCGGAGTCGAATCGATTCTTTCCGAGCGTTCTATTATTAAGTCAAAAGCCGCAAACGGCTTTAAAAATAGTTCCTAACAATTTTACTTATATATTGTGCAATCTATTCGGCACTCCTTTAAACTCCTTTCTCAAAGCTTTATTTCTGGATAAAATATGTGCCTAGATTGACATAAGCTGGTTCAGATGGATTTGAAAATACTTTAAAAAATAAGCTTATTTTTAATAAAATAAAGATAGTTCGTTTGCACTTGGAAGGTTTATACCGAGAATTTGAAAATAGATGTGACAGTCCTTTTCTACCATGTCAAGAATTTAAAAAATGTGTTTCTCCTTACAAAAATTATATAAATAATTAAGTCATTTAACAAAAATTATATTGACATCAGCTGGTTCAAATGGATTTGAAAATACTTTTTAAAAAAAAGCTTATTTTTGATGAAATAAAAATAATTCGTTTGCACTTAGAAGGTTTATACCGAGAAATTTCACATAGATGTGAGAGACCTCTTCTATCATGTCAAGAATTTTAAAAATGTGTTTCTCGTTACAAAAATTATGTAAATAAAACATAAATTTTAGATTTGGATTTTGTTTCAAAGGACTGATGATATTTTAAAAAATATAATTTATTTTTAATACAGTTTTCATATCTTAATCCTCTGAGTGTTTGGAACGTAATATTTTGTTCTCTAAGCTACATGTTTCACTGCAATATAATAAATATTTAACATAACATAATTCTATAGATTTAATGAATTTTTAGTGTATTTTAGAATGATTAATATTTGCAAAGATTACATTCATATTTGAAATTAAGGTTTTTCTTTATATAAAGTTTAAAGAATAATATTTTCTAAGCATTTAAAACAAAATACAGAGAAAGCAACGTTACAATTTTACTCGTTTGAATGACGCTCACAGGGTTAAAGTTAAAAAAAAAATTATTGCCAATTTATGCACTGTTAAAAAAAAATCTATAAAGTTACTAAATTTTTTCTAGGAAACTGGGATTCCTAGAACTACTTATGCAACGGCAACAGCAAAATTTCCTGTAACAGATACAGATTTGCACTGAAAAAAAAAAAATGTGTAAGGTTTCTAAAAATTTTTTAGGAAACTAGAATTTCAAAAAATTTTCATGTAACTGCAATCTAAGTTACAGATAAAATTTTAGTAAGATAACTGTAATTTTAGTAGACTCGTTTGTAAAGTTACACATTTCTGCAGCTTTACGAAAATTAATTTTGTAGATTTGCATTTTTTCTTGTACAGTGTACAGATAAAATGTTAGTAACTATACAGATTTCGGCAACTTTATAGCTGTAGGATTGCAGATTTTTATTATTTATTATTTTTTTATTTTTTTACAGTGCATTGGACGTCAAAGATAATAAAGTCAAGTGCTAATAATACACTTAATTATGAAGAAATCCGGGAAATGGTACCTACGAAATCTGCACAAAAATTCTGAGTCATCTGAATCACAAACAACCGCTAAAATCAAATTTGTTCAATTTATAAGACCTATTTGCTGCTAGACATTACAAGCACGTAAGTTAAATCAATCAATTTTATGCGAAAATCGATCTTAAAATGCAGGACCTCAAATTTGAGATATAAGTTGTGTGATCTGAAAGCTATTTATTAAGAAATACTTAGTTTAATACTTTCCTTTTTAAAAGTCATTAATATGGTGTGAATACGTTTTAAAATATTGTAAGCTTCTTCGGTTTTGCATAGTTACAACTTTAAATCTTTCTTTTTTAAAAATAGTTTTCATTAGAAACCTAAAAAATGCTTACTAATTTAATGAAAATCTATTATTTTTATTATTTTTCTAAATCCTTGATTATAAATCATTTTTTTAACATGTTATTAGGAAGGCGGTAAGGCTTGTACAAGCAAAATCATTTTTTTCAAAATTTTACATAAGAAATGTGTGTGTGAAAAAAGAGGGGGGGGGGAGAGTTGGTACCGTATATACAGAAAGATATACGGAATTTTTTTTTTCTATTTCTGTTGACTGCTGACCTTAAGGATTTTAGACTCAAAGTGTGAAGATTTACTGTGAAATTCTTTGTCTGAGTGGATAAGAAGCTTATAAAAAGATATTTAGAACATACGTATGATTATATCCATTCACATTCTCTCAGCTTATACTTTACTTCCTTGAAGTTGAAAGCAGCAAACGGCTTTTAAAATACTCCCCAGCAATTTTATTTATATATTGTACAATCCATTCGGCACTCCTTTAAAAACCTTTCTTAAAGCTTTACTTCTGGATAAAACATATGTGCCTAGATTGACATCTTCAGGTTCAAACTGATTTGAAATACTTTAAAAAATAATCTCATTTTTGATAAAATAAAAATAATTCGTTTGCACTTAGAATGTTTATAACGAAAAGTTGAAAAAAGATGTAAAAGCGCTTATCTTTCATATCAGGGATTAATGTATTTCTCGTTACGAAAAGTATACGAATAAAACATAAATTTTAGATTTGGATTTTGTTTTCTAAGAATGATATTTTAAAATATATAATTCATTTTAAATACAGATTCCCATATCTTAATGTTTTAATAAATATTGCCAATTTATACAGGGTGTCAAAGGTAATAACATCAGTGGCTAATATTATGCATAATTATGAAGAAATCCGGCAATAAGTACCTGAGGAATACCTACACAGAAGCGCTCTGAGTCATCGAAATCACAAACAATCGCTTAAATTAAATTTATTCAATTTGTAAGACCTACTTGCTGGAACAAGCTTTAAGTCAAATCAATCAATTTCACAGGAAAATTGATTTTAAAATGCAAGACCTCAAATTTGTGATATAAGTTCTGTGATCTCAAAACTATATATTAAGAAATACCTAGTTTAATACTTTTCTTTTTAAAAATCATTAATATGGTGTGAATAGGTTTTAAAATGTTCTAAGCTTCTTCCATTTTGCATAATTAAAGATTAATTTTTTTAATATGTTTCATTAGTAAACTAAATAAATGCTTATTAATTTAATAAAAAGCTGTTATTTCGATTATTTTTTTAAAATCCTTGATTATAAATCATTTTTCAACATGTTATCAGGATGGTAGTTTGATTTATACAAGCAAATTCATTTTTTTTTTCGAAATTTTACTTAAGAAATGTGTGTGTGAAAAAAGAGTGGGGAGGGAGTTGGTTTTGAATATGCATACGGATATTTACGGAATATTTTTTTTCTATTTCTGTTCTCTTCTAACTTTTAGGATTTTAGACTTAAAATGAATGAAGATTTTCTTAGAAAACTCTATTCGGAGCGGATAAGAAGCTTATAAAAACATTTTTAGGTCATATTACGATACTGATGGCTATATCCATATACATTCTCTCAGTTTATATTTTACTTCATTGAAGTCGAAAACTGCTAACGGCTTTTAAAATACTCCCCAACAATTTTATTTATATATTGTACAATCCATTTGGCACTCGTTTAAAAACAGTTCTCACAGCTTTATTTCTGGATAAAATATATGTGACTAGATTGACATCATCTGGTTCAGATGGATTTGAAAATACTTTAAAAAATAAGCTTATTTTTGATAAAATACAAATAACTCGTTTGCACTTAGAAGGTTTATACCGAGAATTTGAAAATAAATGTGAAGGAGCTCATCTTTTATATCAGGAATTTAAGAAATGCATTTCCCGTTACAAAAAAATATACGAATAAAACATACATTTTAGATTTGGATTTTTTCTTCAAAGGATGAAATTTAAAAAAAAATTACGCTGTAAAAATGAATGATCCAAATTGCATTGTAAGATGTTATGGTATAGTAGTGTTGCAAACATGATACAGTAATAGTCCCAAATGGTAAAGTTTCAAAAGAGAGCAGATCCTTAATAACATTAAAATAATCATAAATTCTTACAGATAATGTGCATGTTAAATAAGATATTTTGATTGTTTTAATATTATTGAGGATTCTGCCGTTTTTAAAACCATTTTGGGCTATAACGTGCATTATCCAAGTTAGAACGCTGCTATACACAAAAATCTTATAACTCAATTTGGGTTTTTTGTTTTTACAGTGTAATTAAATTTAAATACAGTTCTCTGCATTTTATTTTTTGAAAAAAGTCTGCCAAACTATACCAGATGACCTTTGTAATAACTCTAAGTGAAATATAATGCGTAATTATGAAGAAAACCGAAAGATGGCATTTACGGAATTTGCGGCGAATTGCTCTGAGTCACTTGAATCATAAAAAACCGCTAAAAATATATTTGTTTCATTTTTCAGACCTTATAGCTGGAAGAAGCACGCAAGATTCAACGTCTGATCTCAGATTTGCGAGATAAATTCCGTGATTTAAAGGTTATCTATTTATTAGGAAATACTTCGTTTATTACATAAATTTATAGTCTATTCCATGTACTTTTACAACGATCTAGAAGATTTTAAATGTTTTCACGAGGTTGCTTGTAGTTTAAAATATACTGCGCTATAAGTATACCGGGATAATAACGTCATTTTTCTATTATTATTCCGTATTATTACTCCGGTTAATTTTTTTCAAGTGCTGTAATTAAATCTGAAGATGTTTTATTTTTTATTTATGCACGAGAGTAGTATTCATGACAACTAAAAAAGGATAAAAAGAAATTTGTTTGTTTTAAGTGCTGCTAATTTTTTCATGATGGAAAAATGGAATATTAAATGATTATTATTGCATCCTATTATCGCAATTAAACGGTAAGTAAGAATAATGTTTCAATCTCTAGGATTGTAGCTGGCGAAAAGAGTATGGCGTCCTTATATTATCTTAACTATCACCAGGAAGTAGCATTAATGAAATAATTAGATTTGACTTAGAAATCAAGAAATATTTATCAGCAAACAACCTGATGCAAATTAAGGAATATTGATCGGAAATTCTTCAGAAAGTTTAAATGCAAATTAATTTTAATGAGAAATGAAAATGTCAGCTCTGTCAAGATTTCCCTTTCAATCCCTTCAATTCGGTTCAACTTCAAATTAATAAATTAGGAACTATTTGCAAAATTATTGATACTTATCAATGAATTGATGTAGAATTAAAATAAAATAAGATTTTAGATTACAGTACATTGAATAATATTTTGAATAATATTTTAACATTGAATAATATTTACTGCAAAAAATTATGAATTAAATTAATAAATATAAAATAACGTATAGTAATGCATGGCTATAGTGTGCAATAATATACATCAACATATATGCATAAATAATAATAATAATAATAATATATATATATATATATATATATATATATATATATTACAAATTTCATTTGTATTCATTTTATTTATTTGTTTATTCAGATATACTCGTTTCATTATCTTTTTATTATTATTATTACAATTCCATTCAATTCTAATTCTTCGTTTTGGTTTATTGTTTTATTGATAAAATCCATTGGTGAATCTTGTCTACTTTTAATGGTATTATATATATATATATATATATATATATATATATATATATATATATATATATATATATATATATATATATATATATATATATATCCGATTATAAATTTAAAATTTATCATAAATAATTTATATGCGTTAAACAAGGCCTCAAAACAGCTGACATCAAGATAACGCGGAATTTTTCAGCAACTTGATGGGGTCTACTTTACAGAATTAAAAAAGTACATATTATAATACATATTATGCATAAAAAATACATCTGTTGGAGAAAGGAAATTGTTTGATAAATAGGGGTGTTCTAAAATTGGCATTTAAAAAAATAATAATGCATGAACTTCGTCCAAATCACTCTATCGTCAATGAACCTCATGATATATATTTTTATTGGAAAAATTTACAATTAAGTATAGTATTTTAATCTCAAAATATTGAAACTTTTGCTTCTAAGTTTTTCTTTTTTAAAATCTATAATTATTCCAATCAATTCTAGTATAACCTAAGTATAAATGAAAAAGCTTATGGCGGGAAAGTTCAACGTGTGGTTATATAGAAAATTTTTTTATTATATTTTTGTTGTTCTAAAATTCTGAATTAAATCTAATCTGTATAAATAAGATTAATGCGATCTCAGACAACTTCTCACATATCTAAAGGAGTAGAGACGTTGTTGTAGTATCGTAACTTTCACCAAGAATAGCCATTAACGAAATAATTAGATTTAACTTAGAAATTAGGAATTATTTATCTGCAAATAGCCTGATGGAAATTAGGGAATATTGATATGAAATTCTTCAGAAAGTTTAAATGCAAATTAATTTTAATGAGAAATGAAAATGTCAGCTCTGTGAAGATTTCCTTCTTAATACCGTCAATTAGGTTCAACTGCAAATTAATTAATTAGGAAACGATTTGCAAAATCATTAATGTTTGTGAATGAATTGATCTATAATTAAAATAAAATGAGAATTTAGATTAAAATGTGCTGTTAAAAATTTTGATCTAGTTTGGAGAAATTTTTTTGTGCTCAGAAGCTGCTATTAGAAGATAGTGAAATTTTGTACCAAAATTTAGAGATTCCCATGCCAACATCCCCACCAATGGCCGAGAGGTTCTGACCTCAAAATGGTAGACTGTAGGTGCTGGGTTCGAACCCAATCGCGACCGTCGGCCTAACCGTTCGAAGTTTTCCGTGGTTTTCTTCGAACCTTGCGTAAATACGGGTTAGGTTCCCTTAGAAAGACCCCCCACGGAGGGCAACCCACCCCATAGGGCCTATATCCCATAGCGTAGATAATCGGCCGACAAAAATACACCAACACCAACACCCATGCCAACATCGTTCCAACAATTGGAATTATTCTTCCAAAGGAGCTCCAAATAATGGTTCAAGATTTCACAATCTTGCAGTGGCAGCTATTGTGCACCAAAATTTTGTTCAAACTAGAACAAGATTTTTAAGAGAGTAGATTGAATAATTGTTGCTGAAATAATAATGAATTAAATCAATAAATATAAAGTAATGCATAGTAATACATGAATAGCGTATTCAATAATATACATCAAAATGTATACGTAAATAATAATACATACATGAAACTATAAATTTAAAATTTATCATAAATAATTTAATGCAAAAACTTCTAAGTAGCTGACATCACGACAAGGCTAAATATTCCTTTATTTGGTGGTGTCTACATTCTAGAAGTAAAATAATACATAATAGAATAGATATTACATATAAAAAATGCACATGTTGCTGAAGGAAAATAGTTTGATACAGAGAGGTCTTTTTAAACTGGTAGTCTTAAAGAAAATTTTAATCCGTGAAGTTCGTCCGAATCACTATATTTTCAATGACCCTATGGTATATATTTTAATGAAAATATTTATAATTAAAAATAGCATTTAAATCTAAAAAATAAACGCTTTTGTTTCTCAGTTTTTCTTTTTTTAAACATATATTTAATCCAATTAATTCTTGAATGTAAGTATGGATAAAAAAACTTAAAGCGGGCGGGAAAATTCAACGTGTGCTTATGTAAAAATTTTTTTTATTATATTTTCGTTGTTCTAAAAATCAATCGGAATTTAATCTGTATAAATAAGATTAATTCGAACTCAGACAACGTCTCGTATCCCGAAAAGAGTAGGGCGTCGTTACATTTCGTACATTCCAGCAGGAAGTAGCGATTAACGAAATAATTAGATTTTACTTAGAAATCAGAAATTATTTATCAGCAAATATCCTGATGCAAATTAAGGAATATTGATCAGAAATTCTTAAGAAAGTTTAAATGCAAATTAATTTTAATGAGAAATGAACATGTCAGCTCCGTCAAGATTTTCCTTTCAAGCCCGTCAATATACGGTCCAACTGAAAATTAATGAATTGGGAACCATTTGCAAAATCATTACTGCTTATCATCGAATTGAGGTAGAATTAAAATAAAATGTGATTTTAGTCTAAAATGCACTGAAAAATTTTCACTGAAAAAATAATAAATTTATAAATATACAAAAAAAAAAAAAAAAAAAAAAAAAAAAAAAAAAAAAAAGCGCATGAGGATACACGAATAGCGTACATCAAAATTTATACATAAATAATAATAATATATAAGATGAATTTAAAAATTATCCTAAATAATTTTTTAGCGCCTCTTATTAGTTACAAAAACTTCTAATTAGCCGACATCAAGATAATGTGGAATTTTTCAGCTTTGTATCCACTTTTCTGAAATAATAAAAACAAAACACGTGTTGCACTCGGGGACTGCCGCGGTAAAGCTATTGCATAGCATTTTTTATCAACTTATGCAATCATAATTATTTATTTGCTTTTTATTTATGCAGTTTTTTTTGTCTTTGATATTAATTCAAGTTATACTTTTTGAGCGTGATGACCGATAACAAAACATTTTTTTTCTTTTATTGAATAAATGAGAAGTTAATATCGTTTAAAATATTTTTATTATCTTACAATACATGTAGGTTAATCGGGAATTTTTATCATTGAAACTATACGTTTATGGTAGCTGAAATAAAAAACATAACTTTGAGACTTGATATTCTCAAAATATCTGAAAAATACCGCTTTAATGTCTGCCGAAGTCTACCGAAGGATACCGTGCCGAAGTCTGCCAAACTGAAGCGACGTTAGCCGGAGTGTTAGGTTTTTTTCTCGTTACAGAATTCCTAGATTCTTTCGCCGTGCTCAAAGCCCGCGATAAAAGCTATGCAATAATTAATAAATTACCAAACAAAATTTGGCCGCACTGCGAAAATTAGATCGCGAGTTATAAGCATTATAAATTTTCCGATCCTCACCGTGGGGTTCTCCTGTCACCAAAAATTAACATTGTCTCATTAAAAATTACCAAACAAAATTTGGCCGCGCTACGAAAATTAGATCGCGAGTTATAAGCATTTTAAATTTTGCGACCTTCGCCGGGGGGGGGGGGTTCCTGTCACCAAAAATAACACTGTCTCATAATAAATTACCAAACAAAATTTGGCTGCGCTACGAAAATTAGATCGCGAGTTATAAGCATTTTAAATTTTTCGACTCTCACCATGGGGGATCTCCTCTCACTAAAATTAACATTGTCTCATTATAAATTAACGAATAAAATTTGGCCGCGCTACGAAAATTAGATCGCGAGTTATAAGCATTTTAAATTTTTCGACCTTCACCGGGGGGGAGTCTCCTGTCACCAAAAGTAACACTGTCTCATAATAAATTACCAAACAAAATATGGCCGCACTACGAAAATTAGACCGCGAGTTATAAGCATTTTAAAATTTTCAACCCTCACCATGGGGGGGTCTCCTGTCACCAAAAGTAACACTGTCTCATAATAAATTACCAAACAAAATTTGGCCGCGCTACGAAAATTGATCGCGAGTTATAAGCATTTTAAATTTTTCGACCCTCACCGTGGGGGGGTCTCCTGTCACCAAAAGTAACACTGTCTCATAATAAATTACCAAACAAAATTTGGCCGCACTACGAAAATAAGATCGCGATTTATAAGCATTTTAAATTTTTCGACCCTCACCATGGGTTGTCTCCTGTCACCAAAAATTAACACTGTCTCATAATAAATTACCAAACAAAATTTGGTCGCGCTACAAAAATTGATCGCGAGTTATAAACATTTTAAATTTTTCGACCCTCACCATGGGTTGTCTCCTGTCACCAAAAATTAACACTCTCTCATAATAAATTACCGAACAAAATATGGATTTTCTATACACATTCAATCAGGAATTTTTATCATTGAAACTATAGATTTATGGTAACTGAAATAAGAAACACAAGTTTGAGATTTGATATCCTCTAAATATGTGAAAAATACCGCGTCAATGTCTGCCGAAGTCTACCGAAGGATACCATACCGAAGTCTGCCGAACTGAAACGAAGTGAGCCGAGTGTTAGGTTTTTTCGTTACGGATGTGTTAGGATTTTTCGCGTTGCGGAATTTTTGGATTCGGTCGCCGCGCTCAAAGCCCGCGATAAAAGCTATGCAATAGCTTAAAATCACATATTAGTATAAATATTACATATAAGAATGAATTTATATGTTGATGAAAGAAAAATGTTTGATAAATAGAGGTGTCATAAGATTCGGAAGTATTTAATATTGATGTTTTACAGTAAGATAAATATTACATAATTATACAATTATGTGATAACGATTAAAATTACGTAACACGAATAAAGTTAATGTTATGAAATAATTAGGTACATAATAATTCTTTCTCTTAAACTGTGATCCCCAAATTTTATCATAACAACATTTTGACATTTTAGAATAAAATTTATGAATTATACATAAGATGCATATTTTTCTGTATTTTCTTTATACGGATTAGTGTAAGTATAATTTTGTAAGGTTTCATTAGATGTAATACAGTAATTGTGCAGATGATTTCTCTACAGAGAGGCACGTGATCATACGAGTCACTTATTGTTGCATACGCAGGTTCTAGAGGATGAGAAAAAAACCTCAATCTTAATGAACAAGAAATGAGTTTTTTTAATTATGAAAAGTCTGTTATCGTTGGAGAAGTACATTGGAGATGGGAATATCTTGTTAGTAGCAGAGACAGCAGCAGTTACACTGACAAGCTACGAGAGCGAAGTGAGCCACTTGAAAATTGAAACTCACGGACTTGGTGTCATACAATATCGACAAAATAAAACATTTTGCGCCACTCACAAGCCAACGACGAAGCATTGGCTGTTAAAAACTTAGCCAAAAGGAAGCGGTGATCATATTAATTTAAATTGTGCAAAGAAAAATTTTGAGGTTACAAGACTTTTGTGATCAGGGAAAGAATGCGTTTTACATTGTAACGGGCGAATTTCCTCAAAAATAAAGACAAAGAGAGGCCAAATAATCGAATCGTTATTTGAAAGGTGTGCAATTGTAGTTGCTGACACAACAAAAATTTCTCTTAGTTTCGTCTGCTATAGAATACAGCAGTAGGAAGATATGTATCGTTTATACATACATGAACTTAACGGCCGGAATTATAGAGTGAAATGCGAACTTAGATCTTATGAATAGTATCTAATTTAAGAACATTGTAATCGTGTACCAGGAACGCTACCAAATAAGCATAGTAGAGATACTAAAATGCATCTGTTTTAACTAACAGCTGCACATTATTTATAACGGCTGAATATATGTTAGAAAGTATCACAAAGTAAAATGGGAAGACAAAATTACCGGACTTAATTTTTTAAAGTACACGAGAAAAAGTTCAATTTAAAGGAGAGGGGCAAAAAGTTCAACCGATTTAGTTTTAAATATTAGATTTAATTTTAAATTTTAAACTTAAATTTAAAACTACACACGAAGAGGATAGTACAATAAAACACACAAATTATTGGAATGGATTTTGGAGTGAAACAGAGGTAGGTGGGGGAGAACGACGAGGACAAAAACAATACTTAAAATTTTGAATTGAAACAGTGGAGAAGCGGGGGATGACAACGAAGCATATATAACGAAATAATTGTTATAGTAATAGCCTTTACAAAAATTGAGATTAAACTGAGATTAAATTGAGATTAAATTGAAACGCTTATTTTTATAATACTCTATACACTTACTTACAGGTAGTTTTAAATGAAATTCTAGTTGAGTAAATTTAATACAAAGTAAATGACTTTCTTTTTATTGCATTTAACCGGATTATTGGTTTATCTATACTAAATGTTTCTCTTGTATTTTTTCAATGGATTGAAAATTTAGAAGTTGTATTAAATGTTTGTTTATCTAGAATTTTTATTTCATTTTTTTAATATATTGTAAATTTAATAAACATGAATATTTAACAGATAAAATGCTCCATAAAAATGAACACTAAATAATGAAAATTAAACAACACATATCATGATAATTAAATTAATTATTTTCATTTACTAGATTAGAATATTAGTTATTTTATTAATCAATCAGCATTATGTTTTGCAAGTTGTCAATAGATGACGAAATCTATTATATTAATCTCTCTATACTCATAAGCCAATAGTTGAGAGATCTGAGTTTCTGAAAACAAATATTTATTTCGATTAACTGATTTTGCTTCCGTATAGTTAAAATCTGTCTACGTCTATTGGTTACATTTTGTTTTTGTCCTTGAAGCTGTGGAAGAAGCATTTGAAAATTTAATTGATGTTTTTATAATCTAGATACGTAATTAATATTAAAAAAAATTGGGTGCAGTAAGTGAAAAGTGTAAAAAATAAAATCTTATTTCTTTTCACTAAAAGTTAATTAAGAAAGATTTAAACGAAATATCATTTTCTAGTTTTCATTGAATTAATAAATTCGAAAACTCTTATATTATACTTTTTTTATTGCATGTATGCCAAGAGTTGATCTATTTCAGTTTCTGAAATCCTATATTTATTTCGATTAATTGATATCGATTCTTGTTATGTGAAAATTCATTCTGTCCACTTCTGTCAGTCATATTTTGCTTGCTTTCTTGAAGCTAAGCATGAAGCGTTTGAACAGTTAATGGATGTTTTTGAAATTGTTTTATCTAAATATGTGTTTAATATTCGAAATATCTGAGAGTACTCAGACAGTCAAAATTAGAGATACATTTTCATTCACAAGAAGTTCATAAAGGAAGATAAATGAATCTTCTTATTGTAGCTCTCATTAAATTAATAAATTCATAAAATACTAATGAATTTGAAAATTCTTACATTTTTTTTACAGGCATGGCTGTGTCACTCACAAAAATATTCAAATAATCACAGTGTTTCAGTTGGGAGAGCAATTAATATTTAAATAGTTTATTAATCAGTTTAATATAATCTTGAATTATTAACATAAGTAGCCAGGATTACAACTATATTCTTTGACAAGCAGAGCAAAAAAAAAGAAAAAAAATCTTTTGTACAGATTCATGAAATTTCACGATGTTAACAGAGTCGAATTTTTACATGTACTTTGCTTGATTGTTGAGTCAAGACTGAACCTTTTTTAGGAAAATATAATAAGAAAAAGCATCAAAATAGATTTATATAATCATAAATTTAAAAATTTTCATTAACTTGACATAAAATAATTAAAAAACCAATAAATCTCTTTTAATGATTTAAAAATTACTTAAGTTGACAACTTATCAATAAATAAAACATTAATTTGACATAAAATAATTATAAGAACAATAAATATCTTTTAATGATTTCAATTTCACTTAAGTTGTCAACTTATCAAGAAATAAAACATTAATTTTATAATAAATCAGTCAAAAAATCAAACATTTAATCATAAAACAAATAAATCAGTATTAAGTAGTTTTAAGTTATTATTTTACTCATAAATATTAGTCGAGAACTTTTATTTGACAGTAATTAATTTTCATCAATGTCAAATCCATTATAATGTCAATAAATTTAATTTCTTTATTTAAGGAATTGCGCCTAAGCATCGGGTTTATTCTAATAGTTTGACGGGTCAGAGTTTCTGAAATCAATATTTATTTCGAATAGCTGATTTCGGGTCTGTAATATTAAAATTAATTTGTTCGAGTATCTATCGGTTATTATTTGCGTTACGTTGTTCAAACAGGGCATCAAACATCTGAACAGTTGGGAGAACAGTTAGAAATTGGTGAAGCGACATATGCTGATTTTATTCAAAGCAAGTAAACCTGTTAATGGATATTAAGAATCTCACTTTAACCTAGTGGTAAAATTTAGCAACATATTACATTTAATTTCTTTTTCCGTTCCCTGTAAAACATAAAAGCATAACATTTATGTATAGACAACTTAATATCTCTTCTATTTAAAATAATTTTTTTAATATTCTATATTGAAATTTTATCACATTTGTTTATGTTTAATTTTTATATATAAAAATAAAATTGATTTTGTATTACATCCATTGCGTGCATAACTGCAGCAAATCTATTTGTTTAAGAGAACCCCCCCCTCCAAAAAAAATGATGTAAAATAATGTATTTTGAACGTAAATTTATTTATTCGCTTTTTATTTACTTAAAATGACAAATTTACAATTAAATAAATATTTTTTCAAAATTTTATAACTTTAATTTTAATTTATAAGAATTTTTTTACAAATTGCTTTGAAATGGAGAATATGTTCAAGATACATTAGTTTTACATCATTATTAATATTTTGGTATCGCTTAAACTGTTAATTTTGCTACAGTCTTGAGTGCAGTGGATGTAAGTTAAAAAACAATTAAAAGAAATTCAAAATTAAACATAAAAAGTAAAAAAATATTTCAATATTGAATATTGAAAAAAATTATTTTAAACAGAAAATATAAAAAGTTTTCACATTAAAATCTATATGTATATACATATACATATATATATATATATATATATATATATATATATATATATATATATATATATTGTTTTTTTTCTGGAGATTGAGATACAATAACAAAAATAATAAATGTAACATATTGCTAAATTGCACCGCCATGTAAAAAGTTAGACTTCTGAGACCCCTTAACGTCTTCAAAACCCAGTGTTTATTTACGTCGTTTCTTGTCATTTCAGTTACGGATTTGTATTAACAAACTGTAGAGCGATTGTACTGCCAAAAAAATTAAATTTTATTTTTTGTTCATAAATCTTGATGATGCATGAGGAATCAAAAAGTACATTTTTTGACAATTTCTTAGAATTTCATAAATTTTATTTTACGTTTTTTGCATTGCAAAAACATTGCAAAACAATAAATAGATATATATTTAATATATATTTTTATAATTAATGGGTCTACAAATGGTATCTTAACCCTTTGTATCTTGACAACTCCGATTTCAAAAATATTGACTAAGATGTTAGAATAGATCATGTTAAGCATGTAGAAAATAATTAAACAATTTTTTAATGTAAAACAAAAATGATTATGTAGAAAAAGGTATTTATTCACATTTAAAATAAACAGAAAATCGTATATCTCTCATAAATATTGCCCTTTTTCTAGTACAAAAATATAAAGCATACAAAATTACCTTAAAAAATCTGCTTTTAGACTTCTCTAGCATTTGTAATTTGGCAAAATTTAATGCGTTATTTTTTACAATATCGAAATGAAGTTTCTCAAATAATAAACATAATTTTAGTTTGAAATATTAACTCAATATCATCGTCCGTTGAGAATTCCAATGATCAATTTGTATCAGCTGGTGTGCTGGAAAATAGGAAGAACAAATAAAATCGTATTTTAAAACTCACTATATAAGTATTATTGATATTTGAGCACGCTGCAGATCCACAACACGGTGATACAAAAGGCTAACGCACAGTAAAGTTATTTACGTTTTCATTTTTGTACATTTCGTACATTTCTGCTTCAAGTTATTTTTACATAACATGTAGCTCGCAGAACATGTGCTATAAGAAATAAATTGCTATATTATTTAACTCTGCTTCATTCACGCCAATTTCTGGATAGGTTCACACCACTTTCTCCTTTTATGATTATTTATGTGACTGAAAAAATTGTAAAGATATGTATACCATAGTATACTTCAGATGTGAAGAGTTTGAAAAAAGTAAATTGTAAAGTCTCCTCCCCCTACCTTGCAGAATATTGATTTCAACACTAATTGGAATGAAACTTCATATATTATATATTTGGTGAAATAACCACTTCTGTTAATTAAATTATTAAATATGATAGACATCAAAATTTAATGTGTTAGTTTGTGAGATAATACTTATCTACGGGGCTAAAATACATGTTGGGGTACAGGAATACAGTTGCAGCTGTTGCAGTATTTCACCCATGGATGTTGCAGGATATTTGTTACTGGTAAGCCAAGATTAAACAAGTTGGAAATTGCACGTAAAGCGTAGCAAATGAGGTGCGTTCGTTGATAACGAAGTTTTAAAATATTCAGATCTTGCTAATATAGTAGAGCGTACTTTCGATACAGCATAGTGGTCGAAATCTTTGTGATCCTGTAAATATGCAGGGAGTAATTTTTATTATACTTTATTAACGTACATCTTATTCATAAAATGTGAAGTAGTTTAATATAATTAAAACACCCCCCCAAACAATATTTCGCCGTATAACATTATTTAGTGGAATCCATTTGTGTGGCCCTGTAATTTAATAATAAATATTCTTTGCATCACAGATTGTACAAAATGTATTTTTAGTACATATTTCATAGATTCATGTCAATTCTGTTATATTCAAATGAGTGTAACACCATTAAAATGCATTTGAAACTTTTTCCCCATTGACCATAATGTAACGGAATACTTTTGATTGTCCCTGTAATTGATCAATGCATCCGATTTTCATAAAATTTGAAATGATGCGACAAAATTATGTAATAAATATACGTTTTAAATTTCAAACGATTAAAATGCATTGGAAAATTTTTTCCCCATTGACCGTAATGTAACGGAATCATTTTGATTGTCCCTGTAATTGATCTATCCATACGATTTTCATAAAATTTGAAATGACGCGACAAAATTATGTAATAAATATACGTTTTAAATTTCAAACGATTAAAATGCATATGAAACTTTTTTCCCCATTGACCGTAATGTAACGGAATCCTTTTGATTGTCCCTGTAATTGATCTATCCATCCGATTTTCATAAAATTTGAAATGACTCGACAAAATTATGTAATAATTATGTATTTTAAATTTAAAACGATTCGGTTGGGTAGTTTTTGCGTTGTTATATACGGACAGACAGACGGACTGACAGACACACAGACGGACTGACAGACACACAGACGGACGGACTGAGCGACAACAATAGGTGCTAAGTATTTACATAATTACGAATACACCTAAAAAGGTCGGAAGATTATCAAAATTCTTATTTTTTTTTTTTATAAATTTAGGTTGCAATGACCACTGCCCACAAATCATGAAAAAACAGACTTTTAAGACTAAAAATTAAGATATATAAATAAATTTTATAATAATAAAAAAAACATGGTCATTTACAATCAATTGATTCAGCATTACATTGTTTCCTTTTTCGTGATCGACGCACATTTCGTAATTGACCTCGTTTTTTTTCTTTTTCGTATCTGATAATTTGCGTCTCTGTATTATGTTGTAGCAACAACCAATGCTAAATCTACGAGTCAACCACAAGTGGTATTAAACTTTGTCTTGTGCACTACTTCACTTCTGAGAGACATGGATCATGAAACTCCTTTATTATTACTCTTCCATAAAATAAAGTTTTTTTTTTTGTGCTCGATGATATAGTGTTTTGTGCTATCGGCTCTTGGACTATTTAGACCCATAATCTTCTTAGAATAATCTCTAAAGTCTGAGTGTTATCTGAACGTTGTAGCAGGCTACGTGCACCCATTCATGACTATAATGTTTCATCTTGGTTATTCCATTTACCAACATGATAATGCGCCATATCATACGGGTCAAATCATCAGGTTGTGTTACAGGAGCATTCTAAAGAATATCAAGTGACGTTCTGGCCTCCAAATTCATCTAACATGAATCCAATAGATCATTTGTTGTTCCACCTGGAAATCTACAGCTCATATTCAAAATATTAGAATAGCTGTTTTGGTGCCTATTTATTTGGAGCTGATTTTATATGAATTTGATGCTGTAAATTCAAATATGGTATTAGTTTTTCCCTAGCAGCTCAAATTTTAAGATAAACAAGTTTTTTTGAAATATATGTTGCATTACTTTAAGGTAAATCCATGTATTAAAACATATATAGAGAAATAAAAAAACACATACTTTTTATTTTTATAATATAATGCTACCACAATACATCTTCCCAATGTGCCAGAATTACAGGACCAGTTGGTAAATGCTTGGTACCTGATATCTCAGAATACCTATAATAACTTTGTCGAGTTGATACAAGGTCGGGTTTTGGCGCTTTTGAGGGCGAAAAGTAGTCCTACGTTGTTTAAATTAGGTGGTCATGATGTAATGGCTCTTCAATGTGTATTTCAACGGTTGTAATGAGCTTTTACATTCCTTTATAAACAGGAAGTTGTAAAGGCATTTCCCTTTACATATTATTTAATAATGGTTTCCTCCCCTTACTTAAAATTACAATATTCTCTTAATTTGTAACTTTATTTAATAAGCTAGATTTTTAATCCCTTTAATCCTATTTAGTTGCTATCGACCATTTTCCTTTAAAACATGATTTCAGTTATCTCTAAAATGGTTTCTTTAAAACTACAACGTATATCCGTTCTTTCATGTAACTGTATGTATTTTTCCCCATAGCAACAACCTTTTAAACAGTTATTTCTAGGCTGTTTTTATTCATAGTTAAACGCTACTCGCTTAAGAAGCAGATGCGTTAAGTTTGTATTTTATTTTATTTCATTTCATTAGCATTCATTTTCCTTCTGATTCCGTGGGAGTTTAAGTAACCCTCTGTAAGGAATTTGTTCTCGCAATTTTTTGTGCCATGTACACCCTTTTATCGTTTGGCATTAATTATTTCAAATTTTACACTCTGACCATTCTCATTAAAGTCTATGTAACGGAAATCAAATGCATGTCTCCTATCATCGAAAGTGTACATCTGGTGAACTACTATTGGCGATAAATACCAATGTAATTCGCCAAAACCTACGGCTTCAAAAATTGTATTTTTTTTTCATTCGGCTCTCATCCATAGTAGTGTAATGTAGTACGTTATACTTCTACGCTCCTGCGATCAGCGGGACCTCCAGACCGGGTCCCTGTTACATGCCTGATGTTCTTCAATAAAAGGATTTTGTGTCAAAAATAACTTACCTTATCTTGGAGGGTTTTTTGTATTATTATTCGAACCTGTGCTCACAACGCCGATGCAGACAATATCTCCTCTATAGAAGGGTATTCTATATTTTTAAAGTTGTGATCATTTTACCGTTGTCATCCTGTGCATACAGATGGAAATGTTACCTAATATAAAGTTCATGCATGAAATTAAGTCATTTCAGCAATATCGAAGAAAATTTTCATTTGGTATATCGTTTCTCAGAGCAATATTAAAATACCTAGCAATAGTCGAAAATGAGATGTCTGATTTACAGCTATGCAAAACAGTATCTGCAAGGAGTGGAACTTTACCGGCCATTTACCGGAAATAAAAAATAAATGAATTTTTAAAAAAGAAAAAAAATGTTTAAATGTAATTTAAAATGCTGATTCATTAACAAATTTCAGTAGTTAAAAAATAGAAAGAAAATTGAGTTCCAAAGAATATTATGAATGTCAGCGATAGAAAAGAATTATATAAACCCATAAATTGGCAAAAAATTGAAATTTCTTTTAAGTAAATACCTTTTAATATGAAAATTTCAACTACCAGCATCTGAGTTAATCTGGGGCCAGCATCTATGAAGTACAAGCGAAATGAATTCCCTCCAAGGTAGGATGTCTGTACAAACAAAATTGAAACTAAGATTTTGTTTTAAAATTTAAATTGCAAAAATAAACAAATATACAGGCTTACAAAAAAAATTAGTGCCTAAGATTTTACAACTGATTTTAAAAATTTTTAGAATACTGAATCTAAATATGAAATCAGTTTTTCTCTATCAGTTCTACTTTCTTAGATATACGAAGAAAACTAAAGATTTTTTAGAACTAATGTACCTTGAATGCTCAAATTGACCTTCTGACACATCGGCCTGTCGCGACGCTCAAAGCGATTTGCGAGGCGTTGGAAAATGAGAAAACCTTGCAAAAAACAGACGTCCAAACAAAATTAACTTTGTAAGGATGCTTATGATTTCGCTTCCCCATCTATAAAGACAAATGGAAAATTCGCCTAGAGATAGCATAGTTTCTGAATTCTCTCCGAGGAGGTAAAACATTGTTGACCTTCCATGCTATTTGTGTTGGGGACAGAACTTTTATAAAGTTAACTTAAAACATACAGTGTTATAGATTGTTGCATTGTGTTGTTGAATAAAACTTAATTAAGTTCAAGTAGAAGAAGTTGTGTAAATCATCCCGATGTGTTCTACTGTATATTTGGAGAATACTCGTTAAAGGAGCAAAGAAAAATGTTACTGATTTTGTAAAGAGAGCTGATCTTGGATACTTTGATATTAGACTTGGTTATCAGGTAAAAAGGTCTGCAAAACTTAAAGCCCCGCACAAGGTCTGTAAAACTTACAACAGTGGACAAACGGGAAAAAAAGTCTCAAATTCGGCATATTAATGGTTTGGAGAGAACATCAAAACCATTTCAATGACTGTTATTTCTGCCTAGTAAATAATACTGGAATTAATCGAAACAACCGTCATAAGTGAACTTATCCTAATTTAGTCTCCGCAAGAAGCGTGATTCTTTACTAAGAGGAAGTGCCGATTCCAACATTTTTCCAGCTAGAGCTGAGTAAGGATTAATACTTTCCTACTGATTATCCTTCCGATAGTTATGAAGATGATTATAAGGCGATGCCGTCAATGCCTCAACGTTTCAACCATAATGAGTTAAAGATCACACCAGAGATCTCAATCTATCAAAAGAAGTGTCTCAATTACTGGCTTCAAGATTGAAAATAAAGATTTACTGGAATAAGAAACCAAAGTTACTTTTTAAAACACAAAAGAAAAGAATCTACTACCCTTCTTTTCCGAAGACATCTATTTTGTCGTGAAATTGGAGGACTTCTGGAAAAATGATTCTTTTTGACTATTTTCTAGGTGATTAGCCCTTATTTCTTGGCAGCTCAAAGCGGGGTTTGAATCCTTCTACACAATGGGAACAAATATGGTTCACCAATCGCTTACTCACCAAAAATAAAAGAAGGATATAACACAATAGCTTTGGTCTTTGACAAAATAAAGTACCATGAACATCAATGGGTGATTTGTGTGAATTTTAAAAATGGTAAACTTTCGCCTTGGAATAGCCTTGCAATAGCAGTGATAAAAAAAACTCCACTGGAATAGAAAAGAGTGGCCTAAGAGAGAAAGCGTGGTTTTTGTGGGAAAGGAATGTCTTTAATAACCCCTCAGTTGGGCAAAAGAAAATTAGACTTCCGTCAATGTATATCAAGATCATTCTTATGAAGCAGTTTGTAAAGGCTCTTGATAAGAACGGATCATGCTTTGCACATACAGGAGAGAAAATAACCTATTTGAGTTATAAAAAGTTAAAGGAGGAATATTTATTTGACCACAAGTAAGCCAAATGATTAAGGGTGCTGCCATTGTAAATTCGATGGATGAGGCTGAACTAAAAGCCTGCACATCTTTCATGGCGCAGTTGTCGAAAACTTTCTTCGCAAACACAAAGGGCTAATTCCATGAAAACGTGTCATGTCTGTCATATACAACGATTTTTGGCTACGAGTATTTTAGAACGGAAAAATCTGACTTATTTTATCTGAGATATTTCATCAGTAGAATAGATCAAAGGAAACTTTCCGAAAATAACGGTGGCAAACAAGCATAGCGAATTTTAGCTGTGTGACAGACATATCAAATTTTTAAGGAATTAACCAAAGCAGAAAACTATGCAGAACTAGTAAATAAGATTCATAACAGTTTTAAATCTCTTGGGTGTAATATGTGCGTTAAAGTGCATTATTTACACAACTACTTAGAGCATTTTCTTGAAAATTTAGGAAACACAAGTGAGGAATATGGTGAAAGATTTCACCAGAATAATTAGATTATGGATGGTTGCTAACAAGAACGATGGGTACACGAATATAATGGCAGATTACGGTTTGAGTTTAAAATGAGCGTTTTCAAAAATATATTCGGGAATGTCACGGAAAAGGAGCTTCTGAAGTGTTCAGTGAGAATCGGTCTCATCAATGACGTTTTTCTCTATTTTTGTTAGTAAAAAAATTTGTATAATATAATTTTAAAAATTATTATTTGAATATAAGTATATCATAATAATAAAAATTAACGCTTCTACAGCTCATATTCAAAATATTAGAATAATTGAGAAAAAGTAATAAGAAAAAATTATTTGTCATTTATTTATTTTTTATACTAAGTAAATGCAATTAAATTTCTTATAAATTAAATCTGGAATGTTTAGATAAGGTTTTAACATTTATAAAATATAAAATACAGCACAATAAATTAGGTATCCAGCTTCCTTAAACACACCAGAATATTAGAATAAAATTTAGATTGGTTCAAAATATTAGAATATTTTATTTTACGCAACAATATTACCTTATGAATATGAACTAAATGGTAGTTAATATTTTGTAGCATCCCCTTTAGCTTTCATAACAGCGTACAATCGATCTTGCATACTATATACAAGGTGTTTACAAACATTTCTATCAATATTAGCCCAAATAGACTTTATACGTGCCACTAACTCAGTTTTACTTGAAGGAGGATTTTCTTGAAGTTTTTTCTTCATTATACACCATAAGTTTTCGATGGGATTAAGATCTGGTGAATTTGGTGGCCAAGGAAGTACCTTAATGTTGCGTTGGCGGAACCAATTCTTAGTTGACACCGAGGTATGCGGGGACGCTAAATCTTGTTGAAAGATGAAATCATCTTCAAATAAATCTTCTGATGATGGAATCATGTAATATTCTAAAATTTCTTGATATATCAGAGAGTTAACCTTTTCGTAGACGATGCATAACTTTCCAGGTCCTTCTGCACTCATACAGCCCCAAACCATGACACTAGCAGCAAATTTTACGGAACGTTTAAGGCATTCTTTATCAAATGCTTCTTGCTTCATTCTCCAAACTCGAATACCTTGATTACCATATGAAACACAAAACATACTTTCATCACTAAATAATATATTTTTCCAATCTTCATTGCTCCATAAACGTCTTGTTTTACACCAATTCAATCTTATACGCTTTTGTCTTGCAGTCATGAGAGGTTTTTTTTTCGGTACACGAGATTCAAATTTAAATTTATGGAGACGTCTTAATGTTGTCGATATAGAAACTTCAACTCCTTCTTCTTTCCATTTTCGGTGCAAGAATCGCACACTTTTAAAACGGTTTTTCTTAACTATACGCTTCAGTTTCCTGTCATCTCTAGCAGATGTTTTTGGTTTTCGGCCACCATTTCCGCGATTATTTTGAAATTTTCCAATTTTTGAATATTGTGTTAGTATTTTACTAACGCTCGATTGCGAACAATGTAAATAATTCGCTATAAAACATTGATTTTTACCGTGCCGACACAAATCAACCATACGAAGTTTAGTAGATTCAGGAATATCACTCACACGGCCCATTTTAAGACGAAAAAGAAACAAACTGCAAAAAAGAATACTGATTTTAAATAAAATAGTCTGAATTTAATCAATGATGCCACCAATTAAGAATTGGTAATAATTAAAGGAGAATTAATGTGAAATATTCTAATATTTTGAACCACTTGAATAAATATTCTAATATTTTGACTTTTCAAAATAATTTTTTTTGCAATTAATCTTTTCAAAAATGATATTAAATTTAAGATAACAAGTAAGTTTAATCAACAATAAGTTCATAATAAAAATATCGTTTGCATATTTTCATTAAAAGACATTAAATTTCCAAATGATATTTTCAATTTCTAAAAAAAGGTAATTATTCTAATATTTTGAATATGAGCTGTATATTATAAAAATAAAAAGTATGTGTTTTTTTATTTCTCTATATATGTTTTAATACATGGATTTACCTTAAAGTAATGCAACATATATTTCAAAAAAACTTGTTTATCTTAAAATTTGAGCTGCTAGGGAAAAACTAATGCCATATTTGAATTTACAGCATCAAATTCATATAAAATCAGCTCCAAATAAATAGGCACCAAAACAGCTGTTGACAATGATATAATTAAAAAAAAATGATGTAATTATAATAATAGACTTTTTCAAAATTACATGATTTGTCATGCAATAGGAGGCATTCAGTTGTAGGTTTAAACGTAAGTTCTCTGTCGCACAGAAAATATTACGGATGAGTGGAACTTTCACTTTAATGATTGTGAAGGAATGGTTTTAGTACATTTTATATCGTTTCTTTTTTTTCTTTTTTTATTAGTTAGAGGATTATGCAAGGAAATTTTATAAATAGATGATCCGAATTATGAAAAATTAGACTTTTTAAAATGCTTTGTTGGAGGAAACTTGATGAGACTTACATTAAGACTTATTTTTTAGAAATTATTTTAATATATTGCATATCGTTCTGCATGTTTTTGCCAAAACTTACTGTAAGATATCAACTAAAAATGTTGGTACTTTACAGATCAAATTTTGTCATACACGTTAGAAAATAGGATAGTTTGGATGGTTTTTGTGTCCTCTACCACCAATCGAAAACAACATTTTATATAAATATCCAAATTGATTAAATACTGTTTCATAAGGTCATTTTCACTGATATATGCTGCTTAAGTTTTCTTTTCATAAAAATTGTAACTAAGCAGTGCCAGCCTGACAATATATTCTATAAAGAATAAATTATAGTTTTTCTAAAAAATATATATACACAGTGTTTCTAATAAATGTTTTTTTACTCAAATTTTGTTTGTTTAAACGCTTGAAAATTTTTGTAGCACTAAGTCTTACCTGGAAACTACCCCAAAAATGTAATAATGAAAAGGATATAAATCAGTAACAATAAAAGGATCTTTGAAACAAGTTTTTAGACACATATATTATTTGCCCTCGTTTAAGTTATACAGTTTTAAAGTTTGCAAATTAAAACATCTAGCGTTAAGAACGGAAGGTTCCCTGCCAGCCAGCCAAAGAAATTGTTCATGGTTAAGTAATAATAGTTTCTATTCTTAAGATGTACAAGTTTTTTCGGTAAATTATCGGTGTCACGTGAATTTATTCAGCTGCCAGCACAAATTTTGAATATAGATCCAATAAACCGGGAGGCTGCAACACAGATAAATCACCTAATCGAATTCACGGTTGGCATTCCAGAATTAGTTAAAATTTGATTCGTATAATAAAACAGCAAGTCATATATTGGTAGAAAATACCTGAACACCCAATTTTAGTGGTTGACTCGTAGGTTTACCATTGTACTTTCCTGATCGTAGTCCTCCATGTTTTCATACCTCTGGGTGCAGGTAAACATCACGATAAAACTGAATCAACTATTAAATTCGATTTATAGGGTCGCAAACCGCACATTTATAACTGAAAAAAAATATGCTTCGAGAAATCCTTTTTATTTTCATAGATTCATTATTTATTCACTTATTATAATATGAGTAATAGTTTTCAAAATATAAATTTTAAAAATCTGATCATTCATTTGTGTTAACCCTGTGTATCTCTATAATGCAGAGACGAGGGCAAATAACTTATGTATGAGCTAATGTATTTCAATATACTCTTTCAGTTGCTCTTTTTTTATATATAATTTTTGTTTTACACTATGGAGTAGTTTCCAGATTGGATCCTTTTACGCGTGTAACACCGTGATAAAACACCATAAAAATTGTGCCTGTAAATACTTTAATAATTTAGTTTAATCAGCACACATCATGACAATTCTTAAATAAAATATATTCCCTTAATCTATTTTAGCTTCGAATATTCCATTTTCGAATTCGAATTGCCTTGTGCGACTTTCAGACAAGTGATGGGCAATATATTATATAGATCACTGTATGGAAATATTTCCATCTTTGTTGAATTTACGCTTTCTGAAAACCGATATTTATTTCGATTAACTGATTTCTCTTTTGTCGTGTTTAGTTTTATTGTATTAAATTTGTATTGATTATGATTTGCGATTTTCTTTTGAAATAGTGCATCAAATATTTGGAAAGATAATAGATGGCTTTGAAATTGTTGAATCGAGATATTGTGATGTTATTCGAAGCAATTTAGCAAGGTAAGTCAAGTAAAAGTATGAAAGTTTTGTTTTCTCTCTCAAGGCCTTAATTTTCCTATAAAGTTAAATGAAAAATTGAAGCCTTGAAGTTCATATCGTGTTTTGTTAGCGCTAATTAAATTCCTAAGATCAATAAAAGGATAAGTTCAAATCATACACTTAATGCTCCGTTAGTTTGCAAAAAATATAAAATTTCTTATTGTTTTATTGCCTTAGAACATCTGAAATTCATAACTTTTACATCTGTAAATTCTTACACTTGTATACAATTTGCATACACATAAAATAAATCGTGCTTAATCACAACATTTCCAAACTTTGAATCCTTATGAAACCTTGAACGCAAATTTTCTCTTAAATAAATACTATTATGTTGCTTTTAAAATAAAAAAAAATACATATCTTTACTAATATCATAAAGAGGTAATAGTTTGCTTGTTTATTTGTAAGAGGTAATCTTTGGAACTATTTAAAAGATAACAAAATAATGGTATCAAACAACTGTTAATGTTCGTTCCTTTCAAACATAAGTTATGTTTTATGTCCACGCCACTATCTCAAAGATAGCACAAGAACAAAAATCGTTCTAAAATTACGATTTTTGTGTAACTCAAGGACATAAAAAATATGAAATTTTGAACAGTAATTATAAGAAGTAAAATATTTTTAAGCATATTTTTTAAAAAATCGATATTAAAAAAGCATAAAAATGTGCAAAAAATTAACTTTATACTTTATTAATCCAAATTACTCAGCACACATCATGCCATTTTTAAAATAAAATATATTCACACAATCTAATTAGCTTCGAGTATTGTATTTTCAAATTCGAATTGCCCTGTGCGACTATCAGACAGGTGAAGGAAAATATATTATATAAATCACTGTATGAAAATATTCCCACCTTTGTTGAATTTACGCTTTCTGAAAACAGATATTTATTTCGATTAACTGATTTTATTTAGTTCTATACTATTAAATTTGTATTGATTATGATTTGAGATTTCCTCTTGAAATAGTGCATCAAGTATTTGAAATGTTAATGGATGGCTTTGAAATTGTTGAATCGAGATATTGTGATTTTATACGAAGCAATTTCGCAAGGTAAGTCAAGTAAAAGTATGAAAGTTTTGTTTTCTCTCTCAAGACCTTAATTTTCCTATAAAGTTAAATGAAAGATTGAAGACTTGAAGTTCATATCGTGTTTTGTTAGCGCTAATTAAATTCCTAAGATCAATAAAAGGATAAGTTCAAATCATACACTTAATGCTCCGTTAGTTTGCAAAAAATATAAAATTTCTTATTGTTTTATTGCCTTAGAACATCTGAAATTCATAACTTTTACATCTGTAAATTCTTACACTTGTATACAATTTGCATACACATAAAATAAATCGTGCTTAATCACAACATTTCCAAAACTTGAATCCTTATGAAACCTTGAACGCAAATTTTCTTTTAAATAAATACTATTATGTTGCTTTTAAAATAAAAAATACATATCTTTACTAAAATCATAAAGAGGTAATAGTTTGCTTGTTTATTGGTAAGAGGTAATCTTTGGAACTATTTAAAAGATAACAAAATAATGGTATCAAACAACTGATAATGTTCGTTCCTTTCAAACATAAGTTATGTTTTATGTCCACGCCACTATCAAAAAGATAGCACAAGAACAAAAATCGTTCTAAAATTACGATTTTTGTGTAACTCAAGGACCTAAAAATATGAAATTTTGAATAGTAATTATAAGAAGTAAAATATTTTTAAGCATATTTTTTAAAAAATCGATATTAAAAAAGCATAAAAATGTGCAAAAAATTAACTTTATACTTTATTAATCCAAATTAATCAGCACACATCATGCCATTTTTAAAATAAAATATATTCACACAATCTATTTTAGCTTCGAGTATTGTATTTTCAAATTCGAATTGCCCTGTGCGACTTTCAGACAGGTGAAGGAAAATATATTATATAAATCACTGTATGAAAATATTCCCACCTTTGTTGAATTTACGCTTTCTGAAAACAGATATTTATTTCGATTAACTGATTTTGTTTAGATCTATTCTATTAAATTTGTATTGATTATGATTTGAGATTTCCTCTTGAAATAGTGCATCAAGTATTTGAAATGTTAATGGATGGCTTTGAAATTGTTGAATCGAGATATTGTGATTTTATACGAAGCAATTTCGCAGGGTAAGTCAAGTAAAAGTATGAAAGTTTTGTTTTCCCTCTAACGATTTTAATTTTCCTATAAAGTTAAATGAAAGCTTGGAGTCATAAAGTTTATATTGTACCTTGTTAAAGTAATTAAATTAATAAATCAATAAAAGAATAGATTCAAATCATACATTTAATGCTTCGTTAATTTATAACAAGGATAAAATTTCTAATATTTTTATTGCCTTAGAGCTTTTCATAACATTTACATCTTGTGATGAAGAATCACATATGGTTTTCTTGAATGAAATATTTGTTCAAAAAACAGAGCTCTAACGTACGATTTGGCGCGAATTCTTTTTGGCTTATTTTTTTAGGATTGCTATTTCTGGGAACCCTGCCATTAAATTCGAAATCCTGTTAATTGTTTAAGGCGTAACAGACAATTTTGCGTAGATGATATCATTCATTTTTCATGTGCTCTTTGTAGCCAATTGTGTGGAGCCAATGTGTGAATTATAGAATGAGGGATACAATTACCTCCCTCTCACTTCACAAAGCAGTCATGTGAAGACCGTCTCTTAAAAAGACACTTCCAGGCACCACCCCTAACTATTTCTGTAAGAAATGACTTAAATTTATAATTCTACTTCAAATAAACAAATTTCTCGAAAAGCATCTAGTTTCTTAAAAATGATCACAGCCTACAACTTTAGCGAATGTATTTAAAATGAATCTGGGCAATACTCTTTAAAGAACAGAATTATACTATGCATCTGTCAGTTCATACGTATTTATACAATTTGCATAATAATAAAATAAATAGTGCTTAATCGCAACGTTTCCAAAATGTGAATCGCTATGTAAACTTGAATGCAAGTCTTTTCTTAAATAAATACTGTTAAACCTTTAAGCGTCCTAAACGGGTGTTTCCCTCATGTAATCTTTGAATTGAAGGTTGATTTAACACAAACATGAGATGAAAGTTATTTTTTGCTGTGCATATGCTTAATTAATAAGCAAGGTAATCATAAAAATATCCTCTTATAAATATTTTAATAGCTATTATTTTATGAAAGGTTAAACATAAAGAAAAAATATGCCGAACGCTTAAAGGATTAAATATTTTTATTAAAATAAGAAAATGCATATCTTTATTAATATTATAAAGAGGTAATAGTTTGTTTATTTATAGGAGGTAATCTTTACAACAATCGAAATGATTTACAAAGTAATAGTATCAAAATGATACTGTTCATTCCTGGTCAAACATAGACTGTATTTTATGTCCACGTCACTGCCAAAAAGAGTGCGCAGGACCGAAAAAAAGTTCTAAAATGCGATTTTTCTGCTACTCAAGAGACTAAAATTATGAGATTTAGAAAAGTAATTATAAGAAATAAATTATATCTAAGCACATCTCTAAAAACAATCATAATTAAAAAGGCTTAAAAATGTGCAAAAAAGCTCTAAAAAATGTACTAAATGTGGATTTCTATGCAATGTAAGTGGAACCGAACCAACTTTAGAAATTATCGTGTCAAAATCACGGTGACAGTTCTTTCTGCTATAAAGGATAGATTTTATATCGGTGTCACTACCACTTGTGGGAAGCAGGAGAAATAAAAACTTTTTAAATTTCGCTTTGTGTTACGGATGAATCGAGAATCATGAAATTTGCAATGATAGATACTTACGAAATATAAATGATATATAAATACATTTCTTTAAAAAATTTAAAAAGGTTGAGACGCAAAAAGTGCTCTAAAAAAGATGAAAATTGCAATTTCTATGCAATTTTAGGACGTATCAAACCGATCTGAAAAATAATGGTGTGAAAATTATGGGGACAGCCGTTCCTCTCGGCACTATTCTATGTCGGTATTATGTCCAACGCTTGGGATTAAAGAAACAAACATTTTCTAAATTGCGTTTTTTGTGTTACGAAATGACTAGAAACATGAATTTTTTTAGAAAAGTTACTTATAAAATAAAAACCAATTTCAAAAGTATTCATTGGAAATTAATGGTTACAGACCTTGCGCTGTCATAGGCTCTATTTCATGTCCGTGCCACCACCATCTGCGAATTACAGGTGTGAAAAAAATTTTAATTTTGATTTTTGTGTTACTACAGCTGCTAACAACTTTAAATTTTGCATGGTAATAGTTTATGAAATGTTCAACAATAGTATTAAAAAATTCCAAAATTTAAAATTAGTGAAAAGGCTCGAAAAACGTTCGAAGAATGTTCTAAATTACTATTTCTACGCAGTTTTACGAAATATCAAATCTCTTTCAAAAGGAATGTTTGCAAATTTATGGTGATAATCCCTGTTCCAACGTTGGCTACATTTTATGTTGTTGTCACTTCCACCTAGGGGTTTTAGAAGAAAAAAAAATAAATTTCGTTTCTTGTGATACTGAGACGTCAAGCATATTTAAATTTGGCATGCTAATTATTTTAAAAATACAAATGCTTTCTAAAAATTGTCTTAAGAAAATTCCAAATTTAAACGGATAAATAGAGCAAAAATCGTTCTAAAAACGTTCCAAATTACGACTTCTATGGAAGAATTTAAAAAATATTGGCTTTATTCTAAATATTCTAAAATCTAAAACATTCTAAAAACATTCTAAAATGCAATTTCTGGGATTAAAAAGAAGGTAGAAACTTTATAGACGGTATGATAGTTATTCATAATATGTAAATGTTCTCTATAAATAGCCGAAAGTAAATTATAAATTTATGTTGATAATGGAATCTAACGTAAGGCGTTCTATAAAGGTCTTAAATTAGATTTCTGTTACATTAAATAATAAACCGTTCATAAAAGTAACGGTTGCGAATCAATAGTGTCAATCCCTTATCCTACCCAGGCTATATTTTATGTCACAACCATGAAAGGTTAGCAAGAATACCAAACGTTCTAAAACTTTTTCATTGCCGAAAGCAATTGTATCCTATTGTAAATTTATCTGAATAGATTTTCCTTAAAAAATAAATAATCACACAAAATCTATGGCGTACATTACTGAAAATCGTGACGCTTTCATCTATAAATTGTTTAGAAATAATTTCGTTTAAACATATAAAAACATTCAACATTGATTTTATCCTTGTGTAATGTTATTATCGCGTTACCAAAAAGTGGCTGGCGTGTAAAAAACGTCTAAATTTGTGACATGATAAGTTAGATGTGGAATGAAAATGACATAATTTTTTTGTATTTTTCTTCTTTTGATAGATTTAAAAAGTTGCCATTTGGTACGTTGGATATAAGGTTAAAATTTCATTTAATTTTGAATTCATGTTTAGGGCCCTACCAGCAGTTACAGCTTATGTTTGTTATACGTGAAAAATCAAAATTGCACTCTGTGAATTAAATTATTCAAAATATAATTTTTTTTCGTAATTTGAATAAAACAACCCATAAAAAATGACTGATTAAAGTATTAATTGTAGAAAATCAAATTTATATCATGTTTTAACGCCTTAAACAGTAACGATGGCCTTATAATGTGAATTGTTACAAAGAAAATGAAAAAAAAAACACGATATTTAGATATAGAGTTAACTTTTAGTTTTCGAATAAACATGAAAGATTATTCTGTGAATGTATGGAAAAGATTTTTCTGAATACAAAGTAATATAATGAAATGAATATACTATACTATGTACTATAAAGCGTTCATTTATTTCATTTTTATTTATATTGAACTTTAGTATCAAAACTAGGTATTATCCGCTCGTTGATATCCGTCCCTTGCTTCTATTCTGAGAACAGCTAATGATGCTTCAATAACTGATTTCACGCATCTTTCAACTGCTTGAATATGATACAAAAACTTTGGAAATTGAAAAGTGGGGACTTATGTTCATTTAATGGGAACTTTTAGCTCCTCTTTCGATGCGCTATTAAGAATAGGGGGTAATGTAATTTCACATTCATGCCAGTAAATAATATTAACACAGCCTGTAGCACTGAAATTCAATGTTGGAATATGAAACCGCCTTATAGTTGAACAACCCATCACTCTTGCCTTCAATATTCTTTAAAATCCAAGTTCTTGAATATGGTTTTTTCATGTGTTATCATTCCTAGTGAGATGTTTTCTAGTTGATAGAAGTTTGCGTTTCGTTTAAAAATGGGATTGACAATCTTCTTTAAATCTTCTCTTAAATAATTAGAGAATTTAATTGTTACAAAAACATTTTAAATATGACAAACTGAATCTGACAATACGGTAAATATGACAAACAACATTGTACACAAAATCTTGTTATCAAAATTTAAAAAAAATAATAAATATTATATAAAAAAGGAACAATTTTACTAAGTGCGCATGCGTGAACACTATATAAATTTTATTTGCATATCGTGATAGCTTTGTAAATGTACAGTGCAATTTTTCTGAAAGGCTCAAAACCATAGCCTGAAAATTCTGAAAGTGATAGTTGATAGGATAAGCGCAAAAAACGTTGTTCCCGAAATGAAGCAAAAAATGAGTGGTTGTATCCAAATATAGTGTGCCATATTGTGCATTCTATATAGACACTAATGAATGAATAAATGGATACAGCCCCTCAGCTTTTTGCCTCATATCGGGGATAACGAATTTTGAACTTATTCTATCGAAGATCACATTCAGAATTTTCAAACAATGTTTTTGACACTTTCAAAAAAGTTGCTTTATACATTTAGCTAATACAATATGGAAGTGAAATTTTGAACAATTTCACGCATGCGCAATGCAAAATTATTCAGTAAACCTATTCAATATCCATACGATTTTTATTATTTTTTAATTCTGAATACAGGGTATTGTGTACAATAATGTTGTTTGTGATGTTTTCGGAAAAGAGCATTATTATATATTAAGAACTTCGCATAATATAAGCAAAAAACGTGGGAAATTTTGGGACTGTTTTTATAAAAACTTTAATTACTCTAGGAATTTACATGCTATTTATATCAAAATGAACACGATTTATTAAAATAAGCTACATAATCATAATCCACAGTGTGAATATTTTTGCTACATTAATGTTTACAGGATATTCTAAAAGATATTCGTTTTTTTTAATTTGTTGATGGTCCCCTATGGTTCCCCATGTCCCCTAGTCCGGGAAAAAATATTCACGGGAATGTAGGACCCGCACTATTATGTTTGCACATTTGGAATTTCATCAAAAATTCCCGTATTTTTCTAGATATTTAACAAAATGTTTATAATTGCATATGGCCAGTCGCCCATGGCCATATTGTGTATAAAACTATGTTAAAACTTAAAAAAAAAGACTATACAACCAAGATTTTTGGTTCCATTTTAATGTATTCATAATTATTTGTTGTCGAAGTGTGTCATGTTTATTTTTTAGATCAGTTAAAATACGGATAACTGACGCTTATTTTCCAAACATATTTTTCTTTCATATTAGTTCATATCATTTTAGTTCATACCCCTTCATATTCTAAATCAAGACTTTTACCGAACTTGTTCAAAAAAAAAAAAAAAAAAAATAGAACATGAAGAAAAACTTGTTTCATATGTATTTTTTCTGGTTTTTTTTTTTTTTTTTCTACATACATATGATAATGTCTGTAATCACTGTCTTTTTTTGCTGAATATCGACAGATATTAGAAAGAATTATTTTCAGCCAATTTCGCCAGGAGAGATTCTACTTGTCTTAATTTTAGATAACAAGCTTCAATCTAATCTATCAACTACACAGTAATATTTTCACTTAATGAATTGAAAAAATAATACTAGACATATGTGTAGTATTTTTCTTTGAGGAAAAAAAAAAGAATTCTTGTTGGATATAAAATACATTTTAATAACTGAACTATTAACTTTAAAGAATTATAACACGAAGAGAAAATTAATAATCGTTTATTAATTTTGAAAGAAAATATAAATGAGTGAAAAGTGAAGTATCCCAAACATTATATAAAGTATTATTGGCGAAATTTGTTCTGAACATGCAAAATATCTTTAAAATTTAAGGATTTTTTTGACATATACAGGGTCAGTCATAATTATCGATAAAAAAGGCTATATCCTTAAATATTGCCTCGAGGTAATTACTTCCTATTGAAAATTTGTATAAATATAGAAAAGGTGAAATTTTTCATAAGATAATTTCCAACTTCATGTGGCGGTGGTCTATTTCAAAAGAATACAAAATTTTTATTTTTATACGGCCGCTGTAGGATAAAAATTCCAGTTAGGAAAATTTCCTTATCCAGTCCAAAATTAGTTACCAAAAATTGCATCTTCGTATCTGCAAAGCTCGCAGAGTTATACTCTTTTAAATATTTCATCAGGTTTTAAATATTTTGACACAAACTGAAATATGCGCTATCCAAGCAGCGATATTACTTTAAGAGTTGTAGAAAACGTGTAAAAAATACATTTTTTAGTTTTAATTGTTATTTATTTTTCTTTTCTTTTTTTTGTCATTGTTAGCCATATAATTTGCTAACTAAATCACATCCTAAAGTTTCTTATAAAATTTAAAAATTTCAAATGATTAGTATTGTTTCAACTGGGATAATTTAAAATCATTATAACAATGATCATTCTTTATTAAATTTAATTTTTTTCCATTTATTTAAAAAGGAAAATCTGATTTTAGTTGTGTCTCAGATTTTTTTTTTCAATAATAAATTTGAAACTATTAAAAATATTTATTTACAAAATGATGTAACTTATTAAAAGAATCGTATTTTTTCAAATTTGCAGAAAGAAAGCTATTGAATAACCAAAACAGAGATTTAAAATTTACACTTTTTTCTTTATTGATTCTTAACTTTTAATAATTTAAAGACCAGAAATAGTGGAAAAAAATCATCATGCATATAAATGTATTTAAAGTTTTAAACAAAGTTTGGCTCCTAATAAAATGTTTAATTCCTTTCCAAAATTTGAAAATGTAAAGTAATTTCTTTCTGTAGCTCAAACATCCGATGCAGTTTAATTTTTCCCATTTCCAACTCCTTTTTGTACTGTTTAAATATCCGTTAGTTATTCAAAGCAATGTTTTTTATCTAATATGCAGATTAAGAGCTTTTTATAAATTTAGCTCTCACAATTTCAGGCTTTTTGTCGTCCTGGAAAGGCAGTTAAAATGTCTGTATTCTGTGTCCATTCCGGACCAGGACTTGGACGTTAATTTTTTTGAACGCTAGTCTGGCCAGGCCTAACTTATTTTTCATATCAAAGAGGTTTCTTCTTCCTAATTCTGCAAGAGACGAAATTTTCTATCCCGGTATCGAGACAATCCTTATTAAAATCACTGTCTCTAATTGACTTAATGCGTGAATAAAACTAGTCGTAATATTATGAAATGCATAATATCCCATTATGAAAATGCATAATATAATGTATGAAAATGAAACAGGTATAAACTATTTATAAAATGCATTGCAATTCCAAAACAAAATTTAAAATAAAGGAATTTTTCTTGTGCTCGATGACTTAGGTTTTTCTGCGGTCAGCTCTTAATCTATAATCTAAAAAACGTTTTTTTAATGTAATTTAAAGTTTAAGGGTAATTAAAGCTAAATGTACATTATAATTTTTTTAAATAATTATCTTTTGTGTTCAAATAGCTTTTCTACAGCTCCATGGTAGTCTTAATTCCCATTAATGCTAATTGAAGAAAAAAAATAATAATAACAGCTTGAAAAGATTAAAAAACGATTTTTACTTTTATATTAAAATTTATAAATATCCATGTAATTTCCTATACTCCTAAGTAAACTTTTTCCCATATATAACCTTTAACTGTAAGTCTTATGATTTTCTGAAAACAAGCAAACCCCACGGCGTTGCTCGCATATATATTTTTTAATGCAACAAGTAACATTTGTATGCCTAACTTTTATTTAAATAAAATTAAACTTTTAGGAGTAATTCAAAAATCACCATTTTAAGCCGCAGTTTGACTAAACATTATTATTCCACTGCATTTGGAAGAAAGACTTAGATGAGACTTAAATTAATAAGAAGACCTAAAGTCAATTCTAAATATATGATAACACTATGCAACATTTAAAAAATCAACGATCTTCCGAATGGTGATCCGTATTAGGTATACTTAGTAAACAAAAGAAAGCAAATTTATTTTTAGATATCACGTCCCAAAACATAAGTAACGGTAATCTTGCTTTATTTACTTTCAGTTACACTTACTAGGGAACGTTCTAAAGTGTAAGTTGTGGATTTGGGCAAGTGTGGTATCAAAAGAAAGATCTAGTCATGCACGTTAAAAAGTGGAATGGAACTACCCGTTCGAAACCAACTATTTTCGAGATATCTGCACTTGAAGAGTGAATGAATAAATATATAAATTGATAGGCAGGTATATAAATTGTTCACAAGTTAGAAGTTTCTTTGCATTGTTTTAAATCCTTGTGCCCATACCTTTTCCCGAGCTACGTGCAAAATCCGGCACACATTGCCAGTGATTTCTTATCTTTTAGACAGGCATTTCGCATTCTACAATGTTTTCGCGTACGACTGCTTTTGGAGAGTTTTTTCATCTGTTTATTTATTTTCAGCACCTTTTTTTTATTGTCGTGCCACTACTTACTATAAGAGGAAAGCCAATCGTTCAAAAAAAGTTTTTTTTTAATGTAGAATACAAATTTATGTCATTACTTCACATGATTTTAAATAAAATCAACAAATGCATTTCAATACTCAACTTGACATGATAAAACAAAATTTTTTTTTCGATATTTCACATTCTTTTAAGGTGGTAAATCATGATTAAATACTGTGAACCCAGTGGTTTTTTTTTTTTTTACTTTGTTGCATAGTGTAATTTAGAAAATATTTCAAAACATTCATGCTCATTTCATACGCACAATTCAGTATTCATTTGAAAGTTTTAATTTTTGAGAGACACAACTTCTGTGTAGTGCATTTACATCTTAATATTAATCATAATGTCAAATTCCAAACTTCTTCTCTTCTTGTCTAACGGTTCATCATCTCTCTCGAGATAGTGGTACCAACATAAAATGCCTATGTTGAAACAAGGACTTTTATCATTAATTTGCCAACATTCCATTTGAAATCGGTTTGGTCTTTCTTATTATTTCATAGAAAAATTATTTAGAAAGCTTTTAAAAGATTATTTTAGAAATTTTATTGTCCCTGCCAAAACCAGGTAGCTGTAGCACTGTCATAAAATATAGCCTTTATAGGATCAGAGATTGTCACTAATGATTTATAATTAAGATTTAAAAATATTAAACTGTTGTTTTTCATAAAAAACATACCTCTATACGTGATTAAAAAATAATAGAATATTAGCTAGTCATGTTAAAAAGGAATCACAAAATTTCTCCTTTAGATAAAAAATCCACCCTGAGTTAAATAGAGTAGTCTATAAACGGTGTTTTTTTGTTTCAATGTTCAGAAGAGTAATTAAAGGTAAATATACTTTATCTTCTTTTTTCCCCCTAATTATCTTTTGTGTCCAAATACATTTTCTATAGCACAATGGTCGTCAGAATGATGAGTCTAAATCACTTTAAGTGTTAATTAAAGAAACAATAGGTTGAAAAGAGTAAAAAAAAAGATTATTTTGTGCTAATATTTATAAATATCTATGTATTGTCTTATACTTTGAAGAAAATTTATTTCCATACATCTTTTAAATGTGAGTTTTATAATTATAAAAATAACCTATCATAATGTATTTTCACAAAATGTTGTATTTAAAATGTTCCAGACGTATTAAATTCTGTTCAGATATCTAAATATTTCTACGGAATAATTTTCGTAATGTTAGAAATGAAAAGAAAAATCTTGTTAAGTTGACGGCATTAAGCGTTTAGGATACTTACACTAATTGTATATTATACTGTTATTTCAAAGAACAATGGTCCTCGAAAAATAAAGAAATCGTTAAAAAGCACATTTAGATAAATTCAGAATGGAAT
This sequence comes from Maratus speculifer, assembly GCA_964019185.1. NCBI lineage: Eukaryota > Metazoa > Arthropoda > Arachnida > Araneae > Salticidae > Maratus > Maratus speculifer. The sequence goes on along the minus strand of OZ025290.1, from coordinate 149,357,548 downwards.
TAGCTCCCCCACTCCTCTTTTCAAACTTAACCAATAAGCCCCGAAACTTAATTAAGAAAGCGCCTTATCAGAATAAATGTGTATACTAAAATTGAAGCAAATCTGATAAATCTGCATCAAGAAACTATTTCTCAAATTGAGTGGGGATGAGCTTCATATTCTATCCCTTTGTACTTAAACATTTAACATACACCAATGAACGGAATATTAAATTTGTAACAAATCAGAAAATTGAGCATGAAAAATCTCCTTATCTAAATGAAGGGAGACTAGTTCACCGCCACTTTCCTCTTTATACTTAAACAAAAACCTCAAAAATTAATCAGGAAAGCCTATTATCAGAACTAACCTACACACTACATTTTAAGCAAATCTGAAAAATCTGCATGAAAAACCTATTTAACTAAATTAAGAGACAGGATTAGCCCCCCTTACCAACTTTTATATTTAACCAAAGAACACTCCAAACTAACCAGGAAATCGCTTTTTCAGAATGAACAGGCGACAAGATTTCATGCAAATCGGGTATTTCTATAAAAGGTTATCAAGTTATTTACGTACATACATGTGTAATACATGTACATATAGAAATTTCTTTATGAGAACCTACGAAGACGAACTTCTATGAAAAAACAGAAGTGGTATTTTTCGCCTGTACTCGATGAGAAAATTAGGCATCGCTTGCTAGCCCGGAGGTATTGCGGCATCTGTACATGACGGCATAGACGTAATCTCACTAGGATTAAAATCTGCGTCGTCGAGGTATTGTGGGTCCCGAACGAAATTTACACACTAAGTAATCTCACGGCTACCTTTGGTTTTTAAACGCAACAGGTCTGCAACGGTTTCCAAAAAACCGTTAACTGAAGTAGTCATCTCTGGGGGGGAGGCTGGAAATTTCCCCAAAGGCATCATACGTACACACAACTCGGTGTCGAAAATCATGGAAATAAGTTTGCGACATTGTTTGCTTTCATCGTTGGTCACAGAAGTCTCCAAAAGCGCATAGACTCACATTGCAGATCAGTATGAGGTATTTTTATTGTATCTGTCATTGACAAGTAAGTTGCCGAACAGCCGGCCCAGTTCCCCGCGTAAATTTGAAATTATAGTTCATTTTGCTATTATTTACTTGCAATGATCAATGATTATTTTACAGGATGGTGGATTACATTATAAACTTAGTGGACGTCAAAAGTTAATTTTCATTACTTATCTTAATTAAGTAAGAAATTACAATAATAAGTTTTCTGAATCTTGAATTCAAAAAATATCATTAAGATAAATAAATTCAAATTAAATTTACTAAATATTTAAAATTGTTTAAAGCTATTACCCCTTATTTGAAAAATCTTAGCTGCACCGCGAGTTTTTAAATCATTTTCTTCAATATTGCATACTATTACCAATAAAAGATTCACCGATTTTCCCAAACACTTGAAAATAAGCCAACATTGAAACACATATCCTTAGATTTATTCTACTGCGAATCGCTATTGTTCCTTAGAGATTCGAACAACATTTAAAACGACTGGAGCGTTTTAAAAGTGAATCAACTAATTATATATTGTGCAAAATTGATTGGAAATGTATTATGATGCGAAAATTTCTATATTTTAATTTGAAAGCATAAATACATATTCTCTTGAAAGTAAAAAGTAATTTATTTTCATTTTTAAATAAAAAGGTATACGTACACACACAAAAAAATGAATTTTACATTTTAATTGATTTTTCTCTTTTTTAAGTCAATTTAAAGTATTTTGATTTTAAAATAACATTTTGTTTACAACGAAGATTTCCATATTGGGCATACTCAGACTATGTTGAAAAAAAGTAGTACTTATAATCAAATGTATATGTCGTTATGAAATCGACACGAGATTTGGAGAGCAGGATTTTTCCACTCCAAAAGAAAACTTTTCTAATGCATCTGAAAACTGCTTGTTAATTGTCGCTTAGAATCCTTAATTATTCCCACCAGTTATTTATTTTATTTTATTTTATTTTATTTTTTGTTGTAAATTTTACCTTATTTGATTAGAGCCTTTTTGCGATTCAATTACAAATATTTTTTTGTTTACAAAAACTGGTAATAAAAGATAAAAAAATAAGCAAACGACTCTCTTCGCGAAGAGGTTAAAGAGTATTCGTCATAAAAACGTATTTTTTGAAACTTTGTTTCATCGCCAATCGGTGATAAATCGCCAAATGAACGAAAATGTCATTATTTTTTTAGGGGCGCTCTATCGAAGTTCCGCAAAAATTTCTTTTATAAACATATATATATATATCCTGACGAGAAGAACATTCTGTAATTTTTTCAGATTTTTCTGAGTATTCCCGTATAGAGACCTTTCTTGTTAGCTCGCAATCGCGTCTTTAGAATATCCATTTTGTATAAAAAAATTGGACAAAAGTTAAAAAGTACTCCATTTTAAATGCTTCAGTTTTGTTTTGAACTTTTATGATTTTTATGAAATCTGTCCAATTTTTGAATAGAAATTGTCGAACAGTAACAACAAAAACTTTTAAACTAAAACTGTATAAGAAAAATATCACACTTTCGCACTTTTTAAGTGCGTTCGTAATTATGTAAATACGTAGCAGCTATTGCTGTCGCTCAGTCCGTCTGTCTGTCCGTCTGTCTGTCAGTCTGTCCGTCTGTCCGTCTGTCTTAAAATATATAATTATTACATAATTTTGCCGAGTCATTTCAAATTTTATGAAAATCGGATGGATAGATGAATTACAGGGACAATCAAAATGATTCCGTTTCATTACGGTGAATGGGGAAAAAAGTTTCAAATGCATTTTAATCGTTTGAAATTTAAAACGTATATTTATTACATAATTTTGTCGATTCACTTCCAGTTTTATGAAAATCGATGCATAGATCAATTACAGGGACAATTAGTGGTATTCTGGTACATTACAATCAATGGGAAAGAAGTTTCAAATGCATTTTAATCATTTGAAAGTTAAAATGTACAATTATTACATAATTTTGTCGAGTCTTTTCAAATGTTATGAAAATCGGATGCATAGATCAGTTACATGGACAATCAAAATTATTCCGTTACATTACGATCAATGGGAAAAAAAGTTTCAAATGCATTTTAATCGTTTGAAATTTAAAACGTATAATTATTACATAATTTTGTCAAGTCATTTGAAATGTTATGAAAATCGGATGCATAGATCAATTACAAGGACAATCAAAAGTATTTCGTTACATTACGATCAATGAGAAAAAATGTTTCAAATGCATTTTAATGGTGTTACACTCAATTGAACATAATATAATTGACATGAATCTATGATGTATGTACTAAAATATACATTCTGTACAATCTGGGATGCAAAGAATATTTATTATTAAATTACAGGGCCACACAAATGTATTCCACTAAAAAATGTTATACGGGGAAACATTGTTTGGGACGTGTTTTAATTATATTAACCTACTTCACATTTTATGAATAAAATATACGTTAATGTAGTATAATAAAAATTACTCCCTGCATATTTACAGGAACACAAAGATTTCGACCACTATACTGTATCCAAAGTACGCTCTACTATACCAGCAAGATCTGAATATTTTAAAATTTATAGTACGAACGCACCTCATTTGCTACACTTCACGTGCAATTTCCAACTTATTTAATTACTCAAAACGTACATGGTAGACTCAGGCTTGCTAGATTATAATGAACAATCATTCATTTAATTCGACCTTTTTTATGTAAAGATGTAGTGTTATAATATATTTTTACTTACGTCTTAATAAAGCTAGAATTATAAGAATTGCATTCACTGACGTTTCCACTGATGGTACAACATTTGATTATTTTTTTTAATTTAATTATAAAAAATACAATACTACAATATATGTACTTTTTAGTAAGCATCTTAATAAAAATAAATGTGATTTCAATGTAAAACTGGATCAGAATAACTTGAATAATATAGCAAAAAATTCTCTCAAAAACATAAAATCAGACCCATATCTCATTATAACTAAAGCAGATAAAAGAAGTTGAAACTGTGGCACTCAATGAAACTGTTTGCATTAAAAGTGAGTCTTTGGGGGGCACCATTAAACTTATCCATCATGGATATGCATTATATAAAATTTTAAAATAAAACGTGCGTAAACTATTTATAAAATGCACCGCAATTCGAAAATAAAACTTAAACGTATATTTAAATATTTTAAACACATAATAATACTCTATTAATGACTTTTTGATTAACCAATTTCGACAAATTATATAAAACGCGAAACTACTCAAGTAGTACCTAATTGCGTAAAAGAAACACCCTTATAACTCCGAAAAATTATAGTATTAGCAAACAGTTTACAGCGTCAAATTAAGAGTCTCATATCCCGTTAAAATACATCTTTTAAATGAAATTTGAATGAAATACAGGGCCATGAGAAATTGGAGAGTGTGGAAAATATGAGTACAAATATATCAGCAACTAAATAATGCGATCGAATTCGTTCTTTATGCAAAATGTGTGTTATTGTATTGTCTTTTACATCCATTCCGTAAAATAAAATAACAAAATTGAAAATTTTTACATACCACCAGAAAGAATATTTCGAGAATCTAAAAAACTAGTTTCAGGTAATCGAGATTACTGATATTCAATAAGCTTTTCCCCATGATTACGCACTAAATACACACCAAACGTCAAGTCTCCATGTCACTTTATTCGGGAGATAGAGCGTTTTACAGATAGATAGACGGACAGACAGACACACAAACAGATGGAAGGCAAAATTATCCTTCCTTTATGTTTTCGATTTTTAAAACGAGTGCAAGAGGTACCCTATACTACGTACGATGTGTAAGTAATATATTGATATTAATTGATGAATGTCGATACATCAAAATTACAAGTGGGTAAGTGTGATCGGAGATCGCACAGACAGTTTCGTTTAATATCTGCTTCAAAACACATTGAAAACACCCATCTCCTTGAAAACACCCATCATCACACCATCGTACAGGGAAAAAATTGTACTTTTAAATGCATTTTGTTTAAAAGCTGTATCTCAATTTATTTTTGAGACATTAATTTTTTTGTGGTTTGTGATACCAATTTTGTAACTGTTGGCAACAGAAGTACTCTATCTCTTTCAAAAGCAAAGGGAAAAAATGAAATGAATTCTATTTAAACTTACGCAACAATTACAAGAGAAAAAACAAAAAAAAATGAACTGATGATTTAAAAAATAATATTTAAATTAAAATAATAGTCTTTTTCAAAATTTTATGATTTGTTCAGTGACAAGAGGTATTCAGCTGTAAGTACACAAAATTTGAACTCCGTGGTATATAAAGTTTTTGTGTACGGGCTCTGTGACAGAGAGACAGACAGAGGACAGAGACGAATAGGGTTTCGTCAGATGAACGAAACCCTGAAAAGATTCATCCACCTTCGATCTTAATAACATAAAATCCGTGGTAAATTCATCCCCAAATATTTCATACTCCAGTAAATATTCTCTCATTCCTTCTGTGGCTAACTGTGCTTATACACATCTTATTTAGGAAATTAAATTAAAATATCTTGTGTTGGTAGAGATAAAGCAAACATATACATCTCTTTATTTTTATGAGAGTGAAATAGAGTTTTCAAAGAGAATGTAAAAAATCAAATAAAAGCAATTTTACGGTATATGCTGACTTCAAACAAAAATATCTTTGATAAAAATATTTTCCTTTGCTTGTTTAATATTTTATTTCAGATTGAATAGAAGAAAACTGAAACTGAAATGAAAAGAATGGGTCTTTGGTGTAAAAATGAATTAGAGTTGATTACTGAAGATGCCGGGGCATATAATAGACATTTTTAAACAGTGTGAAAATTCATTTTAACTAAGTTTTCTATTTAACGAAATTTAAGAAATAAATATAAATGTTTAAAGCAGCTTATACATACCTTATTTAGCAAACTAAATTAAAAAATAAAAATCTTGTGCAGAAAGATATAAAGCAATCATACATTTCTCCTTATTTTTAGGAGATCAAACGGAATTTTTCAAAAAGAAAGCAATTAATGTTATAAAATCAAACGTGTTGTATATGCTGACTTCAAACACAAATATCTTTGATTAAAAAAAAGTTTCTTTGTTTATTCAACATTTCTTTGAAACTACATACAAGAAAACTGAAAATAAACTATAAAAAATGTATCTGTGATGGTAAAAGGTTTTAAGTCTGATATCTTATGCTCTCAGGTGTATAATGAATACTAGTTAATCCGACCGGCATTGCCCGGGTCCATACATGTTTTCAAACTAATTGCGAATATTTAAAAACTCATTTCATACTAAAATAGAAAATAATAAAAAATTTATCTGAAGAATTTTTTTAAATTTTAGAATATTTTAAATTTTTTCTGGCTGAACACAGGTATGTATTTATGTACGAAAACCATGTTTTTGAAGGATAAAGAAATATAATCGTTGATTTTAGTTGTTTTGAACCACAAAATGAAAGCAATATTTGAATTATTTTAAAATTCCTTTTTTATTGAGACACACTCCATGCAAAATATTCTGAGCACGCGCGCGATATGCACTGCACATCTGAACAAACCCTATGAAAAAGTAAAATAAGTAAATACCTAATTTACTGCTTTTCCTGGATGGTACCAAGGATGGATTTCAAGATCGATTGTAAATCAATTAGGAAAAACAAAATAATCAAAACAAGAAAAAATAACAAATGCGTGCGCAATTTGTTGCTAGCTGAAGAGAAAATTATTCCAATATCAGAAGGTTTTTCTTTTGATAATAATTTTATTTTAGATATTGAAATATTACTATACAAATATTTACAATACCAGACAATCTGGTATTTCCACTATTATTCAATAAATATAACATTCCAAGATTTCAACAACTAATTTCAACAACTCTCAACGTAAATTTCAACAACTCTAATAATAAACTAAAACATTCCAAAACATTGCTATCGTCAAGAAATGCAAAACTTGTTGCCACTTAGCCTCATATTAATACGTCGCTCTCTCGCAGGCGAGAAAGAAACGTCACTTTCATCGGAGGAGATTTCGCAACATCCTCCCCTCCGATAAATTCATCAAAATTAAATGCAAACAATAATAAACGATAATAAGGTAAATATAGTTAACAAATGCAATTATTTTACTTTTTTAGAGAAATCATAATACATTAATTAAAGTTCCAATTCATAAATCAGTTGTATGAATCGTTTTATAAACCCTGATACTGTCTTCAACATTACACTTCTAACCTTTTCATCTCGTCCCTTCAAAAGTTCGGTGAATTTAGCTAATTTCCATAAATGTCTCGAAACTTTGTCGTCACCTACTAAAACTACATCATTTACATTAAATTCCCAATTTTCACTTATGGGATGTACATTATGTACACCTTTTAGTTGGAGCAGATATTCTCCCTTCCAACGTTTCCAAAATTGGTTCAACAAGTTTTCAGTATACAAATATCTTTTCAATAAAAATCTTTTTGAGTTAGGAAGATCTGCTCCTTGTTACGACCAGCCTGGTGGTGAGGTAAAGATGTTATCCTTTCCCCGATTAAAAAATGCAATGGGGTGAGAGATGATGGTTCTGAAGAATCGTTAAACACATACGTAATGGGCCGAGATTTTAAAATTGCCTCAATTTCGGTCAGAATAGTTTGTAATTCTTTAAATGATAATAAAGCCCTCCCTAATATGTTCCTTAATATAATTTTAGTCATCTTAACGATCCTCTCTCAACAACCACCCCACCGAGCTGCACCTTCAACAATATATATAAATTTTATGCCCTTTTTTCCAAAGTAATTTTAGACATTTGGATCTGCAAAGTTCGAGTAAAGTGTTTTTAGTTCATTTTCAGCTGCCTTGAATGTTTTGGCATTATCGCAGTTAACAGTTCTGCATACCCCTCTTCGAGAGAAAAATCTTCGGAACGCCATCAAGAATTGTTCAGTGTGAACACTACTAACGATTTCCAAATGGATGGCGCGAGTAACAGCACATGTGAAGTCCAATGTACACTTTTTCTTTGTGTTTAACATATAAAGGCCCTGCGAAGTCGATACCAGTAACTTCAAACGGTTTAGATTCATGGATTCTATTAAGTGGTAATGGAGCTATCACTTGACTACCAGGTTTAGCTTTAATTTTTTTACAATTTTTTTAGACACTTATTTAGACAAGATTTTATCGTTTGGCGACCCCTAAGGATCCAATAATTTTCACGTATCTGAGTAAGTGTGTCTGAAACTACGGAGTGCAACAAATTTTCATGTTCTCTTATAATTAAAAGTTCGGTAAATCTTCCTTTGCTGGGTAATAATTTAGGATGTTTTTCGTAAAATTGAAAATGTGATTGCTGCAGCCCACCACCCAGGCAGATTTGTCCACTTTCAGTCAAAAATGGATTTAAGGACTACAGTCTTGAGTCGGTTTTGATGGATCTCCCTGCCTTAAGAAGACAATACTCATGTTTAAACTCGGTCTGTTGAATATATCGTACCCAATATTCTTCAGCACTAAACAGTTCCGTTGTTGTTAATACTCCTGTGAAATTTTCATTTTTCCTTTTGCAATTACGGACAAATCGAAGAATGTATGCTGTAATTCTTAAAATCTTATTTAAGTTACTATATCTATTCAGATTCAATAACGGTTCCATCAATTCTACGATTACCTGCGGCACAAGATAATTTTTTCTCCTTTCTTTTTCAAAATCTGGGATGTCTTTGTGACCAATGTAGTTGCCTTCAAAACTATTCATATTAATTTCCTGAAGCCAAGAAGGACCCTTCCACCAAATCTCGTCATTAATTAAAGACCGAGCACTTACACCAAGAGTCACTTTATCCGCTGGATTTGACTTTCCATCACAAAAATTCCAATTCAAGGGATTTGTCTTTTCTTGAATTTCTATAATTCTGTTGCATATGAATTGTTTGTAGTCATCGGCATTACCCTTGATCCAATACAAACATATTTCTGAATCATTCCAAAAAAACATGTTATTTTCAGGTACTGTCGGAAATGTAGATCGCAGATATGATGATAGTCTTGCCGAAATCAAAGCTCCCAATAATTCAAGTCTAGGAAACGTTATTTTCTTGAGCGGTGCTATTCGAGATTTAGAAATGATAAAACTAGTCAGTATTTTCCCTTGAAAATGGCATTTAAAATATGCAACAGAACCGTACGCCTTAGGACTTGCGTCCGAAAATATGTGAATTTCGATTTTTTCTATTTGTAATTCATCGAAATATGGCCTAGGTATTTCGAGTGGCCTCAAATCCGGTATTTCATGTACGTATTCCTTGAATTGTATTTCCAAATCTAATGAGATATTTTCGTCCCATTTCATACCCTTTTGCCACAACATTTGCATTGATAATTTAATTCGTATTGTGAAAGGATTTATTAGACCTATATGGTCGAATAGCATACCCCATACGCTCAATACCTGGCGTTTTGTTGCTGGCGTATTCGTTATTTTCAATAATGGACTCAATTCAGTTTTAAGAGTGTCAGAATTATTATTCCAAATTAAACCCAAAATCTTTAATGACACATTAGAATCAACATGATCTTTACGACATTCTAGGTTGTTATTTTTCCATTGTTCAGTTAAGTTTGGCGAATTAGAAGTCCATTAAATTCATGTTAGCTGCTTTTAAAATAGATACGGCATCTTTAGTTACCGTAATGGCTTCTGCAATAGTGTCCGTACCGTTAATCAGGTCGTCGACACATAAATCTTTGAGAATATTATATGCCTTTGGATTCGATATTTTATATTTCTTCAAATGCAGTCTAATGGTACCGCTCAAAAGGAATGGGCTGCATTTGACACCGAAGACTGCTCTGGCAAATATTAGAATTCTGACATCACGGCCACAGAAATCGAGATCTGCCCCACCCTTATACCATAAAAACTGTAAAAATTTCTTATCTTTCTCTACAATACCGGCCTCAAGAAAGGCTCTTTGTATGTCAGCGAAAAAAGCAATTCGATGATAGCAAAATTTTAAAATAATGTTAAGTAAATTTGGATTAAATTTGGGACCACTATCTAAACAATCGTTAAGAGATTGTTTATGTTTATCCTTGGAAGACGCATCATATACAATCCTAACTTTAGTACTTTCTTTAGAATCGCGCACTACTGCATGGTGAGGCATAAAATATCCCTTATCTTTATCAAGTTCAGATTGACATTCAACTTTTTCAATTATACCCTCTTTTAGCTGCTCCTCAATAATATCCTTATACTTAATGTACAAATCAGGATCGCGACAAAATTTATTGCATAGGCTCATCAAACGCCTTTTTGCGATCTCATAATTACTTTTAAGTTCCTTAAAATTTTCCTTCCACACAGCCTAGTTTCATATGTGTTATTTTTATATAAGGTACTATAGGGCCCCGCCCCCCTACTCGCTATGCTCGCCAACCCCCCGCGTAATCGCTTCGTGATTCCAAATTATTGGCTACCCCTGCTTGCTGCGCTCGCCAATACCCCATGGTATGAATAAGCAGTTGCAGACCTTTCAAATGATGTGTCACACGACTGGTGTTGTAAAGAAATTAAAAATGTGCCCCCCCTGGGGGGCAGAGTGGGAGGCAACACAAAAGACATCCATAATATGAATAAGCAGCTGCAGACCTCTCAAATGATGTGTCACACAATTGGTGTTGTAAAGAAATTACAAAATGCGCCCCCTCTGAGGGCAGAGGGAGGGGGGTTACACACAACACATCCATAATATGAATAAGCAGTTGCAGACCTTTCAAATGATGTGTCACACAACTGGTGTTGTAAAGAAATTAAAAATGTGACCCCCCCTCTGGGGAGAGCAGAGTGTGGGAGTGACACACAAGACATCCATAATATGAATAAACAGTTGCAGACCTTTCAAATCTTGTGTAACACGACTGGTGTTGTAAAGAAATTAAAAATGTGTCCCCCCTGGGGAGCAGAATGGGGGATAACACACAAGACACCCATTATATGAATAAGCAGTTGCAAACCTCTCAAATGATGTATCAAACGACTGGTGTTGTAAAGAAATTAAAAATTTGGCGAAATATTACAGTTATCGCCAAGTTGGCGTCACTTTTGACAACTAATTTTGGTCGCCAAATTTGGCGATATATCGCCAAGTTGGCGACAAACTTGGCGATTTTTGGCGATGGTAACCTTTCCCCTCTTTATGGTAACCCATACGGCGATGCATAGACGGAGTCCTTTCCTGATTGGTCTATTCGACTCATGGAAGGAGTGGACAACCCGGATTCGTTAGTTCCGGAAATCTTCCACATCAGCATCATTCCAGGAGTCATTCCTTTTAAGGCTAGTTTTTTTTTTACTATAGAAGGATTTTATTCAAATTTATTTAAAATGTCTAAATCTGATCGCGACATTTCCTTATCTGGTTTTATTCCTATTGCCTCCAATTCCCATAAATTTTTAACTCTCTCATATTCTAACTCTTCCCTCATAACAATCGCATGATTTACCAAAAAAACTCTAGATTCCGAATTTCCTTCCCTTCCTTAAACTACAAATCCGAACAAACTCTCTGTTACAACTAAACATCTACTTAATCTAACAATTTTATCACACAAAACTTCCCATATATAGTCTGAACCGATCAAAATGTGAATATCTTTACTAGTTGCTTTATTAGATAATTCAATTCCTTGACGTAATGCAAGATTCTTAAAACATTGAGAAGGAATTTCAATTTTTCCATGCGTAATCTTATCAATCACTACGGCTTGTATTTTGATACATTTATGAGAATCTGTTGTATTTTCCAATTCCATTTCCACAATATATTATAACACTGAATTGATTTAGTTTGTTTATCCGCAAAGGAATGAATTCGAAATGTTTCTCTTTTTATGATCTTTAAACCTAACGAATCCACAATCCGTTTTTCAACAAAGGTCCGATTCGATCCCCCATCTAAGAAAATACGAACAAATTTAAATTTTTTGTTTCCCTTTGCTATTGCACTGAGTGTCTGCAACAAAACAGGAGAACATTCTTTTCTGTCCCTTTTATTTTTGAAACATCTGGTGGAAGCTAATGACGTCACAATATCTGGCGTCGAGTCAGAGTTTTGATCATCCGAATTATTTCTAACGGAGGTCAGCGACTTGTCGCAAATTAATTCATTGTGACGCAATTTACAAATTTTGCATAACTGATTCCTTTTAAAACAAAATTTAGCAATGTGCTTTCGTTTAAGGCAAATGAAACAACGACCATTATTTTTAAGAGAATTTTTTCTTTCATTTATTGTCAGAGGACAGATTGTACTTGCGTGATTCTTATCAAGACAAAAAATGCAAGTTTCATTCGTAGCAGTCGTTAAGACAGAGGCTGCAGAAAGCCTTGTGTTATCATTTCTTTTCTGATTCAAATAATATTTATTTTTACTGTTTTGAATTATTTCCTTATTACGGAATGTTGATTCATTTGCATTCCCACCCTTAGAATTAGCTGACACGATGTTCCCCGACATTCTACCTCCTTTCTCAAAAATTCCATTAAATTCTTAATATCAAATAATTCACTCGTTTCCCCATTCCTATTATAACTCAAATTAAATCTTCGGTAATTTTCTGTAAAATTACCGCACATAACAAGTTACTGTATGTTTCAGTTGCAACATCAAGCGATTGCAGTGATCGGATCTGTACTTCAATCGCGTCATACATTTTTCTTAACCCTACTACATTTGAAGAATTCCTTACAGGTTCCGTAAGCAAAAGCTTATTCATATGGGAACTAATTATTAAATCCGATCTCCCAAATCTACTTTTCAGTAATTGAATTGATGAATCATAATTCTCATTCGTTAGCGAAAACCCAGAAACAGCACTTAATGCTAATCCACCTAAATACGTCTTTAAATAAGTAAATTTCTCGTTTTACTCTATTAGTTGTTATGAACAGCAACCTCATATGAGTTCCAAAAATCTAGCCAGTGACTACAGTCCCCATAAAACTTAACTATATTCAACTTTGGCAATTTAAGTGTTTTCGTTATGCAAGATCGCGTGTGAAACGTCATTGTTATATATCACTGGCTTATCCTTAGAGGCAGTATCGTTAGATTTAATGTCATTTTCTTTTATAAAACGCGTCATTCTACCTCGTTATTTAACAATCTTTTCAATATACTCTTCATAATACGAAATTTCATTTTCAACCTCTTTAATATCCGTGAGCTCAAAAATTTCTTCATCTAGCTCTTTTAGTTTCGAAAATTTTTCATTTATTTGTTCCTGACGATCTATAATTTCTTCTATTTTAAAAGAAATTTCTATATCATTATTCTTCAAAATGGATTCAAATTTTGAAATTAGTTTCGTTGTGCTTCCCCGAACGGAAGTACGTTTATTTTTTATTTTTCCAGATCCATATTCAAAACGATATAATACAATATTTCCTAGTATAATATCATTAAATATTTCCAAACGAAACAAAATTTCAATAATCATCTATTTTCAATCCGAGATTAAAATAATTAATTTATCAATTTCGGAACTAAAGCAATAAATTTCATAACGAAACCAAAACATTTTATTTATTTATTTTCAAACGATATTCCATGCAAATTTATAAATTAATAATCAAATTGGACATACCTCATATCTCGTCGTGGCCGCGACTTTCAAACCCGTCGGATTCGTCAGATAAATTCTTTAATAGATAAATCTGAAGTTATTTCCAGAAAAAAAAATGTATATTCATATTCCTTAGAGCATGCAAAAGGCGTCTTCATACACCAATATTCAAGCAAACGATCATGTCCTTGGGGCACCATGAAGAGAAAATTATTCCAATATCAGAAGGTTTTTCTTTTGATAATAATTTTATTTTAGATGTTGAAATATTACTATATAAATATTTACAATACCAGACAATCTGGTATTTCCAGTATTATTCAATAAATATAACATTCCAAGATGCGTAAACTTCAACAACTCTAATAATAAACTAAAACATTCCAAAACATTGCTATCGTCAAGACAACGCAAAACTGGTTGACACTTAGCCTCATATAAATACATAGATCGCTCGCAGGCGAGAAAGAAACGTCACATTCATCGCAGAAGAATTCGCAACACTAGCATTCAGCCATGAATTGCAGTTTTAAATCCCACACTCAGCACCTGATCTGATTGGCTGGCTACTTCTTTGCCGTAGATTGGTGGCGAACTGTAAATACCCTGTTAAAATTTTTAATCTTTTGCTACATCGGGAGTTCACCGTTTTTATAAATAACGACTACTTCACTATAATAGGGAATTTCCATACCTCCATTTGTCAAAATAGAGATATTTTATAAAAGCAGTGGAGTGACGATGCAGCAAAAGTTTCAAATTTTTACAGCGTAGCCTCTAACCTGGCTGATTCATTGCCGTGGATTGGTGGAAACTCCAAATATCCTCTTATCCAGAAAGTTTTATTTATTTTGAAATCTAAATACAAATATAAAATCCTGGTACGAAGCGCATTTTCCGTTGTTAGAAACTCTCATAACAAAAATTTGAGAGACCTGGGTGTTATAATTTCGACATTATCCGAGATCAGGCAAGTAGGCAGACATACATCTCTTATTCTATAAATATATAGGTTTTAAAATTTAAATATTTTTTTTCCTTTGACGTTATAATAGTTACGAAACATTACAAAAAGCTATATAAGTTATTTAAGTTATATTTTGTTTCATACATAGTTAAAATAAATAAAGGAGTGTAAAGCTGAATAAATATAAAGTTTCAAAACAGCTTACATATACCTTGTTTAGCAATCTAAATTAAAATTAAATCTAAATTAAAATCCTTTAAAGAGGAGATAAAACAAACATACGCTTTTGTTTATTTACAGAAGGTGGAAAGGAAGTTTTCAAAAAGATAACAAACAGATAGAAAACAACCTTATAAAAGCAAGTTTACGGTATATGCTGACTTCAAACAAAAATATTTTTCATAAAAATATTTTTCTTGGTATGTTCAAAATTTTATTTCAGACTGCAAACAAGAAAATTGAAAATGAAATACAAAGAATATATCTTTGGAGAAAACAAATATATATATTAAAGCTGATACCTTATGTCCTGAAGTATATAATATATATATATATATATTATATATGTATATTTAAAAATACATTTTTTATTTAATTCCCCAATACTTACGAAATATTTCGAAAACACTATGATACTTTAAATGCAAGTTATTTAATTTAATGAAAATATTTAAAAATTGATTTTTACTAAAAATTTGCATGAAATTTTACTGTCTAGTAACAAATGTTAATAACAGTTATGCTTTAGCATTTGATGACCAATATATATTTGTATGAAATAGGTGTGTTAAAATATATATATTTTTTTTTCTTGGATTTTTACAGATAGTTGGTATTTTTTAGCATGCGTGGTTTGTCAGACAATTAACTCTGCCGTTTTTATTATTTTTATTATTATTATTCATGTAATAGTTGTCAGCATAATGATTGTTTGACGATTTATAATATGTTATCTGATAATGAAAAATGCCTTAAAATTAGTTCATTAATTTATAATAAAATTTTAAAAATATTAAAATTCTTTAATATGATCAACACACATGTGTACATATTTTTTTTACTATCTTTTACCTTTTTAAGAAGAAAATACTAGTTTCGTGAAAGTTTTGAATTCCAGATTTGACCAATTTATGCCTTATTGTGGTCTCAGATTCCAAAAAACATGTTTTTACAATCCAGTCCGTAAATCAGATACTCTGTCTGACCGATTATTACAGACTTAACTTATTTCAGGAACTATTCCACGGAATTTAATAAAAGTTTATATTCAAATAATGCTTGATATACATTGATGCTGAATGGCTTTCGGTGTAAATCTTTCAACAGGTGGCACTATTATGCTAAATTTTTCACGATTTCCGAAACAGCTCTATCTTAAAAATGAATGCTCGTGTTTTCTTCAAACTGCAGATTCGGACATACCTTGAGAAATATTATTGATGCTTATGTTTTGGTATAAATCATCCAAAAGGTAACGCTTTTATGCTTCTTTTTTCGCGATATCTGCAATAGACCTATTTCAAGAACTAATGCATGGAGTTTCATATTTTTTTAATCCTCACGATGGGTATAGATTGTCATTTTATTTTGGCAGTGTGTTAGCGAGTTTTGAAGTATTAACATGTGAGAGGTATAAGAAAGCTTTGGAATTGCTACATCCGACTATTCTTTTATTATAGCATATTATGAAGAGTAACGAAGCAAATATAAAAAAAATTCTATATAGATAAACAAAGTTAAAAGAAATAAAGTAGTGTAAAAATAAGTATGTATAAAAGTTCAAAGCAACTTATACATACATACCTTATTCAGCAAAGTAAATTAATACTACACTGGCTTCCAAAAGTTAAGCTACAACATGTTTTTCGAAGCTCACCAGAAAAAAAATGGCAGTCAGATTAAACTTCGTAGTTTATATGAATGACACTAATAAGCATAAAAAAAAACTTCCTCAAAAATTACAGCTACAACTTTTATTTTATTGAAAAAAATAGGTATTTTTGAATGGGAGAAAAATATGCAATTACAAAGTTTTCGTAATTTTGCAGGTAAGCTTTGTTGTATTTGAACTATTGTTGTCAGTTTTATTCACAACAACCAGTCGAGTCTAGAAATGTCTAGAGGAAGTCGTTTGCCCGATTCATTGATAGGATGGATAGAAAAGGTATTGTCACAGGTCGATATTTCTAGATGGCTCAATGTGTCTTGCAGTGTAGTCCAACGACTCTGGGATCAGTATGAATCCGAAGATTCTGTGTTTAGAAGACATGTTCCAGGTTGACCACGTGTTACAACACCTGCAGAAGACCGATTTCTAGCTCTTTCAGCCCGACGGAGAAGACACACTACTGTGCCGCATATCTGTAGCACTTTTACAGACCACTCTCCAGCATCAGGGAGAAGAATCTCCGCTACTACGGTGCGAGGACATCTTCACATTATAACTCTCTATGCAAGGCGACAAGCTATGCGTGTCCCCTTCAACAGACGACAGAGAAAGGCCCTCTTATGAGGCAAGAGAACATGTTTCCTGGACCAGGCAACAGTGGGCTTCTGTACTCTTCACAAGTGAGTACAGATTCACACTTGAGAGCTATTCAAGACGTCTTCTATTCTAGAGAGAACAATATAATCGATACCATCAATCAAACACTGTCGAAAAACACAGGTACAGAAACGGTGGAATCAGGTAGGTGGTTTGGGCAGGCCACATTGTCCAGCATGTGTTCCATGGAAGAACTCTGAATGGTGCAAGATATCTGGATGAGATCCTTGATTCACATGTATGTCCATATGCCTGTGCTATTATTAATAGTTTTATTCTAAATGATTATAATGCGAGACCACACCAAGCTGTGGTTGTTAAGGATTATCTTGAGGATCACGGTTTATAGAGAATGGATGGGCCAGCTCACTCTCCAAACTTGAGTCTGATAAAACATCTTTGGGACTATCTTGGAAGACAGGTTGCGGCTTTAAGTCATTTTCCAAGGTAATGATTTGAGCTGTAACAAGGCTTACTCCATGTCTGTTCAGTGCTACCTCTTTAAGACAATTTACAACTGTCCGACAATTTAATAAAGAACATGGAATGTCGGTACCGCCAATGCATTTAAGTCCGAGGTGGACATATTCAGTATTAGAACCAGTTTTTTAATGTTTCTGTAACATTTTACTGTATAATACTACGATGTACTGATTTCTCCAAGAATGGAATTTTCCACCATAAGTGCTGTTTTGTTGTAATTTCATTTATACGTTTAACTTAAGTAAATTTCTATGTCGCATTTAATAAATAACAGTTTAGCGCACACTACCTATATTTTTTATGTTTTGATATTCATTCATTTGCAATTTAGACGTTGTACCTTAACTTTTGGAGGTCAGTGTAAATAAGTTTTGCAAAAAGCGAAAAAGCAACCATGCATTTTTGCTTATTTTCAGTAGATCGAGGGGATTTTTTTTTAATGCAAACAATCTTATAAAAGCAAGTTTACGGTATGTGCTGACTTCAAACTAAAGCATCTTTAATAAAAATATTTTTCTTTATCTGTTCAATTTTTCATTTTATACTGCATACAAGAAAATGCGGAAAATGAAATAAAAAGTATGTAATTTAGGCGCAAAAATGAATTAAGACGGAAATATTAAGTTCTCAAGTATATGATAAATCTTTTTAAATACAAATATTTTTTTTCTTTGGTGTTATAATAGTTACGAAAGCATTGCGAATATATTTTATTAATTTAAATATAAATTAATACTTATTTTTATTGAAATACAACGTTAAAATAAAAAAAAGTCTAAAAACGAATGAATATAAAGTTCAAAGCTGCTTATACATATCTTATTTAGCAAACTAAATTAAAATATCTAATGTATAAACAGATAAAACAAACATACAATTTTGTTTATTTTCTGAAGATGGAAATGACGTTTTTAAAAAGATAACAAACAATCTTATAAAAGCAAGTTTACGGTATATGATGATTTCAAACAAAAATATATTCGATAAAAACATTTTTATTTGTTGGTTCAATATTTTATTTCAGATTGCATTCTGAAAATGGAACACAAAGAACGTATTTTTAGCGAAAAAGGAAATAACGCTGATATATGATATGTGATTTGCGAGTATATGATAAATATTTTTAAGTATTGGAGAACCTCATTTAACTGACCTTCGATTAATCGAGATTTCGTTAACCGAGCCGATCACAAAGCCTGATTTTCTTTCTGGTGGCGATGTGGCCCTATTGATTACCAAGTGCAATGTGTTACAGCCGGCTCTCGTTAATTTGAGCTTGTCGGGACCACAAGAAATGTTCGAATTATGGAAAGTATGAGAGGAAACATGTTTTAAGTGGTACTATAACAAAAAAATTAATGTCACAGTGTTTTTAAAATTTATTTCAACTGTTATCATTAGAATATAACTTAATATTAAATTAAAAGTTATAAATACATAAACTAATTAAGGAATTAGGAGCTAACAGAATGGAAGAAGAGGTGGAGGTGTCATTGATGGACAAACGGGGCATTAACAAAGCCGATATCAAATAAGTGGGATTACATGTATACTAGTCTCAGAACATTTCTGGCAAAAATAAGAGGAAGAAACTTATTTCAAAGATCTGAATCCGTGAAAAATTAAGGAAAAATGAAAAATTGAAATTCTTCTTAATTCAAATTGAACGAAGTCAAGAGAAAATAAGTTTGAATAAAGGAAAATTTTTAGCGTTATTTTACCATTGAGAATTTGGGGAGTTCATGTTTAGTTCGAATTAAGCAAAAATTTGATTCATCCGATTTCGAATTAACGAGAGTCGACTTTATCAGACAATTAAAACCTCCAACAACTTTATTAGTGACAATATGAAAGACTTCCTTTTTAAATTTGTTGAGCTGTCAAACTGAATTTTACATATTTATTTTTCTCATTTTAAAAATATTCTATTTTTTATAGTATAAGAAATTTTAAATTTGCCAGAAGCACGAGTTTTTATATGCAATTTCTATTAACCGACATTTCCGAAATACTACGTACAAGCGGTGCCAATTAGCTCGAATGATTGATGTTAAACTATATAAGCATTTATTTTTCTTTGTCATTAGAATAGCTACAAAATATTGTAAAAATGCTAAAACTAAAAAAAAGAACATTATTTTTCATCAGACATACAAGTAAAAAATTACATAAACACATATACAATAAAAAATGCAAACGTTTCGGGATAAGGTTTAGACCTTCACAGTGCAAGAACATTCAAATGACCAGAAAATTACATCTCACTTTACAGTTGATAATTAGTAATAGTTATTATCTAGGACAAGGAAAGCTGTGTATTGAGGTAGAACAACACGGGATTCAACATTCGTCGAA
The DNA here is from genome assembly GCA_964019185.1 of Maratus speculifer. NCBI lineage: Eukaryota > Metazoa > Arthropoda > Arachnida > Araneae > Salticidae > Maratus > Maratus speculifer. Next base: position 149,337,519 of record OZ025290.1, on the reverse strand, counting down.
ATCTGCTTAGGAGTGAACCAACCCCCAAGAAAACTTTTAACTTTATTGCAAATTAATCGTATACTGCCATATTTGCATAATCTATCCAAAGCATGGTGTACAATTAGTTTTTTTACAATGTGAATGTTTCAAAATATGAATGTTATCTGATCTATTTGCAATAACGTTTAAAGTACAGTTTTCTTTCAAGTTTGTTTCATACGTAACAAAATTTGTCGGTTTGCTGTGCAGTCCCTCTGAATACACATACTACTTGCTTTCGTATAGTTCTTTATATTTTATGCGATTTTAATTGCTAGTAATTATTGATTGTATAGATGATATGTAGCTTTTCCAAAAGTTGAAATTTATTCCACTGATAGGAGGCTAAAGTTAAGCCCTAAATGTTCGCAATTTTAATTATAAACTTGTATTATTATTTTACTTGTATGTCTTATGAAATGCATTATATTATTATTTTATATAAATTTTTATACTACTACTATAAATTTAGTATACTTGTATTTTAATTTTTAAACTCTATATATATCAGACGTTAAACAATTTTTAGTTTTTTTTAATATTATGGGTACATTTTAAATATATTAAATATAAATTATCCTTTAAACAGAAACTCAAACAGCATCTGCCCGGCTTTACATGTATTCTCGGACAGATGTTGTCTGAGTCCCCGTATAAAGGTATCTTACAACGGTCAGTCTAGCTCTTAAACAAATATCATTTAAAGCTAAAATTAAGGGGGAAAAATACTATTTCTATAAAATTCATTTGTCCAAATTATTAAAATTAAACTTTAATCGAATGTGTAAAAATATAATAATAAAGCAAACTAAGAGCAGTTATATAGTCAGCTCAGCAGCATAAATCATGGCATATACCATGGTCAGTTCAGCATAATAAAGATCAGTTATTAAGATAAAGTTATCAATTGAGGTTTTTATGTTTGTTATAAATGCGTAAGTTTAATAAAATTCAAATTGACACAATCTTAGAATTTTACGTGAAATCTAAACCCGTTATAATTTTTATCTTCTCGAAATTTACATGCACTCGTTTCAATTTTCAACTATTTAAAAGAAAATGGCGTATTTCTGTTGCCACAATTACAAAATTCGTACTAAAAATAATAAAAAAATAATATGTCAAGAATAAATTGAGATACAGCTTTCAAACAAATTACATTTAAAAGTACATATTATTCTCTATACGATGGTGTAAAAATTGAAAATTGATTAGAAGTATAAAATTTGAACTACCTAAAATTACAAAACCGAATTGCATGGGAAAGTGTTGCCATTTGCAAAATGACGTTTGCGTTACGCACAGATACGTTTGGCCTTTATAATATAGATACCTAAATAAAATGATTTTGTCTGACAACAAATGTTGAATTACACTTTTTAGCATTTGTTGTCTAATTAATAAGTGCGTGCAATAGAGTGATCAAAATTTTGTTTTTTGTTTAAAAAAAGTATCGATTTCTTCAAAAGTGCAATTTTAATAAAAAGTATATTTCGTCACTAAAATATCAATAAGCTAATGAGCAGTGAAATTTGACTACAGAAAGGTACTGTACAAATATGCAAAGAGCATAAGAGGTGTTTCTCGTTTATTATCCTAACCAATTTGCAGTTGAGAAGGACTGTTTTGAAGTAGCAAATGGAACACTTCAACCCAGCCTTGATAAAATAGCAGTCTCAGTGAATCAAAGCTGTTTTGCATCTTTAAAAACCATCATCAGTAAGTACCATGCAATGTGTTATAATGGTCTTTTCTGTCAAAAAGTAGCGCATTTTTAAATCCTGTATCATTTTAGCACTTTCCAACAAAGTTGAAAATAGCTTATGCATTCTGTTTGTCTGTCCGTCCGTCCGTCTGTCCATCTGGCCGTATGGCCGTCTGTTAGCTCTCTAAATTTCGTAAATATACTCGGATTGTTATGAAATTTTTGGACATTAATGACATTTATCCGAGCACGAACCCTTTAGAAAATGAAGTTTCTGCCATGATTAGTTTATTTGTTTTTCTACAGATATATATGAGTAAAGAATCAATTATAATTTTTTTAGTTCTTACAATGTTACTATAAAAAACAATGTTAAAACAAACAAAAGATTGCAAAAATTAAAAAATAAAAATATATAAAGATTCAAACAGCTTATGTACACATTTAGGTCACTAAATGGTATTTAGGTCACTAAATTGTAGCACATACTTAGTTGTTGCATCTTTTATATATATACAGGGTATCCAGCAAATAAGAACCAGATTTCAAAATTAAATACACTACTTGGCTATTGATGACCGTCCATTTGTGATTTTAGACATTTTGTTAAATATCTAGAAAAATACACGGGGAATTATCCTGAAACTCTTGCGCTATAAATATAATAGTACAAGTATTTCCGTGAAGATTTTCCCCCGAAACTCCATGGGGGACCGTTAACAAATTAAAAAACAATGAATATCTTTTGGATAACCCTATCAAAGCTAATGTAACAAAAGCGCTAAAACTGTAGATTATGATTAAGTGGCTTATTGTAATAAACGGCGCTCATTTTTAAGTCGATAGCATGTATACCAGTAGAAAAGTTAGGGTTTTTATAAAAAAAAAAGTCCCAAATTTTTCTTAAATACAATTTTTTAAATTTTTTTCCGCCAATTCTTAATAACAAAAATATTCTTTCTGAAAATATGACAAACAAAATTGCACATAATACCCTGTAATCAGAATTAAAAAATAATAAAAATTGTATGAAAAATGAGTAGGTTTACTAAATGATTTTTCAATGCGCATGCTTCAACGATATCAAAATTTCATTTGCACATTATGTTCGCTATATTTATAGAGCAACTTTTGTGAAAGTCTCAAAATCATATCTTGAAAATTCTGAAAATAACCCTCAATAGAATAAGTTTAAAATCCGTTATACGCAAAATGAAGCAAATAATTGCGGGATTTTATCCAAATGTAGTAGTGCGTCCCATATTGTTTATTTTATATTGACACTAATCAATGAATATACGGATACAACCCCTCTTGTTTTTGCTTAATTTTAGAAAAAACGGATTTTCAACTTATTCTATTGACGATTATTTTGAGACGATTATTTTCAAGCTATGATTTTAAGACTTTTACAATAGTTACTCTATACATTTGGCTAACATAATATGCAAATGAAATTTTGATATCGTTGACGCATACGCAGCGAAAAATTATTTTGTAAACCTACTCATTTTTCATACAGTTATTTTTTAATTCTAATTACAGGGTATTATATGCAATGTTGTTTATTCATATTTTCAGAAAATAGTAATATTTTATATTAAGAACTCTGACAATTATAAGCAAATATCTTGAAAAATTTGGGATTTTTTTTATAAAAACCTTAATTTTTCTATGGGTATACATGCTATCGACATAAAAATGAACACAGTTTATTAAAATAAGCCACTTAATCATAATCTACAGTTTTAGCGCTTTTGTTAAATTAGTTTTGACAGGGTTATCCAAAAGATATTCATTCTTTTTTAATTTGTTGACGGTCCCCTACGGAGCTTCGGGATAAAATCTTCACGGAAATGTATGACTTGTCCTATTTAAGAGTTTCGGAATAATTCCTCGTGTATTTTTATAGATATTTAACAAAATGTCTAAAATCGCAAGTGGACGGTCATCAATGGCCATGTAGTGTATGTTTAACACATTCGCTGCCACTCGCGCGAAAGCGCTTGATATGGCGCTAACATTAAGCTGCCACTCACGCTCCAGCGCGTGATGTGGGATGATGTCCAATAGCCAGTCACGCACTGGCGCGGGTAAATATTTCATTGATTTTTTGTTATAAAAAGTAAATCGGCTTCTGGGAAAAACCCATCTCTACCTTGTGGCATTCACTATCATCACATCTTCACATAAGTGGCAGCGACGTGTTAAAACAAAGATCGATATAATTGTGCGATAAACGGTTTGCTTATTAGATAAGCTGTAAAAATGTTATACAGAAGTTTCGAATGGTGAATATCTTGAAAAAAAATTGTGTTTTGATTGCAAAAAAGAAGACTTGACTTCTACATTTTTCATCTCTTAGATTGCTTGCAGAGAATGATGATGACCAGCGCCATATTTTAACGATTTTTGAAAGAAATTTTTTGCAATTTCAGAAATTCTAAAAACTTAGTTCCAAAAATTGTCAGAATATGGCATTATACGCCAAAAAACTCTCATTCTATGGAAGCAAAATATAACAAGTAAAATGTCAAGTTAAATATTCTTTGCAATCAGAAACAAATATTCACTGTTCGAAGCTTCTGTATAACGTTTTTTTACGATTTACCTAATAATCTATCGATCATTGTTTTTGTAAAATTTAATTTTGAATTCATGGTCCAATTTTGTGAACACGCTGTATCTTTTGTCAGATTTAAGTGAGTAAAGAATGAATTATAAATTTTTATCTTACTATACAATTAGTAAATAATGTTAAGTCAAATAAAAGATTGTAAGAAGAAATAAATATATAGCTTCGAAGTAGCTTATAGGTACTTTATTCAGCAAAGTAAATTAAAATTTAAATATCTTGCGTAGAATGTAATAAAGTAAACATTCACTTTTGTTTATTTTCAGAAGATCAAAAGGATATTTTCAAACAGAAAGTAAAGAATCTCATAAAAGCAAGTTTACAGTATAATGCTGACTTCAGACAAAAATATTTTTGATAAAAATATTTTTCTTTGCTTGTTCAACATTTTATTTCAGACTGCATACAAGAAAACTGAAAATGAAGTACAAAGGATGGATCTTTGGTGAAAAATGAATTAAAGCTTATATTTTATGTTCCCATGGATATAATAAATATTTTTAAATATAAATATTATTTTTTCTTTGACGTTATAATATTTATGAACTATTACAAAAATATTTTAATTAATTTAAATATGAATTATTATTTATTTTAATGAATATATTTGAGAGATGATTAACATTAAAGTCTTGAATGAAATTTTACTATCTAACAACAAAATTCAAATACACCTTTTTCTAGCATTTGTTGACAAATTAATATTTGTATGTTACAGGGTGATTAAAAAAATAAAAAATCAACAATCTTAAAAATTCAATTTCATTGGTCAATAATAAAAAATTCAAAGCTTCATTTTTCTTGATCTTTAAAATATCAATTAGGTCACTGAAAAGTAAAATGTGACTACAGAAAGGTATTATACAAAGGAATAAAGCACTTGAGTGATGTTTCTTGAATTACTCTCACCTATGGACTTTATATGCGTGACGTCAAATACCAGAGCTAGCGGTATGGTATATGCACTAGAGTAGCGGATTGGCTAATCTATCGCTAGAATACCTCTATTCGCAGGCACAACTATCACTAGCAGACGACTTTAAGAGCCCACAATAGTCACAGAAAAAGTACACAAAAAGACCCGGATGATCATGTAAAGTCTATGGGAGCGTTCTTTTCTAATATCTTACTCAAATTTTAATATTTTTACATGATTTTTTTTGCATAGGATAGCTTAGGACGATCTACAACCGGGCTAGTTTTTACTTTTTCGATTTTGCTCATATATTTTTTATATTATGATAGTTTCAATTTCAGAACCGGCTTAAACCGGTTTTGAAAGTTAAAATATTTTTTTTAAAAAATCTGAAACCAAAATCGAAAAAGTAAAAACTAGCCCGGTTGTAGATCGTCCTAAGCTAGCCTATGCAAAAAAAAATCATGTAAAAACATTAAAATTTGAGCGAGATATTAGAAAAGAACGCTCCCATAGACTTTACATAATCATCCGGGTCTTTTTGCGTACTTTTTCTATGACTATTGTGGGCTCTTAAACTCAATCCAGGTAGAATGCATAAATTGTAACCAAACTTTTGCAAATTTGAAAAAATAATCTTATACAGAACAACATTTTGAATTTATATTATACTATTAAGTATATACTACTACAACAAAGAATTTTTTGTGATATTTTCAACAAGCAAGCTTTAACAATTAAAAATAATTAAATAAAAAATAATAAAAATAATTAATTAATTAAAATAACTTGTGCAGAAAAAGACGTTTTTTAGGTGCGTTCGTAATTACGTAAATACGTAGCAACTATAGTTATCGTTCAATCCGTCCGTTTGTCGGATCCGCATATAACAATTCAAGAACTACCCAACCGAATCGTTTGAAGTTTATAATATTTAATTAATAGATAATTTTGTGGAGTCATTTCAAACTTCATGAAAATCGAATCCTAGGTTCAATTACAGGGACAATCAGAAGGATTCCAATACATTACGGTCAGTGGGAAAAAAGTTTCAAAGGAATTTTAATGATATTTTACTCTTTCGATTATAAAAAAACAAACATTCATTTATGAAGTTTACTATAATATACATTGTGTATAATCTGTGATGCAAAGAATATTTGTTATTGATTTACAGGGACACTCAAAAGTATTCTATTACATAATTATATATTGAGACATTGTTTATTTCGCTTTTTAATTGTATTAAACTATTTAACATGTTATGGAATTGATATACGTTTCGGAGGACTGCCACAAATTATTTCCTGTATAATCGAAAGCAGATAGTATTTACTGGGACACACAAAAGATTTTGGCTTATTTATGTTTCTGAAATATTGTATACTATTACATCAAAATCTGATTATTTTTAAGTGCGTTCGTAATTATATATATATATATATATATATAGCTCCTATAGTCATCGTCCAGTCTGTCCAACCGTCCGTCTGTCTGTCCGCATACAACAGAGCAAAAACCATCCAACCAAATCGTTTGAGATTCAAAATACATAATTGTTGCATAATTTTGTCGAGTCTTTTGAAAATCGGATGCATAGTTTAATTACAGGGATAATCAAACGGTTTCCATCACATTGCGGTCAACAGCAAAAAATAGTTTGAAGTACAATTAATAATGTTACACTTTTTCAAATAAAATAGAATTGACATGAATCTGTGAAGTAGATACAAAAATGTACACTCTGTACAATCAATGATACAAATAATATTTATAATTAATTTACAGGGTTATAAGAAATTTACAGGGCTACTCAAAAATATTCCACTGCATTATGGTATGAGGGGAGATATTGTTTCGGGCATGTTTTAATTACATTAAACTATTTCTTATTTTGTGAAAGTGATATACGTTGTTGCAGTTTAATACAAGTTATTTCCTGTATAATAGAAAGAAGATACTGTTTGCAGGAACACAAAAAGGATTTCGACCATTATACTGTATATGAAGTATTGTACACTGTAACAGAAATCGATGAATAATATTAAATTTCGTTGAAGTACGAACACACCTCATTTGCTATGTTTCACGTGCAATTTCCAACTTGTTTTATTTATCTTGTCCGAAATAAGCCAATTTAATATTTTTCGTTTTGTTACGACAAAAATTAATAAAAGGTAATAATTTTACTTTTCCTATATGATATTGCTTCTTATCGCTTATAATGAATGTTGTTAACATAGCAGATATTAATAGTTCTCAATTACCTTCATTATGGTTCCAAAATATCAATATCTTTTAACTGTAAATAGCATTTATAAAATGTTTACATATTTATTTTCCATACACTGTAAATCATTCGTGTAACGTTTTTCCATAAAATTAATGGCAGCCTGGCTCCCTCTAATTTTATGGAGTATTTTAACCGATATAACCAGTGTAACATTGTAATATTACACCAGTAGTATATGTTCAAATTATACCATTATATAAGCGAAAAAAAAATTACTCCATATAATAAAGATTTCAGCTGCCAACAATCTTATGGAGTAATGTTGCACAAATGTTGTACAGTGTAAAGTTGGATATTTATGACAAAATTGGTTACCATATTTATTTAGATAGTACTTTCAAATATAAAATTTTGTCTATCGCTGACAAATAGAAAATTAGATTATTGTTAACGCAGTGATACGTCTTCTGTGACAAAAATTAAATTTAAATATACATATATTTTTTATAAATTATCACTGTACACTCTAAAAAAAAATGTGTAAATTTACACACAAAAATGTGTAAATCGATGATACAAAAACGACATGTCTATGTGTGTAAATTTGTGTGTAAATTGCGCCAAATGTGTAAATTTCAGAATACACATTTTAATGTGTAATTTGATGATAAGTCCAAATGTGTAAAAGTTATCTGATAACTCTTGAAATACACACTTTAATGTTGGAATTGCACTGAAATACACATATTTCTGAGCACTATTTTTACACATACATATGTGTAATACTCTTTTTTTTACATATATTTTTGTGCAATAGGAAACAACAATGTTGTGTAATATGCAAAATACACATGTTTTTGTGTTATGTACAGAATGCACAGATTTTTGTGTAATATTCTGTTTTTACACATATGTCTATGTAACATGGAAAATACATTTTTGTGTAATATTTAAAATACATTGGTTTTTGTGTACAAAGATTTACCTTATTCTTTGATGTGTAAATTGCGAAAAAGTTTTTAAAATAGCAAAACAAAATTACATGAAGAACAAATTCGTATGCTTGACTTGTTTCTAAGTACACGATCGTAATTATGTAAATAGGTAATAACTATAGTTGTCATTCAATCCGTCCGTCTGTCTATCTGTCCGTTCGCATATAACAACGCAAAAACTACTTAACCCGAATTGTTTGAAATTTAAAATACATAACTCTTGCATAATTTTATCAAGTCATTTCAATTTTTATGAAAATGAGATGCATAATTCAATTATAGAGACAGTCAAAAGCGTTCCCTTGCATAACGGCCCATGTATAAAAATAGTTTCAAGTGCCTTTTAATAATGTTACACGTTTTCGAACATAATAAAATTGACTTGCATCTATGAAGTATATACTACAATATAAATTCTGTATAATCTGTAGTACAGAGAATAGTTTTTATTAATTTACAGGGCCATACTAAAATATTACATTACATTATGGTAAAGAAGGAAACATTGTTTGGGACGCGTTTTAATTTTATAAAAATCAATCTCAAAAAAAAAGTTATAATTGCTTCTGTGTCTGTAATTGGATTTGGTGTAAACATTTGAATTTTTCGGACTAGGTTAAAAAAACTATTTCTTCTGACATCAAATGACATTTTTTTTTAGAGTTTTTATTTATTTTTCTTGTAGTTTTTGAATGCAATACACTTACAAAAAGTCTTCAATTTAAAAATCACAAACGAAAAACCATGAATTGAAATCTATGAAAAGCTGTCTTTTGTCATCGGTATAAAATGAAATAAGAAATGTATAGCATGTAAAATAATAAAAACTCGAAGTTTTATAGCAAAATATATTATAAACACGCTGAAATAGATAGTATTTAAACCGAATAATTATTTTAAATGCTATATAATGTTAAAACTGCAAATATTTACTCTTATGTTACAATATGTGATTTTAAACATGAAGAAATGATTTAAAACACAAAAATAATAAATTATTTTTTCCAAATTTGTAATAAGCAGAAAATAACACACTTCTCATCCATATTATAATTTTCAAGTGTTAAATTGTAAAATAAATGAACTTACCTTTGAAAAAAAATCTGTTCTGGGCTATCAAAATTCAAAATTCATTTTAGCAATAATGATCTAAAACTGCTCATGTGATCAAACTCAGTATCGTCGTATGTTGAGAATTTTAAGAACATATGTGGCAAAAATGCTATGATGGATGATAGCAGTAATAAATAAGACCCCCGATTAAGGATGTATTTCAATACAAATTACCTTTTTTCTGATTTATTTTTAAATTCGTTTTTTCTCTCAAGCGCATCAAACTGGCAAATTCTCTTATTTAGAAAGTATATTAGGTCCCGTGCTTTTCAATTTTTTGATAAATGCAGAAAATATTGCAAAAAAATGCTGTTAAAGTCAACGTTTTAAACCGAATTTTCCGAAGCGGGAGATCTGGGAACGAAAAAAAAGAGTCATACTGGGGAAATAATAGTTTATAAATCTAATTCTAATGAATTTAGCAAAAAATAAAATCACACGACATCTTATAGATCTCTTTAAAGTCACATCAGCAAGTTTCGTGTTTTTACTTCTAAAAGTGAGTCTGAAATTGTATCAGAAAATTTCGAACTGTTGAAGGTGAAAAAAATGTTTTCGAATGCACCCTTAATGCTCGCTGGTCATTTTGACTTTAGTGTACATCGCAGTTATGTAACACGGAGATACAAAGGTGTAATTCACTTTACATTATGATCTGACTGAAGCAAAATTCAAACTTTAAAAAATTTAGTTATTAAAAAATAATTTTAATCATTCATTGCGAAAATTACATTTTTATTTATAAAATTGTACATTTAAAAATAATAACTCTTGCTATCTATGATTATCATTTTTGAAAACAAAGCTCATTTTTCAGGTCTTATATGAAAGTTTTTGCACAATTTTCCAAGAATCTATGTTGCCAGGTTGCCTATGTTGCCCACGATATCACTCTGATATCGTCATAAAATAATACAAGCGGATTTATAAGAATTTACTATAGTGGCTTTAAATGAAATGTGATAAATTTTTTTCCATATAATTGTCTGTTAGAAATCCATATAACCGTACTTATTTTTACCAGACACAGCTAAAAACAAAGTAGGAATACACAGTTAATAACTTTTTTTATGTGAATGAAGTATAAAATTGCAGACCATACATAAAATAAAATCACACTTTGGTATATTATCATTAATATTTTATTTACAAGTATGGAGGATAGTTATAAATAACAAAACTTATTTTAACACTCCGCCTACCAGACAGTTCCCCCGTCGGATCGGCCAACAAAAATTAGTTTAAAATTCCGTAAAAATAGGGTGTAAAAAAATCATGATTTAAAAAGCAATAATAATAAAGATCGAATTTTTGTATTTAAATCATATTTCTTTTTATTTGAATCGGATTTTTTTTTTCTCCAGCATTTAAATATTGAATAGATGTAGGTTTAGCCTAGGTTTCTAAGATTAATAGATTCTAGGTTTCTAAAAAATTAGACTTTTATTTACTAACATAATCTATGTTTTTGCACTTTAATCAATAAAATTTAATTATTATTTAGTAACTACAAAAATTATAAAAACTGTAAATTAGTAATTTCATTAATTAATATAATACTATAAAGTTATATACATTAATATTTTGCAATAATTATGTAAAACTATATTAAAAAATAATGATTTTACATTTATTAAAATTATCAGTTGCTGCATTTAATTTTAAATTGATTACAATCTTTAATTAGGTATATAATGCATATTGTAATGCTTAAATTAATAAACGATAATTCAGTATTTAATATTTATTCTAAAAAGAAAAAGGGCAGAATGCTTGTTCTAAAAAAAAGGCACTATTACATAAGAAAATATATTACTAATGTGCTTAGTAGCAATAAAAATAAGTACATAATTTTTTAGTATGATAAATATAAAAATCATTAATTTTCAATATTTCTATAAATCACGAATTGAAAAATACAATTAAATAACATGTTTTAATAATATCCTGCTTTTTTCCAAGAAATAAAGTTCTATCATTTTTGTTATTTTTATTCTTGGGTGCACATATTTAGAAGTACTGCGGTATGGAGGGATTTATTTCAAAAAAGATCTGGCTATATTTCACTATTTTTTAAAAGGTAGGGTGCATTTTGTTAATTTCAAAAGGGGCAAAGTGTTGCAGCCTTAACAAATAGCCAAAATGAAACAGTAATCAACAGAATTAATAAAAACAGCAAATAAGTAATTTCAATATGGCATAACCAACATAACTAACAAATATTATTGGTAGCTCATTTTGCATTTGTAGTAACAAAAATTACTGTTAATAGCATAAATCATACCTTACACAATGTATGTGCATACTAAAATATATATATATATATATATATATATATATATATATATATATAGCCGAAATTTAACATACTTTAAATGCTTATTTCATATAAAAGAATAAACAATTTAATTACTTAAAGGAAATTATGACATCACAAATTATATTAGATTTAGATTTAAATATAATATTTAAATGAAATATCTTTTATGCCTTAACAAAGTTATTGTATTTAATGTTTCGCAGGACTCAGAAATTAAGATTAGAAACAATTATTTAAAGCTTTTTTATCAGATTTTGGTGTACTGTATACAGTATTCCAAATTACATTAATTTTAATACACTTTCCAAATTACATTAATCTTAGATTTTAATACGTTTGTGTCATTTAGAACAATTAGATTTAAATCAATTTTGATTTAAATAATTGATTTTTATTTCAAATTGTTGATTAAAATAATGATTTAATCGCTAGCTTAAATCCACTTTTTAAAATAGTTAACACCCTAAGTAAAGTCCAAATGAATGCGATAAAATTTAGAAATTGGTTTGTAAACTTGTTTTATTAGATCTAAATTCATAAAAATCTCGAAACATTTAAAAAATATATCGAATAAAAGCTAATGAATTTTAACTGTGGTTGTATGCATTATTGTAATTTTTGTGCACTGTTTATCTTTTATTTCTTTTTTCGTGGGTTAATCATATATTTTCTGATACTGTGTATCGTATAGATATTTTGAAATTCCTTTCATTAAAATCATTCACAAAATAAAATAATAAAAGCTTCTAGAATTTAAAAAATAAATAAATAGACAATATAATTATGACATTTCAGTCTCATTCCTTCAAACATATGGATTATTCATAGATTTTTATTTATTTCAACAAAATCATTGTAATTTAAAGAAAAGCAAACAGAAAAAATATTTTTCATACCTATTTTCCATCGACATATTTCTTAATTTTTTGATGGTAATCCATAGAATCATTTGTAGAAAACAAATAGTCCAATATTAATTACAAAAGCAGTGGCATGAATGTATTTTACACATACCAACAGCATTTGTAAACTTTCTTGGACGTATTTTGTATGAAACACAGAATTTTGCGATACTCTTGTAATATTTTTTGCTTAAATTTTTAAACTTAGACGGACTATACGTACATAAACGGCTATTTTTACAAACAAAATGTTCTCGTTCTCTGTGTATTCCAAAGATCAAAAAATAAACTTTACTGTCTTTAATTAAAAAATCGTCTGCGAGTTTTCCCTATTGCACATGGCATATGCGCATGCAAAAATTATAAAGCAAAAAATGCTTACATTACTAAACTTTCAAGTTTATCACCTGTTCGTTCAAAACAGCAGGCTTAATATTTTTTTTTTCCTTTTTGAAACCACAGAAGTATAAGTGTCGCAGAAGTGTGTTTTGTTAACGACAGCTGATCGTTGACAAAAAATCACCGTAAAAGATAAACTGACATATATACCTGAACCTGAAACATTTTTACACTCTTCTATTTTTGCAAGAAAAAAATACTAGATTCGTGAAAATTTTCGAATTCTTGTTTTTAATGGATTTTACACATTTTATAAGGTTAAAAATGTTTTTATAAAATGTTTGTTTGTATGTCTGTGACTCTGTCTGTCTCTATGTGATATAAATTTTGTTGGCACTCTATCTCAAGAACTAATACATGGAATACGTTTTCATTTTATTTGAACCTTATACATACACATGCATATATATATATTTGGGTATTAGAAATGTGATTCTATATGTTAATAATTAATTTATAACAAGCTGAAAATTGCATTTTAAACGTAGCAAATGAGATGCGTTCGTGCTATGACAAAGTTCTAAAAATATTCAGTTTTTGGTGTAATGGATACAGTATTTCGGATACAGTATAGTGGCCGAAATCTTCGATGTGTCCCTGTAAATACTATCTGCTTTCTGTCAGCGGTGTAGTCGTAAAAAAAGCAAAGGGTATATGCATAAAACAGAGGGTATACCCTAGAGTGTATACACTGTTGCTCTTTTGAGAAACAGAGGGTATACCGAGTTCCTTAAAAAAATCCAAAGGGTATATGGCGTGTACCCGCGTATACCCTCCACTACATCCCTGCTTTGTATTATACAGGAAGTAACTTATAATAAACCTCAACAACGTACATAAAATGTGAAATAGTTTAATCGTATTATAACGCGCCCCGAACGGTATCTCCCCTATAATATTATGTAATGGAATACTTGTGTGTGGCCCTGGAAATTAATAATGAATATTCTTTGCACCACCGATTGTGCAGAACGTATATTTTATCATACACTTCTTAGATACATATAGATTGTATTATATTCGAAAGCGTGTAGCATCATTAACAAATTGGAAATTGCGCGTCAAACGTGGCAAATGAGCTGCGTTCGTACTACAATTAATTTTATAAATATTCTGAGCTTAATACATTAGCTGTTAAATTCTTATGCTAAAATGCATGAATATAAAATTTGATACGATTATATATCTACAATTCAGTAACACGAAAATAATAGGACCTCTTCTTAAATAGGACGCAATCAAGATCGCAAACCTAGAATCATTACTTATCATGGGATACCGTGAAAATGCGTAACTGATTCGAAAACCACTGCTATTTTCATTTTTACTCTGTAACTCTTACAGATTCTTTTGTGTTACCCTGTATATGATTTACAGCATTTATATACACAAAGTAATATGCAAAAATATGGTTACACTTAAAAACTCATATCACAACTAAAAGTGCACTTCTAGCAAAAATCTGTAACGTAGAGTAGTTCTGGTGCAGTATAGTATCCGAAATCTTTTGTGAGTGCTTGTAAATACTGTTAGCGCTTTCTATTATTAAAGAAGTAACTTGCAATAAAACTGAGCAACGTATATCAACTTAATTATATACGAAATAATTTAACATGATTGAAATACGCAGAAAACAATGTTTTCCCATATATCATTATGTGACGGAATTCTTTTGTGTAGCTCTGTAAATGAATAATAAACGTTTTTTCACCATATATTGCTCCGAATGTATATTTTAATACGCTTCGGTAAATGTATATAATTTTTTTCCTGTTTGGAATGCTGTAACACCATTAAAATGAACTTGAAACATTTTTTTTCTCATTGGCGGTAATGTAACGTAATACTTTTGATTATCCCTGTAATCAAACTATACATCCGATTTTCATAAAATTTGAAAAACTCGACAAAATTATGGAACAATTTTATATTTTAAATTTCAAACGATTCGGTTGGATAGTTTTTGCTCTATTATATGCGGACAGACGGACAGACAGACGAATGAATGGACTGAACAACGACAATCGGTCTTACATACATACATAATTACGAACGGACCTAATTTTGTATCATTTTGTATGTATTAATCACTTAAAATTTTTTTATCGTTTTCGTTTTCGGCCGAAAATAGGATGAGTACCAAAATTCGGTTTCAGTTTCTGTTTTGATCTTAAAAATCGTTGATTCAGTTGATTCTTAATTATGATTAACACTTTCATTCGTGTAAATGCAAGTACTTTTCTACATTTACACATCTGTATGAGTTAATCAAGCGATAACAAATTGCACATTTGATTTCACATGCTAGGTACACATAAAAAAAGGTAATTTTTTGTTCAAAATGTGTAAATTTTATGACAAGTATGCATTTGTAAAAAATTACTCACTTATGTGTGTACTTATAATTAAGTTTAAATTAGACTAACACATAAATAAGTGTAAATCCAAGCATTTCTAGACATTTACACTCTTGTTTGAGTTTTTCAACTGATAAAACATTACACACTTACTTTCACATCCTAAATACACATATAAATAGGTAAATTTCAGAAAAAATGTGTAAATTTTACGACAGGTGTGTAATTTTAGAAATTTACACATATATTCGGGTAAAATTAGCTAATTTACACATTTATTTTTTAGAGTGTATATATTAAATTATTAGCAAGCGAATCCCAAAACTTGCAATGTTCAGCGCAAATCATTAGAAGAATATTACAGCATTGCTAACTCTTATGGAATATGACCAAATTTCAACTAACGCATATTTTATAAATAAATGTTATATATAGTATCATGGAATTTCAAATTAGTTCTCCGTCAGTTTTTGCTGAATTCAAAAGTTCTATGCAGTGCACACACAGACATGATCAAAAGTAATCGAATTGTATTCAAAGCATCTCAAAATTTTTAAATATATCAATAACCGATAGAGTTGGATATTTAAGACAGAACTGATATTTTTAAAGGTCTAATATTATATATAGTGTCATGGAATTTCAAGGTAATTCTCCATTAGATTTTTCTGCATTCCTGAAATCCGTATATCACAAGAAAGACATCAATCAATAATAGTCAAAACATGATTAGCAGAAATATTTACAGAAATGCTTGCATCCAAATATAACTAGCACCAGTTTATGTCATTCCAAATAAATGAAAAGTTTTTCATAAATCGATTTCTCAATTTAACAATTACAGTGTCCACAAAATTCGTGTAAGGTAAAGACAAATACATATTTCTAAAATCAGTTCATAAATTCAATTTATTCCAAAGTTTTGAAATCCTTAAAATACCAGAAAAAGAAAGCATTTTCCATTCTACTAATTTTCTTCTAGTTAGAGAAGAAAGCGATAATGATTTATTTATTAGATGTAATGGAGAAAGTATTTGCGTTCATGATTTTTAAAAGAGCTTTCAAAATTAATGTAACTAATCACGCTTATTTTGTAATTTCACAACATGATGACGAAAAAATTACAAAAAAATGCATGTTAAAAAGAAATCAATTTATTTAAGTTTAAGGGGCATTGATTTTATTAAATTAAGCAAATAACCATGACTGATAAAGTTTACATAATAAGATGCATAATATATGTAGAATAAAGAATTAAATATTCAACAATGAAAGATAATAAACTGAAGGATTCGATGCGCGGAATATCCCAACCGAGACTCATGTGATGATGCTGAAAAGAGCGAGGGGTTCTATAGATATTAGCCACGGTGTTTTTGGTTGATTTTCAATGCGAAGCTCAGTGAAGCTTGATTACGCTAACTATTATTCGGTTCTGCTGTTATATTTGAATGTTACTTACATATTTTATGTCTATTAAACCTTTTTCATATTTTGAAAGATATTAGTTTTGCTTGAATAATTAGTTATTCACTTAAATTCCCGCATTTTTGGGAGTTCATTGCAGGGAGTTGAATGATTTGAATGAATTCGATGATTTAGATTTTGAATTTCATTATGGAAACTATTTTATACATAAGTCTCAAAAGAAAAATGTTATTTTTTTAAAACAAAAACTTATAAAAATCCCTTTCCGCATGGCCTATAGGCGGAGGTAGATTTCGAAAAGTTTTCATCTCAACAAAAAAGAAAAAAAAATGATTAGAGATAAACCCAGTTTAACTACTTTATTCAGCCGCTTTTTAAAAAAAAATTAATTTCATTTTTCTGTAAGAACTGGTTTTATCAAAATCGTCTTAAACGAAATTCTACTCAAATGCCCATTTTGGCAACATATTTTGAATTATATTCTTACTTTATTTAAAAAATTACGCAATATGCTTATTATATAGTTCCTAAATAACAAAAAACTGTTAATTAAATTCGTTTGACACCAAAATTGAATTTAAAAATGAGTCATAAGTCATAAAATAACCAATTTATTATTTTAATACATCCACAATTCTTTAATCAAGATCGCTTTGAGAAATTTTATGCGAAGTGCCCACTCACATAACATGCATGTTCACAGTGACGTCACAGTGACGTCACTGTGAGTCACTGTGGTCACGTCACATCTGTGACCAAAATACCACCCCTCAGTGACGTCACATTGTGACTGAAATGTGACGTCACATCTGTGACCAAAATGCCACCCCTCAGTGACGTCACATTGTGACTGAAATGTGGCGTCACATTTGTGACCAAAATGTCACCCCTCAGTGACGTCACATTGTGACTCAGATGTGACTTTCTTAGAAAACTTTAGAAAATTACTAAAATTCTTCAAACCATGTTATTTACTGGTAAAAAAACGTGTTTTCTGGCATTGCAGAATAATATTGTGCAATCGCTGTTATGTCACATGTTACATGCACTGCATGTAACGTGTACGTCATATCATATATGTGAGATAAACCTCCCATCATATGAAACTAAGCACCCAGCAATGAACCTATCAGTGAAACTTCCATTTAAGGAAATTTCTCGTTACACTTAAGAGCCCAAAATAGTCACAGGAAAAGTACACAAAAAGACCCGGATGACCATGTAAAGTCTATGAGAGCGTTCTTTTGTAATATCTCGTTCAAATTTTAATATTTTGACATGATTTTTTTTGCATAAAATAGTTCAGGACGATCCACAACCGGGCTAGTTTTTACTTTTTCGATTTTGGTTTTAGATTTTTTTAAAAAAATTTCTTTAATTTTCAAAACCGGTTTAAACCGGTTCTGAAACTGAAACTAACATAATATAAAAAATATATAACCACAATCGAAAAATTAAAAACTAGCCCGGTTGTGGATCGCCCTCAGCTATCTTGTGCAAAAAAAGCATGCAAAAATATTAAAATTGGAAGGAGATATTCGAAAAGAACGCTCCCATAGACTTTACAGGTCATCCGGGTCTTTTTGAGTAATTTTTCTGTGACTATTGTGGGCTCTTAAATGCTTCGTTATGAAAAAAAATATCGTTGAATAGAAATCCACGAAAATTCATGAAATTTGTATAGTAAATTACAAATAAAAATGGAAATATTATAAAAGTGTGTTTTAATTTGGATAGTAATTTTTGTTATGCAATATAATCACATAACAAAAAATTCATTAGTATAATATCTAAAAAACCACGTAATAAAGAAAGGGAAACAAAAACTGAATCGCAGCGTTCTATTTCTCGTTTTCTCTTGTTTTTCAAATCGAAAAATTAAAAAAAATCGGAATATTACTTTGTGGTGATCTCTTATGAAAGATACACCCATAAAAACTTTCGCATATTTTTTAAGTATTCAGAGAATGGAATTTTCGTGGAACTAGAATCCCTTTCTTAGCATATCGAAAAATTTTCGCATTTTTTACTTTTTATTTAAAAGATAAAATAAATACATAATTTCAATTCATACAATCCTCTGAAATATATTCACCAATCAATCTTAACAGCAATCTATCCTTTTGAATATTGTGCAGGCACGGAATTGCAACAAATTTTGCTAAGTAGAATTTTTTTTTAATATGAATATTAATTTAAATGTTAATTGCGTTCTAAATGAAGGTTCAACAGAAAATTAAAAATGTAGATAATTTCATTAAATATGGGCTTCGTTAAATGAAAGTTCCACTCTATTTCGAAACTAATTGAAAGTAAAATAGAAATGCGTGAAAAAAAATTTAAACTCAAAATTTTAATTAGGGATACTCTCATAAAACTAATGCGCATGCGCATTCAACTTACAAATCTTCGAAGCTCAAACAACCAATAATAACAAAACCTGCTCCTGCATCACAAATAACAAAATCACCTGCTTAAAAAATATCTTTTGGCAACGACCAGAATAGTTGACACTAGTGTATTTATTCTTTAGAATATTAGGCAGCTGCTCTAGTAGCTTTGTTATGATGTTATGTGTGTATATTTAGTACGTAAGTTGAAATTTTTTAAAAAGTTATGCAGATATGTGATCAGGTGACATTTTATATAAAATGTCGGTCCGAAAAAATACAATGTCAGTGGCGTTTAGTTAAAATCAGCGCGCCAATGTCATTGTACTTCATTCGGACATTTCGACTTCGAAATTATCTTCCCTATTTGGATTATCTCTTGTATCCCTACTGGAATTAAAGGATAATGCTGATAAGAAAGAAGTAAGAAAATTTTATTTTTCCTGCTTTTTGTATAATATTTCTGCTAATTTCGTAAAAAAAACATGTTATAAAAGGAATAAGTGTCATATTAATTTAACTTTTTTGAATTCACTTACCTTAGTAAATTCAATAAATTTAACATTTATTTTGTTGAAATACGGAACAGCATGTCAACGATTTGAAAATAGTTAATAATATTATTTTTAAAGTGCACTTTAATCACATTTTTTAATTACATGGTGAAAATCACATATTAATAAATTAAAAAATGTATACATAATCAAAATTTAACGTTATAATTAATATATAAAGGAGTTTGGCGTTGTTTAACTGTTGAAAATAGTGATAAATATACTAATTTATGCACTAATATTGCAAAAACAAATTAAAAATTTTTTTTATTACTTTTCTTAATTTCTCATAATCAAAAAAATTTGATAACTGTAATTCCATGACATTTATTATTTTAAACCATGTATCTAAAATAATTAAGATATTAATTTTGTGATAATAACAATTATTGATTTTAAAAAATGAGTAATTATCGCATTATTTTATTAATTTTTGATACCTTAATTGTTAAATGGTGTTGAAAATAACAATTTAGTTTCATCTGTATGTGTTCATTAAATCCTGGTTCTAAATAGTCATAAAAACAATTACTTGTATTTTTTTGTGGGATGTACATTACTGAAATTTTTAGCGTTTGATGTATTTCTATTATTTTCAATCATATTTTGTCTAATATTAGGAAGTGAGAATAATAATACTTAAATATTATTAATAGATTCATCTAATACGAAAAAAATGAAATCTAATAATTATAACTATTAATAAGGAAACTTTTTAAAAATAAATTCCATAAGGATGTCCTTTAACGGCACATCTACATTATATGACATATACAATATATATATATATATATGAGTTTAACTACGAATTTAAACCTTGGTGTAATTATACATGCGCACAGGCCACTATAAGGAAATAACTAAGCGTAATACTACAACTAATTGCCTCAACTTCATTTGTACTCGATTTTCAAATAAAATCTGTATATTACAAATATTGTGCATAAACTTCACGTAGTTTTATCAAAAGATAATTCTATATTATATTTAACAGAATGATTTTAATTGGTAAATTAATTAAACGAATATTAATTTTCCAAAATGAGTAAAAAAGTGTTTAGGTTAGTATTCGAACTAGAGACCCTCGATGTATGCTCATAGTGCTCTTCCAACAGAGCAACTTAGCGCGCACAATTCACCCGGAGAAATATCATTATATACTCATACGAATAGTATGCATTTATCATACAGGTAGTTTAAAAAAGAAATTAAAGTATTATTACATAGGGTTATATATAATAATGATAAGTATGCGTTCGTATTCACTGTGTGAATTGTGTGCGTCAGATTCTTCCAGGATAGTTCAGTCGACAAAGTCTTGACAATTTGCGCGAAAGACTGCTTAGTTCGAATCTTGACCTGGACACTTTTTCAATCAGTTGAAAAATTACAACAAAAGATAATTAAAAGATATATATATTTATAGACATCAGGATTATTGGTCAGAAATATTGGCAAGCTGTACAGTTTTAGATATGTGCTGAGATTTGTGGATATCAAAGCGAGTAAAAGTTTAAAAGAAGACCAAAAAGATTAAACAGTTTGAATAACATACGACTAAATGTGTGTCAGTTATAAATAAAATTGAATCTATGCAATTTTCAGGATGTGGCTGGAAAATATATAAATATTTTTGAAAGGTAATATTTTTCAAATTTTGAAAACAACACCAGAGTTGTAAGGCATGTGAAGTAAATCGAATTTTTAACTTTAATTTAGAAGAAAGTCTCCTTACTTCAGGTAACTATTTTTATATATTATACAGTATTTGTTCATAAATTGTCAATATATGATTTTAGGACTCAAACCCTATTTTAACAGGAACATGGCATGGAGTTATAGTTTCAGCAGATCCTGTTTCTTTTAAATTGTTAGAGAATCGTTAAGAAAAGTTAAATCGTCACAGAATTATCACAGTGTTAACGAAAATTTTGTCACAAATGGTCTGCAACGTGAGTCTAAAATAATGGGACAAACTTTAAGGGAGGTGGTAGAGCTCACTATAATAAATAATTATGGCACAGAGATGTATGACTGGAAGTGACGCGTTAAAACGCCGCAATAGTCACTGCAAAAGACACGGATTATAATGTTAAGTGTATGGGAGCGCTATTTTCAACTATCTCGCTAAAATTTTAATATTTTCGCATAATTTTTTTTCATAGGATAGCTGAGGACGATCTGCAACTGGGCTGGTTTTTACTCTTTTGATTTTGGTTACAGATTCAAAGAAAAATAATTTAACTTTCAGAACCAATTTAAACCGGTTCTAAAAGTGAAACTATCTTAATATAAAAAATATAACCAAAATCGAAAAAGCAAAAATTAGCCCAGTTGTGGATCGTCCTCAGCTATCCTATGGAAAAAATACCATGTAAAATATTAAATTTGAGCAAGATATTTGAAAACAACGCCCCCCCCCCCCCATAGAATTAACATTATCATCCGGATCTTTTTTAGTGACTAGTGTACCGTCTTGACGAGTCACTTCCGGTCATATATTTCTGTGCCATCATTATTTGTTATAGTGAGTCCTACCCCCCCCCCCCCCTCAAAGTTTGTTCCATGATTTTGGACTCACCCTGTATTTCACAATTTGGTCCCAATGTGACTTGAAAGCATTGTCACTTTCGTCACAGTATCGTCACAATGTTAATGACAAAATCGTCACAAATGACACACTTTTCACAAATTGGTCACATTGTGACGTCACAAAGTGGTCACAATGTGACGTCACAAACAAGCTCTAAAACGGCCATAACGACTTCACATTTTAGTCACTGTGACTTCACATCGACGTCACGTGACGTCACATCGACGGTCACAAAGTCACAGTGTGACTTCACAACGACGTCTCTGTGACGTCACCATGTCTTACGGGCACTTTGACAGATTTTTTTTAATATATATTTAGCCTTTATCAAAAATCTGACCAATACGGCACATTACACAGTTCCTAAATAACAAATAACTGTCAATTGAATGCGTTTGAGAGCAAAATTGAATTTAAAATGAGTCATAAAATAAACAATTTGTTATTTGAATTCAACCTCAATTCTTTTATGATCGCTTTGGGAAATTTTTTTGCGAAGTGCTTACTTTGACAGCTTTTAAAAAATATATATTCACCCTTTATCAAAAAATCGACGAATACGCACATCATATAGTTCCTAAGTAACAAAAAACTGTCAATTGAATGCGTTTCAGAGCAAAATTGGATTTAAAAATTAGTCATAAAATAACCAATTTGTTATTTGAATACCCACAGTTCATTAATCATGATCGCTTTGGGAAATTTTGTGCGAAGTGCCCATTTTGACAGCCTTTTTTGAAATATATTCTGCCTTTATCAAAAAACTGGCCACTCCGTCACATTATATAGTTCCTAAATAAGAGAAACTGTAAATTGGATGCGTTTGAGAACGAAAAAAAGATTTAAAAATGACTCGGTGAAAACGCAATTTCTTAAATTTCTTCAAATTTCAATCACTATAACTTCGTGAAATTCTGTTCAAAATACCCTTTTTGGCAGCCTTTTTAAAAATATATTCTGCCTTTATAAAAAAACTGGCCAATACGTCAAGTTATATAGTTCCTAAATAATAGGATCTGTAAATTGGATGGGTTTGAGAACAAAAATGAATTTAAAAATGACTCAGAAAAAACGCAATTTGTTATACTTAATAAATATTTTAATGACGATAACTTCGGGAAATCTCTTCAAAATACCTTTTTTGGCAGCCTTTTTAAAAGTATATTTTGCCTTTATCAAAAAATTGGCCAATACGTCGCATTATATAGTTCTTAAATAAGAGGATCTGTCATTTAGATGCGTTTAAAATCAAAAATGAATTTTAAAATGAGTCTGAAAATAAGCAGTTTGGATTTGAGGTTTTTTTCTCCAACTCCTATATTTTTTTAATTTATTTTTGCTATAAGAATTGGTTCTATGAAAAACTTGTCAATATAAAAGTTGTAGATATTATTGTGAAGATGTAAAATAAATTTAATTAGATTTGATTGCTTAATAATTGAGTATGTTATGGGTTCTTTTCTTTTTTCTCCCCCCTTTTTCTTTTCGTTTTTAATTTTTTTCATCGATAAAAATTGGTCCTTTCAAAAACTTGTACATACAAAAGCTTTAGATAATATTGAGTACATTTATATAAAATTTAGTTGGATTTGATATCTTGAGAATTGACGAAGTTATGAATTTTTTTCTCCCAAAAACCATGTTTTTTTCGCCCCTTGAGCACATTTTTAACTTTATCAAAAATCTGTCATGCATAAACTTTTGGCCCATTCTTTAGAAGAAATATAAACTTTAAACTGATTCTATATCTATTTTAATTTAGAAGTTATCGCGTTTTTTTCTGTTTTCACAAAACCCCTCCTAACTTCCACTCCCTTGGTCCGATTTTGCCCATTAACGAACTCGACCGAGATTTTAACTCCTTGATGTTATGTAAAAGTTTGAAGAAGATCTGAGCATAATTATGAAAATTATCGTGTCTAGAAGAAAGTGATATAGACCGATATATATATATATAAATATATATATATATATGTATAT
This sequence comes from Maratus speculifer, assembly GCA_964019185.1. Classification (NCBI taxonomy): domain Eukaryota; kingdom Metazoa; phylum Arthropoda; class Arachnida; order Araneae; family Salticidae; genus Maratus; species Maratus speculifer. The sequence goes on along the minus strand of OZ025290.1, from coordinate 149,312,978 downwards.
AAACCTTTTTACTGATGGTAGTTTTAAGGTCTAGGAGTCATGATTCGTGTAGATCCGCAAAAATTTTTCAGAAATTCCAACATGGGAGAGAATGCAATAGGTAGTATTTCATACGAAATCTACCTAAAAAAATGAACTGTTTGTCATCTGTGTAATGATTAGAAATAAACTTTAATCAATCCTGCAAGATAGTGCAATATTTTGTTTTGTTGAAGTGTAAACAAAAATAATGTCCATTCTGAATAAAGCTATAAAAGCGGATTTCTTAACATTGTGTGATGACCTAGGTATAGTTGTGCCTCAGAGTCCAAGAATCATCGGTTTGATAAAGTGTGTGTCTGAATCAAAGGATTATGAAGAGATTTTTCTAAAAGTTCGACTTGAAGCCATTGCTGCGGAGACTATAGAAAAAGAAGGAAGAAGGCTAGAGGCAAAAAAGAAGAAAAATGGTTAGGAACTGAAAGAAGATTAAAGTAAACAAAATTAGAGATGGAGTAAGAATTACGAAAAATTGAGTTTCAAGGGAATATGTGACGAATCAACTGTAGCCGGTTCAAGTAAGTAACTAGATTTGGCTAAATTAATGTCACACATTGACGGGAAGAATGATATTAATATCTATTTAGTTTTATTCTAGAGGCAAATTTCTAGGATGAGTATAATAAAGAAATTGGGCAATGCACTGATTAAGTTTAATACCGCTAGAATTCGCTAATGTTATAAGTAGAGAACCTGAAACATTAAAAATAACTACGATTACGTAAAAAAATTGCTCCTCAAAAGATTCAAATTGTGTATAAATGCTATAATTGACATACAGGGCTACACAAAAGAGCTCGTAAAGGTTACTGAATATGAGTGTAATTTACTTAAAGGAAAATTAAAAATGATTTATGCATTTTTACACTGAACTGCATTAAGTTTACTAAGAAAGGTTTGTAGAATACAGATAAGATGATATACAATGTCCGCAAAAATTGCATACATGGTCGTTTATTAACGACAATTTCTGGAAATGTGGTTTAAGTAATTTTAGGGTGTTTTAGTTTGCACTGAATTCCAGTTAAATACTAGCGAGTAATAAAGATACAAGTTAAAGTTCAAGGGTGAACAAAAATTATTCGAGTATGTTTTCATCAATTTGTATAAATTGTTTAAAGTGACATTTCAACGTGCTATGCGTTTTCTTGCTGAACTAGATCTCACCACTATATAGTATACGTATCAACCGACAGAACAAATGCAGTGTTGTTGAAAACTTTTAGAATACATATTTTGCTATAGACAGCAACGCCTTATTTCCCTAAGTAACGAAAAATTTGTTAAAGATTTCATGAAATATTAGAATTTGTTTCATAATCTAAATTTAACGCATGATTTTTCTTAGTTTTTTAATTTGTAAATAATTTATTTTTAAAATCTGTAATTAAAGATCTATAGTAATATATATTTAGGCTCTCGTCCAACGAAACCTTCTACTTCTTCTTCCTTCTCGACAAATGATTTCGTTCCGGAAAAGATCAAAATAGTTACCTTACCTTAGAACCAAAACATTTCGTGTTTACTCAATCAAACACAAAACAAATATCTTCCTGTATCAAAGTAAAGGTTCGTCACGTTTGAAAAACCATCAAAGTCAAACTAAAAGGCAAAAGTTGTGTCTGGGATATTTTTAGCAGGTGGACAAGAGAGTAAATCCGTAAAATATTCTTTTTGCAACATGGTATTTTTTATCAATAGAATGAGTCAATGTAAACATTAAACCAAGCTTTAATAAGTTATTTGTTATTTAATATAAGACTCATATTTCCGTTTTTAAAATAATGATACCTTTACGTAAAATTTAAAAGTTTTTATTTACAAATATTTCAAAAGTTAAGCAAATTCAAACAAAATGTTTTGAAGTTGGTTTCTATTCTTTGGAATTTGCTGGCAATAAAAATTAGTAAATATATGTCATGAACAGTATAAACTACGGAATAATTACAATCTAGTTTATTAAAATAAATAAGTTATTTGTTTTTGTTTTTTAAACTTCCATGTTATTTTGAACTTTAACGTTCGCCTGGAGTATTAAATTCAAATTTTTTTTCATGTTTTTTTTTAAGTCGAATATTTTTAATCCAGGTAACACAGGATGTATATTTTTAGACATTTAAAATTTTGCACCTAATTCTATAGATGAGAAAGTCTTTAAAATTCTCTATGACAATTCTTATTATAGGGTAACCGAGCCAATAGCTAATCCAACAATGTCAGTCAGGGGGTTTTATTATATTTGTTTCTCTTAAATTTTAGAAATAAGCTAACATGATTCTTATAACCTTTAATGAGTGTTTTATAATAGACAAAAAAAGCGCTTAAATTAAATAGCAACAAAATTATAAATAAGTATTTCTTTAATAACCATTTTTTTCAGTAGTAGATCAAGCAAAGAAATTAGTTGAAAATTCAAACAATAATCTATAAAATATCATTTTTTGGTTGTGATTAGCAATAATTTTTTAAACTGTTTTTTGAAATACTCAAAATGGATGTGGATGATTTTAACTTATGGTAATTATTTCCAACTAATAAAAAGCTGAAATTTTACACTTTCAAACGATTTTTTTCTAAAATGGTTTCTCTTAAAGCAGGCAGCTGATAACAATATGGCAACAGGTACCCACATTTAAATAAAAATATTATCTAGAGTGCCACGTTTAAAGCTCACTTTTTGCGAGGTATTTAAAAAATTTTGATCATTTACTAGAAGAGCATCAATCACTCGCGGAGTCACCCTATAAGGTATTGGCACTGCATAAAGTTTCCTATGATGGACATTACATGCGACAATAGTTTTTATTGCTTTGGCTTCTAACATTTGAAATGAAAATTGAAGTTTTGCGAAATATTACACAGTAAAAAAATCCGTTAAATTAACGGCGCAGCACTGTTGCCAGCAGTCTTTGGTGTAAAATTTGCAGTAAAATTAACATCTCTTTTTACTGCAGTTTTAATTTCAAAAACTACCTCCAATTTCAAAATTTTACATCTAATTTTATTGCAGTTTTTATTTCAACATTGCTGCTAGCAGTTTTTGCCGTTACAGATTTTATTATTTTTTTTTTATTTTTTTTTTTTTTACAGTGCAGATTGTGTTATTGAAAGATGTAGTATGGTTTGTTAAACTTTGATAAAAACAAAACACAGGTAAAAAGGGAGAAGAATGATAAAAGTACTTTAAAAATTTCCACTTAATATTAGTCATTAAGAGGAATAATTATGAGTGTCGACTATAACTATCAACAAGAGGAGATTACTCTAACAGCATTAATTATAATCGTACAGTTATAGACTATGAAAACCTAACAGCTAACTGGAAAATAAATTTTTTGAAAAATAAAAGACAACCTGGCATTTGCAACCTGGTTAATTTCAATATTACTCTTAAATCTTTCTCTTGTATCTAATGGAATCTCTTTTAAAATTCTTTTTCTTAAGAAGATAATATTTATTTTAAAACATCAAAAAATCAAACTTTTATTTTAAAAAAGATTTAATTTTTTTTCCATTCTTTATACGAATTTTTAAAAATATAATTTTTGATTTTAACAAGCCAATGTTGTGTTCAGTACTATGAGGCATAAAATAATCTTTCCCTTTCTCAAAATAAATAAATAAATAAATAAATAATATTTACCGGTTGATAATCCGATTAGCACAAGTGAAAATTTGCTAGTCCATAAAAGGACATTAACCTCAACAAAGTCCTGAAATCTGAAAGAAACCTTCAATACTCGTTTGCCCCACCAGTTGCCGAACTGTTCTGACCTTTCAACTGGTGGACGGCAGATGCTGGGTTCGAACCCAATCGCGGCTGTCGGCCTAAACCTTTCGGAGTTTTCGTGGTTTTCTTCGAACCTTGCGTAAATACGGGTTAGTTTCCCTTAGAAAGACTCCCACGAAGAGTACTTCCCTCCTTGTCCTTTATCTCTAGTGTAGATAATTGGATAACAAAAATAAAACCATATCAGTACAGCGGATCCCAATTTTTATTTCTGTATCTGCAGACCTTCGGAAGTGTCTTCGGAATGTTTTCAAATTTTCTGCTATACATTTTGTTTCATGAATTTACCTTAAAACTTTGAAAAAAAATACAAAAAATTTAGCAATTACCCGGAAATAATTTTTTAAAGAGATAACCAACCAAAATTATATAAAAAATTTGACATATCCGCAAAACTTAATAAGTCAAAAATAAAACAATGTATTGACGTTTTGTAAATTGCATAAAAAACCGAATAACTTTCTATAGGACTTAGACTATACATATTATAATCGCATCTCTCTCTCAGATGATACGGTAGTTAAAGTACTAATGTAATGAAAAATTCGCAAAATTTGGCTCACGTTTGTGATTCATTTCAGTGTAACTATAAAATTATTTAATATATTATAATGAGTGTACTCTATTCCCTCGAAAGACATGTTTAAAGGAATTACAAAAAATTAGATAACATTTCATGCATCAGTTTTTGTGCTGTAATGTTTTGCGTATAGTAAAAATCTTATAAAATTCATTTTGAGTAAAAGTAGAAAGTAAATTTAAAGGCAATTAAAAAGAACTGATAGCTGCAACTTTAAACGACTGTAACTTTGTTTATAATTAAGACACAGACACAATTTAAGCAGAATTCGAAACATAAAATAGTTGAATTTAATATTATTGCATAAATGAAAAATTGATATTTTGATTGTAAATTAAGTTTTAAAGGTGTTCGGATACCTTAAATATTATTTTAGAAACTCATTCTAAAAATCATTTTTATTATTTTGGTAAAGGTTTTCGTTTCGAAAAAGATCAAAACAGGTATTTTTATCGTGACTTTAGAAACATAATATTTCGTGTTTACTCCAACAAAATCCAAACAAACATCTTCCTACATCAAAACACGGATTAGTCACGTTTGAAAAGCTATCAAATTCTAGCTAAAGGGCAAAAGTCGTATCAGGGTTATTTTTAGCTGGTAGACTGGAGAGAAAATCTGTAAGAGCAATTTTTGCAATATTTTATTTTTCTGAAAAGCATGAGTGAATATAAAAAGTTATTATACCAGCATAACATAAATCTGTTATATATTGTTTCTGAACTACAGTAATGATATTTTACTTTTAAAATCATGTGTTTACGTAAAATTTAAATGCTTTTATTTTAAAATATTTCAAAAGCTAGGCAGTATCGAATAAGTTTTTTTTTATTTCTTTAATTTTTGTTGCTACTTAATTTAACGTATTTTATGACTAATATCATTAAACCAATTAGTAATTATAAACTATGTTAGTTAGATGAGTACTTTGTTTCTTATTCAACAAAAGTTCCATGTTATTTTAAATTTTGACATTCGTCAATTTTTTTTTGGTACACTAGAGCTATACTTCATGTATATTACACCCATATACACATAAAATATTTAAGTATCATCACGCTTTTATCAAATTAATATAAATTACCAATTTTTTTTTCTCTTTCCTTCTGACTAACAAAAAGTTTTTTTTTTTTAATGTTTATTGTTATACATATATATGCATACAAATTGGTCAAAATAAGATTTAAAAATTATTTAGCTACAAAACCCGTTGTTAGATACATTCGAATAGGAATTCAGATTTATCAACTTGCATTCTTGTAACCTTATTCACTCTTAAATTGGAATTCACTCTAATTGATTAGCCCCCTTTTTCTTTAGTCTTACTCATACATACCAGCATTATTGAAAAACACCAACATCGGACTTTGACGACATTGAAGCTAAGAACGTACCAACTTAGCATATGCATATACACCTGCTTGTGGAATTACTGAAAATATAGCGAAAATAATTCAAGAACCCTTGCTTTTTATCATGACAATGTAGTTTTTAATACTTTCCAACAAAGTAGGAAAGTGTTTATGCATTCGGTTTGTCTGTCCCTCTGTCCGTCAGTCCATCTGTCCGCGCTCTAACTCCCGTAACTATTATTGGATTGTTATGAAATTTTTGTATGGTATTGATGTTTACCCTCGCACGAAACCTATCGAAAATGAAGTTTCTACTGTGATTAATATATTTACAGGGATAATCAAAAGTTTCACGATACATTATGGCCAATGGGAAAAAAATAATTTAAAATGAATTTTAAAGGTGTTACACCCTGTAAAACTTATTCAAATATACATGGATTCGCAAAGTGTACTAAAATATGCATTCTGTGAAATATGCAGTCAAAATAATAGTTATTATTCATTTACAGTGCCACTCAAAATAATTTCATTACGCAATAATAAAGGAAGGGAATTGTTTGCGACATATCTTAATAATGTTAAACGGTTTCAAGTATCATAAAATTAATATACGCCGATTAGAATTAATATTGAACGCATAATATGAAGTGCATAGCATTTACAGGGACACACAAAATATTTCAAATCTTATATTCTTATCCGAAGTACTGTATATTAGCGATGACAGCTAATGGACCGTTAAAACGCATTTTCAATTATGATATGCTCTTTTAAGTTTTACTAAATGTCTGCAAATTATATGGTGTATATAAATGTTATAGTTGATATACAGGGTTACACGAAAGATCATAAAAGTTACTGAATATGAGAGTAATTAACTTAAAAGTGGTTTTTAAGTAAGCTATGCATTTTTACGTTGAACTGCTTTCAGTTTACTAAGAAAGGTTTGTAGGATATAGATAAAATGATAGACAGGGTTCGCAAAGAATTAGCTGCATAGTCACCCATAGATGATAATTTCTGGAAATGTTATTTAAATAGTTTTATGCGGTGTTTTTCTTTGATCTAAATTCTATACATACTGGCCAACATACTGGTGCGAAATAAAGCAATAGGTAAATTACAGGGCTGAACAAAAATATTGAAGTATTTTCCATCTATTAGAATAAAATGCTGAAAAGGAGATTTCAACCAGTTAAGCATTTTCTCGCTAAACTAAATTTTCCCATTATGTAATATATATATTTTTCAACCAAACGATCAAATACAGGGCTGTTCAAAAGTATTGGAATACATATTTGGCTATGGACAGTAACATCTTATTTCCCTAAATAATTAAGTTTTGTTAAATATTTCAAGAAGTGTTTGAAAGTGTTTCATAATCTATGTTTAACGCATGATTTTTCTTACTTGTTTATAATGATTACAATACCCTACTTACCCCAAGCATGTCAAACACGTGGTCCATCAAACCTTTAATTTTTATATAGTTTTTCCTATAAACATCCTCACAATACAATTATCAAAAACACCCACCAACATCTGAAACTTGTGTATTATCAATATATTCAGTTTCATTGTACTTCATTTTAAATTATGAAAGGCATTATTACAGAATTTATTGAAATAGGAATTTGTAGAATATCCTAAAAATAGTTAATCAAAATTCAGTACGATTCCATATTCGAACAAAAATATGCGTATATCAGGTTTCAAATTTTCTGTAATTATTTGTCAATAGACCCATTTTTTAAATTGTGTCATGAATCTTTTTTAGATACGATCAGCAGTGTGATTCTCGTACAATATATTTCAAAGTGTTCGTACAAATCAGAGAATCTTCCTGCCTTTTTAAGTCAGAAAAATACCAGGAATTACTTAGCGATACACTCGTCTTATTTAAACACTCGGTTATAAAAGTCGAGTTTTACTGTTAAATTACTGGATTTTTTTATTTGAAACTGTAAGTATCTTACTGTTATTTTCAACACAATCTAACTGATTGGTAAAGTGATCATACGAATTGAATGTTTCCAACTGAGCAAAAAATTGACCAGGCTGGGAATCGAGCCCAGATACTTGGCTTAGAAGGCCAGTGCTTTACCTGTTAAGCTACTAGTAGTATATAATAGTATATCTACGTACCCATCGTCATATGGAATTCCATTACCTGCGGTCTATTCTGTTGAGCTGTCTAAATGACAGACGAGATGTTATGACCAATAAGGTTATCTGAGCGAAAAATCCCAGCTGGCTATCGCCCAGGTATCTTAACAGGTAAAACATTGGCCTTGTAAGCCAAGTATCTGCGTTCGATTCCCAGCCTGGTCAATTTTTCGCTCAGTTGGAAATATTCAATTCGTAAGAATCTTGTTTTTGTAGCTTTAAAAATTTTCTTATTTTTTAAACTCAAATAAATAATAATTGAATTCGAAAATATATTCAATGAATGAAGTCAAATGATAATGCATAAATAGGAAAAATCATTAATTAAATAAATTTTCTAGTTCATTTTTGAAAATTTAACTGAAAGTTACGCTTTTGCTAAATAAAGATTAACAAATCCGCATGTAGCATAAATTTTGACAACAATCGCAGTTTAGAAAATTGAATTAAATTTTGTAGATTTGGTTGATAAAAATTAATATCGTAGTATATTTCATGCATTAGAGAAGTAAAGAAATATTCTGTTGGGTGAAACAACAGTCTTATCAGATTTGACCCTAAAATGTCAAAAAAAAAAAAAAAAAAATCAAATTTTATTACCACTGTCTCATAAAAACAATATAATGAAAGCATGCCTCTAGGCAAATGTAGAATTATCTAAATTAATATGATAATCAGAAAATAATTTTATTTAAAATAATATGCAGGTTTCTCGAGCTGAGTAATAAGTTTATTTATCGATCGATATTAATTATTTCAAAAATTATATCACATCTAATCTTAAAAAACGAATCTACTCTTCAAAATTTAATATGGCAGGAAAAATGTTTTCATCTAATTAAAAAAATTTTTTTCTAAAATATACTGTTTATAAAATATATTTCTTTTTTACATTTGAGTAGGCCTTTCTTAAATTAATATATATATATATATATATATATATATATTATAATTAATATATATATATATATATATATATATATATATATATATATATATATATATATATATATATATATATATATATATATATATAACGCAGACGATACTAGTGCATTAATTCTCGATAAAGAAAACTGTCTTATTAAGCGATAAAGTTTCATTGCAAATATATCTTTATTAAAATTAATTAATCTTAATTTCCAGATAATTACCGCATTAAATAAATAAATATATATATATATATATATATATATATATATATATATATATATATATATATATATATATATATATATATATATATATATATATATATATATATATATATATATATTATTTTCCATAAGCGAGTGAAATGCCACGAATTTTTTTAACGAAGAACTGGCATCAGAGACTTTTTATTATTTTATTTTTACCACATCTAGAGTCAATATTATAAAATAAAAATAGTAAAACAAATATGAAGTTACGAAATATGAATTATGCATCTTAGTTTCTTAAAGCAAAACAATTTTTAATACCGTCAATTTTTAAAGATTAATTATTTTTTTCCATCATGAAAAAAAAAGTTTAAAGAATGTTATTGTATTTTTAAAAACTTCATTAGACATGTTGTATTTCATAGATACAAACACCACTTGTATAAGTTCGCGGGGCACGATTCCACATAATAATTAGCACATAGATACAAACACTAAAAGTATTTCTTTTTTATCAAAAAAGCATTCTCATGACTTTGACTTGAACAATATTTACTCTTTTGCTCATGCCTCTTTCTGTAATGTTCTTAGATGAGATTTATTTCGATAACTTGTTATTGGTTTGGGATATATTTGATGATATGTATTCGTCAGATTCGACATGCCCAAATACATATGTTTAATGTCTGGACTATTTTTTAATAATTTTGGTGGATTTTTATATTTCTTAGGATTCAAATGACCACGATCTTTTTAAAAAAGTTCCATAGAACTTTATTTAGAAATACTATGCGATTAAGAATTTTCTATGAAATTCATGAAGATATGACTTCGTATAATCTCATGGTAGTTTCTCTCTACTTTAGTTAATTTCACGCAGTGATGCTGAATATAATAATAGCTTGAAACACAACAATATTTATATAAATATATTGTTAGCATTATTTTTTTTTAATTGCAGCGTATTTTATTGGTATTTTCATTTCATTCATTTTACCATCGAATTCGGTGTAGGGAACATATCTCTCTCTTGCAGCTATTCCAATTAACTGTCTCATTTTCATTTAGTTGTTTATTACATCATTTTATTGATGCTAATTTTTCTGCAGCATATCAACATAAACCAGTTATTAAAGGTGTTCTCGAACCTTATTGACCAATTTCCGACAGGTAAGATTTTTTCACGTTTCATATCTACATAGCTTTGTCAATGATAACATACAATTTCATATCATCATAGAGGTCTCCCAAATGGTTTGCCTACTGAATATCTGAATTTTCTAAGATAAATTCTCCTAAGATTTTTCTTGCAAATTGCCAAGAAACCATCTTTGGAATTTAGCGCAAATTCTGTAGGAATCTATTATGGAATTTCGCGGATCATTAGAGGGTCCGGATGTTATAATTTGTGCATAATATTTGATAGGCAATATCTCCATTCTTGAAAATAAATGATATTGCATCTTCTTAGTACTACGTAAATGGAATATTTTTTCGATATTTATTATAAATGCGATTTCGATATTTATTATAAATTTAATATATTATATACAGGGTGATTCCAAATTTTTTTTACAATAAAAGAGGGGTGATAGTACACATCAAGACAAACAATATTAAATAGGAGACCAAGGGTCCAAAACGTTTTCCTAAGGAAATAGCCGCCATTAAAGTTTAGGGACCAAAATTTCAAATAAACATAAAAAACGGAAAAATCGGTCGATTGATTTGCGGTTTTCACTAAAATTATTCTTTATGTCGGCATTTTATTGAAATTAAATTATAAAGATAAATTTCAAAAAATGCCGATAGAGGGCGCTTTAGACTTTGGAGTAACGAACAACTATTTTTTGCCAGTATTTTTTCCATCTCATTAAATGTTTTCGTAAGCTTAGACTCAAACTTAAATTTTGAGTTCAAAATCTGTAGTTGGGAGTGGTTAAGTAACACAAACTGAGCTGTGTTCAGAGGGTTCAAATTTCAAATGATTATAAAAAACGGAAAAATTGGTTGATTGATTTGCGGTTTTCACTAAAACTATTCTTTATTTAGGTATTTTCGTGAAAATAAATTATAAAGATAAATTTCAAAAAATGCCGATAGAGGGCGCTTTAGACTTTGGAGTAACGAAACACTCTTTTTTGGCGTTATTTTTTGCATCTTATTAAATGCTTTCGTAAGCTTAGACTTGAACTTAAATTTTGAGCTCAAAATCTGAATAGCTGGGAGTGATTAAGTAGACAAACTTAGCTGTGTTCAGAGGGTTCAAATTTCAAATAATTGTAAAAAACGGAAAAATTGGTCGATTCGTTTCGCTTTTTGTTAAAACTAATTTTTAAATAAGCATTTTTCTTGAACAATCAGTGTTTTCTTGAAAGTAATTTTTAAAGATAAATTTCACAAAATGCCGATAGAGGGCGCCTTAGACTTTGGAGTATCGTACAACTATTTTTAACTGTTATTTTTTTAATCTCATTAAATGCTTTCAAATGCATAGACTTAAATTTTGGGCTGAAATTCTGAATCGTTGGGAGTGTTTAAGTAGCGAAAAATTGAATTGTGCTCGAGGAGGAAAGAGGGTTAAATTTTAACTCCTGTACACACTTCAGTTTGTGCTTCTTAACTCCTCATAACGATTCAGGATTTGAACTCAAAATTTAAGTTTAAATCTAAGCTTCCGAGAACATTTAAAATGCATTTGCAAGCATTTAATTAGAACAAAAAAATAATGGTTAAAATGAATTGTTGGTTACTCTGAAGTTTAAGGCGCCCTCTGACGGAATTTTTTGAGATTTATCTTTAAAAATTATTTTTAAGAAGATACTGACTTAAAGAATAGTTTTATTTTAAACCGAAAACGAATCGACCAATTTTTCCATTTTCTATAATTACTTTAAATTTGAACCTCCCCCTCCCCCTTGAACACAGTTCAATCGACCAATTTTTTCGTTTTTTTTTAATCATTTGAAATTTGAACCCTCTGAACACAGCTCAGTTTGTGTTACTTAACCACTCCCAACTACAGATTTTGAACTCAAAATTTAAGTTTGAGTCTAAGCTTACGAAAACATTTAATGAGATGCAAAACAGACCGGCAAAAAATAGTTGTTCGTTACTCCAAAGTCTAAAGCGCCCTCTGTCGGCATTTTTTGAAATTTATCTTTATAATTTAATTTCAAGAAAATGCCGACATAAAGAATAATTTTAGTGAAAACCGCAAATTAATCGACCGATTTTTCCGTTTTTTATGTTTATTTGAAATTTTGGTTTCTAAACTTTAATAGCGACTATCTCCTTAGGAAAACGTTTTGGACCCTTGGTCTCCTATTTAATATTGTTTGTCTTGATGTGTACTATCACCCCTCTTTTATTGTAAAAAAAATTTGGAATCACCCTGTATATATTTATAAATGCAAGCGATTAAAAAAACAAAAACAAAATGCATCTTATAATTTAAGAAACAAAGAAAATGTTAAATTTGTTGCAGAAAACCAACGATTAAGATGATTGCAGCACAAGCAAGATATTCTTTTTGTAAAACTGCAAACATTTGATGAGAAGTTACACCTAACTTGATGATATATCTCCAGCAATTGACAATTCATCGTTAGGAATAACCCAAGCGTAACTATGAAAAAAATCATTTAAGGTTTAGTGACAAAAATTGCTAAAGAGGCTATCAACTATATTGCCGGATATATTCCTTGAACATGACGTCAAAATAATAATACACTGCAAAAAATGTCAGACGTTTCTGAATATATAAAAATGTACTGTAATCAAAAACGAAAATATACAGTAACCTTTTCTAACTCACCTAAGGTTTCAAAAATCGTTCTTTTACCTTTAAAAATCCCAGAAAACTATTTGTTTTCAAAATTTAAAGAAGAATTTATAAAAATTAATTTTTATTTGCTGCCCGTCCTTTTCGGAAACGTTTCTAAGTAGCTTTTACAGTACAATAATCACTTTTCTCAAATCAAAATACCACTTTTTCGGATGCTACCAATTCATACGAAAATATTTTGATATTCAGAAAACATGTTTAACAGACAAACATACAATATTAACAGTATTAACATTAATATGGAAATTAACGTTATTTTGCTAAAATTGCATGCACAAAATAAGTTATGCAGCTGAAAATGTTTAGCGGAGAATTGATAGAATCTGAAAAAATGATATTTTGATTTGAGAAAAGTGATTATTGTACTGTAAAAGCTACTTAGAAACGTTTCCGAAAAGGACGGACAGCTAATAAAAATTAATTTTTATAAATTCTTTTTAGGTGAGTTAGAAGAGGTCACTGTATATTTTCGCTTTCGATTACAGCACATTTTTAAATATTCAAAAACATCTGACATGTTTTACAGTGTAGTACTAATAATGAAATAACAAAATATTAAATAGTATTTAAAGTGTTTAAATTTATTAGAGATTGTTCATTATTTTAAAAAAATGCTTACAAAAATGGGTTTTCTCGTAATATCCAAGTTCAAGTTTCTGATTGCATCAAATAGCTTTAAAATTGTTTAAATTAATATCTAAGCCATGCATTCAATCTTTAATGATATTTAAAATAATAAATATTAATATTTCTAAAAATGTAGATTAATATTTTTACAAATGTTTATTGATATTTATAAAAATATTAATTATTATTTATTTAAAATGAACACTTACTTGAAACTTAGTACTCAGTTTAACGTAAGGAGTCTATTAAAATTAATTTTATCTTTTTTATTTTAGTTTAAATTATGAGAACTATTGATGAGGTAGAATCTCGTAGAAGAGGTTCCATATAAGTAAAACACAAAGTACTATGATCTGTTTCAGTTTAATGAATAATAAAGAACTGATGAAAACATTCATTTAATGAGAGTTTCTGAAAGCTAGTTCTGTTAGCTGTGGTTCAATAAAGTAAATTGAATTTATCCACTATAATTTCTTTTTTATTTTGTTCTTGAAGCATTTCTAGGTCATGGTGCAAAGGGCTCTTAAACAAATGAGCTTATTTTCTGTAAACAAGTGTAACTGAAAAGACACTCTTTTGGATTACTTTTCTTTTTTGCTGTGTGGCCACAATGCATTTAAAAATATGTTTTTCTTAGATAATCTCCCTTTTCAGAAATTATGTTTAAAAATATAAAATATAAAGTAATTTTCCATATAGCTCAAAAATGTTCCTTTTTCATTACATATTATGTTTAATCAAAGCTTAAATGATGTAGCTATAAAAGAAGAAAAATATTTATGAAATTGCAAACTAATATTTTCTGAGTATATGAAATATTTTTTTCCGTTTAAAACAATCTGCGATGTCTAAAATATTTGATATAACATTGTAGCGATTGCAACACAATTCTAGAATGAATTGCAGTCAGGAGTGTCAAACAGCGGAAAGGCAAATGGGGAATTTATTTCTAAATTTTCTCAGTCAATCAAGCAGAGACGATACCCTTTAAGCAAATTTATTTTTCTTTCTTATAATAATTAAACAATACCATCATACTAAGTTTTAAACCTTTTACCAATGCAATATGTCGTCATAGCAAAAAAGTCAGACGATATTAAAACAAGAGAACAGCATCTATTTAAAAAAAATTTTCTCCACCAGATGATAAGGTTCTGGTCATTTTGATAAATTGTAGGATTCTACCTTCCAGGTCTGTGCAAATCATTACATACAAATTGACATATGAATTCAACATTTGATAACAACATTCAGAGTAGCCATCAAAATTTTTAGATAGCGGATCAATTGCCAATGTGAAATTTAAAACGGATGAAAGAAAAAATATATTCTCAAAGTCGACAGAGAAATATCCTACGTAATCAGACTTTGTTGCGTCACTTCGCAAAGAATCATGAATTTTCGAATGATATTGTAAAATGTAAATATAAGATATTAGAAACATATGAAAGAATAAAATAAATTAACAGGGCTTTAGAGAAATAGTTACTTTCAACAGATTAATGTGTCTTTGAATAAGAATGTGTAAAATAAGGATAAGAAGTTGGAGTAGAATAAATGTGTTAAAATATTATTAACAGACAGGTAAAAAGTTAGATATTATCAGAATGTGAAAATAATTAATCAACATAAATGGAGAGAATTGTTCATTATTGCATATGTATAAATTTTCAAAATTATAGAGCACCAGGAATAAAGTGTAGATTTTTATGAGAAGCGGAAACACAAAGAAATTAAATCATAATTTCAATGCCATAAAAAATAACATTTAATAGTGGTTTATATCAAGTGCTTAAAACATGATTGATAAAACTGATCATGATTGCTGGTTGATATGCCTTTTTTATACGTCTTGGTTGTTGATTTCTTTGATATTTGTATGCTGGAATTATAATGGAGAGCACCTTTGGTTTGATATAGAACCCAATATCTTCACATCAGAAATTAACATTTCTGTGCCTCTTTAAATAGAGTATGTCTGGCAACACAAACTAGGCCTTTTCACAAATGTTGCAATACTTTAAATGTTTAGCCTAGAAAACAAAAAGAATTTGACTGTTATTTTTTTATTTATTTTTATTTATTTTTTTTTAGAACTGACATATTTTCAATAAAATGAATAGTTTCATCTGACTGTGAAGTTAATTTTGTTATAAAAATTTACAGAAGACTTTCAAAGGATACTGTAAAAAAGACAGTGGAAATTAAAATTATTTTATCAGTTGTATAAAAAAAAAACACAGTTTAAATGCTATTTGATAAGTGAGGTTGAATATTTTGAATTTTATGGAATTTATTTATCTATTTTTTTTATAGAAAATGTTTTAAGTATAACATTTTTGACTTAATCTGTTTTTTGACAAGTATACATTACAGCCCTGCATATAAATGTACTGCATACATCATTTCATTTTATTTTCAAAAAATGAAAGAAAGCGGAAGTTAGAAATATAAGTATATAATATCCAAGAATGTGTTGCAGTTGTATGATTGCGCAATCATTCTATTATGTAAAGGAAAAATAAATTTTCATTTAAGATGTTAGCTATAGCATCACACATTGTAAAAAGTATCTATACTAGTTTAATTCTGTTTGTAAAAAAAATCTAGAATCTTTATTAATCTAAATCTCTTACCTCGGATGTAGGTTATCTACGCTTTTATTTGGAGTAACCCCCTTAATTCTAAGTATATTCAGAAAACATCCATTTGCACAAAACAATTACATTTAATTGACAAAACGAACATAAATACTACAATGATTGTCTTTTTTTTTTTTACATTTCGCTTCATAAATGAGAACAATCGTACGTCTCGTTTGAAGAAAAATCGTAGAGCAACAAAAAAATATAAATCAAAATAGACTACAAAAAAGTCATATTAGTTCACACAGCTTACAAAATGCTCGTCCGCCAAGGAGTTTCATAGTTGAGGGTCTGAAACTACAACAAATTCAGTGGAAAATGTCTTATAACTGACATAATATCAATGTCGAATTTATACCCTGCATTAAAGATAAAAAGAAAAATGTTTTTGTCTCTCTTTCTTTTTTTACTGCCAGAGAAACCTATTCAGTTGAATCGCAGAAAAGTATTTTACGTTCAGGGAATAATATTTATGTCTAAAAAGGTTACGAACAAAGTATAAATTTTACCTTGGGGCTCTGTTAGAATAGCAGCAGTCGAAACTACAATTTGAAAATTTCTGCACAAAAGAAAGTTTTTATTTTTGTTTTCTTGGTGTTTATAATGAATGTAGGACTAAGCGTTTGGTCTCATAGTTAAAAAAGATATTTAATGCGAGCATACCAAAAGTATTTAAGTAAATATATTTTATGTTTTATTTATAACAACTTTCTATGTTTTAACATTGCACTTAAACGTATTTCGTGCATCATATATTTGTTTTGTTGTAAGAATATAAAAAAGCAGAATTTAAGATTTTAAGTAAAAATCATTATTACAGGAAGAGTTAAAAAAAATATTAGAAAATTGCGATTGTGAATTGATTCATTTGTGTCTTATCGAAAACTTTATATAGCTTTCTAATACTACTAGGTTACCCCGTCAACCAAAAAACTATCGCCAAGCTATAAGATTACGTGCCAATAATGGATGTCACATTTAGTGACATTAAATATGATACATGTGTTTAAAACGTCATTAAGTGATTTTTATTTCGACTTTTTATTTGTATTTTAATTAATATTGTATCAATTATTTGTTTTTTCATTGTTAAAATTAAAAATTATGTCAACATGTATAATTTGGCAATTTGGCGATTTGTATAATTTGGCGAAATTAGCCTACGGGGTAGCCAAATAGTGTCAATTTTCTTAATTATTTCTAAAAACAGGTTCAAAAGTAGAAAAAGAAAATAAATAAGTAAAGACACATTTTTAAAGTTTTTATTGATATTAAATACACATGGTTACACTGAAAGTAATCATAAAAAATTGTACATATTTTAATTTTGTGTCTTTAGCATTCTAAAGTTAACCAAATAGGAAAGATGGTACCACAAATGGTGACAAATTACGTCATTTTTAGCCCCAATCTTCCCATGTTACACATGTACAAAATGACATCAAACAGTAACGTCAAATTGTGACTAAAATGCGATCTTCTTCACAAAATGTTTTAGAAAGGAAAAAAACACGTCAAAATAAATTATGTTGAATGTAAATATATACAGGACAGTTGAACCATACAATTTAACTAATAAGAATGTATTTATTAAAATACAACACATTGCTCAGCGGTGCACAAAATAGGAATTTCAATATACATTTGTACAAGTAAAATAAAATAAAACTATCAACGTTTCGCGCTGTCTTCTGCGGGCGTCTTCAGGAAAATACGATAACGGAAGGACTAAGTTTGCATCTTGATCGAGAGATAATATTTCTAATAAATTAAAATTTAAATGAATAAAAATTTTTGATCTATTGGAAATTTGTCGATCTTATCTGTAACGATGTCAATGAGATATGGAGGTTGAATGGCGACAAGTTTTATGTTCTATTTTTGTGTGATCTTTTTTACTTTTTCAAATATATAAAGGATATAATGAAATTTTCTGTAAACCATAAGTTTATCCTGTCGTTGGCCAGATGTGGGAGGAGTATAAGTACTGTAGAAACTGTAGAACTATTTTATTTACAAATTTTGCAGGAAAACCATGGTCAAAAGCTATTTTCTGTACAAAATCAATTTCTTTATTTAATATGTCATCTGAACAAATCATAAAAGCTCTTTTAATAAATGACCTGAAAGCAGATATTTTGTATTCGAAAGGCATGTTGGCTGAAAACGGGATAACTGTATTTTCTTTTATTGGTTTCCTATAAATTGAAAATTTTAAACTTGAATTGCATCTATTAATTTGAACATCTAAAAATGGAAGGGGGGCGTTTTGTTCGACTTCAAGGGTGAAATTAATACTATTGCTTAATTTATTGACATCTTGTAGAAAAACATATAATTCAGCCAAAACTGTGGTTCCATAAGATGAAAACATCATGAACATAACAGAACCAACATTCAGGTAACATTACAGTAACATTTTCATTTTTAATAAGAATATTTACCGACAGCTGCATGATGCGCCGATGGGGTCACCAGTATCCGGTTTGTTTGCTGAATTCGCGTTAAGATCACTAGAACAAAATTTTTAATACGTTTAATTTAAAAACTGAATGTTGGTTCCGTTATTTTGATGATGTTTTCATCTTATGGAACCACAGTTTGGCTGAATTATATGTTTTTCTACAAGATGTCAATAAATTAAGCAATAGTATTAATTTCACCCTTGAAGTCGAAGAAAACGCCTCCCTTCCATTTTCAGATGTTCAAATTAATAGATGCTATTCAAGTTTAAAATTTTCAGTTTATAGGAAACCAATAAAAGAAAATACAGTTATCCCATTTTCAGCCAACATGCCTTTCGAATACAAAATATCTACTTTCAGATCATTTATTAAAAGAGCTTTTATGATTTGTTCTGATGACATATTAAATAAAGAAATTGATTTTATACAGAAAATAGCTTTTGACCATGGTTTTCCTTCAAAATTTGTTAATAAAATAGTTCAACAGTACAATACTCCTCCCACATTTGGCCAACGACAGGATAAACTTATGGTTTACAGAAAATTTCATTATATCCCTTACATTTTTGAAAAAGTAAAAAAGATCGCACAAAAATATAACATAAAACTTGTCGCCATTCCTCCTCCATATCTTATTGACCTCGTTACAGATAAGATCGACAAAATTCCAATAGATCAAAAATCTGGTATTTATGAAATCCCCATCACTTTGTCTAATAATATTAAAAAAGTCTACATAGGTATGACTACGCGGCAACTTTTAATTAGAATTAAAGAGCATCGCAGAGATATTAAACAATATAAACAGAATAGTAATCTTTCTCGCTTCTACTTGGTGAACAAAGGTTGTCGTATAAACTTTGATGAGGCCAAATTCATAGTTCCATTCAATAACCCAGTTCAAGGTAAAATAAGAGAATCTATCGAAATAATTGCACGAGAAAATAAACCATGTAATGATAATTTATCCTACAATATACCAAAAATATGGCATAACATCATAAAATTTTAATTTTTTTTCGTTGCAATATTTTAATTTTTACTCACATGTAAGTGGCAACATTTTAAAATTTTTTATTCATTTAAATTTTAATTTATTAGAAATATTATCTCTCGATCAAAATGCAAACTTAGTCCTTCCGTTATCGTATTTTCCTGAAGACGTCCGCAGAAGACGGCGCGAAACGTTGATAGTTTTATTTTATTTTAATTGTACAAATGTATATTAAAATTCCTGTTTTGTGCACCACTGAGCAATGTGTTGTATTTTAATAAATACTTTCATATTAGTTATGTTGAATATATTCATTCTAAAAAGAAAAATAATAAATAAAATAATAATAATAATAATAATAATAATATCTCCCCGCCAATTTTTTTAATTTCTGTAACGTAAGTGACGTATGTCACTTCACAAGTGGATCCTAAAGGATGGGAAATCATAATATGAGCCAGTACTACTGGTTAGCCCCTCTACGAATTTCGCCAAATTGTACAAATCGCCAAACTAGTAGCCCAATTATACACATGGACATAATTTTTATTTTAAATAACGAAAAAATAAATATAATAAGTAGAATAATAATAAAAATAAAAAGAAAAGTCGAAATAAAAATCACTTAAAGAAGTTTTAAACACGTGTATCGAATTTAATGTCATTAAATGTTACATTCATAATTATTATTGCCAATTGATCCATTATTGGCATTTAATCTTATAGTTTGGCGAAAGTATGAAAAGAGTATATCTGGGTAATACAAAATTGCAGCAAAAACCAATGTTATCATTCAAGAATCTAGACCAAAATAATAATAATAAATAAACAAATAAATAAAAAACGGCTATCTAATGATTCGCATGCCTTCATTTGTAACTCTAAAATAACATACATAACTCTAACATAGATACATAAAATTGAATATTGTTTACAATTTTGCTACATGTTTTACCAAAAATCCTTCATTTTTATATACTTTTAAATACTACATTTTTCATTCACATTTTTTCTTTACTTATGGGAAAATGGAAACAAAAAGCGATAATTACTATTTCCCAACTATATTTCCCTTTACTTTTTACAAAAATGGAATACGTCAGTTGAAAACATTGAACAAATGGCACTAAAAGCTAATAATAATAATAATAATAATGATATCTGAAAAATAAATTGAGATGCAAAATTTAAACATTTTGCATTTAAAAGTACTTTTATTACAAATAAGGTGGCACAAAATTCGAAAATGCGTGATGCTTAGAAGTTAAAATAATTGTAGTAGAGATTATACGCGTTTAACTGTACAATGGTACATATGCTTTCTTTTACAGCCGGCTTATATAACGTAATGTTATTTTTTAGAGGTGACACATTAATTAATGGCCGGAAGAAGTAGCATATCGGAAAAAACGACTGATTTAATAATTCTCAGCAGGTTTCGGGCATAATCTAGCCATCTGACTTGTGTAGAATCGTTACAAATGTTAAATCTTCTGCCACACTGTGACTTTGATCGAAGTGATACGAAGAATTGATCGCAGTGATGCATTGCAGAAGGGCTTACGAAGCAACACTAGTCATAAAAAATGATCCGGATGATAATGTAAAGTCTATGGGAACGTTTTTTTTCGAATATCTCGCTCAAATTTTAATATTTTTACATGATTTTTTTTGCACAGAATAGTTGAGGATGATCCACAACCGGACTAGTTTTTACTTTTTCAATTTTGGTTTCAGATTTAAAAAAATATTTTAAATTTCAAAACAGGTTTAAATCGGTTCTGAAGGGGAAATTAACATAATATAAAAGATATATAAGGAAAATCGTAAAAGCAAAAACTAAGCCGGTTGTAGATCGTCCTCACCTATCCTATGCAATAATAATAATAATAATAATAATAATAATAATAATAATGTAAAAATATTAAAATTTGAGCGAGATATTTGAAAAAAAACGTTCCCATAGACTTTGCATTATCATCCGAGCCCTTTTCAGTGACTATTGTGGGGCCTTAAAGAAAGGCATAATGATTTATCTACGTCACTGTTACCTGAATTTGGCGTCACGTGACGTCATACTGACGATCACATAGTCATAATGCTATACGGGTAATGCATTTCAATAATACATTAACTGTACTTGCAAAATGCAACAATAAACAGAAGAATCATTTTCTTTTGAATTCTTCATCTCTTATAAGCAATAACTATATAATATATATAATAAAATTTCTTAAATGTCTTCACTGCTTATTTCAGTGACAAATGTCGTATAGCTAATGTAATATCAATGTCGAGTTTATATCATGCATTAAGGATACAAAGAAATGTGTTTCTGTCTAATTTTTTTACTACTGACAAAAACCATTCAGTTGAATTTCAGAAAAGTATTTTATGTTCAGGGAATGATCTTTATATCTGGAAAGGTTACGAATGAAATATAAATGTTACCTTGGGGCTACGCTTGGATATAGATAATAAAAACTGCACTTTGTAAAAATATTTGTTCAAAGCAAGATTTTTATGAAGGCTTTATTTTTAATGAGCCTATGATTAAGAATTTCTTAGTAAAATTTCTAGCTGATTTTCAATGAAGATGATTTTACGTCTCGTTCGTATTTACAGTAAAAATTGTACGTTTGTCGACCACAAATTAAACCGTGAGTATAATAATGTTTCATATGCTTGAAGGTCTTATTTAAATTAAAATATATGTTTGGAAAGTAAAATTTATAGTTACGTATATGTCACTGTTACATTTCATCAAATAAATTACTCTTGTAAGAATACATATTATTGAATGAAAAATGTTTTATTTTATGTGGTTAAAGGCAATGATAAAAAAATTGGATATAGCCAAAAAAATCACAACTGTGATTGATGATACTGGTTACTTAATGTAATATTTTCTATATATTTTCGAAAGCAATATATACTCTTAAAAATTTTGTGCTACTTTGAACTTATTTTTGTGTTGCCATAACTTAAAAATCAATAGGTAGTTATGAAGGTAGGTAACTGAAAAAAATCTGGCTTTTTATTTTTAAAACAACGTCAATTTGATTGAAATTCTTCGGTTTTAATTTTAAAATACGATGTATGCTTTATTAAACAATCACATTCTTTAAAGATTAGTTATATAAATACTTTATTATTATTAGGTTATCTATACATAATTACTTTATACTTTTAATGTAAGGCGTATGTTTCAGCCCAAAAATTTTTCAAGAATGGGGTAACTCAGACATGGGTCCGGGTAACTGGAACATATAGGATCCAGTTATCCCAACAAGTACAGTCATACTTGGGCAGTCGAACTTGTAGGCAGGCTTATATAAAATAAAGTTATTTTTAACAAGTACATTTTTAGAATTTTGCTTTTTACGGGGTGTTCATTTCTACATTTTTTTTTTAGCAGTTAAGAGAATTATATATTATACACTGCTCAAAACAATTAAAGGATATTTGATGAAGTTTTATATAAAATAAAGATATAAACGAAATCTTTTTGCCGAAATCAGAGAAGAGAATCACAAATGCAAATTTTTCTAGTTTTTAAACTGTGGAGTATGCAAATTTTGAGTTCGACGTCAAAAACGTCGCTTCAGCGGCAGCGAATGAAATTTGACTTTCAACTGGATAAAAGAGAATGAAGACAAGGAGGATCGACATTCGATTGCTTTGTTTCGATGAGTACGAAGTCATTTGACAGATTCAGAAGCTTGGAGAATTGTTGGTAGATTAGAAGGGGGCCAAACTCAAGCCGAAGTAGCGCAAGCCATTGGAGTGTCACAAAGTGTCATTTCCAGGATCTGGAACCGTTTTTTGGAGAGTGGATGTGCAGGCCGAAGACCAGAGCAAGGTCGTAGACGGGCAACAACGCCCAATGAAGATTGGCATTTAGCGTTAACAGCTCGGAGACACCGAAACATGAACGCTACTCTTCTCCAACAACACCTTCGCTTGACTACAGGCACCACGATTTCAACTCAAGACTGTCCGAAACCGGCTTCGTGCTGTAGGTCTGTATGCTCGCCGACCGATGGTATGTGTTAGATTAACATCAAGGCATCGTCGCGACCGCAGGGAGTGGGCAACCGAGCATGTCAACTGGAGGCGAAATGAATGGAGCAATATTCTGTTTTCTGACGAGTCCCTTTTTTTGTGCTTCCGGATAATCGTCGTATTTTCATCTGGAGGGTCCGTGGCAGTAGGAATAATCCTGCGTTCGTGCACGAAAGTGTAAGATTTGGCGGTGGAGGAGTGTTGGTGTATGGTGGCATCTCCATTGACGGGCGCACTGACCTCTACATCATTCGAGATGGAGCTCTGGCTGGTCGCCGATATAGGGATGAGATCCTCAGACCTATTGTAGTCTCTTACGCTGCAGGAATCGGAGATAACTTCATTTTAATGGACGATAACTGCAGGCCACATCGTGCAAACCTGGTAGAGGATTTCCTTTTCGAGGAAGGAATCGTTCGAATGGAATGGCCAGCGTGTACTCCAGACATGAATCCAATCGAGCACGTTTGGGACGCTCTAGGAAGACGAGTGTCTGGCCGCCAACAACCCCCACAAACTCTCCAAGAACTGGAAAGAGCTCTTTTGGAAGAGTGGGGCAGAATACCCCAACTCGTCATCAATAGCTTAATTGAGTCCATGCCTCAAAAGTGTTTAACGTTGCTGGCCGCCCGTGGAAACCATACCCCCTACTGAAAATGATTTTCTTTAAAGAAAACACCTTTTCTTATTCTTTTTTTCTCATATGCACAAATTGTGTTTCTTTTCCTTTTGTACACAAATGTGCAATAAAATGCATTTTTTTCTGCCAAACATGTGTAATTTATTCTCACATAACCTACTATGCCTGTCGACCATGTGTCAATCAGCTAAAAAGTTTCTCAGATACAAAATCCACCTAAAACTGCAAAATCCTTTAATTGTTTTGAGCAGTGTATTATTAAAATGACATAATAAAATAATAAAAAAGCATGTCAATGGGCATGAAACCAAATTTTTAAGTGCGATAATTAAACCTCGAAATTTTACGAAACAGATAAAGAAGGATACATAAGACTAAGCGACATTATTGTAAAATTATCAAAACTAATAAACAAGTTGAATTTAGATTCTGCCAATGGAGAATTCAGTTTCGCCGCCGATAAAAAAAAAAAAAAAAAAAAAAAAAAAAAAAAAATCAATACAGGTCCTTTAGAAGGGCGACCCCGTTTAAAATGCAATGAACTAACTTCATTTTTCTTGTGTTTATCAATATAATAGCAAACAGAACTGCGTGAAATACCCAATTGATTAGCAATTTCTCGTATGAGACATTGGAATTGCGTTTTTGGGGTGCAATTTGACGTGCTACTTCTTCATTGACTAGATTCATCAAAAACGAATTTTTCTTTAGTTTAAACGCTTTTTTATAGACTCTGAGAAAAAGGAAATGCATTTTAACAATGAAATTGTATGAATGTCTCGTTTTAACGGCCAGATTACGAAACTAGTCGTTGGGAGCCACCGTAATACTTACCCATCATGGATATGCATTGTATAATATGTGAAAATAATATATGTGAAAATTATTTATAAAATGGATTGCAATTCCAAAACAAAATGTAAACGTATATTTAAATATTCTTAATATACATAGTAATGCTCCATTAATGAATTGCTGATGAACCCATTTCGAGAAATTATGTAAAATACCAAACTACACAAGTAGTACCGGATTGCGTAAAAGAAACATCCTTATAATTCCAAAAACAATAATCATATTAACTAACAGTTTACAGCGTAAGATTAAGCGTCTCATTTGCAATTAAAACATATCTTTGAATTGAAATTTGAAGAAAATACAGGGTCTTAAAAAATCGAAGAATGTGGAAAACAGGATTACAAATATCTCGGCAACTATTAATCCGACCGACTTCGTCTTTGATGGAAAATTCGTGGTATTTTATTGCCTTTTACGTCCTTTTGTTAAAATAAAAAAAAATCGAAAATTTTTATATACATTTCATCAGAACGAATTTTTCGAGAGTCCGAAAAAGATAGTTCCGGATAATCGAGATTATCCGATATTAAATAGGATTCGTCCTATTCTTACTTACTAAATACGTACAAAATTTTAAGTCTCTCTCTCCATTTGTTCGTGAGATAGAGCGTTTACAAACAGATAGACAGACAGACGGACGGCAATTTTTTTTTCTTAAAAAAATGTTTTTCGGAATTTCCAGTATCTCAAACGTGTAAATCCGTCAAAATTTTTTTCCGATTTTCAAAACGATTGCAAGATTTACCCTATACTGCGTATGATAGGTAAGTAAAAGTGGGCCACAATTTTTGACACGACAATTTTTAGCTTGTATGAAAGAAACAGCATCGAAGGATTAAAAAAAAAAAAAAAAAAAAAAAAAAAAAAATCTAAATTCATTTTTACTATGACATTATTTTCACTAACTGAAGTCATCCGAAAATAAAATCTCAATCTCAGTTTCCATAATGAAAAGAAATATTGAAATGTAGAAGCGTTATCAGTAAAAATGCCATGTTTTAAATAGTGACGTCATTTTCTCTTCAAATGTTTTTCAAAAGTTACTGATATTAGTAATATGAAAAAGGTGTCTGTAGTGATATTGTAAATCCCATTTATCTGGTTGCTGAATGACATCATTTTCCTCATTTGAAAATTTTCTTAGTTTGCTTTAGACATTAATTTTTATCCAAAATTATTTTCTATTATTTTATTTACATTATTAATATTATTTCTTAGTAAATATATTTTTTTTAACCTCAATTAGTGCATAATAATACGCAATTCTTCTATTGTGGTTAAATTTTAGGAAAACAATTAATTTTTTTCTTTTAAATGCGAGGACATGTTCACTGATGAGATCAAGCTTCTGAAAATAAAAAATAATTTTTTATTATCGAGAAAAAGCTAAACATAGTTGCCACCATTTGAAAAAATATCGTAAAAAAGCATTTAAAATTAAAAATAAAATATAAAAATGGAAATAAATTAAAAAAATAGCTAAAATATGCACAACTACCAATAAATAGCTTTCATTCAAAATAATAATTACAAAAATCGGTTGAGTAGAAAATTCAGGGATGATGATACGACAATTTTAGCTTGTCTGAAAGAAATAGCATCGGAGGCTAAAAATAGCTCTGTTCAATATAAAAACATGGTTGCATTCTCCACATATTAATTGAATTATCGAATTTTCATTGAAGTAAATAAAAATGAGAATTAAATATTAAAGTACTTTTGTACCAGTTTGTTCATAGATTTATCTTGTTTATTTTTCCCCTAAAATACCTAAGTAGGATTTATAGTTATCACTTATACTAAACTAATCATGCACATACCTAATTTTATGTTTTTTTTTTAATAAATAAATCTTAAAACTTCATATTTGGTATTTTGTTAGACACCTTGATAGCAAAGATTTCCATTACAACGCTCTTTAGTTGATATATAATGTGCATGATTCATCTAGTTTAAATTTTTAAAAGATATTTTCACTTTTTAAAACAAGACCGGATACTCCATATAAAAAAAATCCCTGTCGGCTTGGCCTATAAGCGGAGATAGATTTCGAAGAGTACTCATTTCAATAACAAAAAATAAATTTGATTACAGATAAACCCAGTTTAACAACTTTATTTGTCCTCTTTTGAAAAATTTTTAATTTCATTTTTCTGCAAGAACTGGTTTTATCAGAATCCTCTTAAGCTAAATTCGGATCAAATGCCCATTTTGACAACGTATTTTGAAATAATTTTGATTTTATTAAAAAATCGACTAATACAGCACATTATATAGTTCCTAAATAACAAAAGACTGTCAATTGAATGCGTTTCAGAGCAAAATGGAATTTAAAAATGACTTATAAAATAACCAATTTTGAATACAACCTCAATTCCCAATCATGATAGCTTCGCGAAATTTTGCGCGAAGTGCTCACTTTGGCAGCATTTTAAAAAATATATTCAGCCTTTATCAAAACACTGACCAATACAGGACATTATATAGCTCCTATATAAGAGAACCTGTCAATTGGATGCGTTTGAGACCAAAACTAAATTTAAAAATGAGTCAGAAAAAACGCAATTTGTTATTTCCGTGCTTCCTCAAATTTCCAATCACGATAACTTCTCGAAATTCTGTTCAAGATACCCTTTTTAGCAGCCTTCTTAAAAATATATTCTGTCTTTATCGAAAAATTAACCAATGCGTCACATTATATAGTTCCTAAATAACAAAAGACTGTCAATTGAATGCTTTTCAGAGCAAAATGGAATTTAAAAATTAGTTATAAAATAACCAATTTTGAATCCAACCTCAATTCCTAATCATGATAGCTTCGCGAAATTTTGCGCGAAGTACTCACTTTGGCAGCATTTTAAAAAATATATTCAGCCTTTATCAAAAAACTGACCAATACAGGACATTATATAGCTCCTATATTAGAGAATCTGTCAATTGGATGCGTTTGAGAGCAAAACTAAATTTAAAAATGAGTCAGAAAAAACGCAATTTGTTATTTCAATGCTGCTTCAAATTTCCAATCACGATAACTTCTCTAAATTCCGTTCAAGATAACGTTTTTGGCAGCCTTTTTTGAAATATATTCTGTCTTTATCAAAAATTGACCAATGCGTCACATTATACAGTTCCTAAATAAGAGGACTTGTAAATTGGATGCATTTGAGAGTAAAAATGGATTTAAAAATGAGTCAGAAAAAGCGCAATTTGTTATTTGAATACTTACTAAAATTTCCTGTCACGGTCAGTTTGGGAAATTCTGTTCAAGACACTTTTTGGCAGCCTTTTTTGAAATATATCCTGTCATTATCAGAGAACTGGCCAATGTTTTACATTATATAGTTTCTAAATAAGAGGATCTGGCATTTGGATGCGTTTAAAATAAAAAATGAATTTAAAAAACGATTCAGAAAGTGAGCAGTTTGGATTAGAGGTTTTTTCTCCAACTCCAATTTTTGTTTAATTTATTTTTGCTATACGAATTGGTCCTATGAAAAACTTGTCAATATAAAAGTTATAGGTATTATTGAGAAGATGTAAAATAAATTTAATTGGATTTGATAGTTTAAGAATTGACAAAGCTATGGATTTTTTTCTTTTTCGAAAGCCCTTTTTATTTTCGTTTTTAATTTTTTTTAGCGGTAAGAGTTAGTCCTATCAAAAACTTGCAAATACAAAAGTTTTAGATAATTTTAAGAATATTTATAAAAAATTTAGATGGATTTGATATCTTGTGAATTGACAAAGTTATGATTTTTTTTCTTCGAAAAACCCTATTTTTTTCGCCCTTTGAGCCCATTTTTCACTTTATAAAAAATCTGTCATGCATAAATTTTTGGCCCATTATTTAGAAGTAATATAAACTTTAAACTGATTCAATATCTATTTTCATTAAGAAGTTATGGGGTTTTTTCTCTTTTCACAAAAACGCCCCCTATTTCGACCCCCTTGGTCCAATTTTGTCCATTAACGAATTTAGCCGAGATTTTATCCCCTTTGATTTTATGTACCAGTTTGGTGAATATTGGTGAAGAATTATAGAAGTTATCGTGTCCATAAAAAAGTGAGATACATAGATAGATAGATAGATAGATAGATAAACTGGTGCGATTGCAATCGGTAGTATTTCATGCGAAATCTACCTAAAAACAAAGGTCTGTGGGAAATAGAATCGCCTGGTGCATTTGTCTCATATTTTTGTGGCAACTGGATCCACGAAGAAAGAGAGATAAAATTTATATCTATGTATACATTTTTATGTTTAGACTTTAAAATATTATTTTGAAAATATCTGTCTGCAAAAATGGATTTAACTGGATCCGTGAAGAAATGGAAATAAAATTTATATCTATAACTATATTTTTATTTTTAGACATTAAAATATTATTTTGAAAACATTTGTCTGCAGAAGTGGACATAACTGAACACATTTACAAAGGTTTTGACATTAGTTCAAGTGAACATTAGCTTTTAGAAGCTGAATTAATAGAATCTCGAGATTGACATTGTAAAATCATGACTCAGTTGCCCCACTTAACCTTATGTTAAGCAATTAACTCCCATTTTCCTTCCTTATCCCTAAGCATTTGTTAACTAAATTGCATATATTTGTAATTTTATAATGATGTCATGCAAGAAATAAACTTGGGATGTAAAATTTATGGTTAATTGATCTCGAAATAATTTTTAATGCCTTACTTCTATAAATTTTAAATGCCCATATTTTTAAAAGTAAAATATATTATTCATTAAAAATACATGTTAATGAATTACTTTCCAACTTTGATTTTAAATGAACAAAGAATTATAGCTAATGCTTATATGTATTTTATTTTATTTCATACAATAAAACTTCACTTTTGTTAATTAACTTATTGTTATCCCAAAATAAATATTTTTTTAATAGAAAACATTTCTAAAAATTATTTATTTAAATGTAAATAACCGAAAAAAATGTTTCCGAAATATATTTGTTTTTATATCTACAATATTTTTTGTCTCTGCGATATATGCATGTAATTGCAGTTTTGATATCGTTTTGTACGGAATCTGCCGAGTTTTGACAGGTATAAAGTCCCATACAAATCTGAAGATTGTCTATTCCGTGTATGTCAGAAATTGGAAGATTATCTCTTGAATAAGTTAATCATTACAAATAAAATGTATCAACTATATTTTTCTGAAAATTGAACTTGTTCCAGTACATTTGAGAAGAAAAAAATAAAAGACTTAGACTTAGAAATAAATGTAGCAATTACATCAAAGTTTCTGATTAAAATAACTTTAATATACTTAGCTCTCAATTGTGCATGCTGGTATCAAATATCTGGTGTATAAAGTATCTCCATTCATTCCGAGCGTTTTTTGAATGATATATAACATTCAATAAACTCGCATATTTTTAGATAAAGGGTAATAAACAGTGTTGACAAAATATAAAATCCTTGCAGTATGTTCATAACATTTTAGGAAATTAATTTTTTCCCATTGCAATTTTTTAACCAAATTTTCATTCTTACACCAATGATTACACTTAATTTAAATAAATTTATTCCAATTCACCTCTATTACATGCTACTACTACTAAAAAAATGGCAATCACATTGGTGTTTTAATTACTTGCTGCTTATAATTTTTGCATATTTTGACGAAATTATTTTCAGTTGTATGAATTATGTAAATTCACTATGGATGAATTACATATTTATTAATGTTAAAACTATAAAAAAATAAACCTTCATATATTCAAAAACATATAATTTCCTGAATTTATTACTAATCATAAAATATTAGTTTCAAACCAAATTGGAATAATTCTTTTTCCTTTTATCTTTTCGTTTCCACCAAATAGGTATTTCATTAATCTAAAAATTATCTAATTTAAAGCTGCATTTTTGTCAAATTACAGGGATATTTCTATAACTCTGCTGATAAGAACTTTTTTGTTTTCGTAGCAGGATTTTTACATATGTACTTTTCCTCACAAGGCTCTAAAAACTTCTAAACTTAAACTAAATATTATCAGAAATTTATCTAATGAAAAACTGAAATTTCTACAACTAACGGAAAAATCTCTTCCACTTACAAGAGTGTTTCAGAAACTTGATGCCTGTAATTTTTACGTTTATTTTTTGACTCAACTATTTTGAAATGTACTAATTGCGTATATTTTGTATTAATGAGCTAAATATACATTAAAGTTCATAATATCAATAAATCCAACATATATATATATGTATATACAGGGTGTTTCTAAACTCATGGTACAAACATTAAGGGGTTATAGTACACATCAAGACAAACAATATTAAATGGGAAACTAAGGGTCCCAAACGTCTTCCGAAGGAGATACACGCCATTAAAATTTAGGGTTCAAAAATTCAAATGATTATCAAAAAAAGAAAAATTGGTTGATTCGTTTGCGGTTTTCACTAAAACTATTTTTTATGTCAGTATTGTCTTGAAAATAAATTATAAAGATAATTTTCAAAAAATACCGGTAGTGGGCGCTTTAGACTTTAAAGTAACAAACAACTATTTTTTACCGTTATTTTTTGCATCTCAATAATTTTTTTAGAAGCTTAGACATAAACTTAAATTTTGAGCTCAAAATCTAAATCGTTGGGAGTGGTTAAGCGCAAACTGAACTTTTTTTTTTGGGGGGGGGTAAAAATTTCAAATGATTATAAAAAACGGAAAAAATTGGTCAATTGATTTGCTATTTTCACTAAAATTATTCTTTATGTCAGTATTATTTTGAAAATAAATTATAACGATAAAATTAAATAAATGCCAATAGAGGGCGCTTTAGACTTTGGAGTAACGTACAACTATTTTTTACCGTTATTTTTGCATCTCATAAAAATTTTTTTAGAAGCTTATACATACACTTAAATTTTGAGATGAAAATCTGAACCGTTGGGAATGGTTAAGTAGCTCAAACTGAACTGTGTTCAACGGGGGTGGGGGTGTTCAAATTTGAAATGATTATAAAAAAAACCTGAAAATTGGTCGGTTTTCGCTAAAACTATTCTTTATGTCAATATTTCCTTGAAAATAAATTTTAAAGATAAATTTCAAGAAATTCCATTAAAGTAACTAACAACTATTTTTTATTCGTTATTTTTTTGTATCTCATTAAATGCTTGCAAAAGCTTAGACTTAAATTTTGAGCTCAAATCATAAATTGATGGGAAGAGTTAAGAAGCGCAAACTGAATTGGGTTCAGGAGTTGAAATGTTACCTCCCGACTCCTCAAACACAGTTCAATTTTCCGCTACTTAATTACTCACAACGATGCATTAAAATTCTCTCAAAAAACAATTAAATTCTTAATTTTTCCCAGAAAATGATATATAAGTTTTTTTTGAAAAAATCTATATATAATTTTTTTGGAAAAAAATATATTTCTCTAATTGTTATCTTTAATTATATGGTGATTATCTAGACTTAGATATAATTCAGAATACCCGACAATTATCTGATTTTATGAATGGGGTGACCTTTCGAGGTCACGCAGTGGTGATTGTAAATAGCAGAACAAACAAACCGGGGTCAGTATTAGCAGAACGCTTGCTATGATCAGTTTTTCTTTTGGGATTAAATTTTATAAATTCAGAAATATGAGGTGTTGCGTGCTTTTTTGTACGAAATAGACATTTGAGTTGACTGCTTTCATCAAAATATATTTAAAAATCTATGCATGTATTGCCAAATCAGAAAATATAAAGAAAGCGGAGATCCAATCAATAGACTAACAAGATATCATCACCTGAGAATGAAAAGGTTCTATCTGTGTTTTTGAAAAAAATCATTTACCAATATAGAAAGGTTTTATTTGTATCTATGAAGTCATTTCTGGATTAAAATAAAGTCATATTATGATTGTAAGGTCATATGTAAATTATACACGACATCAGTTTAGTGCAAAAATGTCTTTATATATACAAATGGAACCTATCTAGATATGTAAGTTATTTTTTCAATAAATACGGATCGAGCTTTATTATTCTTAGGTGACGATATATTTATTAGCTGTTTACTATTTTAATTATTTTGACTTAATACTGATTATACATTTAATCTATTATGATTTGCTTATAATTTTACTCTTTGAATTATATGTAGGTCTATAATAAGTAAACGTACATCAGTAAATAAATAAATAATAAAGTTCTTTAAAAGTTGTTCCCTTAAAGTCCAACTTCAGTCAAATGGAAAAACCTGTTCGCTAATGTTAATCTTATGGAGAAATTTTATAAAGCTATCTTGATTGCATTCCAATATTTTTAAACGATTATTTTTGCATTGAACAGCTGAGATTGATCTTAATGCAGGCCATTTTTTATTTTTTTCAATTTTGGTTGCAGATAATTTTTATGCGAATGTTTTCGATTTCCAAAACGGTTCCGAAAATAAAAGCTCTACTTCTAAACAAAATCAAATATCTCTAAACAAAAGTTAAACGAAATAATATATCTCTAAAAAAAAAAAAAAAAAAAAAAAAAAAAAAACAATTAAAAAAAGCATACGTAGACATCTCAGCTATCAAATGAAAATAATAATTATTATTATAATAATTATTAAAATGCAACCAAGATATGTTTATAAATTTCTTCCTTGGGATTGGCATTAGCGGATGGGCCTTTTCATTTGAACGAAGTAGCCTTTTAAGAGACAAAAAATTCCTATTTTTCATATTTCCATTCCAAACAAAATACAAATAATTAGTTAATAAAGATCCTCCAATCAAAAGCGGAATTTTCGTCAAAGCACAAAGATAGATTTATTTAACTGTCCTGACGCATACTTTTTCTATTAGAAAGTAGAATTTTTACGTATGTTCTCTCCCCCCCCCCCCCAAGCTGCAAAATAATATGAAACTAAACGAATAACAGACATTATAAATTGATAAACTAAATTTTTATTAATAGCCATAATATTACTAAAATCAAAGATTCCCTATAATTTAATTACTACACTCCATCTTAAAATTTTATTTTTAATATAAAATTTATTGTTTTTTTAAAGCATTGTTTCATTTAAAAAAATGTGACTTTACCATATCATTTGGATTCTAACAAAACAAAATTTTACTCTATGAAACTTTTTTTTATTGCCATTTTACCAGCATCTGTAATGTGAAAAAACCATAAGATTTTCCAAAGTAAGAAGATTTTCTTTTTATTTTATGAAAAATATTAGTCTGGCTTTTAAAGTATGTGTTCAGATTCTTCACAAAAAGGATTTAGTCATCGAAGAACATTTATTTTATTTGGGAAATAAAGTTATGAAAGAATATATATATCTACGGGATAACGAGCGGTTTCTAAAATAAGTAAAGTATGAGACGGTGGGAAATGTTTACAAATTTAGTAAGTGAAACTTCGAATGATTGAATTTGAAGCAGTAGAAAAAAATCTTACTCCATACATTTATCTCAAATTATGCACATTCAATATCCTTTAGAAGATTTATAAATCCTGTATTTATAAAAAGCGAAGATAAGTCATGGCATTTCTTTAAATAAAACTTTTGTTTTATTATATTCCTTTCGTCATTGACCAAATATATACCAGAGCCTTACAATGGCATAATATTCTAATCGAGATTTAATTAATTCTAAAAATTCCCACGTCAATTTGATGAAGTATATGTAAGTAGGTAGTTAATTGCTGCCATGCTACCACAGTTAAACATTTAATTTTATCCTTCAATTGGAAATGATGACGTACGAATTACGCCAACCAGTTTTTTCCTGGCTGTAGATGATAGACTAGTTAATTATAAGCCTTCACACTTCATAAATCTTTCTAAAAACATATCCCCCCAAGCTGCAAAATAATATGAAATTAAACGAATAACAGAAAATATGTATTGATAAACTAAATTTATGTTGATCGCTATAATATTGCTAAAATTAAAGATTCCCTATGATTTAATTACTACACTCCATCCTAAAATTTTAGTTTTAAAACAAATTTGATTGCTTTTTTAAAACATTGTTTCATTTTTATAAAATGTGATTTTACCATATTGGGTAAAGCCAGGATACCATATTTATCCATATTGGAATTCTAACAAAACAAAATTTTTACTATATGAAACTTTTTTATTGTCATTTTACCAGCATCCGTAATGTGAAAAAACCATAAGTCTTTCCGAAGTAAGAGGATTTTCTTTTTTATTTTGTGAAAAATATTAGTCTGGCTTTTAAAGTATCGTGTTCAGATTCTTCACAAAAAGGATTTAGTGATCGAAGAACAGATATTTTATTTGGGAAATAAAGTTATGAAAGAATATATTTTTCTAAGGGATAACGAGCGGTTTCTAAAATAAGTAAAATATGAGACGGTGGGATTTTTTTACAAATTTAGTAAGTGAAACTTCGAATGAACGAATATGAAGTACTAGAAAAGAATCCCACTCCATACATTTATCCCAAAATATGCACATTAAATTTCCTTTAGAAGGTTTATAAAAAACGGAGATAAGTCTCAGCATTTATTTAAATAAAAATAGTGTTTGATTATTTCCTTTGGTCATTGCTAATTCTACACTGGGCGCCTGCCGTGAGAGGATCCTAATCGAGATTTAACGAATCCTAAAAAATGAGACATGAATTTCATGAGGTAGATGAAATTAGACATTAAGCTGCTATCACAGTTAAATATCTAACTTTTACCTTCAGATGGAATGCCTGGCGTACGGGGTATGCATATTAGCTAATCATAAGCATTCACACACCCTCTATAGTCCTAGAAATCCCTCCCGTGTTGAATGTGCCTGGGCATTCCGTCGAGTTTGACATTTGTTTTCCCTTTTAAGGCGAAAAAAGAACCTGGATGATAATGTAAAGTCTACGGTGACGTTCTTTTCAAATATCTCGCTCAAATTTTAATATTTTTACATGATTTTTTTCATAGGATAGCTGAGGACAATCCAGAACCGGCATAATTTTTACTTTTTAAATGTTGATTTTAGATTTTTTATAAAAAATTACTTTAAATTTCAAAAACGGTTTAAACCGGTTCTGAAATTGAAACAATCATAGTATAAAAAATATGGAAGCAAAATAGAAAAATTAAAAACTAGGCCTGTTGTAGATCGTTTTCAACTATCCTATGCAAAAATATCATGTAAAAATATTAAAATTTGAGCGAGATATTTGAAAATAAAACGCTCCCATAGACTTTACATTATCATCCTGGTCTTTTTCAGTGACTATTGTGGGGCCTTAAACCAGCTCTTTTGAACACTTAACGTTAGCGAATCAATACTCTGCTCCTCCAAGTATATATAAAAAAGTTTCTGTGGCTCCTGAAGAATTATGACGTAATTTACAAAAACTTTCAGCAGAAGAGTCCTTTAACAGTACAGGCTGATTCATAAAATCTAAATTAAAAAAAGAAAGCGTTGACCGCATCTTTTCAATTTATGAAAAAATAAAGTTTTAAACTTATAGAAAAGATATTTTTTGCACAGATAATTAACAGGAAATTATTGAAATTAGGAAAACTAAATGATCGCTTTTACACTTGAAGATAGTTTTTAACACACATTACAAATTTTAAAAATTTAAGATAAATTGAATTTTTCTTGGGAGA
Source organism: Maratus speculifer (assembly GCA_964019185.1). Classification (NCBI taxonomy): domain Eukaryota; kingdom Metazoa; phylum Arthropoda; class Arachnida; order Araneae; family Salticidae; genus Maratus; species Maratus speculifer. Next base: position 149,276,159 of record OZ025290.1, on the reverse strand, counting down.
AAGGCAATGTTGTCTTTTTTCTTTAGATAAGCATGTTTATTGCAATTTAAATGCTTTTTTTTTTACTTAGCACAAATGTAAATGTTATTTCTTAACATTAAATATTTGTAAAAGTGAAAAATTCAGGGGGAGAAGAGGGTTGTCCGAGAAGGGGTTGTTTTCTAAATTTTGTTAATTTTGGAAAAACTGAAGAATCAATCGCTTTAAACTTTGACATATAGTTTATAACATATGATAAAAATAAGGATAAAGTTTTTAGAAAGCGATATTAAACGAAACCCTCTGTGCGATCACTTACCCACTTGTTTTCTGTTATTTATATAATTTTTTTCTTTAATTTATTTTTAATATAGCTCCTGATAAGATTAATAATAAAAACTAGGAGATAGGGCAAAGTGGAAACAAGTGCAGTAAAGATTGCGTAATATTTATTAGCGCTCCCTAAACCAAATTAAGAAGCTAGTTGAATTCGTAAGTGTTGAGTGTTGTGTTGTGATCGTTTCCACTACTCAATTGTCAGTACTCACATAATTATGCCAGGTTTTATGTTTCAAACCTGCGTGGAAAATTGCAAAAAATATTCTAAAACTGTTCTTTTTTACATAGCTTAATCCAAATAAGCAGATATTTCATTCCAAAACCGAATTCAACTGCAGACTATGACTTTGTAGAACATAGATGTGTGCTGTCTGAATAAAGCAAAAGATGAGAGGTTGTGTCCATGTATCCGTTGATTAGTGATTCAATATAGAATACACTATGTGGTACGTACTACTATATTTGGATAAAAACCCCACATCTTTTTGCTTTCTTTTGGGAACAACACATTCTGAGCTTATTCTATCGAAGATCTCTTTCAGAATTTTCATGATATGTTTTTGAGACTTTTACAAACGTCCCTCTATAGATTTAACCAACACAATATGCAAGTGAAATTTTGATAGCGTTGACGCATGCGCAGGAAACATCACAGTACCGTTCAAGTTTGAAGTGGGCTGTAAAAAATAGAATTAAAACCCTTTATTGAAAAAAAAAAAAAAATAAATTACTTTCGGAACAACACATTGCATTGAAACAGAAACTAAATCAGATGTCAAACGAAAATTAACATATTAAATATAGTTAAAAATTGAATGAACGTTTTCATTTCTCTGCAAATTGATTTAGAATCATTTAGCACTAATATTGCATTATAGCATAAAGTGTACGAGGGAAAAAACGAGAATCAGCAACATACAACCTAAAAGATGTAAAAATAAATAACAAAATGGGAAGAATTTCATTTATGTTCTCTCAGTAAAAACATACTCAATGTAAAAGGTAAAGAAAATTAGGACGATGAATCAAATAAGATATGTAGTGTTACTAATTTAAAAAGATTGTTTTATTAACATTGGTACCACTATTTACCATTAGTATTATTCGCAATTATTAATCTGTAATTTAATAATATCAGCATTACTATTCATAAAAAGTTATACATATCTAAATTTAAAAATAACAATGGAATGTTTTTCATTTTTGTCTTTCAAGCCGCCCATTAAGATGTTTCTTACCTCGAGCACGGCCAGACTTCATGCGCTGATGCTTATGAGATCAGTCCGGTCGTGCCTCGAGAGACTAAAACAACATTTCTTATAGTTAATGTACATATTTAAAGCAATTTTTTGTGTGTGTGTGTGTGTGTTTGTGTGTGTGTGTGAGTGACAACTCAACTTCTCGTGGGCAAAAAATCGAACTAAATTTCTTCAAATTATGCTAAAGTATTCATAAATTTCACGTAATTATAATATACGGTATTATATTTAGAAAATAACACATTATAAAGTACTAACTCTGCTAGAATCGCTACTTTCTGTGTACAATAAGTTCAGAAGTACTTTTTTGTGTGTGTCTTCACATGCACATATCTATAAAGCGGGATCCGTGTCAATAAGCGTCTTAAAAGGGTTCAGCTGTAGTTGTCTATCTCGTATATAATAATTGAAAAATCGTTATTTTTTAAAAATATATTTGATTAAAAATTAATAAATCACAATAGTTGCTGAAATGTTTTTTGCAGTGAATTCCTTTCTTACATTGATTACCGTTGGTAATTTATTCTTACTAAAAGCAAATCTTTATTTTCCGTGTTTTGCGTTTGTTGACCTTTTCGTTTCTTGTTCCGGCAAGTAGATATAATGGGCAAAGAGCCAAAAATTCATTTTGAATCAATAAAGGCATTTTTCTCTTTTAGCTAAAATGAAATATAACGTAAGATTTATTAATCTGTACTAAATAAAAGAGTATTTATCTTATACAATATTCATTATTTTTATGTATAACAAATCATCCCAAAACAAAGAGTTAAAATTATATTTAACGAATCTTATGGTTGCTTGTTCGATCAAAATAATAATAATAATAACAAAAATGTAGAAAAATTTTTAATAGGAAATTAGATTATATGGGTCATTTTCAAAAAACTTGTACATTCTATGTCCCCCAACTTTAAGAATTTTTAATAACTAAAATAAAGTTTTAAAAATAAAATTTAAGCATTTACATTACTTGTCTGACTGTTTAGAGTAAATGTGGGCTAAATATTATCAGAAATTAAAAATAATATTAGTGTAGTTATGGTTTCAATGTGTCAGCTATAGCTAAAATGCTATGTCCCCTCTTCCCTTTTTACTTTTTCAACTGCTAGAAAATTATAAATCAGTTGTCAAAAGTGTTAATTTTTTCAGTTGTGACAATTGTTGTATGTCTTATCTGTAGCATAGACCATATAATATATTTTTAAAAACTTGTTCTTTTATAAAAATGGAACAATTTATTGTTTTCCCCAGATTTTTCCCCCTCTGTTACTTCCACTCTGTTACCATATTTATTGTAATAAATTATTACTACTAAGTGTTCAACACAAGATTTTGCAGTTCTTTGAACAGTCTATTTTTAGATGAGGCCACCATTTTTTAAATTATTAAGTTATTTTCACCGTGGTGTTGAACTAAAGCATTTACAAGATAAAGATGTTTTATTCAGTTTCCCCTCTGCTACCAGCTTATTTATGTGAAATTTATTTTTTTAATACTTTTATAAAATTTTAACCATAAGATCAAATGGTGTTTCTTAAATAAATAGGCTTAGTTTTTCTTGTTTTTAATTCACTTTGTGCTGATAAAATTATTTGTAGTTTTTTCCCCTCTGTTACCATTCCCCTCTGTTACCATGCTTATGGTAACAGAGTGGAACAAAGTGTAACAGAGTAAGAAACTACTAAAAAAAACAAGTTTATTAAACATTGTTCTTGAAGGCTGCACATTCTGGTTTCATGTTCTTAGAACAGAATTAAAAATATGCATTTTTCTTTTTAAATATAAAATAGTAGTTTTTGTGGTGAGCTAGTTGCCATAAACATTAGGTTTTAATTTTTGCAAACGAAATGCTTCTTTAATTGTAGCCATTTATATTTATGAATCAATACTACTTATTTATGAAAAAATAATGCAGCGTGAAATACCATTATTTTCGAATATTAATTTTTGCAAAAGCCTTTAATTCTTGCTTGGTCTGTTTCAAATTTTAGGATATCTTATAACACACGATAAAAATGTATTAAAGAAGAAAAGATAATTATTTAAGTAGAAAAGAATTTATAAAAAAGATACACCGCGTCAAATACTACTATTTTCAAATAGTAATTTTTGTAAAAATCGTTATTTCTTGGGTTAAAGCGTCATCCAGTTGGCACGCGAATTTGTTAAAATTTGAAAATCTAAGGTGAGCTGTTATAAATTGAAACACAGATTAATAACATATGATAAAAATTTATAAAAACAATGCCATGTGAAATACCAGTATTTTCTAATAGTAGTTTTTTTTTGCAAATATCTTAAATTCTGCCATGATCTGTTGGAAACATTGAAACTTCATGATAGCTTATAACACATAATAAAAAGTTATATAAAAAAATTGTTTGGTCTAATCCCACTATTTTTTAATAGTATTTTTTGCAAAAATCTTAAATTCTTGCTTTAAAGCACCACTACCTCGACTAATATATGATGAGATTTTTTTTTTAACTAAGCAGTGCGTTTGTCATAGCACATGATATAAATTTACAAAAGAGAATGCCCCGCCGAATATCACTATTTTCCAATAGTAATTTTTGTAAAAATCTTAAATTCTTGCTGGATAAAACATTAAGATCGTATACAATACATGATATAAACTTATAAAAAAATATGCCACATCAAATATCACTCTACTATCAATCAGCGTTCCCTTCGGTTACTTTTTTTCCACTCTGTTACCGTCAATTTAAGTTGGTTTATTTCACTAAAATATTTATCAATCATCATTTTGAATAATTAATTGTGTAACTTTAACTAATATTTATTTTATGTAATATTTTTTTTTAATTTAATTGAAAAAATGTGAATGCACATTTAATTAAAATTTATGATTTTTCCAAAAAAGTAACAGAGAGGAAATTCTTTGTATTTTACAAAAATAAAAATAATCATAACAAAACAACAGTTAGAATTTTCTGAAAGTAGCAATCATGTAATTAAACGAAATTTGATATTTACTGTTTTAGGGGTTTTATTTTTTAAATAAAAATTTTTGACTGTTGGTAACATAGGGGAACATTTTACTGTTGCAAGTTCATACTTTATTTTTTATTTGACGTTCCAAATCAAAAAGTAAACTGCTGTCTTCAGTTTTATATACAAGAAATGTTTTAGTATCATCTAATATTTTTAAAAGTTGCATTAAAAAAAATTTTTTTTGGTGAAAAATTTCCCAAATGTACAAGTTTTTTGAAAATGACTCATATATATTTTTTAAATTTACACTTTTTAAAAACTTTTTTAAAATGTCAATGTATTAAAACTAAAATTTGTACTATTATGATTTTTTGCATATACTTATCGTATTTTTTCGTTAAAGAAGAAGTAAAACTAATTCCTCAAAATTCCTTTTATCGAATTTTATTATAAGAATGTTATAGAATCTAAATTTTATCAAAATTGTGGTAAAATAATAAATTTTGTTAGTAAAGTCATTTTTGATTTTATATTTAAAACTTTAGTCAATTTTATGGCACAATGTAAATATTTGCATCAATTTTTTCAAAACTTTCTAAACATTTTTTACGATGTTATAGATTTAGTAAATATAATTTATTGAGATTTCGGAGAAGTCTTCATTTACGCAAAAACATTATCATAATCTGTTTTAAGGGAAATTCCAAAAGTTCTTTTTTTTCTAGTATGAATTATATTTTTTTAAAGTCAAGTTTCCATTTAAACATGACATCGTTTTCGCAGGAGGTAGTACTTTGTGCACCCTTCCTCCCCTAAAGCTTGGTTGCAATTTAGGAAAATTCCTTCATTTGGTTCGAATGAATGGGAAATTATTGAAAATCATTATAACACAAATATACTAAAATGGGACATATTTATGAAAATGTGCGAGTTTTATTTTAAGCTTGATGTCATTTTCACACAGTAAAATCCTTTTTTCCTTAATTTTTATCCTTTTACCAGTTTCTTTTTCTGTTAATTTTTTTATTCATTCGTATCAAATATATCTTGAGTTTTATCAGATGGTTGGTAAAATTTAGCAACGGTGAATGTTTATTATTACTATTATTATTTATTTATTTTGTTCAGCATTGTAAAAACACGTCCATTTTTGTAAATTTTACATTAGATTTTAATTGACGGAACGTGCATTATTCCGAGTGTAAACAAAATCCCATTTAAGTTTAAACCTTATAAGAACGCATTCAAATTCAGAAATTTCTTTACTCAGAGTGTCCTGTAGTTTTGAATATAATGTTTTTTTTTACAACAAACAAAAATAAAAGTTTTTAAGTTTGAAAAATCATCGAAGTTATTTTCCAATATTAAAAGCACATGTTAAATATGTACAGGGTGTCCAGCAAATAAGACCCTGATTTCCAAAAATAAATAACTCAAAAAGATCAATAGAATTGTACGGGAAAGGGTTCAGCTATTAGCTAATTTGTAAAAATATTTTACAGAATTTCGAAAAATATTAATAAAAAAATCGTTAACATATGGTGCTGTACGCCGAAAAACTATTTCTCTGTAAGCATCTTAAAATAGTAATAATCATAATAATAATAAAAAGTTCAGGTCAAGTTATTTTACTATCAGAACACATTCTTTTCAAAATGTCCCTCGTTCGAAACTTCTGTATAACATTTTTACAACTTACCTAATAAACAAACAGTTTTATTGCATAATTCTATTGTATTGATCTTAAAATTGAGAAATTTAATTTTAAAATCAGGACCTCATTCGCTGGAAACCCTGTATAATGTATAACTTATGATAAATATAATCCCAATTCCTCCAAAATGCTGGGAAAATGTTGCTACTATAACATAAATAAAAATTATATTTCCTCACACAATGGTTATAATTTAAACAATAATAAAAATTATTTATTTTCTTCATATAATCACTTTTACCCATATGTTATAACAGTCTTATAAATAATTACATGACTAATATAGAAAGATTTAACTAATTCTATTAATTGTTCTATCTCAGTGAAAAAAAAAATCAAAGTAAAGATGCCAACAGTTATTAATACTCTGCATATTGAAGAAGGCACGTATTGGCTACCTTTAAAAAGAACGGAACATTCTATGTTGTTTAATTAATATCTCTAATCGTTGCATTATATTCTCAATTTATTAAATCAGCAGTATCAGCCTAATCTCTATCATATCTTGTTTCATTATTTTCTCCCCTATTTTCAATTTTTTTGTTAATTTGCTCCATATAATATGTTTTGTTTAATAAGACTTTTTTTGACGTTTTCTAAGAATCATATAAATAAACATTGTGTGAACTTAATAATTTTTGGTATGGAATTTTCTTTATAAGCGTTTGTTAAGAAGCAATTTCTGAAAATGTTAATGTATGCATAAAACATTATGATTTAAAATATTCTGGTTTTCATTTTATTTACAATTTACAACATAGTTGAAAAAATGTAATTAAAACTATTTGTATTAATTATTTACATTATAAATAAACAAAAAGTGGCAAAACACTTTGTTTCTTCTTGCAAACTAGTTTCGAAAGTCATAACATACCGTCATCTCTGCAAAATTTATCTGTTCAAAAAAGAGAAAATTGCAGAAATATATGTTGGAGAACCGGATTCAAAGATAAAATTTATTAGCCAATAAAATAATAAAATGTTATAGTAACTATATAAAGTTCATTATAGATTTTAAAAAATCATAAAATTTCCTAGTGTTTCTGTTGGCTAATTAACTTTATCTTTGAATCTTTTTCTCTTAAATTGTCCATTTTCTCAAACTGCCTGTAATTTTATTGGTTGATGAAAATTGTTATTGAATCGGATTTTCCATTCCGGTTTATATTTCGGCAATTTTCTTTTTTGTGCAATCATATTTTGTATTGCATACCAAAACTAGTTTGCAAGAAGAAATATTAGTGCTTTGGTGCTTTAAGCGTTTTATTTATTTATAGTTGATAAGTGTTTGTGAACTTGGATTATCTAACTCGCGTAAATATAGATGGATCGTCAAAAAACTGATATATGTTATTGATTTTCATTAAGTCATTTTAGTATTGAAAATGAAACTTGTGCTCGTTGCAGATCTTTTACAGTAAAATTCAAAAGGAATCCGATAGATTACGGCTTATTAAACAAAATCACTTGTGGTGATTTTTAAAAGTGTTTCCAAATTTTAAACGCATTAAAATGTATATATATTTCTGAAGTACAATGCAAGATACTTATTGTATGATACGATATGGATAGAATTCATCGCTCACTTGCAAGGACATTCAAAATAATTCCATTACACGGTTTATAAACAGACATCGTTTGCGGTACATTTTATTATTGTTATACAATTTTAAACATAATGGAATTAACACATATCTCTGAAGTGCTCTCCAATATATTTATCATAAAATGTGATATGCAAGCATTTAAAATTGATATAAAGCAGCACCCAAAATAATTCGAGTTCAGTATTTCCTCTATGACATCTCTATTGCTGGAAATGCACTTCCTTTTGTGATATGCATATTTATATTAAATTAAAAAAAAATACATTTACTAGGGTCTATAAATTCTACACATCACTTTCGCCAAAAAAATCTAAATTACACTTTCATTTATTGTCGGAAATTGCTAAAGGGGAATTTTGAAATTTGCATATGCATTAAAATTATTATATTTAAAGTATAATCAATTAAATTATCATTTTTAAACTAATTTTTAATTACAATTGAAGTAAATTTTAGCATATTATGTATTGTATGATACAAATATAGTTGCTATACAAAACTGCGCAACAATTATGTGCTTTTACTTTTCATTCGAATGATTTAAATTGTATTTTAAAATGTTTATCAATCTATAAATTGTTTATTTAGACTTTATTCTTCATTTGATTTAACTGCAAGCTTTTGTTATAGAATTAAGAGTGTGTTGGAAAGTGTATCATAATCTATGCTTAGCGCATGATTTTATTATTATTTTCAATTAATATTCAATTTAATGAACCAAAGAAATAGAAGTGCTAAATAGTTCCATTCCTTTTGCGCATCATGTAACACATTAAAAACAATTATCAGGATTAGAAAAAAAAAATATTTCATTATAATCACTGGTCCTCCTATTGAAGAAAAAAAAACCTGTGATAATTAACTTCTTACATACTGAAATTGGCAATTATTGCACACCTTTAAATAGTAAATTGCTGAATCATATATGTTTATTCATCGGAATAATATTCTATTTTTTTTCAGTTTTTTGTAAATGCAATAATGCAATAAATGCAAAAATGCAATAAATGCAACATAAATTTGCAATTTTATTTATGGATAGATATTTATGAATGTTTTCTTTTATCTTTTCTTAATTTTTTATTCTTTATTTCCCATGTTATCCAAAATTTATTTCCTTTGTGTTTCCTGTGAATTTAATGGTATTTGAAGAATTTTTCTTTATCTTGGGAATTGGGTCATTACTTCCAGCATACTTAAAAAAATAATCACAATTACATCTAAATTACGAAATTTAGTTCTAAACTGTAAATTATTAAATTTAATGGAAATTTAATGTTGAAAAATTCCATAAGGCGGCTTCTTTTTCTGCACATTACATCTTTTTTCAAGCGTAACTAATTGTACCAGGTGACAGTTTAAAACACAATTCTATTTATCAACAGCTTGTTCTAGTTTTTCTAACAACGAAAAAATATATACAAACAAATAAACCTGAAAAACATATGACCACATCTAAAGTTTACAGTAAAAAAACAAAGAGTATTTAAAAAACAAAGTGTTATCAAGACAAATTAAAATGACATAAAAAATTCAAAAAATGTAAAAATATAGCCTCTATATAAGTTTTTTGTCACAAACAAACAACAACAATACTTGTATATATATATATATATATATACAGGGTGTCCGAAAAGTCTGGAAACGGTCGAATAACTCGAAAAATAAATATGAGATTGAAAAACGTAAATATACGTGTTAAATATTTTTAAATAAGCTACTCAGTGATACCAAATTTGACCTTCGTAACCGACCCCCTGGGGGTCAGAGGAGGTCCAACTTTGAAATCTTAAATTATAACCCCCATTTTTTATTGCAGATTCGGATTCTACGGACAAAAATACGTAACTTTTGTATTTGATGTTTATTTCGAATCCTCGTTTATCACGGTGTAATTGAGCATATTAAATCGATACATATTTCGACTTTTCCAACGGGATTTTCCCTAATCGAAACTAATTGGGGAGAATTTATGACATCAAATTCCTCGTCTTTTGCAATAATAGCGTTTCCTGAAAATCACCCGTGCCGATTATTTCGGTAGTGCTACACAGTTAAAAATTTGGTCCATTTGCTGTAGCGTCACTCCACAGCTTTTATACTCTTTCATGATCAATGAGAATGTTCCATAACACAGTAAAGTACACTGTAAAAAAATTGACCCTTTTGCTGCATCGTCACTCCACCGCTTTTATAGAAAACGATTACTTTACTGTGTTATGGAGCATTCTCATTGGTCACAAAAGAGATATTCTATAATAGCTGTGGAGTGACGCTGTAGCAAATGGGTCAAATTTTTAACTGTGTAGCACTATTGAAATAATCGCCACGGGTGATTTTCAGGAAACGCTATTCCTACAAAAGACGAGGAATTTGACGTCAAAAATTCGCCCAATCAGTTTCGATTAGGGAAAATCCCGTTGGAAAAGCGGGAATATGTATCGATTTAATGTGCTCGATTACACCGTGATAAACGAAGATTTGAAATAAACATCAAATACAAAAGTTACGTATTTTTGTCCGTAGAATCCGAATCTGCAATAAAAAATAGGGGTTATAATTTAAGATTTCAAAGTTGGACCCCCTCTGACCTCCAGGGGGTCGGTTTCGAAGGTCAAATTTGGTATCACAGAGTAGCTTATTTAAAAATATTTAACACGTATATTTACGTTTTTCAATCTCATATGCATTTCTCGAGTTATTCGGCCGTTTCCAGACTTTTCGGACACCCTGTATATATATATATATATATATATATATATATATATATATATATATATATATATATATATATATATATATATATATGTATGTATATGCAATAATAAATATTTTTTGCTATTAATGATTTCCAAATTCTTATAATATCTTAATTTTCCCCTGTATTTAGTAATATCTTTACATGTTTATTATATTTTAATTCCATCTACGCTTTCTTTATTTTCATATTTCAAAAAATTCTTAATCTGTAAAAAGAAATACTTTTCCTAGAACGCAATTAATCTATTACTTACCCATCATACGTAGTATAGGGTAAGTCTTGCAATCGTTTTGAAAATCGAAAAAAATTTTTTGACGGATTTACACGTTTTAGATAGTGGAGATTCCGAAAAACATATTTTTAGAAAAAATTTTTTGCCGTCCGTCTGTCTGTCTGTCTGTCCGTCCGTCCGTCTGTCTGTCTGTCTGTCTGTCTGTCTGTAAACGCTCTATCACCCGAACAAATTGAGATAGAGACTTCAAATTTTGTATGTAGTTAGTATGTAAGAATGGGACGAACCCTATTTAATATCAGCAACCTCGATTATCCGGAACTATTTTTTTCGGACTCTCGAAAAATTCCTTCTGATGAAAGGTATATAAAATTTTTCGAATTTTTTTGTTCTAAGAAATGGACTTAAAAGGCAATAAAATAACACACATTTTGCATATCGAACGAAGTCGATCGTATTATTAGTTGTCGAGATATTTGTAATCTTGTTTTCCACATTCTTCGATTTTTCATGCCCCTGTATTTCCTTCAAATTTCAATTCAGAAGTATATTTTAATTGGAAATGAGACGCTTAATCCGACGCAGTTAATTGTTAGTTAATAGAATTATTATTTTTGGAGTTATAAGGATGTTTCTTTTACGCAGTTCGGTACTATTTGAGTAGTTTGGCGTTTTATATAATTTGTCGAAATTGGTGCATCAGCAGTTCTTTAATATAGCATTACTATGTATATTAACAATATTTAAATTTTGTTTATGAATTGCAATGAATTGTATAAATAGTTTCACATGTTTTATTTTCATATACATATCCATGATGGGTAAGTATTACGGTGGCCCCCAACGACTAGTTTTATTTTATTAATTGTTTGTAATATCTTTTATTTGCGCTTAAAAAAAATCATTTGCTGTCCCACAATTACGTGCGAACGACGCCACAAAAACCTGATTGTTTAAGGTATTCATCCGATCACTGTGACAAATTATTTATTTTTATAAATTTAAATTTCATATTAGTTAGTTTTTAGCTTTCTCAAAAATTCATTGCCAATGCTAAATGTTTTGAAATCCTATATTTGTGCGCCCTTTGGTATTTAATGGCATTATTTTTGGAAACTTTACACTTGAGAGGCGTAATTTGACGTTTTTTAAAGTGTTAAATACAGCATTGTCATCTGAGGGATAAAAGTGTTAAATATTTGCAGTTTTGTTCTTTAATATCGTCTGTCTGCTTTACTAGGGTGACATAATACAATGGTTTAAAAATTTAAAGTTTAAAATATAGTATTGCGGAATTCTTTCCATATGATATGACTCCCAAAGAAATATGTTTAAAAGGATGCCCTCTATGATTGAGTTAATTAGAAATTTTGCAGGTAATTAATTTCTTGTCTTATCACCGTTTGCATATTATGACTGCGAATTAACGATTAAGTTGCTGGCCAAAAATTATACATCAAATCTTAGCCATCTTATATGGCTATACTATAAAAAAGTATTTCATCTATATATATATATTAAGGTCTCCACGAAAAGAAAACAGCTATAGCAACAATATATCAACTAAGACTAGGAATTCTGCAAAAATTGATTTTTCATCTTGTTTGGCATTCACATTTAGGGATATTAGTTATTAATTACATTTATTAAAAACGACAAGTAAATTTTGTCAGTTTATGACACCCTCTCTATCTCTGGTCACACTCAAATGATTTCTTTTGATAATAATATTTTATGCATTTATAAATTTCGTGCTAATTAAATAAAAAGTTACGTAATATGTATTACCTACTGATATAAACAATACAACGTTTGAACTCTCAAAAACTGTTGGAATATAAAAAGGAAACTAATACGAATGCTATATGAATATATATATATATATATATATATATATATATTTTCTTTTTTTTTTTGAAGGAAAAGCATGTGCATGAGCAATGTTTACGTCATATTGTCAACAAACATTTTTTAGACTACATTTTCAGTTGCAAAACAATGCATCCTTAAAAATGTATTTATTTTTATTATTACGAATTTTTTTCGACTGCGTGTTTTAACGGATTGCGATTTAGCAATGGTGTGCCGGAACCCACTAAAGAACAGGTTACAAAGTTGAAAGTACATTTTAAAAATACAAAAAGGTTAATTAAGATAATTGCATTTGAGTGCTATGAGTTTATTATATGATTGCTATGAGTATATTATAAAGTAATAATCATCAAAATACAGCAATATTGTAAAACAAAAAGAATAACTCCTTTCTCTTTCAAAAATGGATTTGCCCGTTTTGCCTTGAGAATGGGTAAAACAAGTCGGTAAAGGGAAGTAATTAAAAAACTTATAAAATTATCGGAAATGCAGAAAAAAACGTTTTACTCCGTATTTTGTTTAGTTTTAAGTGACTATAAAGGTTTAACTACAGTTTTCATTCATTGTATTTTTTTCTTAACGCCTTGGAGACGAGCGACACGTATACGTGCTGCAAAAAGGCTTAAGAATCCTTCCTTATCCCCACCGGTAAAATTATACTGTAAAATTTACCTCATTCAATCGCAACATTTTCTCGATTTAATAAGGAACAAACTTCTGTTCTTTTAAACCGGTGACAAAATATTAAAAATTTCGTAAAAGGCTCCCGTCGCGAAGGGGTTAATTATATTCACAAAATTCTCACATTAGGACAGCTTCATCATCTTTGCTATTTTTTATCACACAGGAATTATGTGTCCATTTTCGGTGCCAAATCTATGATCAATGCAATTTCTTACAGCCAACTAAAAAGTTGAACTGGGGATTTCTTTCGTTTTTAGACCAAATATCCTAGTCTCCATAAGTTTTAAGTAATCAACGAGCTCAAAATCCTGTTCTTCCGTAAAGACGTTTTTAAAATTACCATCCTTTATTAATTTTGTATTTAGCGTTTAAAGTAAATGCCTTTATTTTTTTTCAAAGTAAATTCGGAATCATCAAATTCCTTCTAAGACTTCAAATAGCCAGATTTGCCAGAAATACCCGCCTGAAGAACATTTTTCATTGTTTCAGTGAGCTATGATTGGCTAATTCTCGAGCGGAAAAAAATAGAAGCAGAAAAAAAAAATAGAAGCGTATTGAAATATTTTTCTTAGTTAAAATATGTTCGGGGTAGAATGGGGCACTTTTCCATCACTTGTCATCTCTTCCACCTTACCCGTGCAACTCCAGAGTGACAATTCAGTTTAAAGATGTAACATTACTGTACAAAAATGTGGAAATAAATATTTAACAACAAAAAACTAATGACAATTAATCGTATTTTTAGAATGTACCAATTATAATGGTGATATAATATATCTATACCTGACCTTTGTTATAACATCATCAGAAGTTACAGTACAGCAGCAAATCACACACAACGAAAAGTTCACACACCAACACTCGAGTAACCAGGACTAATATGGCTGCTGAAGGTGAACAGTAACAAGTAAGTCTAGTTTCACTTGTTGCCACTCTCTGAAAGAATCCACTTGACACCAAAAAACGTTTAACTTCATTCCGCACCTGTAACCCATTGTGTCACAGGTTCCTCTATGCATCCAATTTTGTAAGAGGCTTAGTAAATCTGCAGCGAAAACTCTTAGAATTCTTCATAATGATTTTAAATAACGTGGCTTTAAATTTTATTGAAAACTATTTACCATTTTTAACATTATATTTACCGACGGTATTAATAAGTATTATTAAAACTACTTATTATAAAACTTTTTTAATATGTCAATTAGTTGTAATACTGTTTAGAGGGTCATTCCACGTAAAATGAGCAAAAATTTGAAAAACGTCGTGGCCCCATGGTAACCAGATTTAATAAAATTTGATACATGGGTTCCATTCATATTCAAATAGAGCTCTGCAAAATATCTTGACAAAAAATAAATTATTTTAGTAGTTTTGGACATTTAAAAAACTTGTGATGTAGAAAGGCATGTGTACAATCGTCCAATGTTGCAAGTTTAAAGCTGTGTATCTTGAAAAATATTTAACATAAATGAATTTGGCTTGCTATTTTATAACCTCTGAATAATTATCTTTTTATTTATTTAGCCACAGCAATCTGGTAACAACGTAATTAATTTTAAATGGGTTGTTAAATTTGAAAATTTGTGAATTTTGAGAAAATTCGAAACGTTATAAAACTTTAAAAAATGGCAAAACAAGCGTGAAGTTGGTGCATAACACAGTATTATGTATGAAGATTAAATTCCCCAAGTGTGATAATTATCATTTAATTCTTTCATCTTCAAAACAACTTAGAAACTTTAAAAAAATTACAAAATCATATTTTTTCCTCTTATTTATGCTCAAATAATGAATTAAGGACAGGTCCGGCATCAACAGTATTGCACAAACATAAACATTAATAAGTCCATAATATGCTAGAAAAAATTCGTGCCTTTTTATTTCTAACAATTAAAAAATGTGTTCAAAACGGTAATTTTGTTACATTCCAAGCAAAACTTCTCTTTAAATTTGCGCGCTTTTCTAAAAAATTGCACGATTTCAAGGAAAAAACAGTGCTGCCATCTATAAGATTTTGATATTATTAGATAATTAATTCTTCAAGTCTCATTGTTTTTAATATAAGCATGTATCAAAAAAGAAAAAAAGAAAAGAAAAGCAAAGAAATGCGATAAGTAACGTTTGAATATTTAAAATAGACACTTTTATCTATAATATCAAATAATTTGAAAAGATATACAAGTTTTCCTTCTTGTGTAAAAATGCAATAGAAATATTGCCTTTTCCCATCAAGTTTTTCCTTATTTAATTTTTTTTTTACCATTAAGGACTCAAAAAGGCATACATGACATTTTTTCTATATAAAATACATACTTTTATATATAACGTCAAATAATTTGACACTTATAAGACATGTCCTTAATTTTTTATTAATAATAGAAACACTGAATTTTATCCTTGATTTTTTTCCTTTTTTATTTATTTTTTTTTTTTATTAAGGAATAAAAAATCGAATCCTAAATTACGCCAATCTTTTACTTATTATCCATTCTTACCTGAAAATAACTTATGATGTAGTCTTTTCATTCCTAAAGCTAATAATCAAGATTGAAATTTCAAGCATGTAGACAAAACTCCCTTTTGTATCAACTTTTAACGTGAGTATACATGCTGAAATAAACTGTCCTGAAATCTATTATTTTGCATTTACTCATAAATAAACATGTTGTACTTATATCCCAATTTTCATTCAAATCTGTGACATGGCAGTCACAGCTAATTTGTTCATTTTGTATGGAATGACCCTAGAATGAGTCACAGATACATTACTTTATTTTGTTCCAAAAGCATTATTGGTTACACAAAACAAAAGTCTTTTTTAAAAGATGAATTGTTTTGCCTTTGCAACTTCTCAACTTCCTTGGAGCTGAGGGAGGGGGATGGGGATTTTTCAATTCTGAAATATTGCAATATTTGTATTGTAAGAACATCATGTTTGTGCATTTGATAATTCTACAAAATACAAAGAAAACAATTTAAAATAAAACTTTTGAGTGAGGTTATAAATATTGCACAAAATCCCTGCAAATTATAGTTTAATAAATTCTTCTAAATCCTTCAAAAATTTATTAAATGATTATCTAAATCTTTTAATTTAGTTCTATTACACTGTAAAAATTTCATGAATTAATAAATCGTTAGATAAAGAGTTAACTTCATTCCGATCCTGTAACCCATTGTGTTTCAGGTTCCCCTATTCATCCAATTTTGTGTGAGGCTCAGTAAGTCTGCAGCCAAAACTCTTAGAATTCTTCATAATGATTTTAAGTGATGTATCTTAAATTAAACAACTGTTTTTTAATGTTACTCATATCGTCGGTGACTTGAAGATGCTAAGTGGTTAGGGAGAACAAGCAACAACAAAACACAGAAAAATGTGGAACAAATTGAAACTCTTACGAGTCAAACTACCTAAAAACTGGCAGACAAAGTTGAAAATTGTTAATAGCCCAAGAGCCGACATCACAAAACCCTATGTGATCGTGCAAAAGAAAAAGCCTTTTGCGAAGTGATGCACAAGCCAAAAATAAATACCACTAGTGGTTGACTCGTAGGCTTAGCATTGTGTTTTCCTGCACCCAGTTTTCCATATTTTCATACTTTTGATTGTAGGACAAACACAGTACTAAACCTACGAGCCAACCCATAATGATATCAGTTTTTGGCTTATGTACCACTTCACTTCCGGTAGACATGGATCGTTAGATTTCTCTTGTGCTACTGTTCCATAAAATAAAATATTTTTTCTTGTGCTCGATGACGTAGGGTTTTTGTGAGTTTGGTTCTTGGATTATAAGCAGTTTGAATAGAAACTTGAACGGAGAATTTGAAGTTTTATACGTCACAAATCATGTCTGAAAATCGATCCCACAAGTTTTGAAGATAACTACATGGTTGTTGTTTTCCACCCTTCTTCTTCCTAACCATACTCACTAAACTTTCCTTGTTTTTTGAATTATCCTCAAAATTGAAAATGAAACTACAAGGACGATGTTTTACAACTTTCTCCGATTCTCACAGAAATCGCAGGATGTTCTTGACAGCTTTCGAGAGATTAATTCAGGATTACTTTCGAGAGATGGATAATGCATTGATAACGGTAAGCTCAAGGCTTTCACAGATGACTATTTTTATATTCTCTTTATATCATTTAAAAAAATACTTTTATAATATATTTCTAATGAAAATTTTGTCAAATCATATGTAAAGGATTTTCGGTTTAAAAACTGGTGTGAATTATAATTAAAAAAATAGACGCATACATACATATTGCAGCCATATATACATGTTCATAAGGTGATTATTTTAAAGTAGATGAGAACGAAAAATAAGAAAACCTAAAGCCGTTTTTTAAGCCCGGTAACTTTCCGATAGCAACTCGTACTGTGTCCCTTTTTTGCGAAAGCCCAATTACTCTTGAAATAAAGCATTTATTGAATTTTTATATATTCGAAAAAACAAAGAATAAATATTTCTTACTACAAATACTAAAATATAAATTAGTATTTTTTAATGTATAGTTTTGCATATGTAATAGCACGATAAAAATAAAAAATTCTCAAAGATAAATTAAAAAATATATATACTTAATTAATTACACGATATTGTCCCGCTGACCTTGTAGATAAAATGAATGAAATAAAACCTTGTCAAATTCATTATCACTATACTGAAAGAGGCATTTACAGTCTACCTTTGAAAAATTGTGCTCTGAGTTACTTAATTAAAACCCCTGATCAAATTCTTTCACTCTCAATTTATTAAATGAACTAAATTGTTTTGCAAGTGCACTTATGTACAACGTATAAATTTATTTTGTTCTTTTCTATTTTTTTTTATGGAATATGTTCTCATTTAACACAGCAGGGCTCTGTTTTTGTTGATAAAATTATTTCTTGTTTGTTATGAATTTTTTAAATAAGTACTGGAAGCAATTTGTTATTTTTGTTAAGACTATTTCACTGACTGACATGTTTTATGACATTTGTTATGAAATTACGATTTTTTTTTCTTAAAAAAGTACTGTTTTTGCGTTTTATTTAATAATAAATATGATTAATGAACAGTCTGAAAATAAATGAAACATTGCATTTTAACATATTAAAAGTATTTGTAAGGATTCATAAAATAATCATAAGCACTGATCAGTGTGAATAACAAAAGACAATGATAAACTTTTAACAATCACTAGTCCTAATTATATGAAATATGTAATTAATAGTTATAATACATTACAATAATACATAATTGTAATGATTAATAAAAATCTATATTTTATTAACATATTTAACTCATCATATTTAATTCATTCAGCATAAGAATCATCATTAATTCTGTATTTATTGAAAAAGATTCTTTTTGTTGATCTTTGAAAAATAAAATATTTAAATTTCATTAATCTTTTTATTAATTTCTTAATTTATAAAATTACTTTCATTAATTTTAATGTACCTGACGTGCAACATAATTAATTCCATTTTTTCGTCATTAATTCTATATACTTTCAAATATTCATTTACTGTCTATCTTTGAATTGTGAGGCATTATAGGTTATTAATTAAGATCGATATAAATTTCAAATTTTTTCAATTTTTAAAATAAAATTCATTAATTTGAGTGTATATTGATGTGTAACATATTTTAATTTTCTTTTACCATGTGTATATAGAAACAGGTGTCTATTGTCTACCTTTGTAAAATAAATTATTTGACGTATTAATGAAAATCACTAATGATTTTATTACTTTTTTCAATTTTTTTAATTAACTTCATTAATTTTAATACATAGTGATGTGTAACATATCTTATTATACTTTTTAATTTTTTTTTTCTGTACATACATGCATCTGTTGTCTACGTTTGAAAAATAAAGTATTTTACACATTAATAAAAATCTCTGGTCATTTCGTTACTTTCTTAATTTACAAGATTAAATTCGTTAATTTCAGTTTATCGTGATTTATAACATATTTTATTTAATTTTTTTCTCTTCTTAAACTTTTTTCATTTAGAGTTATAGTATATTAATTTACTGCAAGAAGTGTTTTTTCTGCTTCTGTGTATCTCATAAATTAAAACTTTAAGAAATTTCATACCCTTCATACGAAGTATTTCTCTACTAGCATGTGATATGAAATTGTTTCTAAGGTTAATTTTTAAAACTTTCCAGCATGGTTGGAAAATCCAGCAATTTGATTGGTCTGCCTCAGCCAATTTGTCTACCTAGCTGTTTGCCCACGCTCTAACTCGAGAAAATATACTCGGATTACTATGTGAATAATAACATGTTTTTCAGGTTTATCATGGCATTTCGATATTCAAAATGAAGCGTGCATCATTTATGATTTGTTTAGAAGAATGCCCAAAAGTATTTTGTTACATTACGGTTAATTTAAAAACTCCGTTTTTGTGCATTTTAAATATTTTTACAATGCAATAGAAATGATGTACATAAATGTGATGGATGACAACATGCTTTCTCTGAGCTACTGAGTAAGTAATAACCTCCTCAGTCCTAAGAGAGATATTACGAGACACTACAAGTATCGGTTTAAAAGTGCTATGCAACATTTCTAAAATTATATCTATCTGTATATCGATTCTTCTGGTATCCGCACATTTAAAATAAAGGTCTAGAAGTATTTTTAATAATTGTAGAATTATTTAAGTGAATGTAAATGTATTCATTTAATGTATCCTGCAAACTACATCAGGACTGAGGAGGTTGATTATAGTTACTTTACAGGAAAGCACAAAATAATTCAATCACATTAGGATCTATGTATAAAAAATAATTTCCTATATATTTTAATAAGCGTATTCAATTTTAAAGAAAATGACATACATTACTGAAGTTAGTTCACCAGAGCGTGTGTTTTTTCATACATTATTCAGTAAGTATAATTTGTAATTTATTTACATAAGGTATCCTGTGGTAATAACGCCACGTTAAGGTTCCACCAATTTTCACGGCCTTGGTTTAGATTGTAATTTTCAGACAAATATGGGATTTGATACAGCAATTCATTGGCTATCTATATAAAAAAATTAATTTTACAGATGTGTAATCATAAAATGTAATAACATTATTTCTTGATCAATGCTATTTGGCGTTATTATCCACCTATGTAGGTAATAACGCCATGTAAACAATACTAAAAAATAAGATGGAATAATCCTATGTAGAATTCCCAATTTTGAAAATACAAACTCTACTGCCCTAGAAATTGACAAATTGCTCTCTAAACGATAGAAAATGTTAAATTTTTGTGAAAGTGTAAGAAAAAGATGGAGGGGGGGAGGCAAAAGAATACCAGACTCTGAACTTATATAGAATTATTAGAAACATTGAACGTTTTTAATTGTGTTTAGTTAAATAAGTATTTATTTTTCCATGTATGCATTTTTTGTAATAGAAAAATATAACAAAACATTATAAAATAATTCTATGTAATGAAATGCATACATGGAACGCCGAGGAATGGCGTTATTACCCCTGTATGCTTGTTGCGCAGCACATTTTAAACTGCAAATTATCTCGCGAACATATCCAAAATCTTCTACAACATTTTGAAAGTTCATGAAATGCACTAAAAAATTATGTAATAAACAAAGTATTTCCTAATAAATACATAGTCTTCACATAACAGAACTTTCCTCGCAAATTTTAGATCAAACGTTAATTTTAGTTGCTTCTAAAAGCAATAAGGCCTACAAATGGAACAAATTAACTTTAAGCTGTTGTTTGTGTTTTATAAAACTCAGAGCCCTTCTGAGCAGAGCCCATTGGTGCCATTTACCGAATTATTTTATAATTATGCATAATATCAAAACTTGGCGTTATTACCTAACCTGGCGTTATTGCACCAGAACACCTTATATACAAAAGCAAGTGAGTGGCAGGGCTTGCATTTACTAAACCACAAAACTTGGATGAGCGTTTTCAGTAGTGATATTTGTTTTTCATAATCTATTTATTTATGCATGATTTTTAGTTTTTTATTGTTCAAAAAATATTTTTATCATTTTGCATTTCATACCTGCAAACATCCAGATTCACGAAGAAATGGAAAATAGATGTAATCCCTTTTTTCGTCGTTTATTGTACTGTATAGAAAATATGTAAAATATTGAATTTAAAGAATGTATTGTGATGATATATAAATTATTAAATATAGCATAGGCATTTGTACCGATGTTTATATTTAATTGTATGTACCAATCTCTTTCAACAAAATGAAAATAAAGAATAGCAGCTAACAAACGTAATTTTTTTATACTGGAATAGACGATAAATATCTTCTTTTGTGACATTATGTTGATGTAAGTTATTTAGTTTATGCTTTTTGTTATACAATCTGAAAAATAAGTATGTATTAGGCCACTTTTATATACATTTATATACACATTTGTAAAATTATACCTTTCTGGCATAATTTATATGCTTGTCTTTAAATTTTACCTGTATTTATGTGTGTTTATAGACTTAATGGAAATATGTGATTTGTTATTCTCCTTCGAAAACTTAAGAAGTGTGTAATAAGCGTATTCATAAAAAGTTACGAATTTATCCAAATTGGTGTGTAAATGTGATTTTAAAAAACTTTGCATGTTACGTAAATATTTCTGTATTTTCATTGTACTCTGAAATATCTATAAAAATTTATATAAATATATGCGCAAGAACAGAATATTAGTCGGAAGTATGTGTACAAATTTAACAAAGATATAAGTGTAAGAACGGAATACTGAGCAGACTTGTATGTAACAATATTACGCAGAAATATGTGAAAGAATATACTATTAAATAAAATTATTCGTACCTATGGAACCACAGTAATTTTCGAAACTGAAAAACTTGGCTTCTCTAATAGCTTATGTAACTTTGATTCTATAAAAAAAGCGCTCAGTTTCTTTCGCTCATTTGGAAATATTTAATTCGTATGATTACTTTATCAATCTCTTTGATTGATTTTAAATAAATGCAATTTATCTTCGCACTCATCGTTCTATGGATTTCCTTTACCTGCGGTCTATTTTCTTCAGCTGCCTAAATCACAAATCAGATGTCATGACCCACAAGGTTATCTGAGCGAAAAATGCTCACTGGTTGTCGTGCCAAGTTACATTAAACGGTAAAGCACTGGCCTTGTAAGTCAAGTTTCTGGGTTCGATTCCCGGCCTGGGCAATTTTTCGCTTAGTTGGAAATATTTAATTCGCAGAATAACTTTACCAATCAGTTTGAGTGAAATAAAAAAAATGCAATATATCTTCCTACCCACCGTTCTATAGAGTTCTTTTACCTGCGGTATATTCTCTTCAGTTGTCTAAATGACAGACCAGATGTCATGACCTACAAGGTTATCTGAGCGAAAACTGCTCACTGGTTGTCATGCCCAGTTAGCTTAAGCGGTAAAGCATCGGGTTTGTAAGTCAAGTATCCTGGTTTGATTCCAGGCCATTCCCATTTTTTTCGCTCATTTGGAAATATTTAATTTGTATGATAGGTAATTTAGTCATTTTAGATCTATATTTTCTATAAGAACAGTCAACATCGACTTTGAACAGGATAATGTAAGATCATACCAATAAGACAACAATCATAGATGATTGATTAGATATTATTATTTTTTAAAATTTTTATTAGATGTATTTCGTTTGATTCAACGTTTCTAACAGGCGCAGTCTGCTAGTTTCTTAAAAATATTAAAGCACTAGAATAATAACAATAAAATTTTTACAAAAATAAAAGTATTAAATTCCTTACAAAACGTCGTTTTAAACTTTTTTGTTAAAAGTTCGTTACATGTCTGCAGGATTTATTAAATGTAATATATTCTCAAGTTTTTCTTTCGTAATATGATTCAGAATAGAATTTCGAAAAAATCGTTTTCTTTTATAAGCCTTTTATAACTAACCCCTCTTCATATTTTTGAAGATTTTAAACTTTATTGAAGCAGAAAAATTATATTGCGGTTTTCTATGTTTCTGACTTTCGATTGTTTACAGCTCCAATAAAACAATAAAATATACTATGATCCAGAAAGAATAAATCATGTTTTATGCATGATCAAGCATCGAAAAATTTAAACTGAATTTGGAGTAAGATTTTTTTTCTGCAATTTCCTCAAGGATCTTTAGGTAAAGAACATAAAATTCAATAACTCAAGAATACGAATTTCGAAAACAAAACCCAATTTTCTAATAAAAATGTTTCTTTCCTTATGTAAATTTTGTTAAAGTGATATTTGATTCTTTATTTCTTTTTTAAAAAATCTACACGATTTTTATATAATATCAAATCACTGTTATCAACAAGTTACCATTTAAAAAAGAAACAATTTATTTGAATTATTGTATAAAATTTTTGGGATAGTTTTAAATAATAATAATAATAATAATAATAATAATAATAATAATAATAATAATAATAATAATAATAATAATAATAATAATAAAGTATAAAATTTTTGGGGTTCTCTTTCATAAGCATTCAATATTTATTTTTAAAACAAGGGCTACTTTCATTATTGTAATCTGTTAGAACATGTTAATTTGGTAGGACACTGAATTCAATTAAAATAACTTTTTTTTAAAAAAATAAGAATAAAAAGTCCGAGCTCGTGAATTTAAAAAATATATATTGTAATATTTCCTATGTTTTTCTTTTTAAGATATGGCAATCAGAAACAAAAAATAATTCATTATTTGTACAATATTATTGGGACTACTTAATTGATTTTACAACATATATTATAAGAGAATTATCAAATTTTTACCCATTCGTAGATCTAACAGCGTGATAAATGTAAAAACCGGGGATTGAACCCGGTTTATAGCAGTTGTCCTGGGGATAGCTCTCCAAGTTCTCTACCGTTTAAGCTATGAGGACGTTGCCCAAGCTCTCCTTACATTTGTTGGTAAGGCTGCAACTGCAGCACAAGATAGAAACATCTAAAACACTCAGAAAGGTGCCGCAACATGCGACACAAATGAGCCCAGCACAGGTGAACACCTACATAATTTTAATTAATTTTCAGCAGCGAATCATGCTTGAAATTGTTAAATGCATTATAAGAGATTTATCATACTGTGTACAAGCAAGAGAGTGAAAAATGTCCAGACCGGGTTCATATATGTCTCATGTTACGCCGAATGTTTGTGTGCTCATGTTCACGTTTTCATCTTGTATTGCAGCTGCAGCTTTACTAATATATTAAAGTGAGAGATGCCAAGCAAGACATCGTTCTTATAGCTTAAATGGTCGAACATTTGGAGTGGACTCCAGCTTGGACATTTCTCTCTCTATTGTTTCTACGTTAAGCTAGCAATGTAATAAATATCTGATTATACATTCGAGTGTAATTGCTCTGCTGAAAATTAATTAAAATTTTCAATAATTAATTATAATTTACAATTTAATTAGAATTAATTATAATTTAATTAAAACAGAGTCTCTCAAAAGTATACGGACAGTCTGTCTTTTGAAATAACAGCTCAAACAATGACGCAATAATCATGAAAAAAATAATAAGCATAAGTAATGAAAATATAAGTTTATTTGAACAAAGATTACAGCATAATTATTACAGCATATGTTAATTGGCATATTCTAAGGAATACCCAAAGTTGAATTTGTTTTCATCACTAGAGAAAAACTCATTCATCTGTCCAATGCATGTGGTTTTTAAGCGACTTCTAAAAAGGAGAGGAGGTTATCAATTCAACGCGTATGCATTTTTTTTATGTATGTTCACCGATTACTCCGAAACTATTCCACCAATTTCTGTTATTTTTGTTTTAAATGAAAGACGATGCTCTCGAATTGGTACCATTTCCGTTTCATGGAAATTGGTTCAGTACTTTTTTAGTAATTAGGCAAAAACTAATAAAATTAGTGATTTTTGCTAATTAAAAGTGTTGAATACGTTCGCCGAGTGCAGTGTAGACAGCATGGCCGAGCGGTCTAAGGCGCCGGATTCACGTTCTGTTTCTCAAAAGAAAGCGTTGGTTCGAGCCCAACTCCTGACATAATTTACATCCATGCCAAATTTACAATATTTTTTTTTCCTATTACAATTTTTATTATTAACCGGCTTCAGACAGGGAAGAGGAAGTTATCAATTCGACGCATATGTATTTTTTAACCGACTTTTATAAAGAAGAGGAAGTTATCAATTCAACGCGAATGTATGTTTTTGTGTATGTTCACCGATTACTCTGAAACTATCCAACCGATTAATTTGGTTTTTGTGTTAAATAAGAGAGGCTACTCTCGAATTGGTACCACTTCCATTTCATTGAAATTGGTCCAGTACTTTTTAGTAATTAGGCAAATTTTAATAAAATTGGTGATTTTTCGCAAATTAAAAATAACATGGACTTTGAATAAGCTCGCAGATTGGAGCGCAGTCAGGATGACTCAGCGGCTTAAGGAGCCAGATTTAAGCTCTGGTGCTGGAAAGAGAGCGTGCGTTCGAACCCCACTCTTGACAAAATTTACATCCATGGATAATTTACAATATTTTTTTTCCGTATTATAATTTTTATTAACTGACTTCAAAAAATCGTTAGCTTTTAACTAAAAAGAGAAAAATAAACTTTTCTACAAAAAATTGAAGTGACTTCAAAAATTACTACAAAGTGAAAAATATTTTTTTTTTACATAATAGTAATAAAAAATTAAATTAAGAGCATAGTATTTACCATGCGTATTACTATATTTATGTACATTAGTTTGATTTTTTGGAGTCGGTGACAGCCAAACCAATTTCAAAAATTAAATTAAGTATCGAATGCAAAGCCTAAAAAAATAAAGATGCCTGACACATTCTGCGATATTTATGAGATTTGCTTGTCTGTAAGCGACTTTGAACACTAGATCACAAATTCACAAAATCATTTGCTTGGGTTTAAAGCTGCTTGTCTGTATCTTTCTATCTTATTTATGGGCAGTTTTTATTGATCGTCCTGAACAATGTTTTGAAATCACATTGTCATCTTTGGATAAAATTTCATAAATTCCATATCTGCTTCGCTTCATTTGTTTAGCAGTATTAGAATCATCCGCATTTGTAATCTTTAAACGCCAAATTTAATCTATAGCTGCTGAAGAGTATTGAACGCTTCAGGACCTTTATCCAACTAGTCGGGAATCATAGAACAAGCTGGGATTTTATATTTCGAAGTGGTTATATCACATTACAGAACATAATGCAATTCTTTTTGATACCAGAGTTCGTAAGAGTCCTGTTTTTTCCAGATCAGAAAATTCATAGGTACTAGTATTTTCATATAGAAAATATTTTGTGAAATAAGGCGACATGTCACACGTTTGAACTAGATTTTTAGAATTATAAATAAATTCTGATATTTCATCTTAAAAGTAACGGCTCCTGTACGAACTCAGGATAAGAAGGTAATAAAAGTGATGCTTTACAATGTTCATATATTTTTGATATTATATTCATGATATTTTTGTATTCTAATAAACTTATGTTTTGATTTCATATAATGATTATTTTTTCGGGATCATTGCTTCACTTTTTGAACTGTTATTTCAAAGAATTGCCTGTACATATACTTTTGAGATGAATTCTCATGAGACTGATGAGAATACTATTGTGCTTCATCATGCCTAATAGAAAGTTGTTTTAATAAATTTATAAATTTAAGAAAAGTGTTGCATTTTTTTCTTTTTTTATGATACCGAAAACAGGAACAAAATGAAACATCATTTATACTATAACTATAAATTTTTTTATTAATTTCTTAATTCAAAGTTATAAGTTATTTAATATAAACAGTTAATTGACTAAAACGTATATTTCAAAATAGATAACACTCTTAATTTTTATTAATATCTCACACTTTTCAGCGTTAAAATATTTCATTGTTGCTGCTTTACAACGAATAGGCTTATTTACCTGCTTAATTAAAACACATAAGCAATTGCACTCTAAGGAATGTATCACATTTTTTTTTACTCTCAAATTGTTTTACCGTAATCGGAAATACATTTTTACTACATTTGCAATAATTCTAATGCACGAAAAAGTGAATGAGAATCGAATACGAAATTCTCTTTTCACATAGAAAAAAAATTAAGTTAAATAAAAGAGTTTATATAAAAACAAATTGCAAAAATTGTACAAAAAAATCTATAAAGTTACAAAATCTTTTCTAGGAAACTGCGATTCCTTGAAATATTATGTTATGATAATAGCAAAATTTCATGTAACAGAACTGTTTACATGAATTTTTGCTGTACTGTAACATAAAATGTTCTAGGAACCTTAGTACCCTAGAAAATGTTTAATAATTTTACAGATTCCGTTTACAGTACATAGAAAAAATAAACTCAGTTTAAACCATATATTTTATTCTAATTATTTAAAAAATACATCTTATGTTCTTAAAAACAACCAAATAAAGGTTTTCTTTGGTTCCAGATTTTGTGCTGAAAATTATATTTCATAAATAATTGATTTAATAAATTTTTTTTTATGTTACTAAATATCAGTAGAATGCGAGAAGGCAATTGTTGTAACATAATAATGGTGACCTCCCAGGAATTTTTATAATTAAATAAATAACTGTTGTGATAGATAATGTTAACTAACCATTTTTATAAACAATGAATAAATATAAAAATGTTGAATGTTTATAACATATATTACTACATATATTATGTAATTTCTAAATCAACATGATTGTCATTCTTTACAAAAAAGAGTCTTATTGTCTTTCGGAACCATCTTTAATTTCTGAAATGTAATTTTCAAAAAGATGAAATGTAATTTTCAAAAAGCTTTTTTATGTTGGAAGTTCTATCGCAATTTTTTTTTTTTTTTTTTTTTTTTTTTTTTTTTTTTTTTTTTTTGTGGGGTCAGTTTCTTAATTTTATACATTTAACATATATCACTTCCAAGAGTTTAAATTTAAATATTTTTATTTTTTCGTAGAAAGATTATTGTGTAATATTATATCATTTGAGAAGAATAACTTTAACAAAAATAAGTAATGAAAAAATTACTTGACAGCGAACATAAATTATTTACTTACTCTTTTGATCAATTGAAAAACACCAGGACATCTGACTCAAAAATTATTTTACTCTACTGCGAATTGACTACATGTAAAATATCGTTAAATCAATAAAACTAATTTCTCTGTAATCTATTACAGTTAAATTATATTACAAAGCAAATTAATCTGTAACGTATGTCACAGTAAAGGACAAATTAATTTAGATTATTACTGAATCTTAATCTATCCTAATTAGACGTTTTGATATGGAAGCCAATTTACAAACAGTACTCTGTGTATATCATTGTAGATGGATACTGAAAATACATCAATTAATTACTAGTGTAACCTCAGTTACTGTAAGCTGCAAATGCAAGCTGTAAAAAATGTTTAAAGATTTTGAAATGAAATTTTCTTTGTAGAAATAGCAAATTCAGTCAACTCGCTTCAAAATTAAGTGCTAATTTCACTAAAAAAATTAAATCAGGATTAGAGCCCAGTTTAGCTATTTTATCTGTTCGATTTTAGCGGGTTTTTAATTTCCTTTGTCTGTAAGTTTTTTTTTTTTTTTTTTTTTTTTTTTTTTGTCAGAATTATCTGAATAAGATATCTTTTGTTTTCTTGAAACCCTATTTTTTTTAAATTCTCTTGAGAATGTTTTAAAAATATCATGTATTAGTAGCGTTCGTCATATCAAAAATCTGCTTCTACAAAAGTTATGGATAATAATAAGAAGCTTTATGTAATGAATTCAATACATTGCTCTGTAAATATACATAATCGTTTCATTAAATCGAACACACACTATAATTACAATAAATCAAACTTCTGACACTTTTTTATTGATACGCGCACGCGTTTAAAATGCAACTCTATGCACAGAAATTCGGATAGCTTCGAAAAAAAAATATCATTCCAATGATACATTTTTATTACCTTTCAAAGAAGGTCGCCATACGGGTATACTCAGAAAATTCTGAAAAAAATACAGAAAGTTCTTCTCATGTAGATAAATACGTTTGTTAAAAAAAAAAAAAAAAAAAAAAAAAAAAAAAAAAAAATCGGCGGAACATTTATAGAACGTTCGTAAATAAATAAATGATCATTTCCTTTATTTGGAAATTTATCACCGGTTGGCGACGAAATAAAATTTCAAAAAATACTTTTTTTGTCTAATAATTTTCAAGGTAAAAATGTTTCATGTTGAGGCAACTTACTAAACCAATCATATCAGACGGTTGCAAACAAAGTTCATTAATTATGCATTTAAATATTAATTTGGAACAGTTTTTAAACGTGAAACATACCATGTTTTTATTTTTTGGCTGTAGTTTAAAATATGTAGTTAAAATTAATGATAAACTTGAAATTTAAAGTAAAAATTTCTGTATTGTTAATTTTTATAAAATAATTTTTGAAATAATCTTACAGATTGCTAAAAATATCTTTTAGGTTAGTATATATATATATATATATATATATATATATATATATATATATATATATATATATATATATATATATGTATATATATATATATATATATACATATATATATATATATTGTAAAACTAAACATTTGATAAAATGGGCTAAGAATGGATTAATATTTAAAAAAAGCTGCTAAAACACAAATTTTCTAACAAATAATAACAATTAA
Organism: Maratus speculifer; assembly: GCA_964019185.1. Lineage (NCBI taxonomy): Eukaryota > Metazoa > Arthropoda > Arachnida > Araneae > Salticidae > Maratus > Maratus speculifer. The sequence continues at coordinate 149,246,066 of OZ025290.1, read as the reverse complement.
AAATTACATTATCCATTAATGATTGCACAATTCGCATTTCATTATGGATGTTTAATATATAAAAACGTGCTGTAAATAAAACTATTGCAACACAATTTATTTACCAAACATTATGAAATTACTATAAAAATCATGTGATAATTTTTTTAAACATGAATTTGACCAAAAATTATATCAATTAAATTATCACTGTTTACATGCTAACGAAATAAGTATTAGGGTATTTCCATGAGCCCTTGTCGTGTAAATCACATTTTTAGTAATGCTAAATTGTTGGCAACCGTTATTTTCGAAAGGTTTGTATGGCTTTATTCAATTAATAAAATATCTCTGATAAAATGAGTCACATTTTTCCGTTCTAAAATACTGGTATCCAAAATTTTAGTATGTGACATACACGACATGTGCTCATGAAATTACTTATTACTGAAACTATGTAATTCTATGAAATGGCTTAAACTTTAACAATGATTAAAAAAATGAACCAGTGATTAAATTGATTAAGTTCTTCAGTTACAGTTATGTTACTTTTTACTTTGTTTACCAAAAAAGAAGATTATTTGGTTAAACACTTTGCATCATTATTGGAAAAAGTTTCTTGGGAAAGAAAAGGGAGAAAACTATCTCAGATAAATCTAATTTAGTCGATTGATTCTCTCTAAATATAGTAGAACTCCGAAATCTCATTAAATAAATGAACTTTTATCAGTCTCTTATTTGTGAATCAAAATCTTCTTTTCATTATACTGTGTCTCCTGTTTGTTTAAAAGTGTTTAGAATTTTTTTTAGATATTAGAAGTCAGAAAAAATAGCATAATATTAACATACTCGCTGTTTTCAAATTTTCTTTTTAGCTTGAATAATATTTAAAATACTTTTATATGTACTAAATAGGACTAAATTTCTAAACAGGACTAAATGATTTTTTTTCTTTGTAATTGGAATTTTGCATAAACGTGTTACAATTATTGTTTGAATAAATTAAAAAAATGTTATTACATTACTAGATGAAACAACAACCGTAGGCTTCGAAGGCTCAAGGAAAATAAATAAGATATTTTTCAACAGTTCATATGAAGCTTTTACTTACTAAATGTAGTTTTCTGTATTTTAAATATTTTTTGTTTGTTTTTTCTATGGTAGCATTACTATAAATAAAACTATAAAATGTTTCTTTTAAAGACTTTAACAGCTTTCATATCCAAAGTATTCAAGAGCATTGTGTTTTGGAATTTTTTCCCTTGCATTTTATGGGTTATATGAGCTTGTTTTCTTGTTTTCAGGTACAGATGTATCTTAATGCACATTTTTATTTTATTTTTAAATGCATATCCTTTTTAATTATTGATCAAAATATCCGTATTCTCTTATGTGTATTTATATAACGTAATTCGTACAGAAGGAATCAAAAGTATTTTGCGCATATATTTATTTGTATTTAAGCTGTATTAAATGATGAAATATATAAAAAAAATTTGCTATCCGCACAAAATTTTATGCCATAAGATGTCACATTACAATTTTGCAGAATTAAAAACCGCATGATTTTATTATAAGGCAAAATTTTCTATATTAAATGCATTTCTCTTGTAATAATTTATTTATTTTATTTATTTTTTCTTTTTTTTAAGATTTACTAGTAAATGTATAATTTATTTAAAAATTTTTGGGAGTGTGATTATTTGAACTTTTAAAATAAGATCTAACTTTAACCATCACAAGACTTTCAGCCCCACCAGTGGCCGAGAGGTTCTGACCTCAAACCGGTAGACGGTAGGTGCTGGATTCGAGCCCAATCGCGACCGTCGACCTAACCGTTCGGAGTTTTCCGTGGTTTTCTTCAAACCTTTTGTAAATACGGGTGATACCCTTAGAAAGACCCCCACGGAGGGCATCCCACCCCTTAGGGCCTATATCCCATTGTGTAGATAATTGGCCGACATACATACAACAACAACAACGACACAAAATTTTCACGGGTATTATTTTAGGCATTTTAAAAATGATGACATTTCATTTTTGCGCATTCTTTCTCTTTAGTATTTGGGACATTTTACATAACACATAATTATCACATTTAAATATGTTTCGCGTATAAAATTTTATTATATTAAATTTTTCCTTCTTTGTGAATACTTAAGCGAAAATAGTTTGACCTTTTTTTCTTTTTTGCTATTTACTGCATTTGACACGTGATCATTGAATTATTATTAAAAATGCTTCATTCAGTTCAGTTACACTTTTCAATTTCAGTTTGAAAATGCCGGCAAAAGTGAAATCTAATAATATTTTTTGTATATCCTTGAAGATGATATACGGTATTTGATTTGTAAAATTAAATGTTTCTTGACGATCAAATTTTTTTTTTTTTTTTTTTTTTGGGGGGGGGGGGGACTGAGAAAGAATTTTATTTTCAAGAATAAGGAATAAATTATTTGCCATCATTAGAAAAAATATAATAAAAATTGAAAAGCATATAGTATTTTAAAATATAATTCAAATTTTAGAATTCTGATCACACTTTTGGCATCTGTGGATCAATATTAATAGTTATCATAATTTCAATGCCAAGCATTCCATATTTAAAGAGAAAAAGCTGAGAACCTAAATCTGTTGTTTTATATAGTGGTTTAAAAATTGTTTTATTAAGATTTTATATGTATAGGATAGATAATGTGTGTTTTGCATATTATTTCTTTCACAAATGAACACTATTATTCAAATATGAGAATTTTAACAACAGTTTTGACATCTGTCGATCAATATGGATAGTTATTCATAATTTCACACCAAGCATTCCTTATTTGAGAAATAGCTGAAATCCTAAATCTGTCGTTTTATAAAGGGGTTTAAAAAAAGGTTTTATTAGGATTTCATATGTATATGGTAAAAAATGTGTGTTTTACACATTAATGCCGTCCCAATTGTTGGAATTTTAAAATTCTAATAATAGTTTTTACATCTGTGGATCAATATGGATAGTTATTCATAATTTCACCGCCAAACATTTCGTATTTAAAAAGAAATAGCTGAGAATCTAATAATACAGTTTATATTTCAAATTATACAGTTAATTATTTATATATTTATTGTACAGAATCCTTTGAGCATGCATAATAATTGCACTTGACAGTTTATTTTCTATTACTAAGTAAAAGTAAATTCAATCCAACAATTTTGTATTTATTTCATTGTATTTTGAGTAAAAAAACTGAACATTACATTTGAACACAACATATTAAGATTCAATTTCAAATGTTAAATGTTTACCAATGTTAATTTAATTTTAAATGCAATCGTTAATATTATTTCCTAAATTTTCTGTTATTTAAAAATCCTAGAAATAAAAAAAAATACTATCATCTAACTAATAAAATATTTGTTTCCAAAAGAACCACAAAATTTGAAAATATTATATGCAAGGCATGATTATTCAAAAATATTGAAAATTTTGAATTAACAATTTTATTAAACAGGTTATTTTATTTTTTATTTTTGATTGGAATGAGAAATATAAACTTAATGAAATACTAATTATACAGTTAATAATTTATATATTTATTGTACAGAATCCTTTGAGCATGCATAATAATTGCACTTGACAGTTTATTTTCTATTACTAAGTAAAAGTAAATTCAATCCAACAATTTTGTATTTATTTCATTGTATTTTGAGTAAAAAAACTGAACATTACATTTGAACACAACATATTAAGATTCAATTTCAAATGTTAAATGTTTACCAATGTTAATTTAATTTTAAATGCAATCGTTAATATTATTTCCTAAATTTTCTGTTATTTAAAAATCCTAGAAATAAAAAAAAAATACTATCATCTAACAGATTATTGTTTACTATCTATAATACTAAAATTTTAGATTATATCTCTGATTAATTTAATACTCTCATATTAAAAAGAAAAACTCGTAGAAATTCCTTTATATATTTGCAAAAGTTATGAGTTTCATCTGCGTATTATTTAAATTAGAAAGGGGAATTTTAATTAAAGATCAAAGTATTATCATTTCGAAAATTTGAATCACATCAGATTTTAATCAAAATTACGCATAACATTGATGTTTTCTGCATTCTTTTTCATATATTCTTATATAAAATATTTGTTTCCAAAAGAACCACAAAATTTGAAAATATTATATGCAAGGCATGATTATTCAAAAATATTGAAAATTTTGAATTAACAATTTTATTAAACAGGTTATTTTATTTTTTATTTTTGATTGGAATGAGAAATATAAACTTAATGAAATAAATTTTGAGATTTGCTTATCTATTATTATTTGGATTTGTATATCTACGTGATTTAAACTTGACACACTAAAATTCTTCAAAGTATCGTAAAATAATTCTGTATTCAATATTTTAGATTCCTCATGCAACAAATTGTCCGATCCAAAATTTCCTAAAATACATCTAGCATGTGGCGGACTCGGAAAGATCCCTACTTACGAATTCAGTCATATTCAACTTTAAAGTTTAAAACAACTTTATTTAAGTTAATCGACAGTCACTTCACAAAGAAAGTGTTTTCATAAGGGATATTCTTTTGCCTATCATTCCTTTGAAGGAATTAACAAACTTTTTATTAGTATACATCATAACAAAGAAGAAAAAAATATTTTGAATGAAAGTTCTAAAATTGATAGGAAAATAAAATACATAATTAATAATTATTAGGTACAATAATCAACATAAAAACAATTATTATTAATATTAATCCATATTATTGAAAGTAAATGTAATACTAAATGCAAAATTAAGTTGAAAGAAGATTATTAAGACTATTTTTTAATATATGGAGAATAGGGAAAAATCAGTATCAGAAAGTAATCATACCGTTTGAGACCTGTTTGGAAATGTGTTTTAGCTTTCTTCACCCCGAATAACTAATGGATTATCCATCGCTTCTGTCTTGTAGTGCATGAGCATATTTAGGGCATGTTTGTAGGATTTTATTCATCGGACGAAACCCTGTTCGTCTCTGCCCTCTGTCTGTCTGCCACAGAGCGCGTTCATAAAAATTATGTATGTCAAAGTGTTCGAATTTTGTGTACTCGCAGTTGAATACCTCTTTTCACACAACAAATAATAAATTTTGAAAAATACTATTATTTTAATTAAAATATTTTTTTCATATCGTCAGTTCATTTTGTTTTGTTTTTTTTTTCCTTCAAAATGTTACACGCAAGTTTAAATAGATATAAAAATTATTATGTATCAGACATAAATCAATGGAATAAATAAATCACGTGAAAACGCGCTTATTTGTTTTTATTTCATCATATTTCATCATATTTATCATTTATTTTGAGACGCGAAATGAAATGTATTTCTTTTTTTTTTCTTTTCTTTTTTTTTTTTTTTTTAGAAATGACGAATTTTTTTATTTATTTGGAACGAAAATGAAAATTTTCGTCTGTTAGTTTAATGATAAATTATTTTCAAAGAGGATATTAAACTAACCACTTCGTGCGATCTGCGACCACACTTACCCACTTGTTCAACTTTGGTTAAGGTGACGGCAGTAAGCCAGAAAACATAATACAGGAAACAACATGCACACAGCACCCTATGACACTTGCACCTACTTTACATTAACAGTACCATTGTGTGATGTTGCTGCACTCTATTTTTATCCAATTATTACAGTTTTTAGCTTTTGTGTGTCGAAAAATCGAATTTAGTCATGAGTTTTGTCTCCTTAGCATCCTCTGTTAAAAACTGTTGCTGCTTCTTTAGGATTCTAGGTATTTGAAGTCTCTATGAATGCTAGGTATTTGAAGTTTTTATGAATAATCATAACAACATTTAGCTTCTGCAAATATCTAATATTTTATGCATTTTTTATACATTTGTAACTAAATTAGTGTCATTGTTCTTCGAATCCACCAAGTAAGGTCCGAAGACTTCCGTAATGTAACTTGAAATAATGACCAACATTAGTATGTTGAAAAAAAAAGATTTTTTTTCTATCAAAAACTTGTAGGGCCGAAAGTTGCCTTTATATACATCAACTTCGTGAAATTTTACCGGTGAAAAGAACGGCTCCAATCTGCGCTTTTGATCCAAATGTCGATATTTTGGGTAAAATTAGACATTTTTACAAAAAATATAAAGAACATTCCCATAAAGCTGGTTATTTTTTAAACATTTATTATTATTTACTTAACATAATTAAACTATAATACAATGTCTATAGTCTATATAAATGGAGCAAAACTGGAAACTTTTGGTAAAAAACCTGCATTATCTCTCTCTATAGGAGCATACAAATAAATGGTTGTTTTGAATACACCTGTTACCTAATTATTTTCTAAACTACCCTGGGAAGGTGGCTGCAATGTATACCCCGCACCATCTAGGTACAGTGTAATATTTATGCATTGAATTTTTATTTTTTATCAAAGACTTGCTTAGGTTTTCTATGTATCAACCTAATTAACCTCTTCTTTTTATCCACAGGCTTTCAACGATGATGTTGTAGCTGTGATCTTCTTCATATATCTTTACACTGCTTATTTAAAAGGAGGCATGGTGAGTACTGAACAGCGATGTTATTACCCTCATAGCATGCATGGTCACAGTGATGTCATTGTGACGTCACTTTGGTCACATCACATCTGTGGCCAAATTGCCACCACTCAGTGACGTCACATTGTGACTGAGATGCGACTTTCTTAAAATTTTTTAGAAAATTACAAATATTCTTCAAAACATGTTATTTAAAAAAAAATATGTTTCTGGCAATTTAAATATCGTCGCTTTTGTCACACTTTCGTCATAATATTAATGTCAAAGTAGACACAAATGACATATTTTTCACGAATTTGTCACACCGTGACTTCACAAAGTGGTCACAATGTGACGTCACAAATAAGCTTAAAAACGGCCATAACGAATTCACATTTTAGTCACTGTGACTTCACATCGACGTCACGTGACGTTCCAACGACAATCGATAGTCACAAAGTCACAATTGACTTCACAACGACGTCGCAGTGACGTCACCATGCCTTACGGGTAACGGGAACTATTGAGCCATCTATTATATTTACCAAAATTGAATCGAATTAATGCATAGTGATGGGAAGTCTTTTACCACAACATTTTTTCTTTCAATGAATTAACTTTTTTATATAACCATTTGCTACAAAGATTTTTTAATGCATTTCAAATTTGAGTATGTGATTATTTATTCCACCGTTTGCTTTTATTATATGCTGAATAACGAGCTCTTTAATGTGGTGGCGATCGTCAGAGAGCATTGCAATTAGAATTTGTTCTGCATCTGTAAAGCAGCCATTGTTAAATAACATTTTTAGTATTTATTTTATTCTGTTTTCTGTATTGTTTAGTAGCCAGTTAATTCACCATTAACTTTTAGGTCCCTTCTTTACAAGTAGACTAGATTTTATGTTAATATGTCCTGATGCACAAACTTGGAATACAAAGCACTGTTTGAGTGAATGTATAGACTCTAATAGACAATGAGTACTGGAGAATTCTATTCACAGTTTTGAGTCATTTTGCGTGGGACACGCTTAGTATTGATAATAAAAATTGATCATATGTTACTTACACTCCATTGAATTTATTCTGCGTCAATTATTAGACAAGTTCGATTAGAAAAACTCTATCCCACATGGATTCAATTTATCAATTGATAAATATTTGTTTTTTATGTGCCGCTCCTACCATTGTACCATTTGTTTTGTCATATTGAAATGTTTGTCATTTTGTAATTTTGAAAAAAAATATTTCGTCAAATTGATAAAAAGGCACTCAGAACACACAAGAAAAAACCGCTGGACATTTTCAAAGCTATTTATAAGGAAAGCTATTTCACAGAAGAATACTGAATGGGAATCCAGAAAACAGCTTACTCAAAAGAGAGCTCACAAAGGCGAATAAAGTTTTCAGTTTTTATATAAGCAGTGATTGACCATCCGAGTCTGTAGGTTCATTAGCATACATGTAATCCAAGTTTATGCCCCATGATGGTTTACACAATATGTTATACACATCTCAAGAATGGATTTGAAAACGTATGGAAAATTACTTTATTACTAAACAACGCAGATAAAGAATAAAACAAATACTAAAAAAATATTTAGAAAAATAATTGTCTTGCATACCAAGAGCATATTCTGATTACAATCGTCTGTAATGATCGTAATGACTAATTTCATTTCTGAAAAGCTATCTGTTTAAAAATATCTAGCTTCTCATCATATAGTAAGTGATCGCATACTTAAACCTCAATTGCCTACAATCAACTTTGAAGCAGATCATTATATATATAAAATGAATGATTTAAAAATACTGTGATAACAAAACTCCTAATCATAATGGATTAAATGCATCAAGTTATCTTCAAGATAATAAACGACTGAATAGATTCTATTAATAAGATACCACTACGTTACTCGATTTGTCTCTTCTAACAAGCTGTAAATAAGTGAAGGAGATCATAGCAACATCAAACAAAATCTGTGGATACTAAGAAGAGGTGAATTAGGTTGATACATGGAAAACTTATGCCAATCGTTAATAAAAAAAATCTAAATTCATTGTATAAATAAAACACTATGCCTAGAGGGTTGGGCGGTAAGGTGAGGGGGCATGAAATGCAACCACCTCCAAGAGGTATGTCCAGAGTAGTTTTGAACACAACAAGGCAAAAGCTGTATTGAAAACAATTAATTCTACGATCCAACGCAGAGGTAACGCTGTTCCTTTACCAAAAGTTGTCACATTTTCTCTAATTATACAGACAAAATATATTGTTTTCTAGCTCCCTGACTGCCCGGCAAAAGGGTAAAATTGTAATGTTGTTTTCTCTTTAATTTATTAAAAATATTAAAAAAAAAAGATTTTTTTTTCCAACCTAATACAAAATATGTTATTATGTATAGGTGTATAATCTTTGAGAGTATTAATCCTAACTTAATTTTTCAAAACTGGGTTTTATTTGTAGAATTATATTAATTTAAATATTGCTTTTGCTGCAGTGAAACCTGCAGGTTAGTGTGCGAAAAAATCAGCCAGTGGCAGTCAGGAGGTTAATTTAAATACTTTAAGTAGTTAATAATAAATGTTTAAATAGCTCTTTGAAATAATAACCAGATTTATTTATTTATTTATTTTTATGTCAAATTGTACCCAAAGCACAAACTCATGCCACTTTTTTCCAGCGGTAAAAGTTTACACAGTTGATGTACTAGTAGAATTAATGTACTAGTGTACTAGTTGATGCACTAAAGGCAACTTTTGGCCCCTACCCGTTTTTGAATTTTAACGAATAAATTTTTCTCAACTTCCTAACTAACATCGCAGGCTTGACTAAAAGTCCGCCTTTGTGTAATGAGAAAGATCGTCTCTGAAAGGAATAATTCACACTCTTCTGGTTATAAATGAGCGTAGCATTAACAACAAGTATCGCATCGTTATTATCGTCATCCGCAAAAAATAATCTTCTTACTGTTAGGAATTGATAAATTAAGTTATCCCAGTTTATTCACAGAAAATCGTTTGCATATTTGCAATTGTGATATTTAATTTATTTATAAGACGCGACTCATTGCTATGGAAGCGAAGCTGTTTTTTCGTCTGCTTTGCTTTTTATATTTTTTATCTTACGAGATGAGTTAAAAGTTTAGATAAAAAAGTTGGCATCAATTTTTGATGGAATGTAAAAGAATTTTTTTTAGAGAGAGAGAATGTTTATATTTTTTGTTTGTCGTGCGTGTCTTGAGTTTTATTGAAGAATTATGTTAATTTTATGAAAAGGCACGCAGAAATGCATAAAGGATCATCTTTCCAGTTTTTAGTATGATGATCAAAAATTATCAAGGTAAAAGCATTTATATTTTGTACATATTATACATTTTGTACATAGTATGTAAATAATTTGAATTCAATATTTCTTTATTCTATAATTCTAAGTATGTAATAAAATTTTTAAAAAGAAAATTCAAGAATATTTAGAAGATTTTTGAACCCAAATAAGTTTTGATTGCTTACAAAAATCTGGCGCCCGAACAGGGACATTTGAATAATACTGTTGAGATATTGAATTGTTTTTATAGCGTATAGTGTTTTCATAAGCTGTGCATTACTACTTAATTTTTCGATGATGAATAAGCTAAAGAAAAAGCGTACGCCGCTACGTTCGTCATTTACCAGAACTTTAAATGTTTTGAATGAAGAAATTAACAGCGAGTCATTAGATAAGGGTAAAATTTCAGACGATTTTAGTAAATTAGAAAATTTGATTCATGAAATAAAATCTATTGATGAAGCTATAATTGAACTCATGTTAGATGATGATACATGCGATGAAGAGGCTATTGAAAATGAAGTAGTGGAAAATGAAAGTTATTCAGATCAATTTATTACCATTAAGCGTAAAGTTAGTGAAGCATTGGGTACAAATAAACGTAATGAAGATTATAGTGAAAAAAGCACAGATTACGGCTATTCCAAATCAAAGAATTATAAATTACCTAAACTAAATATTAAGCCATTCGATTCGCAGTTAATAAATTATCTTTCATTTTGGTCCCAGTTTCACAAAATTCATGAAGACATAGATTTGGATAATAGTGACAAATTTCAGTATCTTATCCAATCGGTAGAACCTGGAACCAGTGCCAGGCGTTTGTTAGAGAGCTATCCAATGACCGCAGTTAATTACCCCAAAGCTGTCGAGGCATTCCAAGAGCGTTTTGGGAATAAAGATTTATTAATAGAAGTGTACGTTAGAGAATTCCTAAAACTGATTGTAGCTAATGTACAGGCGCACGGCAAAGATAAACTTCCCTTATCAGATTTATTCACGAAAGTCGAGGCATATTTAAGATCGTTAGAATCAATGGGTTTAAGTTTAGAAAGCAATTCGGCGTGGCTCTATCCCATGATAGAATCTAGCTTATCGGAAGATGTATTAAAAGCATGGCAGCGATATAATATTTCAATTACATCAAACGTTGTTAGTAATAATAATGCATTGTCAACAAAAGCAAATATAGTAGGTTTGATGGAATTTCTGAAACAAGAAGTTGCAAACGAGGAAAGATTCAAATTAGCCAAATCGAGTTTTGTAGAGCTGATCTCTAAAGACAAACCTAAAGAAAAGTTAAGAAAAGCAGAAAGTAAAATACCTACTGCAGCAGGGCTATTTAGCGCAAAAGAACGCCTTTGTTTATTTTGCAGTAAATCTCATGAAAGCAAGGACTGTGTTAGGGCTAGATCTCTTTCCTTTAATGAACGGAAGGCCAAAATTAAGAATAAGAATTGCTGTTTAAAATGTCTTCGTTTTGGTCATCACGCTAAAGTTTGCAAGGTTTTTATTCGTTGCCACGTTTGTTCTAAACCCCATACCGAGTTATTATGCCCTGAAATTTCAATGTGTAAAGAACCAGAAATAACAGCTAAGACCCCAGAAGTAATTCAAAGCACTATAGCAAATAAGCAGTGTTCTGCTGAAGTAGCCCTTATGACTTTGGAAATAGTTATTAAAGGTCGAATAACAAAGAACGTACGAGCATTACTTGATTGTGGGTCGCAAAAGAGCTATATTTTAAAAGGTACAGCTGAAGAGTTAGGTTTACATCCCATTTCTTCTGAAGCTATTGTACACACTTTGTTTGGTGGTACGCAAACAGAAGCTAAATCTCACAATAAATTCCAAGTTGAGTTAAGTTCTTCTGATAGACAGAAACAAACGAAAGAAGTCTTAGAACTTTTGGATCAAGATATAATTTGTAATAATATTCCTCGGATACCGAAAGAATCAGTAATTAAAGAGCTTAAACAAAATAAACTATGGATCACAGATTTAGGAGCAGGAAGTCCAAAAATTGAAATTTTGATTGGAAGCGATTACTACGGACAACTTCTTACAGGTCGAGTAAAACAGTTAAAGAGCGGTCTTACAGCAATAGAGACAAAGTTTGGATGGACACTTTGTGGTCGTTTAGAAAGTACATCACAGTCTTGCCTAAATTATGGAAATATGTTTATCACGAACCTAGCTTTAAAAGATATGAAGATTCCAGAATTATGGAAGTTAGAGACAATTGGTATAACAGATCCCTGTCAAACTTTGTCTAAAGCAGAAGAAGAAGAACTCGCTCATGATAATTTTATAAAAGAAGTTGATAGAAATATAGAAGGTCGCTATATTGTAGGTCTTCCTTGGATTAACGGCAAACGTGAGATTCCCTCAAATAGACACATAGCTGAACGAAGATTGATAAATTCAACAAAGAAATTAAAATCAATGAAAATGTTTGAAGAATATGCTAAAGTTTTCTATGAATGGGAAGAAGAAGGCGTTATAAGTAAAGTACCAGATGAAGCACTCAAGATTCCAGGACATTTTTTACCTCATCATCCCGTCATCAAACCAGATAGTCTTACTACAAGTGTTCGACCAGTTTTTGATGCATCGTGTAAGGTAGGGAGGTCTCCTTCTTTAAATGATTGCCTCTTTAAAGGACCAAACCTCATCGAACAAATTCCTGCAGTGTTAATAAGATTTCGTGAGAAAGCTATTGGGGTAGTAGCCGATATAAGAAGAGCATTTCTTCAAATTGAAGTCAAAGAATCAGATCGGCATTTCTTACGATTTTTGTGGTGGAAGAGTAGTGACGAATTTCAAGTTTATCAACACAATAGAGTAGTTTTTGGAGCAACTTGTAGCCCATTTTTGCTAGGTGCAGTTACAAGATATCATTTGAGTAATGGTGATGAAGAAAACAAACAGATAGCTGAGAAGCTTATGAAATCATACTATATAGATAACTGCGTTACTTCAGTCGACAATGTGCCTGAACTAGAAAATTTTATTTCAAAATCTACAGAAATCATGACTAACTTTGTCTTGAAATCCTTTAATTGTATTTCCATACCAGTAAAGTATTGGACCGACTCTTCGACTGTTCTCGCTTGGATTCGAAGAAATGATCAATGGGGAACGTTTGTAGGCAATAGAGTTAGAGAAATTTGTAAATTTTCCGAATCTCAACAATGGAACTTCGTACCTGGTCATCTCAACCCTGCTGATCTACCTTCTCGCGGATGTAGTCCTAAACAGCTGCTGAAGATGAGATGGTGGGAGGGACCAGAATGGTTGAAGTTATCAGAAGAAAATTGGCCACATTCAGAAACAAGCCCCAACGAAGAATTAGTAATGATGGAAAAGAAGAAAACTTCAGTACCTACTCTTTTATGTTCTAATTCACATGAATTTATGATATATAGTAGAATTTCAAAATTTGGTAGATTTATTAATGTCGTATGTTGGGTGAAGAGATTCATAATGAAGTGCAGAAACAGAAATATATGTTATCCATCAGAATTGTCAATTGAAGAAAAATAAGATGCGGAAAGGTCGCTCTGGTCAATAATACAATCTGAAAGTTTTGGTAATACTACTGATGCAATAAAAGGATTAAAGGTTATGAAAGATCAAGAAGGTTTGTTAAGAGTAAAAACAAAGATATTAGAGCGAGATGACGAGTTTTCTTTCAGATATCCAATTTTATTACCATCGAAACATCATGTAGTGAATTGTCTGATTCAAGAATGTCATTTAAAGAATTGTCATGCTGGACTTCAAACAGTTGGATCCATTTTGAGAGAAAAATATTGGATAATTTCTTCTAGACGCATCATTAGAAGTCAATTGTCTAAGTGTTACAGATGCAAAAGATACTCTACAAAGCCATATACTACACCTCCAATCCACCTACCTCTAGATCGAGTCAGAGATTCCAAAGTTTTTGAAGTTGTTGGAGCTGATCTTTTTGGCCCTCTTTTCGTAAAGCAAAGATCCAAAGTTTGGGTTGTACTTTTTACATGTGCAGTATATAGGGCAATACATTTGGAACTTGTATCCAGTCTCTCAGAGGAAGGATTCATTCAGTCACTTCGAAGATTTATATGCAGGAGAGGAAGGCCGACTACTATATACTCTGATAATGGCTCAAATTTTAGAGGAACCAATAACCTTTTAAAATCATTGGATTGGAATGCAATAGTTTCTTCAAAAGAACTGTCTCCTATTAAATGGAAGTTCATCCCTCCAGCAGCAGCTTGGTGGGGTGGATGGTGGGAGCGTCTGATTAGATGTGTTAAAATTCCCTTGATCAGAACACTCGGCACTTCAACTTTAACTTTTGAAGAACTCATGACTGTTCTATGTGATGTCGAAGCAACAGTAAATAAAAGGCCTCTAACCTATATTTTTGAAGAAACAGATAAATTTATACCTTTGACTCCATCATCATTTTTGCAAGACATTGAAGAAATAGGTGTTCCTGATTTAGATGCAATAGATTCAAAGAAACTTCAATCTAGATATAAACACTGTCAAAATATTCGGCAACAACTTAGAAATAGATTTAGAAAAGAATATTTAGCTGAATTGGTCCAAAAATCAAAACAGAAAGGACAAGCTGTCAGACTAGGTGAAGTAGTCTTGATAGAACTAAACCAAAAGAGACTTTATTGGCCTATAGGAAAAATTGTAAAGATTTTCCCAAGTCGAGATGGAGCAGCTAGAGTGGCTGAAGTTAAAACAAGTTCAGGGACCTTGGTGCGTCCACTTCGTAAGCTGTACTCATTAGAGATATCAAGTCCTGATGACCCTGTAATCCAGACTGTGAGTAACAGTAAAACTAGAAGTGGTAGAGTAGTACAGAGACTTCTGAAATGACTTTTTCTAGAACTCTGAAATGACTTTTCTAAAACCCTGAATTGACTTTTCTAGAACTCTAAATGTTTCATTATTATTTTATTATTGTTTAGTTATTATCTTTATTTATTTGCATATTTTTTATTTTGAATTAGGGCTTAATTTGATCAAAAGTGATCTTAAGTTTAATTTGGCATCCGCCTAAATTAAAGGTGGGAGTATGTTAGGAATTGATAAATTAAGTTATCCCAGTTTATTCACAGAAAATCGTTTGCATATTTGCAATTGTGATATTTAATTTATTTATAAGACGCGACTCGTTGCTATGGAAGCGAAGCTGTTTTTTCGTCTGCTTTGCTTTTTATATTTTTTATCTTACGAGATGAGTTAAAAGTTTAGATAAAAAAGTTGGCATCAATTTTTGATGGAATGTAAAAGAATTTTTTTTAGAGAGAGAGAATGTTTATATTTTTTGTTTGTCGTGCGTGTCTTGAGTTTTATTGAAGAATTATGTTAATTTTATGAAAAGGCACGCAGAAATGCATAAAGGATCATCTTTCCAGTTTTTAGTATGATGATCAAAAATTATCAAGGTAAAAGCATTTATATTTTGTACATATTATACATTTTGTACATAGTATGTAAATAATTTGAATTCAATATTTCTTTATTCTATAATTCTAAGTATGTAATAAATTTTTTAAAAAGAAAATTCAAGAATATTTAGAAGATTTTTGAACCCAAATAAGTTTTGATTGCTTACACTTACAAAAGGCCTCGCATACTTTTAAGTTCCTGCGATTCTGTCATCATATTCTTAGTTGTAGTAGAATGAAGCTTTCAATTAACGTCTAGAGTGCGTATTGCTCTGAAGATTTCATTTTTTTATATTGAATAATGTGGACAGGAAACCATTAGAAGTCAGAGAGCAACCCTTCTAATCTTTAAAGTACGAGGGGGAATCCGAAAATAAGTTTCCTCTGTCGACTGTGGTCTGAATTGTGTATGAAAGTCAAAAAATAGAAAGATATATTAAAGATAAGACATATCTTTATTTTACCGCATAATTACCATGTACATTGAAACATTTGTTATGCCGCTTCATTAACTTCAAAAAACCCTCTATTAAATCTCAGGGCTTTGCTTACGGAAGAAGCGTTTAACGACTTGTCCATATACAAACCCCTGATGATTTCCTGGAGGAATTTTTGCAGCTTATTAGACGGTATGAAAAATGTCTCAACATACTTGGTACATATATTGATAAATAAAGATATGTCTTATCTGTAATGTCTCATTGTATTTTTTTACTTTCATAGACAACTCTGGCCATAGTCGACAGGGGAAACTTATTTTAAAAATCCCCCTCGTAACAACCAAGTAAGTACAATATGATCTCTTTTTTCTAGGGATACATTTTTGACCATGTGTCCCTTACCTTGCGTGCTCTCCTTGTTAGTGTAACCCAAGTAGCTACGTGGTAGTGCATTGGCTTACAATGATAATGACTCTGGATGTAAAACTTGGACATTTTTTCACTCTGTTGATTGTAAGCTTTTGGAGAAATTTCAACTATTTTCAATAATTTTCGATTATTCAACTTTAGTCAATCAAGTTTAGTTAATATAATGGCGTCATATCCTGTAATTTGGTTCGTTTAGTCTCAGGAGAGAATGAGGATGGGCGCCGGTTGTATTTGATCTGGGGATCTCGTGATCAGGAGGCGAGAATGTTAGTGTCAAGCAAAAAGCCAAGCTAGTTACTTTAAGCTAGTAACTCGCTTTATAATGATCAAGATCGCTAAAGAAGTATTCCCCCAGTGAGAAATTGCTGACGTCTGACGACCGGTATGCACTCGTGAATGAATGCTGTCGTACGCATTCATATGATGCGTGAATGACAGGCTTTGCGTCGTGCAATTAGTTTTGGTGCTATCATCTGTTGATTATGAGCTGAGTTGATTGCTGTGCGTTGGTTGTTGTTGAAAGTTGCGTGCTTGTCTGGAGTCACCAATAAGGAGAGAATGAGTGGATTGGCGCCGGTTGTATTTGATCTGGGGATCTCATGATCAGGAGGCGAGAACGTTAGCGTCAAGCAAAAGGCCAACCTAGTTACTTTCAGCTAGTAACTCGCTTTATACTGATCGAAATCGCTACAAGTCTTTTATTACAACAATTTGAATTAACACAGTTAAATATTATTCGATTGTACTTAACATCAAACTTCTAAATTTTTTCTTTCATTTTGCATCATTACTAAAATTTTTATTGCTTTTTTTATTATTGCGATTTTGTGTTTAAATATTTCATTATAACAGACTCTTCATTATACAAGGAACAAATGCTTTACAATTTTCAAACAGAAAAGAAGATAATTCCATTCACAAATTACTAAACCTTAAAAAATATAACTAATTTACGGTAGTAATAAAAAATCAGATCATTTTTAAAACTATTCTATGTATTGCTTTTGTGATAAAATTTTACGTTTTTTCATACACACACAAAAAAAAAAAAAAAAACAGTTATTCAGATGAAAATAAAAGTACTCCCTCACATGTTTTCATTCTCTCTGTTTATCTACATTTTTATCTCATTTTTTTTCACAAATAAAATATAGGTACCTTAAAAAATTAATTTCTTTTTCAAAAGAATTTGTCAAATACGTTTATAAATAATCATGATAAAGACTTAAAAGAAAAAATTACAGCAATTGAATTTTTGAAATTAGAAGTGTGATTTAGAAATGAAAATTAGTTTGACGAATTATAATTTAAAAAAATAAATATTACATCATACTATAAATATATTACGTTTGCTGGTTAATATATAACATCATACGAGTATGAAAAAAGCGTATCAAAACATTATAAAAAGCCGATTATGGAAATATTGGCATATTTTAACATTTCGAGGTTCTTTGAATTTGCTTTCCACATTTTAAAATTATTCCATTTATATAAGCGTCTGTATGCGTTTGAATTTCCGCAGAGATGTAGGTCCTTACAGTATATTATTAGTGAAAAACGGAAATAATTTTTTGAAAATAAAATTCATAGAACATTTGTAATTGTTATTTATCTCTTATGAAAAAAAATTCCAATGGCAAAATATCCGGAAACAATTTTTCATCAAAATATTTTAATTTCGGGCTCAATGCATATCACAGATGATATTTGCTAAGTAAATAGGTCATCTGTCGTCAGTATAAAATGAAATAAAAGAGTAAAAATTACATTACCCCTTTAAGTCGATGATATTTTAAACAAAGCTAGTCATGCCAGCTGAAAGTAAAACATGTATTTCAACCACTATAAGTTGATAGAAACTGGTACTTTACTCTTTCTGCAAACCATAATGAACGTTTGATAATGTTCATTGCATACAACTCAGAAGCAACAAATTATAAGAATGTGTTACAAGCACGATCATGCATGTTGGGTCTTAAAGGGTTAACACGCAATCGTTGTTTTCTTCCAGAGACACATTTTTAAAATTCCGGGCAACGCCGAATATTTTAGCTGGTAAAATATAAAAAATGTATTTATCAGAGTTTTACATTGAGCCCACTATAAATGTTATTAAGATACCTACTGTATAATGAAGTATGATAGATATAAGAATTTTCCTAGAACAATAACTATAATAAAAAGTTCTAAAGCAAATATAGTTCGATTGAATGTTGATGGAGTTTTATACGGATGAAGAATTCTCTCCGTTCTGTCATATTTGCAGATAAATATAGTTACGTAGAGTCACGTTCTGAATGCATTACGATCCTTATTTTCCTTGTGGGCAAAAATACGGAACTTATATAAATAAATTACTGATACTATCTACTTTCGTTATGCAAAGACGTTTGTTTGAAAAAAAAATGAGGACGTGATTTACAACTCTAGCCTTATGAAAAATTTTAAAAATGGAGTTTTCTCTATGAGTCTATTATATTGCTGAACTTGCAGTAAAAGAAACACTACAATTTGAAGAAAAATTATCTCGTATTTTTGCCATTGTAAAGTGTTAGTTTAAAATGAAAAACAATAGACGCAATCAGAGATTTTTCGCTATTTCTCAAATCTTGTTCTTCTTGATGTATCGAGTTTTAAAAATGACACCCTCAATTGTAAATAACTGATCATAGAAGCTTTATACATTGACAATTTCGATAATTATACTACCACTATTGCATAAAGTAGTACCTCATACATCCAAAATCATCTATAAGCATGTATATATTTTTTATACTTCTTTGGATACCTTCGACATGTAAGGATAATTTTGGTTATGAGAAATGCTTTTTTCTTATTTAGAGAAAGAGACAATTTAAAAAACTAGTCCAATGTGCCAATCCTAAAACTGCTAATCTTTCAAAATTCGTCATCACAGTACCCCGATTATATTGCAATCTGCACCTATCATGAAGGTTATACAAATGTGAAATTCCGTCCATTAGTTCTCTAAATATGACTATCTAAAAAATTGTGTAATTAATGCAACATGCAGCATAGCAGCGCCACCTGTTGAGAGATATATACGAAAACCTAATAAGCAATAACCTATGTTCTTGAAACTGAAGCTTGATGAAAAATGTGTATTAGTTTTTAAGGTGGAATTATTGAAAATTGCGTGGAAAAAAGCTGCATAGCAATTTCGCCTATTATTTGACTTACACGAAAACCTAATCAGAAACAAAGTGCCAAAGTCTAACTAAATTTCAAGTTACAAAAAACATGATGCATAATTTTTTATTATAGTATTTTAGTGGAAATCTCGCGAAATGCAGTCACAGTAGCGCTATATGTTATGCAGTTTAGGCTGAAATATTATCAGCATCAATCCATATCAAGGACTAGATGAATCTCCAATTTTTATTAACATACGTTCATTGTGTTTTTGAGATACAGCTAATGCGAAAATCGTAAAAAAATGCAGAAGAGCAACAATAGCTGATGGAAAATATCCACCAAAAATTATTCAATTTTTGTTTATATCAAGGTCTAACAGAATATAATGTTTTGTGACATTCCGTGCATTAGAACTTAAGATAGAGTGCCTACAAACTTTATGTCGCATATGCACAGACAAACATTTAAAAAAAACCCTACCAAATCGTGTTTAGGAGTGCCAGTTTTGAGGCGTATAAATCCATCCATAACAAGAAGTCGAAAATCTTTTCGTATCCAATACTTTGTTCTTCGGAATATAGTTAGAAAGTTAAAATATGCAGTTTAAAACTGAGAGCGGAATTGCAGTGGACTAAAAATTACACAGTCGAACTCGGTTAGTCTCGATTCCTTTTAATACACGGATTTTTTCCGATTCCTTGAAAAACGTTTAAATTAGCTTATACAAAAATATCACATTTAACACACAAATAGTTATTACTCTATTCTCTTAATACGAGATAAATGTTCGGTCCTTTTATGATAAAAATTGGGCTTAAGATGTGAAATCATTGATCAAGATGCGTCTTTCTTTTCTCTAATCAATTGGCAGCAATTTAGCGGATTTTTTTTTTCTCCGATAAAAAGCAGTTTTTCCGAAAAGCATTATTGACTTTATTTTTAACAGATTAATTAGGCCGAAAATGATTGATCGCAAATAGTAGTAGATTTTCGAAAAAAAAAACACTGTAAAAAAAGAATCGATCTACTAAAAAAAAATTAGTGATCCTTGTAATTACTAAAAAATTTTTAGTAATCTTACTCAGTTACAAGGAATCTGTAAGAATTACTAGAAAAAAGCTAGCAGCGAATTGAGTTAATAGTTTTACATTTTTAATAGCTATTATAAAACTCAGTTGGTGTGGCCCTGATAGCCTAGTGGTCATAGCACCGAACTCCAGGCTGAAAGTACCCGCGTTCGATAATGGACGCCATCAAATATGCACCGAATGTGTGCAATGTAAGTACTCGTTAAATAAAGGGATTATGAAAATCCTGTCGTACCAGTTACCATGGGTAACGATCTCTGGACTTTCCCTCCACTTTAGATACATGTCAAAATAGAGCAGGTAGCAATGTTTGGTGCTGCCATCTATTGTGGTTTTGCCGAAAATCTTCCGCTTCAGAAGTCTAAATATAATTTTTAATTAACTAAAAATAATTTTGGAGCTATTACTAAAATTTGCTTGGTGGCTCAGACTAAAAAGTTTTAAGTTAGTTATACTAAAAATTCTTTTGTTCAGTTTAAAAAAAGAAATGTTTCTTTCCCTTGCAAAAAAATGCTTGTAATGGTTACTAAAAATTCTGTGGAATACAAATTTACTAAAAAAATTTTAGTAACCTCTTGAATTTTTTACAGTGTAGGAGAACAATCTACTAAGTTACCAAAACTGCAATTCTTCCAAATGACCTTTTAGCAACCTTTATTTCTATCTTGTATATGTTTTTACGTTAATAGAGGGATATAGAGGAAATCACTAAGCCAAATTATTAGAAACTTTGTATGCACCAAGAAAAAGCAGTCACAGGCGAGAAACATGATAGCATAAACCTAATCAACAAATGAGAGGTTATTATGGAGAGGAGCAGAAGCACTATTTAGCAGATATCTTGATGATCGGTTTTGGAATTTATCGCCTGAAAGGATTTCGCCAATTTTGCAGAACACCATAATTTTCAAACAAATATAACACAGGGATTTCACATGCTTTTCATGATTTATTGCTTCCAGATACACTGTAAAAAAAGGGTCGATCTACTAAAAAAACTTTAGTGATCCTTGTAATTACTAAAAAATTTTTAGTAATCTTAGTCGGTTACAAGAAAATCTGTAAGAATTACTAAAAAAAAGTTAGCAATGAAGAGAGTTAATAGTTTTATATTTTTAATAACTATTACTAAAACTCGCTTGGTGTGGCCTTGATAGCATAGTGGTTATAGTAACGGACTCCAGACTAAAAGGTCCCGGGTTCGATACTGGCCACAGCCAAAAACGCCCCGAATGTATGTAGTGTAAGTACTCGTTAGTAAAGAGATTATGAAAATCCTGTCGGAGCAGTTAGCAATGGTTGGTGCTGTCATCTATTGCAGTTTTGCCGAAAATCTTCCACCCCAGAAGTCTGGATGCAGCTCGAAGGAACCTCCTGCCTTTCAGGCGCACGTAATGGTTATTAAAATTAATTTTGGAGCTATTACAAAAATTTGCTTGGTGGCTCGTACTAAAAATTTTTAAGTTAGTTATACAAAAAATTCTTTTGTTCAGTTTACAAAAGAAATGCTTGTTTCACTTGCAAAAAAAAAGTTTGTAATGGTTACTAAAAATTACTATGGACTACAAATTTACTAAAAAATTTTTAGTAACCCCTTGAATTTTTTTTTTACAGTGTAGGAGACACGTTAAATTAGAAATCAAAAAACCGAAAAAACACATTTCTCACTTTTGAGATTGTTTGGTTGTATTTGTGATGGCCAATTATCAGCACGAGGGATATAGGCCCTAAGGGGAGTGCCCTCCATGGGGATCTTTTTAATTGAACCTAACCCGCTTTTACGCAAGAAAATCCAATGTTCGAATAAAACTACGGAAAACTATTAGGTCGAAGGCCGCGATTGGTTTCGAACCCAGCACCTGCTGGCTACCAGTTTCGAAAACAGAACCTCGCGGCCTATCGTGAGGACTCATTTTTGAGAAATTCACCGGTTTTGCAACTAGACGGCACATTTGCTTTTGAGGAGAATTAAACAATATACGTTGCATTTTTTATGGTAACTAATTTTCCACACGCATTATATATCAATGAATTATTTTATTCTTAAACATTTCCTTTTGTCGAAATTCAGTGGGTTCCAACTCGTTTATTAAAGTTTAAATTTGTATTTGCATACATTGAACTTAAAAAGAAATTTTTTTATTGATATATAAAGTCATAACCACCTCTTGCTTTACATAATTTTAAAGTTTTATTTGCAAGAAGAAAATTTTATTTTCAAGAAATGTTCAGAAATGACATTGAATTTCTAAAATGCTACAAAACTTAAAATTCATAGACAAATGGTTGTTTAAAAAAAAATCTAAAGAAATCTATTGTTTGACTAAAGATTATATATAATTTCAAATTCAAGAAAAATCTCTTCATTACATATACGTTACATATACTTTACATTATCATCCGGGTCTTTTCTGTGACTAGTGTTGCGCATTAAGCCACCTCTTATTCAACGATAGAATTTTCAAATGATTAAAAATTAAGTAAATTTTCAATAATTACTTAAAACAATATATTTTGCTTTAGTTTAATATCATATTATACGCTGTTAGACACCGGTGATTGACACGATATAAACGAAAAATTCAGTATCTGTCACTGATGAATGACTGAACTCAACGTGTAACCCCTGATGATAATGTTAAGTCTGCGGGGGCGTTCTTTTCAAATATCTCGCTCAAATTTTAATATTTTAACATAATTTTTTGCATAGGATAGCTGAAGACGATTTACAACCGGGCTAGTTTTTACTTTTACAATTTTGGTAGCAGATTAAAAAAAAAAAATACTTTAGTTTTCGAAAACGGTTAGACCCGTTTCTGAAATTGAAACTATCATAATATAAACTAGTTGGATATGCCAATCCCAAAACTTTCTTCTATCTCATACGTACATTTTAATATTTAAAAAAAATAGTTACACATGTTCATGTTTTAATAATTTTAATTCAATGCTATACCAACTCTGATTTTCATCTTAAATTTCTGCTTCAATCAATTAAACAGAGTAAAAACGAGTCCCCATCGCTGCAAGAGCCGTTGGACAATAGAATGATAGGCAGATTTTTTTCAAATTCAGAGAGGACCAATAAGTCATAGCCAAACACTTATACAAAAAAATTGGTTCAATTCTATGCATAATTTCATACATTTTTAGGTGATATAATATTGAAAACGACACAAAAATCGCAATTTCAGCACTCCCTTCCGACGATTTATTTCAAATTGAGAGAGGACCAACTGTCCATAGCCATAGCCATAAATTACACAAAAAAATTGTTTCAATTCGATGCATAACTTCATACATTTTTGGTCGGAAAAATATTGAAAATGGCACAAAAATTGCGATTGCAGCGACCCCTTGCAGCTGAATATTAAAAAAAACAAGGAGGACCTGTTTGCTACTGCCAAAAACATTCACAAAAAATTAGTTCAATTCTGTGCATATCTTCGTACACTCTTTAATGGTAGAATGACGACATATGGACACACAAACACACGGACAGACAGACATTTTGTAAAAACATGTTTTTTTGGAATCTCTGTGTTCTAAATCGTGTAAATCGGTCGAAAACCGGAAGTCGAAAATATATCAATTCAATACCTTCTTCTATTGAAGATAAAAGAAAATAAAAAATAAAACCAAAATCGAAAAAGTAAAAAGTAGGCTGGTTACAAATCATGTTCAGCTGTACTATGCAGAAAAATAGAAGAAAAATCAAGTAAAAATATTAAAATTTGAGCGAGGGATTTGAAAAGAATGCTCCCATAGACTTATCATTTGGGTCTCTTTCTGTGACTAGTGTTGGATCTTAAATAAGTAAAATAAAGGAAAATAAATTTTAACGGTAATTCGCAAATGAATATTTAGAGATAGTTTTTACATATTTATCTTTATTGTAATAAAACTAATGCATTATATCTCAATAAATTAGATTCATCTCTTTGCTTGTATATAATTTGGTTCTGTTTTTAATGGTGTTATTTTGTTATGTGAAAGATTTTTGATTTCTTAAAAAAAATTTCGTCTGTGGAAAGAAGAAATATTTTTGTAATTCTTTGGATTAAAATCGATAGAAGAATGATAAAAAAGTAAAAAGAAAAGAAAACTTAAAAGATGTATTATTCGATAGGTAGGCTAAATTGAATTTCATATGCAAGACGAATTTTCATAATTTTGGGAAACACAATGTAGGCAAATATAGTTAAGTAGAGTCACGTTCTGAGTATATTTATCTGTTTCCTTTCATTGAGGTTAATATAGATGACAAATAGATAAATAATTTCTATTTTAATCTTCTTTGATATTATAAAAAAAATAGAAAACCGAAATGAAGATTTGCTATAAAGGTTTGTTAGTAATACTTTTTATTGAGTACGATGCAGATGTAAAAAAGCATCCAAAAATACACTTTTGTTTTGAATTAAATAATATATAAATACACATCTAATAATTTTTTCCCTCAATTCAATAGAGGACCGTATACAAATTTGAAAAGTAGGAATATCTTTCGGAGAACCCTGTCAAAACGTATGCAGCAAAAGCGTTCAAGCTGTTTATTACGATTAAGCAACGTATTGTAATAAACTGTGTTTATTTTTATGTGGATAGCATGTATACTCGTAGAGAAATTAGGGGTTTAGTAAATAATGTTCCTTTCCGAAAATATGACAAATAACATTGCAAATGACACCCTATATTAAAAATAATAAAAATTGTATGAAATATGAGCAGGTTTAATAAACATTTTTTTCATTCCGTATACGCGAACGCTATTAAAATTTCATTTGCATATTGTGTTAGCTAATTGCACAGAGCAACGTTTGTGAAAGTCTCAAAAACATAGCTTCAAAATTTTGAAATTCATCGTCGTTAGAATAAGCTAAAAATCCGTTATCCCAAAATAAAGCAAAAAGACGAGGTACGGTTTGGTCTTAATTTTTGTAATACGGATTTCTAATCTTCATACAAGCTCTAACATTTCAAACTTAGACATTATCAGAATTAGAATATATATATATATATAATAGGTCCCAGTAATTTAGACTACATATTCTTATGAATTATGTCGAAACTTATTAAGATTCAAATTGTGTAATTCTAAAATGTTTATTTTTGTATACACAAACTACTATATGTCTGCACTAGCCAAGAAGTCTATCAACTAATATTCCACTTTTAATTTCAAATCTAAAGGTCACTTTAAGATGCTCATTATGAGACATATCTACATAGTTAGTCTTTATGCATATAGTTGCTGCGAAATTGATGCGTAAAACTAATATCATGTTATAATGCCGAAAAGCTAAATTAATACAGGTTTCATATCTATATAGATATAAAATATGTTTTATGTATATATGTGTGTATATTGGCAAATTTCATCATTATGGAGCTTTGTTTCAAAACACAATTAAAAAAAGCTGTTGATAGATCCAAGTTACTAAAATTATAACGAAATAAAATTCTAATTTTTTTTCAAAAAATACTAAAGTAAAATAATATTTATTACCTTTCTCACTGCATTATAATTTTGAAGAAACGATTTTCTTGTTCAAGGTGCGCTTATGATACATTAAAATAAATTCTTGGCGGTGGAAAATTGTGCCAAAGCCAAAAAATATATTTTCTGTGTTACACCATTTTACATGTTAAGCAAGTTACTGTTAAGGGAACAATTCAGTTTGATACTATCAAGAGAATAACGTACATGAATATTGAAAAAAATTAATATACATGAAATGTGTTTTAGGAATGAAGAAAAATTCTGTTTTGAGTACATTTTATCAGCAACGAAAAACTTTTTCATATATTTGTGTATGTACTATAAAATACTGTTGTCTAAATAATTATTTTAATATTCTATCCATGCATATTTATTGATATGCAATTTTTTTCTAATATAAATAATTATGTGTATTTATGCCTTTACAATATATATGATGGTTTTTCACGCTCATTAGCTAATCCATACGATTAATATTTTTTTCTGAAAGATATTGCAAATCTTTTGCAAATCTATTGCAAATGCTAAGCTTTTTGCAAATATTTTAATAACTAATTTTGCTTTAATGCACTCTCTTGTTTAATTTTGTAAATATACTTACAAATATACTACTGTTTATTATTTACAAAGGGCAATTTTTTCAAATAAGGTAAATTCCTCTTATATGAGGTGGGTTGTATTCGGGAAGGAGTGGGGAGAGGGTTACTTTCGGTTCTTTACTATACAAAACCTGGTTGACGGAATCAATTGAAGAGTTCATTCTTGAAGTTTTAATGAACTTTATAAAAGAATTGCATTCTCTTTCATAATACACGAATATTGCACTTTATTTTCTCGAAACGACATACATTTTGGAAGCAAAAATTAACACATAGATCAGAATTTGTATTGCCTTATAAAAAGAAAGCACATGTAGAATTTGTTTAACTTCATTCTGTCTTTTTATGGTATGACAACTGACAAGAAAAAATGCAATCGATTTTTTTAAAGCAAAATATATTTATTATAAAGGCCAAACGTATCTGTGCGTAACACATACCATTTTGTAATTTCAGTTTTGCAATTTTTGACTACTGTAAATTTTACATTTCTGAACATCGCACATTTTAAAATTTAACACTGTTGAATAGAGAAAAAATGCACTTTCAAATACAATTTGTATCTCAATTTATTTTTGAGATATTAATTTTTTCATAGTTTTTAGTACCAATTTTGTAATTATGGCAACAAAATCACTCCATTTTCTCTTAAAATTGAGGGTAAAAAATAAATTACAATGAGTAACACTTTCCTATGCAATTTCCGTTTTGCAACTGTCGTTATTCTAAATTTTAGACTTTTAAACATCGTACCTTTTTTAATTTTACTCCGTCGTTTACAAAAAAATGCACTTTCAAATGCAATTTCTTTTAAAGCTGTATCTCAATTTATTTTTGAGACATTAATTTATTTTTATTGTTTTTAGTACCAATTTTGTAGTTGTGCATCAAAATCATTTCATTTTCTTTAAAAACTAAAAAAAAGCAAAAAATAGACTTTAAAATACGCATACTATTTTTAAAATATCGTTTGTTATAAAATCCGGTGAATTTCGGCTTGGTTTCGTTTAATAATTTGGATTATTAAATTTAATAGTATTTTGCTAATTTTAGCTTAAAATAATATTTGCTTGAGAGTTAGATTGAGCAATATATGATGCATTTTTTACTGTAACTAATTTTGTGGATTTATTATAAATCAATAAAACCAATCTTTCTTAAAGATTTTCTTTCGTCTAATTCCGATGTGTTCCATCACGGTTTCATAATGATAAAGGATGGGGAGTAGTTGAAATAATCGATGAGCAAGTTGTCTGAAAAATTTGTAATACACTGGCGGAAAAAAAATCCCAACACCAAGAAAAACTTATTGTAGAGTAATGAAATTTGGACAGTGCATTTGTCTAGTTAAAATGTTTAATTGATTAGATTTTTGAGATCATAGGTTAATTTAAGGTCAATAAAATGCATTTCAAATGTGCAATGCTGTTACATTAAAAGTCGCTATAACTTCCAGAATTTCGAATGCATGCCTGCACACGTGCATGCATTGTGTCATACAGGTGTCGAATGTCACTTTGTGGTATGGAGTTCCATGCTCGTTGTACTTGCTGTGTCAATACTGTGATGGTCAGTGCTGGCTGGGGATGATATCGGAATTCTCATCCAATGATAGCTCATACGTGCTCAATGGGAGACACATCTGGTGATCTCGCTGGTCAGGGTAACATGTCGACACTCTGTAGAGCACGTTGCGTTACAGTAGCGGCATGAGAGCACGCGTTATCCTGTTGAAAAACTCCCCTTCAATGCTTTTCTTGAATGGTAGCACTACAGATTGAATTACTGGACTGACTTACAAATTTGCAGTCAATGTGCTTGGGATAAGCCCGAGAAGGCTTCTGGTGTTATAGAAAATTGCTTCTTAGACCAAGACTCCAGATTGTAGATCCAGTGTTTTTAAGCCGCGAACAGTTTGGTTGCAGGTGTTCCCCTGGCCTCCTTTTGACCAACACACGGTTATTACTGGCACAAAAGCAGAACATGCGTTCATCAGAAAACACAACAGATCTCCATTTTATTCTCCAGTAACTCTCCAACTCTGTAGAGCACGTTGCGTTACAGTAGCGGCATGAGAGCACGCGTTATCCTGTTGAAAAACTCCCCTTCAATGCTTTTCTTGAATGGTAGCACTACAGATTGAATTACTGGACTGACTTACAAATTTGCAGTCAATGTGCTTGGGATAAGCCCGAGAAGGCTTCTGGTGTTATAGAAAATTGCTTCTTAGACCAAGACTCCAGATTGTAGATCCAGTGTTTTTAAGCCGCGAACAGTTTGGTTGCAGGTGTTCCCCTGGCCTCCTTTTGACCAACACACGGTTATTACTGGCACAAAAGCAGAACATGCGTTCATCAGAAAACACAACAGATCTCCATTTTATTCTCCAGTGATCTCTGGCTTGACATCATTGGCGTCGCAAATGGCAATGAATTAGAGTCGGTAGAATGCATGCTTTGCACCGAGCTGTCCTTGAAGTAACCGATTTCTAAGAGTTCGTTGTGTCATTGTGGTAACAACTGTGGCTCAAATTTTTGTCGCAGGCACAATACGATGCGCCACAGGCGTACGCCGAATACGACGATCTTCCATCTCAGTAGTGGAACCTGGTCTTCTTGAGTCAATACCATCCCTTGACCATTGCTTCCTACAATCATGCACAGTGGATACATTCTGTCTAAGTCTTTCTGCAAAATCGCGGAAAGAAAATCCACTTTCTCGCAGTCCTAATTTAAGACCTCTTTCCAATTCGGGGAGCTGATGATAATAGCTTCTTCGTCTTCTTAAAGGCATTCATGATCAACCTCAACTCAATTCGTCAAATTTTGAAGAGAAAAAATGATCACGAACTTTACAACAGTCGTTTAAAGAAAACCTGACTTTAAAGTTTTGAGTGGCGCTACTAGCGCCACACTTATGCGCGCAGCCTGAAATTTGAATCAATGTCATCTTTCAGATGTATAAACACGCCTACAGAATTTCGTTTCGCTAACACAAGTCTTTCTTGGTGTTGGTATTTTTTTTTCCGTCAGTGTATATCTTCAGTGTCTATCTTTCTATCTCAATTTTCTTGCAAAATAGTTAAAATGTGTAGAATTGTACAAGGAATACAAAGACAGGCACACTAATTTTTTTATATACTAATGCACTGCAAAATTTCAAACATAAAAATAGACACATGTTAGAACATATTTTGTCACACAATTTACAACGTATTAATATGTTGTGAATGAGAAAACTTAATATACAAAGAATTTTTTTATGTTTCAATAATATTCTTAATGTCAGGAAGTAAAAGTGTTGCTATCTTGAAATATTTTCTTAATATGTTGTAAAAAAATTCCTATTTAGAAATGTGTTCTAAAAGGTATATGTTGCTATTTGTGCCGAAAAGAGTTGATAAAAACATTTTCTTACAATAGTGTTGTGCCACCAAACACTTTCTCACCAAATTAACAACAAATTATATACACTGTACAACTTAGAACACTATAAATCAAAACATTAAAACGCTTTCAAAACACTTCCTACATAGTGCTTTAAAATTATCAATTTTAAAAATGAAATAAGAGACATTTTGCTTTATAGAAAAAAATTGCTGGAGAATGCTGAGATTGATTTGACTAATTTTATCAATAAATATCAATATCTGAATTTCAGGAAAAATTAAGCAATTTTTAGCAATACATTTTGCCTAATCTTTCATCTGGCTCACCACATTCGCAGCGCATTCACAAGACAATTGTAAACGATTTTAGTTAGAAGTGTTAATATTTATATTCAGGAACTGTAACGGAAGTGCTTCACGAATTTGTAATGTATGCAAGATATTTATATTAATACGTAAAAAATTACCCATCAATCAGAATTATACATTTTTTCTGTAAAGCCATGGTAAATATATAACCATGGTTATGCAGCCATGATTATATCTCTTTCTAGTAAAATACATAACAATGCATTAATACAATGATTATTTTACAAAGCTATGTACATTTCTACCTATTTAAAAAGCTTGAAACACTCCAGAAACCAAAAAATTATATTCAACATAAAAACTTCTCTTAAAATGTGCAAGATAACATTTACTTTTGAACATTACTCCACATCTAATTGCTGTTTTCGGCTATTTTTCTTAAATTATTATTTTTAAATGGGTTTTTGAATAATATTTAAAATAAAATATTGCACCACTTATTCTTAAAGTTTGAGACCAAAGAAATTAAAAAGCAAACGAAATAATAAAGACTGAAAAATCTTATTGAGAGAATGCATTATTGAATCGCTTTTCAACTTTTGTACATTACTCCATTCGCATAAGGAAAAAATGCAGGGAAATTTAAGGAAATTAAAACTCATTGACTGCATGCAAATTTACAAAACTATTAGCGTGGTTTCAAAATTTAAATGCTCTACATTTTTTATTCACCACTAAAATTAATGTTGCTTTAGGAATCTTCTAAATATCGATTTAATCCAATTTTTTTGGAAAAAGCTATTTCACATCTTTCTACTGATAACCAGTCGAACTTCGTTAACATGAACCTGAAAGGGAATCAAAATTTTGTTCATGTTAACAGTAATTCATGTTATCAGTATCATATCTTTGTATTTGACTTTATAGGGGAATGTGAAAATAATTCATGTTAAAAGTTATTCACATTAAGTGTGTTCATGTTAACGAGGTTTGACTGTAGTGTTACGGAACGTTAAACAAATTTTTCCGGTATATGGAATTTAACAAAACTTAAAGGTGGTATTTGAAAATTTTTCCGTGCGAAAATAGCTAAAAATCGTACGTTCTGCTTTTAAAAGCAAAAGTGCACTATAATTAAAAGTCAGAATTTCTTGTGAAAAAAAGAAAACAGACAAGGAAAAACGTGTGAAATTCATGAAAACACTTTCGAATTTTAAAAAATCTACGAATTCAATTCATATCGAAAAGCCTTGGTTACTTTAAGAAATTCTCAGAAAGAAGGACAATTTTGTTTCCATTCCGTTTCTGGATTTCAATTTATTTCGAGTTTTAAAGGAGGAATTTTTTTTCAAGACACATAGCATGTGATATGTGTAGCATTTACTTGTAACTTTTTACACAGAAAAAAATTGACTGAAAAAATAATTTGCATTTAAAGTATGTGTTTGGTTTTAACAACTATAAAATAAGAACATTATACTATTCTACTTATTAATACATATTTTTAATATTCAATTTTATTCTGAGTCATTTTTGAATGTAAAAAATGACTTATAAACATGTAGTATATATCATACCATATAAACTAAAAATGATGCATTATGTTGTCATATCATTAGTTTGAAAAAAAGAATTGGAATTTTTCAATTCTTGTCTGGTTATCTAAGTAAAATCAG
Source organism: Maratus speculifer (assembly GCA_964019185.1). Taxonomy (NCBI): domain Eukaryota; kingdom Metazoa; phylum Arthropoda; class Arachnida; order Araneae; family Salticidae; genus Maratus; species Maratus speculifer. The sequence goes on along the minus strand of OZ025290.1, from coordinate 149,214,160 downwards.
ATACATATTTTATCTCTCTCAAATTAATAGCAACTACTTCACAGTTAAATATAATTAGTTATAATTTGAGCAGTACGCTTCTCATCCTTTATTAAATTTGCCTAGATACCTTACTTACTGAGAAAAAAAAATATTTTTTTTGGTAATTACGTATGAGCTCTTAATTAGATTTTATTTTCAAGCAGTGTTTAATTTATTTTTGTATTTGTTTGTGAAGTATAAATTTCATTTGGCTCTTTCTCTTTTAATATCATGCACAACAAGACAAATGTGGGATTCTTTACAGTACTTTAAAGAATGCTTTAAGACTGTTTTACTATTAATTAATTTTTTTTTTAATCCCTCCATAATTTTTTTGCAAGCAGATTGAAAATACAAATTGTGAATTAAAATAATGAATAAAACATCTTAAACTTATTATTATAAAATTCAACTTCTATATCAGCAAAAAACTACTTTCTACATTTAGAGAATTTCTTGCGCATTAGAGCAATATCTGTTATTCTGTGGAATTGTTATATGTGTTGTGAGACCTTCATGACCTTTGTATTTTGTTTGAAATGTTTTGGAGCAGAAAGGTTATTGTCTGAGAATAAAATATCTTTCTTTTTTATTGTTGAATCATACTTTTTCAGGTTATATAAATTTACGGCAAAGAAGAATTTATCTGAAATAATTCTGAAAAGTTTAAATATCGAATAAAACTCATTGATTTATCATTCATATTCTCTGCACTATGCATTGCGAGCTAACAAAATTTTGATAAGTAAATTTAAATGATATAACTTATATATTTCGAGATTGACATATTTTTTTTACAATAAAAGTTATAAAAAGGACAACATGTTTTATTTATTTCTTTTTAATTGTATTTATGTAACTTCTGCTATTCCTGATTAAAAATTATTAAATACGGGTAACATTTTCTATTAATATTATACCGGTTTTTCTGATTTATAAAAGGTACATTAAAATAATAAAACTAAAACATGAATAAAACATCTTAAAGACATTATTTCAACATTCAACAATGGCATACAAGAAAGTTAAAAAAATTATTAATTAAATTAAACCCTCTACACTTAAAGAATATCTTAGCGCATTAAGAATATATTTTTTTCTGAGAATGTTTATGCGCATAGTGAGATCACTAAGACCTTTTTGTGTTGTTTCAAAAGCTTTTCAACAGAAAGTTTATTTTTTTTGTTAATAATAAACATTTTTCTTTTTCCTTATGGAATCATATTTTTTTTTTGTTATATATGACGGAGAAGAAAATATCTGGAATAATTTCTGTGCTTTTAGTTGAAAAGAGCGAATGATCATTAATAAATATAAAAAATAGATCTATATGACGATTATAGAAATGAAAGAAAGAGAAATCACATAAAAAACATAGATTCTGAAAAATTTTGCAAATCAACCCGAATGCTCTAACAAATCTTTACTACTTGATAAGTTGAAATATGACATCGAAGTAAGAAAAATAATAAATGTATAAGGGAGGCAATCGAAAACTCAATGTTGCCAAACGAGATCTGTATCAAATTTTCATGTAAAATTTATTTTACACAGATTTATAAATTTGTTGATCCTGGATAAGAAACATATAAAAAAGTTTAATCTTATCAATGCATAAAAAATAGATTTTCATATTCGTTTAAAATACAGTAAAATCTATGAGATAATACGTATTACAGACTTAAACTTATATTAGATCTTTTATTTTTTACTTTTAAAATGTATTATTTTAATTTCGTATTTGCTGTATTACCAATCTAATAAAAAACGCGATTTTGTTTTTCATTGTTAGATCTAAATCTTCTTTACATTTTGTTTTAAAGGATTTATTTCATACAGGCTATTTTCTGTATATGGAATAACTTTCTATTTCCCTTCTCGATATTTTTACCGAAGTTTTAAAAATTTGACGAAGAAGAAAAATCATCATAAATCATTTCTCATATAAGTATATTACCCATATTAAAGAAACTCGTTTAACCATCTCTTAGGATAATAGATATCTGTCAGATTTTCCGAAGTGCAATAAAGATAAATATTTGTAAAAAAAATGGGAAAAGGGATTATACTTTGTATTAAGAAAGAAAAACAGCAATAAAAAATACAAATTCAGAAGTACATTTAAACGCATACAGCAATTTCAAAGCCTATAAGCATAGCTGTCAAGTTTTATGCATTTTTCTTACCACACAAATTTTATGGTAAATATAGTTTTATTTAATCGTCGAAAGCTTATGATTAGACAAATGCAGAATCTCTGTACAGTTTTAGTGGTAGTAAAAATGCGTAAAACTTGGCAGCTATCCTATAAGGCTTTGTCACCAGGGCATAAAATAAAAATAAAAATAAAAATAAATTAAAATGTGGATTAAAATGTATATCAGAGAGCCAGAGAGGCATACCTCACACTTCGACTGTTAAATGTATGTGTCGTAAGACAATATAGAAAGATAACGTAAAAATAACTGTATAACTATTCAATAATAATTTCTCATTGACTCCCGACCACCTTGAGATCTAAAATACTTTTACATTTCGTCTGGAACTTTACAGCAGAATGGTTACATTATTATGAGCTGAAAAGCTGTTTTATATGCATAAAATAAATTTCCTTTAATCTGATAAAAAAAAAATTGTTTTGCAAAAAATTTACACATGACAAGAAAAAATGTGAAATTTTTTTTTGTTTTAGTTGCAGTTACAAATATTACATTGGAACGATACTATAAAAGTAAAATGAAATTAAAAATAGATTTTCAGCAGCAGAGTTAACACAGCACGAGCAGAGTTAAAACTAAATAAAATGATTCAGATATTTTGAATTGCAATTCTTTGAATTTAAGTACGTGAGTCTTATTTTAAATCATTAAAATAAACAGTTTCATTGAAATAGACACACACAGAAAACAAAAAATATCTAGATATAGAGGATCTAGATCTAACAATACAATGAATAAATTTCGCTTTAATTATTAGGACACTAATTCAGAGATATTAGATAAAAATAAGCTTTTTTATAGTGAAAATATGAATTTTATTATTTCAACTATGATTTTTTTGGCAATTCTTGTATTTTAAATGAACTGGCCGCCCTTGGCGACCAGTTTGGAACTCCCTTTGAATGTATACTAAGCATTAAATCACATTGCTTTTATTCATAATTTATTGTAATAGCTCATTTTTTGCAAAATTAGAATAGATACAGATGTCATATACGTACCACATTGGCGCGATTGCATCCAAATGACAATTTTATGTGCCTCATATGGTAACCCGGATATTGTTACATTTTTAATTAATAAACTATTTGTTTGCTTTTATTTTATTTTTCAAAATAATAGAAGTTGTTTTATTCTATAATTATTAACTAAATTTTTTATAATTAATATTTTCTTTTTAAAATAATAGAAATTATTTTAAAATATGGATATAACTGGTATTTGAAAACGAAGTTTTCGCCAAATTGGTGTCAGAAAAATAACGCGCCAACATGGTGTATATATGAAAGCTGTGCTGATAAATCAAAAACTCAGTGTTTTTATGCTAGCCCGGTACAGATAATAAATCTCTAAATATTGTACCCGTGGCATTTTTTCGTTATTCACTAATTATTTAAAATGTAATAATATAATCCTTTCAATCATTTCATTTATACTACATAATTTGAATTTGAAACTGAAAAGCTTAAAATTCATGACTTCTATTTATTTATTTTGAAGTAAAAAGAACAGAAAAAAATAAAAATATTGATATTTTGAAGGCCCATAATTGCTGCGAAGGAACAAAACATAAATAAATCCAATTTATGACAGCCTAAATCTTACCAAAGCACTTTTGCGCAGTAACCCATAAGATGTGTTTCATTTGGATGTTGCCATTAAACAATCAACAAATAATCGTGATTTTTGTGCCCCATGCGTAGCGTAATATATATATAGATTTGAAAATCTGTTTTATAAAAATGGATAAAATTAAACGGATTTGCATATTTTTGAACCGGGATTACCAAATTTACATATCTATGTAGTATAAATGTTACACGATTTCGTTTAGCTAAGGTTCTTGATATGAGTCTTATTTGACGAGATTGAGTTTTTAAATGTGGTATGTTTTTTTTTTCCAAATTTACAGTTTTGTACCTAATAATTATAATGATGTAACATGATGTGTTTAATTATTAACAATGTTAATAAAGGTGTGATTTAAAATTTTCAAACTTTTTTTCTACATAGGGGAGAGGAGGGTTAGTGTGGACAAGAGGTTAGTATAGACATTCAAAATAAAAATTTAAATAAAGTAGAAAAATTACTAAAATATTTACGCAAACTGACAACAATGTACTCCATACTAAGCAAAAATTTAGTTGCAAAGGATTAAAAAGTTTTTGAATAGTTGCAAGAAGTTTAGTTTCATGCATGAAAAGTAAAAATAAGATTTCTTTTTTATTTTTGCAGCACAAAGAATTTGAATTCAGAATCCAATAAACAAGTTGCTATAAGACAAGTGTGACTTGTCTTCTTTATTTCTATAACCTTCATTAATATATTAAATTGGTTAAATGAGTATAACTGAAGAATAACTTGACAATGTTATCATGGGGTTAGTGTAGACACACTACTAGGGATTAATGTAGACAGCTTATTGTACTGCATAATTTGTATTTTAAGTACTAAATTTATTATTATGTAAAGATTTACAGAAAATATGTTAACTTACAAATGTAATTACTATATTAAACACCAAATAAGACTATTTTCCATATAAATAAGGATATGTATTGATATTTTCATCAAATCATTTCAAGCAGAAATTTGAAATTTTTTCTTTTGCCATTTTTTTGTTTGAAGTCACCAATTTTGCATTTTTGAGGATTAATTTAGCCTTAATTTTAAATTAATTCAATAAAATAAAATATATTTTTCTATGTTAATTAGAAACATAAGAAATATCAACTGTTACATTATTATAGACGAATCCCATCGTCACCAACTCTTAGATGTTTCAATGTTGTATATTTTGCAGGCAAAGAGGAAAATGTAAATGGTTTTAGTGTCTATGAAGTTGCAGAAAAAATGATACAGCACATCATTTTACTTTTCTTGATATGAAAAATAATTATAGAAAAAAATCACTCAATTTGTGATTGTTGGTGTTACTTGTTTCTCCACAAACCCTTTAGACTGTTATTTAAACTTAGAAGTTTAGATAATAAGGAATATTTGTGAAAAAATTACCTGTCCACACTAGCCCCCAACATATTTTGGTTTTGTCCACACTAACCGCTACAAGGGGTTAAGCCACTATTAGATACACCAACATTCCGTAAGACTTTTGAGCCAACACTGGATTTCCTCCAACTTATTGCGGAATATCCTCCCAACATCCAGTGTAATAGCAAACTGCAATGTTTCCCCAACTTTTTCTCACAAGTTCAAAAAAGTTTGGCCTAGGTTAGATTTTTCATCCAACATCGAACGTTTCAACGAATCAGAGATAAGCGGTTGGTATGAGTAGGCGATAAATATTAACGCCTGGCACTAGTAGAAACTGGTTTTTCGGCTTTTTCTCCAATTTTTTCAAGGGCAAAAGTAACCTTTTTCTCTATTTGAACGGGAAAATGTTGGAGTTAAAATCATCTGAAAAGTTTGTCTCGCCTAAAAATCCGTGAATCTAATAGCAGCTTTAGTGTGAACACATGGATCAATGTTAAAAACTGCCTATTTTCTTATTGTTTAACTGTATTTATCATCATCTTTCCTGTATATTAATAAACAGAAAATATCATTCTTCAATTTGAAAAGGTTGCGAAATTTTAAAAATGCTCATAGAGTTTTATAAAATTAAATTAAATTTTTCTGTCCACACTAACCCCTCCCCTCTCCCCTAATTTAAGTTGATTTAAACAAATCCTAAATATATTAAATTAATTTATAACACGGTTTTTCAGTCGTTAAATCAATTATAACAGATGTAAATCCTGGGTGCTGACCTTTGATTTATTCTGTTTGACTGATCCATAGTATCAGACCAGATTTTATGATTGTTATGGTTATTTAGGAGAAATAGTCCGCCAGTCTTCTTTTTCCTTTATGGCTCATTTCAAAGAGCATTGGTGGGTTCAGCCAATACGTCTCTGGTTCGAATCCTGGCCTGGACTTTTTTCACCCGCATGGAATTTTTACATGTGTTATAAATCCTAAATATTCAGGACAGATTAGTGATTTCGTTTATTGAAAGCAGACATGGAGCTCTCACACTTTATAAGGGCACACAATATCTATTCGGCAGCAAATCAGAAAGATTGAATACAAATCCTAGATTCACTGTTCATACTAATTCAAATGTGTATTAGCAATTAACATAAAAATTCTCATTTTAATAAATAAATTTACTTTGTAAGCTTTAAAATGTATTTTTATAGTCTCTTTTAAATTACCCTTATTATAAATTTAAAAAAGACATAACATAAAATGATTTTGTTTCATTAAAATTTATGCAAATTCTGATTTTTCCGATTTAAAATAAATAAATAAGAGCATTAAACAAATTTTGTGATTCATAAAATGTACAATAAAGTATTGAATAAAACATTCTAAAATTATTCTCAAAAAATTTATTTTTACTATACAAGGAAAAAAAATACTCTCCACAGTTAAACATATTACAGTGCATTAGAGTTCAAACTTTTTTTCTGCGAAATTTTTCTATGTATTGTGAGACCTTCATGACTTTTGTGTATTGTTTGAAATGCCTTGGAGCAGAAAGGTTATTTTCTGAAAATAAAATACCTTTCTTTTTCCCAATTGAGTCATATGTATTTAATGCTACATAAATATATGACGGAGAAGAAAAACATCCTATATAGTTTCTATACTATTAGTTAAAAATGACTATGGAACATTAATAAATATATAGAAATGGAACTATTTTAGCTGTATTGAAATGCAAAAAAGAAAAATCCTTATGCATGCATAGATTATAAAAACTTTACAACATATTCGCAATGACATAACAAAGGCTTAATAATGTTAATAGTACACTGTAAAAAAAATATGGTAACGTTCCAAAAATACTCCCGGAACGTTTCACCATTTTTTAGGTTTTCAAAGTAATTTACCACTTTCCTGTAAAATCCTGTTTTTCATACCTGAAGCGATCCAGAAAAAAGTTTCCATGAGCAAAAAGCGTTGGAAGCGGAGCCATTTTTTTATTTTGTTGTCCGTAGCTCTCGCGCGAGTGTCGAATTCCTTATGTGAATGTCAAAAAATCATTGTGAAATGCGAATAAGTGAATAGAGATGGAATATTATATATCTATAATCACCTACTCTTGCGATTATCCTTTTCTTTTAATAAATAATCCTTCAAATTAAGGGGAAAACTTTTATGTCCAACAAGAGTGTTCCAGATAACTGATTAATTACTTTTTCATTTAAATTAATCAAGCTACCATAGAATCTCCAGTTATACTTGAATTAATACACAGTCTTTATAGAAATCAAAATAATTAAAATAAATCAGTCGAAAAGAGCATTTCTTTCTTTCTTTCAATTTTTATTTTTTCATTCAAAAAAATAACTTTGTTATGCTAATAATCATAAATATTTTAATAGCTATCTCTCTCCACAAAAATTATATTATGTTAAAATATAGCATCATTTAACGTGATAATATCCGTGTAATTTTATTTTTATCCTTGCTTTGAAGCTGTCAGATTCAACTTTTACTTCCAAAAGTATAAATTTCTATATAGTTTTTTATTCAATTTTGCTTGAGTTGATCTATAATCACCTACTCTTGCGGTTATCCTTTTCTTTTAATAAATAATCCTTCAAATTAAGGGGAAAACTTTTATGTCCAACAAGAGTGTTCCAGATAACTGATTAATTACTTTTTCATTTAAATTAATCAAGCTACCATAGAATCTCCAGTTAGACTTGAATTAATACACAGTCTTTATAGAAATCAAAATAATTAAAATAAATCAGTCGAAAAGAGCATTTCTTTCTTTCTTTCTATTTTTATTTTTTCATTTAAAAAAATAACTTTGTTATGCTAATAATCATAAATATTTTAGTAGCTATCTCTCTCCACAAAAATTATATTATGTTAAAATATAGCATCATTTAACGTGATAATATCCGTATAATTTTATTTTTATCCTTGCTTTGAAGCTGTCAGATTCAACTTTTACTTCCAAAAGTATAAATTTCTATATAAGGTACCCTGGGGTAATAACGCCACGTTAAGGTTCTACCAATTTTCACGGCTTAGTTTTAGATTGTATTTATTAAACAAATATAGGATCTGATACAGCAACTCATTGACTATCTATATAAAATAAAATAATTTAACAGATATGTATTCATAAAATGTAATGGCGTTTTTTCTTGACCAATGCTATTTGGCGTTATTACCCACCTATATGGGCAATAACGCCATGCAAACAAAACTATGAAATAAGATGGAATAATTGCATGTAGATAGCCCAATTCTAAAAATACAAACTCTACAAACTTAGAAATTGACAAATTGCATTCTAATCTATTGAAAATGGTCAATTTTTTGTGAAAGTGTAAGAAAAATAAAGGTGTGGTGTGGGAGGGGGGGGGTGAGGCAAAAGAATATCAGACAGTGAGCTTCTTTTTGCTTAAAAAGGACCACTTAAATAGAAATATGAGAAACATTGGACAGTTTTAACTGTGCTTATTTGAATCAGTATTTAGGATGTAGCTCGGCCACTGTAGGGAATCAACCGGGGCACTAAAGTCAAGGATTGGCGTTATTATCCCGGTATAGTTATTGCGCAGTACATTTTAAATTACAAATTATCTCGAGAAGATATCCAAAATCTTCAACAACATTTTAAAAGTACATGAAATGCACTACAAATTTATGTAATTAACAAAGTATTTCCGGATAAAAAAAATAGTCTTCACATCACAAAACGTATCTCGCAAATTTTAGATCAAGCGTTAATTTTAGTTGCTTGTAAAAACAATAAGACCTAAAAATGAAACAAATTAACTTGAAGCTGTTTTTTGCGATTTATATGACTCAAAACCCTTCTGCGCAGAGCACATGGGTGTCATTTACCTAATTATTTCATAATTATGCAAAATATAAGCATTTGGCGTTATTACCCCGCTTGGCGTAATTACCCCAGGGTACCTTAGTTTTTTATTCAATTTTGCTTGAGTTGAAATATTCTATATTTAAGTCATATTGAATAACGGCTATTCTTTTTCAAAAGCATTTTTATACAATTGTAACTCAATTTTAAATTATGCAATTTCTTATGTGATTTATTGCTAATAACTTGCAATTAATTTAGAAGTAAAACAGAGCTTTAAAATTTGGTTACAAATATGAAAAAAAAAAGAAAATTTGTAGTTTCATAGTATAGAATTAAGATCTAATTAATATTATACTAAATATCATTTTTAAAATGTCTTGAACGAATTAAAGTTTAAAATTTTGACAAATATAATTATTAAATGTGTTTATATGTTATATGGTAGAAAAAAGATATGCAATGTTTTCAGATTTTGATATATGATTTTTGAGATAGTTGATTTGCATATATTTACGTATGAACGGCGAAATATAACATTATATTTTAAATTATGTGTGAAATTAATAAAAATAGTTGCACCTGTCTAAGAAAAATATTTTTAATTTTTGCGTCATAATATGATTACTGTCTATTTCCTAAGCTATTTTAATTCCCCTTAAAAAAGCAAAACAAAACAAAACAAAAAATAAATAAATAAAAGAATAGAAAAAACTGCAGAAAATTTAAATAATCCTTAGAATGTTGTATATAAAATGTGTCTGGATTTTTGTGCGCATATTTTCCTTGAATTATAAATGAAATTCAATAGTTTTATCAAAGATATAAAAATTTTGAAAAATAAACTCGTGTATATACTTACTGTTGAAGGGGCGAATAATTATCCAATTGTTTTTAATTACTTTGAATCTATGAAAAAATATTATTTATAAAAAATATTCTCAGATAAATGATGTGTCTAAAAATGATTCATAAACTGCTTCAACTATGTCCTAAAGTAAAGATAAAAAAATGTATATTTTTAAATCTTAAAAATAGATTAATATAATGTCTTTCATCTAATCTAATGAAAGTTTAAAAAAAAGTGTAATGTATGAAATGTTCCAGCATTGCAAAAAGAAATTCGAAAATTCTAGGAAATAATAGGCAGATGAATTGCTCGTTATTTATACGAAACATTTCTAAAAAACAACAGAAACCTTTTTGAACACGTCTGAAACGGTCCATAGAAAATAAGGTAAGCTTTCTGTGAAATATCAGTAATGTTTTGTTGTCAGCAGAAACATTCCTGGCATTTCACAGGAAGCTTACTGGCATTTCTGTGAAAAGTTTTTAAGCTGTGCAGTAAGCTTCCAGTCATTTTCAAGAAATGTTTCTTGGAAGTAATGGTCAATTTAACTGCCCATTTTTTCCCCAGAAACGTTACTGGATTTTTTTTACAGTGTAGTCATCCGAAAAGATATATTGAAGTTTAACTAATATGTCATTTGAATTAATTATGTCCAACTGAGCAAAAAATTGCCCAGGCCGAGAATCAACCCAGATCCTTGGCTTACAAGGCCAATGCTTTACCTGCTAAGCTAACGGGGCGATAGCCGGCTGGGATTTTTCGTTCGCATAACCTTATTGGGCGTTTGGAAATATCCAATTCGTATCATTAATTTACCAAACAGTTTGATTGTGCTAAAATAATAATATAATATTTCATGGTCTAAAATATGCGGAATGTAGTTAGTTCGAGATTTATTCAATTCTTATTCATAAGACAGTAGGCTAAGGAAGAGATTTTGGTGACGTTTTGAAAATATCACATGACAACCGAGTTTTGCAGGTATTACAACTTTCTAATAAATTTTGCATTTCATTATATATGATGCGTTTAGAAAAATAGACTACATTTTAAATTTTGAGTGTAAAATACATTTTTAAAACAAAATAATTAATTAGGATGAATTTTTGAACTAAACAAACTATTATTAATATTATTATTATTAGATGAGGAAGCATAAATGGCGTCATAATAGGAAATCCGTAGCCTCAAACTGCCATTAGGACCAGTTGACAGTAACAAAAGTAATTGTTAAGGCTACACTGTTAAAAATTTGACCCATTTGCTGCAGCGTCACTCCACAGCTTTTATAGAATATCTCTTTTATGATCAATGAGAATGCTCCATAACACAGTAAAGTAACCGTTTTCTATAAAAGCGGTGGAGTGACGCTGCAGCAAATGAGTCAAATTTTTTACACTGTACATAACATTCAATGAAAATATATGCACTACTAAACCCTTTGCGACGGAAGCCTTTTACGAAATTTTTAATGTTTTGTCACCGGTTTTAAAAAACAGAGAATCGTTCCTTATTAAATCGAGAAAATGCTCCAATTAAGTAAGGCAAATTTTACAGTACAATTTTACCGGTGGGGATAAACAACGATTCATAAGCCTTTTTTTGCATCACGTATACGTGTCACTCGTATCCAAGGCGTTAATTGTACACCAGACCCGAAAGGGTTAAAAAAATGATGATATCGGAGTAAAGAATGTGAAAAAGTATAGCACAATTAAAGACTCATTCTCACAATTTCAGATCTATTGTCATAAATGTATAATAATGATTTTGCATAGCTCTCTAGTTAGTCTATATGTTTGCATATCTACTAGCTTGTGCTGGAAATTTTAGTTCATATTCAAAACGCAAAACATAAGGTACCCTGGGGTAATAACGCCACGTTAAGGTTCTACCAATTTTCACGGCTTAGTTTTAGATTGTATTTTTCAAACAAATACAGGATCTGATACAGCAACTCATTGACTATCTATATAAAAAAAATAATTTAACAGATATGTATTCATAAAATGTAATGGCGTGATTTCTTGACCAATGCTATTTGGCGTTATTACCCACCTATATGGGTAATAACGCCATGCAAACAAAACTATGAAATAAGATGGAATAATTGCATGTAGATTGCCCCAGTCTAACAATACAAACTCTACAAACTTAGAAATTGACAAATTGCATTCTAAGCTATTGAAAATGTTCAATTTTTTGTGAAAGTGTAAGAAAAATAAAGGTGTGTGTGTGGGGGGGGGGGGGGAGGATGAGGCAAAAGAATATTAGACCGTGAGCTTATTTTTGCTTAAAAAGGACCGCCTAAATAGAATTATTAGAAACATTGCACAGTTTTAACTGTGTTTATTTGAATCAGTATTTAGGATATAGCTCGGCCACTGTAGGGAATCAACCGGGGTATTAATGCCAAGGATTGGCGTTATTACCCCATTATAGTTATTGCGCTGTACATTTTAAATTACAAATTATCTCAAGAAGATATCCAAAATCTTCAACAACATTTTGAAAGTCCATGAAATGTACTACAAATTTAAGTAATTAACAAAGTATTTCCGGATAAAAAAAATACTCTTCACATCACTAAACGTATCTCGCAAATTTTAGATCAAGCGTTAATTTTAGCTGCTTGCAAAAACAATAAGACCTAAAAATGAAATAAATTAACTTGAAGCTGTTTTTTGCGATTTATATGACTCAAAACCCTTCTGCGCAGAGCACATGTGTGTCATTTACCAGATTATTTCATAATTATGCAAAATATAAGCACTTGGTGTTATTACCCCGCCTGGCGTTATTACCCCAGGGTACCTTAGTTGAAAATTTCCAACATCAATTTCTGTCAATAAAAAAATGAATTCGAATAAATTTACATAAAGTTAATATAAATATGCAATCTGAGTTACATGCAAAATATTTAACAATTTGAAAACACATGCCACACTTGAAATAAACTTCAACAATTATTGCGTAATGAAGGGCAATGCAACCGAATACTCGTGTGTGACCCAGTAATGAAAGATAAATGCTATTCAAATCATCCGTGGCAGAAAGCGGCGACGCGGCGGCATTGTCACAGAAAAGGTTTGGCTCTTCGAAGAAAACTTCATTTTCATGCTGCTGATAGAAATATTATTTTTAAAGCCCTTTTTTCGTTTAAATAAAAGTATTAAAGTTAATATCAAGTTAAAGTTAATAAGTTAAAAGTATAAAGTTAGTATTAAAGTTAATAATTTAGTCCATTAGAAAATTCCAGAAGACTAAATTATTTCTGCAATTACATAAGTGTTAAGGAGACTCAGTGACTTAAAATTGGTCCAAATATGAATTTTCTTAAAAAAAAAAAAAAAAAAAAAAAAAAAAAAAAAACCTGAAAGCTTCTTTAATTGTGAATATTGGGTGATATTGTAAATTTTGTTAATAGATCTAGCGCAATTACCTATATAAAATTAAAAGAAGTAGCTGTGCTTCTTATCTTTTAATAATTAGCTTTTATGTATTTTTTTAGACTGATTTGAAAATGACCTTCGTTTTTAACAACCCAGTTACAACTTTTTTGCAAATCTCAAACGTGAAAGTTAAAATGTAGCAAAAATCTGATATTATAAAAGCTATGTAAAACTTTTAAATTTTAATTTAATTTAATTCAATAATTTATTCAATTTCTCAGTTTTTATTGGGATTTTTACATCTAAACTCCTGGGGGATCCGATGAAATGGTAGAAGAGGTAAAATTTTAAATTTGAACTTTTTTACTTTGAAATTTACAATAACGCAAATATTTATATTTATAGATTTACACAATAAATCTTTATATTTTGGAATGATTAAATATTTAAAATTTATATTACAATTTTAACTTTAAATTGAACCGTTTTGTTCATATGTTTATTACAAATTGTATATTTTGCATTTATATTTTAGAATGATTAAATATTTAAAAATTATATTTCAATTTTAATTTACTTTCAACCATTTTTTTATTGTTTCTGACGAAACAACGACGATTCATTCACGATACATTCTGACGATATATACTAAATTTGGGAATAACCTTTAATTTGCGGCCAAAAATATTCACCAATTTTAAACAGCTATTACTCGGTCAATTTTAATCGTAGAACAACGGACATTTTTTGTCCCACTTTTCAGTGTATCAGGAAAAATTTTCTATACAAAGCTTATAAGACAGAGAGCTCGTATAAAACTTTAAATTTCATAATTTCTAAAATATTTTTTAGTGATCCAAATCACTTTTGAAACATTTCTTTACACCATTTAAAAGATTTTTTTTTAATTGGAACTGTATGTCTATGACTAACCGTTAAGGAATTATCTTTTAGCCAGCGTTGAGAGCATGTTGAGGACAGCATGTAGAATGGCATATGTGTAATCGTCCAAAGTTGCAAGTTTGGATTTCTGTATAATTTAATTTAATAGATTTTAACATGTACATTAGTTCATTACATGTACATTAGTTCTTGAGATAGTGAAAATTTTTTACCAATTACAGGCAGATAAACTCATAGCGTTGCAGAAAAGCAAACACACTAATGGATAGTTTAAAAAAAAAAATATCATATCATATTCAGGACCTTCTAAAGCTGTATTAATGCACCAAAAACCAGTTTTTCTTCTTTTTTACGAAGACAATACCTGTTTCCGGTAAACATAGAAGAACGTATAAGGTGCATTCATAAGAATTTAACTTCATATATTACAATATCACTTATTAATGTATAAATTGTTTTTCAATGCATTTTTCTCTGGTTTAATTATTATTTTTATAAATTGTTTCCTTTTAAAATACAAATCATCATTTATAAGTTAAAAGCTTTTCTCTTTTTGTTGGTTAAATAATTGAAAAAAGCCTTATCAATAAAATCTTTCCTTACCCTGTTAATATTGTAAGTAATTTATAAAAATAAGAAGAATATAAAATCGTACTAAATCCAATAAAATGAATAATCTGAATTAATGTCTTAAGAAGACAAAGGATCTGTCAAAGTATCAGTTTCATAACATAATACCTAACAAAAATATGTTATACTTGTCTTTTTTATACAAAAGATTGAATTTCCAAAGAAAAAATGCATTTTAAACAATCTTTACTATTTAAAATAATACAGCGAATGATTAAATAATACATAAATATCAAAGAAGATTTATATATATATATATATATATTTTGCCTTGAATATTTGTGTTTTTAATTCAAATATTAAAAAGCAGAAAAGAGCCCCATTTAAGAAGCATCTTGAAACAGCTTGTCACTCTATTTAAGAAAAAAAAATGCGCTTTTATGTAAGCCAGACACAAATCTTGTTTACAGCATTTTTTTTTCGCCAATGCAATTTTTATTTGTCGTGCGTAAAATGAAAACTGTGCTGTTATTATATCGTAATATTAAAAACATACATTCAGCAATAAAAAAGTTAGAATTTGTGTTATAAATAAATATTTTGCTTTTAAGACGTTGTTGTATTAATAAAAACATTTAAAAAATACATAAAAAACATTTACTTGTTTCAACTCTTTTTAATTGAGTCATCTTCAGAATGTAAATAGAAAATAAAGTTACAAACATATGATCGAGAAAAACTAGAATAAATAATTATTGAAAATGTTATATGGATTGGATGGTTAGACAATTTACAAGATTATTTAGCTAAATTATTTATAAAATTATTTAGCTAGACCAAGGACAATATCCAAATTAAAAAGCGCGTGATATATTTTATTTATTTTCAATTGTAATTTTATTTTCTATTTACATTCTGAAGAGGATTCGATTAAAAGAGTTAAAACATGTAAATAAAAAATTTTAATACATTTTAAAGGTTTTTATTAATACAACAATTCTCATATGCAAAATATTTATTTATAATATAAATTATTACTTTATCATTGTGGAATGTATATTATAAATATCACGATATAGTTATTAATGGACGTAATCAAGGCTTACTAGTGTTATTTTTCGCATTGTGCTGTTATTGTTTGTTGTATTGCTGATGTAAAATTATTAGGTTTCTTATATTATTATTAATACACATTAAATGAAATGAAGGTGTTTGAAGTAGATGTAATATCATAAATGAGAGCTATACACTTTAAATGAAATGTGTCAGATTACTATTGGAAAGTAAATGAGTGCAATACGAAAAATGGTAATGGGTTCAATATTTGATTATTTATCTACTACACCTACGTAACATAAAGGTACCGAAAACTTCAATGATTTTTTGAATGCTACGTAGTGAATGTGGATAGTGAATGTGTTGATTATCACAAATCTCTAGTGCCAAAAACTCATGGTGAAGGACATTAATTATAGTACAATAAGTGATGAACTATAACGGCTATATCACAGTGTCTTACATGAATATTTTTGCATAAATGTAATCGTTTTCTGTCATTAAAAACAGCCATTAAAAAAACCTATTTAAGTTTATTATTTTTGAGCGAATGTTTAATACATATAAAATATTCTAAGTTACATTTGTATTTAATCAATATTGTTTTAAGCATTCACTTTTTTTGCATTTTTCAACTTTTAATATCAAACGACCAGTTTTTATCCGTAATACATATTTTCTTTCTCCCTTATAAGTAAAACAAAACTTATCAGTGAAATCCTTCTTTTAATCTGTTAATTTTGTTAATGTGGTATAAAAACAGGCATAAAATGAAAGCGTACTAAATCCAATGAAGAATAAACTGGATTATTTCCTTAAAAAACAAAGAGCGGCTAAAGTATCAGTTTCTTACAAAAACACCACAAATATATTATTATCAATCTCTTTTATGTGAAGGATTAGATTGAAAGAAAAGAAAAAAATATATATACTTATAGCAACTAATAAAGTTACAGATATCACACAGGAATAACTAAGGAGTTTTTTCCCTTTCAAACCAAGAATTAAACAAAAACGAAAAACCACGCTCAAAGAATGGATTAATAAACATTTTCCAATGCATCTAAAGAAGTGTAAAGAAATTTTGCGACAAAATAAGGTAAACCTATAAGAGATTTTATTATCTTGTTTAAATATCTTGTTATCTTACCTTTTTATGATTAAAAAATATATAGTTAATTACTTTGACCACCACTGCATATGATCTATAGATTTACATGTATGCTACTTAGCATCATTTAATTTAGTTCAGTATTCAAAATATTCACTTTTATGAATTTTCTCTAATATATAAATGCATCGATATTTGTATACGATTTATATATTATTTAAAGAATTTTGAACACACCGATATTAGTTAATATATAATTTAGAGTTGGTGGGCGAGGAGGGGACATGATACAAATTAAAATGTACTTCCAGAATTTACAAATTAAAAACGACAATTTATATCTTGTTCTTCGTATATTCTTGAGTATATGAATTTATTTGCATTCCACTATTATCAATTACTATATATTCCTAAGATATCCAATAGGGACGCCACATTGATTTTGGAACACAGCCAAAGTTTAGATTTGAAACAGACTTTTTAAAATCAAATGTGAATGAACTCCAATGGAGCTTCTTACGTAAATTGAGTATATTAAGCAGTAATTCAGCCCTGTGGTTCAAGTACAGTAGTATAATAAATACAGGCTTATAATTTCGACTCACTTGCGAGACTGGTGTGTCAAATGATAATCAAAAATAACTTAACATTAAGCACGGCAGTTTCTCAAAATAGATATTTGTTCATAATTTCATTAATAATACGAATGTCAATAAAACTAGGAGCCCGCAGTTACCGATGAGTTCTATTGAATGATAACAATGATAAGGTGTTTTCTAGAAATAAAGATATAATGCTGTTTATTTATTCAAAAACCTTTTAACTAATGTAATATACTTTAAAAAATACTTACTGGTATAATCATTATTATTTATTGACATAATTTTCATCATTGTCCACTTATCTCTTAATTCTGTGTGCAAGCTTTATATTTTGCATCATAGAAGTTTACCTCTTGTTGTAGAAATCGCACTACCAAATCAACTTCTCATTTGTTATCATCATCGTCCTGGAAGTTTTTCTCTGCAAGATGTTTACTTATAGTCCGGGTGCTACGCATCAGAAAACTGCAAATCGTGATAAGAATATACCGCTTGGTGAGTATGTACTTTATGATAATACAATGCATATTAGAGGGGGAGGCATCTCGCAAAGTCGTCGGAATTCAAGATGGCGGCTGTTATTCAAAATGGCGTCATTTTCTGAATATGCTTAATATAAATGTGCATTTCATGTCGATTTCGATGTTTTTAAAGTCAAATTTTCGTTTTTAATACTATTCAACGTTATTTAAAAGAGTGTATGAATTCGGTTTATCTGTCTGTTTGTCTGTCTTTCCGCCTGTCTGTCCATGCTCTAGCTCACTTAAATGTACTCAGATTGCCATGTATATTTTATATGCTTTATGAAGTTTATAATAACATGTTCGGAGTAAAATGTAAAGTGTATAGCTTTTATTGTCCATTTACAGGGCACTCAAAATATTTACGAATTGTCTGACCCTGCTCTTTTTTCCTTAAATTTACTCAGATATCCATGTAATTTATGTATGTGTTATCTCTATGTGTAATTTAAAGACGTGGTATACTGCAAAGTGTTCTATATCGAAAATGAAGTTTCTAGCATTTATAGTTCGTTTACAGGCACACTCAAAATAATCCCCTTACATTATGGTCCATTTGCAAAAATCCTTTTTAGTGTGTTTTAATGATGTTAAATTATTTGAAACATATTGAAATTAACATACATCAGTAAAGTGTAGCACAAGATACTTACTGTAGAATATGGTGAGCGTAGAATTAATAGTTCATTTACAAGCTTTAAAAAAGAATACGTTTACAATTCTGTCTATAAACACAATGTTGCCTATGTGATTTTAAATTATAGTATGCTTTTTAAAACTTTACCAGGTAGGAACTAATTGCAAAATGTCATATGATTATTTTCTTTGGTTGGAATTTAGCTTATAAAATGTGATGCTTTAATATATGATGGGCCATTTCTTACGAACATTTTAAAGCCTCAACAGACTTTAAAGACATTTAATGATTACTACATTAAAACGTTTTATGCTTACTTACGTAGAGACATTGAGAGTTTTAAATGTCAAAGAATATATTTGATTTGAGATAGAAATATTATACTAAGCTTTAAAGGAGAAATTACACAACCACATGTTAGAACATGTGCAACCACATGTTAGATTACCTAAAAATTGGCACGATTTCTTAAGAAATTCAAATAACAAAGAAGAGTTTTTTAATCTCCTTGGAACACTAGCACCACACAAAAACACAGAAGTTATTACCACTCCAGGAGAAAAAGTTAAAGGCAGTCTTACTGTCGTAAGTTTCTTAATTGCAACGACTTGCCCTGGTCACGAAGAAGCAAGATTGAAGAATAATACTGCATCTCAAAGACATGGTTGAAAAAGGACTGAAAAATAATATTGTACGCTCTGTAGACACTGATGTATTAGTTTTGGTGATTCCATATTTTTTTATCCTTTCAAACAGATGCTTAGAAACTATTTGGGTTGTATTTGGAACACGGAAAAATACAGATGTATTCTTGTTCATACCATAGCTGCAGCGATTGGAAGAGAAAAGGTAACGACTTAATGATTAGGATTTAATGCTTTCACAGGATGCAAAAGCAATATGGATTTCACAGGAAAAACTAAAAAGTCAAATTGGAAAACGCTCATTCTCTTTAAAGAAGCTACTGCTGCCTTTTCATACCTGTCAAAACCACAAACTTCTATTCTTGAAAGTATTTTAAATATTTTAGAAAAGTTCGTAGTATTGCTGTGCTGTTCAACAAGCAATACCATAAGTGTCAATAATGCAAGACAAGAATAGTTTCTGACAATTTTCCACCAGCCAAGGGTGCACTTCAAAAATATATTTTACACAATGCTTTCCAAGCTGGAGACTTTTGGGGAAAAGTAGATCATCGGGAAATACATGCAATCTCTCCAAACAAATGGGAATGGTGCTTGGATAATTTATCATAGAAAAATAGATGGTAGGAGTTGCCAGTGATTTTAGACTCTTGTGAAGATTTAATAAAGTATATGTGTAAAATCTGTAAAGGTAAATGTGGCTGTAGAAAGGTTGGACTTTCTTGCATTATTGTGCAATTGCAAACACGAATGTGAGAAATATGATGGCACCGAGTGAAGTTTCTATATTCTACAGCATTATATGTAACATTCATTTTTTAATATACTGTATAAGTAATCTATTAATAAAAGAGTATTTTTATTATATATTCATTCTTTTAAATTTTCTACTGTAAATGACAAAACTACTTTAATAAATGTCCTATTTTCATTTTAGGTATATTTCTAGTATTAGAAAGAATATTTTTGAGTTATAAAATGTGGAAATTAACATAATAAATAGCCTTGTAAGATGCAGAGGAAGAAAACTGCAAAAGATTTTAAATAATAGTCGCTATTTTGAATTCCTATAAATTTATACGATACCTCTCTTTCTTACATGCATTTTATTAATATAAGATAAATACTGACTATTCGGGATATCCTTATTACAAAGGTTTTATCCCACCTAGCACTTTCACTAATAACACTTGAATTATATGATGATCGTTTTAAGATTTATATGCAAATTACAAACGCATATTTTCTTGTTTTGGTGTGTCACAGTAAATAAGCGATAAATACTATGTACACTAGGGTGGAGCGAAAAAAAATTTTTTTTTGAAAATCAAAAACGGGTAGGTGCCAAAAGTTGCCTTTATACTAGTACATCAACTGCGTGAAATTTTACCGCTGAAAAAAAATGGCTTGAATCTGCGCTTTTGCTTCAAAAATCGAAATTTTGGGTAAAATTTGTCATTTTTTCACATTTTTTCAAAAAAATTAAAAACTTCCTACAGAGATGGTTAGTATTTAAAGGTGTTGCTTAGACCTTTATATTTATCTGCTTAACATATTTAAACTATAAAACAATATCTGTAGTCTGTATAATTGGAGCAAATCTGACAACTTTTTGTGAAAAATCAGCGTTAACCTCTCTACTGGATCATACAACGAAATGTTGTTTTGAATGCATTTCTTACCTAGTTGCTTTCAAAACTACTGTGTATATAACTCATAGAGGTGGTTGCATTATCCCACCCGTCTCAACCACCCAATCATCTAGGCCCAGTGTTTTATTTATGTATTGAATTGTTATTTTTCTCCCGAAGACGAGTATGTTTTCTATATATCAAAGTAATTTATCTCTTCTTTGTATTCTCTGACTTTGGATGATTTGGATCATGCTGGTATGACCTGCTGCACGTATATTTTTATACCATGTATAACAGAAGAGAAGCTTAGTAATGTATTGGGTATGTTTTTAATTGAACCTATTCAGCAGTCTATTATCATCATTAAAATTTCATGCGATTAGTACATTATGATTGGAAGTTCTGTTATCACAACATTCTTTCAATCAATTACATTTCATATGCAATGATTTACCTAATAATTGATTGTATGAATTCAATTTCTAGTATGTAATCATTTATTGAACCTATTACATTGAATATATGCTGAGAAGCTAGCTGTTTAATATTATAAAGATCGTCACAGAGGATTGCAAACAAAATTTGCGTGTAAAACAACAATATTTCTAAAGAAGTTTTAGCATGCTTTATGTCGTTTCCTGTGTTGTTCCGTAGTTTAGTAATTTCTAATAAGATTTTAGATCTATTATTCAGGTGTGTTGTACATTTGGTATAAAACATCCTGCGGTATGAACTTGGATTATACATTTTGTGAGTGAATATATAAACGATGATTGCCAATCTGTGCTTACATAAAGCGGAAAATTTTATTAACTTTATGAGCTGTCTTTTGTCTAAATTCCTATTCCCCATTCTTTCTGAGAAATAGCTTTCCTTATGAATTAGCTTTGCAATCTCCGACAGAAATTTCTAGTCTTTTCTGAGTATCTTTTTCTCAATTTGAGAAAATAATTTTTCAAAATTATTCTCTATTTTATAAAAAAAATTGCAAGAGGAAGTGAATAGTACGTAGACAAAGATTTTCCTTATTGATCCAGTGAATCCATGTAGCTTAGAACGTTTTATATCGACTTCTCTAATAATTGACGCAGAGGAAATTCACTGGAGTTGAAGTAGCGAATGATTCAATATTATACACAATTCTAAGCTTACCCTATGCAAAATGGTTCACAGTGACAAATAAAATTTTCCTAATTTTAAATAAGCAATTATAGTCAATTAGAATCCGTACATTCCCTCATAAAGTACTATGAATTATAAGTTTATGCCCACGACATTTCACTATCAAATGTTGTCCATTCATAAAAAGGGGATCTACAAGTTAATAGGAAATTACCTGGATACGAAAACACTTAGAAAACGGCATAAAACTAATGCAAAAAAAGGTTATTTACAACAGCGGTTGCTTTACACATGGAGAACAAATTTTCATTGCAATTTTCTCTGACGATCACCATAACATTAAACAGCTCGCTTCTCAACATATAAAAAATGCAAAAGTAGAATAAATAATGGAATACTTATAGTTGAAATATCTGAAATCATTTTTGAAGCAAATCATTACGTAAAAAAATACAATTGACTGAAAAAATTTTGTGGTAACAGAACTTCCAATCACTATTCATCAACTGAATGTAAGTTTGATAAATTTAATAGATGGCCGAATAGATCCCTTTGATAATATTCCCGTACATTACTCTGCTTGTCATTTTTTTGTATAAACTGTAAAAATATACATGAAGATAGTTACAGCAGCATGTGGATGCAAAAAAAAAAAAAAACAGATAAACAAGGTGGAAGCATCGAAAACATGCCAATTTTTTATAAAGAAAATCACAAATCAATGTATAAATAAAACACTGTACTAAGATGATCGAATAGTTGGGCCGGTTGGTATAGGAAATATAGCCACCTCCATGACTCATGTCCAAGGTAGTTTTGAAAACAAGAGCTGTATTAAAAACAACAATTCATTGTATGACCCAATAGAGTGGTAATACTGTTTTCTTACTAAAAGTTGTCTGTTTTGCTCCAGCTATAGGGAATAAACATATAATTTTATAGTTTAAATATGTTAAGCAGATAAATATAAAGGTCTAAGCAACGCTTTTAAATACTAACCAGCTCTGTAGGATTTTTTAATTTTTTTTGAAAAAATGTCAAAAAATGACAAATTTTACCCAAAATTTCGATTTTTGGAGCAAAAGCGCAGACTCAAGCCATTTTTTCTCAGCGGTAAAATTTCACGCAGTTGATGTACTAGTATAAAGGCAACTTTTGGCACCTACCCGTTTTTGATTTTCAAAAAAAAATTTTTTTTCGCTCCACCCTAATGTACACCTTATTACATAATAAGTAATTGGTAGCTCATTGTAGTATTAACATTGATGTATATAAATTCTAATGTGTTTTAACAAGTATAACATGATTAAGAAACATTGCAAACGATTTGGCCATATACACAATATTGTAATGTAATTTTCTTTAGCGCCCTGTAAATGAACTATAAAAGCTATACACTTTACTTTTTACTCCGAACATGTTATTATAACTTCATAAAACATATAAAATATACATGGCAATCTGAGAACATTTAAGCGAGCTAGAGCATAGAAGGACAGGCGGACAGACAGACAAACAGACAGATAAACCGAATTCATACTCTCTTTTAAAAAATGTTGAATAGTGTTAAAAACAAAAACTTGACTTTAAAAACATCGAAATCGATATGAAATGCACATTTATACTAAGAATATTCAGAAAATGAAGCCATTTTGAATAACAGCCGCCATCTTGAATTCAGACGACTTTACGAGATGCCTCCCCCTCTAATATGCATTGTATTATCATAAAGTACATACTCACCAAGCGGTATATTCTTATCACGATTTGCAGTTTTCACCTTATTTTTGTCGCGTAGCACTCGGACTATTAGGTAAAGGAATAAGTGTTAGTCGCTAGCTGTACGGTCCGGCCTGCCTGCAAAGTTACTTATCTATTTTGTGTTTGTTGTGAACATCGGCCCTAGCTCTAAAGAAGCTACAATAAGATTTCGTTACATTTTCTCGATTACTAATGTTCCCTTAGACGGAAACAATTTCTTTGTGAATATCCGCTGCATGTTAGTATTTTGTATTTAAAAAAAAGTATGAGAGATTGCATAGGCAGGATTCTGAATTAATGCAGCCGTTATAAACACTGGGTATACGGAACAGACATCGTGAAACAGTGAATGACAGTGAAAGAAAGGTCAAATCTTAAAAGACACAATATTTATTTACAACGTGATCATTAAAACAATTTCTTCCCTACTGTCTGAGGTTATCTTTACTTTTCAAAAGTACCGCGTATTATTGGATTTATCAACATGAGAGAACAATTGTTAGTTGAAGAACTATGACATGACATCGCAATATTTGTGGTGTGCCAAAGCAGCATGATTCTAACGCTCGTCACCTTCAATGAACTTGGATGGGAGCATAAAGATAAATTTCGAAACAAAAGTTTTAAAAAAATGTAATTTGAGAACTCTGGTCCAGTCTCGAAGGCCATTCCAGAGTTGATAACATGAAATTAATTATGAATTCCAAATATACAGCGCATAGAGGTTCCAATTATTTGGTTCTCCTAAACTTTAATGACTCTTCAGTGACAGGCACATGTAACAAGCGAAGAATATAAAGGCAGTAGGTTACCAACAAGCACAGAAAAGACATAACATAAGTTAACCATACACTCAACTATCTCTAAACTTAAACTAAGAACTGTAAAGACGAAAGGAGACACGTAGTCCCCTAATTTAGAGTGGCAGTTACCTAGTTCCCATCACCCAGCGAAGATTTCAGGGTGCAGTCTGATAGTTCAGTCTTGCGAAAGATTCTTTGATACACCATAACTGGTCCAAAACAAGATATAAGCAAGTATTTTGGATTCAACCGAGATATAAAAAGGGGAAGAAGATTAATTAAAAATCTGAAAATCTAAAAACTTAAAATCTAATAAATGTGGCATGAAAATTTTGTGACCAATGATAGCGGTGCGTCACTCATAGCATGTCTCTGAATCAGGTCGGACGGGGAAGTTTTGAAAAGAACTCTATATTGAACAGGATCCCCTTAACAGAAAACGATAATTGTCATCAGTCCAGAGAAGAATGAGCCAAAGTTGGAGAAAAACGGCTTTATAATGCCAGGGTACAGTGAACAAGTATCTCTGACATATTGGGGAGTGATGTACGTGGAACCTAAACAAAAAGTGGATGGAAATATCATGCAAATGCGAATAACCCTGAAAAAGGTTTTAGAAAAAAGCAAACTCCAGTGTTTTAAAGCCACTTTTCAGATTTTATTAACAATATCAATCTGAGTTGCATGCATTTGGTATTTAGCTACATTAAGGTGATTCATTCCTATTTTTTGAACAATTTTTGCTATTTCTATTAGCAAAAAATCTGCGAATTCCTGAATGTAATGCGGACTGTTTTATTCTTCTTTTCTAAAAAGAACACCTTCAAAGCCACATTTCTCTTCGTCAATGGCAATTTGGATCTTTAAGAAATTATAAATAGACGACAATAAATAACTTCACGTTTTCGTTTAAAGTATATTGAGGTGTATAACAATCGATATTGTCTAATTCTGAAAAGAGCATATAGCATAGGTATAGTATAATAGATAATTTTCTAAAAACAGCATAGATTCTTAAATTTTTTAAAGGGAATTCATTCTTTTAAAACTAACACCCGTACCTTAGATGAAGTTTGAATAAATATAGAAATACAGAAAACTATAAACATTTTTAATAAAATTTAGAGTCAGGAATAGGAAAATAATGTTTTACACAGAACATGTCAGCAGAAAACTCCATTTTATATCTTTTACTATTTAACCATTCAACTAGTTTATTTACATCTTCTTCAAAAGTAATCCGTCGATGTTTCAAGAAACTTTCGTCACGTACGTTCCTAAATTATCCTTCATTTGTTTCGAGATGTTCTTAGATTTACTGCTTTTCTTTTCCCTTTTTGTCTTTCTGTAACGCTGTACATGACTTTCTTACATTTGTCAGATTGTATTACGAGTGTACGAAAGGAAAATTCATTTTGCGATATTACTATTAAGATAAATGTAAAAAGGTTTATATTTTTTCTTTCAATAAAATTGCATTTTTTTAAATATAAAAAAATGTAAGTGAGCATGAAAAATAATACAGTAATTGATTTTTTTATTTTTTTGCTGGACATATTTGTTTAAATATGAGATAGTAATGAAGTAAGTTAAACTAACTTATAAAAACCGTTTTTTCATGTTCATGCAACTATTTTTTAATGAAATTTCACATTAATAAATATTTAATTTTGGGAAGTACTAAAAAATTAAATAAAAATGTACTTAAATAAAAAAAGTAGTGAGCATGCAAAATATGATAGCAATTGATTTTTTATATTTAATTTGCTGGACATATTTTTTTAAATACCAGATATTAATAGAGGTTGATAAAGTAAGTAAAACTAACTTATAAAACCGACATTTAAAAAAATGTTCATGCAAATGTTTTTTTAATGAAATTTCACATTAATGAATATTTAATTTTGCATAGTACTAAAAACTAATTAATTGAAAAGTAAGCAATCATGCAAAATAATATATTAATTTTACTATAGTAGACAATTTACATTTAATTTGCAGGACATATTTGTTTAATTATGAATTAGTAATGAAGGTGTTAAAGTGAGTAAAATTTATTTACAAAAACAGACTTTTTTAAAAAAATTCATACAAATATATTCTTTAATGAAATTTCATGCTAATAAATATTTAATATTGCATAGAAATACTTAATACATCTGAAAATCTCCTATCGTCAGTAAAGGAAAACTTTAGTCCTGGAACTTCTTTTCTTTCAAATTAGTCATTTTATCGTAATTGCGAGATTTTAGAAGTGATGTACGCAACAAATCAAAAAAATACTTTACTTAAGAGACTGTTATGTCAAGAGACCCAGTTAATTAAGGTAAACTAGTCTATTCAAGCTTCAAAAATAGATATTCAGTATTCTGGATTGTGGTTTATACCTAGAAAAACTATCTCTTCATCAAATATTTATTCTGTCAAAATCATTTTTTTACCCACCATACGTAGTATAGGGTAAATCTTGCAACCGTTTTGAAAATCGAAACTTTTTTGACGGATATGCACACTGGAGATTGCGATGAACATATTTTTAGAAAAAAAATTACCGCCCGGTGTCTGTTAGTCTATCTGTCTGTCGGTCTGTGTATGGTAAAAACTTTATCTCTCAAACAAATTGAGATAGACACTTGATATTTGGTATGTACTTACGTAAGAATGGGAAGAATCCTATTTAATATTAGATTATCATCTTCGATTATACGGAAATATTTTTTCCGGACTCTGGAAATATTCATTCTAATGAAAGGTAAACATATTTTTCTATTATAATTATTTTAAGGAGTGGATGTAAAAGACAATTTATACAAAGTAAAAGACAAAAAATAAATTTTCCATAAAAATCAAAGTCAATCGGATAATTAGTTGCCGGGTAGTTCAGATATCCGATAATTTAGATATTTGAATCCTATTTTTCACATTATTCGATTGTTCATTACCCTGTATTTTATTTAAATTTCAATTGAATGATATATTTTAATAGACATGAGACGCTTAATCCAATGAAGTAAACTGTTAGTTATTATAATTATCATTTTTAGAATGATAAGGATGCTTCTTTTACGCAATTGGGTATTACTTGATTTTCAATTTGATCAGAAAACTATTGCCAAGCTTAAAGGTTGAATGTCAATAATAGCTTATCGTAAATGTCACATTCACTTGATATTAAATACATTACTTGTGTTTGTATATCATAACAGTTGTTTTATTTGGCTTATTATTTTAAATTTTAATAATCTTTTACCAATTTACTGTTCTTTCATTACTTAAAATAAAAATTATGCCCACTAGTGAAGTTTACGAATAGTTTGGCTATTTATAGATCTTATCTGTCAAAATTGGTCGACGGGATAATCAAGTAGTACCTACAATTCCATAATAGAGCATTACTATTTATTAAAAATATTTAAATATACGTTTAATTTTATTTTTCGAATTGCGATGCACTTGAAAAGTAGTTTTCACATGTTTTGTTTTAATTTTTTTGCTATACATATCCATGATGAGTAAGTATTATGGATATGTATAGCAACAACATATGTATAGGGCCTCCAACAACTAGTTTCTTTAGTTTTTGTTCGTATTCTTCTTACACAAAAGTTGTATCACCCTCGCATTTCTAAAGGTAAATTATTCGTAAATGATTAAGATGGAAATCAGAATCTTCATATAATAACAGAGTTTGTGCCTTTTCGACACACAAATTCCAACGTCTTATTTCGTTAAAGAACGAAATTTACTCGCAACCGAACACAAGTGCAAAAAATAGCGAAATGATGGAAGCTCTTGCACTTGATTGCTTTGAAACGCTGTAACCATAGCTACATCTAATGAACAACATTTGGCAAAATGCCAAATATTTTATTTTCCCCTTGTATCATGATAATTAAATGATTGAAAACTTTAAGGGTGTATTCGAAAAAATGATTTTCCACCTTCAACAGCTCGAAATTTTCCGATACATTTTTAGACTCATTTTTAAAAGTAAAAACATGAAACTTGCTGAAGGGATTTTTGAAGTGATGTATAAGATGCCGTGTGATGTAATTTTTCACTGAATTAATTATAAATTTCATTTATAAACCATTATTTTATCAGTTCGATCATTTTTTCGTACCCAGATTTCCAGGTTCCGTAATACTGTTCAAATTAGCAACTTTGACAGCATTTCTTGCAAAATTTTCTACATTTAGCAAAAAATTGACAAACACGGCACATTATGTAGTTCCTAAGTAAGAGATTTCGAAAGTTTGGCGCATTTGAGAGCAAAAATTAATTTGAAAATAAATCCGAAAATAAGCGGTTTTGATCAGAATACACCCTTAAATTAACCCTTTGAAGGGCAAGCAATTGCGTATAATTCTAAACTCACTCAAAAAAAAAAAAAAAAAAAAAAAAAAAAAAACAATATTTGAAAATAAGAAAAAGCAATTTCACGATTTTATCTATCAAAGCTAGACAAACAAAATAATAAATTTTTTCTGAAGCAAATCTTCATTAATCGTTGGTGGGATAAAACATATCCCATCGCCCCTGAAGGGATTTTAACCACTTTCACATTTTCTGCAAATAATCAATATATGTATATATATATATATATATATATATTTATATATATATATATTTATATATGTATATATGTATATATATATATCTGTACAAAAGTTACAAAATTATGAAAGAAACCTGTATGGGAGAATTTCTAAGAAATAATTTTAGTATATATTTTCTAAATGATTAAAAAAGTCTAGATGGGGTTACATTGATCTCATCTTAGTACGGAGAGAGTTAATTACAGAAACTTAATTTTATTGGCAGATAACACAACTATTTCTAACTTAAATATAAAATCGCGCTAACATCGTGAGAATTATGTGCGTGCAGTTTTTCCATTATATATTTTTAATAGAAGATAGAAGAGAAATATATTTAACAACAGTCAGCAGTTGAATTTCAAATACATTTCCTTGACTGTATCTCTTTTTAAAATCTTGCACAACAATTAAAGACAGAAACATGGCGGGAAATCCTATAATGGAATTTCCTCAAAAAAAAAGAAAAATGTATATATATCAGACATTAAGGAGATTGGGGAAGTTTAATTCAGTACATTTTATAAAGATCAAATCTTATACCGTAATGTGCATCCGTTTCCATATCGTAGAAAAACCTTATTGACTAAAGATTTTTTTAGAATTTAGTTAACCCCTTGACCTCCAAGCAAAAATGGTAAATTTGTAATGTTGATTTCGATGTAATTTTTTTAAATGCTAAAATGAGATATTTTTTCTCACATGATATGCATATATTTTTTATACGTATAGGTCTATAAGCCTCCTGGGTTTTAATCATAGCTTAACATAGAACTTTAAACATAGCTCAGCTTTCGGATTATATCTGTAGAACTATATTAATTTAAATAGTGCCATAATTGCAGTGAAATCTGCAGCTTAGCGAACGGTTAGATCAATTCGCGGCGTTGAGAAGGTTAAAGAACTACATTAAGTCTAATTTTTAATGTATAATATCTCAAGGGATTTTCTATATCAGTACGCTGTTTAAAAACCTTATTCAACAAAGAGTTTTACAGAGATAAACTTCACGGAAATGCGTACAAAAAGAAAAAAATACTTACAAGAAATAATATAAACTATTTTAAGTAATTTAAAGATTTTCAAGAAACTATAATTCTTTTTTTTTTTCATTATGTTTTTAAAATGAAAAATGTTATAATTGCTGTTTATTTGTTCGCATATCCTTTACAATATTAAATAAATAGCAAATGAATTTTCAAGATTTCATGAGACAGTAATTTTTAAAAAGGCTACAGATTTTTAAATCTTACATAACAAATAAATTTACAGACATAAATAAAAAAAATAAAGGAGTTGCTATATAAAGTTACTTCTAAGAATGTAACACATAAAGAAATGAAATATTTTTTCATTATGTTTGAAAAAAATAAAATATTGTATCGTGTTATTGATTCTTTTTCACTTCATAACAAAACGTCAAGAAATATCAGATTTCCATCATTTAGTAAGAGAAATAGTGTAAATGTGCCAACAGTTAAATTTCAAGTGCTTTTCTTCAATACCAATTTGTTAGAAAATAATAGACGTATTTTCACATTGTCCCACGAGCAGACCGCGTAAAACCCCAAGTCATCGAGCAGAAGAAAAACTTTTATATTATGGAAGAGCAGTCACAGAGGAATCTAATAATAATGTGAAGTGATGCATAAGCCAAAAATTAATACCATTTCTTCTTGACTCGTAGGTCTATCATTGTGTTTGCCATACAATCAAAAGTATGAAAACACGGAAAACTTGGTGCAGGAAAGCATAACGCTAAGTCTACGAGTCAACCACTAGTGGTTTTCCTTTTTGGCTTATGCACCACTTCATTTTCGGAAAACATGGATCATTATATTCCCCTATGACTAATCTTCCATAATATAAACGTTTTTTTCTTGTGCTCGATGACTTAGGGTTTTGTGCGATCGGCTTATGGACTATAATCAAATGACTAATATATCTCTCAAAAGTGTAGGATCACCACTCTCCTTTCAAAAACTTACATATGCATTTCTACTATAATTGTAAAGTTGATAATATTTCTTTTTTTACTTGCTTCTATGTTTACAAGAAAAAAGTATTGAATAAAGGAAAAATTTTGACTTCCGCTTTTCAATGGATTTATGCACTTCAAAAGGTCCTAAACATGATTTGGTGATTTTCAGGAAATCCCTGTCTGTGAGTTTCTCTGTCACTCTGCCACTCTTCGAGTTTGAATCTGACAAAAAAATTGTGGGCCGTCTATCACAAGAACTAAAGCACAAAATTCACAAAACATTAGAATCAGTTAGCTTTTGGTATAAACTGGGCCAAATTACTTTTTGGAGTATATCGACCTACAAGTTGTGCGGCTACACTGCATTATTTATGATTTTCACTATAGTTCTATCTAAAGAACTGGTGTAAGGTCAATGACAAGATTTCAGATTCCGTCAGATGTTTATGTAAGCAGTTACTGATCGCATATTGGAATAAATCGCTCAACAACTGGCGCTGCTACGCAGCATTGTTCATTATTATCAGTTCTATTTCAATAACTGCAGGAAGTTCCATCAAACTTATGATTCATTTTGTCTCTCATATGGATTAGTGCTGTTTAGTTTAAAAAAAAGAGGCTGTAATGTAAGTAGGAAGTATAACTTCTGAAAGTCAAACTTCAACTGTTCAAAGCATTTGATAATTAAATTGTATTTAGAATACCTAATCAATCCAGCTGAGGTTTTAATGTTTGAAATTATCGATTGAAAATAAGCGAAAATGATTTCAGTTTGAGTCATTAACAGAATTATCTTTCACGTGAAATTGAAACCTAAAGTTATGTTCACCGTCTCAAATTTACATACATGTGCCTCTCCTATTTGCATAGAACATTTCAAAAATTCTGCAATACTCAATAAGTTTTTAACCCTCTAACTGACAAGCCCGTCTATAGACGTTTCCTAAGCTCTAGGTTTCACTGCAATGCAAGCAATAATTAAAATGATATAACTCAGTTGATTTAATGGATGTTCAATACATTGTGCAATGATTAACACACTCAATGATAACATTCATATTCGTAAATAAGATTTTTCTATAATTTTGAAAGAATCATAGTTTTTTAGCAATTAAAACAAAATGCTAAGAAAACAACATTACAATTTTGCCCTTTTGCAAGACTGTCAGAGGGTTATATATTTTTCAAACTTGAAATAAAGTTTGTCAGCTATTAATATGCATTTGAAAATTTCCAATGTTGCTATGAGGATTTAACATCTGTACTGGTAAGTAAAATTTCATAAATTTATATTTTTTAGAGGCATTCATAGTAAAAATATTTAATTTAACCAAAATGATTGTTTTCATGTAAATAGATGTCATTTTGCATCAAGGAAGCAGTTCGCTTAGCGTCTTAAACTGAGTATCTGCGGAATGAAAAAGTGGTGAATTGTAAAATCTTTAAACGGGACAAAATCTGTGTTTAAATTTTTTTTTTAAATTTTAATAAGAAAATGGCACGTAAAATTAAACAAAGCTTTTTTTACCTTTATTTTAAACAATGGAGGTAAATTAAATTGTTACCATTTTGAAAAGAAAAGTATAGAAATCTTTTAAATCTTAAATTTAAATATCAAATTGTGAATATTTAAAAAAAATAGCAATTGCAGGGAGATTTAGAAAAAACAACTTTCCTTTAAAGAAAAAAAAATGAAATTCATTCAGAATAAATCTCGAAGCAGATGACTAAAGAGTAAGCCTATATATAGATATAAACTTGCGATGTCATGTGTATAGAAAATTGTAAACCGGCATTTCAAGTCGCTAAAATTGACGAATACATTTGAATTTAAATATGTGTGGAGGTTTTGGCACTACCGATGTCCATTTCATTTATAATATCTATGCGACAAATATTTTGGACACAATTCTTTTACAAATGTGTTATTATTGCATGGAATCCGGAAGTGAGCTATGACAACTGACAATAAAAAATGGTATTGTCTATGAAAATATGTTATAGAATTATATAAAGTGTAAATAGTGTATCTAAATATAAAAAGTGTATCATAGCATGATAAAAATATGATTGTATACTAAAGATACATTGCCAAATTTAGTAATTTTCTTATTTTTAATTTACTTAATAATAAATTATACTTAAAAAAGATTGATTATGTGCATATAAATTATTTGACTATTTGTAGATAGTGGCCACACTAAAAAAAATCTGTAGAAAATCTACAGCTTTTTGGCCCAAAATCTCTGGGAAATCCGAAGGTATTTGGCTCATTTTGAAGATATTTTTAAGAATATCGTTAAAAATTCTGCAGATGTTTTAAAGATAAAGCTAAGTCTGTAAATTTTCTTCAGATTTTTGTAGAATTTCTGTAGAAAGTGGCGATTTCTTCAGATAATCTTAAGATTATTTTTAGTGTGGGAAGGGTGATATTTCAAGATGCATTCAGGACATTAAGCATTAATGGCGTCACAAATAAATAAATAAATAAATAAAAGAGGACGTATTCAGCTGCTCGGCTTTACAAAAACTAGTTTTGTAGATTTACACCTGTTTCTGTACAGTGTACACAGAAAAGATTTTTCTAATTTAATATGTTTGATATTACGTCTTTTTTCACATTTTGCATTCTACTTATATATTAAAATTTCGGTTAGCTTACTTATATGCATTTTTTTGTTAAATATCGTGTGTTTTTTAAGAACTTTCAAGTTTGTCTAATGAAAAAAAATTGTGACAGTTTGGTTTGGTTTATTTTTGCCATCCGATTATCTACACTAGGGATATAGGACCAGAGGGAGAGTGCCCTTCGTGGGGGTCTTTCTAAGGAAATCTAACCCATATTTACGTAAGGTTCGAAGAAAACCACGAAATCTCCGAACAGTTAGGCCGACGGCCGCGATTGGGTTCGAACCCAGCATCTGCCATCTACCAGTTGAGGCTTTTTTCACCCAAAAATAAAAATAGAAAACTTATATCTGTTATAATTAATTTACCGATTGCATAATCGTGTTTAAAATTAACCTAAATATAAGTATTGTTTGGTTTGCCATTTGCAGAACACATAACATATATTGTTCGCGTTCGAAGCAATCCGTGTATAATTGGATTTGGCCTTTGTTTATGGTGATTCAAAACGCCTATTGAAATTTCTTAAATTGAAACTGTATATTCCTTTTAATCACATGAATACAAGGAATGAGGTTTCTTCACCTTTGAAAAGACCGGTAAAATTATTACCTATACGACGTTGGTCATTAAATTTTTTTCACTGTATGCCTCGATCCGTTCCAAATCTTTGGATTTTGCATATTTCCTGAAAGTGATAATTGGTGCGCCAATTTTAGATTGAAGTACATGCCTTAGCATTCCTGGAAGATTGTGCTAATTAAACATTTTTTCGCTAATTAACCCCTTTATTTGCTTTCACAAGTGTCGGTAAACATGCATGAAACTGCCTCACATTGAATGTTAGATTCAAGAATATTGTCAGGATCGCACGCTGTTCAAAATGCTGTAGTGGTTTGAACCACCCTTTGGTGCTGCCATAACTGCAACCATAAATTGGTAAAATCTGAATTCAAAATTTGGAGCTTCGTACAGTGGTCCCAAATCGCATTTATGTGGCCAAAAAACAGAAAAGTTTCGTATTTTTCGTATTAGTATTCAGAAATATCTGAAGATTAACATTATTAATATAGGTGTATTAATATAGCTGTATAAACTAAATAAAAAAATGTATTTTACTAATTATAATTTCTACAGGCTATTTAACTGTATTTTAACAATATTTTTTCTCCTTTATGGCACTGTTGTAGAATTATTAGCATCCTGTTTCAAACAAATATCCTTATTCTGAATAAAAGAAATATCTGGATCTCTTCATCTAGAGTCATAAAGCTAAAAAGGAGCAATAGCACAATATTTAATAGTAATCTCAGACGTCCCATGAAAATAAAATATTTAAAAATAATAAGAAACAAGCTTGTCTAAAAGGCTCCCGTGGGTTTCATATTATATTGCAAATGTCTTCGTATGACTAGTTTAGGCTCATAATTCATAGAACTGTGAATTTAAATGTTTCAGTATTACAATTACTGTAACTTCTTTTATATAAAATTTGCAGTGGCGCCAACTTGTATGGGCCCATGGGGCACGAGCCCACCAATAATTTGATATCTCCATTCACTCATTATTAATTAAGCCCACCCAATATTTTTTTATTTGATTAAACATTTTTTCAGCCCACCCAATATTTTTCAAAATTTGGCGGCAATGAAAACGTGTATACACGAAATTCTTTTGTTAACGAAAAAAATTACATATATTCAATAGAAAGATTATGAGCACGTATATTTACTAAAATGGAAGCCTGTTTAAAGCAGAATATATTTCGGTTCGGTTTTTAAGATTTTAATGAATCAATGTTGGTCAAAGCTGATTACTTATTTAATGATTACATACTTGAAATTCTCAAAACCTAGCTATAAGAGATTTGTAAAAATTCTCGTAGTAAATTTTCTTTTAATGATGTTGAAGAGGGGAGGCAAAATGAATGTTTGCCTCGGCTGAAAAAAAAAAGATAATTTTGGCGCTAAATCACATAATTTACTGCTACCAATGTACGTAAGTTGAAATACGCGATTTAATAAATGAAAAATCGAATTAAATAATCGGTGCAGAACTACGTTTTTTCGGATTTTTAATAAAATTGAAAAAAATGTCATATTTTGGAAATATTGTATTGAGCTTGCTGTTTAGCGCACAAAGATGTTGTAAACATCAAAATTGTTGGTAAATTTGTCTCCTTTAGTGTTGTAATTGATGAATAATATGCTACAGCAATGGTATTAATTTAAAAAAATTAAAAGTCAGAAACATTTGGGGTTTTTTTAGCCACAGAAAAATTAGCCTTTAAAAATTTTGTTTTAAAACTTGTTTTCTCACATTGGCATCATTATAATTAAGACAGAAAAATACCTTCTAGCCGAAGTTAACTCCTTTTTTCATACATTTTCCCTGGACTATAAGTGAAAAATAGGAAAAAAATCGATTAACTGTAAAAACTCTATTAGATTTTTTTAATTAAAAAGATATGTATAGTTTTGAGTTGTATTCTTTTATCTAGAACGTCCGCGTTTAAACTCCTTGTCGTAATGAAAGAGAGATATTTATAAATTATATAACTGAGAATTTTTGCATTCTACTTCCAAAAGTGTACTGGTATATATCCGAGAACTGAAGAGCTTTCTGTTCATTTTTTTTTCCTTTCTAGAACAGAAAATTCCCGTAATATGATAAAAGGATATAAAGAAAATATACGTCTATATTTCTTCCGTGAACCCATATGGTTTTGAAACTGGAACCACCGCGTTTCAAACCGAGCATCTAAACAACTCGGCAAGCGAACATCTGGAAAAGCGAAAGTTTAAAATGAAGATAACATGTAAATGGGATATTGGTAAAGATTGTTTAGGGTGTTCTCAACTGCTCCGCTTAACAAGCGCAAAACGTTTTGGCATATTTACAAATTCATTTTTTAACAGAAAGATAGAAAATTGGAATGCCTGACTATGGAAGCGATTTCGAATCGAACTTAGTTTTCCATTATATATATAAAACCCCTCCGTGTATAACGTTTCCGGGTTTCACCGATCCACGAGAAAAAGAAACTTATTGCGATTCGGCGTCCACGTTAGGCTTAAATATTCCGAGCCGTTCATAAATATTTTAATCGTTCAACTTACGGAAATATACATGTAAAAGATTTATTCATCACTCATTTTCTTTAAAACCTACAAAAACTATCGAAATATACCTACAAAGACTATCTAATTATAATGTTTAAGTTCTAAATAAAACAACCAGCAATTACGAGATAAACAAACGATTTAAGCAAGTTAATGCTGTTGCCATTCAAAAATGACAAATTCCAAACCTATGAAAAAGATGAAAAGTTACCTCCAATTTTAAAGGCTATCTATTTCCTGACCAATGAAAACGTTCCACAGTCGTAATGGAACGTTCTCATTGGTCAGATTTACAGTAGGAGCTGTAAATGACGTCATTACATTTTAATGCACTTTGAAATCTTTTCAGGATTTCAAAAACAATATTTAATTAAAAGTGTTTATTTAAGGAAAGCGAAGGTGCGTTTTAATGCAATATTGTTAACTTTTTTATATTCGGGTTGCTTTAATTTTTTTTTCTGCCGTGAATGATTCGTGAGAATGACTCCTTTGTCACATCACGTTTCAGGTGTGGATATTTACTCTTCACTGTGTTGACATTTGTTTTCGATAGTGCAAAGTGTTTTCTAATAAGTATTGGTTATAAAATATAAATTTTATATCGTTATACTATTTTTTAATGCGATGAACGTAGATGATTGAAAAATGCACGGCAAGCAAGGTGGTTAGCGCGGCAAAGCCAGGAGTCGCGTCATAGAATTCGCTCATTGAAATGCCTCATCCCAACAAGTTCAGCGCGAAAGAGAGACAGAATTCCATCGTGCTCAGGACTTTCAAATCCCTGAAAATGTTGATGACGAAGAACATTATTGCGGGTCGATGAACATTATTTGCCAGTTCTGTTGTTCGAAAAATTTCAGAGCTGAGCGTCCGCATGACGGAAAATTTACAAGTTGCTGCCGTAAAGGAAGATTGAAACTAGAAAAGCCTTTAAATACTGAGGGAAATATTTTATCATACCCTACTTTTTTGTTTAACTTGCTAATGGATCCGAGCAACCCATTTCTCTGGGGGGGGGTACATTATAGAGTTCCGGGAGGGAGAGATTGTACTTTTTGACCATTGAAAACACAGTCTTAAGTTTTCCTGGGGCGGGGGGGGGCATATTCCATCCGCTCACCCCTACATTGAGAAAGAGGACATTTGTCCTTAAGTTCTGCAGACTATTTTTAAAATCTCTGCTTGGATTGCAGATTACAGAAAAAAATTCTGCTTCTGGGACTTTTAAAAATGTTAATGCCCGTCATTTGGACGGGCTATCTTCTAGTTTTATAATAAATAAATTACCAATTCAGTTCTAAGCTATTTAGATAATGTGATCACTAGTTTTACTCCTGTTTTTCGACTGGTTTTTCTGCTTTCGTCGGGAAATGGGCTCAACAACGTCTAATTTGAAGATTTGTTATGAAACATCTCTTGTGTTTTTTAAAAAACAGAAAAATGTGTGCAATTAGACAATTTCTGAATAACAAGCCCTAATATTTTCATGCATTTCCTAACAAAAAAAGATTAAAGCATAGGCCACAAAGTTGCCCTTTTTGATTTAGAAACACCCTTATCCACTTAACTGATCAATATTTTTGAAAAACTTTCAATAATGAATATTTTTTTTATTTATTTTACCGAATTTTTAATTTTATTTACCATTTTTTCAAAACAGAAATTTTTGTCCGTCTGAATCGGAATATATTCTTAAATAATGCAAGATTTATAATAAAGATTATTTGGTGAGAGTAACAAATCTTGATTGGAATAAAGGTGTCCGTACGTGGTACACACAAATTATGTTGGGCAAAATTGGTTCATTTTATGACGGCCGATTATCAACACGTGCGATATAGGCCCGAAAATGGGTGGGATACCCTCCGTGGGGGGTTTTTCTAAGGAAACCTAACCCGTATTTACGCAAGTAAATCAAAGGTTCGAAGAAAACAATGGAAAACTCCTAACGGTTAGGCCGACGGCCGCGGTTGGGTTCGAATCCAGCGCATGCCATCTACCATTTGAAAGGTCAGAATCTCTCGGCCACCGGTGGGGCTTGGCGAAAACACATTGTCTATATGTCTTGCCGGAAAATCAGGGAAATGGTTTAATTTCTTGTTGAAAACGATTAAAAAATATAAACTTAATTGAAGTGACATTTTGACGTTATAAAATAATGAAATGGAAAAATAGATTGTTTGACATTTACAGTCGAATTGCTACATATTAAACATACATTTAACCCGGCGTAATTTGATTGTTCGATGAAAAATATGATTATTAAACATAAAATAAAATTCGAGAAAATATTTTTTTTATATAAAATGGATTTATTTAACTTGATTGAATTACTATATATATTTTTATATGTGTTCGATTATAATATATTTTACAGGTGATTTTTTTTAATATTCCAAAAAATAAATTTTGAATAATTTTAAACGAAAGAGAAAATTTCTACTTTATTAAATTCGAAAGTATTATTTTTGTTTCCTAGATTTTAAATAAATAAAAAAATTTGATTTTTTTTAATTTTCAGCTTATTATTTTTAGAATAAATTTGAACTTTGGTATACTAATACAGACAATGCGTATGCTTGCAAGGAATAAACGGAGTAATGAATAAATCCCTCTTTTTTAGATTTCCGGAAAAAAATGTACGGAAACAGTGTGTTTTCTAGAAGTACAGAAATTATTTGTTTCATAACAATGATTCCTTTAATGTGTAATGATGATTTTTTTCTGAGAGAGTAATAAGAGTGATGTTTGGAAATTTTGAATCTCAGACGTGTCATAATATTTCTGTGGCTTCCGTAATAGCCATATATGGCACATTTTTCAAAAAAATTTTGATAATGTGGGAAAATGTAACTTTAAAAGAGTACTTTCATAGGTCATAATACTGAAAAATGAAAATTGAATATTTCTCGTCATAGGGCAACTATAAATTTTCATTAAAAAATTGAAAATTTTTTTAATTGGTTCCCATTTTATAAAAACCATTTTTATATAATCATTTTCGCAAAAAAAGAGATTCTTGTATCCTAATTGAATGTTGTGAAAACTATTAAGTTCTAATCTATTTTATAAATGTAATGATAAAAAGACATTTGAAAACTTTAAACGTTAATTACTCAAAATATTAAAAATGTGCCTTTTCTAGTTATTACCGGAAGCCACAGATTTGATCTCTACATCTGAAAGTGAATATTTGGATTATTTCTATAACTTATTCTTGAGAAAATATTCTT
The DNA here is from genome assembly GCA_964019185.1 of Maratus speculifer. Lineage (NCBI taxonomy): Eukaryota > Metazoa > Arthropoda > Arachnida > Araneae > Salticidae > Maratus > Maratus speculifer. The sequence goes on along the minus strand of OZ025290.1, from coordinate 149,173,899 downwards.
TGAATATTTATTTTAATAAAAAAATGTTTCTTTTAAAAAACGGAACAACGCTAAAATTAACTCCTATTACATATAGATTTAACCTGACTGAAAATCCATAAATTTGTAAATAAAGCAAATATTGTACGTTGAATGTGGAAATTTCTATTTATTTTATTATTTATTAAGTAGTTTCATATTGAGAAATAATCTTGTAAATTAATATATTAATCACAAATACAGGGTGACAAGAAATAAATTGCACGAAATTCCAAACCAAAAATCTGTAAGTACCAGTAAAGTTATAAAGTTAGTGTCATTAGGGAATTGATTCCAAAAAATTACTATAGAGGTGTAAGTAAGTTAGTTGTGATAACCATAATGCTTAATAAACGATCTGCCATATTTGAACTACATAAGCAAGGAATGAAACAATGTGAAATTGTTCAACGATTGAAAGCGCCTGAGCAGGCGGTTTCATACTCAATCAAAAGGGTGGACAGCACTCGAACATGATGGTGTCAGGAAGACGAAGAAAGCGCACAGTTAACACACAAAAAACCGGGTATTTATCAAAAAACAAATTCAACAAAATCCTTGGATTTCAATGAAAAAGGTTGCTAGAGAAATGAAAATTAGCCAAGAAACTGCACGTTTTATGACAACAGTAAAGCTTGGTCTTCATCCTTGTAAAATGAAAGTGGCTCAAAAGCTAATAGCAAAGAACAATCTCGCAAGAATTCAATGGTATAATGAACTGTTAAAGAGCACCGACCAGTGACGTAGCTAAGATGGGTGACACCCGGGGCGGATGTAAATGGTGTCACCCTAACCAATCTATCATATTTTTTTCAGTCACATTTCTACGTTATTATAACAAACGACCATATCACCTTTCGCCCACCTGCATAAAAAAAGACCGATTTATATTATGTGTTTATAATTTGCATAAGTCAGTCCCGTGTCTGTATGTAGAAGAAAAGTCTTTCTAAGTTTGCTTTTCGCTACCCATTCGTTGAATAGGTTGGTTTTTGTTCCCTGAAGCATATCTTATTTAGAGACCCCATTCTGTATAAAATTTCATATTCTCAAAAAAAAAAAAAAAAAAAAAAAAAAAAAATCAAAATTAACTTTGATGTGTCGTGCGCTAAAAATTTCATTTATTCCAGAATTTTCCCCCAAATCTTATAATATTATATATATATGTTTGCAAATAAAGATTGGGTGTCGACCCTTAGAGGATGACACCCGCCGCGGACCACTAACTCCGCCCCCCGCTTGCTATGCCACTGAAGCCGACGGTGATCGATGGCAAACATTATCTTCATTGATAAGAAATTTTATTCGAATGAACAAGCTCAGAATAGTGATAATGATAGAGTTTGGACAGCAGAAGCATCTGCAACTTCTTGCATATGTACTAACGGGAAAACACCAATTGTTTTTGTTGATCAAGGGATAAAGATTAATCAACAAACATATCGCAAACTCATTTCGGAAGATGTTGGTCAACAAAGTTCTTTCAGAAAAAAAGATAATACTTCCAACTCCATTCCGAACCTGCACACAGAGCTAAACGCACTCATGATTGGTGGAAGACAGATTTTCCTGACTTCATTGGAGCTCAAGAATGGCCACCGTATTCTCCAGATTTGAACCCAATGGATTATTCTGTTTGGTCCATCTTTAAGAATAGGTTGTGTGCTAAACCCCATAAAACTTTGGCATCCCTAAAGAAATCCTTATGGAAGGAATGGAATTAAATATCAGTAAGTGAGTTGCGGCCCATTGCAGCTATGTTTGCGACACACTTTAGTTTATGTATTAAGGCTAAAGGTAGCCCCTTTGAAAATTTGTAAATATATTAGACAAAGTAATGTATTCATAGTTATTTTGAATTTTGGTCGAAATATTTTCATTAGCATTAAATTTATAATGTATCATGTGTATCCAAAGTATTTCTCGAAATCTTGTATTTCCTTTTTATTAGAGAAATTTTCCTTGTAAACATCTTTAGTTTTTAATCTAAATTACACATAAATAAAGTATTTTTCTTTTTCTGAAAATAGTAAAGACTCTTTTGAAAATTCAAAGAAATAAATTCTTGAGTTTGAAGAATGGTTAACATTTTAAATCGAAAGCTTAGACAAACATAAAATTATAATAACTTCACATTTCGTATGAAAATAAATCTTTAAAAAACGAAAGAAAAAAAATACAACTTTCAAAAATTTCTATCATAGTAAAATTTTTAATTTCTTTTATTAAAAACTAAGCCCTGCATAAATAATTTAATAATCTTACATTTTAATTTCTTTTGCTTTTTGATGTTTTTTTTTGAGAATATTTAATTATTTTTTTAATTAATGAGAAAATGAAGGGCACGGTGACTCAATTTTCGGAATAATTAGCATTATAAATATAAGACATTTTTCCAACCACATCAACTGAATACAGCAACCTGTGAAAATAAATTCTTCTTCTTTTCTAATGTATTAAAAAATTAATTATATTTTCTATTAAAAGAGTTTTAGCCTCATTTTGATTCCCCAGTCTTGTAAGAAATCTTTTAGGGTAAATATTTTAGCTACTGAGGGAAAAGAAATTGCTTTATACGGTATAAGAGAAAACAGTAGAGTTTCAAATAAATAAGAAACAAACAATAAAACGACTTTTTTTTTTGTTCGTTAAGATTATGTATATACTTATTTATATATATATATGCATATACACACAAAATATTGTATTATTTTCTTCAGGGACCGATTTACAAATTTGGGAGCCCTGGGCACAGATGGCTACTGGGGCCCCCTAGAACCGATGCTTACCGAGGGATTGAGTAAAAAAAGAAAAAGAAATAAATAAAGAATACTGCCCAGTTAAACTGATGGCATTGAGCTCACAGGCTACAAATACTAATTGTACATTAAAGCCTTATATTTTCAAGGGTTAATTCCGTTCGAAAAAAAATTAAGAAGGGGAAACAGCTCTCCCCTTTCCTCTTTTTTTATACTTAATCATTGAAACTCCTATGCTATCAAAGACATGCTTTATCATATAAAAAATCTATATCCAAAATTCAGAGCAAATGAGATAATTCTTAATAAAAACCCATTTAGCATTTATATAATTTAAAAGGAGTTATCCCCCTCTTTTATACTTAACCATTAAACTTCCAAAACTATTCAGAGATTTGAACGAAATCTGACAATTCTGCTTGAAAAACCCATTTATATAAATTAAGGGGGGGGGGGCATTAGAACCCCTGTTCCCCTTATTTATACTTATTCAATGAACACCTAATAACAGTCACGGAATCGCCTCATCAGAATGATCCTAATCTAAATTTTGAACGAAAACTTAATTCTGCATGAAAATCCCATTTATATCAACTAACGGGGGTGGGGGCATTAGAACCCCTGTTCCCCCTATTTATACTTATTCAATGAACACCTTAACAGTCACGGAATCGCCTCATCAGAATGATCCTAATCTAAATTTTGAACGAAAACTTAATTCTGCATTAAAATCCCATTTATATCAAATAACGGGGGGGGGGCATTAGAACCCTTGTTCCCCCTATTTATACTTATTCAATGAACAACTAATAACAGTCACTGAATCGCCTCATCAGAATGATCCTAATCTAAATTTTGAACGAAAACTTAATTCTGCATGAAAATCCCATTTATATCAACTAACGGGGGGGGGGCATTAGAACCCCTGTTCCCCCTATTTATACTTATTCAATGAACACCTAATAACAGTCACGGAATCGCCTCATCAGAATGATCCTAATCTAAATTTTGAAAACTTAATTCTGCATGAAAATCCCATTTATATCAACTAACGCGGGGGGGGGCATTAGAACCCCTGTTCCCCCTATTTATACTTAATCAATGAACACCTAATAACAGTCACGGAATCGCCTCATCAGAATGATCCTAATCTAAATTTTGAAAACTTAATTCTGCATGAAAATCCCATCTATATCAACTAACGGGGGGCATGAGCCCCCCGTTCCCCCTCTTATACATATCGAATGAACTCCAAAAACTAATCAGGAAAGCGCCTTGTCAGGATATACCTACATACAAAATTTCAAGTGGATCGGATATTTTTATCATGAGTTATCGCGTTACGTACATACGAACATACATACAGAACGGACGGGCACATAAGCTCTCAGGCTATGATAGCCTGTGAGCTAAAAATGTACTTATTAATATAAATATTGACTTTAATAACTACTTTAAAATATCAATTAAAAATCATATGTGATAATTATTGATTCTTTTAAGTAGTAATCAATTCAAAATTTTAAAATTTAAATGATTAGACGTTTTATAATAAATAATATGGTTCGGATTACCTTTTCATATACAATTCTTTATATCTGCAACGATAAAATATGCAACAACTAATAAATTTTCACCATACCAAGCTACAATAATTTAAAATATTTGGGGGACTCTACCACTTACGAGCTACACTTACAAATCCAAAACAATCTGACGAAAACAAGAGTACGATGAAATAAGAATTAAAAATACAACAAATTACTTAAGTGATAAAGGCAAAAGAAAATATCATATTTATTATAAAGCAGAAGTTCTGAAACTTCCAAACGAGTGTTTTCAAAAACTACCCGATGGATCTTTTTGCAGATTATACCATTCGATAGGAAATATTTTTGCGGAGGTTTATGATACAAATATACAGGGATAACTCTGATTTTTCGTACTAAATTTCGTATTTTTCGGTTATTTTTGACGGAAGGGTTGCAACAACTAATTCTTTGGCGATAATTATATTTCAAAAAAGAAATGAAATGCTTTCTCTAATGGAAAATAATATAAACATTTCGAAAAAAACCTGTTAATTCATTGATTTAAAATAAATAATGATAAAAAGAAAAAAATCCGTTTAATGCAAAATAATATTATGAAAGGAAAATATTTATCTTTAACGAAAAAAAAATATTTATAATATTTAAAAAGTAACTCAATGTGAAAGAAAGTTTTGAAGTGACACCATATTTGGCTATTTATTTCTTTCGAGCCAGATTGAAAGAAAACAACATATCAAAAATTTCATTAGGTAAAACATAAGTATTTTCTTTCTTTCTTTTTTTTTTAAATTTTTAAATCTAATTTTCCCGTTATGTGTTTTACAGAAGAAACTCGCAGAATTAATTTTTTTAAAAAAGGCTCTAATTGTTATTTGTATGTTGTTTGTTCAATTGGGTGTTTCAATCTACTTTTGTCGCCAATCAATGCGATTCTAAACCAAAAAAATCACAAGACGGAGCGATGTTCGCAAGAACTATTTTTTCTCTCTCTCTTTTAATGAGTGAGAGCATTTTAGGAAAACATTTTACATTTAACTTAAATACATATATAGCTGTTAATACAACAAAAATGAATAATATTTAAGTTTTAGGGTAAATGTTTTTCCACATACATAGATATTGTAAAATAATTTAACTGTAATTTTTAAATTTTTTCTGGGACAGATATCTCATACTCACTACGTTGGTGCGATTTGTCTCTTACGCCAATACCATATATACATCTGGGTAATTAACTGACGCCAAAGTGTCATTGTTTTGCTTGATATGGCTACCCGGATGTTATTGTCTATTTATTAATAAATTGTCTACTTGCATTTTTTTTCTTTTTTTTTCCAATTATATAAACTATTTTAATCTAGGCACATTTTTCATACATGCGCCACATTTGCGCGACTGCAATAAAATAGCGATTTTATGCCTCACTTGGTAACCTGGCTGTTATTTATTTATTAATACATTTTTATTTTATTTTATTTTATTTTTTAAAGGATATAAATAGTATTGTTTTATAATTATTAACTAAATTTTTAAACTTTATTGTTATTTTCTATTTAGAATAACAGAAAATAATTGTAAACTACATATGTAACTGGTATTTGAAAACAAAATTTTCTCCGAATCGGCACCAGAAGAAAAAAAAAAAAAAAAAAAAAAAAAAAAAACGCGTCAATGTGGTGCGTATATGTCATGTATACATTTTTTTCACTATACTACAGTATTTAAACATGCTGTATAAATAACGATTATTGTTTTTTCCAAACATGTTTGGCACAGATATGATATACACATTGAGGTATCTGACTATCGCCAAAACGGTGTTATTTTGCTTGATATGGTAAATCAGCAATAGTTGTTTCTGTATTGATAAATTGTTTATTTACTTTCAATTTCTTTTTAGAAATTCTATAAATTGTTTTTTGCTATAGTAACTTTTTTTATTTATTAATATTTTCGTTTTAAAATGACGAAAATAATTTTTAAAAATGCACATTTCTTCGCTATTCTAAAACGAGGATTTTGCCGCATTGGTATTGGAAGAAAATCTTGCAAATCCGGGTTTGTGCCGGAGTTTTTTGTGAAATATGATATTTTCAAATGTAAATTGAATGCTACTTGATTAACACGTCGGCCAGTTTCGCCAAACTATTCAAATTTAAATAAATTCATTTTAAATAACTAAAGAACAATAAACATAAATAAAAAATACAAATTAAAAGTCGAATTAAAAAGCACTTATGACGTAAAAAAATACTTGTATCACGTGTAATATCAATTGCTATCATACTTACGATCATCGATTATTGACATTTATTCCTATAATCTGCTATTAATTTTTTTCTCGACAGAATGATCAAGTAGTACCGTACATTGTACAAATTCCAGTTAATATTACAAAAATAGAGCTAAATAACTAAATTTAGGTGCAAATGCACACACCCATTTTGTAAGAAAGAGGCACAAATGTCATATATGCACCACGTTGGGGTGATACATTTCTGGCGCCACTTTAACGGAAACTTCGTTTTCAAATGACAGATACATTTCTATTTTCTATTTTACTTTCCTATGTATAGAGCATAACATTTTGTATCATTTTAAAATGCAAATGAAAGTAAATAAATAGTTCATTAATAAATTAAAAACAAAGTTGGATTACCATGAGAGGCATAAAATGTTCATTTTGTTTCAATCACGCCAACGTAATGCGTATATGACATCTGTATCAAAAATGAATTTCACACATTCAAAAAACATTCACCTTATTTTTCTAAGGAAAACTTCATTTAACTTTATTTATTCTGCTGCATTCCAAAAACGGAACACTGTAATAGATTTGTCAAGAGCAGATGTACGTTGCGAAATATAATATAATATTGATAGAGGATGTATTAAGTTTTCCACAGGTACCCATATTCTCAAGTTGAGAGATTTAGAGTTCAAAAACTATCAAATGAAAATTAATCACTTGAAAATTGTTTAAATTCAATGATCAATCTCTGCGATCATAATGCTCGCTATTTTAGAAGTTGGTGAATATACAATATTTAAATTGCTCTTTTCATAATTGCCTCATTTATCTATCAAACTCTACAATAAATGGTCAACTGAAATATTTTTTTCTTAAAAGCCCGAATTTTATCGAATGCATAAACTGAAACAACAACATAATATTTTATTATTATTTTAATATATTTTGGCGTCAACGGGCCTTGATTCCATTGTTGTTGTTTTTATTTTTGGCTCAGTTTTGTTTTTTCTAGCTCGCTGAGTTTTGCACTGATGAAGAATCTACACTGTAAAAAAAATTCTGCAAAGGTACTAAACTTTTTCTAGGAAACTGGGATTCCAAGAACTTTTCCTGTAAAGGTAACAGCAAAAATTCAAGTTTCAGAATCGGTTACATGAATTTTTCCTGTTATCATTACATGAAAAGTTCTTGGAATCCCAGTTTCCTAGAAAAAGTTTAGTACCTTTACAGAATTTTTTTTACAGTGTAGACAGTAGATTCGAAACAGCTGTTTGCTAACTTTTAATGCATTTTTGGTGCATTTATAATCGTTGGTTTTCTATCTTTAAATACAATAGCGTTTTGTATGATTTTCAGAAATGTGAAGGAGCATTCGAGGTGAAGTTGCTTTAAAAAACACAATCATATTCAATATTTTGTTTGATTCATGTTTTGTTTTGAAAAATAGACCAGCGCAGCGGGCTTAGCCTGCTAGTTCATTATAATAAAGTAAATAAATATGGATGTTTCAGACAAAATATACAATGTTATACAAATACAATACGAGCACAATAGAATGTAGAATGAATTGTACAATTACTTTCAGATAATAAAATAATATCAGATTTTAGACAAAATTTGAGAAACCTTTAGAAGCATTTGGGGGCCCCTAAAATATAGGGGCCCTGAGCTTGTGTCCCGAATGCCCTGCCATATATCAGTCACTGATCTTCTTATTAGGATGTTATTTATTTATATGGAAATATAAAGTCATTTTTAAAAATCACTAAATTATGGTAAAATTATTTAATTCCAAAATATGGAATACCTCAACATTTGACATTCCTATTCTTTTTCATGTGTTTATGCATACAGAATCGTTATTCCAGACACCACATGCTAGGTATATTTAAAATGAAATATGTGTTAACTAATGAATTATTAAATTATTATCGAATAAATTATTTGATTATTCAACAAGTAAGAAAAATCATGACTTAAGCATAGATTATGAAGCATTTTCCATAACTTCCTGAAATCATTAACAAAACTTCATTGTCTAGAGAGATAAGGTGTTGCTGTCTATAGCCAAGTATTTATTCCAATACTTTTGAAAAACCATGTATTTGATAGGTCGGTTGATAATATACATATACTATATAATGAGTAAATTTAGTCTTGCAAGAAAACGCTTATCTAGTTAAAAAAATTTCTTTCAGCAATTTAAACTAATAGATAGAATCATACTTAAATACTTTTATTCAGCCCTATAGTTTATCTAGTATCTATATTACAGTGTCCATCATCTACTTAATATTTTGTTTTATTCTACTTCGGAAAGCTGGATAAATGTTGCACATGTTAACCATAAATGTATTTCATTAGTTTAGTCGATTGTTAATCGAATAGTTCCTAAGTTTCCTTAGAAAATCCAAAAATGTATGAAGTATGAAAACTATTTTATGTCGTAATAAAGTTTTCATGACTTTATGCAGTTCATTTTCATCTCACGCTAAAGTCATTAAGCTGGAAACTGTTGCTTAGAAAATTGTTGAAAAGCTGTTAGATACTTAAAATTCTTCATCAATTAATAGATGGAAAGAAAAATATCTGTGGAAATTGTTATTAAGAAAGCGGCCGTTATAGTAATAAATTCTAGATGATATTAAATTTAATGTTTGTTAGTTTATTTTCATTTTATAAGTTTACGTATGCAGAAGAAATATTTCAAAAACTGCTCGGAATAATTTTTTAACAAGTAATGATAATAAATTTAATAATCTTTTGTAAATATTTAAATCATTTTATTTAGTATTTACAGTTATATACCACCGAAAGAATAATGTAGCGAATTCGAGTTTGTAAACTCTAAAGGCACACTTGCAAAAAATATAAAAATAGCTTCCATATGTAATATTGTATGTTACACACAAAAGTACACCTTATATGTATGCCTTTTTTGTTTAAAGTGTGTGATAATGACTAAATATTTTAGATAACAATTTAAATGCAGTATTTGCATTTAAAGTGTTAGTAAATTATCTTTACTAGATAATAATTAATAATTTAACTTTTGACCTAAATAAAGTTTAATATATATATATATATTTTCAAAGTGTACTTTTAGATGAACAATGAAATTTTTTAAGATTACTTTTTTAACCACATTAAAAAAACACAATTGTTGAAAAGACTAACTATCTTCTTAATTAAATAATGTATATTTGATTTTACAGAAAACAAGTCGAAAATTGCACATTGAATGTAGATAAAGAGGTGAGTTCGTATCAGAACGAAGTTTTAAAAATATTCGAATTTTGATGTAATAGTGTATTGTACTTCGGATGCAGTGTAGTAGTCTAAATCATTTGCATGTTCCTGTTAATATTATCTGCTTTCCATTATACAGGAAATAACCTGTAGTAAACCTCACACTGTAAAAAAATATCTGCAAAGGTACTAAACCTTGTCTAGAAACTGGGATCCCAAGAACTTTTCCTGTAACGGTAACAGCAAAAATTCAAGTTTCAGAATTGATTACATGAATTTTTCCTGTTATCGTTACATGAAAAGTTCTTGGAATCCCAGTTTCCTAGAAAATGTTTAGTACTTTCACAGATTTTTTTCAGCATAATATTATTTATTTATTTTTTAGGACCGCGCTCAATTTAAATGTCTCTGTGACATTAAAAATATTCGCGATCACTATTGAATTTGGATGTTATATTTCCTGGGCGGGATTTTGAAAATCGGGTGGGATAGGGCATGAGGGCAAATTTTTAGTGTAGAAAATATGAGTACCATTGAGTAAGGTATATCAATTTCATAAATGTGAAATAGTTAAATGTTATTAAAATGCGCAGCAGACTGTTTCTCCCCCCCCCCCTACACCATAATATATTGGAATACATTTGTCTGGTCCTGTAAATTAACAACAAATATTCACTGCACCATAGATTGTACAAAATGTATATTTTAGTACATACTTGAATTTTATTATGTCCGAAAAAATGTAACATCATTAAAATGCACTTAAAGCTATATTTTTCCATTGCACTGTAAAAAAAAAATCTGTAAAGGTACTAAACATTTTCTAGGAAACTGGGATTCCAAGAACTTTTCATTCAACGCTAACAGGAAAAATCCATGTAACCGATTCTAAAACTTGAGTTTTTGTTGTTACCGTTACAGGAAAAGTTCTTGGAATCCCAGTCTCCTAGATAAAATATAGTACCTTTACAGAATTTTTTTTTACAGTGTGGCCGTAATATAGTGGAATACTTTTGATTATACCTGTTATTAAACTATTCATCTGATTTTCATAAAATTTGAAATGACCTTACAAAATTATGCGACAGTAATAAATTTTAAATTTCAAAACATTCTTCTGGATAGTTTTTATTCTGTTATGTGCAAACAAACGGACAGTCAGACGAGCAGATAGACAGACTGAATGACGACTGTAGATGTTATGTATTAATTACTTAAGTACGAACGCACATAAAGCAAATTAATCCACAACAATACATTATTATAAAGTAGTAAATAAGTTAAATTAAACATTTTATTTCATAGAAACAATAAGAATAGATAAACTTTCATATATATATATATATATATATGTGTGTGTGTGTGTGTGTGTGTAAATATTTTTACAAATAAAACCAAAGTAACTCAGATATTACCATAACAATAAGCCAAGGAAACCAGTACTTATATTATCTTTAAGAATAATTAACACAAAAAATGAAAACCTGTTAAAATCATTTGAAAGTGATATAGAGAGTAAATTACCAAAATTGAAAAAGATAAATAGATAAATAGACTATAGAAGGCTTTTGTATTAAATTTCACTTCAGAGGTGCATAGCCATAATAACAAAGCAAAACATCCAGCCAGTTTCTGTTATAGGTCGTGCTATAAGCTAAGAAATTCGGCCTATAATACACCCGACTGGTTCGATTTTATTTACTATTTCAAATTAGGAAAAAAGGAATTCAATAAAATAACAATATTTATATACATTATCTAGTATTAATTACTTAACTTAAAAAGAAACCTCTCTATATTATATTTTTCAATTCTTTTTTTGCCATAACAATGACATTTGGAAAATGACTTTTATAATCACGCATAATCTTTTAAAAATTAGTTTCATTATAATAATTTGTAATAATAATACACACTTATATAAGAAAGAACTTGAATTATGAGACTGAAAACATCCATTTTTTAATAAGCATAAAATGGAATTTCTGCCAAAAGAAAAATAATATCCGCAACGCCTTTTCTATGTCTGATTCAGAAAAATGTGTACATGCCAAAGCAAAATATTATCAAATTTTCAATTATTTTTTATGTTTACCGTGTTTTACCAGGTATTTATTATATTGCTTTTTCTTCAATCATTTTAATTTCTGCCTGAGGGAATACTAGATAATATAAAAAATTGCAATTAATTTTCGGTGAAATTACATATTACAGATTTCTTTTTCTGTAAGAGTACTTATATTTCACAAAGGTCTTTGAAGTATATTCGAAAGTTTCATTTTTTAAATAAATTCTATTATTTTAGAAGTATGTTGATAAAATAAATATATCTTGTTTTCCTCTATTGGAAGGACTGAACATTAAGAATGGTAATTGTTATTTTATTTTTTTTCTGATTTTCGTGTAAATGATTTTTTTTTAAATCTGACAATGTTTTAAAATTACAAAAGTAAAAAAAAAAATCAAAATATGTCATGATAATCAAAACAAATTTAAATGCAAATTTCAACAGATAATATTCTTTGAAAATATTAGTCCAATAAAAAATATTGTTTCTCTCGTTTTTTTTTTTTTTTTTTTTTTTTTTTTTTTTTTTTCTATTAAAAAGCTCGGTTGTAAAGAATGGTACTTGATATATTTTTTTCTGATTTTGATTAAAAGTGTTTATTTTAATCATGGAAATGTTTCAAAAAAGCAAACTTTTTTTACTAATTGAAAATATTCCACAATAATCAAACATAAATTACAGATTTCAATAAAAAACTGAAGTTGAAAATAAGTCCAAAAATTATTATGTCTCTCGTTTCATCTATTAAAAAGCTCAATTGTAAAGAATTGTAATTGATATTTTTTTCTGATTTTCGTGTAAAAGTGTTTATTTTAATCCTTACATTGTTTTTAAAAGAAACGAGTATTTTTATTTTAAACTCAAAATGTGTCACAATAATAAAAGATAAATTTTAAATACAAATTAAAAAAAAATCCTATTTGGAAATAAATCCAGTAAAAATTTTTGTATCGCTTGTTCTTATTAAGTAAAATGCTTCATTGTAAAGAATGGTATTTGACATTTTAAAATTCTGTCTGATTTTGAGTAACGGTTTTTATTTTAATCCTGACAACGTTTTAAAATTGCAAGTTTTTTTCCTTGTAATTCAAAATATGCTATAACAGTCAAAGATAAATTTGTTATGCAAATTTATTAAAAGTTAATTATAAAAATAGATGCTATTTAGAAATAAGTCCAATAAAAATGATCATGTCTTTTGTTTAACCTATTTAAAAGTTCGGTTTAAAAAATAGTTATTAATATTTTTAAATTCTTTCTGATTTTGTGTAAAAATGTTTATTTTAATTCTGAGAATGTTTTAAAGGTTAAAAAAGGTTTTATTTATTTTCCAAAATATTCCATGGTAATCAGATAGTTTTAATATGAATTTCAATACATAATATATTTGCAAATACTCCCAATAAAAATTATTATATCTCTCGTTTTACTATTAAAAAGTTCGATTGTAAAGAAAAGTATCTAATATATTTTTTAATTCTTTCCGATTTTGTATAAATGAGTTTGTTTTAATTCTGAAAAGATTTTAATGTTGCATAAGGTTTTTTTTTAATTTTTTTTTCAAAGTATGCCATATTAATGAAAAATAAATTTTTAATACGAGTTCCAATAGATAATACATTTGCAAATAAACCCAATAAAAATTATTATGTCTCTTATTTTCCTATTAAAAAGCTCGATTGTAAAGAATGATAATTGATATTTTTAATTTCTTTCTGATTTTCCATAAAAGTGCTTATTTTAATCCTAAAAATGTTTTAAAGTTTAATTTTTTAATCTATATTAAAAATTAGTCTTAATAATCTGAGATATTTGTTTTATAGAAATTTCACTAGATAATATTATTTGCAAATAAGTCCAACACAAATTACACTGAAAAACAAATTTTAACGAATTTTCTGTTTCTCTATATACGTTGGGAGTTTTTTATAGATTTCAAGCTGTGGAAAAAGAATATGTTTATAAAAAATTTCTATCACCTTCCAATTTTGAGAAATTTCATTTATGCTTTTTGGAGTATGCAGGCATTGTAGAGGCATAATAATTATATATCATTATTCTCTTTCATGTATTTGATTCACACAAACATTCCTTTTGCTTATTACAACGATAGAAGGTACAGCACAAGAGTAGAAACTGATGTCCCCCTAATAAATTTTATGTTAGCGACCTTGAACAGACAGCTCTAGCCATCCCAACAGTATTTGACAACAGTATTTGACAGTTGAAACTTTTGGAGCCAGTATACTACTATTTCTTTTTTCTGTAAGACTTTAATTAAATTTTGATTATAATTATCCTATTTTTCTCTATAATATGTAAAACAAGTCTAGAGGATGCGTTAATGAACTCGATTCTTTCTGCTATGTGTGCAAAAGATATACTTTGGATATAAAATAGGTGAACAAGATAAGAAATGGGCACCTTATTCTTGTTGTACACGATGTGCTACAAACCTCCGGGCATGGATGAATGGTACAAAAAAGTGTATGTCCTTTTCTATGATATGGCGCATGCTGAAGGATCATATAACTGACTGCTACTAATGTATTACAAAAATTAAACGATTCTCTGGAAGTAGTAAATATAAAATTAAGTACCCAAACTTAGATTCAGCAATATGACCAGCATTACATAATGATTTACAACTACCGAAACTTCCAGAGAATTTTACCATATGACGATGCAGCAGTAGAAATAGAAATTGATGAAACTGGAACTTCCTCTACATCTGATATGAACTATTTTCCTGGCATAAATGAAGAACCACACCTAATTACTCAAAAAAGAATTAAATGATTTTGCGAGAGACTTAAATTTATCAAAGAAAAACTCAAAATTACTTGGATCAAGATTGCAAGGTTGGAATCTCCTGAAAAACAATACAAAGATATCTATTTATCGAGATTGACATAAGAAATATTCGACCTTTTTTTTCAAGAAAAGATGATTTATGCTATTGTAATGATATAAGTGGCTTAATGTCAGCTTTAAATTGTCAATATAACTCGGAACAACGGTCTATAAGAAAGCAGCCACAGATAAGACATTTACCGCTACATAAAGTATGAAATTTCTTATTAATATCATTACTTTTTACAAAAATTCTTTTACATTTTTCAGAAATTTATAAACAAAACTTATTTTTAGTGTTTTAAATATTATTTTAAGCTTTATAAGTGTTTATTTAAAAGTTTGTTATTACTAAAATACCAAACGATAAATTTCATAAGGTATATGTGTTGAATAAATGCTACAAAATTCAGATTTTCAAGATTTTGAATTTTTTTTTTTAATCTGTGGGTGTCGGAAACTTTTCAATGGCATATTCTTTCACAGCACCACCTAAAGTATAAAAGTCACCACATACTTAGTTAGAAACAAAAACATTTTTGTCAGTGTTATTATGTCTCACGTTTTAACCATTAAAAATCTCAATTGTAAAGAATGGTAGTTGATATTTTAACCTTTGGCACTCCGCTGTCTTAGCTGCGGAGAAATCGTGTTCCCCTCCAAAATTTGTTTATGGCACCAGTAATAAAGGAAAATAAAATTTTCCTTATTTAATCAGAGAATTTTTGAAATTGTCTACTTCAAGGAAAGTTCTTTCTAAAAAGTGGCGCTAATCGAATGAATTTTGTGTATGAGGCACCGGAGTCCGAAGGGTTAAATTTTTTTTCTGATTTTATGAAAAAAAAATTGTATGTTTATGTAAAGGCATTATGTAAAAGTGGTATTTTTTATTTTAAAAATGTTTTAAATTTGCATTTTTTTAAACAATCAATATTAAAAATTGGTCAGAATAATATATTTTTTTTGAGAATTTTAATAGATAATATTATTTGCAAGTAAGTCCAATATAAATTATTATGTTTCTCATTTTAAACATTAAAAAAAAGTATTTATTTTGATCTTTATAATGCTTGAACTTGCATTTTTTTTTTTTTTTTTTTTTTTTTTTTTTTTTTTTTTTTTTTTTTTTTTTTACAAATTTTAAAATGTATCATAATAATTAAAGATAAATTTTAATGCAAATTTCTCTAGGTATTATTATTATTTAAAAATAAGTCCAATAAAAATTATTATGTGTCTTGTTTAATCTATTAACGAGCTCTAATGTAAATAATGGTAATCGATATTTTTATTTATTTTTTCTGATTTCCATGTAAAAGTATTTATATTAATCCTAACAATGTTTTCACATTTCCAAATACTTTTTTTTTATTTTTCAAAACATGCCACAATAATCAAAGATAAATTTTAATACATACTTCAATAGATAATAATATTTGGATATAAAAGTCCAATAAATTTTTTTCTGTCTCTCGTTTTTATCTCTTAAAAAGATCGATTCTAAAGAGTGGTAACTGATATTTTTTAATTATGTATCATTTTGAATAAAAATGCTAATTTTAATCCTGCAATGTTTTAAAATTGCGGGGTTTTCTGTTATTATTATTATTCAAAATGTGCCGTAATAATAATAAAAAATATTTAATACAAATTTCAATCGATAATATTATTAGGAATAAACTGAAATAAAAATCAGTATTTCTCTCGTTTAAGCTAATAAAATGCTCCATTGTAAAATATTGTAATTGATACATTTAAATTCTTTCTTATTCCATGCAAAAGCGGAATTTTAATTCTAACAAAGATTAAAAATTGTGAAGTTTTTATTATTATTATTATATTTAAATTATGCAATGATAATCATAGATAAATTTTAATAGAAATTTAAATAGATGATGTTATTTAGAAATACCATTGACCATTTATTCTGTCCATTTTTTTTCTTCTATATTTTGTTCAATATCGAACAATGAAATAACGGAGCGGCTGTTTTCAATTGAGATCCACTTAAAATAATATCTTTATTTTTTTTATGCATTTCTATACGTAAATATACTTTAGTAATAATTAAAATGTATGTCAGTTACTTTCGTTAAAATGATTTTCTCTGTGACAAAAATTTTAAATTCCGAAAACAAAAATGAAAATAAAACAGCATTTCAAGAAAAAAATATTGAGGAGATATTAAATACGTATTAAAAAAGGAAAAAGAAAAAATAAGTAAATTTAAGAAGAAATATAGTTTTGTACGAAATAAAATTTCGGTAAATCATACATTCATGTATATTTTTAATGTACAACAATTAATAAAGTATGTTACAATTAATCATTAATCACAGCAAAAGAATTCTGAAATTAAAAAAATTAAGAAAAAAAAATATATTTAAGAAGAAATAGAGTTTTGTAGATCATTTTACTAACAAGGAGAGGGTCCGAGGCTTGTGTCACTGAATTGAATGAACGTTTGTGTATCGATAGAGTATAGTTAGCATATAAATATCATGACAGACATAAAGCGCAATACCAAGGGGGTCTTGAGAAAATAACATTTAAAGTTCATGTTATAGTTTATAATCAGATAAATTTCCATTAGCCGCAAGTGCGTTCGTGGCCTATTCGGTAGCGCTCTGGACTCGAGTTTTTTCCACCTGGGCCTTTTTTCGGAACGGAAATTATCATTTTTGAACCGAAATTGAAAAAATATGCATGTTAATTGAAATGTACGAAAAATATAAATTAAATTTACTTTTTTGTAAGATAAAAATGCATTTTTAACTGCGAATTTTCGCATACTTAAATGTATACATTTTTTTAAAAGTAACCATATTTATATACCTATAGCTTGAAATTTTTGTTGATACTTAAAATTTTTTTCTATGATTTGCTACTAATTTTATCAGAGAAATAAATTAAAATACGTCAACAAATATATTATTTTAATTTTCGCTCTATGTAAATACTTGAAATATTTCCAGGTTTATTTAAAATTTGATTTTTATATTTTAATAATTTTTTTTTTAAATCTTGGATTCCGGATTTTTAATTAGAATAAGCGTTTATGTAATATTTTTTTCAGAATTTTTCTTGTTTAATATGTTTGCCTAATACAGTTTAAATTTATTTCCACAATGAAAAAAATTAAAATATTATTATTCACTCATTTATATCCCGAATTTAATTTATTTCTCAGTAATAATTAGTAGATTATTTATAGAAATAAATGTAAACAATTTCAAATAACAACGAAAAAGTTATGGTCTATTGACAAATAAATTGAACTACTTTTAATTACATAAAATATTTAAACATACAAAACTTCGCAGTTAAAAATACATTTATATCTTATAAAAAAGTAAATTTAATTGTTTGTTACAGTTAATCATTAATCATAGTATAACCATTTTAAAATAAAAGAAAATAAGTAAATATATTTAAGAAGAAATAGGGTTTTGTCGGTAATTTTACTAAAACGAAATAAAATTTCGATAAATAATACATTAATGTATATTAATAATAAATGTTTCAGCTTTATCATTAATTATAGCAAAAGCATTTAAAAATTTAGCAGTTAGTATTTTGTTTATAATATGAGAATGACATTTTATTATCGAAATTTTACTCTGTAGTGTTTTTAGATAAACACTGCTTAAAACTTGCGAGTATATCTGAACTATCAATATCTTAATGTCATATATTTGATTTCCTTTCTTATCTTCGGAAGTTATAACGCTATTGGAAAAGTCGTTGTGAAGCCATCTGTCGACTAAACATAGCGGAAAGCTTATTGAAGCAAGATACTAATGCACTGTTAAACAATTGAATCCAAAATGTTAACTTGCGAATAGATTGGAAGTTACGGTAAGAATATTTTGCAATACATGTTATTCTATAATAAATAGATATCATTTCTCAGGAAGAATTATTCTTGCATTATTAAAATACTATTATACTAGTGCAGTATTAAATAACAATGGAAATATTAGGTTATATCATATGTACAGAATAATCTACTGAAAAATAGAGTAATTTTTATTATGCTCGCACCACTATTTTTTTCACAATATATGTTTTCATTATATTATGCTTGCAAATGTCAAAGTATAGGTCGAATATTCTTGTTTAAAAAAAATGGTGGAAAATGAAATTAAAAACATGATATTTGTCAAAAGAATACTAACTGTGTAAAAAAAAAATTATTTAAAAATTACAACGACTATTAAATTATATTTTTAAAGACTATAACTTTAGACTTATAAATGATTTCTATATTTAAAAAATAATTATAACATAATTTTTATGTTGATTGAAACGTAGCTTACGTAATAACAGTCATATTAGTATGCCTGGATTTAGAGACACGTTCATATTCCTGGACCAATCATAAACAAATGTTAAATGACATTTCAATTTAACAGTTTTCGGTACTGCAAATTTTAAAATTTCTAAATATTGTACAATTTCAATTTTCACACCGTCGCACAGAGGGGCAAAAACCCAAAAAGCTGGCCAAAAGTCGAAAAATGAAATTACGACTTAGGGAATTTTGATTATATAGTTGGCTAGAATAATGTTTGGACACACAGAAACTGTATTTTAAAAGAGATTTTTGGTTCGCTCTTACAAACAGCATTATTTCAAAAATGATGTTTGAAGGAGTATCAGTTAGAGCAAACAAAAACAGCAAAACAATAGTTCCTCTAAACGCGCGCTATATTTTATCATATTATCCGATTTCAATGATTTGAAATGGATTCACACTATGATAGTGTGTACTTTTTTTGCATGTATTACCAAATTTATACTAAGCACATAAAAATTAATAAATTCATAGTCATTTTTGATAAAATATTGTAGAAAATATTTTACTTTTTTTGCTTTCAAACATCAAAAAGTTTAAATGTTCCACAGTGTTCCGCAACGAAATTTAATGGAAATAATAACCTGGGCTATTGTCTGATGATTCATGAAAAACCAGCTGCCAAAAACTGCCATTCTGCATTTCACGCATATTTTAGTAACCCCAAGTAAAAATGCCACTTTTTCGGCCGCTTCAAAAATTCTGAAATTGAGTACTTTTCACATTAATTTAGCTGATAAATATCTTTCAAATTTTTAATTATTCAATTTTGTAATAGTGTATCACCTATTATATTGTAAATAAGTACTATAATCATAAGTTAAAATTAATTTGATAAGTAAGTTTAGTAATGAAAAAAATGAAAATAATTCTCTATTATTGATCCGATAGAATAACATTTTCTTATCTTTATAGATAGTAATTTTGTTTGTTCTATTGTAATTATGAGAATTATTTTGCCAATGGCAATATTTGCTAGATCAAACTACTGAGCATATTGTGTTTCATTAATGCGAATGAAAATCATTATGAATATGACTTTCACCTACGTTTGCAAATAAGGATGTGATTGCAAATGTATTCTAAGTACATTTAAACAAATATTTCTCTATGAAGATGGCAGGAGGCTATAATATATTTTTCACTTCTCCCGTGCTACTAGAATACATAAATATTGCGAATAAATCATGAATCGTCAATTTGAAAATTCCGAGATCTTCATTTCACTGATTGTATCGGGCCAATCAAAATCCATTTTCTTTTTCAAGAAATGCGGAAGCTAATGTCAATGAATGGGATTGTATTAAACACCAGGAGAATTAACTTATTTCTTTTAATAGAATCATTGATACAGAATAAATAGTCTTTAACAACGAATTAGTGTAATACTCAACGTTGCTACCTATATCAGAAAATATCAAAATAGCTTCTTACCGATATGACATTTTTAAATTAAATTTAATAGAGATAATTTAGAATTCAGAATATCTACGTTGCATGCTAAGATGTTTTGAGAGTGCTTCCACATGGCAGACAAACTGCATAGAAAAAATGGAAAGCTCGTACTCTGCATGAAAAGAAGAACACTGAAATCGCAAAATAAAATATACAAAAAATATTTCATTTACAATTAAGAATTTTCGTCGAGAAATCAGATCCTATATTTGGAAGCACAGATGATGGCGATACAATTTAACCATTCTTTGAAACGTAACTTTTTGTGCTTCTATAACAATCGTATACGAAGATTTGATTAAATGATTCTATGTCATAAGTAATTTCTCATAATTATATTTCATAAGATTTTTCTTTAAAAATAGCTCGTAGATTTGAACTACATCCCGGGTTCTGTATGCCTACTTCAGAACTCAAACTACTTATTAATGAGAAATAACATTATCTTCAGTACTGCTTATTTGTCAAATGCCATAAGATACTCAAGAATCGTGCAACAAACTGATCAAAAGGCATCGAGAATATTTAAGACAAACATGCAGTAGCGCAAAAAAAAAAAAAAAAAAAAAAAAAGAAAGATATTTTTGCGTCTTTTAATGTTATCAGATTCTTTCATTTCCAGTATAGGTAAATTATTGCAAAACAAATTTAAATCTTTGATCCTAAGAGTCACAGGATCTTCTAACACCA
Source organism: Maratus speculifer (assembly GCA_964019185.1). Classification (NCBI taxonomy): domain Eukaryota; kingdom Metazoa; phylum Arthropoda; class Arachnida; order Araneae; family Salticidae; genus Maratus; species Maratus speculifer. The sequence goes on along the minus strand of OZ025290.1, from coordinate 149,152,646 downwards.
CCAACAAGTTCTGATCAATATATTCTGATCTAAATATTTCGACACCTTGAACTCTGAAGAATCTTTTTATTATAGTACAGTTGATTCTAAAGTTGAATCTCTGGAATATATTTCCTTTTTTATTTTAATAATATAAAAATTAAACAGTCTAATATTTTACTTTCCATTAATTAATTTCGATTAAATATGTCTTGGTTCCTTCACAATTCCTTTTTAAGTTTAGCCTCGAAATTTTAAATATTATTTAAATCTAATTGTTTTTACTTTTAATTTGTCATTTTATTTATTTATTTATTTTTAAAGTTTAACTTTTGAATCTTAATTAGCATTCTGAAAAGTTTACGAAATTTTATACAAATTGAATAATTTTCGAGACATTTTAATTTTTGTTCCGCCATATTGTATCCGCCATTTTTTTTTAATTTAAATTTTGTATTTTTACTTAGCATCCTCAGAAACACCTGTATACGAATTTTCGTAAAATTTGAATAACATTTTCATATTTTGGCCAGCTTTTCGGGATTTTTCCCCACTGTGCGTCGCGTCGTATAAAAAAATTACTATTAAATGCAACTTGTTTGAAACCTGTATCTAAATTTGTTTTTGAGTTATTAATTTTTTTTGTAGCTTTTCATACTTTTTTTTGCCATTGTGGCAACAAAAGTATTCCATTTTTGGACATTGAACGTGGACTAATCAGAAAACGAATAAAATAAAAAATAGAAGTATTTCAATTCTAGACATTAAGCATGGACCAATCAGAAAACGAATAAAATAAAATAAGTTGCGGAATTCAACCAATAAAAATATTCAGATATACTTTAGATTTCCCAGTTAGATTTAACTATTTTCCCAAATAGTTAATAAAATAGTCCAAAGCCCTTTTTATGTTATGTGTGGAATTTTGAATTTATATATATTAATGTTAGTTAAAACATTAAATGAACTTAAAAAATATTACATTTTAAATTATAAAAATTTAAAAAAAACATGTAAAAATAGTGAATAATTTAATATAAAATTTTTGAGTGATGTTTAGATAAGATTTATTTATTTGATATTTATTTGTCAACTTTTATAGTCAAACTAGCCGAAGGTGAAGATGTTAGAAATTAAAATTGCATGATTTACAATCATATAAAAACACCTTATTGTGTATTTTTTAAATATATAAAAACAAGAGTGTATGGAATAATGACTTAAAATTTAGAAAATTACAATTTCTCCTCCTTCAACAAATAAAATAAACTGCAGTACTTGGAAACAATATGTAACTTACCTACACTCGCTCGCTGTTTAAAAACTCTTTTATAAGAGAATTCTAGTTTTTACTACGAAAATAACACAAGGTGTCCGATATATCCAAATTTCGAAGCTTTATTTAGAAAAGACCGCTGTGGAAGAGTAACTGTTCAAAAAACTGTTAAATTTACGGCAAAAACTGCTGGAAGCAATGTTGCCTGCAGTTTTTCCCGTAAAAATTGGAGTAAAATTAGATGTAATAAAAATTTTTACATAAAATTTTACTGCAATCTTTACGATATATACTTCTGGCAACATTGCTGCCAGTTCGTGCCGTAAATTAAACGGTTTTTTTTTACGAGTGTGTGTTTCATGGGAATAGTCCCAGTATAAAACCCTAAGGTATCGAGCACAAGATTTATATATATACATATATATATATATATAAGAGTACTAATAGGGGAATCTAATGATCCATGTCTGCCGAAAGTGAAGTGGTGTATAAGCCAAAAATCACTATCACTAGTGGTTTATTCGTAGGTTTATCATTACAGTCATTTTATACCTTTGATTGAACGGCGAATACAAATGGTATAGTGGCTCATCTCTGGAACTACCAAACCCATTTCAAATGCAATAGTACGAAAATGATGGTGTTCGCCCCGAATAAAACATTGGCTATATCTTATGCGGATGCCGCTAACTAAGGGGATGCAGGGAAAAAAAAAGTTCTAATAAATGCAATTTTTGTTTCACTGAAGGTCCTAGGAATATAAAATGTGGCAATTTAATTATGAGATATAAATAATCCCTAAAAAAATTTACTAAAAATTACGAAATTAAAAAAGATGTGAAAACGCACAAAAAGCATCCTAAAAACTCTTAAAAATGGTTTTTATATCTGTAGCTTCCGGTAATAACCAGGAAAGAAATATTTTTAAAAAAATTGAAATAATTTGGGGAAATGTAACTTTAAAAGTGTACTTTCATGTACCCTAATGCTGAAAAATGATAATCGAATACTTCCCGTCATAGGGTGACTATAAATTTTCATTTAAAAATTAATTTTTTTTAAATAGTTCTCAATTAATAAAAACTCATTTTTATATAACTAATTTGGCAAAAAAGAGGTTCTTATATCCTAATTGAATGTAGTAAAAATTATAAAGTACTAATCTATTTATAAAAGTAATGGTAAAATACATTTGAAAACTGCAAACGTTAATTACTCAAAATATTAATAATGTGCCTTATACCAGATTATTACCGGAATCTACAGATATAGTCTCGGGAAGTACCGGACCGATTAAAAAAATAATGATGTCAAAATGAAGTCAACAACCCCTTTTTCAACATAGAAATTTTATGTAGCGACCACCCCTACAGAGAGGTAGAAAACTTAGAAAAGAAACTTGGAATTTGACATTATGGTTAATTTAAAGATGTAAATGCACATTAAGAAATTTGTTTCCAGAAGATTAAATTCATCAAATGAATACTGAAAGGAATGTATGAATTGGGTATAAAAGTTACAAAATATTTTCTAAATTTTCGTTTATTTAGAAACTATAGCTTTAGTTCTTATTATTATTTTAAGTCTCGTTTCGGAATAATGCAGTGAAATAATGTCAAACTTTGGTATAAATGGAAATATGATAATTATTCCAAAATATATTATTACTTCTAATAAAAATCAGATATACAAATATCTCTTGGCATATTTCAACTACACTGTAAAAAAAATCTGTAAAGGTACTATACTTTATCTAGGAAACTGGGATTGAAAGAACTTTTCCTGTAACGGTAACAACAAAATCTCAAATTTTAGAATCGGTTACATGGATTTTTCCTGTTATCGTTACATGAAAAGTTCTTGGAATCCCAGTTTCCTAGAAAATGTTTAGTACCTTTACAGATTTTTTTACAGTGCATTACACGAGCAAATCCGAGGTATTTATATTAAAAAACTTATTAAAGTTTTACCCTTTTAGAGGTGTGGGATATAATTTATCGCACCTAATCTAAGCAAGATTCTCACCAGAAACTTTTATATTTTTGAATTTAATTTTTGTAGCAAAATGTTGAAAAATTGCCTCCTCTTATTTTAAAATAAGTTTTTGTGTTTTTTTTTTGTGTTTTTTTTTTTTTTTTTTTTTTTTTTTTTTTTTTTTTTTTTTTTTTTTTTTGCGTTGAGAAGTCAATGTTACAGAGCCTTTTTTGTTTTTCCTTTGGGAATTAAGTAGTAATAAAATACAAATTTCTTTCTTTTAAATTTATAGAAAATGGTAGATTTTAAAAGGCCACTCGACTCATTCAAAAAAGACTCGGATGATAAGGTTATGTCTATGGGGTCGATTTTTCGCTCAAAATTTAATATTTTTACATGATTTTCTTGCATTAGATGGTCGAAAACGATCGATAACTTGGCTAGTTTTTAATTTTTGTTACATTTTTTTATATTATGATAGTTTCAATTTCAGAATATTTTCTAACTGATTCGAAAAGTTGAAGTATTTAAAATAAAAAGAATATTGCCCAGTTAAACTGTTGGCATTGATCTCACTGGCTACGAATACTAATTGTACCTTACAGCCTTATGTTTTCAAGGGTAAATTCTGTTGGAAAAACAAATTAAAGGGGGGAAACTGCTCCCCCTTTTATAAATGGTTATTGAACTCCCTAAACTAATCAGAGAACATGCTTTACCATATAAAAAATCTATATCAAAAATTCAGAACAGTTCGGAAAATTCTTATAAAAAACCCATTTATATAATCTAAGAGGAGTTATCCCATTCTTTTATACTTAACCAATAAATTTCTAAACTATTCAGAGTTTCGAATTATCAAAAAGAACCTACATCCAAAATTAAAAGCACATCGGCCATTCTCCATAGAAACCCATTTTTCAAATTTAAGGGAAAGGTAATCGCAAGTACCCTTTAAACAAGAACTTAACAAAAGAACCCCACAGCTAATTAGAGAAACATCACCATGAACCTGTTTTCAAAAATTGAAGCAAATCAGTTAATTCTGAAAAAAATAAATCATTTAAATAAATTAAGAGAGTAATCCCGCCGATCTAACATTTATACTTATCCAATTTCCAAATCCAAACAGGGAAGCGCCTTATCAGAATGAACCTATAACCGAAATTAAAGCAAATCGGTAAATTCTGCGGGAAAACCCCTATAACCTTAATTCAGGTGGGTTACTTCCCATTTCTCTCCCCTCTGAGACTAATCCAATGAACTCCCAAAGTAAATCATGGCGGTGCCCTCATCACAATGCTCCTACGTCGAAAATTTGAATGAAATCTGATAAATTCTGCATGAAAAACTCACTTATATAAATCAATAAGAGAGGCATTAGCCCCCGTCCCCTCTCTTTATACTTATACAATGAGCATCTAATACTAATCATGGAGGCGGCTCATAAGAATGTTATTATATCTAAATTTTGAACGAAAACTGATAATTCTGCATGAAAAACACAATTATATAAATTAAGGGGAGGGGCATGAGCCCCCGTTCTCCCTCTTATACATATCGAATGAACTCCAAAATTTAATCAGGGAAGCGCCACAATATACCTACTTGCAAAATTTCATATGAATCGGATATTTTTATCGAGTGATCGCGTTACGCACACACGAACGAAATTACATACATCCAGAACGGGCGGGCACAAAAGCTCTCAGGCTTTGATAGCCTGTGAGCTAAAAAACTAAAACTAAAACTTAAAAATGTAAAAACTATCTCGGTGTCAGATCATCCTCAGCTATTCTATGCAAAAAACTCATATAAAGATATTAAAATGTGAGCAAGATATTTGAAAATAAGGCCCTCACAGACTTAACATTTTCATTCGGGTATTTCTGAGTGACCAGTGGGAGCTCATAAGACGCCAAACTAGTCAGTGAAAAGGACCCAGATGATAATGTTAAGTCTACCGGGGCGTTATTTTCAAATATCGCACTCAAAATTTAATATTTTTACATGACTTTTTTATAGGATAGCTGAGGACGATCCACAACAGTTCTAGTTTTTACTTTTTCGATTTTCGTATGTATATTTTTTTTTATATTAGGATAAATTTAATTTCGAAATTGGTTCAAACCGGTTCTGAAAATTAATTGTTTTTATTTTATTTTTATCTTGAACAAACTAGAAAAAATGAAAAATAGCCCAGTAGAAGATCGTCTTCAGCTATCCTATGCAAAAAAATATATAAATATATTAAAATTTGAGCAAGATATTTGAAAATAACGCCCCCATGACTTAACATTATCATAGTCGGGTCTTTTTGAGTGACCAGTGTGAGCTCTTAACTCCATAAATTAAAGATTCTGCTGCAGCTGCAAGGCATCTTTTTGCTCCCGTCTGAGACGAATTCTTGCTTCTTTAGTCCCAGTCTCAGTTTTGTTTCTCAGCTATGAGTATTCCACGTTCATTCACTCCCGTGAGTAATCTTGACTATTTCGGCAAGTTTTACATCCATACGGGATCCAATTTTGGAGCAAGTCCTGCTTTTCCTTCTTGCTTAGTATCTAGATTAGAGATCTGCACAAACCGGATTCGGGCCGATTTTCATTAAAGGCATTCGGACCGGGCCCTGGCTTCAATTTTTTTCTGAAGACTGGGGCCCGCCGGGGCCTAGTCACTAATCTTTCTGGGCCAGGCCGGGCCGGGCTCGGGACTTACTTTTTTCCTGAAGAATCGGGCCGGGTCGGTCCTAACTTATTTTTTCCATACAAAGCTGGGACTGATTTCATTCTTCCTAGTCTTCACGGATCAAAATATTCAATCTCGGTTGAATCATCTTGTATGAAAATCATATCTTAGACGTGGTCAAGTCTGTTCAAAAATGAGTAAAATTTTACTTGGTCCAAAAATGTTTGCAAAAAAGGCATATACTTTTAAACCGTCATTATTCTACAACTTACCATCAAAATTTATTCTTTTTGAAGAATCGTAAATTTCTAGGCCTTTTATAATAGAGTAAAGCGCATGACAAAAGAACCTGCCTATGACGGAGTCAAAAATCAAACGGGAGTCAAACTGAAAATGACGGAATCAAACTGAAAACGGAAATTTCATTTAAACTTGTTTTAAACTTGTCCTCCATGCAAAATGATTATAATAATACGATAAAAAAATTATTATACATTTACACCTGCTAAGAAGGGAGCTTGCCTATATCCTATTTTTTTCTTTCCAATCCGATACCGTCTTAAATTTTAATTTTACCATATATCATTTTATTAGATTTTTATGTTTTCATTACATGGAATATGGATTTATAATAGTAATGATAACTGAAACATTTACATACTACAAACAGAAGTTCCTTAAAAAGATAAATATCGCAGCGTAGGATACTTATGCATAAAAATAGATTATAAATATGAAAGAAATAAGACTAAGATAATTTTTTTTGGTCGGAATTCTTTAGTAAGATTAAAAATCCATGTTCTGTAGAAATTTACTCGGGTCGGGCTTTTAGCTAGTTTATCGGGCCGACACTCTAAAAAATTTTTTACGTACCGGACTGTGCAGAATTTTTTTTTTTTTTTTTTTTTTTTTTTTTTTTTTTTTTTTTTTTTGTGGATCGGGCAGGGCTCGGGCCTGGAAATTTCAGCCCCTGCAGGCCTCTTCTAGATCTTATTTAAGCTTTAATATCAGTCAATTAAAACTGTTCCAAAAATTTTTTTTTCAAATAAATATGTACTCAAGTGATTAAATCAAAACACGTAAAACAGGTGATTTTTAAAAAGCGAGAGAATCGAGCGAAAAAAACAAAGAACAGCAACAACAAAAGTAAAAAACAATAGCTAAGCTGATGTCTCAATATACACTATATTGCCATTGATTATGGGACACTTGCGATTTTAGACATTTTACTAAATATCTAGAAAAATACATGAGGAATCATCTCGAAACTCTTAGTGTATAAATATAATAGTATAAGTCATACATCTCCGTGAAGATTTTTTCCCGAAACTCCAAAGGGGACCGTCAACAAATTAAAAAAGAATGAATATCTTTTGAATAACCCTGTCAAAACTAATGTAGCAAAAGCGTTCAAACTCTAGATTGTGATTGAATGCCTTATTGTAATAAGCCTTGTTCATTTTTATGCAAATAGCATGCATACTCGCAGAGTAATTAAGGTTTTTATAAAAATGATCCCAAAATTTTCCAAGTTTTTTCCTTTTAATTTTCAGAGTTCTTAATATAAAATATTATTTTTTTCAGAAAATATGACAAACAACATTGCACACAGTATCCTGTAATCAGAATTAAAAAATATTGAAAATTGTATAAGAAATGAGTTGGTTTACTAAATAATTTTTTACTGCGCATGCGTCAAAGATATCAAAATTTCATTTGCATATTATGTTAGCTAAATGTATAGAGCAACTTTAGTGAAAGTCACAAAATCATAACTTGAAAATTCTGACAATAATCGTCAATTGAATAAGTTGAAAATCCGTTATTCTCAAAATGAAGCAAAAACAAGAGGGGTTGTAGCCATATATTCATTGATTAGTGTCAATATAGAATACACAATATGGGATGTACTACTGCATTAAGATAAAATCCCTCATTTTTTTGCTTCATTTTGGAAACAACGGATTTTGTCCTTTTTCTATAGACGATTACTTTCAGAATTTTCAAGCTATGATTTTGAGACTTTTACAAAAGTTGCTCTATACATTTAGCTAACATAATATGCAAATGAAATTTTGATATCGTTGACGCATGCGCAGTAAAAAATTATATAGTAAACCTACTCATTTTTCATACAATTTTTATTATTATTTAATTCTGATTACAGGGTACTGTGTGCAATGTTGTTTGTCATATTTTCTGAAAAAAATATTATTTTATATTAAGAACTCTGAAAATTATAATGGAAAAACTTGGAAAAATTTGGGACCATTTTTATAAAAACCTTAATTACTCTGCGAGTGTGCATGCTATTTGCATAAAAATGAACACAGTGTATTAACAATAAGGCATTCAATCATAATCTAGAGTTTGAGCGCTTTTGCTACATTAGTTTTGACAGGGTTATTCAAAAGATATTCATTCTTTTTTAATTTGTTGACGGTCCCCTATGGCGTTTCGGTAAAAAAATTTCACGGAGATGTATGACGTATACTATTATATTTATACACTAAGAGTTTTGAGATGATTCCTCATGCATTTTTCTAGATATTTAGTAAAATGTCTAAAATCGCAAGTGTCCCATAATCAATGGCAATATAGTGTATATACTTAATGGCAAGTAATGACCGGACGCTTTTAATGTTAGACATTCTGTGAAATATCTATAAAAATATAATATTCAGATTCTTACGGAATTTCAGGATTAAAAAGAAAAGATTTGATCTAATTTTTATCAATGTCGATTTGATAAGGAGAATGATTAGGGGGGCAAAAAAAAATCAAAGAAAAATAATAATATTTGGCATTATCCTGTAATTTAAAATGCTTTAAATGATCTATTGCAGCATAATATTGTACAACATGACCTATCGTTGGATAATACAAATTTGGGAATACTGTACAACAGATTTGCTGATTTGCGTAAAAATAGCCCTTATATTCATGGAAATACATCAATTTTTTTTTTAATTTCAAAAACTTCTGGCATGTTTTTAGATTATATCATGCGGGGTTTTCAACCAAGATTAATTTCAGAAATATTAGGAAAATATAGTCGAAATAATACAGTGGAATTAGAATCTAAATTAAATATTTTATGAAATATGGACAGTTGTATGTAATATTTTTTATTTGTGCATAAGCGGTATCAACGATAACAACGGTCTTTTTTACGTAATTTAGTAATCAACTCTGTAAAGGAAGTCATGCAAAAATTCAGTAAAGTATCATGAAAATTCAGAAATATATCTGCGATAGAATTATCTGATTTTTAGTTGCTTTCTAATAGCATTAAATTTTAAGGGATTTCCCACAAATTGTTATTTTTTAAACAGACTTTTAAGAAAAAGTGACTTATTAATATTAATGAGTAGATTTGGAGTAAATTCTTTAATATTTGTGATTTTTCTTATCATGGAATAGATTCAATCTGCTAATCATGCAAGAAGAATATAAGCATTAATGTAAAATTTAAATAAAAGAATACCTACATTCAAATTGAGAATTTGTTGAAAATTGCCTTTTATTCAACTGCTTTCAATGAACAACTAAAAACTCTAAGCTAACTCTATCAAAAATACTGATAATATTTAAGATTTTTTTATGAGTTGCGCTATTGAGTCCATTATTGAATTGTATAAAAAGAATCGTGTGGTCGTTTGCGCATACAAACGCAAAAAATTTTTCATTTAACTGCTGACAATGTGTTGCAAACTATTGAGTTGGGGAAAAAGTAAGTTCGCTTTTTTTATATTTTTCAAGGTGAATTTATTTATATAAATTAAAAAAACTAATCAGTAATATATGTGTCGTTTTGTTCGATGTCCTATTGCTATTTTGTTTTCTAAAACCATAATGTCGTTACGGTAGAACTTCTGAGATTTCTGAGTGAAAAACTGAACGAAAGGTGATTTTCACAAGCTTCTTTTGAAGCCAGTTTAACACCATTAAGAGAGTTCTGCAGAGAGCGGAACAAATGGTAATTGGTCGTAGCCAGGTCCGGACTATACAGTGGGTGCATCAAAACCTCCCAACCAAGCTCTCCCAGTTTTTGCCGTGTGACCGAAGTTGTATATGGTTTAGCGTTTTCGTGATGGAAGACAATGCCTTTCCAATTCATCAATTCATGCCGGGATTTTTTAATGGCCTCCCTCAGTCGCTTAGTTGTTTACTGTAGATAGTCGAAATAATCGTTTGGCCAGGTTTGAGTAGCTCATGATGGACAAATCCTTTCCAATCCCACCAAACACTCAGCAACACCTTCCTTGGCGTCACTCCGGGATTTGCCACCATTTGTGAAGCTTCTCCGGGCTTCGACTACTATCTTTCTCACACATTGTTATCGCACATGATCCATTTTTCATCACCCGTAATCATTCGTTTCAAAAATGGCCCGATTTCGTTCCGTTTCAGTAGCAATTCACAACTGAAAACTTTGTCCGTTAAATTTTTCACTGTAAATTAATGGAGAACCCAAGTATCGAGTTTCTTTTGGTGTCCAATCTTATGTTAATGGTTCAAAACTGTTTTATGGCCGTTGCTTAGTTCCGTAGAAATGTCGCAGGAAGAAATATGTCGCGGCTTGCCCCGATTTAAAAAAAAAAAATCATCGACTTTTTCAACGATTGGCCGGCTAGGGAGAGGTTCACCCTTAACATCAAAATTTCTGAAACGAAAAAGAGCAAATTAATTCAGACACTGCCATTTACTTAAGCACTGATGATTCTGAGCCGCATTGTTTTCCTTTTCGGATGTAAAAGATCAAAATGTGACGAAAATTATCTTCTGGAATCTCCATTTTCAAAATGCATTAATTTTTGACTGATTAAACAGATGACGCTACCTCTATATCTAAAATTTACTAGAGACTGTTATCTTTCAAATGCTATATAATATGGCTTAGTTAAGTAACTATTACTCGAGATATGCGACCTTAAAGTTATCTCTTGGGAAAAAGTGAAATTACCTTTTCCCCAACCAATATTATTATTTTTCTTTGAATTTGTTATTGGCCCTTCTAATTGTCCTCTTTATCAAATCAACATTGATAAATATAAAGTGAAGGTTGTTCTTTTTAAATCTGAAATTCCAGAAGAATCTGATAAATATATTTTTAGATATTTGACAAAATGTGTAAAACTGAAAGTGTGCGTCCTTAATGGCCATATAGTGTACTTCACTCGCTCTCGACCGGTGTATCCAAAAGAGGACAATTTTCAAAAACTCTCTCTTCTAGATTTTTACTACGATTTACACGAAATTTTTCGGAATAATTCTAGACATACTATAATGCTCGAGAAAAATACTAAAAAAATGTATTTTTGTAAACTTTTAAAATCTAATTTTCTGTCAGAATATTGATTTTGCATTTTTTGCAATAATACTAAAATCTATTCTTTATTTGTCGAATTCGGCTTAAATTGTGCCTATATCTTGACTATAACCAAAGTTACAGCCGTTTAAAGTTACAAATATTGCAGCTCTTGAATTGTATTTAAAAGTTATTTTTAGTTTTTTTCTCAAAATGAAGTATTTCAGATATTTACTATATGCAAAACAACCTAAAAGAACAAAAGAAATATGCATGGAATGCCACGAAATTTTCTGTACTTCTTTTACAATTGTCCTTTGAGAGAATAGACAACACTCATGATAATATATTAAATAGTTTTATGTTTAAACTGATATAAATGACAAACTTTAGACAAATCTTGTGAATTTTTCATTACATTAGAACTTTAACTGCCATATCTTCTGAGTTAAACAATAGACATGCGATTATAATGTAGTGTACTGCAAGTCATGGATAAAAGTATTTTGTTTAATATGCAATTTACAAAATGAAAATATTGGGTGAGTGCAAAAGTTCGTGCGGAGGTGCAATAGATGTCTTTAGAAGCGGCGTAAAGTGTTGTCATTAATACTTCCATCTACGTAAGACAGATCGTTGGAAAGGTGACGTGTGCAGCTTTCATTTCAAACAAAATAATTTGTGTAGATACAAACTGTTTCAAGAAAATTTACTTTCAAAATGAGGGTCCGAAAGGTGCATTTAGAGCATGTTATGCTTTACGAGTTTCGGAAGGGAATAAACGTTGCATAAGTCGTAAAAAACAATTAACAGGTTTATCAAGATCAAGCAGCAAGTAAACGAACTGTGAAAAAATGATTTGCGATATTTCGCTACGAAGAATTTAACCTTGAAGACGGACCACAATCCGGTCGACCTTCACACATTGATGTCAATATTGTGCGCATTTTAGTTAAAATTACTCCACGAATTTCAACAGAAGAAGTTACTACAGCATTTAACGTTCACCGATCAACCACTTTTCAGCGTTTAAAAATTATAAGATTCGATTTGAAGCTCGATATATGGGTGCCCCATTTGCTGACCGAGAGGAAGAAAATCAAGCGAATTTATGCTGAAGTTTCTTTACTCGGGCGGCTCAAACACAAGCCGTTTTTTGATCTATTAGTGACGGGCGGTGAGAAATGGGTCCTTTACAACAATGTTCAGCAATGTTAGCATGATGACGCGATGGCAAAGGCCAGTTTGCACTCGATGAAGGTGATTTTCTGTGTTTGGTGGGATTGCAAATGCATAATTTATTTTGAGTTTTTCCTCGCTGACCAAACGATTGATTCGGTCAAGTACTGTCTCCAGTTAACCAGTCTGAATCGAGAATTCAGACAGAAACGTCCGATTTTGCCAAATAGCAAGGGTGTAGTCTTTTATCATGACGACGCCAAAACACACCTTTTGAAACAGACGTTGTGCAAACAGAGCAGCCTGAAATGGGATATCCTAACTCATCCACCGTATTTCTCTGATATTGCATCAGCTGATTATCAGTTGTTCTGATCATTGCAAAATCATTTAAATGAAAAAAAAACTTGACTCTTTGGATGCCTTAAAAAATGACGTGTCTTCGTTCTTCGAATCTAAACTACGCAAATTTTATGATCCGGGCATCGTATACAGCCAGAACGTTGGAGACAGATCATAGAAAACGATGGAGCATATATCATTGATTGAATAAAAAACTTTGTTTGCCTAATCACTGTGTGACTTTTACTCTCAAACTCCGCATGAACTTTTGCACTCATCCAATACATTGTTTTATTTTTAAGTAATCAAGTTTCGGAAAATGTCAATTTTGGATATTATTTTGTCTGTTTTTCACTTAAAACTATTTCTCGTTAATTGCCTGTATAAATTACTTCAAAATTTCAAAATGAGTTTCTGAATAATTTTAAGTTTAAACGCCTAAAATCTTACCTCATTGTGTATTTTGCGAAAGATTATTTTATTGATTCAATTTTAAACTAAGTTTATTTCATACCGAAGTAATTTTTTCTATACAGAAGGGACTATTATTCTATAAATAACGTTTCTTCCTGAGAAACACATACTTTTTTTCTTGATTTATATTTGTTCCAAATGTATATGTAACTATTTTCTACTTATAAATGTATTATAGAATATTTCAGTTATCTTTTATTAATTTCATTAGTCCATCATTATTTTTATTTAGATATGACGTTCGATCCAAATGTGGACTGCGACAAAGGAAAAGAGAACTATGCATCTGCTATCATAGTTTTAATATCTTCATTAGCAGGTACTCTAGGTAACGGGCTGGTAATTGCATCATATTACTATAGCGGTTATCTTAGAGAGCAGCCTGGAAATTGTTTCGTCATGAATTTGGCAATCGCAGACTTTCTCAACTCAGTATACGTACAAGGACCATCGATCATAAGCCTTGCTTATCCAGACCTACATTTCTCAGGCGACGCTTGTATTACACACGGAATATTCATATGGTCAATATTGACAGCTTCAAACTGGCTATTGGCAGTCATTAGCATTGACCGGGCAATTGCAATAAAAAGACCTTTTCAATATTGTAATATTGTTACAAAAATTAGAGTTAGGTATGTTTGTTTGTTTCTGTTTTATATTACTTATATATATTTTTTCTCATTGCAATATTTTTCCGTAACAATGATACACATATTTTTGCTAAGCCGTCTTTTGAACATAGAATCATTTCTTAAAATTAGCTGGCATTTCCAAATTTTTGAAATGGTGAACGTAAATATTTAGCAATATTTTAGCAATATCTAATAGGTTTTGCTAGTACGTTGATAAATGTTTGGTTCAAATTCCAAATGTAGATTAATGTCTTATGGCAATATAAACAAAATACAGTGTTAGAGAACTGCATTTGAACACAAAAGTTACTGCTCCCTATTGCAAATCAAATTGAGCAGTAAATTTTATGTTCGAATACAGTTCTTTGTCTGTATTTAGTACATAGTACCACAAAAAGTCCAGAATTTCGCAATCGCATACTTTCTCAACTCAGTATACGTACAAGTCCATCAATCATAAGGTTCGTGTATACAGACCTATATTTCTGAGGAGACGCTTGCATTACTTCATGTAATATTCATATGGTTAATATTGACAGCTTCAAACTGGCTATTGGCAGTCATTAGCAATGACCGAGAAATTGAGAGTTGCTGGTAAATCTGACTTGAAATTACGCAGAGTGAAAAGGGTTAATCTAAAAAACAGGTTTAAAAATTTATTACGTTGATAAATGATTAGTTCAAATCCAAATGTAGATGAAATTTTTATGGCAATATAATTTCAGTGATAAAGAACTGCATTTGCACAGAAAAATTATTTATCCCTATTGCAAATCAAAAAGGGAGCAGTTTCTTTTCTGTTTGAATTTAGTTCTTTGTATCTGTATTTCGTCTATATTGGCATAAAAAGTCATGAATTTGGCAATCGCAGACTTACTCAGCTCAGTATACTTACAAGACCATTAATCATAAGCCTCGCTTTTACAGACCTTCATTTCTCAAGTGACGCATGCATTACCCCCATGTAATATTCATATGGTTAATATTGATAGTTTCAAAAGGGCTACTGGCAGTCATGATCATTGACCGTCCAAATGCAATAAAATGACTTTTTCAATATCGCAAAATCCTCACAAAAATCAGAGTCAGGTATGTTTATTTGTTCCTATAATATTTTATTCAGATTTATTTTATTTTTTCATTCCTAAATTTTTCCGTAACCATGAGATATATTTTTCTTATGCCGCCTTTCGTACATAATTTTTTTAATTAACCCTTTTCAATTTGCTTAATTTCAAGTCACGGCTACCAGCAACTCCGAGTGATTTTAATTGTTGGATACCAGAAACTTAGCGTCATTTTAAAAATTTTATTCGAAATATTGTCGGTCAGCAACACTTTTTTAAAAGACGTTTCCTCCAAATACAAAGTTCAATAAAAAATGCATTAAAAAATATTAACCGACTTCTAAAAAAGAATCAAGCTTGGCGACAAATTGGCTCTAACGCATATAAATGCATAGCTTTAATATGTTTATGATTTGAAAAAAAGTTGCAACAATGAAAGATTATTTGCGACAAATCATTTTTTATCAAATCCATATTTTTTTATTAAAAAATTTCTAATCATCAGATTTTAATGAAATTAAAATGGGACCACATGGGTATTTTATAATTTCAAACAAAAAAAGAATTATCAAAATCAGTTTATATTTAAAGAATTTATGAGTGAATAAGAAATACATACAGGTCGAAATCATAACCTCCTCAATGAAGTCGGTTAAAAATTGCTCTCATTAAATAAGGCACATTTTATTCTCCTTTATTACTACTGCCAGAACAAATTTTACAAAGAAAGATCATGCCACGCACAGTGACGAAAATGGAGTTTTTAACTTACCTTACCAATCGCGACAATGAAGAGCAAATGGTTAATTGGGCTTTTCTTTTTTATATATTTTTTAAATGATGAACATAAATAAACAAAACTATTATAGTTTTGTTATAATATTAATAAAAGTTAGGTTCAAATTCAAAACATAAAGGAGCTTTTTTAAGTCAATATGAGTAAAATATAGGGATAAAGAACTGAAACGAACAAAAACGATGTTGCTCTCTTTTTGAACTGCATTAATTTTGCTGCATGGAGATATAACCACCATTGTAATTTCTATAATTTGAAATTAATGCAGAACGAAATACTACTATTTTTATGACAAGACTTAAAATCAGTTTCATCGTCATGAATAATTATTACTCTTGGGCTGGATGGCAACACTGTTGTCTAAAATGAGTATCAATAATATTACAATGTCTCCACTCAAAATAACTTTTTCACCAAATCATGTTCTCTAAAATAATTCAAATGGTATTATATCCTATAACAAAGATCTAGACAGAGTGATGAAAAGGTGTAATATAAATATAAAATACGGCACATGTAATCTTAGATAGCCAGTTTCGCAGCCAAAGTTAACGTAATATTTTAAAGGTCAATATTATTATTTTTATTTTATTACATGTTTTAGTTTAGTCTTTTATAAAGGTAAATAAATTAGTATCAATGCTGATTTTGTTGATCAAATGTTAAGTAAACTGTGTATTATGAATTAAATTCATGTTCCATAGTGTATGTTACATTATTTAAATGTATTTACAAATAGTAATTCAACAGTAAGAGTTTTAACTGAAAAACAGATGAAAAATAACTTTGACCAGGATATTGCTTCAAATACACCACTCTGTTCACCCTTAACAAGTACATTATGATCTTTACGACAAATTTCTACAATTTTTGTCAATTTATGTTTGACAAAAGAATAAATCATCGTGAAGATTTATCATTATTGGGATGAAAAATATAAAGTTAAGTACATGAAATTTACTCTTAATTTTGAGAAGAAATGAAATAGAGACAATTGAAGGCAAAAAGACCGACATACGACAGCTTTTTGATTAATAAAAATGATATTTACATGCACATGTTAAGGACTGAATTGAATTACAAATTAAAAAGAAATTCTCAAAATACTATATAAATTTTGTCAAACGACTACGTCTAGAATATTTAACACGTGATTTATCACTTGCTAACTAAGCCTAGAACAAACAGGGTGAAAAATATCCAAGTCGGTTATTGAACCCGGAACACTTAGAATAGTGCTACCATTTGAGCTACGAGTACAATGCCCTAGCTAGGCATTTTTTATTCCCATATATTGGTAAGGCTACAACTGCAGCTCACGATGGAAGTCTTCATGATCACACAATCCTGAGCCGTAACATAAAACAAAAATAAGCCTAGCATCAGATACTTTAATTAAATAATTAATTATCAATTGACCATGTCTTGCCAAAAGAATTAGTCTTTCTTTATCAGGGACAGAGAACACGTCCTACTATGTTGAAAACAGCAGCAAGACATGGGTCTTTTGTGTGTTGATGCTATTTTCAAGGTAGTAGGACGTGCTTTTTGCGCCTAGTGAAGAAATATTTGTTCTTTTGAAAGACCTTGCGCATTTATTAAGATTTCCATGGTGTTTTAAGTCGTACTTTTCTGTTAAATTGTTCCACATCAGTTTATTAATTCAGAATTGAATTCATTTCTTGTAAGTAAATATAGTCTAATTCAACTTTCCATCTTAAAAATTAAAGAACTAATTACATTTGACTACACAAAATTTTCTTTTTTATAAATATAATGTTGAGTTATTTTCTTTTCCTTTTACAGATGCATCATTGCCTTTATTTGGATATTTAGTATCGTTCTTTCAACACTACTACTCGTTTTGAAGAAAAATCTCGCCTATTATAGTTGGGAACTTATGTGCTCTCCAAAATGGAATGTAAAACCAGAGTCAATTTATGCATTAATATTGTGTTATTTGTTACCCTGCGCGACGATGCTCTTGTGTAATATTTCTGTAATTCTTTCTGTAAAAAAGTTAAATTTTGTTACGCCCTTACGTCATCCTGAGACAGGGCAGTTTGAAAATTCACCAAATCTAAAAAATATTATCAAAACTCGTCGAAGCTTATATGTTTTGGTTATTGTGTATCTAGTTTTAGTGGCACCGTATTATTTAGCTAAATTCAGCTACATTATAAGGAAAGAAGGTTTAAAGTCTAAAAGCATGCATGTATTTTACACACTGTTGATGTTTCTCGCTTCTGCACTTAATCCTTTCATGTATGCCATTTTGAGAAAAGATCATCGTAGAGCGATGTTTAAGGTTCTAGAAATGCTAAGCAAAAAATTTAAAATATTCAAAAAAGCAGCATGTAAAAAATTAGGAAAACTGAGCTCATTTTGTAAGAAAAGAGGATAGATGACGTTGTTAGTTGAAAATACAAGAAGTCACACATTAAAACACATATTTATGTAAAATCTACATCGAAAAATTTTCTTTCAGATGTCACGAAACTTAGAGTAATGAAGTTATTATTCCAAGATAGGGCAGTTTAAAAATTCACCAAATCTAAAAAATATTATCAAAACTCGTTGAAGCTTATACGATTTGGTT
This sequence comes from Maratus speculifer, assembly GCA_964019185.1. Taxonomy (NCBI): domain Eukaryota; kingdom Metazoa; phylum Arthropoda; class Arachnida; order Araneae; family Salticidae; genus Maratus; species Maratus speculifer. The sequence continues at coordinate 149,134,329 of OZ025290.1, read as the reverse complement.
ATTGTGTATCTAGTTTTTGTGGCACCATATTATTTAGCTATTTCTTTTATAATAGAAAACGGTTTAAAGTCTGAAAGCATGCATGTGTTTTACACTCTGTTGATGTTTCTCGCTTCTGCACTTTATCCTCTTATGCATGCCATTTTTAAAAAAAAGATCACCGGAGAGTAATGTTTAAGGTTCTAGAAATGGCACGCGAGAAATTTAAAATATTCAAAAAAGCAGCATACAAGAAATTAGGAAAACTGAGTTTATGTTGTAAGTAAAGGTAATAGAGGAATCGTTTGTTCAAAATAAAAGAAGATACGCATCGAAATACATATTTATATCAAAGCTAGAGTGAAAATTTTCCTTAGAAATGTCACAAAGCCTAAGTAGCGTAATGAAAGTATCATCCTGAGACAGAGAAGTTTAAAGTTCACCAAACCTAACGAGCATTATCAAAACTCATAGAAGCTTATACATTTTGGTTATTGTGTATCTAGTTTTAATGGCACCGTATTATTTAGCTAAATTCAACTACATTATAATGAAAGAAAGTTTAAAGTCTAAAAGCATGCATGTATTTTACACACTCTTGATGATTCTCGCTTCTGCACTTAATCCTTTCATGTATGCCATTTTGAGAAAATACCATCGGAGAGCAATCTTTAAGGTTCTAGAAATGCTAAGCAAAAAATTTAAAATATTAAAAAAAAACAGCATACAAGTAATTGGGAAAAATGTGTTTTTGTTGTAAGAAAAGGGGGTAGAAGACAATCGTCAGTTCAAAACGCACAAAGTCGGGCATTCAAACACATATTTCTATGAAAGATACATTGAAAAATTTCTTTCGAGATGTCACGAAACTTAAGTAGCGTAATGAAGAATTGATGCGAGTTTGTTAAAGCTAAAAATTCTATGATAGTCCTACTAAAAAAATCTGTAGAAAACATCTAGGCAATTTCCCCCAAAATCTGACGAAAACCTGTAGGTAATAGGCCCATTCTGCAGTTGTAAAAATATCGTGATACATTTTGCAGATATTTGTAAGGTAAAGCTAAATCTGCAAAATTTCTTCAGATTTCTGCAAAATTTCTATATAAGGGATGACTTTTTTCGATAAGCATACGATTATTTTCAGTGGGGAGTTACCTACTATAGTTATATATTATACAACATGTTAAATAAGGTATGTTTCAAATTTTAAAATATAAAGGTACATGCCTAAACAAACAACTTTCATCAAAGAATGCATGGTGGGAAATAAAGGTGCTGGTACATTTGGAAATTTAGTCCATGAAACTTTAAAGCTCCATTCTTTTTTCGGGTTATCGGAAGAAAAATGACAACAGCAGATGGAAAAGAAGAAGGCATATGTTATATTTCGCTTGCATTAAAACACAAAATTTATTAATCCGAGTGTTCAATTGTGAATTGCGATAGGAACATACAGGAAAATTTTGTCCTTCACTAATAGAGAAAACCCTGATGCATTTTATCGACATAATTACAAATGTAAATGGTTCAAAAGCTCTACAATTCTACGAAGAAGCATTTTCCACCTTGCGTTTATTATTAAATCATTCTTTGCTTGGTTTTCCTTCGTAAACAATATCGCCGTCGGCATCCTCCTAGCACATTTTTGTTGTAACGTCAACCATGTATACTATGAGGAAACTATTTTGTTTGGATGTGTAGTACTTTTATTTTGTATTTTAGGAATTACTTTATCTACGAATCTTAAATAAAATTTAATCCCTTAATATTCATGCAAAAAGAGTTTTTTGTGTTGCTAAAAGATTTTGAAAAATACTAATTTTTAATTGTAACTTTTTCTGTTATTGGAAGATATTTTTCAACTACACAAGATCAATAGTTAAGTATGGAAATAGCGGTATTTTTTTTTTTGTTTAAGTTTATTATGTGAAAAACAATCTTCACCGTAATAACACGCGATATGTGTAGCTTTTCGAAGCATACATTGCAGTTAAACCGTATTATGGTAGACAATACCATATGATGCGGCTCTAAATGTAAGCAGACAGATTTTTTCTTTAAACTAACCTTTTCTCTAGAGCATAAGCTTTGAGGTTTCACTCGTCTGATGGATTTCTGACAAATAGATTTTTATGTTTCCTTATCAGAAATGTGCATTTTGACGTATAATCTTTGTTAAATAGTACTGGTCACATAACGAAAAAGAGTGATATATGGTTAGGTATGAAACACGAACAAAAAATAATAATCTACATCTAAAAGTTTCAATTTTAAGTCAAACAACTAAATGATTTTGTGTATATCCTTTTGCGCATACATACGGGATTAGCTAATTTGGTTAGCTAGCCTCCACAGAAGCGCCCACATAATAGAAAAGGATGCGTTCAATGATTTTGTAGCACCATATTTTTATAAAACTGCGCTTCATGTCCCATGTTTTGCATATTAATTTACAGAGTTATGATAGTAATTTAAAAGTTTAAATGCTTTGATGTGTGGAATCCAGCCCTTGTGTCCATTAATATTAATACCTAGTAATTTAAAAGTTGACACTGGTGCACGCCAGCTCCATTGGCTTGCATAATGAATTTGCGTTTGCGTCCTCTTGATTTAACCCTTTAAGCGACCTAACCGGGATTTTCTCTCACATAACTTTTTCAATCAAAGGATGATTTACCACAAAATAGATATTAAAGCTAATATTTTGAAGTCGAAAATATAAATAAATATGTAAGATTACCACATAAAAACTCTCATAGCTACTGTTATAGGAATCGATAAACATGAATAGAGAATTTTGCAAGACGCTTTTTGGAATTTTCCAGGTGAGTGATGGTTATGGAGGAAATCCAACAGCTGGAAAATAGCAAGGAGGGTTCACACCACTTGCATTTTGAGATCAGACGATGGGGGCGATCTCATAAAACAAAGTTTAAATCTTACATGATAGCGTAAAGGATGAAATCTGATTTCTCCAGTTCTTTTAGCACACATTGCTAAAACAGAGAGAGGATTAGACCCAGGCATAAGTTTTGAGAGCAACCTTTTTCTAATAGGTGCACTGATGTGAATAAGCTCCATTTGATAAGAATGCTTCGAACTTTGACACTTTTGCAATGGTTTCAATTATGTTGTTCGAATAGCCGATTTCTCGCAGTTATAATAAGATGTCCCGCCACTCTGCATTGTCGAAAGTACTCTTAATAGCTAAGGAAACAATGGTTTTGTAACATCCTTCAGCTATGCCAAAAAGGTGGGAGGTGAAGTTTGCAAACAACCCATATAGCACAAAAGCTCCTCAATACCTCCCCAGGAGCTCCAAGTCATCCAATATTCCTCCTAAAACTAAAATGACAAGATCAGGACGTCCTGGGGAAGAGTCCTTTACGGTGTCCTCCGGAATGAGCTCCCAGTAACGTCCCACGGAGCAACTTCCCAGGGATGCTACTCCTCAGGAAGTACCTGGGAAATCACTCCTGGGGAAGTACCCGGTTATTCATTCTTGGGGAAGTGCCCAGGAAGTCACAGTGCTGGCGCCATCTTATGAATGATTCTGGAGTACAATACGCAATTGTTTTTTTTATTAAAATAGTGAATTCAATTTAATCGGTATCGATTTTAATGAGTTAATTATATTTTATTAATTATTCGATTACTTATTTTTAAGCAAATTATATAATTGTTATTAAATTTTAAAATTTTTAATTACTGCTATAACTTTTAATATTTTTTAGTTAAATAAAAAATTTTAAATTATTATTTCAATTAATTCCTTTTTTATATACTAATTACTATTATACTAATTACTATCTTCTAAACCAAATTTTGTTCGTTTATCAATATTTTATTAATTATTAATAAATAACCTATTGCATTTTGGGTTTTTTTATTATTCCATTTTATTAATTTAGAAATTAATTTAACTTGTTTAAATGAACTAAATAGTAAATTTCTAAATTAATACTCTAAAATCTTTAAATAGAAGACAATTCTAGTTCATATATTTTTTGTAAAATTCAGAGGTAAAGGATTTATGGAAAGAAAAAAATGAGATTATTAACGTAAGTTTGTTCAAAAGTACCCGTTTAAAACTATGTTATGAAAATTATCTAAATCGAGTTCTGATGCATCTTATTATCAGATATAAAATGTTTATATATATATATATATATATATATATATATATATATTTAAAAAAATAAATAAATAAACAAAATTGTCGCGACGAAACTAGATATTTTTATCCCAGCACATATCATCAACTCAAAGATAGTACTGCAGTTCATTTTAAAATGGTATATTTGGATTTAAAATATATAAATATTGAGCTGCACCTCCCCCCCCCCCCATTTCCCAAATGTATACCTATAGGTGGTTTATTTGAAAAGATTTTCCGTTTAAAAAACATAAATTCACGCAACTTAAAAGTTTAATTTAGGTTATTATAAATTACGTACCGAATGTTGAGGATAAGAAAATGTTAACTAAATAGAAGCATCAATTTAAATGCCATTTCTGAAGGTTTAACCTATTTTGTTTTACTTATCATTAATTAATTTTTTAAATGTAAATTGGATTGATTAACAATTTATTTTTCTAATTTGTTTTATAGATTACCAAATATAATATTATTATTGTTATTTAAATTCTAAAAGATAAAATTAAGTTTTCATTAAGAAAACTTCTGAAATATCTATAACATTATAGAATTTGAAATTACAGATGAATATTTATCTGTATTTCATAAATAACAAATAGTTTAACACAATTTTTAATTGAAGAGTATTTTGCCATCACTTAAAACTTTCATTTAATAAATCGATTTTCTATTCTATTTCTTCGGATATCCTTAGTTAAGTGACAATGAATGTATTAATATAAGCAACTGCATAGCAATAGCATACAATACTCGGCATAGACAGTCACCGTTCCAGCACTTAGACACTCAATAGCTAATCACACCCCTCCAATCAATTTTGACAGCGGAGAAGCAGGCGAATAGCAATTTTCACAGAAATTACTGAACGAGAGGAAGAAAAGAAGGGTGTTATTCCAAGAATAGAAGTAAAACTATTTTTGAGTTAGTAAAACAAATTTGTTTGTAGGTGTAAAAGAAAGTATATGTACACATATATTAGTTTGGGATTTTTAAAAAATAATTAGTTAATAAAAACATCTTATATTTTAAATAAAGATATCAATTTTTTCAGGCTTTTTAAATTGCCTAAAATCTTAGTTACTAAAATTACATTTCAAGTAATTAACAAAAATATTTCCCGTTGTTAATTAAATGAGAAATGGTGCATGTTGTATTTTTTATGATCATAAGAATTTCATACAATTTTAAAGACTGCAAAATGGAGATTTAACTGTAAATTAATTTTATTTATAACAATAAGAAAATAAAAAGCTTTTGTAACAGATTGAAATTTTATTAATAGTTTCTATTTTATGTCATTCAAATTCAAGCAGTGTTTCAGTGTAATGATGGAATTTTACAATTGATTTTCACATCAAATCCCGTTACAATTAAATTATATAAATTTCTACAATGGTGTGTTTTCAATGACAATGCAAAATTTTAATATTTTTGCAATGTTACATATTAATACAGTGCTTTTACCGTATTTTTTAGTCCCGCGACAAGTGATAAATATCCGAACATTTGCAACTCGTACCGTCGTGTAAGAATTTCATAAGTAACGGATTTAATTATTCGTTAATAAATACTCGCCAAAACATACCTAATCTCTTTAAAACGTGTTTGTTGATTGGTTGTATTTATGACGGCCAACTATCAACATGAGTGACATATCAAGTGAGGGGGGGGAGGAGAGTTGCCCTCTGTGAAGGTCTTTCTAAAGGTAATTAACCCGTATTTACGCAAGGAAATCCAAGATTCGAAGAAAACCCCGGGAAACTCCGAATGATTAGGACGCGGGGTGCGATTCAGCATCTCCTATCTACCAGTTTCGAGAGCAGAATCGCTTGACTGTTAACATGAAACGAACTAGGAACTAGCCCAATAGGAAAGAAAAGACTAAGCAAATTTATATATTTTATTTCATAAATTCGTATAATGAGCACCTTTTACCAAGCGAAAAAAAAATCGATAAAAATTTCTGTAAAAAAAAGTAAGAGCGATAGAGAGCAAAAAAGTTTGATTTTTGAAAAGAACTTAGAGTTTATATGTGAATCATTAAAAAAATAAATAATAAATAAAAATCATGGGACACATTAAGGAGGAGGGTTGCTGCCCTCCGGAGGGTCTTTCAAAAGGAACCTAACCCGTATTTACGCGAGGAAGTTTAAGATTCGAAGAAAACCGTGGAAAACTCCGAACGATTAGGACGACGGGTGCGATTGGGTAGAAACTCAGCCCCTTCCATCTACTATATTCGAGAGAAGAATCTCTTGGCCGCTGGTGGGGTTCTCTATGAAACTGAAACAATGAAATACTTCAAAGAGTAGAAATTAAGAAAGAAAAGTCTAAGCAAATTTATATATATATATTCATAAATTCATTTAATAAGAGCACCAAAAGAAAAAAGAAAAAAAAAATCGATTAAAATTTCTGTAAAAAAAAAAGTAAGAGAGAGAAAGAGCAAAAAAGTTTTTTTTTTTTTTTTTTTTTTTTTTTTTTTTGAAAGGATTCACTTAGTCTTTATTTGTCAATCATTAAAAAAAAAAATCATAATTTTAAGGAAACTATGTGTTTTAATCTCTTGCCCTTTTTAATCTCTGAAAATAATATTTTTACTAACTAAAATTAAATTTTATAGGGGCTATCATCAGAAACGTTTTGCATCATTCGTGTGTCAAAATATATAGTTCATAATCAACTTTCTAACTACAGAACGATCTTAATTGATTTTAAGTATTAAAAGCTAAAAGGATATTTTTATCATTTAAAAATACAATTTCATTTTAAAAATTTTAAATTCGAAGACATTTATGTTAAAACAAATAATCATTGATAATTTATTTTGAGTTATTAATTTAAATTTATGTCGAATGTATGAAAAAGGCACAAAAAAAGAGGACATTTCCTAGTTTTAAGTTTCAAAAGCGGAGTAAAAATGTATGTAATACCTTAGAAATCTTTATTCTTTACTGGCCCTACAGCATAACGTCAGAGCGCGCGTCCAGAAAACCAAGGTTCTCGGGTTCAAATCCAGCAGGAAAAATAAAGGTAAGAAATTTGTTACTGAATAATCTCTGTATATGTAAATCTGCCTGAATAATAGAAAGAAAAAAAAAACATTCGTGTTAATAGCTTTATATTTTTAATGCTATTGCTAAACTTCACTCGGTGTGGCCGTGATAGCCTAGTGGTCATAGCACCGAACTCAACGCTGAAAGGTCCCGGGTTTGATGCTCGACACCACCAAAGACGCGCCAAGTGTATGCAGTGTAAGTGCAATGTTTGATGCTGCCATTTATTTGCCAAAAATCTTCCGCTGCAGAAGTCTATTTTCGTACCCACTGGATGCTGTTCAAAGGACGCTCCTGCCTTCGGGCGCACGTCAACAACAAAACTCATCTGGTGGTTCTCGCTAAAAAGTTTTTTGTACGAGGAATTCATTGATACAGTTTACAAAACAAATGTTTGTTTCACTTGCTAAAATTGCGTTTGGAATAATTACTAAGAATCTGTGAGTAATGGTTATTAAAAATAATTTTAGAGCTGTTACTAAAATTTGCTTGGTGGCTCTCATAATAAAAGTTTTAAGTTAGTTACACAAAAATTATTTTGTTCAGTTTACAAAAGAAATGTTTGTTTCACTTTAAAAAAAAGTTTGGAATGGTTACTATTTGTACTGTGAGTAATGGTAACTAAACAATTCTGTGGAATACAAATTTGCTAAAAATTATTAGTAATCTCATGAATTTTTTTTACAGTGTAGCTCCCTCAGTTTTCGAAAAGGGTACGTCGAGATGTGCATCAAAAGCAATATCATAATGATGGATAAGCGGAGGAACCAAAAATGTGTTTAGTGAGGTGCTCCATGTTTTCTTATCTTGCTAACTGACTGAGCGGTAATTCAAACTCAATTTCATAAGGGGGGAAAAACTTCCATGTGAAAATTTTTTGAGCTGTACCAAAGGCGGCTTTTTGAATTGTACAAAGTTTAGACCTGGCAGCATTCCTCGCATTCAGAGCACTGCGCTTATATTTTGCGGAGAGAAATCGATGATTCGCACTGAGATTGCAATAGTAATCCGTGATATCTTCTATTAGTCTGAGTTGTTTTATATTATCTCCTCAGTTACATAACGTGATTAAGAATAATTTTAAGATTCAAAACGAGAACGTTTGCATCCTACGGATGTTCTTTAATCTAAAAGATCATTTCGCTGCTGTTTTCATTGTTTCTATTAATTTAATGGTAAAATAATTTAGTTGTGGGGTGTTTGTTACGTTCTTTAGGTGATGATTAAGAGTGGTCTGTTTGTTTTAATAATTAGTGTATATTTACTGATGTTACCTAAAATAGTATTGAATCTTTATTGCTATATGTATAATAATGTTATTCCGAAAGGAAGTCTTTTATAATTAAAGTCCGAGTCCTCTGAATCTTCCGAGTCATCTACTTCGAGAATATCTGAAACTTTCACTGCAGAATTTTCTGCAGTGCTTGGGGTTTACTAGAGTATGGTCTGACAAAATCTCAGCTAGTTTCTCTCCTTTGCTGTCAAATTTTTGAAATGTGAGCATTTGGGTTGTTCATTTGTGCAATGATATATTTTTGAGCACTAATGTTCTATGAGTCATTCTTCGTGAACGTTTTCGCAGTCATCAACCCAGATTGAGGATGTAGCATTGAAATCACCAGCACAAATAAATAAAAAGGCCTCTGTGTAAAAAGATATTGTTTCTATACGCACATGGTTCCTATACGCACATCGCAAATTTCCTATACGCACATTGTGACATTCATAATGATCATTACTCATCGTCTGCTTATCTTCATAAATCCAACAAATAATCATAGTAATGAATCAAAATTTGCCTTTTTTTAACTTTAAAGATCTAATAACTGCATCAATGGGAAGACCTTGAATCCCTTTTTCATTTATCTCAAGTGAAATATTGTAAAAGGCGTAATTTTTCCCGAATTGCATTTCTAAAATATTCTAAATGTTGTAATGCCTGTTTTATTGGAGGTATTTCTTAGAGACGAACTGATACCTCCAAATACATAGGTACTTGAATAAGAGCATTAGCTGATAAACAATTGACAGTCTTTATACGTATGGCAGAATATTTTAGTGTTTTTCGTTTTACGTGAATAAAATAGTTTCAGAACGGGTATCATTTAAATATATTCATTTTGCATTTCATATCATTTGTCATTTAAATCTTATGTTAAAATATATGTATGTATTTCTTTTCTTATGTGAAAATGATTTATAATAATATTATTTAATAATTTATTACTTTAACTGGTATTCTTCGTATATATTAGAATCCGTGATAGCTTATTTATGTCTGTTTCTTTTATATATATCATGTAAATTTTATATACTTTCAGCGTTCTCTAATAAATAAAATTGTTGACAGATTTATGTTACTTGAATAAAATATTTTATTAAAAATGATATTGTTCCTTTCTTATGTATCTTCTTACAATTGATCTATTATTAATTTATTTTTAGAATGTGAAATCTTGTCATTTCTTATATAAATTATTACACTGAATACTTAACTTTAAGCGATTGTCATATATAAAGAAATTCAATGGACTAAGATCATCGTGCCTAAATTTGACGACATATAAATGCTAAAATTTCGTTTTACGTAAAATATTGTCTCGAGAATCGTGCACATAACGATGCATAAAAGGACATCAGACTTTTATAAACAAAACACGATGTATTTTACTGCATTACCTTTTAAAATATCTTTTATAATACATATCGATCATTACCCGTTGCCTCAATATCTTCTTTAATGAGTCGAATAATCCCGAAAATGAATAAAAATTTGGCTTTTTAACTGTAAAGATCTTATATCTGTATTAAATTCAAACACATTAAGCGCTTTTTTTTCTTTTTTTGTCTGAAGTGGAACGTATTAAAAGGTGTCAAATTTTCCAATAACATTTCTAAAATATTCTATGCATGTTGGTGATTTATTTTTTTCAGGAATCAGGGACAAACTGAATCCATTTAATGCATATGTACTAATCGAGCTTTACTGAGGTAAATTTATATCATTGTTTTGTGTATTATATATCAGTGATGTATACGAGGTAGTACCAGTCAGTATACAAGATAGACGTTAAAGAATAGAATTAAACTCTTATGCTCTGGTACATGAGTCAAACACGGTAGTTAAATATTTGTTTTGATATAAATTGAAAATTGAAAAAAATAACTTGTACAAGAGATAATGAAAAGGGAACATTCATTAACAAAGAAGTGTACGAAATAAAATTACTAGTAAAATAATATTAATTGTAAAATTCCTTTTTATTTTATGACATTAAAAGAGACATGTTATTATAAAAAAAAAATCAGTTGTTCTTAAGAAATTAATATAAAAAAATCATTTAATGAGTGAACTGTGAGCTTTTTATATGGAATAAGAATTATACGTAATATGGAGGGGGGAGAAAAATTTCTATTTTTTTTTATGCTTCAGTACGGTGTGATTAAAAAAATTCTAAATCACAGATGAATATGCATATCTTTCAGAAATCACAAAGAAAATATCAAATCCTGTAAGAAAAACAAAGGGAAAACAAAAATGTTAAGAAATTAAATTGAAAATCAAAATAATTGCATAAAAAAGGTAATATCTTTTTAATGACTGTTTTATTGTGATTCATTTGATGGATCTTGTTTTATACGTAATCATGGTAAAATTAAAAAGTGTTTGGAGTATGAGTATTGAAATATTCATTATTTCTTTATAAAGGATGCGAGAATGTCTGAGCGAAGCAAAGGCTAGTATGCAGCGCAATATTACTCTCTGAACTTAAATAGCTACAAACGATATTAAAATTCAAGCACAATCTTTTCGTCTAGCAGATTTAAAAAAAAATGTCAAATTTCGATTCTAATGGTATTAGAATGAACTATGAGGTAACCTACTGAATACTCCCCACCTACTATGAAAAATTAATTATAAATAGTTTTAAAATTATATTAAGAAACAACACATGGAGTAAATTATTAAATAAATAAATAAATAAAAATATGTTGTGCCTTACCAAATGAAGGTCTCGTTATCTGATCCAGGTTCTAAATTACAAGAACAATTTGCAGTACAAAGAACAAGTTGTAACGTTAACTAACCAGCAAAATAAAGTATTGTTACAGCGTTTATGGGGTTCTTTCGATCTTATGGTTAGAGAACTTCAAACTCTTGTCTCTTAGAAAAGTAGAAAATAATTTATTTATAGATCTTCAGAACAACAGAGTCTTCGAAACTCACAAATATTACCAGATATTCAAAAATAACTGCTCAAATCTATCGTACAAGTATAGCTTTAGATCCCAGAGACTCTTTATACAACGTCTCAACACTTAATAACATTCAAAACAACATAAAAGAAACTCAAGCAAACTTGCTAACAAACGCCTTGTTCACTCAATGACTGACTGGTAAATAATAATCGCAACAGCTCGTATCGTTCTCCTTATATAGGCTCGCAGCAGGTGCTGGAAATTTCTAGAACCATCTCGAAAAAACTGGAAAACCACGGAACAACATTCAATGTATCAGCATATCTAAAGGGGGGGGGGTTACCATAAATAGGGAAGGGTTACCATCGCCAACAATCGTCAAGTTTGTCGCCAACTTGGCGACATATCGCCAAATTTGGCGACCAAAATTAGTCGCCAAAAGTGACGCCAATTTGGAGATATCTCTAATATTTCGCAAAGCTGCCAGAGACATTCACTGAAAATAATAGACAAGTTTGCTTGATAACAGAGACAATGTAACAAAAACTAATATTAGTAAAGGAATGGAGCTTAATAAGATTATTTACATTATTTTACAGTACAAACACTAACTATTTACAAAATTCGTAACACTACTCACTCCTCAAAGACTGCACGTCCCGGGCAGTGCAATCCTTGAGTCAGAGGAAAACACTTAAAATAAATAAACAAATAAATAAATAAATAAATAAATAATAATAATAATAAGATTTACATAAATAAGAACTAATTACTATTTACATATTTACAAAAAGTGACTTTCATGACCATGGTCTGAAATTCGAGTTTTGAATTTCTAATCACTTTGGCCAAAATAAGGGGCTAGCCGGTTATAGTGCACGACCTTGGGTTTGGCGTGTGGCGATTTTTGTATTCGTACAACGACGTCATTCAGCCTGTCGACGACTGTGTAAGGACCGTCCCAGTTTCTTTGCAATTTTGGCGACAGTCCCTTACGACGTATCGGATTCCACAACCAAACTTTGTCACCTTTGTTGAACTCATGTCCTGTTGCCTTTGTGTCGTACCGTGTATTCATCTTTTCCGTTGCCAGTCCGATTCGGTTCCTCGCTAGACGATGAATCTCCTCAATCCGTGCCTGGAGTTCATCCACGTATTCTTCAGGCGACAAAGGAGCGTCAGGAGGACGGCTAAATAAAAGATCCGCAGGCAGACGAAGATCACGACCAAAGAGCATTTGAGAAGGGGAGTAACCAGTGGCCTCATGAGTGGCACTCCTGTATGCAAGCAGGAAAAGAGGCAATTTCTTGTCCCAGTCCTGTTGGTCTCTAGACACCAGGAGAAAGAGGCTATTTAGGATGGTACGATTGAAACGCTCAACCATGCCGTCCGATTGAGGATGTAGAGGTGTAGTTCGAGTTTTGTCCATGCCGAGTAGTCCGCACATTTCCTTAGACACAGCCGAATCAAAATTTCTTCCTTGATCGGAATGGATTTGAAGAGGAACTCCGTATCTGGAAACCCAGTGTTGAACCAGCATCTCAGCTACGGTTACCGCCTCTTGATTAGGTATGGCGTAGGCTTCAGGCCACTTGATGAAGTAATCCATGATAACGAGGATGTACTTGTTGCCATCAGATGTTCTAGGAAGAGGATCCAGGATATCTAAAGCAATTCGTTCGAAAGGAGCTCCTACATTATAACGCTGCAATCGTCCACGGGTGCGCCTCTTTGGACCTTTACGTGCTACACAGGTGTCACAAGATCGACACCACTTCTCCACATCAGTGCGAACGTTATTCCAGTAGAAACGCTCTCGAACCTTTTGCAGGGTCTTCATTACACCAAAATGACCTCCTGTGGGACTTCCATGCAGTTCTTGAAGGACCATAGAAATTCTCGACTTAGGGAGTAGTAGTTGCCATCTACATGGATTTCCATCATCAGACTCCCATTTTCGGTACAAAATACCGTTCTTCAAATGTAGGGAATTCCAGAGAGCCCAATAACGTTTAGTCGTAGGATGATAACGGGCCATGTCTTGCCAGCTGGTCTTCCTATTGGACTCCTCTTTCAGCTCTAGAATTGGCTTAATTTCAGGATCAGCAAGTTGATCTTTACGCAGGCTCTCGTCACTCCACGGATCTTGCGATGATGTAGACCCAGTTGTAACTTGTCTTATTATATGACCTTTGACATTAAATTTCTTCTCAACCCGATCGCAGTATATACAATTCTCTGAGCAGGGTCTTCTTGAGAGAGCATCTGCATTTCCATGTGATGAGTCTTTTCGATGGCGTATCTCCATATCGTACTCTTGAAGTTTTTGTATCCACCTGGCTATCTGGCCTTCAGGGCTCTTAAAATTCAATAGCCAAGTTAGAGAAGCATGGTCAGTTCGGATAAGGAATTTTCGACCGTAAAGATAGTGATGAAAGTGGTCTACGGCTTTCACTACAGCAAGAAGCTCTTTTCCTTTTACGCAGTAGTTTCGCCCGGCCTTTGACAAGCACTTGCTGAAATAGGCGATAACACGCTCCTAGCCGTCAATTTCCTGGGACAGTACAGCGCCAATGCTTTCGTTACTTGCATCCGTATCAAGTATAAACTGTTTATCGATTTGAGGATATGACAGAATTGGAGTGGATGTTAATGCCTCCTTAACCTTTTGAATCCCGTAATAGCCCAAATCATCCGAGTGCTCAGGATCCCATAATAGCCGTCTGTAGCTGAGAGATTTTCAGTCCCCCTGAAGTGGGAGGTGAGCTGTCAAAGGGGTGGTCCCTCTCATTGATGGATGGGGTAAGGGAGAATTGGCATTTCCGGGCTGGACAGCAAGAAAAACAAATATTTTTTCACTTTCACTCGAAAGCTATCATTTTTACGTGTGAATTTTTCGGAGTAAAAATTCTTTTATTTTGAGAATTTGAATTTTTTTTATTTTTTCTGAAAAGGCTTTCAGAAGAAAGTGTTTAACGGAAAAAGGAAAGGCAGGGACTGATTAATGACGGGGTAAGCTGCCATCAATAAATTTGAACAAAAAAAAAGGTATTTTAATTAAATGTCGCATTCAAACAAAATTACTGCCATAAAAAAGTAAAAAAAAAAAAAAAAAAAAAAAAAAAAAATACTGGTGGTAGCTTAACCGTATGGTTATCAAACTCTACATACAGGCGTATTATCTAAACAACAAAGTGACAAAGAACTAATAAAAGTTTTTTAATTGTAAGTGTTGTGAACAGTTTGCTAGTTTGAAGCGGGAATTGTTTTTGTTTAGTTATTTTATTACGGCCGATTTCCTGCACGAGAGGTATAGGTCGAGGAGAGGTGATGTGCGCTTGGGGTATTTCTAAGGGAATCTAAACCGTATTTACACAAGGGAATCCAAGATTCGAAGAAAATCACGAAAATCTCCGAACAACTAGGTCGACGGGCGCGATTGAGTTTGAATGCAACACCTCCCTTCTACCAATTTTGAGAGCAGAACCTCTCAGCCATTGGTGGGGAATTGAAAGACAAGGTGTTTTGAAATCACAAATATATGTAAATTTACGAGCTCTTACATTTTTTTCCTTACACAATGGGATATGTGTTTCTTTTCATAATCGCGATGCTTTACTGTTAATCTAACACATTTTCTTTTTAATTGAAAACAATAATTCGGCTGTTGAAATCGACTAATAAAAATCTAAAAAAAAAAAAAAGACTAAAAGGACCAAAAGAAAAATAAAATAAAAAACTATTTCTTAGTTAAGTTCTACGTTACCCATAAACAGTTCTGTAAATATAATGTAATAATCCCAATGTTCAAAAATTTAATACCGCTAATATGATCTAAATAGTAAAATCCTTTAATAATATTTTTTTAATAAGAATTTTTTCTTTGCAAATTTCGATTTATTTAATAAATAAATGTCTGCTATTAATTGAAATAAAATTTTGTGTTTTAATTTTTTGACGTAAAAACAGAAATACAGAATATCTGAACGAAAAGTAGAACCCTCTTCTATCTTCATCCCATCGCAATATAAGAAAGTAAATAAAATGAGCAGCAAGAAAAAACTTAGCTGCTATTCTTTTTCATTATTACCCTAATTTATTTTATATTGAAGAAGAGGCTTCTGATATAAACTTTTGAAACAGCCACATGCAAAAATAATACTAGAAATCTATTGTTTTCCTCTTCATTTAATTTTACTAATCATGTTTTAATATCAATACAATGGGTTTTGTATGCATAGCAGTGATTTGTGGTGGAATATAATATCTAATCCTGTCCCTCTCAATGTACCAGTGTTTTTTAGTAAAATAGTTACTCACAATTTTTTTTAGTATTTTTACACACGTAAACTTCAAATAATTATTTTTAAATTGTGAGGCATCTGGTATTGTTATTTTTCAAACCTTATCATTTTTATACGATAAATAAAGAGACGGAACTATATCAAAATTCAAATACTTTTTTATGATATTTTAAAAGTATGATTTAAAAAATAGAATAAACTAATAATAATAAAATAATAACTCAATTAATTTCCAGGCTGTAACGATCGAGAAAAAAATTTAATCCAAGCACATCCAAGGTTTTGATCCAGAAAAAAAAAGTAAAAATGTATAGTCCTTACCAAAGGAAAGAGCTAATAGAAAAAATGAAAAGAAATGAATATAATGAAAAAAAAAATGACCAAGACTTCTGGAGACCTCTAATATAAAAATTTGCATATTTTGGTATTATAAAAAGACAGATAGTTTTTAATGGGAAAAAGGTAACAATGACACAAAAGGAAACATATAATAACTTATTTTTAGTTACCCATGATTCAAAAATAGTTCGTTATATTTAGAAACCTCAAAAAAAAAAAAAAAAAAAAAAAAAAAAAAAAAATGTATTTTTGATACTTATGAAGATACATTTTTTTTCATTGATTTTCGAAAAGTTTACGAGTAGTTTTACTGTGTATTATTATTATTTTTTTCGAAGGAGAAATTTCAGTTCTTAGCAAGCTATCTTTTCTAAGTAAACATTTTCAACTTCGTAACTGAATTTATACATTATTTTTTATTTTTATTTTAGATTACGTGAAAACTTTAATTAATATGCATATAAGTTACAATAATTTTCATGAACAATATTAAAGTATTTTTAAACATATTTTTTTTAACTAAAAGATTGTTATTTATGCTTTAATTAAGCTGGGTAATAATGATTTAAAACTCAAAACACAGTTCAAAAATACTCTTTTTATACAATGATTAAGTAAATGAAAATTTACATAGAAATGGTGTAATCTACAAACTTAAAAAATATGTATGTCCGAAATTTCCATGGGGGAAAAAAGAACAAAATACGCCATAAACAGAAACTAATCTTTGAAAAATTTCCATCTTAGTATTTTACTTCTTAACTTCGCTTTCTGTAAGTAAAGCAGGAAGATAAAAAGAGGGATGTGCCACCTGCCAAAATTTTGACGAGAGGAAGAAAGCGGTGGGTTGTTTCTTCTACTTCTGCCCTAGTAAAGAATGGGGGAAAAAACGAAGAGAATTTTCGGCTATTTCGTTGGGATTCTGAGGTCATTCAGTTTTTTGGAGCTTGGGATCTAAAGAGTTAAGCTTTTCGAAAGCAGCGTCGCATTCCTGTGTCCACATAAATTTTTGATTGGCTTCTGTTAATTTATGAAGTGGTCTTGCAATCATCGAGAAGCCTTTGACGAATTTCCTGTAATAGGTGCATAATCCTAGAAAACTCCGAAGCTGGTGAACATCTGCTGGACGATTCCAATTTTTCACAGCCGATATCTTCCCTGGATCAGTCCTAACACCTTCCGCCGAAATGATGTGTCCAAGGTAGGCGACTTCATTGCGAAACAAATTGCACTTCGAAGGGCTTAACTTCAAATTAGCTTCCTTTAACTTTTGCAGCACCCGCCTGAGGTTGTCCAGATGTTCATCAAAAGATTTTCCTGTGATTATGATATCATCTAAATAAACAAGACATGCTTCATATGACAGCCCCCGGAGAACCGTTTCCATAAGCCGTTCGAAAGTTGCAGGTGCGTTACATAGACCAAAAGGCATTACCTTGAACTGCCATAATCCTTGTCCCGTTGTAAAGGCAGTCTTCTCGTGGTCGTCCGGATGGATCTCTACCTGCCAGTAACCACTCTTCAGATCCAGAGTCGAGAACCAAGTGTTGCCCGCAAGTGTGTCGAGAGTGTCGTCGATCCTTGGTAGAGGGTAACTATCCTTTTTAGTGACGTCATTCAGTCGGCGGTAGTCTACACAAAATATTGTAGAACCATCCTTCTTTCTTACTAATACAATGGGAGACGCCCATTGACTTGTCGATGGTTCGATAATGTCATTTTCTTCCATATCCTTAATTAAATTTTGCACCTCTTCTTGCTTGGCAAAAGGTAATCGTCTAGGGTGCTGTTTAATAGGAGAGTGATCTCCCGTGTCAATTCGGTGTTGTGCCATTTTATTTCGTCCAAAGTCTTCAGATGTTTGGGAGAATAAACTTTGGAATTCCCTAATTAAATTTTCCGCGGCGTCCATCTGTTTCGGATCTAAGTCTGTATTTTGTAACAAATCCTTTACTAAATTATCTGAAGATTTCTCAGAGTGACTGGAATTTTGACTTATGCACGTCACAGGAGCACACGATGCTATCACCTCTCCTTTCTTGATAGTCTTCGTCTTATCACTGATGTTAACAATTCTGACTGGAATGGTCTTTTTCGAGAGGTCTACTACAGAAGAAGCCACCAATACTCCTGCTTGTGTACTATTGTCTTCTGGATATTCTATATGGCCAAATCGGTAATTAGTTTCATTTTTAATTTCAGCTGGAACTAAAAATTCTGTTCTTGGATCTAGATTGATGTCTTCTTTGGCTATTACTGTTTGTTTACATTCAATTTCATTATTTAATCCAAAAAGACTTATTTCTTCAAATTTTGAGAGCATTTTGTTATTTTTGAAATCAAGCTTGAAGCCAAACTTCTTCAGAAAATCTAGCC
Source organism: Maratus speculifer (assembly GCA_964019185.1). Lineage (NCBI taxonomy): Eukaryota > Metazoa > Arthropoda > Arachnida > Araneae > Salticidae > Maratus > Maratus speculifer. Next base: position 149,115,916 of record OZ025290.1, on the reverse strand, counting down.
CGATTAAGCAAGGATCTGTTATGTCAGCCACATATGCCGTATTGTAATATTTCGTTCCTCCAAAGTGTATGGTTAAATTGGCCTTTCCATATATGGCAATTTTTTCGCCCGTCACAGTTTGCAGGGTAACGCATGGTGGAGTCCAGTTGAGTTTACATTTCAATTTTCGAGCCAAATCTTCTCTTATTATTGTAACATTGGCTCCTGTATCGACAATCATACGGCACTGAATTTCGTTAATAAAGCCTATTACATATAATTCATTATCACCGCCACTCATTTTTGATATCTGGAGGATCTTCAGGTGGGGCTTTTCATTCTTTGGCAACCTTCGCCCCGCGAGATGGCCAAAATTTAGTTTCCTTGCTGACTTTTTGAATTTATCTCACGTTCGTGGATTTTGGGGCAATTTCTTCGGAGATGTCCTGTATCACCGCATCCCCAGCACGTGAGATTCTGTCTTCTTGAACTTGTTCTTCCGTATTTTAAAGTTTCAAGTTCTTGATTTATTTTCCTAATTTCTTTCAAGACGTCGTTCTCAGTGTCTGAGCTTTTGTTCACCGTTGCCCTCGGACTGAATGACGATCTCTTCGGCTGGCTTGTGTAGCTGCTTCCAACTTTAAGGCATATAGTAGTGCAGCCTTTAAATCCTGTACATCTGCCATTCGTACCGCTCTCTGCACTTCTGGATATTTTATTCCGTCTACAAAATATTGCAGTGAGAGCATTTCCCGTACATTTGTTGGACAGTCAATGAATGCTAAATTTGCAAGCCGTTCAATTTCCGAGGCAAACTCTTGAAGGGTTTCACTCGATTTTTGATTTCGGCTCTTCATTTGTATTCTCGTATAATCCTTGAAGAATTTTTCGCCGAATCTCATTTCAAGTGCACAACTTAGAGTCTCAAAATTGAGTTGCGTCATATCGGGCAATGTTTGCAGCACGTCGGCAGCTTCTCCTCTTAAAGATGCTGCCAGTTGACAAGTTTTCACCTCGTCACACTCAAGTCACACTCCATTTGTTCGCTTCGGCTACAATGGTGAATTGGGTCTTGTAAACTTGACAGGAACTCTTTCCGTCGTATGTCGACAGCTTGATGTGCACGGTAGAAGCAGGCGGATTTCTAAATTCTTCATAATTACCACTGGACGCTGAAAGCTTCTTCTCAAGATCTTGTACTTTTTTATTTAGCTTTTTATCTACTTCAACTATTTCCTCTTCAATATTACTAATTTCATTCTGAATTTTCTCTTCTACTTCCTCTATTTTTCTTTCCATTTTCTCTTCAACATTACTAACTTCATTCTGAATTTTCTCTTCTACCGAATCTATTCTTCTCTCTACCGATGAGAACTTTTCTTCCAAAGTTTTCTTCATTTCTTCTTGGCTTTTATTAACTTCCTCCTTTAATTCTTCCATTCTCTCTTGGCTTCTTTTCATTTCTTCAGTCATATCTTCTTGGACTTTGTCGATTTTATTCGATAACTCTTCTTGGCCTTTGTACATTTTATTTGTCAACTCTTCCATTCTTTCTTCGTTTTTATTCATTTTATTTGTCAACTCTTCCATTCTTTCTTCGTTTTTATTCATTTTATCCGCCAACTCTTCTTGGCCTTTATTAATCTTTTCCGCCAGCTCTTCTTGGCCTTTCGTCAATTTTGTCTTTATGCCATTGATAGCATCTAATAGTTCTTTCAGTTGCACGTCCATGCCTCTTGTTTTCGCCATAAGATCCCGACTCCTGACACCAAATGTTACAGCCTTTATGGGGTTCTTTCGATCTTACGGTTAGAGAACTTCAAACTCTTGTCTCTTAGAAAAGTAGAAAATAATTTATTTATAGATCTTCAGAACAACAGAGTCTTCGAAACTCACAAATATTACCAGATATTCAAAAATAACTGCTCAAATCTATCGTAAAAGTATAGCTTTAGATCCCAGAGACTCTTTATACAACGTCGCAACACTTAATAACATTCAAAACAACATAAATGAAACTCAAGCAATCTTGCTAACAAACGCCTTGTTAACTCAATGACTGACTGGCAAATTATAATCACAACAGCTCGTATCGCTCTCCTTATATAGGCTCGCAGCAGGTGCTGGAAATTTCTAGAACCATCTCGAAAAAAACTGGAAAACCAGGGAACAACATTCAATGTATCAGCATATCTAAAGGGCGGGGGGTACCATAAATAGGGAAGGGGTACCATCGCCAACAATCGTCAAGTTTGTCGCCAACTTGGTGATATATCGCCAAATTTGGCGACCAAAATTAGTCGCCAAAAGTGGCGCCAACTTGGCGATATCTCTAATATTTCGCAAAGCTGCCATAGACATCCACTGAAAATAATAGACAAGTTTGCTTGATAACAGAGACAATGTAACAAAAACTAATATTAGTAAAGGAATGGAGCTTAATAAGATTATTTACATTATTTTACAGTACAAACACTAACTATTTACAAAATTCGTAACAGTATTCTCAAACGAGAAGCAAGTACTGCAGATATGATGACATGCGAAGCAAAGACATCCGATATATTGCCGTTACACGGCGGCGATTAGGTGATCACCCACCTCGATACCAGGTATCTAACTTGTTAATCTGAGGTATCTCGTTAGGTCATCGGTTAGAAAAGGAAAAGGGAAGATACGATTCGGAAGTCATGCTTACTCAGAATAATTTTATGATAAAAAATCATGCCCACTTATTATATGTAACTAAATTCCTTCCAGGTTTTTATTTCTAAGTTAATTTATATTTTTGATAAAATAGCGCAAGGTATTTGCACGTGTTAGAAGACGTTATATTTTTTAGATTTCAGAATAATTGTACTTTTCAGCTAAAACCCCATCAACTCATAAACTACATGAGTGATTTCGTGAAACAATTTTTTTCTGGTAGTGAATTATAATTATCAGATCAGATTATAAGTATCAGACCGTTTCTAAAATTTTTAATTAGTTTTAGTAAAAGTAATTTGTGAAAAATGGAAATTTTTTGACAAACAGCCTTTGCTCTAAAAAAAAAAAGGTCTTAGGCGCAGATAATAACGGTCTGCCATAAGTCTTAAACGTAATCCATTGTATAGAGTTTAAAATGTCATTGAAATCGGTTGAGTAGTTTTTGAGAAAACGGGTCTTAAATTCCGCTTATTTCCCATAGGATTGCACTAGAGTCTTGCCTTCATTAAGAAAAAATATATAGTTTTGGTATCTAGAACCTAAAATGTGGGTCCAGAAAGAAGAAAAAAATAGTTCCATTTAATCCCTATAAATTTTAGTTATCTCTGCTGGAGAGTTCTAGAGTTTCCTTCTAAAATTCAAAAGCGTTTGTTTATATTCGAGTTGTCAAACATGTTTAAAAACATCTACAAATCGATGCTAACCCAAAAGGTTGGTTTTTGTAATTACAATTCTAATTTAAGGAAATGATTTTATAAATCAAGCAATAATTTCCCGCCGCTAAAACTATTCATTATCGTTTAGTCACATAGAAAACAAGAGGCTAGAATTCTAGATCATTTCTTCTATTTAGTTTAGCCGTTTACCCTATTCTCATAGCACGAAGCTCTAAATATTTAGTTTAGTGATTCAGAAAATCACTATTTATTCATTTTAGTAAGAGCGGTATATTTCTTCTCTCATTATTCCCTTAAAAAACAAGGCTATTATTTTAATTACCTATTTCTTTTGACCTTACCACAGGACCAATTTTAGTAGTTATTTTTTAAATGAAAGCTCTTCTTTTATAAATATGCACAAGCTGTGTTAAAAAATATTCCCATTTTTACATTATCATTGAAAAAAAGACATAATTTGCTGTACCTTCTTTTGTTATTTTCCTATTTATGCTATTCCTCTTTATAATTAAAATTAACTTAAACAATGACCATGGAATGACGTCACAATTTAAAGAGTTTACTCTTTCAGTGAGAAACTATACACTGTAAAAAAAAATTCAGAAACATTTCTGAATACATGGGGCAGCTACGGTGCATGCAACTTACAAAAACATTTCTGAGAATTTCGAAAACCCCTTTCTGCAATACTCAGAAATGCTGTCAACTATTTTAGAAATTTTAATGTTTGTTTAAAAATTCTAAATACGTCAAAAACGTTTCAGAATTTTGCAGAAAAATGTTTCAGAAATACTCAGAAACGTTTTTGAAAATTATATGCACCGTAGCTGCCCCATATATTCAGTAATGTTTCTGAATTTTTTTACAGTGTATTTAAATATTTTTGTCATTCCGTTGATATGGGAATGGAAATGCTACGCGAAATGTATCAGCAATCGAAAAATAAAGTCATATGGAAAGAAAACGACAATTTTCTTTTTGAGTTCTAAGTGAATGTTCTATTTCGAATGAGTCTCAATGACACAAATTTCTAGAATCTGTTGTGACTAGTCCCGAGATTAAAATTCTAACTCAAATTTACCACGAGAATTTGTCGCTGAAAAACTGATTTTAACTTTAGAAATAGTTTTTAATAACCTATTGTGCTTTAAAATGATGTTTTAAATGATGAATACGTGTATGAGTGGTATGCATCTAATTTTCCACACGGTATAAAGGATATTAGGTTTGGATCCATGGAAAACTAGTCGGATGTGGCAATCCCAGAACTTTCTCCTATCTTATTAATATCTCAACATTACGTTAATACTTCTAGAAAAAATAAAACATAGCAGAATCACTGGTTAGATAATTTAAACCAAAGTCTAATCTACAAAGTTCTAACTGAACTGAATCTGAAATTTAATGAAAATCCGTATATTAATATTTGAGGTAGAATCATCGCATAAATCGTTCAAAAACTGGATAGAAATGACATAATGAGCATATTTACTCAAAAAACTAAAAAAAATATTACCTTTTATTAGGGACTAACTGAATTTGAAGCTTGATAAAAAAAATCGCGCATTAATTCGTGAGATAGAGCTATTGCGATAATCATGAATAATATCACACAGCAGCACCACCTGTAGTGCGATTTAGACCAAAACTTAATCAAAACCATATTATATTAAATAATAACAGAATTTAAAATCTTATAAAATTCCGTCCATTAGTTCTTGAGCTATATCTATTGAGGAAATTGTGAAGAAAAGCAGCATAGCAGTGCCACCTATAGGGCAATATAAGCCAAAAACTAATCATATTCAGTTTATATGAAAGTCTAACTGAATCTAATGTTTTGTGAAATTCCATGCATTAATTTTTGAGGTAGAGCGCCCACAAATTTATGTCACATACCTAAAGACAGACTGACAAACTGACAGACTCATAGACAGTCATTTTGTAAAAATATGCTTTTTGTAATCTCTGACTCCTCAAACATATAGATACGCCGAAAACTGGAATAAAAATTTTTTCACAAACCCAGCACTTTCTTCTTGTAAATATCGAAAAAAAAATCAGTAAAAGTATACTATGATTGTATGAAAGGGAAATTATTTTCCCCGATTTTTCATTCCATAATACCAAACATTAATTGTCTTACTTGATTTCTTGAACAAAATTACTGATATGTTACTGATAACGTATAGGTACATAGAATTTTCTGTAATTTGAACAGCTGAAATTTATAGATACCGCATTTTCGTAACTTTTGATTAAAATGATATTTGTTTTAAGATTCAGACTCATCTATGTAAGATGGATATTTCTTAATTTTTAATGTTGTGTTTTTATTAGAAATTGATGTAAACAGTTTTCTCTTCGCTGAAATTCGACGGCTTTCACACACTATTTAAACATACACGAATATTGATACGTATATAAATAATTCATTTTTAGGGTTTCGGTCAACTGACGAAACACTATTCGTCTCACTCCTCTATCTGTCTGTCCGTCAAAAAGTCCATACATAAATGCTGTAGAAATAAGAGACTTGAAATTTTCTGAGCTTACAGCTAAATACCTCGTGTCACGCAATAAATCAGAAAATTTTGTAAAAGTAAATTATTTTAATTAGACTAATTTGTTCAATATCATCCGTTTGTTTTTCCAATTTAATTTTAAATGAAAACCTTTATTTGAATGTTTTTCTTGTAGACATCATAGCTTTGACATAAAGCATTTAGCTAGTGTGCAGAATATTATTAGTTCAACCCCGACTCTGGAAATTGAAATTTTTATAGCACGGTGTATTTAATTAAAAAAAATTATATTACTATTATTACTTTGACAATTTAATGGTTTATTATGCTATGATAAATAATCACTGACATTTAAAAAAAATATGGAATTAAATCTTCTTTCTCTTTTAATTAATTAATTAGTTATCAAAATAACAAATAAAGCTTTTGTGCAAAAATGTTTTAAGATAGAAAACCAACAATTATAAATGCACAAATAATGTATGAAAAGATAGCAAACAGCTGTTTCGAGTCTACTATTGAGATTCTTCATCAGTATAAAACTCAGCGAGCAAGTAAAAGCAAAATTGAGGGCTAAGTTTTGCACTGATGAAGAATCTCTATAAAAGATTCTAAACAGCTGTTTGCTACATTTTCATACATTATTTGTGCATTTATAATCGTTGGTTTTCTATCTTTAAATAATTAGTTATTGCCATGTTTCGAACTTGAGTAATTTTGATTTTGGAGCCAATTTTACTCGATGACATACTCAGATTTGAATATTTTTTTGCTCAGTTTAGAAAGTGTCGATTTTAGTGTCTGGAAATTTGGTATTCCAAGTTATTTCATACATAAATTGATACAAAAATATCAATATAATTTTTATATACTTTTATTAGATTTATTTGGATTATTCCCCTCATTGATAAAACGAAAGGAAAATATTCGATGATATTGTACTTTCGTTTCTTTTCGAACTAAAGAAATATTATTCAAAAAAGGTAGACTGCCTTCAGATCGATTGGTAAGCAAAAGATTAAATTCTACTGGAAGATATTGCAAGAAGCTGAGATTAAAATTCTTTGAATAGTTTGAAGTCTGAGAAATGTTTTATCCTCTTTGCAGTAATTGGCTTTATTATTATTATAATTCTACCTTTTACTGTAAATTCTCTCGTTTGAAAAGAATTTTAAATAGTTAATAAACCAAATACTTCAAATGTTTCTAACAATTCCTTAAAGGTATTCCTGTTTGAACTCTAAACAAGGATATATTTAATTTATGTTCAAGAGTATTTCAAGTATTATATATAAAAAATATTCTTTAAAATTCAGTCATGTTTTTTTTCACACTTTAAATTTATTAATTAAATTTAGCGTTTTTAATTGATAGCAGATATTTTAGTCGTATAACTGTATAATAGGGTTTCAACATTTTCTGTTACTTTAGATGCGTTTTTCAGTTTTTTTATGGTAAAAAACTTGGATATTGCTTAAAATCTAAAGCAGTAAAACAAGGTACATATAGGTCATATAAAAAGATGTTACTAAGTGTGTTATTGTACTCTTAAAACAAAAGAGTCGATTTGGCTTTTCAGAAAAGATTTCTAATTTATTGAATCGCGAATTAGTTGTTTTTTAAATGCTTTACTCATCTTGATTTAGATTGCTCATTTAAATAACTCATCTTAATTTAAATTGTTTAAAAACAACTCGCTACTCATGTTGTTCCGATTCTTTTTGAGTATCTGCCTTTCAAATCGCGAGATGAGTGAACTTCGGCTATACTTGAGCTATTTTGTGGCTGCGGATTTAAGAGAGTGTTACAGCATCGAAAAGATTTTTTTTTTCTAAATGTAAAGCCCAAACATTTGACGAAAACATATTCAGTAAGTTTGTAAATACTAACTATATAAATTAAAATCCATTTTTATATAATCATGAAAAATATTTGAAGTAAATTTAAATCAAAAGCAACACCTCTTAAATTTGTGGTTTAATAATTAACTATTGGTTACTGGTAAAAGACCTCACATATACAGTGTGTATCTAAACTACTGGGTAAAACTTTAAGGGATAATAGTACACATCAAGACAAATAATATTAAATGGGAAACTAAGGGTTCCAAACGTCTTCCGAAGGAGATTAGCGCCATCAAAGTTTAGGATCCAAAATTTCAAATGATTATAAAAAACGGAAAAATTGGTCGATTCGTTTGACGTTTTCACGAAAACTATTCTTTATGTCAGTATTATCTTGAAAATAAATTATAAAGATAAATTTCAAAAAATGCCGATGGAGGGCGCTTTAGACTTTGGAGTAATGAACAACTATTTTTTACCGTTATTTTTTCCATCTCATTAAATTTTTTTAGAAGCTTAGACATAAACTTAAATTTTGAGCCCAAAATCTGTGGTTAAGTAGCGCAAACTGGACTGTGTTCAGTGGGAGTGGGTAAGTTTAAATTTCAAAAAAATTATACAAAACGGAAAATTTGGTCGTTTCGTTTGCGGTTTTCTCTAAAACCATTCTTTATGTCAGTATTTCCTTGAAAATAAAATTTAAAGATACATTTAAAAAAATTCCGTAAAAGGGCGCCTTAGACTTTAGAGTAACCAAAACAATTTTTAACTTTTTTTTGGTATCTAATTAAATGCTTGCAAAAGCTTAGACTTAAATTTTGAGCTCAAATTCTGAATTGATTAAGGAGGGATTAAGAAGCGCAAACTGAACTGTGTTCAGGAGTTGAAATGTTACCCAGGCTACCCTACGAACATAAATAGTTCAATATTTCGCTACTTAATTACTCACAACGATTCAGATTTTGAGCTCAAAATTTAAGTCTAAGCTTTTAAAACATTTATTTAGATTTAAAAAATTAATAATAACGGTTAAAAATAGTTGTTGGTTACTTAAAAGTTTAAGGCATCCTCTAACGGAATATTTTGAAATTTATCTTTAAAATTGATTTTCAAGAAAATACTGACATAAAGAATTTTTTTAGAGAAAACTGCAAACGAATCGACCAATTTTTCCGTTTTTTATAATCATTAGAAATTTGAACCTCCCCACTCCCATTGAACACAGTTCAGTTTGCGTTACTTAACCACTCTCAACGATTCAGATACTCAGCTCAAAATTTAAGTTTATGTCTAAGCTTCTAAAAAAATTTAATGAGATGCAAAAATAACGGTAAAAAATAGTTGTGCGTTACTCCAAAGTCTAAAGCGTTTTCTATCGACATTTTTAAAAATATATCTGTATAATCTATTTTCAAGACAATACTGACATAAAGAATAATATTAGTGAAAACAGCAAATCAATTGACCAATTTTTCTGTTTTTTATAATCATTTGAAATTTGAACCTACCCGGTCCCATTGGACACAGTTCATTTTGCGCTACTTAACCACAGATTTTGAGCTGAAAATTTAAGTTTATGTGTAAACTTCTAAAAAAATTTAATGAGGTGCAAAAAATGATGTAAAGAATAATTGTTCGTTACTCGAAAGTCTAAAGCGCCCTCTACCGGCGTTTTTTGAAATTTATCTTTATAATTTATTTTCAAGACATACTGACATAAAGAATAGTTTTCGTGAAAACCGCAAACGAATTGACCAATTTTTTTGTTTTTTATAATCATTTCAAATTTTGGACCCTAAACTTTGATGGCACTTATCTCCTTTGTAAGACGTTTGGGACGCTTAGTTTCCCATTTAATATTATTTGTCTTGATGTTTACTATCACCCCTTAAAGTTTTGCCTAGTAGTTTAGATACACCCTGTATATCAGTATCACACTTTCAATTACATGGTTGTTTTTTAAGAATATTGTTATTTTACTGGTACATAATCAGTTTTTTAAACTAACATCTTTTTAAATATTTTAAAGATTTTACTTAATATATCGTACTAAAAATTATCGTTAACTGTTGGTGATACCCGATTACATCTACATATCATTCATTCCCAGTAAGGCGAATCTCATATATATACATGCCTAGTGAATAATAGATTGTAATGTACACTCGCAGCGAATAGACTCTTTTACCCAAAGTGGTATTTAAATAGTAACGTAAAAGTGACATTCTTATAAAACTATCCCGATTGTGATTGAAAAATTTCCGGCATAGTGTAATATCTTTTTCTTTACATATATTTTTATTATGAGTGGATTTAAATTTTCAGATTCAGTAGTACCTGATAAAAATTGATCCTGATTAGCTTTGAGTGTACATCAGCCAACAAGTGGCACTGTTATGTAATTTTATGTAAAATTTTGCAAATAGCTCTGCTTAAAAAATCTAATGCACAGATTTTCATCAACTTCAGATACAATTACAAGTTGAAATAAGTTGTTGCTGACTATATTTTGGTTTAAACCATCGAACCGTTAGCGCTGCTATGCTGCATTTTTCAGGAAGTATGGACATGCATAAGACAGAAGAATGTTTTGGAATTGCCACTCTGACTATTTCTGTTTTCTTATTAAATGCAAAATAAAATAAATATTTTGTTAATTACTATCATTTGCCGAAGTATCGCTGCATAAGGTGTGTAAATATGGAAATTGCATCAATGTGCAATGACGGCACTCGCGTAGGTATTTTGAGTGTAGTAAAGGAGTGCTACAAACACAATGTTTTAAATCATAAAATATCTATTAACCGAAGACAAGTCTGGGTGGGAACTCACAACATATGGGAATTATGGAAGCTTTAAGATGTGTTTGCTTGAAATTATGGAACCGATTTTGGATGAAATATAGAATCCATATTCACGTGAAATATAGAATCCATATTCGCTCAAGACTTATGGTAGACTGTTTTTTTCTCAATTAAAACTTTTTATTTATAAGCGATGGAAATTTTACAGAAGCTTTCAATTTTTTAGATTTTTTTTCTGAGACAAATTAAGACTATTAGCAACACAATATTTTAATTTTATAATCAACCACCAAAATGTTTTTTATTGAAATCGCTGAAATAATTTAAGAGTTAATGGCATTTTCAGATGAAATATGCAATATTTTGGAAATAATAAAAAAATAGACACTTCTAACTTGCATGAAGTTTTTGCACAGTTTTATCATACACATGCATTTAAATACACCGTTAAAAATAAATCTGTGAATTTACGGTGAAAGTACTGGCAGCAAAATAACCGAACTTGTTCCGTTCCATTAGTAGGTTTTCCGTTTTGGGAAATAAAAGACAGGAAAACTCCGTTTGAAGAAGCAATAAATTTCTGTTACAAGGTTTGATTTTTAATGATGATAATTTAATATAATTTTAAAAACTAATGAAGCGATTAATCGTCAAAGAAACCAAAACTTCCGAGTGATTTTAAGCAGCTATATTATTTTACATTATTGATTTATTTGTTTTTGTATAATTTATCTCAAGCCGTCCCGAGGATCGAACTCGACACCTTTTGATAGCGGATCGAAACTTTACTGACTCAGCCAATGTTGCTGATAGCGGTTTGTACAAAGTATGTCTTTTATGAGTTTGTGCTTTTTAAAGATTTTATTTATTTTGCACTTTTTAAAGATTTTATTTATTTTGCACTTTTTAAAGATTTCCTTTCACATCGTTAGAATATTTGTAAACGGATTATTTTATTTTGTTTTAGACTGATGCATAATGATTAAAGATAGAAAACCAACGATTATAAATGCACAAATAAAGTATGAGAAGGTAGCAAATAACTATTTCGAATCTACTATCGAGATTCTTCATCAGTGTAAAACTCAGCGAGCTAAAAAATAGCAGAACTGAACAAAGAGACAGAGAGACGCAAGCTCATATACTCGCTAAGGGAACAATCCCGGCTAAAGAAAAGCAAAAAAGTGATTCCTAGATTTATTTCAATACGTTGTAATTTATTTAATTCAAGTAAGATAGATAAGGTCTTATTTCGATCTAAATTAGCTCTTTTAAGGGCTTTGATTCAAGAGACTCGCAAAAAATTTGCACATATAGAGCGCGAGTTATATTACTTACATATCTCTCTTGGTAATTCTTCTCCTGATTTTGATTCTATAGACAGAATTTCATGGAATAGAGTCCTCAAAGCTTCTTCGATTCATTGCGCAGTTCTAAAAAGGAAATTTAATACGCTTTGTAATAATTCTTTCGTCAACAACTCTATAAATTTACCTTCTGTTAACAAAAATGCTGTTGTCAATCTTTCTAGTGTCGCTTTAAGTAATAATCAGCTAAATGCTCTAAAATTAAACAACAATTTCTCTGTTTCTGCCCCTCCTTCGTTACCCCGTCTGATTGCTCCTACTGAAAGAGCCTTTAAGCATAGCGCTATTTCTCCTTCTCAAAAAGAGTCTATTAGGCATTTTATTGCCAATACTGTTGATTTCAATTCGAATGTTTATAAGCCAAATCTTAATAGTTCAGTTAAACTTTGTTTAAAAAGTTTGTGTTCTGATCCGAATTTGATCATAACTAAGGCTGACAAAGGTGGTCAGATTGTTGTTCTTGACAAGTCTTCATATTTAGAGTAATCCCATAAATTAATTTATGTTGGTCCCTATGTGGATATCCACAAAGACCCTTTCTCTAAGGAAATGGATACTATCAAATCTGCCATTAAGTCTTCACACATTATTTCTGCTAAATTAAAGAGTTCTCTTATTCCTTTAATTGTTCATTGTGCCAGGTTTTATGCCATACCTAAGGTCAATAAACCTGACATTCCTTTTAGACCCATTGTTTCCAGTATCGGTACGGCTTCTTATAAACTTGCAAAATATCTTGTTTCCATATTTTCTCCTCTCTCAAGCAGTAATTCTTTCACTGTTAAGAATTCTTTTGTGTGTAGGAACTTCACAGTTTTAAGCCACAAGGCCACATGATAGTTTCTTTTGATGTTAAATCATTATTTACTAATGTTCCTGTCGAAGGTGCTTTAGATTGCCTCAAGAAAAGGCTCTGAAAAGAAATACAATTTTCAGGTTTATTAATGTGTGTTTATAATTGTAAACTATTTTTTTATTACTTTTTTATATATTTTTTGCGTACATTTTATTTCTTTTTAATCTCTCCTTTTAGTTAATTTTTTCATTTACCCCGCTTCTTTCTTATTCCCTTCCCCCCTTCTTCCTTTCCTCTCCTTCATTGTCTTTCTAGTTTTGTTTATACTCTTCCGTGATTGGCTGTTGCCTTCTTCTTTCCTATTGGCTGTCCCTTCTGCTTGCTCCCTCTCCCTCCCGCATTCCCCTTCAGTCGTGCCGCTACATTCATTGTGGACGCACGTCTTTTTTGCGCCTGACGAAGAAAGACTTAGTTCTTTCGAAAGGCCTTGCGCAGTTAACTTATTTTATGGTGTTTAAAGAAGTTATTTTCATTTCAATTGTATATAACACCAGCTTCAATTTTATGCATTGTTTAATATCTCTGTCTGATTTTGAGATATGGACATGAAAATTTTTTTGTTCAATTTAGGAATGGATAAGGAATAATTTCCTAACTGGAAATTTTGCTCTACGGGGGCCGTATAAAAATTTAATTTTCGTATTTTTTCAAATAGACGCCCCATGGATTTGCAATTTATCTTATCAGAAATTTCACCTTTTTTATGAGTTTTTGCAGTTAGAAGTATGGGTCTAGATGCAACAATTAAGGACCAGGCCTGTTGTTTCGATATTTATGACTCACACTGTAAAAAAATATATATCATGTCTTCAAATCAAGGTTTCTCATTCGAAAATATCAAGGTCGAGTAAATCATGTTTCGAATATGTAATCATAAATAATCTATAAAAACATTCTAAAATCAAAGGAATAATCTATCGTATTAATCCCCAATGTATATCATAAGTGAAATCGAAACTGGAGAAATCTTCTTCGAACGTTTCTTTAACTAATTATTTAATGAGATAAAAATAGATATTTACAGTTCTTTGTACATATTTACACAACTTTAAATCATCTTGGAGACAAAATGCTCCGATTCATATCTTTTCTCAAATTAATTGTCACATCTTTTATCTAAATCAAAACATTCGAAATCAAAACGGAAAATCGGCTACACTCTGTTTACAAACTTCAGAGTGTTCTAAAAGTGGAAGTGGAAGTTAAAGAAATTGCATAGCGCGTAGCGCCATCTAACTGCAATTCTTTTTCTTCACACTCCCCACCTGAACTCTTACAGAGTTCATCAATAAATTCTATTATGAAAATAAAACATTTTCATATCAGTATTTTCAATAATCTAATAAAATTTTCATATCAGTGGTTCAGTAATCTGATACAATTTCAAAATTCAAATGCAAATATCAGTTTCAAATACAAATATCAATTTCAAATTCAAAATATCAATTAATTCTAAGCAAATCTAACAAAATCAATTAATTATAAACAAAAAAGTATAAAATTCAAACAATATAATAAATCAAAAATATTACCTGCAATTAACACAATAAAAATGACAATCTTTTTCAAACAGTTAATATACTTACTTATGCTAAGCTTCAAATAATACTGCATTCAAAGTAAACAGAATAACTATAAAGAAAGAAAACTTTTAGAGTTCTAAAAGAGATAAAAAAGAAAGAAAGTCTATTAATGTTCATTAGTCCATAATTTCTAATGGATATAAATGTTGTACAGATCTTTTCAGCACTCCATTGGCTGTCTTTATTTCATAAGAGCGAATGTTGTTGTCTCTGCCTGGAATCGCTCTCTGAATTTTGCCAAGTTTCCAGAGAAGTTTATTTTTTATATCGCCTTCGATCAAGACAACATCACCCACTTTTAGTGGTGTATGTGAATTGGGATTTTTCGATGAATGGAATGTTCTTAAATCTAGAAGATATTGTTTTTTCCACTTCGACCAAAGTTGTTTTAATAGTAATGATTGGTATTTTTTTCTTTTGAGAAGTGCCGATCTTTTTGAACCATTTTCAATTACATCGAAAAAGTTAATAGGAAGTGAAAGTTCTTTACCAAAATTCAAAAAATCCATTGGAGTGAGAGGATGAGGTTCATCATATTCGTTATACACATATGTCAAAGGACGCAAGTTGAGGATAGCTTCTACTTCAACCAGTAGTGTCGACATTTCTTCATAGCTCAATAGAGCTTTTCCAGTAATCTTTCGTAGACACTTCTTGACTGATTTCACAAGCCTCTCGTAGAAGCCTCCCCACCATGCAGCTCTTTCAATGATGTTTTTCCAAACGATTCTTTCTCTTGCAAGAAATTTCAAAAAGAGATTGTTGGAAATGACGTTGTATAAATTATCGACTTCTTGTTTAGCTTTTTTAAATGTCTTCGCGTTATCTGAATAAATGACTTTACAATTTCCTCTTCGAGCTAAGAATCGTCTAAAAGCAAGGAGGAAAGAATCTGTAGTCATGTCGGTAACAAGTTCTAGATGCAAAGCTCTGGTAACGCCGCAGGTGAATAAAACAATGTAAGATTTTTTTATTTCACCGAAGTTTTTCACGTAAATAGGTCCCGCAAAATCTAATCCACAAATTGAAAATGGGGGAGCTTCATTCACTCTATCTTTAGGTAGGGGGGCTGTGATTTGGTCTGCAGGTTTACAAAGATATTTTTGACAAATGAGGCACTTTTTAATGAGGCTTTTCACTAACTGTCTTCCTTTTGGAATCCAATATCGAGATCTAATTTTCGTCAAAGTGTGGGCAATTCCTGCATGCATCATCTTTTCATGATCTTGACGTACAATCAGCGTCGTTAACCAGGAATGTCTAGGCAAAATGATTGGATGTTTTTCTTCTGTTGGAAGATCACAAAATTCTAGTCTTCCTCCTAAACGTATGATTTCTGATTCATCTATAAATGGAACAAAGTTGAATAGGGGTGAATTCTTTTCTACTGAATTATTATTTTTAAGAGACTCAAATTCTTCTTTAAAAAATTGTTTCTGTTCACTTCGTATTAAGTATTTTTCAGCTTCTAGTAATTCTTCAGTTGTTAGTGGACCGCTAACTTCAGTAGATTTTTTCAGCTTTATTATAAATCTTTTTACCCAAGCAGTTGTTCTTACTACTTTCTCCAAATTGCTAAATTTTTCTATACAGATAGGATTTTTAATCTCTTCAGTTATACACTCGCACTGCAATATGTCATTGGGTTTTTTCCTGTATTCTAATTCATCTTCATCAATTATTTCTTTATCTTCAGATTTCGGCCAAAATTCAGAGGGTAAACTAAGCCATTTTGGCCCAAGTAACCAAGTAGGATTATTGATGAATTTGGAGACTTTAGCTCCTCTTGAGACAAGGTCTGCGGGATTGTCTGCCCCTGGGCAATGATGCCAATCAGAAGGGGATGTCAGCTTACGAATTTCTTCAACACGATTCCGCACAAATGGTTTGAATTTTTCAGGCAATCCTTTAATCCAAAAGTATGTAATTTTAGAGTCCGTCCAATAAATGCATGGAATTTTTAGATGTAGCGCCTTCAAAATGCTGCAGCTTAATTTAGCTGAACATAATGCAGCCATCAATTCCAGTCTTGGTAAAGTGAGAGTTTTTAAAGGAGCCACTCTGTTTTAAAAAGCTACGAAAACTGTTCGAACGTCTTTTTCAGAGGTCGATATACGTAAATAGGCAAATGTGCCAAAGGCTATTGTACTTGCATCGGAAAATAAATGCAACTGCAAATTAGCAATTTTCTCGTTTGGAATTTCGAAAAAATAATGTCGAGGAATAGACAATTCAGATATTTGAGGAATTTCACTACACCAGTCTTTCCAAAGAGAGATTAAATCTTTTGGGATGGTCTCATCCCAATCTACGCCTAATGACAAAGTTTTTTGCAGCAAACATTTTATTCTTAATGTGAAGGGTCCTAAAAATCCAATAGGATCAAACACTCGACCCAAAACTTGCAAAATATACCTCTTTGTGTCAATTCTTTTAGAAGCAAACGCCGCCAATTCACGAGTGTCAAAATACAAAAAATCATTTAGACTGTTCCATGCTATTCCTAAAACTTTGTAAGGAACATTTTCTGTTTCAGAGGCTTCCAAATTATCACTGGAAATTACATCATTATTTTTCCATAATTCTTTTAAGGACTTTGAATTAGTGTGCCACTTATGTAATGTCATACTAGCTTCTTTAAAAATAGCTATAGACTCTAATGTAGTGGATAAAGCTTGCTCGACAGAAGATTGACTTCCAATTACATCATCTACATAAATATTTTCATTTAAAAACTCGACAGTTTCTGGATATTTTTTGATATATTTCTTTAAGTGGTGTTTTATTGTGGCTGCTAACAAAAATGGACTACAATTTACCCCAAATAAAACTCTAGTAAATCTATATATTTGAGGAAGGTTAGATTCATCAAAAGGGTCTTCTGAAAACAAAAATCGAGATACATCTCTGTCTTCATCTACCAATATCTGCAAAAACGCTTGTTTTATATCGGTTTTAAAGGCAATTGGATTTAATCGAAATCGTAACAAAATATCAAAAATTTCAGGGTACAAATTCGGACCTGGGTGAAAACAGTTATTGAGAGATTGTGAATTTAAATCATGAGCTGATGCATCAAACACAATCCTTAATTTACTTGTTACGCGGTCTCTTCTTATCACTTCTCTGTGAGGTAAATAAAATTCAACATGCCCCTTATCTTCTGAATTAGGAACTAATTCTACGATTCCCTGTTTTAAATAATCATTTAATACATCTTTATATTCAAAAAACAACTGGGGATTTCTAACAAATCTTCTATTTAATTTAACTAATCGAGATTCTGCAATTTTTCTGTTATCATCCAGACCCCCTTTCTCCAGTTTCCAGGGCAATTTAACTTTATATCTTTTGTTTTCATATTTAATATCGCGTTCAAAATTTTTCATTATTTCATTTTCAAAAGGGTCAGAATCTTGTTTAATATTAATAAGTCCTGAAGTTTCAAGATCCCAAAATTTTTTTATTTGATCAGAAATTAAGTGTTCTTCAATAATTACGTTTAAAATCAATGGAGATTGGTTTTCGCTTTTTCTACCTTGGAGGCACCAGCCAAAGATGGTTTCAACAGCAACAAGATTTTTGTTTAAATGTTTTATGTTACCTGTTACTATATCATAATAGTAATCGACTCCTATTAGAAGGGAAATAGGGTCTTGACATTGTGGTGAGTCAGCAAGGGTTAAATTCTGTAAAATACTCATTTCACCAAATTCTTTTACTTCTGGGGGAGGGATATCAGAACCAGATATTTCGTCTGTTACCAATGCTTCTATTTCTAAATTAGACTTCGAAAAATGTTTATTTTCTAATTTAAGTTTAACAACATCATAATTTTTCTCAATTGGGATTTTACTTCCGAATGTGAATACCGATAATATTTCCTTTCTCAATATTTTAAGTTGTAATTTATCAGCAATTTCTCGAGTTAAAAAGGTTCGCATTGCAGCAGTATCCAATAATAATCGAACAGAAACTTCTTTATTTTTATTTTTTACTTTCGCACAGCAAGTTTGCAAGAAAATTCGGTTTTTTCCAATACACGAAATAGCCGAAATAATTTCATTAGTTGTTTCATTTTGTGCATTCGCTGTTTCCAAATTTCTATCTGTACAACTTGTTTTATTTGGTGAATTAGATTGTTTACAAATAGCTCTGTTATGTCTACCCTGACATGTCGTACATCGTATCTTAGAAACACAGTCCTTAATTCGGTGTTTTGGCAAAAGGCAGAGGTAACATCTACCTTGCGATTTCAAAATATTTTTCTTTTTATCAAGATCAAAAACATTGCATATTTCTGACGAATGATTACTCTTACAAAAGATGCAACTTTGTTTCTCTGTATTCTTTTTGTCGTAAACTGTAGTCATTAATTCATGCGTGGATGAAAAGTTTAATTCTCTTTTAGGAGATTTCGTAAATTTTTGTTTGTTTACTTCTAATCTATTTGAATTTGAAAATGAAAAAGCCAATTCGCGACTTTTAATTTCGGTTTGCAAGAAATTTAGTAATTTGTTTATATCAGGGTTGCATGAAGATTTAATGTTTTGCTTGTTAAATTCCAAATTTAAATCTGATGGTAGCAATTTTAAAACTACGGCTAAAAGCATAGAGCTGTAAGCCTGTGGTTCGAGTCCCAAAGTGGTCAACGATCTTACATTAATTTCAATATCATCATGAAGTTTCTGTAATTTTGAAGTATCACTAGATTTATAAACCGGAGATAAGTTTAACAATTTATTTAAATGGTGATTGATTATCATCTCTTTATTCCCAAACCTACTTTCAAGAATTTTAAGTGCTACATCATAATTTGATTCCGAAACTTCTAAGCCTTCTATGGCGTTTAAAGCAGATGAACCTAAGTAACTTCGCAAATAATTGTATTTTTCAATTTTTGTCAGTGAATTATTATCATTTATCGATACTTTAAAAGTATTCCAAAAGTTGGTGAATTGCGTGCAATCGCCATAAAATTTCTGTATGTTCAATTTTGGAAGTTTCACAAATTTATTTTCATTATTGGGGGTAGAATCATTAACCGAACTATTGTTCAAAGGAATAATGTTTTTATTTTCTTTAAGTTTCTTTTCAGCGCGAAAATTTGTTAAGGATATTTTGTCTGCATAGTCATATACTGTATTCATTTCATTCTCATATTCGTCTAAATTCAAAAGTGGTTCTATTTTTTCATTTATTTCATCTAAATTACATGATTTAATTTTTAATTGGTTAACAGATTCTTCAAGAGAATCAATATTAACGGTATCATTTTTTAATATAGTCTCTATATTATTTATCAATTTCGTGACAGAACTTCTTAAAATTGTTCTGTTTTTCTTTAGCTTTTCTAGGTCAGCCATAATTAACACATCAAAATAAAATTATAAAACTCTTACCTTTAAAAAAAAGTGGAAGTGGAAGTTAAAGAAATTGCATAGCGCGTAGCGCCATCTAACTGCAATTCTTTTTCTTCAACACTGTATATATTTTCTTGATTGATGAAATTTCCAAAAATAGAGCAGATTTCTTACATACTATATGAGAAAGACAAAATTTTTACTAAAATTGAATTTTTTTATTAAATCTAATGCATTAAAAATTGCTTATAATAATTTAAAATATTTAGATTGTTGTAATTTTTATGCAACAAATAAAGGATTCTTTAAATTATATTCAAATTTTTCAAACTAAAAAAATCAGAACAAATATTTTATTTTAAATTTTGAATCTTTAAACAAGAACTGAGCTACGTATAAATATAGAAATAAGTGAAATAATTTGCAGAATCACTTAGACATAATTATCAAGATTCTTTCGTTGTGCAATTTTCAATTTATATTTATTACGAACAAGCTACATTGATTATCTTCTAATGTATATTTGAAACTTTCTATTCTACTGTTATTCCAAACATAGTAACATTATTAAACATATCAATATATGAGAAGATCTACATGATTTAGCATCTAAAATACTATTGTCTTTGTATTTCAAAATCGGTGGTTATAGCCCTGCGCCCCCCCTCCCGAACAAAAAAAGTAATTATCTTAAAGAAAAATTATCTTAATGTCGGTAAAGGTTTATGAAATTTTTATTAGTCTGAGAACCCATCACTAAAGTTAGAGACTTTCTACACATTAGGAAATTTCTCTTTTAAAAAATATCAATTTATAGTATCGATATCTTAATTAAATTTCAATTAATTTTCAGCAGTGAATGTTACGCTTGAAATTCTTTAATATTTAGTACATGAATTTCCACATTGCTACTAAGCGTAGAACCAACTTAGTGAAAAACGTCCAGGACGGGGATCGAACTGGAACACTTGGAATAGCGTTCTATGTGCTCAACCATTTAAGAAACGAGGACGATTACCAGCCTAGCATTTTTTACTTCACATCTTGACAAGACTGCAATTCGCAGCACGAGATGGAACCGTCTTCATGAACAGACAATCCTGCGGCGTAACATGAAACACAAACAATCCTAACATCGTTCAATTAATATTTTAACAAATTTTTCTATTATTATTAAAGAAATATTCAATAAATTTCAAGAGTAAAATTCTTTGCTGAAAATTAATTAACCCCCACTTTCACTAAATTGGTTCTACGCTTAGTAGCAATGTGGAAATTCACGTACTAGATATTATGATATCTAGTTTGGTTTTTTTCATAAGTGTCAGTTGCTGGTTAGGTGTCAACAACAGGAGGTTTCATCCTATATGTATATTTAAAATTCACTATAGAAGTATTATTTTATGCATTATAATATTTAAAATTTTGTACTTACAAAAGTAATTTTTTTTTGATTTTTTACATAGCAAAATTAATAATTATGCGAAAATATAATTTACTTCTAAAAGGAAAAGTAAGATAAAAAGTTCCATCTCGATTTATATGTATTTTTTAAATAAAATATTTTCATTCCATTTTTTGTATGTCTGTCTTTAAAAATCCTTATATTGCTCCGTTACGAAGAAAATTTGTTTGCATAACGTAGAATACATACAGAGTAATTTAAAAAAACGTGGACAAAATGATAAGAGAAATCAAGCATACAACAAGGATAAAAAATCACGTACAGTTCTCAGCAAAAGTTTAGACAATGATCGATTAAGTTTCTATACTCAGAAGTATGTACCTAATTTTTGTAATTCATCTGCCATACATTTTTGTGACTTATCCTTTATTCACAAACAATAAATTTAAATTTTACCTTTTACATAATATATAATGGCAAAAAAAAAATTAACATTGTGGCAAAAGTATAGACAATTTGTATATTTACAGAAAAATAATTACAAATTAAAATCGAGTTACATACACATTGTATGCAATTAGTGCAATAATGTGACTTTTCATCGAAAAAACTAAATTATGCATCACTTGGGGGTCTATTTTGTATCAAACCTGTCAACAGCAGCTCGAAGCTCATTAACAGAAAAGTATAGCAAAAAATTGCATAAATTTTTCGACATATGACATAACAAAGGTTTTCGATTGGGCCTAGATCAGGGCTACACGCCGGTCAGTTTAGATCAGTAGTATTTTCAGAGTTAAACGAAGTTCTTGCTTTGTATGCAACATGCATAGACGCATTGTGTTGCTAAAATCCATACTTTGGACCAGCTAGAAGTTCCCCGAATGACTAAAATTTGATCTCCAACGTATGTATGTATTCTTGTGTTGCTTGGCAACCATTGAATAACTCCAAAGATACTCGAACATTAAAGCAAAGCGAATACCCAATCATTAAAAAGTCATCTCCTTGTTGTCGACATTAGAAAGTCCGAGGCTCTTTATGCTGGCTCTCTATGCGCCAATAGTATGCTCACCCGTTTGACCCATTCAAATTCCACCTTTTTATCGTTACTGAATATTATAGCGTACCTTGAGTCCATATGAGGTATGTTTGCAAGTTCATTGTATTCTCGCCAATTTATAGCGAGATTTTAAAGCTGAATATTTTACCATTTTCACGTAAATTGATTTATCTGTTTCTTTAATTCATCTACAAATCATGTCCGTCGATACAGAAAGTCCTGAGTTACTTTTAATGTGATTAGCAATCATCGTTTGTGTAAATGTCAGCTTATGGATCCTTTTGTCATCTCATTTTCTGGTGACACGAGGTCTTCCTGGTTTATGTTTTATTTTGAATGAGTCACCCTTAGACTATACTTCATAGATACACCACATTGGACGATTCAATGCTGCTGAAATTTCTGCAACAGTCTCCCCTTTCCATTTCAGCTTTCCTCCTTCAATTACCTCATCTAACCGAATATTTTGAGCTCGCGGCATCTTCACTAACTGATGCTATGTCGGGGCATACTTAAATACTTTCGACATGTTACAACACAACTTAGAAATTTGCATTTTTTAAAGAATAGTTGGTAAAAATAAAAAAAAGTCAAAATTTTTGCAATGTGCAAATTTTACTTTTTTCAGTTAAATTAAATATTATCTTATATTATAACCATTATTTTTACCCTGCATTGTTTAAAATATGTTAAAAAATATGCATAGCCATTTGTAAAACTCAAGTGTTCGTTCTTTTTATTTAACTCCCTGACTGCCCAGCCAAAGGGTAATATTGTAATGTTGTTTTCTCTGTAATTTATTAAAAATATAAAAAAAAGATGTTTTTTTCAACCTGATGCAAAATACGTTATTAGTATCGGTGTATAATATTTGATAGCATCAATCCTATCTTAATTTTTCAGAACTGTGTTTTATTTGTGGTATTATACTAATTTAAATATTGCTTATGTTGCAGTGAAACCTGTAGCTTAGTGAGTGAAAAAATCAGCCGGCTGCAGTCAGGAGGTTAAAGGTTAAAAAACACCAGTGTCTAAACTTTTGCTGAGCACTTTAGGAACATAGGGTCGCAAAACACTTATTAAGTAACAAATACAAGGTGTCTCGGTGTCACAAATCCTGTTTATTCTAGCTACACCCGGTTTGAAAGTAATAATTTCGGGGAAAATAAAAAGATTGTAATGAAAATGCAACGATATGTACCTTATTTTGTGTGAAATGTGAGGAAGGATCCGGAAAAACATATTGCTCAAGCGTTCGATGATACCCTATAAACTGATTTTTATCAGAGTCCAAAATGTGAGGTGCCAAATGCAGATTGCTGGTGCACATAATGAGAACTTCTACCACTTTTGTTTGATGTTATCACATTTAAAACAAAGGTGAGAATGCCTGTTAAATGTTTTATTATAATATATTTATTATTATTGTCAACCCAAATTGAGTTAGGATGAAACACAGTGTATTTGTGACTCAATAAGTGGTTTGCGGACCTATGTTCCTATGTGATTTTTTATCCTTATCGTACGCCTGATTTGTCATATCACTTTGTCCACTTTTTTAAAATCACACGGAATATTGTATTTTGATCGATACATCTTCGGAATCAGATTTTTTGGTGGTATGCTGATTCAATAAAAAATTAAATGTATGCTATTATTAATTTAGTTTTCATTGCAAACAATAAATATATTTTAAAATCTAAAAATTAAGAAAAATATTTTTGTTGTCTGGCATATCTCTATTTACTGTGCACCGTGCTACAATTTTCCGTTATATCTCTGATTAAATTAAAACTTTCATATTAAAGGCAGAAACTCGTAGAAATTCCTTTATAGATTTCTAAAATTTCCAAGTCTCATCTGCGAGTCATTTAAGTTAGAGAGGAATTTTAATTAGAGATCAAAGTATTATCTTTGTGAAAGTTTGAATCATATAAGATATCAATGAAAGTTATTCATAACATAAATTAATATTTTGTCTAATCTTTTCGTACGAATGCATGATTTCAAAAGCGGTAAAAACTTAAAAGTATTGTCCGAAAGACTTGGTGATATCAAAATATTGAGAATTCAAAGAGATTACATTAATTTCCTGAAACAACTTATACGTTAAATTCTTGAATGGAATAAGTGATTGAAACGTAACCAAAAGTTATTTTGATCTTTGTTGATTTTTTATTGATCAGATATCTAGCTGATCATACAGGTAAACTCTGATTTCCCAATAGTACAAGAGGTATAATACAAAAATATTTTAAATTCGTTTTTGCTATAATCTCGGCTGATAGCGTTATCCAAGTACATTGGAGAAAATTTGCTGAGGTTTGAACCAAATTTTGATATTTCAGTAGTTATATTATCGTATATTCAGCTAATATACGATAGTTAATATCGCTCAACCAGTTAGGGATCCCGTTGGTACAGTGCTCGAAATTTTGGGATAATATTTCACTATTTCAGTAACAAAATTTAATTGAATGTAATGTTTGTAATTTTTTCTATACATACAAAGATTTTTCTAATATATAGGTATGTAGATGATATATAAATGTTTATAGCTGAGTGAAAAGTAAAAGCAAAATTGTATATCTTTGACTCATGTCTTCTTTTTGTGTTCGTTTCAGAACTTTTAGTTCATATTGGGGTCATTCCATGTCAATTCAACCAATTTTCCCCCATTTGTAACCCGACCCCCAGGGATTTCGATGAAACTTTGTGTGCACACTAATTCTATCATGAAATGATTCCAACAGAAATTTTTTTTTTTCCCAGACCTCATAGTTTGTGAGATATGGGGGGTCCAATTCTTGGGTTTTTCTCAAATCGCACATTTCTGAGTCTGTATTTTGAGATTGCAGTTCCATCTTCAAAAAATTTTTTCTCTGGATGTAAATCATAAATCATCGTAAAAATATCACTGTAAGAATATAAAAAGATGCAGATTTTAATAAAAAATATTTTAAAAATTTACATGTAATATTTAGGATAAAAAAAGTCAGCCAAAGTTGAGAGTTATAGTTATTTTTCCAAATTTTTGTGACTTCACGAAAAAGGCTGTACACAAAAAGGCATATTAAATTTAAAATTTCTTTTTGTTTTAAATAAAAGTTTACACTTTGCGCTTTCTCTCTATGAAATAAAAATGATGTGTTTCGCATGGCTTATACAAAAATTTTGGGTACTTTCCAATTAGCCGGATGCATGTTTTATTTTTATATATTACATATGCACACAAAAAGGCAAATGAAATTTCCAATTTCTTTTTGTTTCAAATAAAAGTTTACACTTTGTCCCTTCTATC
The DNA here is from genome assembly GCA_964019185.1 of Maratus speculifer. Classification (NCBI taxonomy): domain Eukaryota; kingdom Metazoa; phylum Arthropoda; class Arachnida; order Araneae; family Salticidae; genus Maratus; species Maratus speculifer. The sequence goes on along the minus strand of OZ025290.1, from coordinate 149,090,440 downwards.
TATGAAATAAAAATGATGTGTCTCGCATGGCTTATGCAAAAATTTTGGGTACTTTCCAATTAGCCGGATGCATGTTTTATTTTTACATATTACATATGCACACAAAAAGGCAAATGAAATTTCCAATTTCTTTTTGTTTTAAATAAAAGTTTACACTTTGGGCTTTCTATATGCGAAATAAAAATGAGGTCTTTTGCAAGGCTTATGCAAAAATTTTGGGTACTTTCCAATTAGCGGGATAAGTGTTTTATTTTTACATATTACATATGCACACAAACAGGCAAATGAAATTTCTAATTTCTTTTTGTTTTAAATAAAAGTTTATGCTTTGCGCTTTCTATCTATGAAATAAAAATGATGTCTTTCGTATGGCTTATGCAAAAATTTTGGGTACTTCCCAATTAGCCGGATGCGTGTTTTATTTTTACTTATGTACATATGTATACATCTATATAAATACAAATTCATTATACATGTACATATGTATGTATATATACAGCATATTGATATATATATGAATAACACCGGTGCCCGTCTAACCGAGAAAGTACCAAATTTTGCCTTGTTTTGAAAATCTGCACCTTTTAAGTTGAAAAAAATCTGACAAAGTTTAGCTGCGGTACCTAAATAATTACTGGAGTTGGATGAGTTATTGAATTTAATGTTATTTGATACAAAAACAAATTGGAAATTTCATTTGCCTTTTTGTGTAGAGACTTTTTCATAAAGTCATAGAATTTCGGAAAAATAACCATAACTTTCAACTTTGGTTTACTTTTTCGGCCGTATATACAGCCTTGGCCAAAAGTATTTGCCATCCTATTAATTCTTAGAAATCTCTTATCTGTTGAACTGCACTGAGTCTATTGTTAACTAAGACACCTGTAGAGGTTAAAATGAGCCAATCAAAACAACACATCATATCATAAAACCATAAACACAATAGAAGTGACTCTATTCCCAGGTAAATGAAATTTTTCAAATGTGTCAGTTTACCACGATCTATCGCAGTGTGTACAAGTGTCGGTATATTATTGTAAAATTGTTGTTGCTTTCCTTTAGGCAGTTCATAAAGACTAGAAAAATGCCCAAGTGCCGTGAATTGAGTAAAGAAGAACGTTTAAAAATTCAAGTGTTAGCTGAAGAAGGCAAAAATAAAAGTGAAATTGCGAGGATCATGAAATGTCCTCATAGTACTGTGAGATATACCCTGAACCGCTACAAGAAGACCAAAAGTCACGAAAACATGAAACGAAGTGGAAGGAAAAGGGTTACATCTGATAGAGAAGACCGCCATTTAATACGAACCTCTTTGAAAAATCGTAAGAAAACATCTTCTGAATTGGCTGCCGAATTAAGTGAGACGTTGGGAAAAAAGATTTCTGCTAGAACTACAAGAAGAAGACTCCTAGATGTAGGACTCAAAGGTTGCAAGGCAAGAAAGAAGCCGTGGTTGTCTGAGAAGAACAAAAAGTTACGTTTGCAGTGGTGTTTAGAACACCAACATTATACCGAGGAAGATTGGTCCAGTATTGTGTGGTCGGATGAATCAAAGTTTGAGGTACACATGTTATTTGAACAATCATAACATTATTTAATCATGTTTGAGACATATTAATGTCAGTGCTTTATTTTTAGACTTATTTTTTTTTAACTTATTATTTTATTACATTTCAGGTATTTGGTACTGCAGGTGCCACCTACGTAAGACGCAGAATTGGCGAAGAATTCAAGCCGGAGTGTGTGGTGCCTACTGTAAAACACGGCGGAGGCAGTATTATGGTGTGGGGCTGCATGTCTGCGTCAGGAATAGGAAAAATGGTCGTGTGTGAAGGCCGAATGGATTCGAAAAAATATATCGAAGTGATGGAAACAGCATTGGAACCCTCTTTAGACATGATGTTCGGTGATACTAACCTAGATGGAGTCCGTTTCCAACAGGATAACGCGCCTTGCCACACATCCAGAGCCACCATGAGTTGGTTTGAGAAAAATGGCATAGAACTTCTAAGTTGGCCCCCTCAGTCACCGGACCTCAATCCAATAGAACATTTATGGTCGATTTTAAAGCGCAAAATAAGGGAACATTCAATTACTTCCAAAGAAACTTTAAAGAATTGTTTAATACAGGAGTGGAATGCTATAACGCCTGAAGAATGTAAAATGTTAGTTTCCTCATTACCCAAAAGAATCAGAGCAGTAATTAAAGCAAAGGGTTTCAATACAAAATATTAATGTAACTTGATCAATAAATGTATTTTAAACATATGTTTTTTTTATTCAATTCAAACTTCAAGTATTTTTCAAGTTTATTGTAATTTTATAAGGTGGCAAATACTTTTGGCCAAGGCTGTATATCTCTCAACTGCCCTAATTGCTTTTCTCACTTGCTTTTTATGCCGCTTAAATGGATCTCTACATTTATATTGACAAAATTCATTTTTCATTAAGAGCCAAATTCTGTGATGCTCACATATATTAAACAAACGGCTTTCACTTAATTTTTGTTTTATAAATGCAATAGTCCTAAGTAATAAAAGTTATTTTTCTGAATCACAGAGATTATCAATGTAGTCTATTTCTATGTTATTTGTATAGCTAGTTTTGTGACATTCTAAACCAGTTAATATTACAATACTTCAAGCCTGAAGACTAGTAGAAGGTTTAATATCAGGCTCCATATTAAAACAATAAAGCAAAAAAAAAAATATTTATACATATCACAAACTATAAAATATGTAAAAATCAGAATATATTTTTAGTAGCACAGTAAAAGTTAGATCATTCTTCTATGATAAGAACAACAGAATGACAATAATTTGATTAAATTGATTTCAAAACATCTGTTTTCACAAACAAACATTACCCTGCCTTTATCAGATGGTGTTTATACAAGGCAGGTGCAATTAAGTCTTTCAGACTATAGTAACAAATTTAAGTTCTGTTAAACATTTGTGTATTTAAACTTGCCAATATAAATATTTAAACTAATTAAAATCACCCAAGGAAAGGAAATACAAGGTTTTGAACATTTTTTAAACACAAATAATTAATATATAAGCATTCAATAGAAAGAATGGAAATGTGGGGAGAATAAATTATTTATTTTATACTGTAGAAAAAAATCTGTTTTGAGTTTAATTATTGAAAATAAAAAGTAAGAGATTCTTTAAATTAGCAAAAAATGCCCATTATTAAATAACGAAATGAAATATATGGACCATTCCCTAAATTTAATGGGGAAACATATTACAGTCAGATTTTTTTTAATCAGTAAAAATAAAGCCTAAATTTTACTTTGCAAATTAAAAAAAAAACATGCATCAAATAACATTAAATTCAATAACTCATAGAAATTCCAGTAATTATTTAAGTACCACAGCTAAACTTAGTTCCTCTTAATTGGTGCAGATTCTCAAAACAAGGCAAAATTTGGTACTTTTCGGTTAGACGGGCACCAGTGTTATACATATATATATCAATATACTGTATATATACATACATATGTACATGTATAATACATCTGTATTTATATAGATCTATACATATGTACATATGTAAAAATAAAACACGCAACCGGCTAATTGGAAAGTACCCAAAATTTTTGCATAAGCCATACAAAAGACATCATTTTTATTTCATAGATAGAAAGCCCAAAGAGTAAACTTTTATTTAAAACAAAAAGAAATTGGAAATTTCATTTGCCTTTTTGTGTGCATATGTAATATGTAAAAATAAAACATGCACCCGGCTAATTGGGAAGTACCCAAAATTTTTGCATAAGCCATGCGAAACACATTATTTTTATTTCATAGATAGAAAGCCCAAAGTGTAAACTTTTATTTAAAACAAAAAGAAATTGAAAATTTAATTTACCTTTTTGTGTACAGCCTTTTTGGTGAAGTCATAAAAATTTGGAAAAATAACCATAACTCTCAACTTTGGCTAATTTTTTTTATCCTAAATATTACAAGTACATTTTTTAAATATTTTTTATTAAAATCTGCATCTTTTTATATTCTTACAGTGATATTCTTAAGATGATTCATGTTTTAGATCCAGAGAAACAATTTTTTGAAGATGGAACTGCAATCCCAAAATACAGACTCAGAAATGAGCGAAATGAGAAAACCCCAAGAATTGGACCCCCCATATCTCACAAACTATGAGGTCTAGGAAGGAAAAATTTCTGATGGAATCATTTCATGATAGAATTAGTGTGTACACAAAGTTTCATCAAAATCCTTGTGGGTCGGGTTACAAGGTCTGGTTGAATTGACATGGAATGACCCATTGGTCAATTAGTTTCACTTAAGTCTAAAAGTGAGATCTTTGCTAATTGGAAAATTATTTTACTTTCATTGATATTTATTTGGATGTTTTTCTTGCTGTACTCTTGATAGGGCTGCGATTTTTCTATTATATTTAATATTAACTACGCTCATTTCTTCTACTTCTAAGCATTGAATAAGCATCTATGTAAAAGAAAAATAACGTGCATAACCTCTTTAGACAGGAAGGTAAAGTAACCCCGTTAATCCTATTCATTACTTGGTTACATTCATTATTTTCATTACATTATTTAATACACATTCATTCATTATTCATATGTTTTGCTAGTCAATTAGTTTCACTGAAGTCAAAAAGTGAGATCTTTCCTAGTTGTAAAATTATTTTATTTTCATTGAAATTTATTTGGATATTTTTTTTCTTGCAATACTCTTGATCGGGCTGTGATTTTCTATTATATTTAATTTTAGTTATGCTCCTTTTTTCTACTTTTAATCATTAAATAAGCATCCATTTCTTGCTCAGTGAAAAGTAAAAGCAAAGGGGAATATCTTTGACTCATGCTCTCTTTTTGCCATAGTTTCAGACCTCTTAAGTGACATGTTTTATTAGTCAATTAGTTTTACTGAAGTCTGAAAGTGAGATCTTTGCTAATTGGAAAATTATTTTATTTTCATTGAAAGTTATTTGGATGCTTTTGTTTTACTATACTCTTGATAGGGCTGTGATTTTTCTTTTATATTTAATATAAGCTACCCTACTTTTTTTCTGCTTCTAAGCATTAAATAAGCATGCATGTAAACTAAAAATAACCTGCATAACCTCTTTTGACACGAATGTAAAGTAACCCTGTTAATACACATTTATTATTTTACTACCTTTATTATATTCTTTACATATATTAATACACATTCATTCATTATTCACATGTTTTACTAGTCAGTTAGTTTCACTGAAGTCTAAAAGTGAGATCTTTGCCAAATGTAAAATTATTATATTTTGATTGACATTTATTTGGATGTTTTTTCTTTTGCTATATTTTTGATAGGGCTGTGATATAATTATGGGATTAATGGGATTTAATATTAGCTATGCTCCTTTTTTCTACTTCTAAGCATTAAAATATATTATTTAACCATTATATAACCATTTATAGCTCAATGAAAATTTAAAGCAAAAGGGAATATCTTTGACTCATGTCTCATTTTTCTTCTTTTCTTCATCACTCGTTTGTCTTAGTTTCAGACCTTTTAATTCACATGTTTTATTAGTCAATTTGTTTTACTGAAGTCTAAAAGTGGGATCTTTGCTAATTGGAAAATAATTTTATTTATTGGAATTTATTTGGATGTTTCTTTTTCTTGATATACTTTTGATAATGCTGAGATTTTTCTATTATATTTAACATTACATATGCTTCTTTTTCGCTTCTAAGCATTAAATAACCATCCACGTAAAATAATAAGTCACGTGCACAACCGCTTTATACACGGAGGTAATGTAACCTTGTAACACATTCATTATTTTACATAAACAAAAAGTCAAAATTGATGACAGAAGGAGCTTACTTTTAAATTTTATACTTTAGGAAAATGGCTACTTAGATTTAAAAATATGGATCTAACGTTAGTAAGATCTTTAAAATAATAATTTAGTTGTCAATGATTTAAATTATTTTGTAAAAGAAAATTGAAGGCCTTTAATTAATTGAATGATCTACAGAATTCTCAATTTTTATTATTATAAAGTGTTTAAGTTATTTGATTTTGAATTCTTACTTTCTTGGACACACTGTCTGGAATGCATTTTGCAAACTCAGATGATATAAGAAAATTAGTAATGGCAATGTTATTTATTTGATTTCATCAAAAGTCAAAAACATTCAGCAATACAGAAATTAAATAAAAATGTTAAAAAATCAAATAGCTTAAGTTTATATTATCCTCGGTTTGGAAGTATCACGTGTTAGACCAAGAGTCAACAGCACAAAACTTTATGTAACCAATCGGAAGAAAAAACCCTTTATTTTATAGAAGACTAGCAATAGAGGAATCTAATGAATCATGTCTGCCGGAAGTGAAGTGGGGCATAAGGCAAAAATTGATACCATTACTGGTTGACTCGTAGGTTTAGCATTGTGTTTGTCCTACAAACAAAAGTATGAAAACATGGAAAATTGCGTGTAGGAAAACACAATGCTAATCCTACGAGTCAACCACTAATGACATTAAGTTTTGGCTTATGCACCGCTTCGCTTCTGGCAGACATGGGTTACTACTCTTCCATAAAATAAAGGGTATCATTTTGTGTTTGATAACATAGTGTTTTGTGCTGTCGACCCTTGAACTATGTGATACTTCAGAACTAGGGAAAATAATATGAAAGAGTACATAAAAATTAAAGCGATGGTGTTCCGCAGACTTTAAAATTTAAGCATATTTTAATTTCTATTTGATTTGAAAAAGACGCGAGTAGAGTTAAAAAAAGAAAACAATCAAAATAAATGCACTATTTCTTGTTTAAATGATTAATTTATACCTTTTAGCAATTAAATTTAATATTATATTATAAGGTGTTAATTTTCAAGAAAGTTAAAAACTCAATAGAAATATCACACTTAGTAAGTTATATTGCAGAAAAAATGAAAATCAATGACAAGAAGCTAAAAAACGTAACTTATAAAGGCTTTCTAAACTTAAACGCATCATAAAATATTTTGAAATTTTTTATCATTATTGTTTGGAACTGAACAATTACTATCAGAAAATAATGCATTAAAAAATTTGAGAATCAGTTTAATTCTCTAAAATTTTTATCCCATTACACTGCTAAAAAAATCTGGTATAAACTGGTAAAAAATGCTGGCCCCTACGTTGCCAGCAGTTTTTGCCGTAAAGATTGCATTAAAATTAGATAATTAAATGTATTTTTTTTCATTACGTCTAATTTTACTATTTTTACGGCAAAAACTGCTGGCAACATTGCTGCCAGAAGTTTTTGTCGTAAATTTAGCAGTTTTTTTTTTTTTTTTTTTTTTTTTTTTTTTTTTTTTTTTTTTTTTTTTACAGTGTAATCTAAAATATTGTTCGAAAGTACAATGTAAAAAAAACTGTTAAAAGTTATTTTAAATTATTTCTGGTTATTTGCCTGTCATCATAGAAATTGGTGAGATCTAACTTACTGTTAGCTAAATAATCAGATTCAATATTTTTCAAAGAGTATTTGATTCCAATTACTAATGCATTAATTATGTTAAAATTTGAATTAAAAAATGCACCAAAGAGCAATCATCTTAAAAACATTTAATTAACTAAATTAAAAGAAATAAAAATTAAAATAACTGAATTAAATTATACTGAACAAATAAAACAAAAAAATTATAAAACACGTTCCATTGCTTGAAAGCATTCTTGTAGCTATCTTTCAACAAGATAATGCCCGCCTACAGGTTGCTAGGATCGTCTAAGACTTCTTGGTAGCAGAATACATATAGTTTATTCCGTGGTCTGCGGCACCCACCGGTGGCCGTGAGGTTCTGACCTCCAAACTGGTAGACGGTAGGTGCTGGGTTCGAACCCAATCGCGACCGTCGGCCTAACCGTTCGGAGTTTTCCGTGGTTTTCTTCGAACCTTGCGTAAATACGGGTTAGGTTCCCTTAGAAAGACCCCCCACGGAGGGCATCCCACCCCTTAGGGCCTATATCCCACAATGTATATAATTGGCCGACATAAATACAAACAAACAAACAAACCGTGGTCTGCGTATTTATCTCATATGTTACCATTTGAATATGTGTAAGATTTCGCTGATCGGAGTCTCGCTTGTGATACTCCTCATATAGCTTCTACAGATAAACTTTGGGTACGCATAAAAAGAATACGGAATGTTCTTGCCCAAACAGACATTCACAATATGTCGACTTCATACGACGTCGTATAGCAGCAGCTATTGCAATGCGTGACTGCAACACCAAATACTAATTTTGGCCATTTAATATATATATATTTCTTTAAAAATGTAATCATTTTTTACACCGATGCTAGTTGTTTTTGTATTGAATTTCGTTTAATTCTGATATTTCCTAAATGATGTTGTACCTTTCTCAAATATGAATTGTCTTTTATTTAATTTGAAAGCCAAATTTCATTTGCTTTGCCGTTATTACGTCAAATTCAAACTCCGAAATTTGAAAATCAGAAAAATTTGCCTTATGACTCTTTTCATTCATTTTGTTAAAAAAAATCTTAAACCATTATTGTATATAAGACTTACAGTATCGTTTAGTTGCTTTGAGTAGTGTATAAGCGAGAATTCCTTTAAAAATTTCAAAAAAATCCTTTTTTTCCTAAATTATTTAACCTTAAAAAAGATAACTATTTTACGACAGAAATATAAATTTAGTTCATTTATGTACTTCATTTCTCCTAAAATATTACAACGTTTGTCTCAAAAAGTATATTTTTGTGTTAAACTAAAAGTATTTTCTCACGTTTTTTCGTTCTTTTTGTTTAACTACATTTTTATACCAGAAAACTTTGTTTTCACAAATAAAATATATAAACTCCAGAAAATAAATTTCACTTTTGAAAGAATTCATAAAATACGCCTAAAAAATAATTACAAAAGTTTTAGAGGAAAATTTATGATAAATAAACATTTTAAATTAGTACAAAATAAATTTGCAACACTGCATCATTTTAAATAACACCTTATATTCCGTATATAAAAAACTATTTTCAATCTGCTATTTGAAAATATCTTTTTTGAGTCACTTACATCTATATATAATATTACTTGCCTGCTAATATGTCTTACTCACACATTCATGTATCCAAAAACCAAGTTATTGTAACTTTAAAATGAAAAAAAAAAGTATAGTGCCAACTTTATCAGTCGGTTTAAATTGTTCTGCAAATAAATGTTTTAATAGATTTTAATTCTATTCTATTTTATTTACGTATACATTTTACAGTTTTATGTACAAAGACTAAGAAATATTGTTATGAAAATTTATACACTCACAAAAATATATCTACTTTATAAAAATATGTAAAAAATATTAAAAATTGCTTACATATATTTTAATTATGCGTAATATTTAAATTTATATTATTGGTCCAGTTTGCTATTTTACACATTTTTTATTTTTATTTTTTTAATTTATGATATTGCTATAGATATGATGGAAAGGCACGTTTTCATTTAAGCATTTAAATGCAGACATAATTGAGTAATAATTGTGCGTATGTTATGCATATTTATTTTTCATAATTAAACTAATAAAAATCAAATTCATATTGCGTTCAAAATATTAATGAAATTTCAAGAAGTTGCGACAACTTTAATCACTTATTTTATAATAAATACTTTTCTTATATAATTATGTAAAACATTGTTTGTTTTATAATGAGATGTTCATGTAGGGTATAATACCATTCTTAAAGTAAATGTATGAAAAGAGACTTTATTTATATGAATTATGTTTTGTAATTTGAAAATTGATATTCACTTGTTTAATCAAAAACATTAGCTTACGATGTGTGGCTTTCAGGGAGACGATGTCAAAGTAAATAACTATCATTAAACTGGTCATTCGTGATAGTAAATAGAATTCAGTAGTTATGCTTGCGGATAAATTTTTTTTTTCATCAAAAATGCTACTATAATGTGGGAAGTATTATAGAGTATTTTATTCTAACAGAAAATTTACTCTGTAAAAAAAAATCCCGTTAAATTTACGGCAACAACTGCGGACAGTAATGTTGCCAGCAGTTTTTTGCCGTAATAACCTTCATAAATTAAATGTATTTTTTATACATCTAATTTTACTGCAATGTTTACGGCAAAAACTAACGGAAACATCGTTTGTATCTAGCAGATTTTAACTTTTTTTTTGTGTTATACCTTATGCGTCAGCGAATAAAATATAGTTTTGAAAAAAAAAAAAAGAAATACTTACACTGAACAACAGTGATTCTATCTCAAAACTGAAAGCAGCTCCCGATCAGCAAGTTTTTGGAAAAAATTGCCTCTTTAAGTTTACATAAATTTAAGATTTTTTTGTATTTTTTATGCAAATTTTAGATAATAAATGTTATACTGAATTATCTTATCTGGTTAATGACAAATGGGCCAATTGCCTCACATAAGTGTTATGATCTGCATATCGTTAGTATTTTTTAATAAGTTATTAAGTCCAATTTTTATTTTTTTCCTCGCTATAATGTGCACAATACTATCAACTTTAATGTAGTTTCCATGTAAATTGGTGAGTGCTTTTTTAGAGTAGATTGTATGCTGATTTCAAATGTGCAATTTGTTTTCCTATACTACGTCTAGTTTGGGAATAAAGTGACTATCCACATTTGTATGGTAGTGGCAGAAATTTGAAATAGGATAGGTTTTAAGGGTTTGTTCTTATTGTCAAAAGAGTTAACAATATCATATTCCTATCAGGTAAGTAAACAATAATTTATACATTCGAAAACATTTGTACAATTTATCTTAAGTAGTTGAAGTACATTATAAAATAGAATAAAAAGTGGTTGATTTCTCTTTTTTTTTAACCAAAAACAAAACATCATTTTTACAAAAAACTAGACGTGATAAAAGAAATAAAATAGCCGATTTGAAATCAGGAAAAAACAGGTTCAGATACATATTTACGTACTTATGCGAAAAAAATATTTGGGTGTTCATATTCCTATCAGGTAAGTAAACAATAATTTATACAATCGAAAACATTTGTACAATTTATCCTAAGTAGTTGAAGTACATTATAAAATAGAATAAAAAGCGGTTGATTTCTCTTTTTTTTAACCAAAAACAAAACATCATTTTTACAAAAAACTAGACGTGATAAAAGAAATAAAATAGCCGATTTGAAATCAGGAAAAAACAGGTTCAGATACATATTTACGTACTTATGCGAAAAAAATATTTGGGTGTTAAAAAACAACATTACAAAGTTGTGCAAGTTATGTACAATACTTTTCAATAGAACCTTAATAACAACATTTTAAAAAATAAATTAGGCAATAATAATAATGTGAGTAGTGACAGTAATCAAAATCAGAAAAGTCAGCATAATAATGCTTTACGCCTCAAATTTGCTTTAATTGCATAAAAATTATAAAATTTGCATAAATTAAAATATCCGAATATCTTAAAAACAGGATCTGCTGGGGTTTGTTTAATATTAGATTCAGAATCAGTACAAAAACCCGCATAAGTATCAAATAGTTTCTGCTTTGAGACAGAGCAAATGTTCAAACATGTTGATTAGTTGTAATACAAGGAGTTTTAAAGTAAGTAAGTGCAGAAAGTTAGGTAAATATGTTTCAGTATTTAAAACGGATACGTAAAATATTAATAGTTTTTACAACGTGAAGGGATGGATGTCACGAAGGGCGTTTTATTTATCAAAAAAGAATTTTCATTTCTGTTTCATTTTTTTATCAAGAATATTTATTAAGGCTTTAAGACTAAACACATGCACAAACCTTTATAAAAAACAAAATTTTTAGTGTATTTAATAAACGAATAAACAACATTTGAAATCAAATACTGAAAAGAAATGCAAAATTTATAAAATGTGCACAAATTTAAATATGCAAAAATATCAAAAACAAGACCTGCTAGAATAAATCTATAACTACACTGTTCAAAACAATTAAAGGATATTTGAAGGTTTATATAAAATAAAGATATAAACGAAATTTTTTTGCCGAAAATAGAAGAAGAGAATCACAAATGCAAATTTTTCTGGTTTTCAAACTGTGGCGTATGCAATTTTTTAGTTCGACGTCAAAAACGTCGCTTCAGCGGCAGCGAATGAAATTTGACTTTCAACTGGATAAAAGAGAATGAAGACAAGGATGATCGGCATTCAGTGATTGCTTTGTTTCGATGAGTACGAAGTCTCAGCGAAGTAATTTGACAGATTCAGAAGCTTGGAGAATTGTTGGTAGGTTAGAAGGGGGCCAAACTCAAGCCGAAATAGCGCAAGCCATTGGAGTGTCACAAAGTGTCATTTCCAGGATCTGAAACCACTTTTTGGCGAGTGGATGTGCAGGCCGAAGACCAGGGCAAGGTCGTAGAAAGGCTACAACGCCCAATGAAGATCGGTATTTAGCGTTAAAACCTCGGAGACACCGAAACATGAACGCTACTCTTCTCCAACAACACCTTCGCTCGGCTACAGGCACCACGATTTCAAGTCAGACTGTCCAAAACCGACTTCATGCTGTAGGTCTGTATGCTCATCGACAGATGGTATGTGTTAGATTAACATCAAGGCATCGTCGCGACCGCAGGGAATAAGCAACCGAGCATGTCAACTGGAGGAGAAATGAATGGAGCAATATTCTGTTTTCTAAAGAGTCCCGTTTTTCTGTGCATCCGGATAATAGGCGTATTTTCATCTGCAGGGACCGTGGCAGTAGGAATAATCCTGCGTTCGTGCACGAAAGTGTCAGATTTGGCGGTGGAGGAGTGTTGGTGTATGGTGGCATCTCCATTGAAGGGCGCACTGACCTGAACATCATTCGAGATGGAGCTCTGACTGGTCGCCGATATAGGGATGAGATTCTCAGACCTATTGTAGCCCCTTACGCTGCAGCAATCGGATATAACTTCATTTTAATGGACGATAACTGCAGGGCGCATCGTGCAAATCTGGTGGAGTGTTTCCTTTTCGAGGAAGGAATCGTTCGAATGGAAAGGCAACGTGTTCTCCAGACATGAATCCAATCGAGCACGTTTGGGACGCTCTAGGAAGACGAGTTTCTGGCCGCTAACAACCCCCACAAACTCGCCAAGAACTGGAAAGAGCTCTTCTGCAAGAATGGAGCAGAATACCCCAACTCGTCATTAATAGCCTCATTAAGTCCATGCCTCAAAGGTGTTCAACGTTGCTGGCCGCCCGTGGAAACCATAACCCCTACTGAAAATGATTTTCTTTGAAGAAAACACCTCTTCTTATTCTTTTTTTCTCATATGCACAAATTGTGTTTTTTTCCTTTTGTACACAAATGCGCAATAAAATGCATTTTTTTCTGCCAAACATGTGTAATTTATTCTCATATAACCTACTATGTCTGTCGACCATGTATCAATCAGCTAAAAAGTTTCCCAGATACAAAATCCACCTAAAACTGCAATATCCATTAATTGTTTTGAGCAGTGCAGATTCGGAATTAACACAAAAACTGGCTAATTTCGATTTTTTTAAAGAACGAATGTTGAAATTTGTTGCCTAATTGCTATTTTATAATGAAAACAAAATTTCCTCTCTCTCTCTCTCTCTCTCTCTCTCTATATATATATATATATATATATATATATATATATATATAGTGGGTGAATGACATATTTATAACATACTTATCATATTCAGAAAATGGTGTAAAACACTAATAAAATAAATTTTGGTGTTTCAACTAGTGAAGATAGACATGCATATATTCGCTCATTACTTTTTTAAGAACTGTTTACAAATTAAAATTACTAAGCAAATGTATTTTTTAACATGTTATGTTACGTAAAATCTTTAAAACAATAAAAAATAATTTTCATGCATTCAAACAGTAAATGTTTTCGTAGAAAAAATCAACTGTTGAATATATGGATTCCATAGGATATAGGTATATGTAGTATGCATGTATGTAGTACAAAATTTAATACGCTTTCTTTTCGCTGGCGATTAGCTAATTCTTAAACTCTGAATTCGAGAAGTACATCTTGAATTTTAAATTTATTGTAAATGTTTTTCTTTATCATATGAAAACGCTTTTATATATAAAAAAAAATTATAAAAGTTGTTCATAATTTTTTGTACAATTTCGGGATTTGTATTTAGTAAAAACTTACTGCTTTCTTTAAGAAATAAAGCAATAAAAAATCACTTCTCTTATGGCCAACATTTGTCACATATGCAATTTCCATATTTTTGGCATTTATCCCTTTCGTGTCTGGTGTACTGTTAATAGATCATGTCTTTTAATGGAATGTTATTTTTTTCAGAATTACTTTTGCTACTATTTACATGTAGTTATGTTAGTATATATCTATGCATTTATGATATGACTTCATTTATGTTTAGGAATTTAGTAATAATAAATATTATTAATATTTGCTTAATTCTCTTTGCGCCGTTTGTGATTCTTTTTATTTTAAACATATATTTCTATTATTAAATATAAAATAAAGTTACTTTCCTGTAAAGATCATGTATACTAAAAAGCAAAAAGTATTAGAAAATTATAGTATAAGTTAAATCTTGTTGTAATACAATATTTTCTAAATATCTCCAAAAACTCCTCTTTAGTCCATTGTCATATGAATATTAAATAAACAGTATAGAGCAAGAACCCGTAAATGGCAGATTTTCGTTATTTTATAAAAGCTGAAACTTTCTCAGAGCAGTCTTCCAACACAGATAGGAACGATGGGTAATTATGAAATTTGGATCATGGTGGCAGGTAGCAAAGGTGTAAAAATTACCAACTTACTTTCGTCATTTTATAAAGCGTGATTTTTTTTTTTATTTCCTATGGAATGATATTAGAAATTAAGTCCACCATTGGCAGACGCTTTCTATTGTTCCAACAACTTGGCAGACGCTACTAAACTTCAATAATATGAAATTCTACTTTCGTCATTTTATAAAAGCTGAACTTTATACATGTTGCTTGGATGACTAGCAGAAGATATTTTATCAGTTGCCAGACAGTTTTGGTGGTTCCAACCTCCGGCAGACAGACATATAAGCGGCTTCTCAATACACTAGAGTCTCTGGGTCAATCCATTTCAAGTGGTCCAGAAAATATTTTTTTTGGTTGCTCGACCATTCTTTAAAAATCTGAAATTTTTTGTACAAAAACCCTAATATGATGGGAGTGCAAAATGACCGTTATTTTAATTTTAACATTTTTTGTTTGTGCATGGCTTCCATCATTGTTTCATCGTGCTCATCGATTTTCTCAGATACTAGAATACACAAAATTGTAAGTATCTCGTCTTTTATTTTCCCAATTGAAATGGAGTTTGCAGCATTTTGTTCAGAGTAAAATAAGCTAAATGTACGGTGGTAGAATAATTTTCAAAAATAAATTTTTACAAGTGAAATTTTAGCACAAATTTTAAGATTTTTTCCAAAATCTATCCGTGTGTAAGAGGAAATTTTTCATGCAAGAAAACTGTCAACCTTACACAATTTTTTCTACAAAAAGGTCAAAAGTGTGTGTAATCATACACCAAGTCCCAGATCTGGGAGTTGATTTCTCTTTGCGAAAATGATTCCGAAATTCGTCAAAAATTTCAAAAATCGCACTTTTTAGGCTTTGATATCTCTGGTGGGGCACGAGAAAAAAAATCTGAAATTCTGGCTTATGATAGTATTGTGTAGTAGTGTTATGTACAAAAACTTTCAAGAAGGAGATATAACTACAAGCTGAGATATGGCATGGTCAATATGTAAAAACAATATTTCTAAAGTATTGTAACCTACTATGTGTTAGTTCATACCTACAAAATGTTAAATTAATGGTTGATGATGCAAAGTTACAAAGATCATTTTCAAATCCTGTTTAAAACGTGATTTAAATAATTCAGATTGTATGCTTATTCAATGCACTATTTGTCCAGACGAACAAAATCTACTAGAAATGCGATTCGTCCATTTCAATAGCCCCAAAAATATTTTGGTTGATTGACCATTTTTAAAATATCTGAAATTTTTTTGTTCAACAACCTAATATGAGGGGAGTTCAAAATGACTATTATTTTAATTTTAATATTTTTCGTTTGAGCATGGTGGCCATCTTTGTTTTATAGTGTGCAGCTATTTCCTCATATTGAAGCTTGATATCTCTTGTTTGAAGCAAGATAAAAATCTGGAATTCTGGCTTTTGATAGTATTTTATGGTAATGTTGTGCACAAAAAATTTCAAGAAGGAGATTTGACTGTAAGCTGAGATACGGTGAAATAAATAAATATTAAGAAATGCTATTACGAGTTCATTAGGAGAAATGAGATTACTCTCTTTTATTACAATATTTACACAGAAAATATCGTTTGTTGAAAACACTTTAATAATAAGTGTTTAATTTACAAAGATACTATATATGCTCAACATAGAGATTAACACATTTTACGAGAGATGTTATGAGTTCGACAAGTTACTGTTGTCAGTTCCATCAGGCTGTTATTTCTCAAAATTTTATTTCAAGCCACCCAAGTTTTTCATCCCTTGTTAACTTGAATGAAATTCTCTAGGTTTAATAATTGAAACCATGTCAACTCGATCAGTTGCAACCCATTGTCTGTAATTTACTTTTTCTGAAATGTGTTCCGAGTAAAATTGTTGCATTTCTAACAGGTTTTTTCATCTGGACAAATAATGTATTGGCTAAGCATACATTCTGAATTGTTTAAATCACACAGAAGCATTTGAAGAAGATATTTGTAATTAACATTTAACTTTGTACCATAAAGCATTAATTTAAAATTTTGTAGGTATGAACAATTACATAGTAGGTTACAATAGTTTGGCAGTATTGTTTTTACATATTCTCCATGTCATATTTCAGCTTGTAGTCAAATCTCCTTCTTGAAATTTCTTGCACGTAACACTACTACACAATAATATCAAAGGTCAGAATTTCAAATTTTTATCTCGTGCCCCACTAGAGATATCAAAGCCTAAAAAGTCCGATTTTTGAAATTTTTGAAGAATTTCGCAGTTTTTTCGTAAAGAGA
The DNA here is from genome assembly GCA_964019185.1 of Maratus speculifer. Classification (NCBI taxonomy): domain Eukaryota; kingdom Metazoa; phylum Arthropoda; class Arachnida; order Araneae; family Salticidae; genus Maratus; species Maratus speculifer. The sequence continues at coordinate 149,073,389 of OZ025290.1, read as the reverse complement.
AATTAACTCCCAGATCTGGGATTGGTGTATGAGTACACGCACTTTTGACCTATTTGTAAAAAAAAAAAAATGTGTAAATATGACAGTTTTCCTTGCATGAAAAATTTCCTCTGGCAAACGGATAGATTTTGGAAAAAAATCTTAAATTTTGTGCTAAAACTTCACTTATAAAAATTTATTTTTCAAAATTATTCTATCACCATACATTTAGCTTATTTTATGCTGAACAAAATGCTGCAAACCCCATTTCAATTGGGAAAATAACAGACGAGATATTTACAATTTTGTGTATCCTAGTATCTGAGAAAATCGCTGCACACGATGAAACAAAGATGGCCGCCATGCACAAACAAAAAATAGTAAAATTAAAATAACGGTCATTTTGAACTTCCATCATATTAGGGTTGTTGTAAAAAATTTCAGATTTTTTAAAAATGGTCGAGCAACCAAAAAAAAATATTTTCTGGACCACTTGAAATGGATTGAGCCAGAGACTATAGTGTATTGAGAAGCCGCCGTATATGTCTGTCTGCCGCGGGTTGGAACCACCAAAACTGTCTGGCAACTGAGGAAATATCTTCTGGTAGTCACCCAAGTAACATGTATAAAATTCAGTTTTTATAAAATGACGAAAGTAGAATTTCAATTTATTAAAGTTTAGTGGTGGCTGCCAAAGGTTTGGAACCATAGGAAGTGTCTGACAACGGGTAGGAACCATAGGAAGTGCCTGCCAACTGAGGAAATATCTCTGGTAGTTACCCAATTAACATGTATAAAATTCAGCTTTTATAAAATGATGAAAGTAGAATTTCATATTATTGAAGTTTAGTGGTGTTTGTCAAAGGTTTGGAACCACAGGAAAAGTCTGCCAATGGAGGACGTGATTTCTAATATCATTCCAAAGGAAATATAAAAAAATCACGCGTTATAAAATGACGAAAGTAAGTTGGTATTTATTACACCTTTGCTACCTGTTAACTGCCAAATCCACCATGATCCATATTTCATAATTACACATCATTCCTATTTGTGATGGAAGACTGCGCTGAGAAAATTTCAACTTTTATAAAATAACGAAGGTCTGCCACTCACGGGCTCTTAGAGTAGTACGCAAAACAAGAAAGAACATTCGTTAGCTTTCAGACAATGCACTACTCGTCAAACACTAATTAATCTATATGGATTTCTAGTGTTAATGTTATTAAAATAAAAGTATTTTTTTTTCTAAAATCTGAAAACATTTTGGACCGGAAAGCGTTAAATCTGAGAAAAGAGAGCATAGTGGGAGAAAGTTTTATAATTTTTCGCATAAATATCAGTTTTTTTTATAAATAATATATGCTACAAAAAACATGCAAAATTTAATTTAAAAAAAAATGGAAACGTGAAAACAAGCATTATTATAGATTAAAGACGTATTTCGTATTTCCAGTGAATAAAATACTCTTATAGATAGATTAAAAATACCTTTCTTTAGAACAGAAAAGAGGTCAACGTTTGAGAATTGTTTAAAGTATTTGAAGAATTTGGTTTATTAACAGTTTAAAATTCCTTTCAAACAAGAACATATTCCGTCGCAACCATGAGTAGAATGATAATAAAGGAAATTACTGTAAAAAGGATAAACTTTTCATAGCCTTTAAACTATTCAAAGAATTTTAATCCTAACTTCTTGCAATATCTTTCAATGGGATTTCTCTTTTACATAACTATTGATCGGTCAGCTGTCTACATTTCTTAAAAAATATTTTCCACTTCAGAAAGAAAATAAAACATATTTCCTTTGAATATTCTTATTCCATTTTAATAGCGATGGAAATAAAGAAAATAATACTATTATAAGTATTAAAAATATATTTATCAACTATTACAATATATTTATTAAATATTTATTTGAATAATATTTTAACTAATTAATTAATCCAAACTTCCTGGTGACAGAACATAATGAAACATTTTTTTATTAAAACTTAATCACATTTCTTAAAGTTCAGTAAGCTTTGGAAGTGTCCAGCTGAAACCACCAAAATAATTTTTATGAAAAATATTAATTTTATAATCAAATAAAGTTTCGAATTTTGCGAAAAGTAATACTTTCGCTTTAACCACATGCCAGAAATCAATAGCAAAAGCAATTGTTTAAGATTTACCTACCTATACCAGTATTTACTATTATTATTATTATTGATTCACTGGTTTAAATGTGTAATTCTAAAATGTGTGCATGACTATGAAATTTATGTTTTAGTAACATTCTCGTATTATTTTATTTAATTATTAATAAAGTTTTAATTTCTTTATCGATTATTGGCCGGAAAAATGTTAAATATGTGTATATTTTAACTGGAAAAGATTTAATCTTTTGTAATCATGCTGCTCGAGATAGAGAAGTATTTAGAAAAAATGATGCTGTTAAGAAAATAAAATAAAAATAATCAGTAAGTTCAGATACGGTTTTCAGAAAAAATCCATTGGAAAAAAATTTTCTTTCCTGATCCGAGTTCGTAAAAATTCATATGTTCAATGTTTTGAAGTTTAAGTATAAACTGTAAAAATTTATTTTATTGGTCTGTTTTTACTATTCCTTAAAACATCAGCAGTATTTAAGAAAATGGCTTTACTTTATAATATAGATGTACATTTTGCAATTTATTTAATTTTTATTTAGCTTAACTATTTTGATGAATTAAAAAAGGAGATAAAAAGCCACATTGTAATTATGAAAACCAGATTTTTCCTTATATAAAAGTTAAAGTGTCATTTAAATAAAAAACCAGTAAAACTGTGCAACTTCACATAAACACTTTTAAATAAAGATTATTACTAGATATTGCATTTATTTCTTAGTGAATCTGTATTGCATATTAAAGGTGTCCACTATCAACAGTGGCCAGTGGCTAATTACCAAACCGTTAGTCATAAACATCAGTTCCAGTAACAAAAAATCTATGAGGTAAGTTGATCATAAAGCATATGCTTTGTAGGCGAAATTTAGGTTCGATTCCCGGCCTGGACAATTTTTCGTTCATTTGGAAATATTCAATTTCTAAAATAAATGCATTAGGTAAAAATAAAGAAGTCAGTTCTTTTCAAGTTACAATATTTTTTAGAATATTTGTTATTTTAATTATATTATTTATTTGAAAATCCATCTATAATTTAAAGATAAATGAGATTACATTTCAGTTACATTCAGTTACATTTCAGATAATGTTTCAAGAAAATGTTACTTAGGACGATTATTTGCTTTTGAAGTGAAGAAATCTAGTTTATTATTGTAATGGATTTAGTATATACTTATGTTATATCGGTTCTTTATCGAAGAATCTGACAGAAAGTCGAAAATATGTTAGTAATAAGAAAATTATTAAAAATAAAATACATGATATGAACTTTAAAACACTCATTTTTTACTTAAAAGGCGATTAAAATAGATATGTTCTAAGTTAACATATACATTTTACTTAAAATATCTTAGTTCTTTCAATCTTCATCAAAGACTAGTTTTATAATTGTTGTTTATTTATACAAATACGTGATTTCGTTTTGAAAATGAGCGAGCCAATAATTAATACAGATGAAAACTAGTCGTTGGGGGCCACCGTAATACTTACCCATCATGGATATGTATAATGTATATGAAAATAAAACATGTGAAAACTATTTATACAATGCATTGCAATTCATAAGCAAAATTTCAATATTGTTAATATACATAGTAATGCTATATTAAAGAACTGCTGATGTACCAATTCCGACAAATCTATATTATAAAGGCCAAACGTATCTGTGCGTAACGCATACGTCATTTTCCGAATGGCAACATTTTCCCATGCAATTTCGATTTTGCAATTTTCGGCTACTGTAAATTTTATATACTTCTAAACATCGCGTTATTTTAGATTTTTACACCGTCGTATAGAGAAAAAAATTTACTTTTAAATGCAGTTTGTCTGAAAGCTGTATCTCAAATTGTTTTAAAGTTATTAATTTTTATATAGTGTTTATTACCAATTTTGGTATTGTAGCAACAGAATAACTTCATTTTCTCTTAAAATTAAAGAAAAAATAGAAATTAAAATGCGTATGCTATAGTAAATATATCGTTTGCAATCGTGTTAATCTGGAATATTTTGTTTTTAAATTCGCATTTGTACCAATCATAAAAGCCTCAATTAATAACTTCATCATATTAACAGATCTTTGTAATAATATACTGATTAACAGATCTTTGTAATAATATACTGATTAACAGATCTTTGTAATAATTTATTGATTACGAATGAAATTAAAGTTTAATTTTAATAATTTTTACAAATGAGTTTTATATAATTGCTTATAGTTTTATAATTTCATAGAAGTTAGTTAATTTTAGATAATAATATATGTTTGAGAGTTAGACTGATCAATATAAGATGCATTTTTTACAGTAACTAATTTTTCCAGATTTATTTTAAATAAATGACACAGTTTCTTTCGTCGAATTTCGACGGGTTCCACCTCGTTATATAAAACGCCAAACTACTCAAGTAGTACCGAACTGCGTAAAAGAAACATCCTTATAACTCCAAAAATAATATTTCTATTAACTAACAATTAATTGCGTCGGATTAAGCGTCTCATTTCCAATTAAAATATACCTCTGAATTGAAATTTGAAGGAAATACAGGGTCATGAAAAATCGAAGGATGTGAAAAACAGGATTACAAATATCTCGCCAACTAATAATCCGATCGACTTCGTTCTACATGCAAAATGTGTGTTATGTTATTGCCTTTTACGTCAATTCCTTAGAACAAAAAAATTCGAAAATTTTTATGTACCTTTCATGAGAACGAATTTTTCGAGAGTCCGAAAAAAATAGTTCCGGATAATCGAGGTTGCTGATATTAAATAGACTTCATTCCATTCTTACATACTAACTACATACAAAATTTCAAGTCTCTATCTCAATTTGTTCGGGAGATAGAGCGTTTACAGACAGACAGACAGACGGACGGCAAAAAATGTTTTCTAAAAATATGTTTTTCGGAATCTCCACTATCTAAAACGTGTAAATCCGTCAAAAAAAATTTTGATTTTCAAAACGATTGCAAGATTTACACTATACTACGTATGATGGGTAAGTAATAAAAGTAGTTTCTTGAATTAAGCTTAATAAGAGAAAATATAGTATATGAAAGCAAAAAGTCTGGATGCTTTCTAAAGCTTAAATTTAAAATTAAAATTCGAAATTTTAAAGTCACAACAAATATTTTTTAACTTTAATTCTGAAGTTGAAAGCTATTTTTTGCTGATAATTTTCTTCCCCATGTTATCATTTATTCCTTGAAGACTTCGTTTTAGGGAAATTCTTCAGATTAAAATTGATGATCTAAGTGCTTGTTTGGAAAGTTATGGCCCCTGCAATGGTTAGGGCCTGATACCGAACGTGGGAATTGTGCGGGCCTGGACCTACCAATCAAAAGCTACAAAAAATGACAAAAGACACACACAAAGTAACAAAAGATACACACAAAAATCACAAATAAACAAATGTTCCTTAAAAATTTGCAACTTTGCCTAATAGAAAACATGAATAATCCCACGGTATTAGCAAGAACGCAAAAAACGAGAGATTTTGAACATTTGATGAGCGTTTAAAACTGGCCATGTAATTCTTATAAATCAACGTGATTGGTTGTCAGGAACTCTGACCTGACTCGTAGATCTAGTTGTAAGATAGAAAGCCGAAATTAATGAGTTAAACAACAAGATACAACAAGAGTTTTCTGAGACAAACTCATATCTACGATTTATGGCATCGAAAGACGCCATTAATCATATTATTATTCATTCTAATTCCATTAATTTTATTTTACCCAGCTGTCATTCGTCCTTTTTTATTTTAACATCTTGAAGGTCGAAGTAGCAGTGTTTCATAATAATATAAATGTATCTAAAAAATCTAATAAATATATTGTTGTACACATTTCAGAAGCATTTTATTAAAATACACACATTTGTTTTTCAATGTTTATTAAGTTTATATAATGTATATATTGAAACACTTTTGAATACGAATGTAAATGTACAGCATCAAGATTTGATGCATTAATAATCTTAAGCGTTCGTGTAATTTAAGTCGAGAATCAAGTTTCATAATTTAGAGCAAAATAGCTTCATAAGCAAATTACTTTTATGATTTCTCTAAGGAATCCAATAAACAGCTTATATGTAATGTATTCCATTGTTATGCATTACTTTGTAAGTATGCAGCTTAAAAAAAGATTTTTATGGTCCGATTAAGTTTCTCCATAAATATTTGAAAATAACTTTTCTGTGTAGAATAAGGTTTTCGACGCTTTAGATTGTGAATATTTTCGCATCAGTCACTTGGACGAAACGTAAAAAATTAATCAATGAGAAAATGGGAGTGAGTAAATTGGACTAAATTTAAGTTGATGAACTGATAATTTTACTTTTATTTTTATTTATTATTGACAGCCATAATGCTATAACATAGAGAAATCATCTCATTTTCTTGCACGTTAAATAAAATTTGTTTTCGTTTTATGAAAATAAAAGAATGTGTTTTATCTTTTTAAAAATTGTAAACATTATTTTCTTTTAATATTTAATAGAATTTAGTAAGAAAATTATACATGTAATTCGACATAAAAATAAAATTTATGAACATAAATACTGGATACACAATGTATTTATGAGGAAAAAACATTGCTGAAAGTTTTGTGATGTGCTAAACTAACTTCTAGCACTGCAGTAACTTCAACGATAAAAATAGTGAAAACGCATGCGTAAATTCAGATCTCTGACTATTTCAGATCACAGATAATTAGAACAAAAATAAATACACATAAATCCAATTTTTACAGTAGATTTACATTTATATTTGCCTATTTTATAATTTTTCTCTGAAATTAATTAATTTACGATAAATATCACACTTATAATTTTACAGCAAACTTCTTTGAATAGCTAAAAGAATAGCTCAAAATGTTCTACATTTTACGAGAAGATACATCTTAAAATTTAATTAAATTTACAACAATAATAATAATAATATTTGAATTTTGCCAAGAAATTCAAATCAAATTCTTGATAGAATAATTTTCTTTCATTGGATTCTTTATTATTATGCCGAAAACGTTTTGTTAAATGTTTAAATTTAAAAAAAAAATCAAAGGGAACTGCGTCCTTTTAAAACATATAAATGGGAAGTGATGGGTTGGATTGCAGTCACTGCCGTCACCCAATTCTTTGGGTTTTCCGCCGTTTTCTAAGAACGTTGCGTAACTATATGTTAGGTTCTATTAAAACTACCTCCATGGAGAGTACTTTCTCTTGAATCTGTACTTAAAAATGTATGTAATCGGCCATCTCAAACAATTAAAAACAAGTTGGATATTCCACGTGAAGCGTAGCAAATGAGGTGCGTTCGTACGATAACGAAGTTCTAAAAATATCAATCTCATAAAATTGTAAATAATTACAATTAAAATGCGCACCAAACAATTCTCTTCCTATACCATTATGCAAAGGAATACTTTTGTGTGGCCTTGCAAATCAATAACAAATATTCTTTGCACCACAGATTATGCATAATGTATATTATAATATGTACTTTATAGATGCACGTCAATTTTATTACGTTCGAATGAGTGTAACACCATTAAAATGCAATTGAAACATTTTTCCCTATTAACCGTAATGTAACGGAATACTTTTGATTGTCCCTGTAATTGAACTATGCATCCGATTTTGATAAAATTTGAAATAATTCGAGAAAATTATGTAATAATTTTGTATTTAAAATTTCAAACGATTAAAATGCATTTGAAACTTTTTTCCCATTGACCGTAATGTAACGGAATCCTTTTGATTGTTCCTGTACTTGATCTATGCATCCGAATTTCTTAAAATTTGAAATGACTCGACAAAACTATTTAATAATAATATATTTTAAATTTGAAACGATTCGGTTGGGTAGTTTTTGCGTTGTTATATGCGGACGGACAGACAGACGGACAGACGGACGGACTGAACGATAACAATAGGTGCTACGTATCTACATAATTACGAAAGCACCTAGAAACGGCTTTGAGATCGATTCCCACTCTTGACGGACGATTGTTTATCACACTGTATACTACAAATTCGTGAAACACTTTTGCAGCACTAACTGAACATAATTAACACTTCTATCTGAAATAGATTTTCATTATCTTGTGAATGTGTTGCGCCAGGAAAAAGATTGTGTAAAAAGTACTGTTAAAAATTACGGAATTTTTCTAGAAATGCAGATATTGATATTTATTGGTAAAATTAGTCAATTCATTCAGTAATCTCCTGCATCTTTTTACTATAAATCAAACTGTCCTTTAATAACTTTTTAAATTTATGCAGTTTCAAAGGCACCATGTAAAAAGTATTTTGAAAATGCTGTATATATGTTGTTTTATTGTTGATTCATTCTAAATTCTGTAGTGTTTACAATGTGTTGTTAATTTCGTGACGAAATGTTATGCAGCACAGCACTATTGTAAGAAATGGATATCGTCAGTATTATTTACAACTAGCTGACCCGCCCGGCGTTGCCCGGGTCCGTAATAATAATGTTAAACGAACTTGAAATTTTTATGATTTTATCTTTAACTCGAAATATGTGTAAATACACTGCTAAAAATTTGACCCTTTTGCTGCATTGTCACTCCACCGCTTTTATAGAAAATGATTACTTCAGCCTATTATGGAGCATTCTCATAGGTCAAAAGAGAGATATTCTATAAAAGCGGGGGAGTGATGATGCAGCAAATGGGTCAAATTTTTTACAGTGTACATTATATTAAATACGTGCCCCCTGACTGTGTCAAAAATCAGCTTAAAAAAACTAATATTTAGCTGCAAAAATGACCAAAATGACTCCAATGGGAAACGCAGGAGGGAATATGTGTCCAACGATTGCTTGATTTTCGTGTTAAAGTGTTGATATTTATCCTTAAAATTACTGTTAAGTGACTTAACTAAATACTTTTTCCACATAGATATCCCAAGTGAAATATTTTGAATTTCAAACTAATTATATCATTCTTAAATCCGACTATACTGTGAATGAAATCGATTCTCGATGATTAGCTAAAAGGTTAGTATATAGTATTATAATTTCAGAGCCATTTTACAAAAATAGGTATATATCTTTATCTTTATCTTTTATTCTTTATCAAACATGCGTAATGTTCATTCTGTGAACAAAATCCTAACTGTAACCTAATTGTATTGTAATCATAACTTGTTTGTAACCTAGCTGTATCTTAACAGTAACCTATCTGTAATATAAATATACCATAAGTGTAACCTGGCCGTCACCTTATAAACTACCCATAATCTAATCACAACCTAACCGCAACTTAACCTTAACCTAACTGTAACTTACCCATGACCTAACTGTAACCTAACCGGAAATTAAATATAACATAAGGCTCACCAGAGCGTAATTGCAACCTAACTGTTACCTAACCGTAACAAAGTTCTAATTTAACACTAATTATAAAAGAAATATCTTAACCATCTCGCGCTAAGTACTTAGTTTCGCTACGGAGCGCATTATGTTTTGTAGAACATCCGAATTTTAGGTTCGGATTGGAATTATTTTTGTCCATGGAAATTATTTTGTCTTCTTCGGATACGGTGATGGTTGTTTGGAATATTTTTGTTCAGTTTAGATTCGGTTCAATTCAGATTTCGTGGGTTTTTTTCCTTCAAATGGGATTTTTAGGTTCGGGTCGGGTTGTACTTCCAATGAAATTATTTTACCTAGTTCCAATGAGGTTATATTTCACTGAAATATTTTTGTTAGGTTCAGATTAGGTTTGGTTCAAATTTCGGGATTTTTTTTTTTTTTACAATTTTTTTGGTTCGGATTGGGTTTATGTCCATGGAAATTATATTGTCTTGTTCGTATCTCGTTATAGTTATTTGGAATTTTTTCGTTGGATTCAGATTTGGTTCGATTCAGATTTTAGGTATTTTTTCAAATTGATTTTTAAAGTTCTGGTCGGATTCATCTCCAGGGAAATTATTTTGTCTTGCTCGGATCCGGTTTTGGGTCTTTGGAATATTTTTTCGGGTTCAGATGTCGTTCAATTCAGATTTCAGTTTTTTAATGGAATTTTTAGGTTCAGGTTGGGTTGCGCATCAACGGAAATTATTCTGCATTGTTCGAATAAGGATAAGCTTCTCTGGAATATTTTTGTCAGATTCAGATTTAGTTCAGTTTTTTAGGATCGGATTGGGTTCATGTTCATGGAAATTTTTTGTCTTGTTCGGATCCGGGTATGGTTCTGTGGAATATTTTTTGTCAGGTTCATATTTATTTCGATTCAAATTTCGGGTATTTTTTTCAAATGGAATTTCAGGTTCGGAAAGGGTTTATGTCCACGGAAATTATTTTCTCTTATTCGAATCCGGTTATAGTCCTTTCGAATATTTTGATCGGATTCAGATGTAGTTTGCATAAAATTTCAGGTTTTTTTTTCAAATGGAATTTTTTAGGTTCGAGTCAGGTTTATGTTCAGGGAAATTATTTTGTCTTGCTCTTATCGGGTTATAGTTCTTTGGAATATTTTTATCGATTTCAGGTTTCGTTCTGGTCATTTTTCGGGTTTTTTCAAAGAAAATTTTTAGGTTCGGGTCGGGTTGCATACACACGAACATTATTTTCCTTGTTCGGATTGGGGTATGCTTCATTTGAATATTTTTTGTGGGATTCAGATTTGATTCGGGTCAGATATCAAATCCATAGTTTTTTTTTTTTTCAAATGGAATTTTTAGGTTCGGGTCGGGTTTATGCTCATGGAATTTTTGTCTTGCTTGGATCGGAGTATGGTCTGTTTTTTTCTGGTTGGGATCGGGTTATGTGTTAATACGCCTAAACATTATGTTTGCTACTATTCTTTTAGTGATTCTTTTTGATATATAATTTATTTTGCGATTTGATAATTTATTACTGTGTATGAATCGTCTGCCGATTCGAACAATTGTACGTCATAGAGCCATTTCATTTTTGTTTTAAAAACAAATTAAAGTTTTAATAAAATTTTAACTTAAAGAAAATGCATTCCAATTTAATCAATGATTTAAAAAAAACTGCTAAAAAAACCTCATACAAATACATATACATACATTTACTACAACATAGCTAACCACACATGCATTCTAATGTACGAAGTACCAACGATCTGACGTAACAGCTGTGTTCAAAAATCCTAAGTTAAACTGACATTTTGCCAGTCAATGAATTTTAAAGGTCTTTGGGAAAAAAAACAGTCACTTTTGAAATGTCAAAAACTCAAATTGGTTTCTTCCATAGAGTAAAAAGAAATTAATAGAGTGGAAGTATTATCTCTGGAGGTGATGCTAAAAATGTAACATTATAACCTACATTAAGTCCAATTAAGTACCAACAAAAGCACGTACTTTGACATGCCTATCAATTGAAACAGGTTTAAACCCGTATTTTTTTGCTCTTGTTTCTTAAAAAGAACTAATCTATCGCTTCACCGGTAAAAATGTATTAATTATTTTATCAAACGTGTTTTAAATATCAATATAGAAAATTATTTTAACGTTTTGCTTGAAAATATAACATTCTTTTGTTAGTACATTGAAATCGTCTGCAGTCAGAAATCTATATTTTAGATTAATTTTTATTACTTAAGTTTTCATACATGATTTTAAAAGAATGCTTTCATCATTATATTTTAAATATTTATTTACATGCAATTATTAAGTCATAAACATTTTTCAGCTACGTTATAAAGTATTTAAAATTACATTAATGAAGGGAACTTTTAGTTGTACAGTTTTGAGTTCGTATCAAATGTTTTCACTATCTTATTTAATTTTAATTTGATAATTAATTATTGCTAATTTTCCAATTTCCTTCATTTTAAAAGCGAACATTTATTCTAATAAATAATAATAGAACAAAGACCATTTTAAAAATTTGCTATTTCCTCTTGAAATATGCTTCAATTGTAATTCATTTCTTTCAATTCGTCTTATAATACAAAATCCCTTCCACGTCCTTTTGTTTGGCACATTAAAATTTGAGCGATAAATGGTTTCATATCGCAAACATTTTTTGAGGCTTACTTCAGCTCCACTTATCTTATTCCTCCATGGGTTTCTTTAATTCTGTCTCAGCTTTCTTATTACTTCTGCGAAAATTTTTACACAACCAACCAACCGTTAACAAACGAAAGAGAAAAAAATTGGGAAAAGATTATTTTTTATGAGAGTGACCTCTCGATTTTAATTAATTACTCAGTTAATAATTGAAAGTTCGAAATTCTGAAGCTCAGATGCATCAGGAAAGATTTGGGGCTACTCTCAAAAAATTTTGAGCTTCGTACATGCTGTAGATTTTGCTAGCCATCGCAGACACACACGCACACACACAGAGCGTTTTGTTCTTTTATTAGTATAGATATTATTTCAACACAATTAACAAAACTAGTTAAAAAGTACATATTTTTTTCCTTAAATGCGCAGTTATTGACATTTAATGGTAAAATTAGTCAATTCATTCAATAATCTGCATCAGGAGCGAGATGCAACGTGCATCAGGAAAGATTTGGGGCTACTCTCAAAAAATTTTGAGCTTCGTACATTCTGTATATTTTGCTAGCCATCGCAGGCACACACACACAGAGCGTTTTGTTCTTTTATTAGTATAGATATTATTTCAACACAATTAACAAAACTAGTTAAAAAGTACATATTTTTTTTAGAAATGCAGTTATTGATATTTATTGGTAAAATTAGTCAACTCACTCAGTAATCTCCTGAATCTTTTTACTATGAATCAAACAGTCCTTGAATACCTTTTTTAATTTGTGCAGTTTCAAAGGCACCATGTAAAAAGTATTTTAAAAATTTTCGATATGTGTTGTTTCATTGTTGATTCATTCTAAATTCTGTAGTGTTTACAATGTGTTCTTAATTTGGTGACGAAATGTTATGCAGCACAGCACTATTGTAAGAAATGGATTTCGTCAGTATTATTTACAATATTATTTCAACACAATTAACAAAACTAGTTAAAAGTACATATTTTTTTTTTCAGAAATGCAGTTATTGATATTTATTGGTAAAATTAGTCAACTCACTTAGTAATCTCCTGAATCTTTTTACTGTAAATCAAACAGTCCTTGAATACCTTTTTTAATTTGTGCAGTTTCAAAGGCACCATGTAAAAAGTATTTTGAAAATGTTCTATGTGTGTTGTTTTATTGTTGATTCATTCTAAATTCTGTAGTGTTTACAATGTGTTCTTAATTTGGTGACGAAATGTTATGCAGCACAGCACTATTATAAGAAATGGATTTCGTCAGTATTATTTACAATATTATTTCAACACAATTAACAAAACTAGTTAAACAGCAAATAATTTTTTTTTCCCAGAAATGCATTTATTGATATTTATTGGTAAAATTATTCAATTCATTCAATAATCTCCTGCATCTTTTTTCTATAAATCAAACAGTCCTTTGATTCCTTTTTTAAATTGTGCAGTTTCAAAGGCACCATGTAAGAAGTATTTTGAAAATGTTCTATATATTTTGTTTTATTGTTGATTCATTCTAAATTCTGTAGTGCTTACAATGTGTTCTTAATTTGGTGTCGAAATGTTGTGCAGCACAGCACTATTGTAAGAAATGGATTTCGTCAGTATTATTTACAATATTATTTCAACACAATTAACAAAACTAGTTAAAAAGTACATATTTTTTTCCATAAATGCGCAGTTATTGATATTTAATGGTAAAATTAGTCAATTCATTCAATAATCTGTTGCATCTTTTTTCTATAAATCAAACAGTCCTTTAATTCCTTTTTAAAATTGTGTAGTTCAAAGGCACCATGTAAAAAGTATTTTGAAAATGTTCTATATGTGTTGTTTTATTGTTGATTTATCCTAAATTCTGTAATGTTTACAATGTGTTGTTAATTTGGTGTCGAAATGTTGTGCAGAACAGCACTATTGTAAGAAATGGATTTCGTAAGTATTATTTACAATATTATTTCAACTCAATTAACAAAACTAGTTAAAAAGTACATAATTTTTTTTTCAGAAATGCAGTTATTGATATTTATTGGTAAAATTAGTCAATTCACTCAGTAATCTCCTGCATTTTTTCAACAAATCGAACAGCCTTTTATTTCCTTTTTAAGATTGTGTAACGACATCATGTAGAAAGTTTTCAGAAATAATTTAGATGTGTTCTTTTATAATTTATTTGTTCTAAATTCTGTAATAATTACGATGTGTTGCTAATTTGGTGACAAAGTGTTGTGCAGCACAGCGCTAATGTTAAGAAATGGTTTCCATCAACATCATTTACAACACTAATTCAACGCAATCAACAAAAGTATTTTTAGAACACATTTATAGATAGCAGCACTTTTGCAATATATTAAAAACAAATTTCTAGATATTAACACTTTTGCAACGTATTAAAAACACACCACAACACAAAATACGCTTATACATTAAATTTTCTAGTTCACAACACATTAATGCGTTGATAATTTATTGACAAAAAGCGTTCTAAAATGTGCTCATTTTTGTGTTTGAGAATTTGCAGTGTAGTAATGAAAATTGCTGGAAAATAAAAATACATGTATTATCATTACTTAAAAGTGTGAAGAGTACAGTATAAAAACGTTCAAAAGTACAGTTCATTTGAAATCAATACGTTTTCATCCGGACTTATTCGATCATCATCAATGATAGCAAAAGATTGCAAATTTGTGAAAAATATTTACAACACTACCTGAACATAAAAAAGAACACTTCTAACTAAAATCAGTTTTGATTGTCTTGCGAATGTGTTGCGAATGCATTGTGCACGAAAAAAAGATTATAAAAAAGGTCTCGTTAAAAATTGCACATTTTTTTTCTAGAAGAATATTTATTGATATTCATTGGCAAAATTATTCATCTATTTCTGTAATCTTCTGAATTTTATTTTCTATAAAGCAAAATATCTCTCATTTCCTTTTTTAAATTTAACAGTTTTAACAGCCCAACGCAGAAAGAGTTTTGAAAGTATTTTACATGTCTTGTTTCAAGTATTCTAAATTGCGTTGCGATTAAAATGCGCTATTATTTTGGTAACACAGTGATGTGCAGGACAACGCTATTATAAGAACATTTTATTATCAACACTATTTACAACACTATTACAACATAATTAACAACAATATTTTTTGGATTCATTTCTCAACGACTAGAATGCAGCACTTTCGCAACCTATTACGAACACATTTGTAGACAGCAACACTTTTGAAATATATTAAGAACACAATCACAACATAAAAAACGCTTTGCATATGGAATTTTCTAAATCACAATACACCAATTTATTGTAAATTTGGAGAATAGAATTATTGTAAAATATGTTCATTTTTGTGTATTGAGAATTTGCTGTGTGTATTTTTCCTCTGCATTTTCTAAATCCGCTTGCGAGAGATCAAAGATGGTACGGAATATAAGGTGACACGGAAAATGTACTGAAATTTTCAAGAAAAAAGACAGGTTTTATCTATTATGTGATATTTTCTTCTGGACTGGTCTGATATCATATGCTAATGTATCATTACGAAACTATTTTTTTAATAAATATTACTTCCTGAGATTTTTTTATAATAGCTCATTGGCACTTAATTCTACGGAGAATAACTCTGGATCTATTGAAATTTAGTTACATACATTGAAAATTGTGTGGATTTTTTTTTAGACAGTGTATACATAATTTTAGTAAGCATAAATTTCTAAAACTTGACATCTGTAGAAATATAGATTTTTTTCTTACAATATAATACTACATAATTACTTGAATGAGATTAATACTATAACTAAGAAAGTGTTTTAATCACTTTTACTTTCTTCTATTTTTAGAAGAAAAAAGTATTGGATCCATGAAAATTTTCGAATTCCGGTGTCAGAGATTTAAAAAAAAAGATGTTTTTAACAAAACGTCTGTCTGACTACATATTACATATGTTACGTAATGTGGTAGGTGCTCTATCTCAAGAACTGATGCTCGGAATTTAATAAAAAAATATATTCAAGTAGTTCCTGATATAAATTGTTACTGATTAGTTTTTGGTGTAAATCTCTTTACAGGTGCTGCTGCTATGCTGCTTAGGTGCATGCATAGGTGCACCAGGTTTTCACCATACTTCAGATTTTGAAAGTCCTTGACTTCAATGAATGTTGTTTACATTTCTGTGTAAATCGCTCAACAGGGGGCACTGCTATACTGCCTTTTTCACGATTTTTTCAATAGCTCTATCTCAAGAATCTAAATGCTAAATGCTAATATATATAATGCATGTATTTTCACTATACATAAGATTTGGTTAGTCCTTGACATGAATAGATCCTGATTATATTTTGTTGAAAATTGCTCAACACATGGCGATACTATGTTGTTTTTTTGACGATTTCTGCAATATTTGCATCTCATGTATTAATGCACGGATTTTCATCTAACTTCAGATACAGTTATTCATTCATATAAAGTGATGTTATTTACGTTTTGATACTAGTCCCCCAATAGGTGGCGCTGCTATGCTGATTTTTTCTTATAACCGCAATAGCTTTATATCAAAAACTAATGAACGAATTTTTTATCAAACTTCATATAAAGGTTTTGCATTCATAAATATTATTGCTGAATATATTTTTGTGATTCCACAACACGACACCAGGTTTCGCTTTCATTCTGCATTTTTTCCGATATTCACAATGGTTCTATTTCTATAGCTATTGCACGGAATTTCATACCATATCAGAACGATTTTTTGGTACTGGATTAGCGAATTTTTAAGTATTAACACGTATGAGATAAAAGAAATTTTTAGGATTGCACTGACTAGTTTTAGTAAGTTTTAATAACTATATTACTATTCTAAAATTGAACTTTTGGATCATTGAATTATTCTGATCTATTTGAAAAAAGAAAATCCTTAAATACTTTTGCGCCTCACGAATAAGAGTACATTTGAAAAGTAAAATAGCAATAATTAAATATAACAAAATATAAAAAAACAAAACAAAACAAAAAAAAAAGAATATTATATTTTTCTACATACACTGTAAAAAATGTCAGATGTTTCTGAATATATAAAAATGTACTTTAATCAAAAACGAAAATATACAGTAACCTCTTCTAACTCACCTAAGGTTTCGAAAACCGTTCCTTTACCTTTAAAAAGCCCAGAAAACTATTTATTTTCGAAATTAAAATAAAAATTTATAAAAATTAATTTTTATTAGCTGCCCGTCCTTTTCGGAAACGTTTCTAAGTAGCTTTTACAGTACAATAATCACTTTTCTCAAATCAAAATATCACTTTTTCGGATGTTACCAATTCATACTAAAACATTTTGATATTCAGCGAACATGTTTAATAGACAACATATAATTTTAACAGTATTAACATTAATATGAAAATTAATATTATTTTGTTACAATTGCAAGCACAAAATCAGTGATGCAGCTGAAAATGTTAACTTGAGAATTGATAGAATCCAAAAAGTGATATTTTGATTTGAGAAAAGCGATTATTGTACTATAAAAGCTACTTAGAAACGTTTCCGAAAAGGGCGGGCAGCTAATAAAAATTAATTTTTATAAATTCTTCTTTTAATTTCTAAAACAAATAGTTTTCAGGGATTTTTAAAGGTAAAGGAACGGTTTTCGAAACCTTAGGTGAGTTAGAAGAGGCTACTGTTTATTTTCGTTTTTAATTACAGTACATTTTTATCTCTTCAGAAACATCTCATATTTTTTACAGTGTATGTTACTTGCAACTATGCTGCAAGTAATATAATTTTATAGCAAATAATTTGTTTTCGTTATTGAAATCAAAACACGCAGTCAAATATTAACCGATTTGCAGCAAGAATTTATTCTATTCTTTCTAAGAACTGATACGATAAAATTCAACTTTTCATTTTAGATATGCGATAAAATCTATTTTCCCCTTAGATTAAGAGAAAAGTGGTATTTGTACAAACACCCAACAAGTTCGCATCTCACTATTTAGAATACAATTGAAAAGTAAAATAGAAGTAATAAAATGTAACAAAATATAAAAAAAACACCAAAAAAATGACAAATATTATATTTTTATACATACTTTATTGCAAGTAATGTAATTTTATATTACACATATTTTTTCTTGGTTATTGAAATCAAAATACAAAGTCAAGTAACCACTGATATGCAGCAAGCATTTATTCTATTCTTTGTAAGAAGTGGTACGATGAAATTCCACTTAACTCTTTGGATAAGTGGTCAAATCTATTCTTTCCTTAGATTAAGAGAAAAGTAGTATTTCTAAAAACATTATGCACGTTCGCATGTCACAAGTTAGAGTACAATTGAAAAATGACATAGAAATAATAAAATTTAAAAAAGGATAAATATTACATTTTTTTTTTTACATATGGGCCATTTTCTCCATTCGTTTACATTTTATGGCAACGGATTTGACATTTCAAATAAAACTAAAAAAAAAACTATTAAAATGAACTAGCTTGTATATTTTCAAACTTAGAGAATAATTTACAGACCGTCTAAATCTATTCAGTAAATTTACTTAGCAGCTTACATTTCATCGCTTACAAATATGGTAACAGACTTGACATGATACGTACTTGACATTTCAAATAAAACTATTAGAAATGACTTGCTTTTATAATTTCTAACTTAGATAATGATACACATATCTTCTGAATCTATTTAGTAAACAATACTTGATTACAAAAGTGCAAAAATCATTATTTTAATACTAAAATTTACGGTAACAGACTAGACCAGTGAAAATAAAAAAGTACCAACCATGAGAAAAGCTTATTCTTGCCAGTATTACATTGCTTCACAATTGAAGAGTAAAAAATGGCACATAGTAGTTGTGTGAATAGTTTAACTATATCACCAAATATTTATTGCTAACTTTAGG
The DNA here is from genome assembly GCA_964019185.1 of Maratus speculifer. Lineage (NCBI taxonomy): Eukaryota > Metazoa > Arthropoda > Arachnida > Araneae > Salticidae > Maratus > Maratus speculifer. Next base: position 149,054,352 of record OZ025290.1, on the reverse strand, counting down.
CAGAATATGAAACCTATTTTGACTAAAATAATCACAAGGTAACGGACTTGACAAAAAGTGAGGGACAAAAGATTTCTGTTAATTTCTTAAAGAAAATATCTTTTGTAAAAATTTTTTTCATTAAAATAGAACACTAACAGTTCATATTTAAAATAATTAAACTTTTTTATTTAAAAAAGTTAGCTCAAATAAAAAAAAATTCTGTTAAAATCATAAAACTTGGAATGGGACAGGCATTTTTCCTTAGAATCAAAATTTTAAAGATTTATGTCTCAAAAATGTTTATTTTTTTTTTTTTTTTTTTTTTTTTTTTTTTTTTTTTTTTTTTAAGTAGAAATGTTTAATATAATCGTCTTTAGCTAATGCATAGCTCAAATGAAAGTTTAAATATTAATTTTTGTTCTTTTCTTCTTTTTACTCTGGGACAACGTATGTAAGCGAAATTTAAAAATGGCCCATATGTTACTTTGCTGCAAGTAATATAATTTTATAATACGAATTTGTTTTCGTTATTGAAATTAAAACACACAGTCAAGTATCAACCAAGCATTTATTCTATTCTTTATAAGAACTAATACGATGAAATTCTACTTTTCTCTTTAGATAAGTGATAAAATCAATTCTCTCCTTAGATTAAGAAAGTTGTTAAGAGGTACCTATAGTTTATCCAAGACCAAAAAATAAATAAATAAATAAAAATAAATAAATAAAATAAGTGAACGGAAGAAAGAATTTTGGTACTGTGATACCGAATTTTGAAATATTAACATGTAGAGGTAGGAGAAAGTTTTGAGATTGCAAAACTGACTAGTTTTAGTAAGCTTTAATAACTATATTACTATTCTAAAATTGTGTTATAGTAGTATTTGTAAAAACATCCAACAAGTTTGCATCTCATGAGTTAGAATACAATTGAAAAATAAAATAGAAATAATAAAATGTAACAAAATATAAAAATCTAGCAACAAATATGACAAATATTTTTTTAAACATAATTTGTTGTAAATAATATAATTTTATATTCCACAATTTGTTTTCGGTTATTGAAATCAAAATACAAAATCAAGTATCCACCAATACGCAGCAAGCATTTATTCTATATTTTGTAAGAACTGGTATGATGAAATTCCACTTTACTCTTTAGATAAGGGATCAAATCTGTTCTTTCCTTAGATTAAGAGAAAAGTAGTATTTGTAAAAACATTATACACGTTCGCGTCTCACGAATTAGAGTACAATCGAAAAGGGAAATATAAATAATAAAAAGCAACAAATTAGAAAAAAGGATAAATATTGTATTTTTTGCATACTTTGCTGCAATTAATATAATTTTATTTTACACAATTTGTTTTCGGTTATTGAAATCAAAATACAAAATCAAGTATCCAGCAATACGCAGCAAGCATTCATTAAACTTTTGGAATATTGAAATAAAATTATTCTGAACTATTTGAAAAAAAAAAAAAACATTAAACACATTCGCGCCTCACGAATCAGAGTATAATTGGAAAAAATAGAAATAATAATAATTAAAAAACAAGTAAAAAATTATACACATTATATTTTTCTACTTATGTTACTTGCTACTAAGCTGCAAGTAAAATAATTTTATATTACCCATTTTTCTTCGGTTATTGAAATCAAAACGTGCAGTGAAATATTAACTGATACGCAGCAAGCATTTATTCTAATCTTTCTAAGAACACATACGATAAATTTCTGCTTTTCTCTTTAGATATGCGATCAAATCTATTTTCTCCTTAGATTAAGAGAAAAGTAGTAATTGTAAAAACATCCAACATGTTTGCATCTCACGAGTTAGAATATAATTGAAACGTAAAATAGAAATAATAAAATGTAACAAAATATAAAAAACTAGCAAAAAAATGACAAATATTATATTTTTAAACATAATTTGTTGTAAATAATATAATTTTATATTCCACAATTTGTTTTCTGTTATTGAAATCAAAATACAAACTCAAGTATCCACCAATAAGCAGCAAGCATTTATTCTATACTTTGTAAGAACTAGTATGATGAAATTCTACTTTACTCTTTAGATAAGTGATCAAATCTATTCTTTCCTTAGATTAAGAGAAAAGTAGTATTTGTAAAAACATTATGCACGTTCGCGTCTCACGAATTAGAGAACAATTGAAAAGTGAAATATAAATAATAAAATGCAACAAATTAGAAAAAAGGATAAATATTGTATTTTTGCATACTTTGCCGCAATTAATATAATTTTATATTACACAATTTGTTTTCGGTTATTGAAATCAAAATACAAAATCAAGTATCCACCGATACGCAACAAGCATTTATTCTATTCTTTGTAAGACTGATACGATGAAATTCTTCTTTTCTCTTTAGAGAAGTGATCAAATCTATTCTTTCCTTAGATTAAGAAAAAAAGTAGTATTTGTAAAAACATTATACACGTTCGCGTCAAACGAGTTAGAATACAATTGAAAAGTGAAGTAGAAAAAATAAAAAGTAAAAAACTAGAAAAAAAGGATAAATATTATATTTTTTTACATATGTTACTTTGCTGCAAGTAATATAATTTTATGTTACGCAATTTGTTTTCGGTTATTGAAATTAAAACACACAGTTATGTATCAACCGATACGCAACAATCATTTATTCTATTCTTTGTAAACTAATACGATGAAATTCTACTTTCTCTTTAGATAAGTAATCAAATCTATTCTCTCCTTAGATTAAGAAAGTTGTTATGAAGTACCTATAGTTTATCCAAGACAAAAAAAAAAAAAAAAAAACAAGAGAACGGAAGAAAGAATTTAAGTAGTGAGAGTGGTTCTACAAAAGAACAAAAACTTTTTTTTATGGAAAAAGAGAAAATTTTTCATTTATGATAGAAGTAATACAATGAAATGTAACAATAATTAATATTAGCTTTTCTCCTAATAATTTTTTTCATAAAACTGAGGTAAATAAAAACCCGATAAACGAAAAATTATATTAAATACTTATTTTGAATATTGTCATTATTCTTTTTAATTTGATACTTTAATGTGAAAATTAATTTATAAATCACTGTATACAAATTCATTTCTTGCGAAATATTAATTTAACTGTTTTTTTCCCAAAGGTGATATAAAATTTAACTTATGAATTGATTGACAGATCAAAAATAGCTTATATTTAAACTCAAATTGAAAAGTAACAATAGGTTTATTTTTCATTTAAACTCATGCTTGTCAAAATAATCCACTATTTGCTTTCGTAATTATATAAATATCTAGCACCTATAAGTGTCGTCTTGTCCATTCATCTGTCGTCTGTCTGTAAATATATAGTAGTGCAAAACCTATCCAACCGAATGGTTTGAAATTTAATATATATAATCGTTGCAGAAATTTCTAGAATTATTTCTAACTTTATGAAAATAGGCTAAAAACTTTAAAGTTATCGATAAAAGTTTTCTCAATTCTATTAAATTTTATCATATGAAATCAAATAAAGTTTATGAGAACTTTATGAAAATAGGCTAAAAACTTAAAAAATATAGATAAAACTTTTCTAAATTCTATTAAATTTTATCATACGAAATTAATTATCCCGTGATGGGTATTTCTTTCTAGGTTGTCATGGTGATTACACTATATCTAAGATAGAATCCACCTATTTTAGTAGTATTGTATATAATATATGAGGAGCTCAGAAGCCAAGGGGTACAAGTGACAAAATGTCGATTCGGAGTAAATTGAGTTTAAAGGTAATTGATGTTAAATCGGAACATCAATAACAACTGACTAAATTGAAATAGGAAACATCTGCTTGTTTCAATGTAATCTTTGAACTCTCGTTTCAATAACTGTTAAAAAAAATAGAGTACAATTTTCTTTAAATGTATAATTAATCAATATTGTTTGTTTTTCGAAAAAAAGTGGTTTATCTCTATAACTCCCCAAATAATCATAAAATGACCTATATTTCTTTACCTGAAATGAAAAAAGCATATTTCCAGATACCCTGTGCACTTAACTCAATTTTTTCAATTTTGTCACTTATACTCCTTGGCTTCTGGGGTCCTCATATATAATCGTAAGAAATTTTGTATTTATGCAATTTTAAGTAATATTGGAACAGCTATTGCATTTAAATTGGAATATTTATAAACTTTGTTATAGTACGAGCACATTTCATTTGCCTCGTTTAATCCTTTGAGTGGCAAGCAATACTGTCTCTGTAACATTTACTTCGCATCGGAATAATTGAAAAACAAATATTTTAAAATAAAGAAAGTCAATTTTTCATCCTCCACCCCCCCCCCTACCGAAGCTGAATATGTAAAATTTATTTAAAAGTTTCTGGTGCGAATCTTGTTTAAATTAGTTAGAATGTAATTTATCCCACCGCCCTTCAAGGGGTTAACATAAAATTTTACACTTAGCACTTTCAAACATAGTTGAGATTTGTTTATGGTTTTAATAAGTATCCCGCTTTCTTTTTTGCCATCTGAACTACGAGGGCATACTTTCGTAAATATACTCCGATATCGATGTAATTCGTGTATGTTCCTGAGGCTTACCATGGAATATTTGTTATTTAAAAGGAAGCGTGTGGTGCTTTTATTTTTCTTACAGGGATATAAAAAATGAATTCGATACATTACATTCGATGGGAAAAGTCGTTAGCGGTGCATATTAATGATATTACCGTTCTATAAAAACGAAGAAATTGGTATGTTCTAAAGAGGTGTACTGAACAAAAAGTTTTGTATGTGATAAAGTTTAAGAAGAATTTGCATTTATTTTATCCAGTTGCGCAAAATAATTCCATTACATTATAAAAGAGATAAAAATGACAAGACTTGTTTGATATGCGCATTCTGAAAGGATTATTCCTATTTTTAATGTTACACATGGATCTAACAATTTTTAAAAAAACGATTTGTATTTTGGCAAAGAATGATTGGAAATATATATATGTACATTAGGGTGGATCGAAAATTTTTTTTTCACAGTGTCAAAACCTACCTATGCGGAAAAGATGTTCTCTTGGATGGAGATTAAGGGAAAAATAATTTAAAAAATTAATTTTTAATTTTAATACTGCCACAATGAGGTTGAATTTCGAAAAAAAGTGAAAAAAGACCTAATTTTGGCTAGAATATTTTTTATTCAAAATAATAGTTTAAAAAGTTATCCAAAACCTACCTATGCGTAAAAGATGTTATATTATATGCTGAGTATGAGAAAAATAATTTAAAAAATTAATTTCAAAATTTAAATCTACCGCAATGTGGCTCAAATTTATGTATTTGAACGTTTTTACGGTAAAAAATCAACTTTTGTTATGTAAAATAAAATATGAATTTTAGACATTTTTAACATTTATTACAATGAGAGGATATTTAATTGATTACAAGATAAAAACTTTAGTTTCTTATTTAACAGCTTCATTAGTATTAAATCAAGAAAAATCGTCAACATTGCAATTGGCGATAATGACGTTCGGTATTGAAAATCGACATGCGATTTTGTAATTCAATTCAATTTTTATAAAACTGTTACTTATACATGGTCCATACACAGCAGAAATACTTCCGTGACTCTTTTGATTATTAGTTTTGTAGAATGAGAGTTGCGCGAATATATATTATTGATAGTAGATGTTATTGCCACTGAAATGATTGCTGTATTTACATATTGCTTCTGAAATCATGTCGTTACTAAATCCGCCAGTTAGTGGAGGTTCGACACATTTTCCCAATTAATTAAATCTATGAAATCCGTCGCAAAAGGTGAAAAAGCTGGTAAATGGAAAATATAGATAGTTTTTATGTAATGATTAGGATTACAGCAGACCGTTTGATTTCACTCGCGCATTTTTAGAATTCATATACTGACATAAATGAAAATACAAAAAGCTTCTAACATGCTGCGAATAATCTATTTCACCAGTGAAACATTTATGCCCAGCCGCGGTTCCATCCACGCTGCAAAAAGATGACATAGTGAAACTTCATTGGTGTGTAACTAGCACAAAAAACATTGTAGTGGACGCTTGAAGATCAGTCCCATATCTCGAATAATACATCCTTTAACATCTATATTAACAGATATTACGTCACAACCGATAGCAACCAACTTTGTTACATGTATATTATTCTTAACACATGACAAAAAATGTACGTCGTGTTTTCAAATTTTTTGGTACTCTCCCGGAATTTATATATATGTGACCGATGTATTCGGAACCCAGTTCTTTTTTCAAGCTCAAGTCTGCTTCTATTATCATTTTTCTTCTGTTGTTTTCTAGTGATGCAGTCAATCTTTACACCCATAAAAGTTTAAAGAAAATGGCCATGGTCATAATCTTTTACAAATGACTAAAGAGAATGACTAAAACGATGGAGTGGTCTTTGGTTTGTTTTGTCATGCCGATTTTTTTCTGTCAGTAGCATTCGATTCATAGTTTTGTGAGATAATGCCCACGTCTTGAAGTGCACCAGACACGATGACAGCACCTGCTTGGTCGGAAGTGCCCAAACTCTCCAATATTCTGATGATGTGACACCTAGCTCGGCAGCATTTTGGTTTTTCAATGATAGCTGATGATGTAGAAAAGTGAGTTTGCTCTCAATACGTCGGTTTAGTTTACACTCAACATTCATATTCATATTCAAATCTATTGAACTGAAAAAAATAGGCAGTATTTTCGGAAAGGTCCAAAAGACTGTAGTAGCTTTCAGTATTTTATTTTGTTTTACAGGAATTAAGAAGAGCGCAATATTTGTCGTTAAACAGTTTAATTTTTCTTAAAAGGCTGCTATGGTAAGTTATTGAGATTAAATCTCATTTACAAGTCACTAGTAACTTATTAGCAACTCCTTCTCACTGGCAGGAAATAAATAGATGTTGACCGATTTCTTTCTTCGGTTATTCTTTAAATACCAATATGTAAATTTTATAACTTTTTGTATTAGGGAGCATATTTACTGGCATATCAAAGCTAGACCCAAATAGGGTGTAATTCATATCTCTCTCTTTTTTATTTTATTTTAACAACGCCATGGTACAGTAATATTCAAGGTACACTAAGCTACACAATACACAAGCAGACAAATTCTAACTGAAAAAACTGGAACTGCCAGTTTTTCGAAACTTTAAATTACTTGCAGGAGTATTAAATTTCGAAATTAGTTTTATTTATTTATTTATTTATTTTTACTTAATATCCACGCAATATAATATTTCTTACGCAAAGGTAGGTTTTGATGGATATTAAAATGTTTATTTTGCGTCAAAATTAAATCTAACCAAATTTAGATCTTTTTCCGTTTTTTCAATATTTTATCGAATTTTCAACTTTTTTGTGGCAGTATTAAATTTTTAATTTATTACTTATTATTGTTTTTTACTTAATCTCCATACGATATAGCATCTTTTACGAACTGTTGGATTAAAAAAAATATTAAAGTAATTAGTTTTTGACAAAAATAACATAACCAAAATTCGGTCTTTTTCAATTTTTTTCGAAATTTCAACCCTTTTGTGGCAGTATTAAATTTTAAAATTAATTTTTATTATTATTTTTCCCTTAATCTCCATACAATAGAACATCTTTTCCGCATAGGTAGATTTTGATTAATGGTAATTTTTTTTTCGCCATAGACAATCGATCCACCCTAATGTACATTTTATGCATAATGCTTACAAACAATGGCTGCGATTTAGGTGCATGAAGTGTTTGGAATTCAGACGCAAAAAGTGTCTAAAATACTTAAGACATTTTAAAACGTCTGAAAATTTAACACTCTGTTTCAGACACATAAGCGTCTGAATTTCAAATATTTCAATTTAGAAAGTTTAATAGCGAACAATTAGAAACTAATTAATAATTAAAAACAATGATAAATTCGGGAAACGTGGCATTATTAAATTTTCATGGGGTAAAATTAATAGCAATTATAATGTGTAATCATTATTAATTTACTAAAATAATATAATAACGATTAACTGTTTAACAGTAACTAATTAAATATTTTTCTTTTTTCTAAATAAAATTTTAAGGGAATGTGGCAAATTCTATTACAGTAATTTTAATGAATGATCCGCATTCAATTATTTAAAAATTCAAATAAACTTGTTTACTTGAATATAAACATACTAGAAATTATAAATTCCTGTATTGGATGATTGAAGAAAAAATCTACACATATAAAATTTATAATTAATACGTATTTAAATAATTTGAAATGCGGTCAAATCGTTAAAAAAGGAATATTCTTAAAAAATAACAAAAGGAACTTATTAAATTAAATTTATAACTAATATATATTTAAATAATTTAAAATGCAGTCAAATCATTAAAAAAGAAAATTTTCTAAAAACTAGCAAAATAAATTTACTAAATGTGGTTTAAATGGCATAGAGAATATATAATAAAATGTAATGCATTTTTACAGCCATTTCTTTATTGTTTTATTTATTTACATTTCAACGGGAGCAGTTACATTTATCCGATATTTTAATAAACGATAATTAGAAACTAACTAATAATTAAAAACAATGATTAGGATGGGAAACATACCATTATTAAATTTGCTTGGGGTAAACTTCAAAGTAATTAAAGAAATGGCCGTCTTTGAATTAATTATAACATTTAAAAAATCAATTAACATTTGGAAAATCAATTGGAGTTGCATTATTTAAGTGCACTTTTAAATATGGTTAATAAAGATTTTTTAATTTTCAAGAGCATTGTAATGTAAAAAGAAATTAATTTGCAATATAATATTAGAAGAATTTGAAATCTTGCAATACTAGCACTTAAACAGAAATTTGCTAGTTTTCTATAATAAGTAAAAGGAAAAAAAAAAAAAAAACATGGATGATTTTTAATGCCTGTTTTCCAAGTTAGACTCAATTGTATCATATTTATCATTACTGATATTTTTCCAATTTAAGTCCTTGTCAGCATCTTCCATATCGATAGCATTGAAATATATCGTTAAAATTTATTCGATTAATTTTTATGAAAATATTTTTATGGATCTGATTTCCACTGACATATCTTTTTTAAATTCACCACTGCATTTTATCGCAGGTGTTACTCTATGATTGCCCTTAGCTTATATACATTAAGTTCAGATTTTATGAATACCAATTTATTTATTTATTTTGTAAGTCAATATAAAATATTTGAGATAATTTAAAAGTTAATAAAAAACAATCCTCGACTGTTTTCTAACACATTTTTATTGCGTTTAAAGAGGAAAAAAATATCAGCATCTTGCATTTTAAAAAATGTCGCACTTTAATTGTAGTGTCAACCAGGTGTTTAATATGGATCATCACAATTCATAATGTTTCAATGGTTAATGTCACAAGCAATAAATTTGGTCTCTCCAGTTGCCGAGATGTTCTGTTCTCGTCACTGGTAGACACGAAGTACTGGGTTTGAACCCAATCATGCCCGTCAGCTTAATCATTCAGGAGTCTTCGGTGGTTAACTTCCAGCTTTGGATTTCTATGCGTGAATGTTAGATTTCCTTTGAAAGACCTCCCACGGAGAGAACTCCTCGTCGGGCCTATATCACTTTTGCAGATAAATCCCTCATCATAAATCGTACCACCACATCACAAAAGAAATAAAGAAAATTCCAAGAAAAATATCGATTTAAAATAATTTTAAAAAAATTAATGATTAAACTTTAATGCATCACCTGATTTCAAAAAAAGTTTCAATTTTTAAATTCGTTTTTCAGCAGATGAAAAATGTGCAGGTCCCATCAGCGCTCGTGCAGTACTTCAGCAGTATAAAATTGATCTGTACTATATTTTTTGGCATTTAACCATTCAACATTTATACTAATATACTTCTGGTGCGCAAAAATTGCCCCTAGTGGCGGTTTTTTTACTAGCAAACAGGATCCCATAAGGTGAGAGCCATCACAAATTAGTTGGTCTGAGAACTCTCCCAGCCTTTCCTTTTATACTCATGATCGCTACACAGAACTGATTTTATGCAAATTAATGCATTTTAGTCGCATTTAGGTAAAATTGCCACTAGTGGCGATTTTTAAAATTTTTTATTTTTAAATTTTTTTTAAGAATTCAAAATTTCATGGTCTATTATGTATGCTGATCAAATTTGGTTATGTTTCGCCCAAAACTTTACTCGCTAGAGGGCTTTGAATACCTCACATTAATTACTAACCACCCTGTATGTCAAAGCTCTGTGGCGTGTATCATACTCTAGAACATAGCGATTACTGAAGGATGATTGTTTGCACCCTTTTCCTGTTCAACGATTCCTGGAACTGACTCAAAATAATTATTCTGGTTATTGGAATTCTCTTGCGTTTCTAAAACACAGTAAATCCAGATTTTTCGGCATTTGTGTTTTTTTATGGCAATATATCTTCATATGTGAAAATGCATTTTAAACCCAGAATGAACATGTATGGGCGATATTTATTTTCATGCTACTTATTCATACGTTCAATCAGTGACACTTTTCTATCAACGTCTGGGCAGGAATAATCAGAGATCACTTTCTGGGATCTTATTTTTTATGCTGAAATACATCACTTTCCTGTAACAAGTGCTATCGGAGATGTGGAATGCCATTCCCTACACACATCCAGTGGGTAATATCATTCTAGCAAGATAAACTACCACCTAAATATGTACTAGACGTTCGAAAATATATTGATATAATATTTCCCAACTTATGGATTGGGCGAGGTGGTTTGTAGTTACACCAATCTCACTAAATCTTTCAATCTGTATCGATTTTTTCGAATGGGGAATAACTCAAGGCTCTTATGTTCGAGATTTTTATTCAATCAGCAGCAGATCTCATTGCAGACTTTTAGTCATTGCACACTATGAGCACATTATGCCTGTTCTTTTTCAGAAAGTTTGCCAAACTTTCCTTTCCGGTTTTACCACATGAATTAACACTTCCTTTCACTATTTGAGTCACTTCTTTTAATCTCATATCATTAAACGTGATTTTGTAACTTAATCGTTCTTTTTGTGTTTTTTCCCTCACATAGCAACATCATTTTCGGGTCCTCTATCAACTTTGCACTTTTATTCGACACTTATTTTATGTTTAAATCAGCTTACATCTCACCTTTTATTGGTTTGCTTTTAAAGCAATAAAACTTTCAGCTATTAAGAAGTGAAGTCATAATGCAAAATAATGAAAAACTCTGATTTTACGATGAAAAGAATAGAGATATATGTGGGCTTTGGTAGTAAAGAGGTATGTAATGTATATACAGGGTGAGTCATAAATATCTCCTTAAATATTGGCCCTAGATCCATACTTCCAATTGCAAAGTTTCATAAAAAAGTGTGCATTTTTTGATAAGATAAGTTGAAACTCCATGGGGGGGGGGGGGGTCTATTTTAAAAATACGAAAATTAAAATTTTATATGGCCCCCAGAGGATAAAACTTCCAATTAGAAAAAAATTCCTTATCCATTCCTGAATAAAAAAAAAAAAAAAAAAAAAAAAAAAAAAAAAAAAAAAAAAATTCATCTCGATATCTACAAATCCCCGAAAGATGTTAAAATCCAAAATTTTCAAAAATTCGTGACTTACACCACTTAAGCACACCTCTGAGCGCAGCGAAACCAGTTCATTTGAAGTACAATTTAGGGATCGACCAAAAATTTACGCATTGTTAAATGTCGATCCAAGACAATACTTTAACTTTTAGATATAAAATAAAAGCGCATAGGTTTTTGCTTTAAACTTCCTTGAAATATGCTAGATGTCTCCAATATCTCGATCTTGGCGCCAACCTCGTAACTGGCACGACCCATTGGACGGACCGTCTTATTAAACTCTTATTAAAAGTGTTATTAAATTAAGTTATATTAAATAAACTCTCATTAAAAATGCCTAATAAACTTATTGCTGCAGGCAAATAATAATAGCGAATAGTAAAAATAGTAATAGCGATAATGACACTTCTATTAACGGAATCATTGGAAATATATTTTAATAAATGATATAGAAATATTTTCAAAAACCTAATTTTTTACTACTCAGCTTCAAAATTTATGATGGTTTTAAACCTATTTTTTACTTTCTTCTATCTTTACAAGAAGAAAGCATTGGATTCATGAAAATTTTGAATTCCGGTTTTCGACGGATTCACATGTTTTAGGGCTCAGAGATATCGAAAAACATGTTTTTATAAAATGTCTGTCTGTGAGTCCCTGCACAAGGAAAAAAAATTGAAATTGACGTGATACAAAATGAGGTTTAAATCAACTGACTCATTTAAACAGTAATTAAAGAGGGTGAGAATGGCAAACTTAAACAAAATCTGAAATCGAAACTATACAGGACGGAGTTAATCACCTAGAAATTTTTAAAAAGTATTTAAACGTTAGGAGCCCATCTTTGTTTAAAACTAAATGCACTTTTCTGCATCAAATGTTTTTATTTTACTATTTCTCATTTTTAAACTGACATAAGTCAATAACCGTCGGTTACGATAACAGTCCCGCGATTTCAAATTATTAAAAAAAAAGTACTCAACGTGCCGAAAGATGTTTTCAGCTCAGAAAATTTACTTTTAAAAATATGATTTTTTTACAAAAAATTGCATCGTTTTTTATATTGCTATATTAAATACTTTTATTTTAAAAAAATATATTTTATTTAAAATGCTGAATCAAAATTGAAAATTAGACATTTTCATTTAATAAAAAGAAAAAAAATTCAACGCGACAAATAATATTTTGAGTTATAACAATTTTAATTTACTCTTCATTTTTTGAAAAAAAAAAATTAAAAAATCTTATGATGTAATAATGCTTACAAATTATATGGTTAACCATCATAAAACATTTAAAATTCTAATTCTGTAAATAAATAAATAAAATAAATGTTTCCTGGACCCATTGCAGCAACATTGTTTCTTGAATTACACGCATTTCAATTTGTGTCTGATCCCTTGAAATCTCGCGATTTATTAAAGTTGTCATAACTTTCTGAGTTTTGAAGGTATCGAGATGAAATTTTTTTTGTTCAGTTCAGGAATGGATAAGGAAAATTTTTCTAGTTGGAAACTTTATCCTCTGGGGGCCGTATAAAAATTTAATTTTCGTAATTTTTAAAATAGACCCCCCCATGGAGTTGCAACTTATCTTATCAAAAATTTCACCTTTTTTATTAATTTTTGCAATTGGAAGTATGGGTCTAGGGGCAATATTTAAGGAGATAGCATATTGTTTCGATATTTATGACTCCCCCTGTACATGTATATAAATATATATACATTTTGTTATGTTTGAAGATGTATCTGCATGTTATGAGAGAATACAAGTGCAATTCTCTTTTTTTAAATTATTTTCCCAATCAATGATTTATTTATTTTATTCTCTTTTTTCTTCATATATAATGGGTGTCAAAGCATTAGAATGGAAGGTTAGATATTCTAATTTGCTTATTTAGCAGCCTATTAATTGAAATAAAGAATTGTTTAGCAACACATGGTATTTTTGCGAACTGAAGATTAAATACTGTGTGTTTTTCTGTTTGTCATTTTTATCATACTTCAGTAATATTTGTAAGTACATTTTATTTAAGATGAATTTCTTTCTATTTCAATTTTTCTTCGTATCTTTAAATTTTTAAATGCTTAGAATGTTAAGAACTTGAGATTTACGTGCAGTTCTATTCGCTATAAAACTTTGCGTAAACTTGTTTTTAGTATAATAATTGATAATATTATTACATTCCATCTTCATTCAGATATTCGGTTAGCATTGTTATTTTTACTTGTCAGTTACATGTTGACTCAAAGGTATTATTTATATCTAAAGGTTAATCTCTCTTTTTTTCACAACACAGGAACGGTAACATTTAAAATGTAAATCAGCATGTGATAATTTTTTAAAATATAAATCACAGAATAGACCATTGAAACAAATCAAGTGCTTTATGTTTAACAAAAACATATATACTAAAAAATTAATAAATAGCAATAAAGAAATGGATAAAAAAACAATAATTAAATAATGAAAAAACATGATAAGGAATTAAGAAAATATAATTTGTGTTTCAGGATCGCTGATAAGTGCGAAGTCTTACTAAAAATGTATGGTAGTTTTGCTCTAAAATAAAACAAAATTAACAATAAGATTTATTATTTATTATAATCTGTTAACAAGAATAAATTATGATACACGTAAAGTATCAAATATAAACTCTCCTCTAGCAGACAAGAAACTTTAATGATTTTAAGGAAATAAATATTTTGAGCTTTCGTGAAAACGATTTTAAACGTGGGAGAAAGATTAAAAACTACATATGTAAAACGAATTCAATATAAATATCGATTTAATATCTATAAATCTAGGAAAACATTAATAGTATAATATAGAGAACATATGACATTTTGATACAATGACATGTAAAAGATTAGATAAAAATAAAATCCTCACAATACATTCATTTAGAAGTTATGGAAACAAAAGAAAAGAAAAAATTTCCTGAAAAAGCTGAAGAATTGAAAGCGCCAGAAAATAAAACTTGGAAGGGAATCGTTATAAATGGCATTTTAAAAAATAATAAACATTTCATACATAGAGATAAGGGTTTATACAATAAGAGGCTTACTATCGGTACTTTCCATTATATATATCATTTTCTTATGACTATATTGCATTTAATGTTTAAAATGTATCCAGCAGATCCAGAGTCCAGCATCATAATATAACGGAAAATAAAAAAAAATAAACTTTAAAGAACTTTATAACAGATAAAACTCGAACAAGAAAAACAAAATCCAAAAGCAAAAAAAGATGAATTATTTGAATTATTATTTATGACTATCATACATGTATTTTTTAAAAATAAATACATTTAGTTTATCCCGGCAATATTGAATTTTCGGTCTTTGTGTTGCCAATATAAAGTATATTTTCCTAACTTTTTTTTCCTTACAAATACAAAGAAAAACCTCCATGTAACGGAATTTAACTACTTCTCCAGCACAATAGTGAATTGACAAAATATCTTTGTTTTTTTTTTTCCAGGACTTTTTTACAAGAGAAGTTGAAATTGGTTTAAACGCCTGCACAATGATTACAAATGTGAATTAACTTTTACTCTTTCCCATTATTCCAAATCTTATGAACAAAATCTACAGGGTGTCCCAGAACTTCGTGTACAAGCTTTGAGGGGTAGTAGAGAACATCGTTTGGAACCACAATTACATAGGAAAGCATGGGCGGAAACGTCACTCTCACTTGTTAACCCTTTTTACAGACAGTGGTTTCTCTATGAAGCTACACAATTTTTAATACAAAATGAACATTGGTAACAAAATTTTAATATGATTTTTCCATTTACTTTGTATGTGAATTTTTTCTCTTACCTTCTTTGCAAATTCATTTTTACGCGATTTCTGATGTCAATCCTATTTTTCCACATTTCAGCAATGGAAGTACTTTGACCATGAAAATCATGTCCATGAAAAAGAAACACAAAGACACAGTTATGACGCAATGCAGAAAGCAGTGTAGAAGGCTATATTGCACAGAAAAATGTACAATAAGTGATTGAATTTTAAATTAAATTTAAAACTACGTTTCTTTAAAATCAAATATCATAGTACCTATTAGAAATTGCTAAAATGTGGAAAAATATGAACGACGTCAGAAATTGCGGGAAAATGTATTTGCAAAGAAGAAAAAATGAGACATTTAACATACATCATAAATGGAAAAATCATATTAAAATACTGGTGTCAATGTTCATTTTGTATTAAAAATTTTGTAGTTTTTTAGCCACTGTATGTGAAGAGTTAACAAGTGAGGGTGTAGTTTCCGCCCATGTTTTCCTATGTAATTATGGTTCCAAACGATGTTCTCTACCACTCCTCAAAGTTTGTACACGAAGTTCTGGGACACCCTGTATATAAAATTCGTACATATAAAGGCATTCAAGCACTTTTTGGTATTTTAACATCAGAAGTTTAGTAAAGTGCGGGTTATATATAAATTAATTCAATAAGGCAAATAATATTTAACGAGAATTTTGGTAAAAGGTGTTATAAAAACATTGAAGTGTTTAAACCCTGGAATAATTTAAGTGAACTGAAAATTTGTATGTTTATAGAAATGTAACATTATAATATTCAGTGTTATTTTAATTTATTCTAATTTTCTGTATGTGGAGGACAAGAATACCGAGTTCGACTGATCGAGATCTGAAAATTGACGCGATTATTCTTGAGTTAGTAGGAAAATATATCACACGAAGTGTAGTTTTCCACCAGAGTGAAAATATAACTAAGCCACGATTCGAACCAAATGTCTTTCGGCTTATCCTAGAAAAGCTCATTGACAGCGTAAGTCCTTGATTCGACTTCTGGCATGGTCACTTTATCTCTTAGGTAGAAGCATATAAATATACTTATATTAACAAACAAAATAAATTAACTATAAATATTTTATTTAATTACTTTTTGAAACATCAAATAATTTTAACATTTCATTGCACAAATTGACAAAAAAGAAAAAAATCAATCAATTACTGCCGTAATACACAAGTAAAAAACAAGTTACCATAAATTTAAAACTTTTAAAAACGCTTTATCTAATAATGCATGTCTTATTATAAATACAACTCCTGTAAATAAATGAGATTCTGCACCTTCATTTTCTCTTCATTAATATTGATGAAAATTTCCTTCCGCAGTTATGATTTTTCCACTTTCCTGAAAAGTCATTTTGGAAATTTCAGTTAATTTTCCTCTTTCAAGAAAATCGCTCGCATTTCAAATGACGTCTTAAAACTGAGAACATGTATAGTTACTCTTCACGGGATTAATTTACTTCAACAACTTTGCTATAAATGAAAATGAAATGAATTACTTTGAATCATTTTTTAAACTTTTAGCTATGTTTATGGAAAAAGACATAAAATCGAGTTTTGAAAATTAGAATTTTAAACGCTTCTTAGAATGGAATACTTATTTTCATTGTTTTGTTCATCTTAATTAAACAGGATTATGAACATGTAATTGCTCTTGCATACTTTGGGTAGCAATAAACTAGATTTATTTAATTTACTTAATTTTCTGTAAACTGAATGAAAAAAATTGTTAAGAAATTATAAGGCCGCCTGTGAAAATTTGCATATTATATGGTCAATGAAGAATCATCATAAAACGCAAGCATTTTTATATTGTAAAGCAATTAACAATGATTTTAAGTTTCAAACTTTGATTCTGACAGTTTCATTTTAGATGAAGAGATAGCGGAAGAAAAGTAGTCTGAATTCAAGATAAAAAACTATTTTATTATATATGAGTAAATTTAAATGAAGAATGGTGACATTAATGAAACGTTACACTATTGCCATTAACATTACATAATTATCAAAAAATCACAAAGCAAAGTAAAACAATCTGGCTGAATAAACTTGACGATAATAAATGACAATCGACAAACCTTCCAGCTATTTACGAAAAAGTTGTCTTAACCTCTTCAGAACTGAACATAAAACAACTATACAAACATATATTTATTGTTTTTGCATAATCGAAATGACACCATAGATGACAGAGACATTTTTATGAAATGAGTACTTTAGGGGACTGGTAATTTAGATTTACAAATATGGATATCAAAATACTAACCCCCTTAAAGCATCAGTTTAACTATCAGTAATATAAATTCACGCAATAACGATATTAAGTTCTTTAAACAAGTAAATGAACAGCAAGTCCTCATTTTTCATTGTAAAGCATTTAAGTCAAATAATCAAGAATTTTTTTTACTTTCTTGGCCACAATATCTTGAAGGTATTTTCGAAACTCAGATGAAAATAATATTTATTTTACGAGGTATTATTCATAAGTACTGACATTTATTGGTTTTGTTTTAAAGAAAAAAACATTCAGCTGTATAGAAGTAAAGTAAAAATGCAAAAAAATCGAACATTTTAGTTTTTATGAGGAAAAGAATGGCGATACACATTTGTGTACCTCAGGTCTAAAGAAGTTAAGACTCTTGAGATTTCAAGATAATTAAACAAACCCACAGTACATGTCAATGTTTGGAAATAAGCATATTAAACCTAATTCTGATGTCAAATTTAAGAAAATGAAGAAAAAATAAGTCCGATGTGTAAAAAAAAAAATACTTCTATGTGATATATGCTAATACGATAAAACTCGCTATCACAGTGCAAAAATTAAAAGTCGGTCTATGCCAATCTTGAGGCTTTAATAGATATAGGTTCTTTGAAGTCTGTTTCTTTAATAAAAGCGATATAACCTTCGCATTCTTTAGATAAACCATTGAATTTCGGATTTTACCTTTTAGATGTCTATTAACAAAATTCCCAACCTAAAGAACATAAAAGTAGCATATTTTGGTAACTATACACTCAAGCCATTAAGGATAGATAACTATGGAAGTGTAACAGAATATGAAATTTAATTAAATTCCGTACATTAGTTTTTCACATATAGCTACCACAAAAATCACAAAATATATATTATACCAATGCCATCTATTATATAATTTCACGAAAACCTAATCATTGCTAATTTATGTCAAGGTCAATTTATGTACTAGAATATGAAGTGTGGTGAAATTGCGTGTGGTGACTACGCGATTTTGTCCATAACATTATTATGAATAATTTTTGTTAAAGCCTAACTAAATGTGAAGTTTGTTAAATATCCGTGCTTCAGTTCTTGGAATAGAGCTATTGTAGAAATCGTAGAAAATGAGTATTACAGTACCCCTATTTTTGACGATTTGTGTCGAAAACTAACAGACGCTATTATTATATAAAGGTTTAACTAAATCTAAGGTTTTATTAAATTCCGTGCATTTTTTTGAGAAAGAAACACATACACATACCTCATCGTCTAAAAACAGTCAAATGCAAAAAACATGCTCAAGACCTTCGAAAACGTACAAATAAATCGAAAACCAGAAGTCGAAAATTTTGAAAAATCCCATATTTTTTCCTGTAAAGATGGAATAATCCAAGAGCCGACCGCAAAAATCTCTAAGTCATCGAGCACATGAAAAAATCCTTTATATAATGGAAGAGTAGACATAGAAGTATCTAATGATCCATGTCTGCTGGAAGTGAAGTAGCGCATAAGCCAAAAATGAATACCACTAGTAGTTGATTAGTAGACTTAGCATTATGTCTTCCTGCAGCCGCTTTTCCGTATTTTCCTACTTTTAAATGTACGGCAAATACAATGATAGACCTACGAGTGAACCACTAGTGGTATTAATTTTTGGCTTATGCACCACTTCACTTCCGGCAGATATGGACCATTAGATTCCCTTATGACTACTCTTCCATAATATAAAGAATTTTTTCTTGTGTTCGATGACTTAGGGTTTTGTGAGGTCGATTCTTTGACTAGAAAAAAAACAGAGTTAGTGAAAAGTCGCCGTAAGGAAAGACTGGGATCGTCTAAAAAAGCTATGAGATGGGATAACGAGTAAAAACAAATTACATTTTCCTGTGCGAAAAATATCCTTGGTAAGGCATGTTAGTCAGAAGTATCATTGGAAACGACTTGCGAAAGAAAGAAATTCATGATTCCGTAGAAAAATAAGGATAGTGACAGAATGGTATACAGAGTCTTTGTTGCTGATGCATGGAAGGATTTACAACATATTTCGCAGACATAAATTCTGAAAAACACCAACAGACAGATTTCTGAAACATACACAGATTTCAGACATAATGGTATACAGAGTCTTTGTTGCTGATGCATGGGAGGATTTACAGCATATTTTGCAGACATAAATTCTGAAAAACACCAACAGACAGAATTCTGAAACATACACATATTTCAGACATAATGGTATACAGAGTCTTTGTTGCTGATGCATGGGAGGATTTACAGCATATTTCGCAGACATAAATTCTGAAAAACACCAACAGACAGAATTCTGAAACATACACAGATTTTAGACATAATGGCATACAGAGTCTTTGTTGCTGATGCATGGGAGGATTTAAAGCATATTTTGAAGACATAAATTCTGAAAAACATCAACAGACAGAATTCTGAAAACCAGGTATGCTGCATGATTATCACATACTTTTTTAGCCTTTCGCCCAATCCACAAAAAAATGGACATAAGGATGAAAATTTAAATTTCTTTAATTATGATTGAAATTTTGCATCTTAACAGTTAAGTGTGTACTATTTCATATTTTATCAAAAAAGAATTAAATTTTTGTCATTAACATACTTATTTTAATTAATAAAGTAACGCTATGACTTTTCAATGTAAACTGCGGCAAAAATCTTTACATTTCATGGTCTCGTACATCTGAACAAACATTCTAAAAATCTTCAAACTTGGATATGATCTGAAAGCTATTATTGAGAGTTTTTTTCTGCAGAGAAGTGTTCACTAATCTTCATTACAAAAGGTAAGCAAATTTATTTACTCTTAATTATTGTGTCACACCCGCAACAAAAAGTTACATTTATATCTCTACAGAAAAATATTTTTGATTTAAAGTTATGAAACTTTATATTCAAAAATAGTTCATTAAGATACTTTGAATTACAGACACCAAAAAAGTTAATTAATATTTTAATTATAATTATTGAGCGTTGCGGGTGTGACATGTCCCTGTTGCGGGTGTGACATTTAATTAAAATTACACCTGCAACGCCTTTTAAAATTGAATACAAATGTATATTTGAACAAATTATATGTAAATTTATATAAGAATAATATGCTGGAAAACATGTACTTGGCAGCTTTAACTATATCCTTTGATTTAATAGAGTGAATTCCAGTTAATAAATAAAAATTTGCATCATCTCAGCATGTGACACTGTGTGCAGTTGATTTATTCAGTTTGGATTGATAAAACTGTTGCTTTATTATAAGAAAATCATTTTATTAGTGATATATGATTAAGAAATTAATTTAAAAAGGTAAAGTTTTTATAGAAATTAAAAAAGAAAATTAGGAAACAATATTTTAGCAATTATCTTTAAATTTGTTAATTTTATTTTGTTTTATATATATATGTATATTTGTTATTTGATAGTATTTATCTAATATATATATATTTAGTTTTTTAAAATAAGTAAAGCAATATTAGGGGAAGATTTTTTTTTTCTTTTAATTCAAATTAAATAAAAATTAGAAGTAAGAATAATAGAAACTGTTAAAATATTTATTAAGTTAGCAAAAAATGTATATAGTCAGTTTGAAATTAACCAAAATTTAACATAATTAACTTTATGTTAGATTAGAAATTTCAAGGATAAATATTAACAATTTGTTAAGCATATATTTCTGGATTTGAAGTGCTATATTTATTCAGTTTACACATTAATTTATTCTCTTTTGCAGAGAATGAAGAGTACAGAAAAATCACGATATCATCGGAAAAAGATTGAAGAAAACCCTTTTAAATATGAAGAATATCTACCAAGAGAAGGAAAGAGACAAAGCAAGGAGAGTAAAGAAGAGACTATTTAAAAAAATCATGATAAAGGATGGCAATCCTTTTGCACTTCATCTCATGGTAAAAGAGTTTTCGACAGGGTTGGTGCAGTTGCCAATAAATTGTTAACATTAGCAATGCTTTGCAACTATAAATTCAGCTTAAGATTTTGCCATGTGTGTAGAAAAGTCCTAAAAAATATAAAAGAACTTTGCTGAATGTGAAATTTCAGAAGATATTGTGAAAATGCTTCATGCATGCTGGCACCAAGCACAATTGGAGCTCAACATTCAATGGACACATGTTGTTTCTATTGACACAGGAACAATTAATGTAGAAATTACTTCAAAAAGTCACAAGAAAATTTGTTTGTTACCATATTTTGTCAAAAATATAATATTCAACGATAAGAGTGCAGTTGGAGATTTTGTAGAAGTTGTTTAGTTCTCCACATTAAAAAATAAATAAATAAATAAACGTGAAAACTTTGATAGACAAATGAGACAAATAAATGCGGATGATATAAAATAAGAGTATCTGAAAAAAAATTAAGAAAATGTGTATATTTGGCTCAGTCAGTCAGATGTATTCATACTTTGACAAGGATATAATATCCAACGATGAATGTGCAGTTGGAGATTTTGTAGAAGTTGTTTTATTCTCGTCATTAAAAAAAGTGAAAACTTTGAAGGACAAATAAGACAAATGGATTGTGACGATATAGAATTAGAATGTTTGAAAAAAAAATTAAGAAAACGTGTATATTTGGCCCAGTCAGTCAGATGTATCCTTGGAAAAAAAAGAGCATTTTTGTAAAAAAAAGCTACCACCACCAGAAATTATAAATTCAAGATTGGAAATGAAATTTGTTTGATATTTTGCTCTCTGATATTATAATTGTAATATTGATTAATTCTTTAATTAAAAAAATCTGCTTTGAATATATTTGTGTATGTCATTATTTTATTGGCCATACAAGTCACACCCGCAACAGGGCGTCACACCCGCAACGGAAATTTTGAATATTTTCTACAAAAGCAAGAATTGAGTAAGCAATTTCATTTTTTCATAGAATAATTATTTGAGTATTACTGTCTAATATTTAAAAAAATCAATTCACTCAGTTGTCATAATTCACAGAGTTTTGCATTTTTGCACTGAAAGATGAAAATGCATGTCCATTTTATGTCACGCCCGCAACAGGTGGAAATAATTTTTTTTAATAAATAAATGATACATCGGACAATTTTCAGATTTGGATAAATGTTTGTGTAAGTGGTCTACATTGAAATTCATACAAATTGAAACCAATGCTCAAAAATATTTTTGCTGGTGACTAATTTAAGTTGTGTAAATGTCACACCCGCAACTTTGGATTGGGCGCTTTATTAATCATTCCGGCAGCGTGTTTCAGCAGGATAATGCTTCTTCATATAAAACTAAATCGATTCAAGAATGGTATAAGAAGAAATATAATGTTGATGTTTTAACATGGCCATTCAAAATAAAAGTTTGAACCCTGTGAAAAACATTTAAAGTATTTTAAATTGAAGAGTTTTTGCTTTCTTGTGAGAAAAAAAAGCAAAAAGTTTCTGTTTGTAAGACATTTGTACAAGATTATTGAAACATAATTTAAAAACTCAATTGCTTCAATGAAAGAGAGTGTGTTTGAGAATATATGAAAAATGGGGGATCGATTTCATGTAGAATTTTTACTTTTATCTACTGTTACAAGAAGAAAGTATCGGATTCGTGAAAATTTCCTGCTGCAGGTTTTCGATGGATTTATCCGCTTTAGAAGAGTAAAACTTCGATTTGATTGTTTTTAGAAAATATCTACCGGCAAATCTGTGAGTCCGTTTGTACGTGACACAAATTTTGTGGACATTCTATCTAAAGAATTACTGCACGCAATTTAATAAAAACTTATATTCAATTAACATCTGATATAAGTTTTTCAGCTTCACTTTATGGTACGATCATGATCACTTTATGGGATATAAATCACTAATAAAGTAGCGATATTATGTTGCAATTTTCACGATATTCGCAATACCTTTATCTCAAAAACTAATGAACTGATTTTCATGAAATTTCATATTCAGTTAGTATAATTTTTGGCTTATTAAGTTGGTACTGCTATACTGTATTTTGTGTGATTTTAGCAATAGATCTACTAGAAAACTAATGCATAGATTTTCATCAAACTTCAAACTCAGTTTGACTCTGACATAAATTGTTACTGATTTGGTTTTTGCGTAAATCACCCAACAGGTTGAGCTACTATGCCATATTTTGCATGATTTCAAGATTTTAGCGATAATCTTATCTCAAGAACCTAATCACAAAATTTCATATCTTTAGAATTTTCATGAGGGGTATAAATTGCCATTTAGATTTTGCATTGTGATACCAAATTTTAAAATAGATTTTTGTATGAGATAGAAGAAAATTTTGGAATTATCGTATTCAAATAGTTTTTTAGGACAAGTGGTCTTACAATTAGTTTTAGCATTTTTTTTTCGTTACACTATAATAGTAAATAAATTTATTTATTTATCATTATTCAAATTTATAGAAACCAAACTGGAATATTTACGTATTAATAAGTTCTGTTATAATTAGATTCCTTATTTATTTTACACTTTGCAAATTTAAAGTGGTCTTACATCTTATTAACAAACTGTACATATATATATATATATGTAATAAAAAAAAATGGCGCCATTTTGTTCTCTCTGAGCTTTTAATTCTAAAATTGTGGAACATATTTTAATCTTAGTTTCGTAATATATTAATCTTTTAATAGCTAAAATTCTTTTTCTTATTTTATTTCACTTATTAATAATTTATTGTTTGTTTTTCAAAAATGGCGGGAAGTTATTTCGTAACCTTTTTCCTTTTTAGAATATTCTCGGGATTTTAATTTTATTTTTTATTGAACATCACGTGATCTGTGTTAATGCGCGGATGTTAGAAGGCTAGTCTATTTGCGAGACGAGAAGGAATTCCTACTGGAGCGCCAGGTCTCGTATACCAATCACAGGTGATGTCTTATGACGTATAGACTCGAAGTTAATCCAAATTGGATTTTTAAAATGATTGACGCGGAGTGAGGAGGGGCTAGTTTTTCGTGCAGACGTTGGACTTTCTGGGTTTTTCGGAGCTCAGAATGTGACTGACATTTCAAATATTAAGACGTTTGTTTTATTTCCCCGATAATTTCGAATATCTTATGATGCAGATTAGATAACGAAGTTTGTAGTGTTCGATGCATGCAAAGGTGACTGCGGGGAAGACTTTAACTTGTTTTACGACTTCTAATAAAATTAAATCAAATTCCCCCCTCTCAGAAAAAGACGGGTGAAAATGTAGGTCTGAGACTCGCAAGTTCACTGAAAGGAAGATGATGCAGACTTAGATCACGAAGTTGTTGATATAAATAATAATAATTAAATACTAAATAAAAGAAAAAATTAAATTAATTTTTTTATAAACAAATATACAGAAAAATTGCTAAAACCCACAAAAACCCAGAAAACCCCACAAAAATCCAGAAAACCCCACAAATACCCAGAAAAACCCACAAAACCCGGGTGGGTTGGGTTTTTGTACAAAAACCCGGGTTTTTGCCAACCCTGGTCTATACGTCATAAGACTTCACCTGTGATTGATCTACGAAGCGTGGCGTTCCGGTAGGAATTCCTTCTCGTCTGGCAAATAGACTAGCCTTCTAACATCCGCGCATTAACACAGATCACGTGATGTTAAATAAAAAATAAGATTAAAATCCCGAGAATATTCTAAAAAGGATAAAGGTTACGAAATAACTTCCCGCCTTTTTTGAGAAACAAGCAATAAATTATTAATAAGTGAAATAAAATAAGAAAAAGAATTTTAGCTGTTAAAAGATTAACATATTACGAAACTAAGATTAAAATATGTTCCACAATTTTAGAATTAAAAGCTCAGAGAGAACAAAATGGCGCAATTTTTTTTATTTTATTACATATATATATATATATATATATACGTATATGCATGTACACATATATATATAATGAAAATCAAACTTTATATTCGCTACTTTTTCCATATGTTTAAAAATACGTTAAATTAGATATTATTACTTAATTAGCCTTTAGTAGAAATTTCAGAAAGGTAAATTTCGTTTTAATATGGACCTTTCATTAATTAGTTTAATTTGTTCCCATAACAGATTATGAAACACATACGCTTATTTAAAAATGCATCCAAAAATGTTATTTAATTAATTAATAATATTTGCTTTGATAAATATATAGTGATGCTCTATTACAAATTAAAAAAAATAATTTTAAAATAATCTAATTAGAACACAGTAGATTACGAAATTATTAATAATAATTAAGAAATGAAAACATTATCGTAAAACAAATACATACAAATGGAATATTACTTGAGTGAAGATAAAACATCAGATGCTTAATATGCATATTATCATTCCAAAAAATATATGAGACAACTTTCAAAAATTTAGCAAATAAAACTGAAATGAAAATACTGAAAACGTTTGTAAAAATATGAAAAAATATTAATATTACAAAAATAAAATGTAGATTATCAATTCAAAACTTACAAATAATCCAATATAATAAAACAATTACTTTTAAGGAAATAAAAACAGGAAACGAATATGAGTATATAACGGGACACCACAATGCAGAATATTAAACCGTAAAATAGCAATTATGGAACATCGTCATTATTATAGGCAAATGCATATCTTTTGGATGATTTTAAATTCATCGTATAATATTAATATCTGATTGCTTTACCCATAGAAAAATTGAAGAAACAATCCTTTACTGTTGAAAAAGAAAGAGGAAACAGTAATAGGACAAAATGTAATACATGACATTTTCAGCTTTTTTTAATAACACATAATTTGTTATTTTTGTTGTTCCTGCAAAGCAATGAACAACACAATGCTGCTAAAACAATTGCTGGAAAATAATCATATTCCGAACTTCCATTTGCTTTCCATCGATATTGACGAGAATCCCTCTTCAGCAATTAATATTTCTCATTTTTTGGAAATCTATTTTTAAAATTAAAGTTTATTGTCTTTATTTTTTTTTACGGAAAGTATTTTGCATTTAAAATTACTTCTATTAACTAAAAATATTTTTAAATACAGCTGACGTTCTTCAACAAATTTGAAATAAATAATTTATAATAAGAATGTTGACTATTTTTTCAGTTTTGAATTTAAAACAAGAATGAAAAATCATGCTTTATGAATAGATTATGAAACACTTTCCAGAACTTCCCAAAACATTTAACAAAACTTCATTATTTAGGAAATAAATTAAATAAGATAATTAAGTAAACATTTTATAAAACAAGCAAAACATTTGAAAAACGAATTTCAGAAATTGTCATCCACAGCCAAATATGTATTTTAATTCTTGTGAAGAGCACCGTATTTGATCTGTAGGTTAATATAGATACTATATAAAGAAAAACTTTAGTTTAGCAAAAATATTTATAGTAGATTAAAATTTCTTTTTCAGCATTTTATACCAGTTGATGGAAACATTTAAATACGTTTGTTCAGCGCCGTAGTTTGTCTAATATATTTACCTAGTATACGCCAATATTTGGCTAGAATTTAATTCAAACTAGGACACTGTTAAAATTACTGAAATCCCATTACCAGAAATTATCATCCATAAACGGTTTAAAACATCCATATTCCTAACGTAGCCCTGTATGTATCATTTTACCAATATTCTACAAACATTTTATAAAAAACTAAATGATGTTTAACTTAAAAAGGCATTACACATTCAAAATGCCTTAATGTAGTATGATTATAAACTGCCACCTATAAGCAGTTTATAGTCATACTCCGTACCTTTACGATTTTTTTAATAGCTCTGTATATCAAGTATTTTATTACGCCCTATAGTATGCATAATGAAACATAAAAGCACCTATCATAATCAAAAATACATTTATTGCCATCATCGCTATTATACACAGTACTTTGGATCGAATGCAGTACCAGAAATATTTTGCGTGGCTCTATAAATGCTATGCACTGTGAAGATGAATTAACATATAGTATGCCTCACCGACGAGGTATAGCAATTTCATTTTACATAAAATAGTTTAACATAGTCAAAATAAGCCGCAAACAATTTTTGTCTATATATTTATGTAATGGAATTCTTTTGTGTGGCCCTGTAAATGGATAGTATCAGTTATTTGCACCGGATATTATACAAAACGCATTTATTAGTGCACTTTGTACATGCATATAAATTTTTGTATGTATAGAAGGCTCTAACATCTTTGAAATTCATTTGGAACGATTTTTTCCCATTAACCTCATGTAACGGAAAACTTTTGTCTTTCCCTGTAAATACACTAAACATGTGACAAACTTCTTTTGAAATAGGATACATGCTAGAGAGTAAATGTAAAGAACGTTAAAAAAAATTTAGGGCAATCCGAATGTATTTACGAGAGTTAGAGTACATTCAGACAGACAGGCAAGCTGATGTCATAAACACTTTACAATTTTATTGGAAAGTGTTAATAAAAATAAAAAAATAAATACATGAAATGGCATTTTGAATATATATAAATCTCTATTTATACCCTAAATAAATAATTATTTTTACTTATACGCATATACCATTTTTCCATTTGCTAAAGTGGTTTATAATTACAAACATTTTTATTATATATACACTCCATATACTAGATTATAATTCATTGTAAGGGAGAGTAATCATATTTGGACCACCGCTTTAAAAGGATCACCGCTGTAATTCTCTTGTTATATTATCAGAATTAAATTATATTAAATTTAATTCTGATTATGTTAAATTATATTCATCAGAATGATGCCATTTTGATTACAAAAAGCACTCACCTTTTGTATGCTGTTTTCAGGGAATTTTGAAAAATCTAAAATTAACCAATGCGGATTGTTAGCCATCCCGATTATGGAAAGGGAACTTGGAAACCATGCAAAGAAATTATCAGTCGAAAGCATTAAAATTCTTTTTCATCTGAAAATTGTCCTAATTGCCTAAACGTCAGTGAAGGCTTACTTTCGAGACACGAGTTCTCATATTAATTATGAGTCTATGAACATAAAGACTGGGTTTAAATTAAATATTGCTATTTGATAATTTCTTCTATTATTTATTTCTATTGAAAACCTCTAAGATTTTTATATACTTATAAATATCTATGTGTTAAAAAAATGCAGATTGTTGGAGGTTGAATATTATATAAAATGAGATTAAAGTAAAAAAAAATTGCATAGCTGACGTTGAGGCTCCTTATCTGCAGATTTACTAGTATTATTGAAAAATATTATCGTTATTTTTACATAGAGTGCATTAGCTTAAAAAAATTAATGCATTTCATAAGAAATGAAATTAAAACGGTGAATGATTGATGAGAGCATTTTAAAACTACTTTTTTATGTCGAAATTCGAGTAGTAAGATCTCGTTTTTCTTTCAAACAGATTACAAGTAATTTAAATAACGCTATTCGCTAAAACAAAAATGAAACAGAATTTTATACATTTTGCTGAACTATCAACCATTTTTATCGAGTAATTAAAAATTTAAAAGTAATCAAAGTCAAATTCTTTTTTAAATACAAATTTCTTTTCTATAAAAATCTTTATTTCTTTACAAAAGCACCAAAATTATTAATTATGCAGAACAGGCATATTATAGGTATATATAGACAGGCATATATAGATTATGAAAGCATAATCTATAAAAATTATGATACATCATTCCTACTTATGACTTATATATATTTTATGGATAATTTTTTAAATAATGCATTATTATTATTATTATTTCATTTCTTAACGCAGGAATCAACAACATAACTGTGGAAACAATCTAATTTGACAATAAATATTTGTATTACCTCTTTTAAAAGCATTATATGTAATAATGCAATTATCATTATATTTTTTCTCTCTAGACATAATTGAGATTCAGGAATCTCCATTTACTTTAAATTTGTACTGATTAAAATTTCATTTCACAATTATGATTTTTCCACTTACCCGAAAAGATATTGTACAAATTTAAGTGCATTTTCCTCATTTAAGAAAATCAAAAGATATTTTAAAATTGCATCTTTCGCATCTATATTTACCTTTTAAAATAAATTGTTATTTTAATTTGATCATTTTGATTCAAAACTTGAAGTCTCGATGCTATTAGCTAAAACGGATATTAAATTATTTATAATTTGTTAAGTGTAAATGAAATCGAAATTCACCGAGTTTTATAACAGACAACATATTGTTGACCCAGCACGTATTTAAATTTATATTGTTCACCTATAATGAGAAAATGACAACATGAAGGTACAACAATCTTTTTTCCCTTTGATTTTAACAGAAATGGACATCTGTTGACACAATTAGAAAAATGATATTAAAAATTACAAAAAAATTAATATTTCAAAAATAAATAAAGATACAGTTTCAAACAAATTGCATTTAAAAGTAAATATTTTTTGCAATTAGACAGTGTAAATATTGAAAATGTGCGATGTTTAGAAGTTTAAAAATTTGCAGTAGCAAAAATTGCAAAACAGAAATTGTATTTCAAATTCCAAGTTGTGTCCATTCACAAGAGGACGTATATGTTCCGCACAGATACATTTGGCCTTTATAATATGGTAGATACAATGATTAATAACATCAAGAAACAGAAATTCAATTTGCTTGCTTTGGCTTTGAAACTCATCAAAAGTGTCATTAGTACATACATTGACAGAAATTGTACTATGTTCTGTTTATGCATTAACAATTATAAGACATACCTTTTGAATTCAGGACAATTTTAAATAACACTTCAATATTTCATTCTGTGAATTAACAAAACTGTGAAAGTGTAATATTTTGCTATTATAAAGTAAAATATATGTTGATATTAAAACTCACATACACACATAAATATCACCTAAATTCAACTATCAAAACTATACACAAATATAAACGGTTGTGTGTTGGTTTTTGCTAGGGTTGATTATTTGCTCAACAGAGAAACGCTGATTGTACTTAATCGTGGTAATTCAAAGGAAATCTAAATTTATTAAACGCATAAGCAGGTTTGAAGAAAATCACAGTTAACGCAAATTGATTCGGCTACCAGATTGCATAATTGTACAAAACACTAACTCAGCGGTGCAATTTCTGCTGCGAGTGAATAACTGTTTTAATGTGCACAAGTAACTAAACGCCTACAGTTCTTGATATTAACAGTATTTTCCAGCATATTTTCTTTTATTTTTGGTTAAATCTAAAGCTTTTTGATATTTTTATATTAAAAAAAAGTTCTTAAGATATTTTTTTAATTTTTTGAAAACCTTACAAAGAATGTTATTTTAAAAATATGAAATTAAATATTTGTGATAAAATTAAGTAAATCCTATAGATTTTTAAATAAAAATTATAAGTCAATTGAATATAAAGAAACTTTGTTATATTTTTAAACGAATTTGAATTCAAAAATACCTACCTTGATATTTTTTTACATATGTCAACTACTGCATGCTATATATTGTTTTATTCAACCGTGACGCTTTTTTTAGATAACACTAATTTAAATGTTGCAGATTTTGAAATTTTTGAATATTTAACATATTAAATCTGCTACTAACAGCAACAATATGCCGATGCAGTATTATATTATTTAGCTTGTCCTAGTATTAAACTTTTGTATTCTATTAAAAAAAAACGTTTGGGGTACTATTGCTTAAATGAGATGTTAAGTGTGGAAAATGCAGAAAAGCGTCATTTTGATTGTCTTTTGTGGCAACATGTGAATGCAAAATAGCAATGTCCCTGGAAACAACTAAATTTGAATAAGCATCTAGGGTTATATTAACAGTTTATGCCAAAAAAAACTTTGGGATGCTGTTGCTTGCCAGAGATATACCACTACAAACAAATTAGCATTTTATTTTTTATGAAAACTTGCATTCGCGCCTTGAACTATAAAATTTTCTATATGAAAGAGGAAATTTTTCAGGGCTTCAAAATTTCACATTATTCATTAAATATGGTCTATTTCGACATAAAAAAATCAAGCAAATCAAAAAATACAGCTATCGTACTTTTTCTGATTTTTAAAATAATGGCTCTTAAATAAACGGGAATTTGAATATTCATTTTCTCTGCCTTAATAGTCAGGTAAATTTCCTTCAGCCATTATGACTTTCCATTTCTTTTTAAAAATATGTTACAAATTTCACATAATTTTTCTTTTATGAGAAAAATGCTTTCCAAATTATTTCTCAAAAGTGAAAATATTTATGGTTACTTTCTAGTGATTAATTTTCATAAACTGTACCAGTATATCACAAATCAAAAAATAATAGAAGTTAGTATAATACTTTTACATTTTTTAACATTTAAAATATTTTGTCTAATAACCCATCCTCTATCATTTTTCCTCTCTTAAATAAATGAGATTCTGAGCTTCCATCTTCTCTTGATTAATATTGATAAAAATTTCCTTCTGCAATTATGATTTCCCATTTCTATGAAACGTCATCAGAAATATCACCTCATCTTTCTTTTTTAAGAAACATACATTCCAGATGACTTCTCAATTGTAAAATTACATTCATAATTACTTCCTACTGATTAATTTTCATAAACTGCCCCAGTGCATCATGAATCTATAAAATAGCAGAAGTTTGAATAAAACTTTTACATTGTTTAGCATTTAAAGGATTTGGCTTATAACCACACCTTTTTCATTTTGCTCGACTTTTAAAAAATGAGATTTCTTCCATTTTCTCTGCATTAATATTGATGGAAAATTCCTTCCGCAATCATGGTTTCTTATTTCTATGAAAAGTCATGTTACAAATTCCGCGTTATTTTCCTTTCGTAAGAAAGATGCTTTTCAAATGATTTCTCATAAGTGAAAATATTTATGGTTACTTTCTAGTCATTAATCTTCGGAAACTGCAACAGTATATCACCAATCAAAAAATAACAGAAGTTAGTATAATACGTTTACATTTTTTAGCATTTAAAACATTTTGTCTAATAACCCATTCTTTATCATTTTGCCTCTCTTTTAAATAAATGAGATTCTGAACTTCTATCTTCTCTTAATTAATACTGATGAAAAATATCCACCGCAAGAATGATTTTCAGATTTCTATCAAAAGTCATATTACAAATTTTACATAATTTTCTTTCGTAAGGAAAATGCATTCCAAATGACTTCTCAAAAGTGAAAATATTTATGGTTACTTTTTAGTGATTAATTTTCATAAACAGCAACATGATATCATAAATACAAGAAATAACAGAAGATAGTATAAAATGTTTACATCTTTTAAGCATTTAACACATTTTGTTCAATAACCCATTCTTTATCCTTCTGCACCTCTTTTAAATAAATGAGATTCTGGACTTTCATTTTATCTGCATTAATATTGATGAAAATTTCCTTCAACAATTGTGGTTTTCCCATTTCTATGAAAAGTCACGTTACAAATTTAAATTCATTCAACCTGTCATAAAAATGATGCATTCCCAATGATTTCTCAAAACTGAAAATATTTATGGTTACTTTCTTGTGATTAATTTTCTTAAACTGCACCAGTGTATCACACATTAAAAAATAACAGAAATTAGCATAATACTTTAAAATGTTTTTAGCATATAAAACGTTTTGTCTAATAACCCATTCTTTATCATTTTGCACCTCTTTTAAAGAAGTGGGATTCTGGACTTTCATTTTCTCTGCATTAATATGGATGAAAATTTCCTTCCACAATTATGATTTTCTCATTTCGATAAAAAGTCATCTTACAAATTTCACTTCAATTTCCTTTCATAAGAAAGATGCATTCCAAATTATTTCTCAAAAGGGAAAACATTTATTGTTACTTACAAGTGGTTAATTTCCATGAACAGCATCAGTACATCATAAATCACAGAAATAACAGAAATAAGCATGGAACTTTTACACTGTCTAGCATTTAAAGTATATTGTCTTACAACCCTTTCTTTATATTTTGGTCCCGTTTTAAATAATTGAGATCCATTTTCGTTGTATTAATATTGGTTAAAATTTCTTTCCGTAATTTTGTTTTTCCGATTTCTATGAAAAGTCATCTTACAAATTTCACTTCATTTTCCTATTATAAGAAAGCTGCATTCCAAATGATTTCTCAAAATTGAAAATATTTATGGTTACTTTCTATTGATTAATTTTCATTAACAGTACCAGTAAATCATAATTGAATGAAATAACAGAAGTTAGTATAAAACTTTTACATTTTTTAGCATTTAAAGTATTTTGTCTAACAACCCATCCTATATAATTTTGTTTTTCTTTTAAATAAATTACATTCTGAACTTCCATTTTCTCTGCATTAATCTTGATGAAAATTTCCTTTCTCAATAATGATTTTCTAACTTCTATGAAAAGTCATAGTACAAATTTCACATATTTTTTCTTTCATAAAAAATGCATTCCAAATGGAATATCAAAAGTTAAAATATTTATGTTTAGTTTATGATGAATAATTTTAATAAACAGTACCAGTACGTCATAAATCAAAGAAATAACGGAAGTTAGCATAAAAATTTACATTTTTAGCATTTGAAGCATTTTGTCTAATAACCCAATCATTTTGCTTCTCTATAAATGAGATTCTGAAGTTCCATTTTCTCTGCATTAATAATGATGAAATTTCCTTCCGCAATTATGGTTTTCCCATTTCTATGAAAAGTCATGTTATAAATTCCACGTCATTTTTTTTCATAAGAAAAATACATTCCAAATAACTTCTAAGAAATATAAATATTTAATGTTATTTTTATTGGAATATTTTATCCGGAAGTCGTGCGTTGGATTCTGAACTTCTGTAATACACAACAATTAATGTTCTTAAAAACTTTATTATAGCAGGCAAGTAAATTTGTACTTACCAAATTTATAGATTCTTCTATGCTGATATCTACCTGAAGGCAACTGAATAATCCATTTGGTTTTCTTGGCTCCGCACACTCATATTTTTATATTGTAGAAAACGAGTAATTCATTTATGATCCTTAAAGTTAATTATAGTGTTCATTATTAAAAGTGTAGACACAATATCACATTTAACATTCTTTAAGGAAATTCAAATCACACAACTCTTATTTCACACGCGAGGGATTAAACATTTTACTGCACTCTTTAAGAGCTACATTTCAACTGAACAAAAAAAACGCACACATCACATGATAAAGAAATAAAGTATAAAAAAAGTTATTTAAAGTTTTGCTCTGTTCAAACAACATATAATAATCCTTTCAGCTGTAATATGTTTTTCAAGGTCTAGATAACAACCACTCAAAATGATTAACGGTGTAATTTTGACTGTCAGTTATTGCGCAACGAAAGAAATTAGTTTTGAATGATCATTTATGTCCATGAATTTTTTAATGATTAATTTTCATAAACAGTACCAATATATCATGAATTCATGAAATAATGCATGCTAGCTTAGACTTTTTGCATTTTTTTAGGATTTAAAACATTTTGTTTAATAAACCATCCTTTATCATTTTGTTCCTCTTTTAAATAGAAGTGTTTCTGAAATTCTATTCTTTATGCATCAATATTGTCGAAAATTTCCCTCCCCAATTTCGATTTTTCCCATTTCCATGAAAAGTCATCTAACTTATTTCATTTCATTTTCCTATCATAAGAAAGTTGCATTCCACATGACATCTCAAATGTGAAAATACTTATGGTTATTTTCTAGTGCTTAATTTGCATTAACAGCAACAGTATATTATAAATCAAAGGAATAACGGTAGTTACATATAAAACCTTTAACTTTTTTAGTATTTAAAGGATGTTGTATAAAAACCCATCCTTTATCATTTTAATCATCATTTAAATAAATGACATCCTGAATTTTCATTTTCTATGCATTAATATGATGAAAATTTCCTTCCGCAATTATGATTTTTCCAATTCATTGAAATGTATCTCACAAACTGCACTTCATTTTCTTTCATAAGAAATGTGCATTTTAAGTGACTTCTCAAAAGTGAAATAGTTATAGCTACTTTGTAGTGATTAATTTTCTTAAAAAGCACCAATGTATCGTAAATTAAAGAAATAACAAAAGATTGCATAAAACGCTTACAGTTTTTAGCATTTAAAGAATTTTGTCTAATAACCCATCCTTTATCATTTTGCTTTTCTTTTAAATACATGAGATTCTGATCTTTCATTTTCTGTGCATTCATATTGATGAAAATGTCCTTCCACATTTTTGATTTTCCCATTGCTACGAAAAGTCTTCTTATAAATTTCACTTCATTTTCATTCCTAAGATATGTGCATTCAAAGTGATCGTTCAAAAGTGAAAATATTTAAAGCTAATTTTTTGTGATTAATTTTCATAAACGGCATCAGTCCATCATAAAGCAAAGAAATAATACATGTTATCGCAAAACTTTTATACCTTTTAGCATTTAAAGCATTTTGTCTAATAACTCATCATTTATCATTTTGCTCTTCTTTTAAATAAATGAGATTCGGAACATCCATTTTCTTTACATTAATATTATGAAAACTTCCTTCCTTTCCCTTTCTATGAAAAGTCGTCTTATAGCTTTCGCTTGATTTTCCTTTCATAAGAAAAATGCATTCCAAATGCCTTCTCAAAAGTAAAAATATTATGGTTACTTTATAGTGATTAACTTTCATAAACAGTACCAATATATCATAAATGAAAAAAATAGCGAAAGTTATCATAAAACTTTTC
Source organism: Maratus speculifer (assembly GCA_964019185.1). NCBI lineage: Eukaryota > Metazoa > Arthropoda > Arachnida > Araneae > Salticidae > Maratus > Maratus speculifer. Next base: position 149,018,048 of record OZ025290.1, on the reverse strand, counting down.
AATTTTTTCTCACCTAAAACATTTTGTCTAATAACCCATCTTTTATCATTTTGATCATCATTTAAATAAATGAGATCCTGAACTTCTATATTATCTGCATTAATCTTGATGAAAATTTCCTTTCTCAGTAATGATTTTCCAACTTCTATGAAAAGCCATAGTACAAATTTCACATCATTTTCATTTCATACGTAAACTGCATTCCAAATTACTTGTCAAAAATAAAAATATTTATGGGTACTTTATTTTCATAAACAGCACCAGTATATCATAAATCAAAGAAATAAATGAAGTTACAGGCTGCGCAATTGTAACGTTATCATTTTTCTGATAATTTTGGACACTCTCCCCTCTTCCGGTATCATAAGATATCTTTCTCGATCCCCCTCCTCCGGTTATGATTTCATTATGAAAGTGTAATTTTTTGTTTCTTAAATTTATTCTTTAGTTCAAAATTTTTTAAATTTATTTTTCGTACACTAATGGGTTAAGTAAGCAACAGATACATAAATATGCATAATTATTAATTAATGACAAATATTTATTAAATATGTATAATTACAAATTAATTATATGCATTTATAAAATATATATAATTATCAATTAATTATATATGTGACTCTAATTGTCTCTCTGTGCATTACACTAAAAACGTGTTACTTTCAGATAAAACAAAACATAATTTATCCATCAAAGACACAGAAAACTTTTCTAAATATACGAATTTCATTTAATTAAAAAATAATTTAGTTTTATATATACACTCATTGATTTATCTTTTATGATTATTTTATTAAATGACTATTTGCTATACTATAAAGTTTCACAATTAGTATTCGGAACACTTCTTTGATATCAAATTACAAAAATTCTATTACAGTTAAATCTGCTGATTTTAATGAACACGTGAAAAAGTTTAGTTATATATGAATTGCTTGTTTTGTAATTTGCCGTCTCTTCTTGAGCCAGTCATGACTGATAATGAACACAAAGATAATACAATGAAATTCATAGCAATAAATAGTGTCATTTAAACCAAAAATTTATCAAATAAAAGAGTAATGTTGAACATTTTTGAAGGAAAACACGAGATTTTTTGAAATAAAAATAGTTTCGGTGTATTTTGGTCTCACCGAATTTTCAGACTCTTTTTTCGCCGAAAATGATTTTTTAGCCCCTTTTGTCTAGTACATTGTAAAAAAATTCTATAAAGTTACTGGACTTTTTCTAGAAAACTAAAATTCTTTGAACTTTACATACAACGGTAACAGGAAAAAAAATCAAGTAATCGATTAAGTTATATGAAATTTTGCTGTTACCGTTACATGAGAAGTTCCTTAAATCCCTGTTTCCTAAAAAAGTTTAGTGATTTTATAGATTTTTTTTACAGTTTAGAAGTCTGTAAGGGCAGTCCCGAGACAGGTCGGTCATAATGAAAGATATCTTTCCTCAAGCTCTAAAAAAATCAGCAAAAACAACCCTAGCTTTACCCGCTCAAATACAATTAAATCATGTCCTGTCTGGCACGATTCAGTTTCTTCAAAAAATGCAGTTGTCTTAGCATACAATTAAGATTAATTTTAAAACTCCTGTATATATATTTATGGGATAATTTTGAAGTATATTTTAGATTACTATGTATTCCCCAGATAGAAAATACACAATAGCAACTTTAAACTTCATGCCATCGACAAAAAATCTATCCGTGCCTCCAATGATCGGGGTATCCTGGTACTTGCCGTGATTTTTGCATGCACGTGCCATAGAAGAACCTTATATGTAAATACCTCGACTTTGTATAAACGTGCACTGTAAAAAAGAAAGAAAAGAGATCTGTATTGTTACTAAACTTTTCTACACTGTAAGAAAAATCTGTAATTCTACAGATGTAAAGTTGCTGAAATCTGTTTGGTTACTAACATTTTATCTGTATACTGTACAGGGAAAAAGTAATTCTACAAAAGTTATTTTTGTAAAGTTACAGTAATCTGTAACTTTACAAACGAGTCTATTAAAATCACACATATCTTATTAAAATTTTATCTGTAACCTGGGTTACAGTTACATGAAAAATTCACGGAATCTCAGTTTCCTAAAAAAAATCTTAATAACCTTACAATTTTTTTGATTTCAGTGCAAATCTTTATCTGTTACAGGAATTTTTACTGTTGCTGTTACATAAAGAGTTCTAGGAATCCCAGTTTCCTAGAAAACTTTTAGTAACTTTACAGAATTTTTTTACAGTGTAGGAATTCTGTTATATGATTTTTTGCCGTTACTTTTATGCAAAATTTCTAGAAATTCCAGTTTCATGCAAAATGTTTAGTAACTATACAAATTTGTTTTACAGAAAAAAAGTTTTTGGAGAAAATAAATTATTTAAGTCGATTCTGGTTGCATTATCGGATAAATTTCATAATGTAAAATTATATGTATATTTTCTAACTAAAGCTATTCGTATATGCGTGAGTGTTTTGTAATATTTTGCTATATCTATTAAGGAAAGGTGTAAAAAATCTTTTTAAAAATTCCACAAACATTTTATTAATTGTGCAAGGTCTTTTTAAAGAACTACACTTCTTCATCAGGCGCACACTGTAAACAAAGTGCAGAGTTACTAAGATTTATCTAGTAGATTTGTATTCCAACAAATTTTCATGTAATGGTAACAGAAAAACTCATGTAATTTTCCTCGGTTATATGATATTTTGCTGTTATCGTTGCATAAAAAGTTCTTGGAATACAAATTTAATAAAAAAAATTGTAATAACTTAACAATTTTTTTACAGTGCAGAGAACAAGTCCTACTATTTTAAAAACAGTTGTTAGATATTTGATTAGATCTTATTGTAATATTATATAATCATCATGAAAGAAGTCAGACTTAAATAGTGCAAGGATAATAGATTTGACAACTTTATGTGATGATCTAGGTATAGTGGTTTAATAGAACTAAAAAAAATTGCAAACCCATTCAAGTGGGTTAAGGAACCAGAGTGTTCCGAAGGCGATTTTGCCAAAGACCGTGTTGAAGTTGTTACTAAAGATAGAGCCGAAAGCCAGACATCGCGGATAGAATAAGAAAGAGTGCAAAAATAAGAAGAAATACGTTTGCAGTTGGAAAAAAAAAGCTTTAAGCAGAAGATAAATTTGAAACAAAAAACCTTTAAAATAAGAAGGGAAAGACGACTTCAAACGGAATTACAAAACTCAGTCGTGACTTTCTCAGCATAAGCTCAAGGCAAGAAATTTGATTTCTTATTATTAATGACACATTTCGACAATGTGAGTGATAATAGCATTTATTTGACAGTATTCTGGAGGCAAATTTTTAGAAAATATATTTAGGAAGATAGAATGTCTTATATTTTCAATTCACATCCATTGGAAACCGAAAACATTATAGACAGTGAAACAAGCTTTACCACGTTCGCTGACGCTCACCCACAAGTGCGTGATATGGCACCTACGTTTAGGGGCCACTCACGCGCCAGCGTGTGATGTGGGATGATGTCCAATAGCCAGTCACGCGCTCGCGCGGGAAAATCTTTCATTGGTTCTTTGTTATAAAAGTATATCGGATTCTGGTAATAACCCACTTCTACAGTGCGGCATTAACTATTATCACATTTTCGCGTAAGTGGCAGCGAACGTGTTATGGAAAATTATTACCATTTCTGGAAAAAACTATTGCATGAGTGCGTTAAAATGAAGACAAAAGAACTAAGGAAAAATTTTATTTCAATAAAAATAATCCTTCCATCACTAGGCGATATATTTATACTGAGTGGAGTAATTGTTTCAAAGAACGGAATAAATTTTTCGAGATATCAATTTGTTGAATGTTAGACGAAATTTGAGAAAATGACAAAAAATTTCAAATTACAACAACTTTTATTGGTGATCGCTTTAAAATAGAAAATGTAGATATAATCATTGAATTAGCTGATTACACTATAAAATTCTATAATTCTACAGAAATACAGTTAAATATATCTGTATGCTTACTAAAATTTTATCTCCACACTCTACAAAAAATGTAAATCGAAATCTAAAGAAATTTGTCACTTTACAAGAAAATCTACTAAAATTACAATAATCTTACTACAACTTGATTTGCAGTTACATAAAAAGTTCAAGGTATCCCAGTTTTCTACATTGTAATCCTACAGATGTCAAGTCGCCGAAATCGGTATAGTTACTAAAATTTTATCTGCACACAGTACAGGAAAAATGTAAATCTGCAAAACTAATTTTTGTAAAGTTATAGAAATTTGTAATTTTACAAACGAGTCTACTAAAATTACAGTTATCTTACTAAAATTTTATCTGTAACCTAGGTTCTAGTTACATACAAAATTCTTGGAATTCCAGTTTCCTAAAAAATTCTTAGTAACCTTGCAGATTTTTTGATTTGCAGTGCAAATCTGTGTCTCTTACATGAATTTTTGCGGTTACCGTTACGTAAAAATTTCTAGGAATTCCCCAGTTTCCTTGAAAACTTTTAGTAACTTTACAGATTTTTTTACAGTTTACTAAATTCTTAGTAACCATACAGACTTTTAGATTTACAGTAAAAAAATTGTATATGTTAAATGATTTTTTGTTGTTGCTGTTGCATAAAAAATTTTAGGAATGCCAGTTTCCTTGAAAAATAATAGTAAATTTGCACATTACTTTCCCAGTGTATGAGTCTACAAGACGTAACATCAAGACAATAAAGATTACATCAATATAAATACTGGTTTACCCCCCCCCCAAAAAAAAAAATCTTTACTTCAACAAATGTCTGTATTGAACTAGTCAGTGTATTATCATCAATTTGTATGAGCATTGATATTCAAGGCATGGGAAAACGAATTACGGGAAAAGAAAATGTCTTTAGAAACTTCGCCTGTGTTGCGTTCTGTAACTGAGGATATACTGAAGACATTCATCTCTACAAACTTTTTTAAAAGTATAAATGATCACAAGTTCAAAATGTGACAATGTCCTTATAAAAGATCCGCACAAAATGCTGCTCGATATGATTTCTTTTATGAAGATGTTGAATCTTCAGTCTGATGATAGCTTGTTCAAATGCAGTTCTTAATTAGTTGATTGAGATGTTTGTCACAATAGAGTGATACTTTATTTCAGTTATGCCAAACGTCCGCGATAAGCTAAATATTTTAACTGTCCTCATAACAGATAATATATCGAATTAATATCCGCAGAATAAAATCGCCAAGCTGTTAGAAACGCATGACTGGTTGTTTTGACATTATTGAAATGTTCCAGAAAAAATAACATTCCCCTTCGCTTTTATAACATCTTATTACCCTGAACACAACTGGAAACTGTGGGATTTTTATAAGCTTTATGCCTATTGCTGTTTAAGCTTATTTACATTTGCTCATTTACACTGTAAAAAAAATCTGTAGAGTTACTAAGCTCTTTCCAGGAAACTGGAATTCCTAGAACTCTTCATGTAACGGTAAACAGCAAAAGTTCATGTAACCTATTCTGTTATATGTTTTTTTGCTATTATGGTTACATACAAAGTTCTAGGAATACTAGTTTCCTAGAAAGAGAGTTACTCTGTTAAAAAAAATCTGAAATTCAAGAATATTTTTTTCCTGAATTTCACAGAAAAAGTCCCTTTTCATAACAAAGGGGCATTTTCCGTTAAAAATCAGAAAAATCCACCATATTTCCTGAAAATAACGAAACGGAGGGAAATAGAATCAAAAAACGGAGATACTCCGTTGTGTGGGGTGCTCCGTGGCTGATTGGTCAAGGCACCACATCGCTAATCGCCTGCGAGCGCAGATTGTGGGCTCGAAATCCACTGGCGACATGAAATAACGAAAACATAAAAAATGCCTTTTAAATTACTTTTGTATTTTTGTTTTTCTCTCATTTCTTATTAAGAAAAATCTTTTAAAAATTAGCCAATAAATAAATAGCGTACGACAATTTCAAAAAATTGTCTATAATTTTATTTTTGTAAAAAATGAATATATTTTTTTTTCATAAAAAAAACCCAGTGATTTTAAATAGTGATTTAAAAAAATAAACTAGTTAAAAAATTAAAATTGATTTTAAAAAATGATAAGTATTATGCATCAGTCTAAAATAAACTAAATTAAACCGTTTACAAATATTCTGACGAATATAATTGAAAATAAATTTTTTAAAAGTACAAAAGATTTTCCCAATAGTTCTTAAAATACATACTTTGTACAAGCCGGTATCAGCAGCTGTGGTTCAGTCAGTAAGGATTTGTTCCGGTATCAAAAGGTTCTCGAGTTCGATCCTCAGGACGACTTGAGGTATTATGCAAAATAAATTAAGTAAAATAATATAGCAGCTTAAAATCACTTGGAAATTTCGAATTATTTGACGATTAATCGACTCAATAATTTAAAAAATAATATTAAAATATTATCGTTAAAATCAAACCTTGTAACAGAAAGTTACTGCTTCTTCAAACGGAGTTTTCTTTTATCTTATTTTCCAAAACGGAAAATCTACTAACGGAACGGTAAAAGTTCGGCTACTTTGCTGCCAGTAGTTTCACCATGAATTCACAGATTTATTTTTAACAGTGTAACTCTACAGACTTTTTTTAAGTATGCTATTTTGAAAAGTAGCACACTTTGCGATGTTTTTTATTGTTTCGACAAACTCAAAAACCCTTGATCCCCTTAAATACTTTCTAATCCTTCATTTTATGTTACTTCCAACTTCATGTAAATTACTCACATTACTATTTTATTATGTCCATTGCCAGAATTTTCGTCAGACATGACTGCTGAGTCATAGGTGTTTCAAGTTTGTGGTTGCAAATGTATCACACATTTAAAACGAAATTAATTACGTGCCAAAATATGTTTCATTATATAATGTCAAACAGCTGATGACTTAAATAATAAATTTAACTGCATATTTGAAAGAGAACTGCAAATAGATAAATAACTTCCGATATGCATTCAGGTATTCAGATAAATTCACTTTTTAGTAATAATTTTCTTGTTCAGAACTTGTTGTACAGTATATGTACTACACATTTAAAACGAATTTAATTACGCGTCAAAATACGTTTCATTATATAATGTCTAATAGCTGATGACTTAAATAATTAGCTTAACTACACATTTGAAAGAAAACTGCAAATAGATAAATAAATTCAGATATGCACTTCCAGATATGCATTCAGGTAATCAGATAAATTCACTTTTTAGTAATAATTTTCTTGTTCAGAACTTGCTTGTACTACAAATGTACCACACATTTAAAACGAAATTAATTACATGCCAAAATAAGTTTCATTATATAATAACAAACAGCTGATGACTTAAATAAATAATTTAACTACATTTTTGAAAGAAAACTGCAAATAGATAAATAAATTCAGATATGCTTTCAGGAATTCAGATTAATTCAGTTTTTAGTAATACATTTCTTGTTCAGAACTTGTACTGTTCTACATATGTTCTAAATATGTTCTAAATTCTATGTGTCTAAATATGTTCTACACATTTAAAACGAAATGAATTACGTGTCAAAATACGTTTCATTATATAATGTCAAACAGCTAATGACTTAGATGATTAAGCAAACTACATATTTGAAACAGAACTGCATTAGACTAATAAATTCAGATATGCATTCAGGTATTCAGATAAATTCAGTTTTTAGTAATAACTTTCTTTTTCAGAACTTCAACGGAGTATTTTATTTCCATTCTTCGAATGAGCATGACAACATTCAGGTATCACACTGTACTTGAAAAATTCCTTTATAATTCAAATTGAATTATCTTTCAGTTTTTTGCCTAATTAAAGAAAATAAAAGAAATAACAGTTAATTTGCCACTAAGTTTGATTGTAAGTACCATCAACTTCAAGATTGTGAAGTGAACAGAAATTGAAATATTATGAACGAAATTTTACCTAATTCTCGGTATGTTTTTTTTATTAAAGTTCCAATCACAGAGTAAGACACAGGAGGGAAACTTAATGCGCATGACTCTTCGAAAATACAAAGTGAAATTTTGGTAAATAATAAAGGGGCTGTGATAGGTAGTAGGCTGGTTTTTTAGCTACTGCAATGCTTTTCAAAGGAAAAAATGGTCATTTTTAAATTTTTTTTACAAAAAATCTATATTTTTAGAAGGTTGTAAAAATAAAAATGTGGTTAATTGTAGTTTTCTTCACAACATACATATTTTTTATAGGTATTTGGCGCTTCATTTTCGTTTTTAAGCCCTTTAAAATACGAGATCATTCTGACAAAAATCAAAGGGCAGGCCATTTAAAAACATTGAATATCGCGGATTAAAATGACTGTTGTAAATTAGTTGAATATCGCAAAGAAACAGACTTATGATTTTTAGAAATTAAGTATTAATCAAATACTTTTGGAGTAAATTTTAATTTCGCGTATAGTTTTTATAACCTTAGACCATTTTAATAATCCATAACTTTGGATATTTATGCAATTAATGCATGTAGAATTAAAGCTAATTTTAATTTTAATTAATTGGAGCAACTGCTTATTCATATTATGGATGTCTTGTGTGTCACCCCCCCATTCTGCCCCCCTAGGTGGGGGGGTACATTTTTAATTTCTTTACAACACCAGTCGTGTGACACATCATTTCAAAGGTCTGCAACTGCTTATTCATATTATGGATGTCTTGCGTGTCCCCTCCACTCTGTCCCCCAGGGGGGCACATTTTTAATTTCTTTACAACACCAGTCGTGTGACACATCATTTCAAAGGTCTGCAACCGCTTATTCATATTATGGATGTCTTGTTTGTCCCCTCCACTCTGCCCCCCAGGGGGGGCACATTTTTAATTTCTTTACAACACCAGTCGTGTGACACATCATTTCAAAGGTCTGCAACTGCTTATTCATATTATGGATGTCTGGTGTGTCCCCTCCACTCTGCCCCCCCCAGGGGGCACTTTTTTAATTTCTTTACATCACCAGTCGTGTGACACATCATTTCAAAGGTCTGCAACCGCTTATTCATATTATGGATGTCTTGCGTGTCCCACCCACTCTACCCCCCAGGGGGGCACATTTTTAATTTCTTTACAACACCAGTCGTGTGACACATCATATGAAAGGTCTGCAACTGTTTATTTATATTATGCATGTCTTGTGTTATATCCCCCCAAAGGGGACACATTTAAGCTGTTGAATAGCTTTTATCGCGAGACCGAATCTAGAAATTCCGTAATGAGAAAAAAAAACCTAACACTCCGGCAAACTTCATTTCATTTTGGCAAATTTCGGCACTTCGGTAGACTTCTCATTTGTTCATTAATAGAAAAAAAAATTGTTTTCTTATCGTTCATCACGCTCAAAAAGTGTAATATTAAATAAGGATAATAATAGTAAAATAAATAGTATAAAATATAAATAATAGTAAATTGATATCAAAGTAAAAGAAAAAAACTTGAATTAATATAAAAACAAACTGCATAAATACACTAAAACTTATTTAATTTTTATTAATGATAGCAACAGCTTTCATTTTAAGTGTTCGATTTATTGATAACATATTATTCCATTGCCGTGATAAAAAAAAAGGACGAATGCCATGTTTTACCAAAATAAAAGTCAAATTTGAAACTTTAAAACAAAAAAATGTGTTAGATCGATTTACCATACATACAAATGAGTCCAGGAATATTCCCTATCAAATTATGCAAACCAAAATAATAATTAAAAATAATCAATTAGCTTTTTTATAATCTGTGTGATGTGTATGTAAATGTGTGTCAAAATGTTGATTGCAAAATTTGCATGAAATTATACAGAATTTATGACAAATTCTTTATTATTGGCTTCAAGTTTTAAAATAAAGTGATATTAGCATTCGAATAGAAAAAAAAGATAACTAATGGAAAATGATTTTTCTCAATTATTCTAAGTAATAAGTTGAATTTTTGCCAATTAAACTTCCATTATTGTTTTACTCAAGATTTAATAAAAAAGTAGTATGTCGTCTAATCATAATCTTTTAAAAGAAAAGATATAGTATTGCAAAATTAAGCAAATTATTTAATTATTTGAAATTTTTTAAATAACTTTAAATGCATCTAAATGGCTCTTTATAAGAAAGAAATTATTTTAAAATCTCATTACTTAAGCAAACATTCATTTCTTTATGATGGAAATTCTAGTTCAAAACAACAAGAAGAAGTATACCAACTATCTAATTATTTATCAAAAACTTAATTTAATAAAGTGAAATCTGAATGCATTCATAAGGAAAATATTTGAAAAAGTCACTCTAATGCCATCCATTAGCATAATATAATCTATGAATATTTTCTTATTGAATTAAAATATCGGCGCTTTTCAGAGTAAACACATATAAAAAGTAAAGTTCTTTTTCTCCAAAATATTTTTTCAGACTATTTGTTTTATGCATTTATAGAAATGATTTTCCATATTCATTTAGCCCAAAAGAGTAAGATCGCAGAAACAATTCCTAAAATAATAATTATTTATGCAAATAAAAACCATTCTATTGAATGCTATAGTATTTTTTAAGGATAATAAATAACAAAAATGTTACAATATACGATAAATCTAAACCTTACAATTATTAGGCCTGTTGAATTTCTATTTTGCTTATTTTATGAAATTAAGTTTTGGGATTAAATATTTTTACGTCTTTATATAGTGAATGCTGTTAGTTATTGAAAATTAAACTACCTACTAACCCACATAGCACACATTCATCTATAAGTCATCTAGAAGCTGTAAATACAAGACGGCCAAAACATCTATAGGTTATCTAAAAATATCCACGATACTCTCTTTTTACGTCTATTAGAAATAACATGTGTGATCTCTCTGAGTTCCTCCAGACGTTGATTATATCCAGATAGTCTACAAGACTACATCTATAAGTCCTCCAAGCAAGAGTATTTTTTCCATAAGAGATGCATAATGCGTGTTATTCGCAAATCCATTGGATGCAGTCTTGAGTATTTCCTAAGGACATGGAGTAAAGGATTTCCTTTAGATGTTAAAAGAGTGAAAGCCACAGATCGTCTGTTGCAGGTCACAGACGTCTGATAGAAATCTAAATTGGAATGTCAGATCGACGTCTGTTTATTTACTGATATGCACATCTAAATAACATTATGGAGATTATAGACGTATTCATACTATAAGTCGACGTCTTATAGATAACGTGTGTTGTGTGGGAAAAGTCGCGCAGGTTAAACAAGTCGGAAGATTGCACGTCAAGCGTAGCAAATGTGGAGCTTTCGTACTATAGTGCTTTTTTTTAATATTTAGATCTTCGTGTAATAGCATACAGTACTTTGGATGTAGTATAGTATGCGAAATCTTTTAAGCTGCCTTGTTAACACTATCAGCTTTCTATGATACAGAAGGAGCTTCTTGTAAACCTCAGTAATTTATATCAGTTTTATAAAATTTGAAATAGTTTAGTATAATTAAAACACTCCCCAAACAATGCTTCAACTTTTGAGTGGCTCTATATACACGTAAATAACACGTATTCTTTTCACTGTAGATTGCACAGAATGCATATTTTATCGCATACTTGATATATGCATATCAATTTCATAATGTTCGAAAGAGTGTGACCTCATTTCCATTGACCATTTTTTCCAATGATCGTGATGTAATGGGATACTTTGATGTCAATTCGTGACCCCATTTTTCCACGTTTTCATACCTTTGATTGTACGACAAACACAATGATAAACTTACGAATGAGCCACTAGTGGTATTAATTTTTGGTTTATGCACCACTTGAATTCCGGGGACATGGATCATTAGATTTCTCTATTACTACTCGTCCATAAAATAAAAGTTTTTTTTTTCTTGTGCTTAATAACGTAGGTTTTTATGCTGTTGGCTCTAACACTATAAGTTTCTTTCATATAAACTCAGGGGATACTGAAGCTTATCATGCGCTCTATATTTTACCCCCCGCTCATTGCAGTGACTATTAAATCCTTTCGGCCCAGAATGTCTTTCCGATTTTTGGAAAAATTATTTTTCAGCTCAGAAAATTAACGGTAGGAATGAAATCACAGGAGTTACGGTTTACTGAAATTTAATCAATACGTTCTTTTCAGAAACCTAACGAATGTAATTGTTTTACATGTTTTTCATATAGCAATAGTCTAAAAAAAAATTAAATACTTTGAAAAATGTTGTATCACAACCAGATTAAACGAACTTAAAAATTTTGTAGTATATTTATCTTTTATCACAAATTACTAATTCGTAAAGAGAGTCCCTGATTTAAGTGTAATGAAAGAAAATTATGCTTGATTTAAAAGAAACGCCAAAGCTTTGTTAATAATTAAGAAAACTTTTATTACTATAATTATTGTTACTTAATGTTGAGAAATAAATGACAAAACAAACGTGTTTATATTTATACAAATACTGGGTGGTTATAAAATAAGTATCCCTATTTGGAGCTGTCTGTAGCTTGAAGAAATAACCCGAATGAAGCCGAAATTTTTACACATACTATTTGAGAAGGGGGAAGAAGACTGGAACAATAAAAAAATAATATCAATAATCGCCAACAGATGGCGCTTTTGTGTCACCTGGTAACAATTGTTGATGGCAACTAATTTTATACAGATAAAATTGGAATACCTGTCGTAGGACTTTCCGAACAGTAGCATGTGCAATATCCAAATTTCGATCAACTCCACATGCACTGGGACCGGGTCCGGGGTCCCTGATGGCTCAACAATCGCAGTAGCAATTTCTTCTTGAGTGCGGAGATGTAATGGTTTTCTCCTTCTTCCACATTTTACAGTAAACGTTCCAGTCTTCTCGATTTTTTTACCATTCTTCTCACTGCACACGGTGTCAAAGGACCTTTTCCTTTACGCATCCCTTTCACACGCCTAAATTCACATAAAGCTGCTGCACTGTTTCAACTGTTAACGTAGAACAGTTTTAAAATTAAAGGCAATCCGGTAAGCTGACAGCCATGTTGTACAACATTAATGGCAGAAACGACCACATTTTGATTTTACTCATGTCTACAACGGCGTTTGCACCGACAGGATCCGTAGCGCCATTTGTTGCCGATCATTGTAACTATCTTTTTTCTATTGTTCCATTCTGCTTCCCCCTTTTTGAATAGTATGTGTACCGATTTTGGTTTCATGCGGGATATTCCTTCAAGCTACAGATAGCTCCAAATAGGGATACTTATTTTATAACCACCTTGTACATGATTTTGAGGTTTTAACGTATTTGCAAGGCGTTATTTATAGTTTAAAGCCTTTTAACCACTTAACCATCTGCCCCGAGATAAATCGGGGGTAAAAGCACTATTTCCCCATACCCTTCGCCGGTTAAGTGGTTAAAATTAAAGAACACATTTGTGACTACAAGGTACGATTGGTTTAATTCATTTGGTAGGTCTCACCTATCTGAAACTCACCATGGCACTACAAGTTTTATTCACTTAAATCTTTAATATTTTGGCTAAGCGATCTCTACCTGTCGCTGTTAAATGTACAATTTTTTTCTATTAATAAATTTAATTGTTAAAATTATTTCGATTGTTAAATTAAAATGAACTCAAGAGCAGAATTTTCGTGAACCCACACTGTAAAAAAATCCGTTAAATTTACGTCAAAAACTCCTGACAGCAGTGTTTCCAGCAGTTTCTGCCATAAAAATTAAAATAAACTAGATATAATTACATGTAATTTTACAGCAATTTTTACGGCAAAAACTGCTGGTAACATTGCTGCCAATTGTTTTTGCCGTAAATTTAATTGGATTTTTTTACAGTGCATTGGGGCATTGTATCGCGATTTATTCATTCAAAATTAATTTTTAACATCTTCTAATATAAATAATAAATATAGGTTACTTCTGTTTGTCTGTTTACCATCGCTAAAATGTCTAATGATTTCCTTCGCTCTAATTTTCGTGACTACATTTGAATATCTATATAATTAATATGTTTTATTAAATTTTATAATAGTAGAATTTCTTTTGAAAAATAAATAAGTAATATTTATAGTCCGTTTGCAGAGACATGCAACATAATTCGGTTACCTTATGTTTCACGAAAAAAAAAATTCTTTTGCAGAGTAATCGGAAATATTTCACTATTTTAAAACATAATGAAATTTATTGGGATATTTGAAGGACACATAAATTTTGTAGAGTATTATTAAGATTAAAATATTAAGCATTTAGTTAAGCATTACACACAAAAGAAATCGGTAGCATTGTAATCTACGAAGAAAACTGCTTGTATCTTATAAAGATATATAATTTAAACATAACGAAATTTACATACACTGCTGAATATCACTATAAGTTGCTTGATGTACAATATCATGAGAAAAATATGTATCATTCATATAAAAGATCGTACAATTTCTGTTACAGTACTCTAAATGAGGTTTCTTATTGAACTATGCATTTACCAGTTGAATTTCATTTAGTACACTAAGATATGCTTGTACTATACAAACAGATATATATACAAGATACAAGTATGCGTAATGAACTTCACACATTGATATCTGCGAAAATAATCTCTGGCAATGTGTCTTTTCTAAGGTGCTGCATAGTTTTACCTGACCTAAATTTTAGTTTTATATAAATAGAGGATGACGAAATTCCTGATATTATACAGTTTTACACAAAATGATTCATATAAATTTCTTTCCATTACCGGGAATAGATTAACTACCGTTTTTTAAACAGCGTTATGCGTTTTTTAATTACGTTATTAGCATACTATGTAGCCGGGGTCGGCTTTTTTTTTGCTATAGTTTATAGTTAGTCAAGTCATGTAAAAAAAGATTCAGGGTCAGAAATGTTGTATTTTAATAATAAATTGAATTTTATTGAGGAAATAGTTGCAATATTATTTTCTAAACTTTATAAGTAAAAGTTAATTTTTTTCAAAATCAGTGGTCTCCTTGATGCTGAAATTACATGATTTCAGTCATGTCAAGCTTATAGTTAGTCGTTTTAAAACGAAATCAAGCATTAGCAGACAGGGGACTAACCACAAAATTGTAGAAGTATCTCAAACCGATTTTTAATTGGTCAAAAATGAAGATGCGGCAAGTTAGTTCAAAATCAGTAATTAGTCGCTGATTTCAAGTGTCCTTTTGTCTAATCCATTGATTAGTTATTCATGGTCGTTACTGCAATTTTGTAGTCACATAAAAAACATAATGTTAAATTCACGGTATAAACTGCAATCATCAATGTTGCCCGCAGTTTTTGTCGTAAAAATTGCAGTAAAATTATATGTCATTTTTTATTACTTCTAATTTCGCTGCAATTATTACGGCAAAAATTGCTGGCAACTTTGCTGCCATCAGTTTTTGCAGTAAATGTAACGGATTTTTTATACAGTGATAAAACCAAAATGTTATTGTTATTATTCATATCACTTTTTTTCAATATATACTCAGGGGTCGCAGCGTCCCTAAAATTTTCGCACTTTCCTAACACAATTTTAAAACGATAATATTTATTGTAGAATTTCATTGTAGATATTAAAGGAATCTGAGAAGATTTTTGATTTAAAATACTGGTAGAAAAGTGCGAAAATTTTAGGGACGCTGCGACTTCTGTATACTTAAAGTATTCGTTTCATATTAAACTTTTATAGTTTTTTTTTTTGTATATTTTTTCTATAGCCTAATTTTTGAATCAGTGAATATTTTGACGAGTCGCGTTATTTTTAAAAATTACAAATGAGGTATTATTTGAAAAAAAAATCTAAATTATTGACTGAATTTGACATTTTTTCCATAATGTTTGATATAATTTAACTATATTTAAAGAATATGTTGAAATAATCTGTTCTAATAGTTCCAGAAGTAAAGCATAAATCAATAAGTAAAGTACAATGTGAAGAAAAGTCTAAATTATTAACTTCTTTCATATATTTATTGCATGATGTTCGATACAATTTAAAGTTATTTTAAATATATGTGAAAATATTCTGTTTTAATATATATAATAATAAGAGTGTAAATAAATAAGGAATGCATTATATGAAAAAAAGACTAAAATATTGATTGAATTATAAATTCTTTACACGATAAAAGAGATAATTTAGCGATCTTTCTATTTTAAAAAGTTCTGTTTGTCTTTGAAAGTAAAATATAGGAAAAAGGGAAATTCTTCTAGAAAGCCATCAAGTATAAGAACATCTATTGTTAAGAGACGCTTCATTTTTATCGTTCATTGTTATTGTCAGTATTTTTTGTGTTTATATTTTTAGAATAACATGGAAGATAGCAAAGAATGATAATGACAATTAAATAGGAAAAAGAGATAAATAGAGTCAGCAGTTTCGACTGTTTGAAACAGCCTGCCTGTGAAAAAAATCGACTGGATATTACAAGAAAGCTACTGCAAAGATGGTACTACAACGAATATATTCTATATTATTCTATTTTTGTGTAATGGCTGTAAAATTACTTTTAGTAAAACTTTATTCATGTGTTCAGAAAATTGTGGCTTTACCTGAAACCTGTGCGTCCAATAAAACTACACTGTAAAAAATTGCAGTAATGTATAAGATTTAGAAAAAACCCATAAAAACATCTAATTTTACTGCAATTATAACGGCAAAAACTGCTGACAACATTGCTGCCAGCAGTTTCGCCCCAGATTTTTATGATTATTTTTTATAGTGTACTTTAGAGTGTCTTTTTTCTAAAAAATAACTTGGCCAAATTAAACGCGAAAAAGGTACGCATAATTTACGATTTAATAATTTAAAAATGTTGCATTCAAAAACATTTGAAATTTTAATTTTGATAGAGCAAAGTTTATTGCAAATGTTAATATAGTTACCTGGATGCATACAGATATTTCAAAAACTCAACAAACATTTTTAATTTACAATTTCTAGAGAAGCCTACCTAACAACACCCTTTCAACGTAACTAACCCTTTTCAACGTAGCGTACGCGGAAAGAAGATCGGTAATGGCGAAAATCAGAAATGTAGTTTCACTTTTCTTTTTTTTTTTTCTTTTTTTTAAGTAACTAACGTAGTCAGCACCGCGTACAATAAATTTTTTGTGACCGGAGGTTTTAACACTTTCATCGTTAATATTAAGATGGCTGCTGCATGCAAATCAGTGGTAGTATACAGAAATATTTGATAAATATGCTGGTGCACACAGTTTTTTTTTAATCGGATAATTATTTTAAGAGAAACTTAATGTTAAAGTTGATCAACATCGTCCAATTAAAAAAGTTATAAGGAGCATAAACCATACATAGGAAATTTAATCATTTTTAAATCATTTTGTACATTAGAAATTCCTGTAGCAGAATGCGTTTTCTTATTATTATTTTTAATTGACTCTTTTTTATTTATTTCCATTTTAAATACAAATCATTAGATATTTTTAGATATTTAAGAAGTGAAAATTATTTTAAATTATTACCAAATAGTAAAACAGTGTAAAGAATAAAAGTTCCTTCAAATAAAAAAAAAATATTTATACGTGATTTTTATAAATAGAAAATATTTTTTAATTAAATGAATATTGAGTATTAAAAGCATAAAATATTGAAAATCACAGCATATGAACTATATTTACACTTTAATTCTCTAAGATGAAGCAAAGAGTTCAATAATTAATTCATTTATATGGCGTTAAATTTCGCAAAGGGGGAAAATTACGTCAGATTAAAAAAATAATAATAAGAAGAAGAAAGTGCACATAATAATGTTTCCTTTCTAACGATAAAAATATTTCGCGTAAATATTAAAAATAAGAAAAGCTTGGTGAAAATTATATCAGATTCAAAACGTTACATTTAAGAATCATTTATTTCAAACCATTACCTTATAGCATTGTTAAAAAATACCGGGGAGCTACTACTTTATAGACTAAGTTCATTTTGTATTAGCTGATCTGAAAAGTTTTAATAATCTTATTTAATCAAACACAAAAACATGCATTAAACGATCTACCTCCGTAAAACGGAAAAGAATGGACTTTATTTTGTAGGGCAATAGCCACTGTTTTTATTTAAGCGTAATTCAGTTTTACATACTTTTCTAAAATTTGATCAGTTTTATTGATTCTAGAGGAGGGACGGGAGTTGACGAGTGTAACACGTAGAAAATAGAGCCCCTTAGTAAAAAAACATATAAAGTAAATTAATAGTTTTTTAAGTTATGAAGCTCGTCTCATCTGTAAATCCAATACTTTGCACTCAAAATGAGGCGAAAACTTCCACTATATCTAAACGTTCAGTGATAATGCAGTGTCGTTGCACGCTGCTAAGCATATAGCATGATTACTTTCAGGTATCCCTCCCCCTCCAATCTTCCCAAAAACTTAAATTAATCATTATATAAGCACTGAATCCGAAGTATTTTCGCATTAGTTAAGTGATTTTGTTCTTTTTAATTAAATTTCTTTAATGCAACATTAATTTTTGATAATGTTGAAATAATATTATATAATTAAATATTTGCAATACACATACATTTAACGTCTGAATTTAAAAAAATTAAAAGATTGAATAATTTAAACTAAGACAGTAATGAACACATTTTTTGAAAATAAATAAAACTTATATAGAAAAAATAAAACACTAAAAAACATTTACAAATACAAAAGTAAAGTCCGCATCAGTACAAATAATTATTCATTGTATAACAAACATCGGATCAAATCAAGACAGTTACAGTTTTTAAAATTAAATTATAATTAAATATTATCTATAAAATGTAAGAGAAAAAAATGAAAAGTTAGAAATTTCCATGTAATTTTGTGAGGGAGTGTCCTTTGTGATAAAGGCACTCTAGCATTTTAGTGAGATCGTGACGTCAATGTTTTAACATGTGTAGCGTGAAAGTGAAATCTATCCTTTATTCAAGTTTAACTTTCCAGAGCGTGTGTGTAGCCTTCGGTTCTACAGTTAGTCGCGGTTAGGAGTAATATGCAAATTCATAGCACCGTCTTCAGTTTGCAACATATAAAAGCTTTGAGTTGGATTGTGTGCAGTGTGGTGAAGCGGCAGTAGCCCGCAGAGATAGATAGTAGTGTGGTGAGGCGGCGAAAGCCAGCCAGGTGAATTGGATTGCGCTATAGCGAGTTAGATTATTAGCCTCCAGTGAATTAGATTGTGTTTTAGAGTGAGCTAGCCAGCAGCGTGCGTCGAGTTAGTTATCGTGAATAAAGCCACCCAGAAGAGTGCCAGTGGTAAGAAATAGTTTAATCGTTGAGTATTTTGAGTAATAAAGAGTGTTTGCAGCCACGGGCTGTCTTATAAAGACTTAATCTAGCGTTCAGCCAAAGCCTGAACGAGAAGCTGGTGTGAAGTGCCCCGACTGAGTTTAAGCCGAGGTTGTGAATATAGTTTCGACTTAATCTATTAGTGTTGTGATTAGTTATTGAGATTCTCGAACTGACGCTTCACCTTCTCCAAGTCCTAGAGGTTTGAATAAACTGTTGATTTTATCTTATACTTAGAATTATGTCTTCATTTCATCAACATATCCACCCTTCCGTTACAAATGACACCCAATGTGTGTACCCTCCCGTTACAATTTATATAGAATTATTATATGGCTGTAGTAAGAAGATTTCAAATTTTTAAAAAAGCATTCCTGCATTATTTAGTTCAGTGGAGGTTGTAAGACTTGTGTTATGAGTAATGGAGGTATTCAGAAAGAAAAAGTCGCAGAAGCGGACGCGTGATAAAAAAAAATAATAATAATAATTGGAATGCGCTGATCTAGAGAAATACTTGACGAATTTCTATTAATTTTATGCCACGTAAAAAAACATGTTTTAATTCCTAATTTAAATACTTTATGTATTGCAGCATATAACGGAATTAACAAAATATTGATTAAACGTAATACTTTTGGATAGCTTAAAAAGGGGAAAAGCTGGAAATGGTGTGTAGCTCTGACAAATGGTTTCAAGAACCGTCTACATTGATTTTACGCACGTGTACAAAAATAGCACATGTTTCACACAGATGTAAACTTTAAAAAAATAAAGATTTTCGAAACATTTTTTAATGCAAGGTATGTTTAGAAATATTTTTTGAGCTATTTTCGAGAACTTGACCAAAAGTAGTTAAAACATTATACTGTAATAAAAAAAAAAAATAACGCGTGAGCTCAAAAGTTATAAACGCGATACTTTTTACGACTTTGACACACGTAAATGAAGTATATTGATTTTATTTTTTATTTAAATAGAAAAGAACTTGATGAATCTGGCCTATGGAGGGCCTATGGGGGGGGGGGGTTACCATATGCGTTTATTTTGCTGTGCAGTATTTCCATAACACTAGCTTGTTATGAAACCATTTTATAGTTTTTTCTCATTTTTGATTCTAGGCAAGTTGCACAATTTCTTCATTATAGTTAAATATTATGCAGAATTACAACTATTTGTTCTTTTTGTGTTTCATCAGTATGAAATAAACTTTTAAATAATATTTGTTTGAAGATCTTATGTTTGATTAAACTTTATTTTTCTATTTATGCTACTATTATTTTTATTTACATTGTTGATCATGTCATATTACTTGTAATATTTTTAAATACAACTTTTAAAACTCTTTTTAAGAAAAAAAAATATTTATATGATTTTTTTTCGTATCGGATTTTTGTAACAGAATTCGGACTCGCAAAGTCGTAGTATACTTATGAGATTATTTATAATAAATATTTTTAGGATTATTTTTTTCCTAAAATAGCAACAACCACTCACACGAGAAATCACTTTTTTAGCTATAAATCACTTATGTTTTAATCTTTGAAAAGACGAATCTTACTTGAAGAATTTTTTAACAGTTACAAAATTTTCAAGTCTATTTATATGCATTTTTTGAATGTCATTCTTTTTTGTGAGGCAAAAAAAACTCATTAATTTTCTTTTTATATTTTCTTTATTGTATCACTTTAAATGTGTTACTCTTAATAAAATATAAAAATACATAAATATATATATGTATGTACCCTTTATATTTGATTTAAAAAAAATTATTGCACTGAATGACATATATGCATATTTATGCTTTTTAATATTTTACTTTTTGCACCGCTTGAATTTTTAATTTATTTGATATTTTTCAAAAAAAAAAAATGAAAAATAAGAAAAAAATTATTTTGTTTTTATTAACGCTCTTCAGAAAACACTATTTTTGGATTTTCATTTCAAGAAAAGCGTAAAATGAAAGGAAAATAAGAAGTTTTTAATATCACAAAAAATACGACAGCATTTAATTAAAAAAGAAATCTTCATTTAAGGGTGCGTAGGTATTTAACTATATCTTATTCGGCGATTTTTATTTTCTTAGTAAAAGCTTGCTAATGAAAAATCCTTTTATTATTTTTAAACCCTATTAAAAATGTATTCAAACAAGAAATAATATACATATATACGTATATATATTTTGAAACGTTGATTAAAAGAATGATACCGATACTTAACTTTGAACAATTTTTTATAACCGATTTTGTTTCTTCTTTTTTTACTAAATACTTGTAATACACCGTTGTCCGCACCGTACTTGTTCGCACCGTTCCTAAAATTTTCATTTTCCCACCAGTATTTTAAATAAAAAATCTCTATAGAAGGTTCCTTTAACACCTAGAATATATTTATACAATAAATATTACCGTTTACAAAGTGGTACTAAAGTATGAAAATTTTAGGAACGGTGCGAACCCTGGTAATATGTTCTTTATGCTCATTTAGTAGAAAGGTGATGTTTCAATAATACTATAAATATTACTTTATTTATATATATTTCAAAGCGTAAAATTTTCTTGTGTGTGTTGGATTTGCAACTGTTTTTAGGTGCGTTCGTAAATATGTAAATACGTAACAACGATTGCTGTCGTTCAGTCCGTCCGTCTGTCTGTCCGTCCGTATATAACAACGCAAAATCTACCCAACCGAATTATTTGAAATTTAATATACATAATTATTGCATAAATTTGTCGAGTCATTTCAAATTTTATGAAAATTGGATGGATATATCAATTACAGGGACAATAAAAAATATTCGCATTCATTACGGTCAATGGAAAAAAAATGTTTCAAGTGCATTTTAATTGTTTGAAATTTAAAACACATAATTGTTACATAATTTTGTCAAGTCAGTTCAAATTTTATAAAAATAGGATGCATAGATCAATTTCAGGGACAATCAAAAGTATTCAGTTACATTACAGTCAATGGGGAAAAAAGTTTCAAAATCATTTTAATGGTATTACATTCAATCGAACATAATAGAATTGGCATGAATCTATGAAGTATATACTAAAAATACATTCTGTACAATATGTGATGCAAAAAATATTTATTATTATATTACAGGGCCACATTAAGGTATTCCACTACATAATGCTACTCGGGGAAACATTGTTTGGGGCGTGTTTTAATTATATTAAATTACTTCACATTTTATAAATATGATATACGTTGCTGAGGTGTAATAAAAATTACTTCCTGCATATTTACAGGAACACAAAGATTTCGATCACTATACTGTATCAGAAGTACGCTCTACTATATCAGCAAGATTTGAATATTTTTAAAACTTTGTTATCGCACGAACGTACCTCATTTGCTACGCTTCACATGCAATTTTCAACTTGTTTTATAGATGGTGTTGCCAAATATGACAAATTCAGATAGGCAATAGACGGAATTCGGAGGAACAAAAATTGCAAAAGAACATGGTGTCGCAAAATTCCCGATAATGTTAAAAATTTTTAACTTTTGCTGCATCGTCACTTCATCGCTTTTATAGAATACTCGATTTTGACCAATGAGAATACTCTATAATACTGTGAAGC
The DNA here is from genome assembly GCA_964019185.1 of Maratus speculifer. Classification (NCBI taxonomy): domain Eukaryota; kingdom Metazoa; phylum Arthropoda; class Arachnida; order Araneae; family Salticidae; genus Maratus; species Maratus speculifer. Next base: position 148,995,187 of record OZ025290.1, on the reverse strand, counting down.
AACCGTTTGATATAAAATTGATGGAGAGACGATGCAGCAAAAGTTTAAAAATTTTTACAGTATATTTAATACCTATTTGCTCTTTTACTCTAACTTATCTTTGGATTCCTGTTATAACTCTCAGAAAAGATAATAGAATGTTACTTTTAACAGACATGCTCATTTTTGTTGAAAAAAAATGTGATATTTGTTTACATTACATTGCCAGAATTATGCACTTGATGCTTTTAATTTTGGTTTGCGATGACTAGTAGATATGGTACCATTGACTGAACGATATCATATTAATGATAGATTTCATGCCAAACAAGGTAAACATCTTTACATTTTCATTACAGCATTTTTATTTTTCATAAAATCATTACCGTCAACCCAAGTTCAATTAGTGAAAAACACCCTGTACTAGTGATTAAATAAGTGGTTTGGAACCTAATGTTCAAAAATAATTTTTTATCATCTTTATGAACTCCTCTAATTTTTTCTTTCCAATTCAATAAAACCTTGCATTTAAAAACAAGTCAGAAAAATCGTGCATTAAGCATATATTCTGAAATACTTTCCAACGCTTCCTGAAATCTATAATAAAACTTCGTAACTTATTTAAAAACTACCTTTAAATAATTTACGTTCATATTAAGTAACATTTATGAACTCCTTTGTGTAGCCTTGTATTTCAACTACAGCATTTCTGCAGACCATATAATATGCAAAAATTTAGTGAAACTTAAAAGCGTATATCATAATTAAAAATACATTTCATCCATCCATCAGCCACCATTTATAATATACCGAAATTCTGATAGAATGTACTATTTGAAATCTTTTATGTGCTCCCTGTAAATGCTATGCACTTTGCTTTATATGCATAAATAACTTATATTAAACCTCAGTGACGCATATCAATTTTATTATACATGAAATAGATTAATATAATTAAAATATTTCGCAAACAATTGCTCTGTAAAAAAGGATTATTTTGTGTGGCTCTGTAAATGAATAATAACTATTTTTTTCGCCATATGATTTACAGAATTCACATTTTAATGCATTTCGTAAAGGCATATAAATTTTAATATATCTGATACGGTGTAACATCATTAAAATTAATTTGAAGCCCCGTAGGCCATAATGTAACGGAATACATTTGTTTTTCCCTGTAAATAAATTATTCCTGATAGAAACTTCATTTGGATAAGGGTTTGCGCTAAGGTAAACGTCAATAATTCCGAAAAATTTCAGAGCAATCTGAATATATTTATGAGAGTTAGAGCGTAGCCAGATGGCCAGACAAACTGAAAGCATAAACAATTTCAAATTTTATTGTAGTGTTAGTAAATTTCTTAGAAGCCAATAAATTTTTGAAATAAAAAAAATGTAAAAAAAAAAGTGTCGTTTGATACAACTAATTTTTGGAATATTCCTGGGAATTTCTATTGTGTTTTGCTTACTTCTAAACCAGAATATCTGTATTTAGGATTCTATATGTGCCATGTTTTCCGTGCAACTTAAAAGTTTTCTAAAATAATAATTTTTAAAAATTTCCTTAACTTTTTTTGAACTTCAGAAAAAGTTTATACATATATAACAAGAAATACATATAGCACATAAAATCTCACGCGGAAAAAATAATTAATTAACAAATCAATAATTTAAAATATTTTGTTTTCGCATCTTGTAGAGCTTTATTTTGTATTTATTTATTATTCCTTTTTTTATGCTGCAGAAAACAAACAATTCTGGTTTTGGCCTTCCGCTTCATAAAAACGTAAAACAAATAGATATATATATATATATATGCAAGTAATAAATTTTTAATATCCTAATATAAAAGAGGAAATTTACTTCAAAACAGAAAATGCAATATTAAGACTTCTTGAGATTAAAAAAAAATATACTTTTTTACTGAATACGCGATTTTAGAAAAAACACGTTTATCAAAATCTCTTTATGTTTTTTTCCCTTTTGACACTGAATAAAACGTATTATTTTACGATAACATTACGTTATTCTTATAAGGTTTTAAAGCTGTTAATATTTCTTATTTTTAAAGTATTTTTTCATTGATAGTTATTCTTTTAACATTTTCTTTTGAGTAATCCACAAGCTTATCCGTTCTTTCCTCTTTTATCATTTCGATACATGTTTTAAGTATGTGTAACATTTTTCATAGTGCATTCTTCATTATATAAATACAGAGCACCTATAGTTTTTTAAATAGCGTTAAAATTTAATCATCTAATGGTTAAAAATTTTATTAGGATGAGCGAAGCGAATCCTCTACTAGGACACTCAAATTACAATTTGTCGCACACTTTACAAAAAAACTATTCAACATTTTAACTTCAAATTAAACACAAAAATAAATTATGATCTGTAGATTTGCACAATATAATTTTTTTTGCAGTAAAACGTTAAAAAAATTATTATTTTAATTAATTTATTTTACATGCATTTCCAATACGGACGCATTTGAGCAAATAAATAAAAAGATGAAACGCGTATATTTTCAGAAAAAAAAATATAAATCATGGTGTAAAGTAATTATAGATAGAATCATGATTAATTTAATAAATAAAATATGCTTTCATTATTCAGCAAAATCGTTTGCACAGATGACACTTAAACATTTAAAACAAAATTGTATTATAGATTTTTTTTTTGTAAAGTGGCAACAAAAGAATTGTAAACAAATAAAATTAATTGTTAAATTTGTTATATAAATGAAAAATTAAAAGAATTGAAGCGTGAAGTTGTTGCCTCGATTCAAGCTCTTTATAAATGTACTAAAGCAAATTTGGCCGATTAAGAAACGACAAATTGACTTTAACCATTTCTTACTTTATCATTTGGATCTAAAGTAATGTTACGTTCTTATTTGTGGTCTGAAAAAAGTTTAGTGAACGGGACTTTAGACTTTGTTGCACGTAATAAAGAAAATCACAAGCCACCAGACCAGATATCGCGAATAATCATGGATAAATTTTAATACTACAATAATTTAACTTATAAGAATTGGTGCGTATCAATTCCCCCAATACTTAAATTATGGAAAAATAGAAGCATAAATTGCTCAAGGAAAGAATTTCTTCTGCAGTTTAGCTTTTGCTGTTACAATTCATAAATCCCAAGGTTTAACAATAATGAAGCAGTTGTAGATATTGAGGATATATAGACACCAGTTGGCTTAAAAACGTACGTAACGTTGTCGAGAGTGAAAATCCTTCAAAATTAAGCATTCAATAGAAATTTTCCTTACGAAAAATTCTACAATATCAAAAATTCTCATGCACTAACATGTATAAAAACGAAGAAATTAGAAAAAAAAGTTTTACAGTTAAAAATTCATAGTATCAACGAGAGCAGATTTCAAATGTTTTTCCAGAAAGTAGGATTTTGACGAAGTTACTTTCTTCGAGCTCTCTTCAAATATATTATTCTAAAATAGCTATCAAATATTATTTGATGTTAATTACAAAGAATGGAAACATGCATATTTCAAATAACTTTAAAAAACACCAGTGGTTACTGGAAATTGTAAAAACATCTTTAAAAGAGCTTTTAGTTGAAAATTTAAAATATTTTGTAAAAGTTTGCTTCGAAAATATTTTATTATGCCAGTTTTACATCATAAATAAAAAATTAAAATGCGCCAAAACATAAAATAACGCTTTTGTTTAATAAAGATGCAAAAATAATATTAAAAAAGTTTTTAATTTCAAATATCTGTTTCATAAAATAATGCTTCGCAAATCCAAACAAAGCATGACTTTTGCTAGTGTATAAAATCGTTGCATATTTTTTAGTAGTCAATTCAAATTTTATATGAATCAAAACAAAATTAAAAAATATATTTTAAAAAGTTTTTTCATGTTTCTACCTTTTTTCTGTACTGTATAAATGTTCAAAGTAATTTAAAACAATTCTTTTTTAATGACGTTTAAAAGCATTTTCATAATTTTAGCTCTTACAACTTCAGGTTTTTTTTTCTATTTTCCCGACAAGATTCTTAAAAATAGTGTGTATTCTGTATCCAGGCCAGGCCAGAACCCGGAAGTTATTTCTTTCTGAAGACTTGACCAGGCCGGGTATTTTACCCGGTACCATACCGCGACTGGTCTCCTTCCTAAATCTGCGAGAGAGTCGGTCTCGACACAACCCGTATTAATTGTCTCTTTCTGACTTTATTTGCGCATAAAATAAAATAAAAAAATATTGGGTAAGTTCAAAACCTTCCAAGAAAAATGCATGTATTCTTAAATCGTCCTTTTTTGAAAAAAAAAATTATAATAATAGTAAATTTAAAAATCATTAAATTAAATACAATAAAATCAGTCAAAAATCTGTCCATGACGTAATCTTGTCTCAAACCGAAAATGTATTGTTCCATGCAAAATTATCATAATAATACCCAAGAGAAAAAAAAACTACTACATCTACACCTCCTATGAAGAAAAGTTGGATATAAAGTATTTTTTCTTTCCACTGTGATTCTGTCTTTAAAGCATTTACAGAATAGCACTTTTTAAAGTCTTCAACACATGGAATATGAATTTATGGTATTAAAGCAGCGGTTTCCAAACTATGGGTCGCGACGCACTGGTGGGTAGTCGAAACAATCGAGGTTTCTTACAAAAAATATATTTTGTATTTCATCTGTTAAAAATTTATATAATGATTTCAATGACAAATAATATTTCAAGGAAAATTCCTTAATTTCTATAGGAAGAAATTTAGAAGCAGAATATCCAGAAACACATAAATGAGCTTTGAATTCCTTGATGGAGTTCAGCACAGCGAATATACTCCTGTAAACATACTTTTTGTACTTTGTTGTTTTTGAAAAACAAGTATAGAAAAAATTGTGTCAAAAGTGAATAAGGTTGAAATTAACCAGTTTAAACCCTAATATAGATGCTTTTATCGGTACAAATCAGTGCCAAAAGATACACTGATTATAAAGTAATGTTTTGAAAGTAAATAATAATTGTATTTTCAATTATCTTTCTAGTTTGTGGTGTTGCGTTAATTATTGTTTCAATTACACACATTGGAATAATGATTTCCTGTTTTTGTTGATAGTGTATCCTTTGTACGAAATTTTTGCTTATTCCGTAGGATAGGATTGCCGATAGCATATAGATCTCGCATAGCTATTTTTATTCTGATATACACCATTATATTAAGGGGTCAGGTACCCTTTGAAGAATACAAAAGTCGATTTTTTAGAAAGTAGCTTATAATTAAATATGTTTCTTTAGGGACATTTAAAAACAAACCGCATCAAAAAATTCGCATTAGAAGAAGAGTTATGTTTAAAACACTTTGCGCTTTTCCTATACAGGCAATGGTTACTTTAAACTTTAACGTCAATTTTCTCGAAACCATGATTTTGATCACTGCGCGAACGATTTCTGAAAAATGGTTGCGTAGAATTTCACAAAATTTTAGCTGCATGTATTAAACATATATAAGCACAAAATGACCTACTATTATGTTCCTCAAATTAAAAGTTTAGAATTCACGACTACTTTTGTGTAAAAAAAAATATCAATATTTCGAATTTCTTTAAAAAATAATTTTTTTTTCTGGATCTATAAGTTTTATTTCTTTCATCGTAGGTCATTTTGAAAACACATTATATCTCTGCTCAGAAAAAAAAATATATTGGTTTGTTTTAGCTATTCAAATTTGAAAAATCGTTCGCGCAATGCATGCAAGATTTATTCTTTCGTAAAAATTGTATTATCTTTAAAAATAATTAAAAAATCATTGCATTCGTGTTTACTTTTTTTAACAACTTTAACTAATAAAATAAAACCTTCCTAATATGTGTTCTCAATCTTATAGTCAAAAGTTAATTAGATAAAGAATGACTGCAATTCTTACAGAGGTCACTTTTTCACGTATTTTGTTAGTTCAAAAGGTACCTCACCCCTTAAGTGGGTCGTGGATTTTTTTTTTTTTTTTTTTTTTTTTTTTTACTTAGAGTTGGATTGCGTACCAATAAAGTTTGGGAATCACTGGATAAGTGAAGCATTTACGTATAAATACAGATTTATTGATAAAAAAATATATATCAGCCTTTTTCACTTCTTTAATAATCAAAATTATATATAAAACGAAAAAGTATAATAAGTATATTGGGTCAGAAAACCTCCATACGATACAGCTTTTAACCACATCGAAGAAAAAAAAACTATATAGAAATTCAAGGTCGATCCAGGCTATGATTTTTACTTTTTTTCTGGCCGCTGCAAACCATGATGTTAACTTTTCACCAAGCCGAGCCAAACGTAAAATCTATACGCTGCTATTTTATGTCCAGTTGAGAGTTAGTATCTTAAATCAATTTATATTAAAGTGCATTTTGGGAATAATACTTATATTGCATTGAAATTGTGTCAAGAACTCGCCAATTAGAGGCATGGTTAAGTAGTGTAAGTTACGAATTTTAGAAAATTTTGTATTTTAATATCTCTGTGAGATTTTTAGGTATCGAGATGATTTTTTTATTCTAATGAAGACGTATAAAATTTTAATCTTTGTATTTTTTCAAAAAACATCCCCATGTAGTTTCAATTTATCTCATCCGAATTTACACCTTTTTTTATTAATCTTTGTAACTGGAAGTATAAGCCTAGTGGCAATATTTAAGAGGATAGTCTGTTGATTCGGTATTTATGAATCACCTGAATAGAAACAAGTTTTTTTCTAATTTCTGTAAAATTCTACCAAATAATATAATATTATTTCACAAAAATAGTTAACAAATGTGTTAAGCTTAAGTTTTTAAATATCATTTTAATAATGAATTTTTCTTTTTCTTTTAGGCTATTCGTAAATTTTTCTTCTTTTGCCTCAGTTAGTTTTCACAATTTTTCAATTCATGCTTATAATACATTTTAAGTTCTTCTATTATTCTTTCTTTTTTTCTTCTTTTTTAAATTCTTTTATACATCTAAACGTTTTATTCGAAGCTAAACACCAATTTTTGGCATTTCAAATTTTAATAAATATTTAAAATCGTTTGCTAAAGCTACTTTTCTTCTTTGAGTTAAGCTTAGCCTATACAGAGACAAATATATTGATAAATAGATAGACAATAAGTAGATATAAGATAATTTAGTTTCTATAAATAGAAATTTCTGTCATTTAAGACAAAGAATGAAATTATAATATTAAAAAATCATAATTATTATTTTTTACAAATAATAAAATTCCACAAACTATCAACAAATATAATATGCTATCTATCGTAATTGAAGCTTTTTTTTTTTCAATTTTGAAATGTTTGGATATTTCATACATAATTTTTTTATATTCTACTAAAACTTACGTATTTAATCAGCCATATGTTTCAGCATACATTTTTATCGTCTATTTTTAAAATAAGGTACCCTGGGGTAATAACGCCACGTTAAGGTTCTACCAATTTTCACGGCTTAGTTTTAGATTGTATTTTTCAAACAAATATAGCATCTGGTACAGCAACTCATTAACTATCTATATAAAATAAAATAATTTAACAGATATGTATTAATAAAATATAATGGCATTTTTCCTTGACCAATGCTATTTGGCGTTATTACCCACCTATATGTGTAATAACGCCATGCAAACAAAACTATGAAATAAGATGGAATAATTGCATGTAGGTAGCCCAATTCTAAAAATACAAACTCTACAAACTTAGAAATTGACAAATTGCATTCTAAGATATTGAAAATGTTCAATTTTTTGTGAAAGTGTAAGAAAAATAAAGGTGTGGTGAGGGAGGGGGGATGAGGCAAAGGAATATCAGACCGTGAGCTTCTTTTTGCTTAAAAAGAACCGCTTAAATAGAAATATGAGAAACATTGCACAGTTTTAACTGTGTTTATTTGAATCAGTATTTAGGATGTAGCTCGGCCACTGCAGGGAATCAACCGGGGTTTTAATGTCAAGGATTGGCGTTATTACCCCGGTATAGTTATTGCGCAGTACATTTTAAATTACAAATTATCTCGAGAAGATATCGAAAATCTTCAACAACATTTTAAAAGTACATGAAATGCACTACAAATTTATGTAATTAACAAAGTATTTCCGAATAAAAAGATAGTCTTCACATCGCAAAACGTATCTCGCAAATTTTAGATCAAGCGTTAATTTTAGCTGTTTGTAAAAAGAAAAAGACCTAAAAATGAAACAAATTAACTTGAAGCTGTTTTTTGCGATTTATATGACTCAAAACCCTTCTGCGCAGAGCACATGGGTGTCATTTACCTGATTATTTCATAATTATGCAAAATATAAGCACTTGGCGTTATTACCCCGCCTGGCGTTATTACCCCAGGGTACCTTAGATGATTTTTTTCCTAATTTTTAGTGTTATCATAAATATTTTTGGTCAATAAAAAAATGACTATATGGACTTCCTATGTATTTAATTTATAAAATAAAAGATGTGATTTCTGATAACTTAATTTATATATTTCTTCAATGTTATTTTATTTTGTATGTTCTTGAAATATAAAAAAAATATGGGGAAAGAGATTTTACTTCTAATAGCACTTTTTTGCGATAATTTTATTTCTGAAGTTTTATTTCATGAAAGTATTTTTTATATATTAAAAAGAAAAACATTTACTAAAAAACGAAAAAAATATTTAAGACTGCCTAAAGATTTCAAAATATCTTTTCACTGATTTCACCTTTTCACAAAAACAAACTCTTTCACACGCATCAATAAATTTTATTTATTTATTTTTGATTTATTTTTATTTTATTTACTTAATTATTCTCAATAAAAAGTTATTTGTTCAATATTTGATTACATTATTTTACAAAGATTTAACAATTTGGAAATTGCACGTCAAGCTTAGCAAATGTGGTGTAATCCTACTATTAGAAGAAGTTTTAAAAATATTCAGATCTTTATTTAATAATGTACAATATAAAAGCCGAATTCCCAAAATGAAGCAAAAAAATGAGGAGCTGCATCCAAATATTCATTGATTAGTGTCAATATAGAATACACAAGTTAGGACGTACTACTACATTTGGATTAAAAAAAACCCTCATTTTTTTGCTTCATTGTGGGAACAACGGATTTTGTGCTTTTTCTAACGACAATAATTTTCAGAATTTTCAAGCTATGGTTTTGAGACTTTTACAAAAATTGCTCTATACATTTAGCTAACATAATGTGTAAATGATGTTTTAATATCTTTGAAACATGCGCAATGAAAACTTATTTAGTAAACCTACTTACCTTTCATACATTTTTTTTATTATTATAATTAAAAGATATTGTGCGCAATGTTGTTTGTCATATTCTCAGAAATCAATATTATTTTATATTAATAACTCTGCAAATTATAAGCAAAAATCTTGGAAAAATTTAGGACTTTTTTAATAAAAACCTTATTTTTTTCTATAAGTATAGATGCTATCGACACAAAATTGAACACAGTTTATTACAATAAGCCACTTGATCATAATGTACAGTTTGGGAGGTTTTGCTACATTAGTTTTGACAGGGTTATCCAAAAGATATTCATTTTTCTTAATTTGTTGACGGTACCCTAAGGAGTTTTGGGAAAAAATCTTCACGGAAACATATGATTTGTACTGTTATAATAATACACTTAGAGTTTCAGAATAATTAATCACGTATTGTATCATATATATATAACAAAATGTTTAAAATCGCAAGTGGACGGTCATCTTTGGCCATATGGTGTACGTAGCACCTGCAGTAGTGCATAGTGCAGTAGTTGTCTGGTCTGTCCGTCTGTTGGCATCCCAGCCAAATAATATAAAGGAATTAATATACCTCATCATTGCAGAATTTTCTCGATTCGTTTCAAAATTTATTAGATAAAATCTAATGAAAATGTGAAAAGATATTTATCGAATAAAATTCTTCTCCTAAATCTTAGATACGTAATTAATTCAATAATTTTCCATGATAGATAATGATTCAAAATTGCCATACTGATTATTCTATTAAATTATGTCACACGTAATAAATTCAATGTACCCCATTATAGATAATAATTCTAGATTGACGTGGTGATTACGTCATATTTAGGTTGGAGTCATACTAGTTCTGTATTATTACGTTAATATATGCAATTGTAATAAATTTCGTATTCATGCATTTTTGTATTAGAGAACTTCAGCTATTGCACCGACAAATGAAAATTTAAAAATTTCGTTATTAACTTATTTGCTAAATTATTTCAGACTTCTTTATATTTAAAGAATGTAGATATTTGGATCAAATTTAGTTCCATTTTCATGAACATTGTACAAAATAGTAACATGTTGCATTTAATTATACTTTCCTTTAAAATACATTACGAAAACATAACCTTCTGTATAAAAAAATTTCGAATCCGCCTGCGCAAACAACATTAAAATTTAGAAGTAAATTCTGCAGTACAATTCATAAAATATGAAGTTAAATATCATGAAACTACTGAAATATATCTGGAATTTATTAAGTTTAATTTTAGTTTTTTTAAATAAAGACCAAGAAGGATTTATCTAAAATTTGTAATTTATACGTTTTTTTCATTGCCTGTTTTAACACTTTCCTACAAAATTGAATTTTTTAAAAAATTCATTTTGTCCTTTCGTGTGTACATCTCATGTAAATATACTCGTATATTACTCGGTATTTTCATACAATTAAAATATGTTTTATACGTTTAAAAGGAAATGTTGGGTTCTGTATATAAATTATATAGCATTAATAGTTTATTTACAAGCACACTCAAGATAATTTTAAAACAGTGTGAAATATGTAAAAAAATCTTTTGCAGAGAATTTTAATTACATTACGCTGTTTTAAATGTGCTTATATAAATTGCTGAATTTCACTAAAAGAGGATTACGACAGAATGGGACATTTATAGTTTTTTCCGTTCATTCATTTACAGGGACATGCAAAAGAAATCATTGCCTTTGGGTAATAATTACGAGAAATGCGCACAAAGGAATTTATATCCATTCTCCTTATTAATGGAAATTCCTGAAGTGGAATTTTTAATTAAAGTATATATGTATTTTTGTAACTCTACTAAATTTTCGTATGCATGCAATTAATGAGTCTACATCTATGTATGATATACAGGGCTGATCAAAAAATTTATTTAACTTTCTGAGTGTAGATGGGAAAAGATGAAATTGATTTTTCAAATCTGATTAGGCGCTTACATAAGGTTGAATTAGACATAATGTTTCATTCTATTAAATGATGCAGTTTAGGTGCGTTATTCAGAAAGTGTTGGAATCCTTTTCGTAATCTATGCTTCATGCATGATTTTTTTCTGTCTTGTTTATTGATGTTTGAGTTCTCATTGAAGAAACACCACAGAGACAGGAATGCCAAAGAAAAACAACAATTAAATTTGAATTTTCCACTCAAAAGCTGCAAGTTAACGTATGCTAAATACAAACTAATGTACTGGTAGTCGTTGTAAAGGTGTGATCATTATTATGTAAATACGTAGCACATATAATCATGGTTCAGTCCATCCGTCCGTCTGTCCGTCCGCCTATAACAGAGCAAAAAGTACCCAATTGAATAGTTTGAAATTTAAAATACATAACTGTTGCATAATTTTGTCAAGCCATTTTAAACTTTATGAAAATCGCATGTATAGTTTAAATACAGGAATAATCAAAAGTATTACGTTAGATTACTGTCGATGGGAGAATATAGTTCCAAGTGTATTTTAATGATGTTACACTCTTTCGAACATAACAAAATTGATATTCATCTATGAAGTATATACTAAAATATACATTCTGTACTATCTGTAACGCAAATTTTTTATTAATTTACAAGCCCACCCAAAAGTATGCCATTATATAATGGTATGGGGAAAAACATTGTTCAGGGCGCGTTTTAATTGTATTAAATTATTTCATATTTTATGAAATTTATATGCGTTGCTGAGGTTTACTATGAGTTAATTCCTGCATAAACTAAAACTGGGAATATTTACTAGAACACACAAAAGATTTCAGCTACTATTGTATATCCGAAGTACTATATACCATTTCACCAAGATCTGAATATTTTAAAAATTCTTTAAAAAATTAACGCACCTCATTTTCTACTCTTGTGGTGTAGGTTCTAACTTGTATTGAATTCTATGGTTTATTAAGTAAAAAATACTTTATGTTGATATACTTTCAAATATAAAGCAAGTTCCATAGGATAAATATATTTCAAAATATATTGCATTTATATAAAATTACCTCGCAAACGGTTCAAACTAATAAGGAATCAATTTAGGAAACTGTGCAAACCAGTGACATTTGAGATGGATTAGATTTAGAATATATATTAAATAAGCTACTCTATCTGAGAATTGCAAATAATGAAATCTAACTGTGATATGCCCGACACCAAGATATCATCGAAAATTATTCAAATGCTTAACATCTATAAGATAAAGTTTCAAATGGCTAAGAAATGTAAATGTAAATTTAAATATAATAATATAATATATAATGTTTAATATATAATATAATATAATGTTTCTCTTAAGTGTAAGCTTGCAAAATGATAATTGTGAAACAACCTATTTTTGTATTTTCATGTATTGGATTAGCGCAAAGCTTAGATCGTGTTCCTCGAAAATTACATAATTTATCTATACATTATAAAGGTCAAACGTATCTGTCCGTAACGCATATGCCTTTTTGCGAATGGTAACACTATGAAATTTGAATTGAAATTTCGGTTTTGGAAATTTTGCTACTTAAAATCTTGAAATTTCTAAACAGCCCACATTTTCAATTTTTACACCGTCGTATAGAGGGGGGGATATGTTTTTAAATGCGATTTGTTTGAAAACTGCATATGAAATTATTTTTGAGATAATTATTTTTTGTAGTATTTAATACCGTTTTTTCTAAAAGTGGCAACAGATGCATTCCATTTATATTAAAAGCAAAAAGAAAAAATCCAAAAAAAAAAAAAAAAAGCAGATTACTCTATTGTCATGCTGTCATTTTCTCATTAAACATGAATTTTTTTTTAAAATTAAGATACATATTGTGTCAATAATATCTTCTGTTATAAAACTCGGTGAAGTTTGGTGTCACTTACAAGATTTCATATCTTCATTTAAAAGAATGTAAATAGTTTGGTATCTGTTTCAGCTAATGGCATCGAGACTTCAAGTTTTGAATTAAAATGATTTCAAAGTGATTAAATTACAGTACCATTTTTTTAAAGGTGAATACAAACGTGAAATGTACATATGTAAATTCTGATGAGGTGAAAAAAGATGTCGGATTTAGATTTCACACAGAAGAAAATCTTTTATTGAGTGAAAGTGAATAAATTTTTGATGTTTTAGGTAGATTTCGTAAGAAATACTACCTATTTGCAATCGCACCAGTTTATCTATCTATCTATCTATCTATCTATATATCTCACTTTTTTATGGACACGATAACTTCTATAATTCTTCACCAATCTCCACCAAACTGGTACATAAAATCAAAGGGGATAAAATCTTGGCTAAGTTCGTTAATGGGCAAAATCGGACCAAGGGGGTCGGAATAGGGGGCTTTTTTGTGAAAACCGAAAAAACGCCATAACTTCTTAATTAAAGTAGATACCGAATCGGTTTAAAGTTTATATTACTTCTTAAAAATGGGCCAAAAGTATATGCATGACAGATTTCTGATAAATTTAGAAGTGGGCTCAAGGGGCGAAAAAAACAGGGATTTTGAGAGAAAAAAATTCATAACTTCGTCAATTTTCAAGATATCAAGTCCAACTAAATTTTTTGTAAATGTTCTTAAAATTATCTAAAACTTTTGTATTTACAAGTTTTTGATACGACCAACTTCTACCGACGAAAACAATTAAAAATGAAAAGAAAAAGGGCGCTGAAAAAAGAGAAAAATCCAGAACTCCATCAATTTTTAAGATATCAAATCTGATTAAATTTATTTTACATTTTCTCAAAAATATCTACAACTTTTATACTGACAAGTTTTTTATAGGACCAATTCGTATAGCAAGAAGAAATTAAACAAAAATAGGAGTTGGAGAAAAAGCCTCAAATCCAAACTGCTTATATTCTGACTCATTTTTAAATTCATTTTTGATTTTAAACGCATCCAAATGGTAGATCCTCTTATTTAAAAACTGTATAAAGTGACGCATTGGTCAATTTTCTGATAAAGACAGAATATATTTCAAAAAAGGCTACCAAAAAGGGTATTTTGAACAGAATTTCCGAAAGTCATCGGGATTGAAAATTGAAGGAAGTATTCAAATAAGAAATTGCGTTTTTTTCTGACTCGTTTTTAAATCCATTTCCGTTCTCAAACGCATCCAATTTACAGATCCTCTTATTTAGGAACTATATAATGTGATGCATTGATCGGTTTTTTGATAAAGACAGAATATATTTTGAAAAAGGCTACCAAAAAGGGTATTTTGAACAGAATTTCCCGAAGTCTTCTTGATTTGAAAATTTAAGAAAGTTTTCACATACCAAATTGCGTTTTTTATGACTCGTTTTAAAATCCATTTTCGCTCTCAAACGCATCCAATATACAGATCCTCTTATTTAGGAACTATATACTGTGACGCATTGGCCAGTTTTTTGATAAAGATAGAATATATTTTTAAAAACGCTGTCAAAGTGAGTGTTTCGCACAAAATATTCCGAAGCAATTATGATTAAACAATTAAGGATGTATTCAAACAACAAACCGGTTATTTTATGACTCATTTTTAAATTCAATTTTTTTCTCAAACGCATTCAACTGACAGTTTTTTGTTATTTAGGAACTGTATAATGTACTGTTTGGTCGATTTTTTAACAAATTCAGAAACTATTTCAAAATATGTTGTCAAAATGGGCATTTGAGCTGAATTTTTCTTAAGATGATTCTGATAAAACCAGTTTTTGCAGAAAAATGAAATTAAAAATTTTTCATAAACGGCCAAATTGAAGTTATTAAACTGGGTTTATCGCTAATCATATATATATATTTTTTTGTTGAAATGAGCACTCTTCGAAATCTACCTCCGCCTATAGGCCCAGCCAACAGGGATTTTTTCATTTTAGAATACTAGCCAAAAAAGCCTTAATTGATAACTTTTCATAAGAACAGATCTTTATTATTTTTTACTCTTACATGTGCAAACAAAGTTTAATTTTAATAATATCTAGAACTGAGTTTTATTGAAGAAGTATTTTGTTAACTTTAAGTTGAATGTCATTTGTTTAAGAATTAGAATTTTTTTAAAGCTAATTTTGTATATTTGTTATAAATCAATGAAACTATTCCTTATTAAATATTTTCTTTTGTCGAAATTAGACGGGTTCTTCCCTGTTTGAATAAAATACAAATTAGTAGTACTAATTTTAAAAAAAAATGTTATTAAATATATTTTTGTTATTAAATATATGAATAATATATATAATTACATATACAGTAATGCGCGGTTGTAACATTCGAGAGGTTTTGTTATTCGCAAATTTTGATTAATCGCGAAGTTGATAATGCTGTACATTTCAGCATTCACACCACTTTTTAAAAAGAAAAGAACTTTTACATATAAGTTGGCAACATTTGCAAGAAAAGTACATTACAAAATGTTTTTTAAATTAGTGGTGTGAACAGAATATAAAAATAGCAGTTTTGCTTTCGCGACTTTGACATTCGTGGAACCTAACCCTCGCCAATGTTAAGGAATTACTGTATATCTACTAACGAAACGAAATTAATTATTTAGATTGTACGGAATATATTAGGAAGTTTTATTAACAAAATAAATTAAAAAAACAAAACAAAATTTGACTTTTTTTATATAAATATAAAGCGTACAATTTTTAGGCAAAATTAAAAAAAAAAAAAAAAAAAACAAATTTAACCCTTTGCTTACGGGGTTGGGATATATGTCGTCCCAGAGACTATTTCTCTATTGTTTTCGCACCAATTTTTGAAAACTAGTCCCTATCATAAACTAATACTAGTGTAATTTCACGAGATAGCTAATACGAAGAATTTTTCTTCTAAATTGTAGTACGAATGAATATAAAAATAGTTGCCAGTTCTACTCCGTAATCTAAAGGTTAAACTATTCACTCCATATGTTTTATTCCAATTGGGTTTATTGTCTTTACTGCATGTCTGTATAGTATATGTATATATCTTTAAAAGTTACAATACATTTAAATTGGTTAAAACATCAATTTTCTTCCTTTTAATATTAACTGAAAGCTTCTTATAATTGTGAATATTTTTCACATCACTTTCACCTACATGATTATTATATTGCAAGATATTGTAAATTCTGTTAATAGATCCAATGCAATTATCCATGCTAATGATAACTTTAAACTGATTTTTTTTTCTGTTCATATTTTTATAACTTCCTTGTTCTATAAATACCAAGTCTTTTTTGCTAATTGAGATAGATATTTGAATTTTAATTACCGAATGCCACATTGGCACCGGAATTTCTTTAAAAAAATTATTGTTAATTCAATGCGTGAAATATAGCTTTTTCTTATTTCCAAATAAAGTTGTTTTCAAATTCCGGTGTCAGTCATTAATTTCAACAGTTAAACAATAAATTTGCCCTGCGCCGCAAAGGGTAAAGGGTGCTTATACCACTATCTCATTCCTAAGGGTTTAAAAATTAGTATGTTTATTGTGCGGAACCTTTTGAGTGCGAGTAATACTGGCACCTGGCCATTTTAAATATATACAAAAGAAAAAAAAATCATATTAAATACAAAATCCCATGCATCTAAAAATCTATGCATACTTTTATATAGTATTTTTATTGAACGAGGAAAAAAATGTTAAAGATGATAAAGCAAAACTATTCATATTTATGAAAGTAGCTGAGTTTAAAAAAAAGGTTAAGTAATAATAATAATAACAATAACAACAACAACAACAATAATAATAATAATAATAAATTTTAGTAAAATAGGCTGTTGGACAAGACTTTTTCTTTAATTTTTAGGAATAAAAATTGAACCATCCCATGTTATTACTGCATTATTCAAAATTGAAGAGGTGGTTCAATGTAGTGTATACCTTAAAAATTGAATGTAGGCATTATTTATATGTGTATGTTTGTTTTAATAACTTAATATATGATAAAAGTAATAAAAATACTTTTATAGGGCAATGTTGCTTATTCAAACTACTAATAGATACATAATTTGGCATGTTTCATCACTCTAACGGTGACATTCCTAAGATTCATACTGATAAAAATATGTCTATCAGACCGATCTAAATATATAAAGGTATTTATTTGGCTTTTAAATATATATATTATAATTTAAAGATATACAACATAAAGATACAGCACTCAATTTTTTTCCTTTTCCTTTGCTTTTAACAGAAATGGAGTATTCCTGTTGCCACAATTAGAAAAGTAGTATTAAAAACTACAAAAAAAATTAATATTTCAAAAACAAGCTAAAATACAGCTTTCAAACAAATTTAATTTAAAAGTACACTTTTTCCCCTCACGATGGTGTAAGATTTGAAAATGTGCGCTATTTAGAAGTTTAAAAATTTGTAGTAACAAAAATTGTACACCAAAATTTTATTGAAAATTTGAAAGTGTTGCCATTCGCAAAATAACGTATGCGTTGCGCACAGATACATTTGGCCTTTATAATATAGATATTATAACTTTTAATAATAATTCAGTTAGTTTTGATTTTCAAAGTTATTATCAAATATAATTTTATCGTATTCGTTCCCGGATCTAAATATCTGAACCTCTTTTCTTTTTCCTCATAAAAATTAAATTGCTTGATTTTTTCACATTTTGATTTCACTTCTTAATAAGTGTATGATTTTTAGTTTAAAATGATACCAATAAATGACTACATCTATGTTCATTTTATCATAGTTTAGATGTTCTTTTCCCCTGAGTATGCAAAATGCCTTCAAGACAGTTTTGACGAGAAATATTTTACTTAAATCTTTTACAATAAAATGTTTTGATGATTTGTGTAATTCATTTGTTTAAAGACTTTAAATTTGTGATTGTATGAATGGGATGATAATAAATTGATATTTTAAGGGGATTAGTAATTTTAGATAGCTACTTGTTAACCTAAATTACCAAACACCTAAAGTATTAAATTCCGAAAAGTTCCTTTGTAGTGACTTTTTTCCGTTAACTCTCTAAATTAAAAATTAGCTTGCGTTGTCAGATAATTTGATCCGAAATTGATGGAAAAATCATGTTAAAGTGGTTCTTTGAATTAAACTGTTAAGTTTTATTTTCGAAGTAGTTCTTATCTTATAAATAAAAAAAAATTAATTTTTCTACCAATAACAGTTATTTTTATTATTTATAAAAGAGAAAAGGATTAGTCTATGCTTTTTTTCATTTAAAATTGGTTTAGTATAACGTTTCATAATGACGATTCTGGACGTTTAATTTTTTATAATTATAATTAAATCAATAATAAAAAACAACAAGACTTTTATACTAACTTATTCAATACAGAATTCCTTAACAAGCAGGGTAAAACATTTATGCTTTGGCTGCGCTGATAAATTTATTTTCAATCTTTATTTAGAGATATGAAAGTGCAAGTAAATTTTTTCGGGAGCCAATGTTGATGGGTTATTTCAACAAACCGTTTTGATAAAATTAATATAAGATATATCAAGTAGGTTAGGTATCAATAACTTATAGATTAGTAAGATAGGATATTCACTATTTAATAAGAAATTATTTCACTCATAAATTACGATTAACACTCAGTAGCCACAAATATGGATTTTGTATATGTAATTTTAATTTTATTAATATAAGATGATTAAATCGTAAGAAAACATCATTTTCTTTGAAGAGGTTGAAATATGTTTATTTCTCAAGCTGAATAACTCTGGTGCTTTTATAAATACCTGCCAACTTAATTATGTTCTAAAGAATGTGCAACACGAAGGAAATTAAATTTTTACATTCTGAAACTTAGAACAGTTACGTTTAATTTTTGAATGTAACACATTCTGCAGCTGAGGCTCAACAATCTATGCTTTAACATTTCTCAAAACAGCAAGTGCGTAAAATTCTTTTCATTTTAAAACTCGGTACTTATTTAACTCTCGCATTAGCACAGATATTAAACAGATTGTACAGGGTGTCCAGCAAATCAGATCCTGATTTCAAAATTAAATATCTCAAAAACAAAGATCGATAGAATTATTCGGTAAACAGTTTCTTTATCAGGTATACTGTAAAAATGTTATACAGAAGAATTTTAATATGTGAAGCAAATTATTATTTAAACAAATTATTAAAAATGATGTATTCTTAAATCAGTTAAATTCAAAATCAAAAACATTTTAATAAAATCAAAAACATTCAAAGTATAGGTTTCGCTATGTCATCGCTTCATAATACTAACCTTATAGTCTCATCATAGCCCTATAAGTACTATCATCAACCGCAGCAAAAAACATAAAACAATCTTGTGATTTCCGATGTCGATTACTATATTAAATATTTGAAGGATGGAAATGATATACAGGGTGTCCAGCAAATAAGGCCCAGATTTAAAAATTAAATTTATGTAAAGGTGAATATTTTGAAATGTTGTTTTCTGATTGCAAAGAATATTTGACTTAACATTTTTCTTATTTTAGATTGCTTGCAGAGAACTATTTTTTGGGCGTACAGTGCCATGTTTTAACGATTTTTGAAACTAATTTTTTGGAATTTGTGAAATTTTGTTCAAACATTGTTAAAATATGGCACAGTACAACAAAAAACTAGTTTTTTGCTAGCAATTTAAAACAAAAAAATGCCAATTCAAGCATTCTTTGCAATCAGAAAACAACTTTTTCAAAATTAGTTGTCTCCTTTAGATAAATTTAATTTTTTAAATCAGGGCCTTATTTGCTGGACACCCTGTCTATCACATCCATCCTTCAAATATTTAATATATTATCCACACCGAAAGCCACAAGACTGTTTCATGTTTTTTGCTGTAGTTGATGATAGTACTTATAAGGCTATGATGAGACTATGAGGTTAGTATTATGAAGCGATGACATAGCGAAACGTAAACTTTGAATGTTTTGGATTTTATTAAAATGTTTTTATTTTGAATTTAATTGATTTAAGAATGTATAATTTTTAAAATTAGTTTAAATAATAATTTGCTTTTCAAATTAAAATTTACATGCATCTTAAGGATATTTTTTTTAGCGCCGATATGCAATTTTTTCGGACAGCAACTGAAATGTTGCCTCCAAAAAACATTAAATTACAGTAGCCAGCCGTAAAATAAAACAAATGTACCATTCTACTATTAAAAGCTGATATTCTTTATTACATTTTTTTTAAACTTCGAAACATCACATTTTATTAATTTTTTATAATGTCGTATAGGGGATAAAAAGGATTTTTAAATGTAACTTGTTTCAAAATTGAATTACAAATCATTTTTGAGATACTGATTTTTTAATAGTATTTACAATCATCTCTTTAATTTTGTCAATGACTATTTCTGTAGAAAGATAAATAGGAAAAATAGTTGAAAAATGGTAAATGTATCTATTTGTCACAGTTTTCTCTTAACAACTGAAAAAAATAAAATACGTACTGTTGAAAAATTATATAACTGAGAGATTTCTAATAAAACATGGATATAATTAGATATTATTAACTATATTTAATTTTAAGTATCTATACTATAAATGTTACAAACCAATGAAGGCATATTGAATACTTTGATAGCCGACTTTTTGTGTCGAATTCTTATATGACGACATCAGTTTTTGTAGATTATTAATCATGATTTGCATCAGATTTGTATATTATTCAGCGAGTGCATTAATCATAATGACGTCATATGCATACATTTCTATAAATGTTATTAAAAGCTGTATAGTAAATGTGGAATTGTTCAAAGGATGCGAATGATATCATTTTGAATAAAATAAAAGGGTGTGTTTTGAGTTTTAAAAGTGAAATATGTGTTGTACTATATTTTTTATGTAATATGCTTCTTTTTCTGGGGAGACTCTGAATTAAAAAAAAGATATATATAGAATTTTTGTTTTCGAGTTAAAAAAATTTTTTTCGTTCGTTTATTTCCCTTGACTGCGAAAACCTTTATTTTAAAACTGTATTACTTAACCATCATTCATTGTATAGGATATGTCTCGCAGTCGCTTTTTTTTAATCGAAAAATTTTTTTGACGGATTTACACGTTTTAGTCACTGGAGATTCCGAAAAATATATTTTTTGGGAAAAAAACAGCCGTTCGTCTTTCTTTGTGTATATCTGTGTGTCTGTAAACGCTATTATCTGCCAAACAAATTGAAATATAGACTTGAAATTTTGTGTGTACATAGTATATAATTATGGGAAGAAGTTAATTGAATATCAGTAACCTCGATTATCCGGAATTATTTTTCTCGGATTCTTGAAATATTCGTTCTGATGAAAGGCATATAAAAAGCTTGGAATTTTTTAATTTTAAAAAGTGGATGTAAAAGACAATAAATAACACAAATTTTTCTTAAAAAACGAAGTCAATCAGATAATTAGTTGCTGAGATATTTGTAATCCTATTTTCGATACTCTTTGATATTTCATGACCCTGTATTTCATTCAAATTTCAATTCAAAAATGAACGTAATTATATATGAGACGCTTAATCCGAAGCAGTAGACTGTTAGTTAATATGATAATTATTTTTGCAAATATAAAGATGTTTCTTTCACGCAATTAGGTATTACTTGAGTAGTTTGGCGTTTTATAAAATTTGCCGAAATTGGTTCTTCAGCAATTCTGTAACAGAGCATATCTACCTATTAAAAATATTTAAATATACGTTTAAATTTATTTTGGAATTGCGATGCATTTTATAAACAGTATGTATATGTTTAATTTTTATATTTTACATTATGCATATCCATGATGGGTAAGTATTATCACAAACATTGCGATCTCGATGTCATAAATTCTATCAGAAAATATAAGCATCGTCATTTTACTTTAAATGTGTGAAAAATAATTTAAATATCTTACAAAAAAATGAAGCTTCAAAACATTTTGGATAAAAACTTAACACACACTTTATTCCAGAATAATTCTACTACTTTTGCATTTCTCGTGATCGTATGCAAAAAATAAAACTATAACCATGGAGTCACTATAAGAGTGTGGACACCAAAGTAATTACAAATATTAATCGAATTCGCGACATTCTCCCACCTTGAGTTTTCGACAGATAAACTCAACAATGGGTACAATAAAATATAAAATAAAATATGACTAATACTTACATTACAGTGATAAGATACAATTCTTATAATATTACTTTTCTCAAAACAGGTAAATAAACATTTTCTTCTGCAAAATTCAAATAAAATTAAACATATTATTACAAATTCAAATTAACACTATGAAGTATACTAAAAAACAAGAATAAAGTTTTTTGTTGAAACAGTATTTAGAGTTAATAACGTTTTGGGACAGTCACTATTCTGCCACTTCTTGTTCTTAATACTGGATCACTAGAAAGTTCTTGTGGAATCTCTAAATTGTACAGTTTTTGGACAGGTCGCAAAAGTTCACCATTTTAAATTTTTAATCGTGGATCTCTTGGGTGGACATCTTTACCAGAAATAAGTTCTTGCATTCGGGCTAAAGCCCAATAGGCACGTTTCTTATCAGACTCTACGAGTACGACATCACCAGCGGTCAGTTGCTTGATATTCTTTTGTAAAGAACTTTGCTGGCGCAATTGTCCTAAATATTCAATACGAAATCGCTTACGTAGGTGTTCTCGAACATGTTGCCTATACTTAACTCTTTTATTTTAAGAATTAAATTTCTTGCGCAAGAATTTTCGCGCAAGAATTAAATTTCTTGCGCGTCAATTGCATCAAAATCTCTCACACATGAAGATCTTATGTCCTGTAAAAACATTGATGGTGTTAACGGTGCTAGATCGTTCACATCTTCAGTAACATATGTTGGAAGTCCAGCATTCACAACTTGTTCACAATCACAGAGAATTGTGAGCAATTCTTCGTAGGATAATGAAGCTCTACCTAGAACTTTTCTGAGGATGCATTTCATCATTTGTATCAATCGCTCCCCCCAACCGCCCCACCAGGCAGCGGTAGGTGGGTTAAATTTCCAGCGAATCTTTTGTGTTGCTGCAACGGCAGAGATTTGCTCCCAATCTATGGCTGAAAATGCTGTGTCTGCCCCGACGAAATTTCCGCCGTTATCAGAATACACGGTGGTTGGTCTTCCTCTTCGCGATATAAAACGCTTGAAAGACTGGAGGAAAGCATCTGTAGATAATGACGTAACTAATTCTAAGTGTATGGCCCTATACACTGCACAAATGTACAGAACAATCCAAGCCTTTTCCTCATTCTTTAAATATAATGGGCCGTCTAAATCAACTCCAATTATCTGAAACACTGCTGCGTCTTCAACTCTTTCTGCTGGTAATGCAATAGAAATCGATTCTGTCTTTTGTGCACTGAATTTTCTGCATCATACACATTTCTGTACTACTGCTCCTAGTACTATAGTTTTCCTAGCTTTTACGATCCAGTAGTCTTCTCGTAACGATGTCATCATAAGAGCCACTCCTGCATGCAAAAGCTCTTGGTGTTTTCAGGAAATCAGGCGGTGGACTACAGGATGGTCAGAAGGCAAAAGAACAGGGTATTTAAAATTGAAAGCATCTTCTCTATAAATAACTTGCGTTTTCACTCTTATAATACCATCTTCATCTAGGATTGGTCTTAAGCTACGTCTCTTCTGATTATTCTTCTCGTTGAATTTGTCTTTCTGAATCAAAATTATCAATTTTCTTTCGACTTATTCTAATTCCAAACACGTAAGTTCAAAAACTTCTTTTGAATTAGGATTTCTTAAATTGTTTAAGAATCTTAAAATCCAGGCGATCAATCTTATAATTTTTATGAAAGATGAAAACCGTCGATAATACCAATCACTAGATTCTATGTTCTTGTTTATTGCTGAAATGACATTTTTCCGTTTTTCAGAGTTAATAATTTCTTCATCGGGAATTTCAACACTTTGAGGCCAAGTATATTCAGGTTGAGCCAACCAATCCGGTCCCTCCCACCATCTTAGTTGTAAAAATTGTTCAATCGAACAACCTCTGGATTAAATTTTCGGATTAAATTTTCCTGCAATATGTCGCCATTGGTTCTTTTGAGTTAAGGATCTGATTTCTTCTACGCGATTCCAAACGAATGTTCCCCATCTTTCGTCTCGCTTTATCCAGCTTAAAGCTGTAGTTGAGTCACACCAATAAAATATCTTTAAATTTGGAATTCGTAGATCAGATATAATTCGACTTCCCAACCTGGCTCCAATGCAGCATGCTAAAAGCTCCAAACGGGGTATCGTTATGTTCTTAAGGGGAGCTACCTTTGCACGTGACTGTACGAAAGTTACCAGGATTTTATCTTTTCTCTTTACTCTTAGAAAAATGCAAGTAGCATACGCATGGTTGCTTCCATCACAAAATATGTGAAGGCCTACATCATTACTTTCATAATTATCAAAATACATCCATCGGTGCAATTTAATGTCAGAAATCATCTTCAATCCTTGCACCCATTTTAAAAATTGTTTAGCCAAATTAGTTGGGAGTAATTCATCCCACTTATTTTTTAACTTCCAGCATTCTTGTAGAATAAGTTTAGGGAGCAAAGTCACAGGAGAGGTAAATCCAAGAGGATCAAACACTTTCTGAGCGAATGAAAGTACAGCTCGTTTTGTGGGAATAATTTGTTTTTCCTCAGTAGAACCGATTTTGCAAGATAGGGTATCATTTTCAAGATCCCAGTTTATATCTAACACTGGTGTCACATTAGCTGTTGAATTTTCAGAAATAATTTGAATGGGATAATTTGACAACCATCCCCTGAGATTAAATTTTGCAGAGAATAGTAACGTTTGGGATTCAAATATAAACTTATTTAATTCTTCAACTGTGTTGAAACTGCAAACACAATTATCTACATATAACGATTCATTCAAAATTTCTACTCTAGAAGCAAGATTTTCAGTCGCACTTTCTGAATGATGTCTCAAAGTTGCCGCTAATAAAAAGGGTCTTCAATTGATTCCAAAAACAACACGTTTATGTCTATAAATTATGCCATTTTCCCATATAAATCTCAGATAGTCTCTATCCTCTACTCTAATACCAAATTGTAGAAATACCTTCTCTATATCATATACTGCACCAACAGGATATTTCCGAAACCGATGCAATATAGAAGGAATCATTTCAATCAAATTTAATCCCTTATCTAGGCAATCATTTAGAGAAGGGAAACCTTTAACATGAGCCGAAGCGTCAAAAACTGGTCTAACTTTAGTAGTTTCACTCGATTCTTTAAATACAGGTCTGTGCGGCAAATAATGTACTTTATTTTCTTTATTATCAACCACCCTTTCAATTATTCCTGCATTTATCCACGAATCAAATACTTCGCTATATACCTGAATTTTATTTAAATTAATTAACTTTTTCCTCGTTGTAGCAAGCCGCTTTTCGGCCAATTCTCTATTGTTAGATAAGCAAGCTTTATCTAGCACCCATGGCAATGCTACTTCGTATCTCCCTTCTGAATCTATTCTTATATTACTCTTAAAATACTGCATAGTTTCTTCATGAATTTCAGATTTAGTTTTGGATTCAACTGGATCCGTTATACCCATAATATCCAGCTTCCACAAATCAGCAAAGGAACAATTGTTCCAAAGTGATGAAATGATCATAGCAGCCTCATTTGTTTCTGATTTAATACTTGGAATTTTTTCCATTAGAGTCCATCCCAAATGGGTTTTTACCGCAACCGGACCACTTTCTAAAACTTTAATATTTCCGGTGAGTAATTTTCCGGCCACATCATTACCAATCAATAATTTCATTTCATTTTCGGTTTCACATGAACTATTTTCAACATCAGAAATTTTAATACCACATTTATTTAATTCTGATAACCAAGGCCAATTTGGCACTTTTCGTATTTTAGAACAAATAACAGGAACATCTAAAACATGCATATCATATTTATAACTAATGTCTATGCTACTTAAGTGAATTCTATATTTATTATGCTTTGTTTCACTTGTTTCAACATTACCAAATAACATGTGAATTTATTTAATTTCAAAAATACTTTTATAATTCAAATATTTAATTACATCTCGTGATAAATAGGAACTTTCGGATCCTGTGTCAATAATTCCACGCACGATTTTCTCTTTTCCATTGTGCTTTACACGGACACTCAAAGTTTGGAGTAACACAGTTGGATCCGAACCTTGAGTAGTTAAAACAGTGTCACTACTCCCTGATTCATGTTTATGACTTTCTAACGACACATTACCACCCTCATTAAAAACATTTTGACATAATATAAAAAAATGTAACTAATGTCTATGCTACTTAAGTGAATTCTATATTTATTATGATTTGTTTCACTTGTTTCAACATTACCAAATAACATGTGAATTTATTTAATTTCAAAAATACTTTTATAATTCAAATATTTAATTACATCTCGTGATAAATAGGAACTTTCGGATCCTGTGTCAATAATTCCACGCACGATTTTCTCTTTTCCATTGTGCTTTACACGGACACTCAAAGTTTGGAGTAACACAGTTGGATCCGAACCTTGAGTAGTTAAAACAGTGTCACTACTCCCTGATTCATGTTTATGACTTTCTAACGACACATTACCACCCTCATTAAAAACATTTTGACATAATATAAAAAAATGTCTTTTACCACAATTCGTGCATTTAATTTTAGAGTTACAATTGCGTGAAATGTGGTTTTTCTTCAGGCAAACAAAGCAAGCCCCTTTTCTCAAAATTAAGTTACGTTTCTCATAATAAAGAAAGCGAACTAGCTTTAAAACATTTTTCTGATAAGTGACACTTGTCACAAAATATACACATGTCTTCACGTTTCTTAACTAAATTCTTATTAGACTTATTATTTTTAAATAAATCTGTGGCAGTTGGCATTGAATTATATTCATTATTACATTTGTTATTTTTCTTTGGGTTTTTAAAACCAAGATTGGGATGAGCCAAAAGTACCCGCTCTTCCGCAATTACTTCATTTTTAAAAAAATCAAGAATAGAATTTAATTGGTTCTTACCTTGAGCAGTTTTTTCACGCTGTCTTTCCCAGATTTTTAATATATCATGAGGTAGACAAGATTCTACAAGTGGAAAAAATATGTTGGCATATTTCTCTTCTGTGACACCTAAGGATTCTAGAGACCTAAGTTTTGTCTCTATATTATCATATAACGACGATAAATTAAAATTCTTGCTTTATGACCGATTATTATTTAAGACTAATTGAAGAAGGTCTCTAACATATATCTCAATAAGTGTATCTTCTCCGCCGAACCTTTCTTTAAGATGTAGAATTACTTTTGGATAATTATCAGCAGAAACCGGATAACTATTAACTATCTGTGCAGCTTTGGATTTCGGCGTTATCGCCTGTAAAAGATAAACAAATTTCAAATGTTCATCTAAAGAGGTGTCTTCATGAATTTTACTGAATGAATTCCAAAAGGTTAACCATAATCTTGCATCGCCATCAAATGGCTGTAAACTTATTTCTGGTAAGCGAAGTGGTCGGGACAGCGTTCTTTTAACATCTATATAATTCTGCGATCGTAGTTGTTCTTCGATAGGCTTCACCAAAAATGTCTTTACTTTTTGCTTTATAGCAATAATATTTTCTGTATACTCCTCGCATGCCTTAAATTCTTTAGAATAATCTTTTTCTGTAACTTTCTCTGTCAACATAAAATTCAAAATTTCTTCATCTACAGCTCGCAATCTTGCGCTTTTACCTTCCAGTTGACACATTAAATTCTCTATTAAATTAGCATCTGGAGTTGCGTCGTTTAAAGCTTCACTTAAAGCATTATAAGATTTCGTAAACCCCTCTCTAAGAGGCGTTCTTTTGATTTTCAAAGGATCCATATTTTCAATGACAACTTCTGTTAACAAATAAAAAACAGTTACTTTTCACACGTCCCTATTAGTTCGGGCGCCACATATCACAAACATTGCGATCTCGATGTCATAAATTCTACCCGAAAATATAAACATCGTCGTTTTACTTTAAACGTGTGAAAAATAATTTAAATATCTTACAAAAAAATTAAGCTTCAAAACATTTTGGATAAAAACTTAACACACACTTTATTCCAGAATTATTATACTAATTTTCCATTTCTCGTGATCGTATGCAAAAAATAAAACTATAACCATGGAGTCACTATGAGAGTGTGGACACCAAAGTAATTACAAATATTAATCGAATTCGCGACAAGTAATAAGTTGGACCTCAATGACTAGTTTTTTTAATATGTTAAAATATTGGGATTAATTTATGATGTATTAGCCATTTCAGAATAAACTTTTTCTGCTATAATTAATGGAATATCATTTATGAAAAGACAGCCGACATACGATAATGCCAGATGCAACAAATTGAAATAGAGCTTAAGGACGAGATGCTTCACTTTTGCTGACAACATAATAGTCCTATTTCATGCCATAAAATTTATGAAAGTGTAATAACGGTTTTAATTAAGTTCTCACAACGAAAATTGCGGAAGTACCAAGTCACATTTATCTATCTATTTATGAATTTTCATTCATTGGATGTTGAACGTTTAACTGACTCATGTAGATTATTTTAAAATTCACAAAGCATTTGGATAACATTACTGTAATTAAAAGTGCAATTTGTCCGCTTTGATAAATTTACTCAAAACACTTACTAAAAATAAGTTCTGTAATAAATTTATTGTGGGAATATTATACAAAAAGTACAGTGAGACATTGATAAATTGCCACCACTTTTTAACCCCACTCCCAATATAACGTTAGTGTCAAAAAGTCCAGGTAAAAAAAATGATGAAATTGTCATAAATTTCTGTTTTTTTTTTTTATTTGATAAGCTAAAAGAACTGTAATTTTTAAATAAATTTGTGTTTTAAAATATTTTTTCCTATACCAGGATTCGTAGAGGTACCTTTATTTTCTATGTGAAATACCTGTATATTTTTATTTTTTTTAAAAACTAAATCTTGTTCAAACGCTCAAAGTTTTGTCATATTTTCGACTGTAAGAAAATACTAGTACTGAAGAATTTTCTGATCTTGAAATTCTAAGATCTGTATAAACCCTGTATATACAATAACTGCAATTAATAATAATAATAATAATAATAATAATAATAATAATAATAATAATAATAATAATAATAATAAAATGCATAAAACTTCAACAGAAATTTGTAAAAGTCATTTGATTAAAAACAAACAATATTTAAAGTCCAAACACAATAGCTGTATAATATACAATCATAGAAAAATACATCTTATAACTAATTCCGTGGAAAATTATGCTTGCGAATTATATTAAGCCAATCATTTACTAATAACGACTATTAATTGATTTTCTATTCTTAAATTTTGCTTAGGAAGTCATTCATATAATAAATTTTATATTTTTAACAGTTTTTAAAATGTGTACTTTTGGAAATAATTATTGATATTTATTCGAAAAATGAAATTCTAAGCCATAAAATGTTAAACAAAAATTGACTTGTGGAATCTTTGAATGCGTTAAACCAAAATTTCAGACTATTTAAAAAAATTAGTTTTGAGTTACATTTAACCCTTTATCTGCCAGCAGTATTTATTAGTACTACTCACTTTAAAATCTCCTCTCATAATGAATAATGTAAGTAAAGTCAGATGGCAATATTTAAATTATTTTGATAAAATAATTCTTCGAAAACAGACATTATTTTATTACTCCATGTATTGAATTTATTTTTGATTCAGACTATAAATGTGACATTCTTTTATGAGATTTAAGTATGTTATTATTATTTTGGTTTTATTACGTGTATATAATTTACAGCTGTGATGTGATCGTCTAATAAATGCTTTGTTTTGTTTAAAGAAAAACTATTTATTGTGGAAAAAAAATAACTAAAGTGTTAAGAAAATATCTAACAAATATGATTAATATTCAAATAGTACTTTGCAAAAACATTCTTTTAATTATTTTTTTAAGATACTTTGCTGCAATAGTTCTAGGTTCGTTATTGTAACGAAAAAAAGTCTTTGAGGGAGTATCACTTTGCAATAAAGGCACTCTTCTGTTTTAAGTGAGTTCATGATATCATTGATCTAACATTTGTGGTGCAAAAGCCACATCTGTACTTTATGTACTTTTAACTTTCCGAAACATATGTGGTGCTTCGTGTCGACAGTTAGCTGTGGTTCACCAGTTTTATGTAATCTCTCGTCCAGTCTCTTCAGTATGCAAAATATAAAAGCTGTGAGTGCCTATGGAAGGCAGAGATGGTGTTCGCTATCTGCCCTAGCATGATTTAGACCAGTTTGTGCTTAATGCTGAAGTTTTGGAGCCACTTTGGCAGTATTTAAGGATTCTATTTCTTGTTGATGTGAATGTAGATTTCAGAGGAAGAGTGGTAAGACATTTTATAAATTTTGATTTTTTGTATTAAATAAAATAGATCCTGAACAGACACGGGTTGTCATTCTGGAAATAGCTAGAACAGTTTCTTACATTTAGCAGAAGGGAAAGGAAAGTGCCGTAAACGTATTTGAAGGAGATTGTGAGTAGAATCGTTCTTGTTTGTAGTAATTGTATGTTATCAATGTGAAGTCATTCTAAATTTTCGAATCTAGATCCACTCCCCTAGTAGTATTAAGTTAAAATAAAAGTGATTTAATCATAAATTTCCGAGTATGTCTTCATTTACTCGTGAGGAGGGGGTCTAGCCAGGGCCATCACAGGGCAATCTTTGAAACAGTCGATGTGTTGTGTGCCCACATTTTTTACGGTTTGTCACTCTTGTCTTTTTTTAATGCTGCAGCCATTTAAAAGGTTATAAGATAAGTACTGGATTTTTTTTGTGTGTGTTTATTATGATCTTATCATACAAGATAGCTCAATATTCTAATTAACTGATGTATGCATTTGATTTAACAGTTGAATTATTCGGCAGAACCTATAAGTACCGCCTGAACATTGGGTGCTGTGAAAGAAATTCTTGTTTACTTTTCATCTGTGAGAATTTCCATCGTGTTTAGTTACTTTGTAGCGTAATGAATAAATTAGTTTAAACCATATTCTAATATAAACTACATTTTTTCTGGCATTTATTTTATGTTTGATTGAGATTTTTTTAGGAAATAGAAAAGATTATGATACCAGCTCTGTTTTGCTATGCTATAAAGGACATATCTAAATGTTAATTTACATGTTGCATATGGGCAGATATAAGAGAATATACTGTCCTTGAACATACAGGTGGTTATCAAAATAATGGAAACACTTGTGAATGAAAGGGACATTTAAGAATTCCCTTCGTAAGCATTAAAATATAATCTTAACTACCAGATTTTTTAATATAAAAAGTACATGTATTAGGTAGACGAGAGAGTTCTAGAAGAGTTGTCGCCGTTTTGATTTTTTTTTTGTCAGAAGCGTAAAATGTCAGACCTCACAGATTTTCAAAGAGGCCAAATTGTAGGAGCCCGACTAGTTGGAGCAACGGTGACCGAAACATCCCAGCTTATGGGCGTTTCTAGAGGTACGGTGTCTAAAATCATGACAGCATACACACAGCACGGAAAGACAAGCTCAGCAAAACAAAATAGTGGACGGAAAGAGAAGCTGAGTGAAAGAGACCGACGGGTATTGAAGCAGATTGTAATGTCTAAAAAGAAAACAACTGCATCCAAAGTGACCACAGAGCTCAATCAGCATCTGGATTCTCCAGTGTCAACAGTTCGGGGATACCTTCATAAAGAGAACATTTACGGCAGAACAGCAATTCCCAAGCCACTTGTCACAGATGCTATGTCGTGTAGAGTGGTGCCACAACTACAAAACCTGGTCGATTGATAAGTGGAAGACTGTTATATGGTCAGACGAATCATCTTTCACATTTTCCCCCACAACAGGACGGGTGCATGTCTGGAGAACACCTGCACAAGCGTATGATCCTGATTGCCTCCGTCCATCTGTCAAGCATGGAGGTGGATCGGTCATGGTATGGGCAGCCGTGTCATGGTTTTCTGCTGGTCTAATCGTAACCCTGAAAGGAAGGATCACTGGGGAGAAGTATAGAGAAGTTTTAGCTGACCAGGTCCATCCCATGATGCAAATTTTGTTTCCTGCAGGAGATGGAATTTTCCAGGATGATAATGCCCCTATTCATGCAGCCAGAGTTGTCCAATCATGGTTTGATGAACATGAGGATGAGATGGAACATCTACCTTGGCCCGCACAGTCCCCAGACCTCAACATAATCGAACCGTTGTGGTCTATTTTAGAACTTTCAATCTGGAATCGATATCTTCCACCGACATCTCTCACGGAACTTTCACAATATCTCCATGAAGAATGTATATATTCCTTCAATATTCCTCTAAACACTATTCAGAATTTGTATGATTCAATTCCCAGGCGAATGCAAGCTGTATTACATGCCAAAAGCGGTCCTACGCCATATTAATAAAGAATTCCTTCAAAATCTAGGGTGTTTCCATTACTTTGATATCCACCTGTATGTGTCTCATAAGTAAAAGACTGTTAAGAAACTTTGTTAAAAAAGTGTTAAGAAGATCGAAACCTAAATAGATAATTTTATATAATCAAACTCAAATTTTTATTCATTATTCCTGTGTAAATCAAAACTATGTCAGTTTAATAATTGTTTTATTGTTAACATGTGTCTTTTTGTTATTTGCTATTTTTAAGAGTTTCAACTTAAACTTTTTAAAAACAGGTTACAACATATTACCAGGATATGTTGGACAAAGTTTCCTTCAGGTAGTATCAGGTGCGTTAAACATATATATATGTAGGTTACATATATGTAGGTTACAACATATTACCAGGATATGTTGGACAAAGTTTCCTTCAGGTAGTATCAGGTGCGTTAAACTATGACTACCGAAAGTAGTTTGCGACGAGAAATAATGTGTTTTGGGGCTCTAAACGCTGTATTAGGCTATATTTTACTCTTTCATATGTTTTCTTTGGAAGGGTGTTTTTAAATAAAAGAGGGCAACTTTGTGACATAAGTTTTAATTCATTTTTCTTCGGAAGTTCATAAAACTAACAGGTGTTATTCAGAAACTATCTAATCGCACTCATTTTTTCTGATTTTGTACAAATGCAATATACATTTCATAACAAGCCGTCAAAAAGGATTTTTAGAACCGCATTTTACAAATAAGCAAAAAAACCTGTGGACGAAAAATAGAAAATCGCGTGATTACGGGATCAAAATAGCTTATAACTCGGTACGTAATTTAGTTATCATAAAATGAAAGACTGAGTATTATTCGAAAATGATTACATAGCCAGACTGTCCAATTTTATAAAATTCCGTTAAAAAATAAATTTGTAAAAGTGTCAAAACGTTTTGTGCTTATTGAGCAGAACAGTTGAGAACATCCTTAAGGCCCCACAGCAGTCATTATAAAAGACCCGGATGAAAATGTAAAGTCTACGGAAGCGTTTTTTTTTAAATATCTCGCTCAAATTTTAATATTTTTAGATGATTATTTTTGCACAGGATAGCTGAGAACGATCTACAACGGCCTAGTTTTTACTTTTTCGATTTTGGTTTAAGATTTTTTTTAATTATTTAAATTTCAAAACCGGTTTAAAACGGTTCTGATATTGAAACTATAATAACATAAAAAATATATAAGCAAAACTAACAAAATGTAAAAACCACGCCGGTTGTAGATTATCCTTAGCTATCCTATGAAAAAAAAAATCATGTAAAGATACTAAAATTTGAGCGAGATATTTGAAAAGAACGCTCCCATAGTCTTTACATTATCATCCGGGTCTTTTTCAATTATTGTGGGGCCTTAATGAATGGATGCGACACCCTATGAACATGTCAAAAGAAAACGTGGGTATACATAACAAAACTTTCTACAGTTATATGTCAGTATGTGGGAACAACAATGACCTACTATTTAAAATAAGTAATATTTTAGAAATAACAGGGAGATTTTTTAACACGTAATAAAGATTTGTTCAGCAATCAAAAATATGTCTTTATAAAAAAAACCATAATATATTCAAAAACTAATTTAAAATATAATATTTGCGTTTAATGACGCAAAGCAGGTAATGTTTTTATATGAAATGAATTTCTTTGGTTAGATTTGCAATTCATTAGTAAATTGTTGTAAATTATTTTACGTAGAGTTTATATCTGGAATCATTTATTCCTTTAAACTACCATTTCAATAGGATTTCAAAATGTATTAACCGAGACGAAAGAAAATGCATGTAGAAAATTATTATTTTATAAATCACTGAACATATAGAGATTTTATTGCAATGATGTTCAGATGATACGGTAGTTACATTAATTTGCTTATAATAAGCCGGATATTTCAGCGAAATATGATTAACTTGTTAAAGCGTAACAAAATGTGAAATTTTATGCAAATGTGTTAGCCGTATTGATCTAATATATTCGACATCATTAGTAGTAGGGAATTTATAGGTAATTTTGTTTGTCATAAAGCTACAGATTTACATTAAGTTTGCGAGCTTGAAGATTAAGCTTTGGTTTTTTTTTCTACTGTATCAGAAGTTACAAATGTGTAAAGAATATATATTATTTAAATAATACACCATTTATTACTTTCTTCTACTTTTTTAAGTATTGGATTTGCGAAATTTTTTGAATTCCGGTTTTTGGCGGATTTACACTTATTAGAATTAGAGATTACAAAAAATTTGTTTTTACAAATTGTCAGTCTGTGACTCTGTGACTTTGTCTGACTGTCTGTATGTAATATACATTTTGTGAGCGTTCTATCTTAAGAACTAATGCACGGAATTTAATAAAAAAGTACATTCTGGTAGTGTCTAATATAATATGTTGCTTATTGTTTTTTTTTAAATCGCTCATCAGATGGCGTTACAATATGGCTTTTTTAAAGATTTACACAGCAGCACTATCTCAGTAATTAAAGCTCGAATTTCCAGCGAACTTTAGATTCCTTGTGTTAATAATTTAGTTCTTGACATAAAATATTGTTGTTTACATTTTGGAATAAATCACTTAACAGGTGGCGCAGCTATGCTGTCTTTTTCACGATTGCTGCAATGGCTCTATCTCAAGAATTTAATACGTAATAAAGATTTCCTCAGCAATCAAAAATACGTCTTTACAAAAAAATCTTAATATATTTAAGAACTATTAAAAAATAATGCTTGTGTTTCATAACGCAACGCAAGCAAAGTTTTTAAATGAAACGAATTTTTCGGGTTAGATTTGCAAATCATTAGTAAATTATTGTAAATTGTTTTACGTAGAATTTATGTCTGGAGTCATTTCTTTCTTTAAACTATCATTTCAATAGGATTTTAAAATGTATTAACCGAGGTGAAAGAAAATGTATGTAGAAAATTATTACTTTACAAATCACTGAACATATAGAGATTTTATTGTAATGATATTCAGATAATATGGAAGTTACATTAATTTGGTTATGATAAACCGGATATTTTGATGAAATATGATTAACTTGTTAAAGCGTGACAAAATGTGAAATTTTATGCAAATGTGTTAGCCGTATTGATCTAATATATTCGAGATCATTAGTAGTAGGAAATATATAAATAATTTTGTTTGTCATAAAAGCTACAGATTTATATTAAGTTTGCGAACTTGAAGATTAAGTGTTTTTCTAGTATATCAGAAGTTATAAGTATTTAAAAAAATATATTATTTAAGTAACACACTATTTATTACTTTCTTCTATCTTTACAAATTCCGGTTTTTGACTATTTACACTTTTTAGAATCAAAGATTCCAAAAAACATGTTTTTATAAATTGTTTGTGCGTGACGCTGTGACTTTCTCTGTCT
Source organism: Maratus speculifer (assembly GCA_964019185.1). NCBI lineage: Eukaryota > Metazoa > Arthropoda > Arachnida > Araneae > Salticidae > Maratus > Maratus speculifer. The sequence goes on along the minus strand of OZ025290.1, from coordinate 148,959,146 downwards.
GTCTGTATATGATATAAATTTTGTGGGTGTTCTATCTGAAGAACTAATGAACGGATTTTAATAAAAAAAAATTACTTCCGGTACTCTCTAATATAAATTGATGCTGATTAGTTTTTGGTATAAATCGCTCATCAGGTGGTGCTGCTATGTGGCTTTTTTAAAGATTTACACAACATCATTATATCAATAACTATTGCACAAATTTCCATCAAACTTCAGTATTCAGTTAGTCCTTGACATGAATTGTTGTTGCTTACATTTTGATGTAAATCACTCAATAGGTGGCACAGCTATGCAGTCTTTTTCACGATTACTGCAATAGCTCTATCTCAAGAATTAACTCACGGATTTTTAATAAACCTCAGGTTCAGTAATTTCGTGATATGAACTAATGCTATTTTCGTTTTGGTATCTGTCGCTCAACTCGTTGCTATGCTGATTTTTTCCCCAGTTTTTTCAATAATTCTATTACAAGATGTAGTTCAAGAATTTTTATCAAACTTCAGATTAAGATATAGCTTGATAAATATTACTGCTGTTAATGTTTTAATGTAAATCGCAGAATAGTTGGCTCTTTTATGTTACAACTTTTCCGATATTCACAACAGTCCTACTTCAAGAACTAATTCACGGAATTTCATGCTTGTAGAATCCTTCTGATGAGCATAGATTGTCATTTACTTTAGACACTGCAGCAGCGAATTTTGAAGAGAAAAAGTTGAGAGAGAATGATATGAAGGGACTTTTTTAATGCATTTGTATAACTAAAAAATCTCCCAAGGACATGTTTTCAATAGACTTTTTCTCTGCATTTTGTTTAAAATATGTTTTTTTCTCAGTTGCCAATATATTTCTAAAATCTATGCTTAATTTAATATTTTAAGGTGTTTAAAACTGACGAACCATGAGTACGATTTTAACACTTCACATAAAATAAAGTCTATTTTTAGAAATATTTTGAGAACTAAGAAAAAAAAGAAACAGCATTTAAGAAGATTAGATGGGAAAACTAATCAGATCCGCAGTCTTGAAATTTTATTACAGAAATAATGAAAAATGCAGCATAGCAGTGCCACCTGCTGATTGATTTACACCAATATGTAAACTGCATTTATTCGTATCAAGTACTAACAGATTCTGAAGTTTGGTGAAAATCCGTACAGTAGTTCTATTAATAGAACTGCTGCTGAAATTGTGAAACAGTACAGCTGCATCTCTAGAACAATTTTCACCAAAAATCAGAATCAAATTTTATCAAGGACTACCTGAATATATTTTTTTGTCAAATTGTGTGCATTAGTTCTTGAGTTAGAGAGCCCACAAAATTTATGTCACATAAAAAGAAACACATAAAGTCACAGATTCACGGACTCACAGACAGACATTTTGTAAAAACATGTTTTTCGGAATCCTTGATCCCTAGAACGTGTAAATCCATCAAAAACCGGAATTCGAAAATTTTCATGAATTCATTACTTTTTTCTTATAAATATAGAAAAAAGTAAAAAATATTTAAAATATAAATTTCTTGAGAAGATATTTTAAATACACGAGTGCATTAAATAAACTTAGACATTACATTAGTCATAATAATTCAGAAATTAGTGACTTTAAGGAGCAACTTTAAAGATGTAATTCCTATTTTAATTAGCGAAGTACCTTATAAATAATTATAAATCGTAAAACTTCGTTAAAAATTTCGATAAACATTATTTGATGACTTACCAAACATCAAGTTAATGTGATGCCACAATCATGCATATTACGCATTAAATCTTATACTTTCATCATAATTTTTATTTTCTTCTTTCTTTACAAGAAGAGAATATTGAATTCGTAAAAAATTTTGGATTCCAGTTTTTTTACACTTTTTAGTGTTCAGAGATTCCAAGAAATATGTTTTTACGAAATGTCTCTCTGTGAATTCTTCTGTCTATCTGACATAAATTTTGTGGGCACTAAAACACGAATTTTTTATCAAACTTCAGATTCAGGTTTACCTTGATAAATATTATTGATGATTATGTTTTGGTGTAAATCGCACATCAGTTGTCACTTTTATTTTGCATTTTCCCCGATATTCGCAATAGCCTTTTTTCTAAAACTATTGCACGGAATTTAATACCATTAGAACCCTCACGTAGGGCATACTTAGCTATTTATTTTGATACTGCGCTAGCGCATTTTGAAGCATTAACATGTATGAAATAGCAGAAAATTTTAGGATTACCACATCTGACTAGTTTTTAATGGTATTAGTTCACGAGGTAGTGGCTAAATGCTGTATAATTTGTTATAAATTTAAGTCATGTTCATGTACTGTATCAGCGTAAGAAGAGCATTAGTTATAAAAATTTTCAGTTGACTAATTGAATTTAAAGAGAAGACATTTATTGATTTTCTTTCATGATAAAATAATTGCAAATCAGATACATGATTAGTTGTCTAATTTCTTAGTACATAGATAAATTTTTCGCAAATGTAGTGTATGACATATTCTATTATTATATTAATCTTTATTGTTCAATTGCAAATAACATATTGAGCCTAGACATAAAACATAGGTTATGGAAGAAAAAGAAAAAAAATGGTCTACATAATATTTGGGTTATTAGGAAATTTCAATATGTATCCGAACATACACACATATGATGTGATCTTTTAAAAAATGCAAAAATAATTTTATGCAACAACAAAATTAAAATGTAAATCACTATTTTCACAAATGACTTTTTTTTAGTGTTTGCAACACTCCTCTTACAATATATGCAAACAGGGAAGCAGGAAAAAGAATGCTGCGATTACGCTTATTTTTATTTTCAGTATTCCATATTACAATAGTTTTGTAAATATCCATAAACTTTAATAATATTTGCTTGCATTTATATTGATATTCCTTTTGCATAATGTATTATTTAAATGCAATTTAAACAACGCTGAAATCGTTTATGAGCATGGATATGGTTGCTGTAAAAAAAGAACTCCCAATGTTACGCAATCCTATAAAATATGCTTTATAGGATTGCGGAAATTATTTGTTAAAAAATTAGGGATAATTTAGTACAAATTGATGAGTTTCCCAAACAGTAAATTTTCCACTAAAGGTGGCGTCATTTTTCGATAATGGAATTTCTGTAAAATGTTGAGTTGCTATTTAAGCATGCTCAATGGAAATTTCAGTTGTAACTCCACAAGACATAAACTTAAATAGGCTAATAATACTGTTTTATTATAATGGAAGAGTTCAAATGTAAAGGTACAAAACGTCGTAAAAAAACGAATCTGATTCGATTTTATATATTATGAGATTTTTCGCTGCAACATAATTTGATCAGACACTTCACTGGTTCTCATTTGTCGAATTTTGCAATATGAAAACCATTATGTCCTTATAAACACTGACGACTCATTTGGACGGAATACACAACTGCCTTCTTTTCAATTACTTCATACGTGTCCACCCGCGATGCGCACAACCACGCTGGTCATTCATATCTTGTCTTTCGATGTCACAATACATTATCTCATAACTGCATATTCAAATTTCAAATGGTTTTGATTATTATGACATTTCGGACTTTTTCACTTGAACATCCTAATATTTTATAGTTTGATTTCGTCGGAAAACGAAACTTTCATTGTGGATTTTCCATTTATTAATGAATTTTACGTGAGTTAATTTTGTTAAAGGCATTTTATTTAAATTATAACATTAATATTCAAACACGTGAGTCATTTGTCATTTTTCTGCCAATTTTTTCCACAATTTTTTTCTGAAAATGGTGAAGAATTTATGTTCATTCCCAACAATTATGTGCACTTTTAATGCTAAAATCCTAATTTATTTAATAAATTAAAAACTAAAAGTTTTCTACGTAGTAATTTTTAATTTAATTTTTTATAAGAAATGTTTTCTTATTTAGAAATATATAACATTTACTTTTATCATTTTTTCAAAAAATACTCACAATATATATATTTTTTAATTTGAATGAACTGAATAAAGAAAAATAAAGTTGAACTCATAGTAAATACATTTTGTTCTCAAAATGGAAAAAAAAATTCAGAACCGAAAGGGTTCAGTGGAAAATTCAGCAACGTATACTATTCGATGTATTAAACTTTCATATATCCCCTTATTTATAATCTCTCCAGACTCAAATATTTAATAATGGACTTAAATTTCAGTTATGGGTTTATATTAACAAACTAATTACTAAGAAATATTGAACAGAAAGAAAAAAAAAATTTTTTTTTTTGTACATAAAATTTGATGATACACGGGGACTCAAAAAGTACATTTTTTGACAAATTCTTAGGATTTTTTTATTTTATTGTACTTTTTTGCATCGCAAAAACATGGAAAAATATAAAACAAATATAAAACAAATTACTAATAGACTATACAAATACTATCTTAACGCAAAGTAAAATTATTTAAATTTTCCCTTTTGTATATTTCGTACATAATGACAGTCATTTTTATGTAACAGATAGTTCGCTAAAACAGCGCTATAAGAAAAATATTGCTATTTTGTTTAGTTCTGTTATCGGTTAGGCTTCATTCGCACCAATTTCTATTTTTATGACATTATTTATATGCGTGTCATTCCATGTAAAATGAGCAAAAATGTAAAAAAAAAGCCGTGGCTGCATAGGAGCCGATTTTAAAAATCCCTTTCGGCATGGCCTATAGGCGGAGGTAGATTTCGAAAAGTTTTCATCTCAAAAAAAAAAAAAAAAAAAAAAAAAAAAATGCCTATCTCTACTTAAATGCTCATTTTGCCAATATATTTTGAATTATATTCTTACTTTATTTAAAAAATTGACCAATATGCTCATTATATAGTTCCTAAATAACAAAAAACTGTTAATTAAATTCGTTTGACAGCAAAATTGAATTTAAAAATGAGTCATAAAATAACCAATTTATTATTTTAATACATCCACAATTCTTTAATCAAGATCGCTTTGAGAAATTTTGTGCGAAGTGCCCACTTTGACAGATTTTTTAAAATATATATTTAGCCTTTATCAAAAATCTGACCAATACGGCACATTACACAGTTCCTAAATAACAAATAACTGTCAATTGAATGCGTTTAAGAGCAAAATTGAATTTAAAAATGAGTCATAAAATAAACAATTTGTTATTTGAATACAACCTCAATTCTTTTATCATGATCGCTTTAGGAAATTTTTTTGCGAAGTGCTTACTTTGACAGCTTTTAAAATATATATATTCACCCTTTATCAAAAAATCGACGAATAAGCACATTATATAGTTCCTAAGTAACAAAAAACTGTCAATTGAATGCGTGTCAGAGCAAAATTGGATTTAAAAATGAGTCATAAAATAACCAATTTGTTATTTGAATACCCACAGTTCATTAATCATCTCGCTTTGGGAAATTTTGTGCGAAGTGCCCATTTTGGCAGCCTTTTTTGAAATATATTCTGCCTTTATCAAAAAACTGGCCACTCCGTCACATTATATAGTTCCTAAATAAGACAACCTGTAAATTGGATGCGTTTGAGAACAAAAAAAGATTTAAAAATGACTCGGTAAAAACGCAATTTCTTAAATTTCCTCAAATTTTAATCACAACTTCGTGAAATTCTGTTCAAAATACCCTTTTTGGCAGCCTTTTAAAAAAATATATTCTGCCTTTATCAAAAAACTGGCCAATACGTCAAGTTATATAGTTCCTAAATAATAGGTCCTGTAAATTGGATGGGTTTGAGAACAAAAATGAATTTAAAAATGACTCATGAAAAACGCAATTTGTTATACTTAATGAATTTTTTAATGATGAAAACTTCGGGAAATCTGTTCAAAATACCTTTTTTGGCAGCCTTTTTAAAAATATATTCTGCCTTTATCAAAAAATTGGCCAATAAGTCGCATTATATAGTTGCTAAATAAGAGGATCTGTCATTTGGATGCTTTTAAAATCAAAAATGAATTTTAAAATGAGTCAGAATATAAGCAGTTTGGATTTGAGGTTTTTTCTCCAACTCCTATTTTTGTTTAATTTATTTTTGCTATAAGAATTGGTTCTATGAAAACCTTGTCAATATAAAAGTTGTAGATATTATTGTGAAGATATAAAATAAATTTAATTAGATTTAATTGCTTAAGAATTGAGTAAGTTATGGGTTTTTTCTTTTCCCCCCCCCCTTTTTCTTTTCGTTTTTAATTTTTTTCATCGGTAAAAATTGGTCCTATCAAAAACTTGTAAATACAAAAGTTTTAGATAATATTGAGTACATTTATATAAAATTTAGTTGGATTTGATATCTTCAGAATTGACAAAGTTATGAATTTTTTTCTCCCAAAAACCATGTTTTTTTCGCCCCTTGAGCCCATTTTTAACTTTATCAAAAATCTGTCACGCATAAACTTTTTCCTCATTGTTTAGAAGTAATATAAACTTTAAACCGATTCGATATCTATTTTAATTAAAAAGTTATCGCGTTTTTTCTGTTTTCACAAAAACCCTCCTAACTTCCACCCCCTTGGTCCGATTTTGCCCATTAACGAACTTAACCGAGATTTTATACCCCTTGATTTTATGTAAAAGTTTGATGAAGATCTGAGCATAATTATGGAAGTTATCGTGTCTAGAAGAAAGTGATATACACCGATAGATAGATAGATAGATAGATAGATAGATAGATAGATAGATAGATATATAAACTTTTTTACTGATGGTAGTTTTGTGGTCTAGGAGTCATGATTCGTGTAGATCCGCAAAAAGTTTTCAGAAATTCCAACATGGGAGACAATGCAATAGGTAGTATTTCATACGAAATCTACCTAATAAAATTTGAGATACGTGTTCATTTCATATTCAAATGTAGTTCTGCACAATATTTTGACGAAAAAATAAATTATTTTATCTGTTTTGGACATTTAAAAAACTTTTGATATAGAAGGCTTGCGGATAATCGTCGAAAGTTGCAAGTTTGATGTTCAGTATTTTGAGAACTATTTAAAAAAATTAAGCTTTTTTTTATAATATTGAAATCTCTGGAAATCAATCTTTATATTTATTGAGTAATAATAGTCTGGTAATACCATAACTAATCATAAATTGGTTGTAAATATTGAAATTTCGTAAATTTTTGAAAAATTTTAAACGCTATAAAAACTAAAGGATTTAAAAAACATCTTTGAAATCATGCAAGATGTAGTATTATATATGAAGCTCGAATTCTTCAAGTCTCAAAGTTGTTTTTATTTCCTTCATCTTAAAAAAAAAAAACTTAGAAACTTTTTAAAAAATGACAAAATCACAATTATTTCTCTTATTTAACCTCAAACTATAATTAAAGGACAGCTCCGACATCAACAATATTGCGCATAGACATATTTAAGAATCAATAAGTCCATGACACACTAAAAAAGTTTCAATACTGTCTTTTTGATTCCTAACATTATAAAAATGGGTTCGAAAAACTAATATTCGAGGCATTCTAAGGACAATCTTTCTTTGAAATAACGCGCTTTTTGCAAGTTTCTTGGTTAAAAAAGATTAATGCTGCCATCTTCATTTAATATTTTATTGTAAGATTAAAATACAGAAATTTTATCAAGAGAATCGGTCGTCTTCTATACCAATTTAAAATATTCTTAAGGCAAAAACAAACTGAAAGCAAGAATAAAACTTTGTATATTGAAAATATACACTTTTATCCGTAATTTCAAACAGTTTAAAGCTTTTGAAACCTTTTATTCGTCTCCAAACAAATGATAAAAATGTTGAATTTTTAATCAACAGTTTTCACTATTTAATTTTTTTTTTTTTCATAAAGGAATGAAAAAGGCTTGGATTAAATTTTAGATGCATCAAATATATTCAATTAGCTATAATGGCAAAAAATTTGAATTTGGAAAAAGTGTCCTTCATTTTAAAACATATAACTGAAATATTTCATTTTTTCCGCGATTTTTTTCTATTATTTATTTATTATTAAATTATGAAATAAAAATACAATTACTAAATTATGCTAATCTGTTACTTATAGTTCATTCTTAAGTGTAAATAATTTTTATTACAGTCTTTCCATTCCTAGGGCTTATAATCAAACTTGAAATTTCAAGCATGTACACAAGACCTCGATTTCGTATCAACTTAAGTGTAAATTTTTATACTGAAATAAACTAGTCTGAACTCTACTACTTTGCGTTTCCTCGTATATGATTGTGATCTACTTATATGATGATTTTCAATAAAATCTGTGACATGTCAGCCACACCTGATTTGCTCATTTCGTGTGGAATGACTCATACCTGACAAAAAATTGTAAAGCTGTGTATCCTATAAGATAATCAGGTCTAAAGAGTTCAAGTCACTACTGATTTGTTCTCCATACACTTGATTTTTCTGCTTTCTTGACTATTACGGCAAAGTACTACCTACCGAATGGATGCTCGGCTATCTTCTCTAACATTGTATTGCATCTTTTGTCTAAGAAAATAGTTAAATATATATTCTAGATCAGGGATTCTCAAAATTTTATGCAGACGTAACACTAAATAATTTTTCAGATTACATCACATGACAAAATGAAAGATAATACAGAAAAACTGTGTAAACAGATTATGTTAAAAGTTTAATATTTTTCCAATCTTTTCTGCGCCCATCTGAGAAGATTTTACTTCCCTTAATTGCATGATTATAGTATTATATTGGTATTTAAACAGGCTTTAATAATTTATCTTATACTATAATGCGAGCAAAAATTGTGTGTGTGTGTGTGGGTGTGTGTGGGTAAATTTTATCTCAAAAACGGCTCTAACGATTTTCGCAAAAATTTGGATTTTACCATTTTCGGGCACGAGAAGACCATTGGGCTAGGTCCTATGTTCGGGAAAATTCGATTACTGGGTCATTTTGGGTCACAATGGGTCAGGATCAAGCTATTTATATCTAGAGAACGGCTGGATGGATTTTAAGGCAATTTTGTATCCAATCGTTTTTTGGCACGAGAAAACTATTGGGCTGGGTCACATGTTCGAAAAATTTCGATTAGTGGGTCTTTTTGGGGTCATTATGGGTCAAGCCATTTTTATCTAAAAAACGGCTCTAACGATTTTGACCAAATTTTATATTGTATCGTTTTGGATTACAAGAAGACCATTGGGTCAGGTAACATGTTCGAGAAAATTCGGTAAGTGGGTCATTCTTGGGGTCATTGTGGGTCATGCTATTTTTATCTAGCGATTTTCTCACGCAATTTTGACTAAAAATTGCATTCTATGGTTTTCGGGCACGAGAAAAACATTGGGCTAGGTAACATGTTCGAGAAAAAATTTCAATGGGTCATATTGGGTCATTAAGAGTCTGGGTCAAGCTATTTATATTTAAAGAACGGCGTGATGGATTATAAAGAAATTTTGTATGTAACAGTTTTTTGACATGAGAAAACTAATGGGCTAAATCACATGTTTGAGAGATTTCGACTATGAGGGTCATTTGTGGGTCATAATGGGTCATGGTCAACCTATATCTAAAGAACAGGTGGATCGATTTTAACGAAATTTTGTATGCAACATTTTTTTGGCACGATAAAATCATTGGACTAGGTTACATGTTCGAAAAATTTCGATTAATGGGTCATTTTGGGTCATTAAGAGTCCGGGTCAAGCTATTTATATTTAAAGAATGGCGTGATGGATTATAACGAAATTTTGTATGTGACAGTTTTTTGACATGAGAAAACTAATGGGCTAAATCACATGTTTGAGAGATTTTGACTATGAGGGTCATTTGTGGGTCATGATGGGTCATAATGGGTCATGGTCAACCTATATCTAAAGAACAGGTGGATCGATTTTAATGAAATTTTGTATGCAACATTTTTTTGGCACGATAAAATCATTGGACTAGGTTACATGTTCGAAAAATTTCGATTAATGGGTCATTTTGGATCATAAAGGGTCTGGGTCAAGCTATGTATAATTAAAGAACGGCAGGATCAATTTTAACGAAATTCTGTATGTAACAATTTTTAGAAAAGAGAAAACTAATGGAGTAAGTCACATATTCGAGAGCTTTCGATTATAAGGGTCATTTGTGGGTCTTAATGGGTCAAGGTCAAGCTATATCTAAAGAATGGGTGGGTCGATTTTAACGAAATTTTGTATACAACATATTTTTGGCATGAGAAAATCATTGGGGTAGGTCACATGTTCGAGAAATTTAGATTGGTGGGCCACTTTTGGGTCATTCTAATTTTATCTTGACAACGTTTCGCGCAATTTTGATTAAATTTTGTATTTTATCGTTTTCGGTCACAAGAAAATCATTGGGTTAGGACAGATTTTTGTGAAAATTCGATCAATGGGTCATTTTGGATTATAAGGGGTAAGGGTCAAACCAACTATATCTAAAAACAGCTCAATCGATTGTATCTAAATTTTGTATCTAATGTTTTTCGGCATGCTAAAACTAAAGAGCTAGGCCACACGTTTAAGAGATTTCGATTATAAGGGTCATTTGTTGGTCATGATGGGTCATGCTAATTTTATACAGAAAATGGTACTCACCATTTTGACTATACTTTGTATTATATCGTTTTTGAGCAAGAGAAAACCATTTGGCTTGGACACATGCTCGCGAAAATTCTATTAGTGGGTCATTTTGGGTCTTAATGAGCTAGGGTCATTCTAATTATATACAATAACGACTCAATCAATTTTACCTAAATTTTGAAACAAAACGTTTTTTGTCACGAGAAGACTATTGGGCTGAGACGCATGTTAAACAAAATTATATTAGTGGGTCATTTCGCTTCATTGCTGAATGCTGCCAAGTTAATTTTACCTAAAAATGGCTTGAACGATTTTGATTCAATTTTATATTCTACTGTTTTTGATTACCTGAAGACGATTGAGCTATGTCACATGCTTGATCAAATTTGATTAGTGGCTCATTTTGGGTAATACGGGTCAGGGTCACGAGAATATGGCAAAAACCAATAACTTGGTGATATTTGACAAAATATTGGCGACATATGGCCAAAAAATCGACTATAAAAATTACGAAAACCAAAACACGTATTTGGAGCCAAATGAAAGAATGCCTCCAAATTTGGCTATATCTAGCAAAATATATTGTCTTTCAGAATGTAAAGAATTTTTTTATACATTCTTAAGAGGATTCGAGATGCATGGTTAAACCAATCAGAGTCGAGCTAAAAAAGTGATTTAGATCGATGTCCTTTCGTTGTAAAATTTAAAATAAAATAAAATTTATAAATATGCGCATAAAAACATAGTTTTCTTATTGATTGTTTTTCTAAATAATACTATTATAAACATGTTTTACAGTAATAATACAGAGTTAAAGATACAGTGAAAATACTATATCGAGTTGAACACAAATTTAATTTTGACCGAGCTAAGCTCGGTCTCCCCTGCTAGTAATAATTTATAGAATAAAGTGTATCATTTTTGGAAGAGAAATATAGATTAATTTAGAGTAAAAACTATTATTATATAGTTTTGTTAAACATGAAAAAAATGCATATTTACATGGTACTAAATTTATACTAATAGTAAAATACGCTTAAGAAAACCTACATAAGAAATTTACATATTTTATGATAGTAAACTGCTTATTAATGCGAGATCGAAGTTTGTTAAAACAAGTAATATGCACACATACTACAGACTAATAGAAGAAAACATTATTAGGGGGGGGGGTGACGAACGGCCAGATTAACATCTACCGAAGCATTTGTTCCATCTATCTAAAAATTCTACCCGAAATTACATGGAAAACTGCTGTTAAATCAATAATAACAGAGGGAAAAATCTATGGTACCGTTGAACTGACAAATCAATAAATAAAATTGCAGGAGGAGGTATTAAGCTGTTTTTTTACGCCAAATGCTGATCTTTTTATTTCATTTCACGTTCCAGTATGACACTTTTGCTTACCAGTAAAGAGAGCTTAGCGTACCAGCACTGGTACGCGTAACATAGTTTGAGAAAACCCTGTTCTAGATATAGCACACTGCACAGGCAAATTTCAAAATGTACTTTGGGTGGAGCTTATGCCTGCCTCAAGAATTTAGTAGATCTCATCACCTAGATGACCCTTGTATAAGGGGGCTATTTGATTATCCCGTCCACCAATTTTTCCAATTTCTAAAAATCGCCAAACTATAGAAATTCATATAATTTTATTTTAAATAAAAAAGAAAAAATAAATTACTGGAACATTAATAAAAGGAAAAATAAAACATCGAATTAAAATTTCCTCGATGACGTAACAGACATGAATAATGTATTTAAAGTCAATTGAATATGACATTGAATATGACGTAACAAACATGCGTATTGTGTCCAAAGTCAACTGAATATGTCATTTACAATAATAAACTATTGGCGCTTTCACTTATAGCTTGGCGATGGTTTTAAATAACAGAAGAAGAAATAAATTACTAAAACATTATTAAAAATACAAGTAAAATTCCTAATTAAAATTCCTTGATGACGTAAAAAAACATGCGTAATCTGTTTAAAGTCAATTGAATGTGACATTTACAATAATAAACTTGGCACTTATATTTATAATTTGGAGATAGCTTTTTGGTCGACGGGATAATCAAGTAGCACCAAAAATATTAATTGGACTTATATTTACATTTAAAATTTTAATGTAAAACTTGCATTTTTTAAAACTTATTTTCTATTCTTCGTTTTAGTAATTCTACATATGTAAATGAATTTATATATTTACAAATTTAATAATTTTTCATTTATTTAAAAATACAATTTCTAATTAACTTATACTTTTAAAATGCCTGAATTTACTTACCCTCTTAAACAGCGATATCTAATATGTACCAAGAGCGTAATAAATCCATTTAATAAATTCTCTCAAAGAAATCTCCTTCGCGAAATACCATCTGGGTCTCACTGTTAAATTGTTTACTTATTCCATAATTGAAGATAAACTGCTGTAATATTATTGCTTTTGATTAAGAAACTAATTAGATAAATAATTGTTCTATAGTTTCTGGGCCTTTATAAGGATACTTTAGCGAAAGAAATAATTAAACACTTGTTCAAAGAATAAATTATAATATAAAACTTTTTATGTACTATGTATAAGAAATAAACAACTATTCTTCAAGTAATTACTTATTCTTTATAATACTGGGGAAAATATAGAATACATTTTAGAATATATTATAGAATACATTTTAGATTAAAATTTGAAAGCCAATAGAAAAAAAATCAAATATATGAAATGTTAGTAAAAAATGAACTTTTTCTCATGGTTTCAAATTTTCATTTTTTGATAAAAAATTAGTTGAAACGCAAGACAGTATTATCTGCTTTTATAATACTTACAGAATATTGATTGCAAATAAGAGCGGCAATATAGAGAAACGTGCCAGTAATTGCTTTTTCAAATTTTCGAAGTTTTGCGGGATTTTAGCAGAAAATGAATTTTACACATGACACTAGACAGAATATTTTTGTATGAATATTGAGGCACCTGTTGTCGTATTGTAGCCTGCTGCTTTCTGTAAAAGAGGCAATATAATGATTCTAAAATTTTATTATTACTAAAAAATGAAAAAAAAATATTTCTTGAATATTTTTTTTATATATGTTAATGATAATTTAGTTTTTAATGCATATCAAACTTTTGATGACGTAACAAACATGTGTAAAGTGTTTAAAGCCAATTTAATATGACATTTACGATAATAAATTATTGGCACTTACACTTATAGTTTGGCGATAAATTGTTGGTCGATGGGATAATCAAGTAGTAACAAAAATGATAATTATACTTTTATTTGCATTTAAAATATTAATGTAAAACTTTTTTATTTATTTATTTTCTATTCTTTGCTTTAGTATTTTTACATATGTAAACTTATTTATATATTTACAAATTTAATAATTTTTCATTTATTTAAAAATTCAATTTCTAATTTACTTATCACCTTAAACAGCGATATTTAATATGCACCAAGAGCATAATAAATCTATTTAAAAAATTCTCTCAAAGAAATCTCCTTCACGAAATACCATCTGGGTCTCACTGTTAAATTGTTTACTTATTCTATAATTCGAGATAAAGTGCTGTAATATTATTGCTTTTGATTAAGATGCTAATTATATAAAGTAATTCTTCTTTAGTTTCTGGACGTTTATATGATATTTTGGCGAAATAAATAAAGAAATGCTTGTTCAAAGAATAGATTATATTATAGTATAAAACAATTTATGCGCTATGTTTAACCCTCTCATGCATACGGGCCTCATATGAGGACAGATATTTATAGCATTATTAGGCAAAAAAATTTTGAGCATTATGAGGATCTGATTTGTGGAAAGATTATGGCTAGCATGCAGCACAATAATAAAACTATTTTAGACTGGGTCTTTCATTTATCATAAAAAAGATTTTTTATGAATAACAAAAAATAATGAAAAATAATTTATGCATGAGAGGGAAGAAATAAACAACTATCCTTCTAATTATCACTTATTCTTTGTAATATAGAAGTTCGGATATTATGGAGCACATTTTGCATCAATGTTATTAAGCCTCCCCCCCCCCCCAAAAAAAAATAAAAAAATCAGATATATTAAAAGTCAGAAAAGAACAAACCTTGACTTTGTTCCCATGGTTGTCAGTTTTCCATTTTGACAAGAAATTCGTTGATGCTCAAAATTGCATTATCTGCCTTAATGAAAATTTAATGCAAACGACTCTAGAAGATCAGGGTTGAACACGCTAATAATTCATTTTTCAAATTTTTGAAATTTTCTGCCATTTTAACAAAAAACGAATTTTACATGTGTGCTAGACATAGTATTTTTGTTTGAACGTTGAATCACCAGTTGTCATTTGTCAGCTATTTACTGTAAGAGATGCAATTTTATGTTTCTTTTTTTTATCAGAAAATGTAATAATTTGATTATTTTACACTTTGACATTTATTCAAAAATACAATTTCTAATTAACTTTCACTTTTAAAATGTCTGAAATTACTCATCTTTTTAAGAAGCTACGTTTAATATGCACCAGGAACATAATAAATCTATTTAATAAATTCTTTCAAAGAAATCTCCTTCACGAAATGCCATCTGGGTCTCACTGTTAAATTGTTTACTTATTCCATAATACAAGATAAACTGCTATAATATTATTGCTTTTAATTAAGAAACTACTTAGATAATATAATTCTTCTGTAGTTTCTGGACGTTTATAATGATACTTTAACGAAATAAATAATTAAGTACTTGTTCGAAGAATATATCATATTATAGTATAAAACATTTCATGCACTGTGTTTAAGAAACAAACAATTATCTTTTTGATTATCACTTATTCTTTATAATATAGAGAAAGTTCAGATGTTATGAAATAAATTTCACGTTACTATTTTAAGCAAATAAAAAAGCAGATGTATTAAAAGTCAGTAAAATACAAATTTTGTTCCCATGGTTGCAAGTTTTCCTTTTTGACCAGAAATTAGTTGATGCTCAAGACAATATTATCTGCCTTTATAATCCTTAAAGAAAAGTGAATGCAAACGACTCTAGGTGATCTAGGATGACCACGCTAATAATTGATTTTTAAAAATTTTTTAAATTTGTGTTATTTTACCAGAAAATGAATTTTACACGTGGCACTAGACATAATATTTTTGTTTGAATGTTGAAGCACCTGTTGTCATTTTGTTTTTAGCTGTCTACTGTAAGAGATTCAATATTATGATGCTTTCTTTTTATTAGAAAATGTACAAACTTGATTGTTGTATAATTTGACATTTAATTAATAATGCAATTTCTAATTAACTGAAATTTTAATGTCTTAAATTACTCATCCTCTTAAGCAGCTATGTTTAATATACAACAAGAACATAATAAATCTATTTGATAATTCTCTCAAAGAAATCTCCTTTACGAAATACCACAGGGTCCCAGTGTCAAATTGTTTATTCATTCCATACTTCAAAGATAAACTACTGTAATATTACTAATTTTCATTAAGAAACTAATTAAAATAATTCTTCTTTATTTTCTGGACGTTTAAAATGATACTTTAGAGAAATAAATAACTAAGTACTTGCTTAGATTAATAGATTATATTACATTATATTAATAAATTATATTACAGTATTCCTATTGTATTTTATGCAGTATGTTTAAAAATGAACAAATATCAGTCCAATTATCACTTATTCTTTATAATATACAGGAAATTTGGATATTATAGAATACATTTTGCATTAATATTTTAAAGTCAATAAAAATCAGGTATATTAAACATCAGTAAAGAACAAACTTTGACATTGTGCTCATAAATGTAAGTTTTCCTTTTTGATCAGAAAATAATTGAAGTTCAAGACAGTAGTATCTACTTTTGTAATCCTTAATAAAAATTGCATGCAATCTACTCTAGGCGATCTAGGCTGACAGCGCTAATAATTGATTTTTCAAATTTTTGAAATTTTGCGCCATTTTAGCTCAAAATGAATTTTACAAGTGGCACTATACATAATATTTTTGTTTGAATGTTGAAGTACCTGTTGTCATTTTGTTGTCAGCAGCCCACTGTAAAAAAGTAATTATATATATATATATATATATATATATATATATATATATATATATATATATATATATATATATATATATATATATATATATATATATATATATATATATATATATATATATATATATATATATATATTGTTTTTTTTATGTAAAATCTTGACTATTTTACATTTTTGACATTTATTTAAAAATACAATTTTAATTAACCTGAACTTTTTAAATGCATGAAATTACTCATACTCTTAAGCAATTATGTTTAATATGTACCAAAAACATAATGAATCTATCTAATAAATTCTCTCAAAGAAAACTCCTTTACTAAATACCATCTGGGTCTCAATTTTAAATTGTTTAATTATTCCATACTTCAAGGATAAACTGATGTCATATTACTGCTTTTGATTAAGAAACTAATTAGATAAAATAATTCTTCTTTATTTTCTGGACATTTATAATGATACTTTAGCGAAATAAATAATTAAGTACTTGCTCGAAGAATAGATTATAATACAGTATAAAACATTTTAAGCAATATGTTTAAGAAATGAACAACTATCCTTCCAATTATCACTTATTCTTTAGAATACACAGGAAATTTGGATATTATAGAATACATTTTGCATTATATTTTTAATGCAATAGAAAAAAATCAGATATATTGAGGGGGCACAGTGCCTTAAAAGTGATCAAAATATTGATTTTCAATTTTTAATATTATCTGAAATCTTCTATAATTGTGAATATATGTGACACATCGTTTGTACCTATAGGACTATTGTATTACAAGATATTCTAAATTTAGTTAATAGATCTAATGCAATAATCCAACAAATGAATAATTTAAACAGATTTTTCTATCTGTTCATATTTTTGTAACTATCTTATTCGTAAAATACTAAGGCTTTTTTTATTAATTTAGATTGAGGTTTGAATTTTTTTAATTGTTCTCTATGATTTATTTAATGCGTACATGGATTCAACATTAAAGTTTATAGTTTTATTTTAATATTTAAATTGAGAGTTTGTTGAACTTTCTATATTTTTTACTGTATATCATATTAAATTTCAATTTTGAGAACGATTTTGACAGACGTTGTTTCAAATTGCTATTTGGATATCGAAAAGGCTTTAGACTAGTGATAAAGAATATCTAAAATGAAAAATACATTATGAGGTCAATATCTAAGTAAAATATTACAGCACGAAGTTTTCTCCAATATTGAGGTTGTCACAAATACCCCCTGGTTATAATTACCCCATCTGACCTTATGTAATCATAAAAAATATTTACTCATCAAACACTCTCAAAAAATTAAGAAAAATTTAAAGTGTACTATAAATATAAATTTTAATTTGAAACAACTTAGTAGTAGAACTATATTAGACTCTTTTGAAAAAGCAAATAATATTTTAAAAGAAAAATTTCTTCGAAATTTCTATGAAATCACTTTTTATGGATGCTAAAAAATATTTTACATAAAAATCTAAAATAAGGATTTTACTTTTCTCACTTGTATAAGTTATGTTTAAAAAGAAACATTAACGAGGCATAGCACCATTCTGGTAACAACATCGAATGAAAATATTTCCTGAAGGTAAATTTAAAATAGATATTCGACATCTATAAAGTTATGAAAAGCATTTTTCTACCTTAAATTTATTTCTACTCAAAAATGCGTTATTCTAAAGACGTATTGCGGAAAACAAATTTATTTTCTGCTTTAGCAACTTAGGAATCTTAAATTTGTACACTAGTAGAATATTGCGAAAATGATTTTATACGTATAAAACTAGTAAAGTTTATTTAAAGTTTTGTATTTTTGTACTTTTTTCTTAAGGTTTGAGTTACTTAAAATTCAGCAGAAGTAATAAAAATTTAGGTCTTGCTACAGCTAATGTAAAAGATAACGCGAAAATTTGATTAAAAAATAGAAACCATATTTCAAAATACATTTAGTTAATATTGATAATTAATATTGTACATTTTTATCTGTATATTTTTATCTATAACAATAACTAATATAAATGAAAGAATAAACAAATAAAAACAACATAAAAATTATCGTAATTTTTTATCAGTTTGTAGAACATATGAAGCATATAATTTTTGCTATTGCAATTTCTGTTTTCTTTTCAATTTTTTACATTTTATTAACATTATACTGGATGTGACTTGTCACTTTTAATATTTGACAAAAGAGATATTTTTTAAAAGAAGTAAAACAGTTTCAATTGCAAAAAGGAATTACGTGAATATACTTATTTTTTAAAGCGTTTCAAAAACAAAATTTTTATATGGTTCTTTGATATTGTGCATTGTAATTAAAAATACATTATCTATATTGCAAAAACTAAAATATTGAAAATGAAATTTTTCGATGATTAAAAATATCTAATTATAATACTTTAAATTTTGCACATTTTCAGCATGTTTTTTTTTCTAAAAATTGATTAAAAAAAGTATTAATAAAGGCGGAAATCTCTATATATAATAAAACAAGTGGGTAAGTATGATCGCAGATTACACAGAGGATTTTGTTTAATATTTCTTTCAAAACCATTTATCCTTTAATTAGTAAATCAAAATTGTTAATTTATAATTATCAAATTCTTACATACAAGGTAGCACTAATAAATTTAATTTTAAAATAATTATAACAGGAAATTATTTATTTTTATCAAACTAAAAATGTTCAAATCAAATTATCTATTTATCTATATCTATATAATAAAAGCCAAACGTCAAGCATATGTCATTTTGCGAATGGCAAACCTTTGAAATTTGAAATGAAATTTTGGTATTACGTTTTTTGCTACTACAAATTTTTAAATTTCTAAACATTGAACATATTCAATTTTTACATTGTCGTATAGAGAAAAAAAAATGCACTTTTAAATGCAATGTGTCTGAAAAGTGTATCTTAATTTATTTTAGCGATATTAAGTTTTTTACCGTTTGCTGTTTTTACAATCATGGCAACAGAAGTACAGAATTTCTATTAAAAGTAAAGGGAAAAAGGAAAATAAATTTTATATCTATTTAAACTTGAGTGTAATAATTAGACGAAAAAAATTCAACAACAAAAATGAACTGATGAAATAAAAAAATAATTAAAATAATAGTATTTTTTCAAAGTTTTATGATTGTTATGAGACAAGAGGGATTCAGCTGTAAGTAAAAAATAGAACTATTTGACTTATATAGTTTTGTGTACGGGATTTGTAACGGACAGACAGACAAAGGACAGAGACGAATAGGGTTTCGTTAGAGGAACGAAACCCTAAAAAATAAAGTAAAATCTGGGAAAGTTTTGTCAATCCAAAAAAAAAAAAAAAAAAAAAAATCATTTTCTGTTACAGTTGCTACATTACTAAATATTTTTTTTATAATTATAACTAACACCCTGCGAGCATACGTGCGCCAAGCTTCGCTGTAATGTTATAATATTGTAATAGTTTTGGAATTTATGAATTACAGATGAAGTTAAATGATCCAAAACTTTAAAAATTAGCTTGTATATAATGTTTAAGTTTAAAATATCACTACATTTCTTACTTCTATAACGGCACTAGGAGAATATTCTTCCTTCATAGACTGGTACGGAGTGACACAAAACATCACCTTGCCCAGTTAACGGACAAATTAATTCCAATCAACATGTACGCTAATCTCGCCTGTGCCATGTAAAATCCGTCTTCGATGAAAAGTCCTCCAAGTTACTTGTGAATTAGCCCTCTGGAAGTGCCTTGCCAGGTGAAGGTCTCGTCATCTGCTCAAGATTCTAAATAACGAGAACATCTTGAGGGATCATTTGCAATACAATAACAGGATGTAAATTAAGCAACCGACAAAACAAAGCATGCTGAAACGAGAAGCAGGTACTGCAGATATGATGACGTGCGACGCGAAAGAATCAGGTTTATTGTAGCTACGCATCAATTAAACGCCCGATATCAGGTATCTAAACGGTTAAGCTGAGGTAACCCGGCACGTAGAGGCCTGGTCATCGGTTAAAAATAAAGAAAAAATAATTCCAAGATTAATTTAAATTTGAATCTTATCTTAGAGTGCTTATCGTAACTTAGATTTCAGGGCCTTATTGATAAATTTACCATTGCATTTTCTTTCTCCGTGTAATCTATATTTTCATTCTTTTCGGTGCAGGAAAGCACAACCCCTATCAACCTACCGATGAGA
Source organism: Maratus speculifer (assembly GCA_964019185.1). Classification (NCBI taxonomy): domain Eukaryota; kingdom Metazoa; phylum Arthropoda; class Arachnida; order Araneae; family Salticidae; genus Maratus; species Maratus speculifer. Next base: position 148,938,342 of record OZ025290.1, on the reverse strand, counting down.
CATTGAAATTGTGCCTGCAGGGGCTTTCCACGAAAGTGACTTTGCAGACTACTTGCATTTTAATATACTAAACATGTTCAATCTTATCCAGGAAATTTGGTCAAAAACATGATGAAAAGATAATCTGTGCAGTCGCTTCCCGGTCTATAAAGTTGCAGGTTAGAAACTTCGTATGCTTGGGAGTATCTATCTGAATCAGTGCATTGAAAGTTACATGTTTTTAAAATTTACTTTTAGGTAGCGTTCATTACAAAAAGTAAAAAGCTACCTATTGCCGTCCGGAGGAAAGCACTTCCAGAAAATTTTGGTATATTTTTACCGATCATGATCCCAGACCCCAAAACCACCCTCCATTCAAATTTTGACACACACACATATACATATACATATATATATATATATTACAAATTTAAAATTTTTTCGCCAAAACTAACCTTTATACTATCTTAATTTTCTTATAATAATATTCCGTACTTACTTCAAATTATTAAATTAAAATCTTGTTTCTAAATCTAATCTGTTAATCTGTATGCAGACGATATAAATTCTTAATTTTCCTTAAAAAACATTATTCCAGTATGCGTAAATTTAAAAAGATGGCTCTAAATTAAAAATATTCTTAATTAAAACTTTATTTCTTAATATTCCAAATAAAACTGATTTCTTCTATGTTTTTATCAACCCTTTTTAAGAAAGTCTTATTAAATTTATTCCAAACCCATACCTTTAAAAAATATCATTATTTTATTTTATCTATTTATTTATTTTTCCGCCGTCAACGATAATTTGCATATTAATAAATTCATTTCTTTTCTTTTTCTCTTAAAATTAATCATGTATAAAAATCGTCTGCCTAAGATATTTAAAATTCTGAGTCAATTATAAATTGGTTAAATAATATATATTTTTTTAAAAATAAATTTATCGTCTGTTTAAAATAATCTCGTAGCTGGACAAGAATTCTGTTTACATAAAATAATGATGGTTAGAGATTACAGAATGTTCCAGAACTTTCTTTTTAGTTTAAAAGGGGGAAGTCTCGAGATGAGAAGAAGATTCTTCTGAAGATTTCTTGGGTTGCTTTTTCGATGAGGACAGCTCGCTGAAATAATGATGGAATTTTTGCAACAAGGAGCTTTTCCTTCCTCATTATCACGAATTTAATAAATGAATTTACAGCAGCCCATGACTAATTATTGGATCTTCTACATTTATTTATGATTTTTGTTTTTTCCCTCGCTTGCCATGACTGCGTGTTTCTGTTTAACCAGTGGAAATAATTCGAGTTCTCCTGAAATCGTCACATATATATATATACCGCGTGTCCCAAAAATGACAGATGGATTTTAAAATTCAATAACTTGCAAACGGTGACAGCTATTTAATTTTTTTTTTTTTTTTTTTTTTTTTTTTTTTTTGCAGGAGGGTTATGTATAATGTGAGGAATTATTTTACCGTAATTTTTTATTTCGGTTCATATCTCAAACAATAGGTTGCGCTGACGGCGATTGAAGGCCAGGTGATTAGTCCTAAGTGAAGCGTCGAGCTGGCCTTCAATCGCCGTCTGCGCCATCTATTGTTTGAGATGCGAAGTAAAATAAAAAATTACGGTAAAAAAATTCCTGGCATTATACATAACCCTCCTGCAAAAATTTTTTAAATAGCTGTCACCGTTTGCAAGTTATTGAATTTTAAATTCCATCAGTCATTTTTGGGACACCCGGTATATAACCATATATATATATATATATATATATGGTTATATATGAATATATATATATATCTGATTTTTGTCATGCGAAAACTAACTTATTTATGAACCGATTTGAATGAAACTTGGTATGTACATAGTACATACAACTATGTCGACCGAGTTCGTTGGCCAGAATCATCCTCCATCTTGTTTCAAAATGGCAACCATTGAAAATTTAAAAAAAAAATTAAAATTTCAAATTAAATGCGAAAAAATTAAAAGTTGAAAAATATTCTTATTTTATGTGTTAGATCTTAACATACCAATTCCAGAACATTTTCTATTTTGTCTATATCTTAAAAAATGATTGAGTTATAGCACTTTGAATTTTTCTTATGGATGACACTTTGAAACGATCTTTTATTTGTCATGCTATAACTAATGAATTATGAACCGATTGGAATGAAACTTGGTATGTACATAGTACATACAAATATCTCGACCGAGTTCGTTAGCCAGCATCATCTGCCATCGTGTTTCAAAATGGCGGCTGTTTAAAATTTAAAAAAATTAAATTTAAAATTAAATGCGAAAAAATTAAAAGTTGAAAAATATTTTTATTGTATGTGTTAGATCTTAAAACACCATATACAGAATACTTTTTACTTTGTCTATATCTTAAAAAATGATTGAGTTATAGCATTTTGAATTTTTCTTATGGCTGACATTTTGAAACGATCTGATTTTTGTCATGCTATAACTAACGAATTTATGAACCGATTTGAATGAAACTTGGTATGTACATAGTGCATACAAATATCTCGACCGAGGTCGTTGGCCAACATCAGCCGCATCTTGTTTCATAATGGCGGCCATTTAAATTTCTTTTAAAAATTTAAAATTTAAAAATAAATGCGAAAAAATAAAAGTTGAAAAATATTTTTATTTTATGTGTTAGATCCTAAAACGCCGATTCCAGAACACTTTTTACTTTATCTATATTTAAAAAATGATTGAGTTATAGCACTTTGAATTTTTCTTATGGCTGATATTTTGAAACGATCTGATTTTTGTCACGTGATAACACTCGTCTTAAATCGATTTGGATGTAACTTGGTGTGTACATCGAACGTAATAAAGCCTTGACCGAGTTCGTTAACCAGTTCCATCCGACATTACAAAAAAGTAAGAAATTAAAAAATTCATTTTTCTTTTATGCATTTCATACAAAGATTTCAAAGCATTTTTTGTTTCGTCTATATCTTAAAAAAATGTCTGAATTATAGTACTTTTAATTTATAGTGTTGCTCACATTTTGAAATGATCTGATTTTCGTCACGTGATAACACGAGTATTTATACACCGATTGGGATGAAACTTGGTGCGTAGATAGGACATATTGATGCCTGGTCCGAGTTCGTTGGCCAGTTCCAACCGCCGCCGCCGTCTTGTGTTAAAATGGCGGAATATTATTTTTTTTAATTTAAATTTTAAAATTAGATGCAAAAAAGTAAGAAATTGAAAAATATTTTTCTTTTGTGTTTTGATCTTGATAGCCAAAGATTCCAGAGCATTTTTTGTTTCATCTATATCTTGAAAAATGGCTGAGTTTTAGCACTTTCAATTTCCAGTGAGATTGACATTTTGAAACTTTCTGAAATTTGTCACTCGTTAATATACATATTTATAAACTGATTTCGATATAACTTCGTGTGTTCAGGTACATACCAATATCTTCACCGAGTTCATTACCCAACTTTATCCGCCAACTTCTTTCAAAATGGCAGCCATTTAAATTTGTCAAAAATCTTTTAAATGCATAATGATGTACAAACAAAAAATTAGGAATTGAGAAAAGGTTCTTTCTAAACTATTTATCTTAAAAATGAATTCCGGAATATTTTTTGCTTTGTCTTTACCTTGAAAAACGCCTGGGATATAGCAGTTTGAATTTCTAATGTGGGTGACATTTTTTTAAAAAGTCAATTTGCCCGCGACAGTAGTATATATATTAAACAATTTCGATGTGAGTGTGCATGTACACATGAATTAAGATTTCGATGAAGCTCATTGGTTTTTTTATCCATCATGCTGCTTTAAAATGGATATCGTGGAATTTGGCGACCGTATAAATCGCTTAAAATAAAACCAGGTTGAATAAAAGATGACTAATTTCTAAAAATTCCTATTAATATTCGGTATTGACAAAAACTGGTATTCAATCTTATATAATCGTGTGTCCACTATTTTGAGCTTCGTATATTTGATTTATACAACTTAATTTAAAATAAATAAATAAGTATATGAAAGCTACCTCTTCCTCCCGGCATTGCCGAAAGGACTTTTATATTTTGTTTGGATCGAGTTTAGTTAACTTCAGAAACAGATGTAGCTTATTTATGAATTATTTTCTTTGTTTTAATGCAACATCATACATATTTTTGTTATAATAATTTTTTACAAAGTCTATTGTTAATATTAATCAATAAAAAACATCCGAATTTTCGAATATGCATTTATAGAATATTGATCTGTACAAAGTAAATCAGAATCATTTTGTGCTCACATTTATTTGTATTTATGTTGTATGAATTGTCATAATATACAAATAAATCCACTAGCCACACAATTGTTACACCATGTGACGTCATATTCAAATTTTCCGGTATGGAAATTGTTTTAACAATGATGTAATTTTCACCATTAAATGTTTTCCTTATGTAATAATTTATGTATTATATATATATATATATATATATATAAATATATTGTTACGAATTTTGAGAATAGTTAGTGTTTGTACTGTAAAATAATGTAAATAATCTTATTAAGCTCCATTTCTTTACTAATATTAGTTTTTGTTACATTGTCTCTGTTATCAAGCAAATTTGTCTATTATTTTCAGTGAATGTCTATGGCAGCTTTGCGAAATATTAGAGATATCGCCAAGTTGGCGTCACTTTTGGCGACTAATTTTGGTCGCCAAATTTGGCGATATATCGCCAAGTTGGCGACAAACTTGGCGATTGTTGGCGATGGTAACCCTTCCCTTTTTATGGTAACCCCCCCTTAGGTCTACTTATACATTGAATGTTTTTCCTTGGTTTCTGGATTTTTCTAGAAGGTTGTGGAAACTTCGGCGCATGCTGCGAGCCTATATAAGGAGAGCAATATGAGCTGCTGCTATTATTATTTACCAGTCAGTCATTGAGTAAACTTCTAGGGTATTGTTTAAGCAAGTTTGCTTGAGCTTTATTTACGTTATTTAAAATGTGATTTTAGTGTTGAGACGTTGTATAAAGAGTCTCTGGGACCTATATCTGCACTTGTACGATAGATTTGAACAATTATTTTTGAATTTCTAGTAATATTTGTGAGTTTCGAAGACTCAGTTGTTCTGAAGATCTGTAAATAAATTATTTTCTAGTTTTCTAAGAGAAAAGAGTTTGAAGTTGTCTAACCATAAGATCTAAAGAACCCTATATACGCCGGAACAATTTGGTGTCATTAGTTGGGATCTTATGGCGAAAACAAGAACAATGGACGGACAACTGAAAGAACTGTTAGAAGCTATTAACAGATTAAGAACAGAGCTGACCAATAAAATTGATAAAGGCCAAGAAGAGTTGGCGGATAAAATGAATAAAGGCCAAGAAGAGTTGGCGGAGAAAATGAATAAAGGCCAAGAAGAGTTGGCGGACAAAATGAATAAAAACGAAGAAAGAATGGAACAGTTGACAAATAAAATTGATAAAGACCAAGAAGAGGTGACTGAAGAAATGAGAAGAAGCTAAGAGAGAATGGAAGAATTAAAGGAGGAAGTTAATAAAAGCCAAGAAGAAATGAAGAAAACTTTGGAAAAAAAGTTCTCGTCGGTAGAGAGAAAAATAGATTCGGTAGAAGAGAAAATTCAGCATGAAGTTAGTAATGTTGAAGAGAAAATGGAAAAGAAAATAGAGGAAGTAGAAGAGAAAATTCAGAATGAAGTTTGTAACGTTGAAGAGAAAATAAGTAACGTTGAAAATAGGTGAAGTAGATAAAAATCTAAATAAAAAAGTACAAGATCTTGAGAAGAAGTTTTCAGCGTCTAGTGGTATTTATGAAGAATTTAGGAATACGCCTGCTTCTCCTGTGCACATCAAGCTGTCGACATACGACGGAAAGAGTCCCTGGCAAGTTTACAAGACCCAATTCACCATTGTAGCCGAAGCGAACAAATGGAGTGACGAGATGAAAGCTTGTCAACTGGCAGCATCTTTAAGAGGAGAAGCCGCCGACGTGCTGCAAACATTGCCCGATATGACGCAACTCAATTTTGAGACTCTAAGTTGTGCACTTGAAATGAGATTCGGCGAAAAATTCTTCAAAGATTGTGTGAGAATACAAATGAAGAGCCGCCATCAAAAGTCGAATGAAACCCTTCAAGAGTTGGCCTCGGAAATAGAACAACTGGCAAATTTAGCATTCATTGACTGCTCAACAAATGTACGGGAGATGCTCTCACTGCAGTACTTTGTAGAAGGAATAAAAGATCCAGAAGTGCAGAGAGCGGTACGAATGGCAGATGTGCAGGATTTAAAAGCTGCATTACTATATGCCTTAAAGTTGGAAGCAGCTACACAAGTAAGCCGAAGAGATCGTCATTCAGTCCGAGTGGCAACGGTGAACAAAATCTCAGACACTGAGATCGACGTCTTGAAAGAAATTAGGAAATTAAATCAAGAGCTAGAAGCCTTAAAATATGGAAGAATAAGCTCAAGGAGACAGAAACTCACGTGCTGGGGATGCGGTGATACAGGACATCTCCGAAAAAATTACCCCAAAATCCACGAACGTGAGATGAAATCAAACAATAAGCAGGGAAACTAAATTTTGGCGATCTCGCGAGACGGAGGTTGCCAGAGAATGAAAAGCCCCTCCTGAAGAGGAAGCAGGACGTTTCGGTCCCGCCATTTCGGTCCCGCCGTTTCGGTCCCGCCGTTTCGGTCCCGAGACATTTCGGTCCCGAGACGTTTCGGTCCCGAGACATTTCGGTCCCTGGCCATTTCGGTCCCGAGACGTTTCGGTCCCGAGACATTTCGGTCCCGAGACATTTCGGTCCCGAGACATTTCGGTCCATGGCCATTTCGGTCCCGAGACATTTCGGTCCCTGGACTTTTCGGTCCTCAGACATTTCGGGCCCTTCTCCAGCAAGCTGAAATTTTGTACACGGGAAATAGCTGACATAATTTTATAGGGAACATTTTAGAGTGTTGAATTCAGGGACGGGTCATTCCCCCCAGAGCTATCAATGCCCCCCTCCGGAAATTTTGAGATTTTGTGTTTTCAGTGTTAAAAAGTGTAATCCCCCCAGGACTCTATTGAATCCCCCCGGAGCCACAGAAGTTCCTCCCGGAGAAAAGAGTCTGAATTCAACGCTGGTTTTTTAACTGAAAACCACATAAAGTTTTAGTGTAATGCGATTAATTAGAAGTAACAAGTACCAAAAACCGCTTACACGTATAACTCGGATCCAAACTCAAACATATTGCAGCGGATCCAAACGCTATGCAAATTTCACATGACAGAAGTAATTGTTTTCAGGAGTGAGGGGAGGATTGTTCTGTGGATTTATATAGAAGTTCCTCAATCATGAAGATCTGGTAATTTAAAAACACGTATAAGTCGAATTTAATTTGCTTAAGCAAATGTCCATGGCCTACACATTTTCAGTTGCATATAATTTGTACAATATGTGTTTAACAATGAAAAAAAAAATCTGCAAATAGTTTTAGAAATCTTTATTTCATCCTATTATTTAAGGGCACATCATTTTTAGATTATGTCATTTTACATTTTTTTTTTTTTTTTTTTTTTTTTTTAAGGGGTTTTTAACATGGAATTGTGATAAAGCCACATTATTTTTTAAGTTCTGCATCGGGATTGACTAAAACATTTTATTTTTTAAATAATTATTTTATTTCGCTATTAAAAAAACTATTTAAAAGTTTGCGTTAATCTTTTTACATATAACAATTATTGCTACGAAATAACTTTTTACGTGTAACAACCTTTTTACATATAACAATGCAAAAATTACAAATCCTTTTTAATACATTAAACACTTTTTATGCTTATTACATTCAAAAACTACGAGCGAAATAAACACAAGTCAAATCTGGGAGGTCCGTCCGCATTGGAACTCCAGAGTAAAAAGGACATTGTATTATAGAATGAGGGATTTCATCTGACAAGTGTATAAAGATCAAGATAAGTAGAATAAAGCTAACTACCTATCTTTTCTAGCTATTTTGTATAAAGATGACTATTTGTTCAGATGGGCGTTGAAAATTGATTGACATGTAGAATTTTTCTTAAAAGAGGTTAATAGTAGTACTTAGCTGGTACTTATATGCATATATTTCAAATTTTATAGGAACACCAACATAAAAAATTATAAGTGTTTAAAAATTCCCGGCACTCGGTTTTGATTTGTTTCTTACTTAATGTTATACATTATTTTATTAAATGATTAATATAATCTTAGAAAATTTTAAAGCATTAATAATTATGCTGTTAAATTAAAAATTTTTTAAAAATTAAATTATTTTTATCAAACATATTTATTAATAAGAATTCAAAATTATTTTAACTATTAATTGTTTAAGTGACTTATTTATCAATAACTTGTTTAAAATCTAGTTTATAGCTCTTATTATAGCAAAAATGAAAAAACATATTTTTTAAATTTCAGCTACTATAATGTTATCAAGTTCATTAGGATATATAAAAATTATAAGGATTCTCAAAATAAATATGTTATTTATTCATTTATTGGTTAGTTTATGATATTTTTCTTACTCTTTAAAAATAATTAATTAATATATGATTGCTTTTTGCGAACTGTAAACTATAACTTTGTTTCAGAAAATTTAAATCTTCATCTGGATAATAATGTTACCTAACACTGTTAAGAAATATTTTTACGCATTGTTACAGTGTTGATTATTATGTTTAATTAATTATTACGTTACGTTACTGATTTTTCAATAATAATAATAATAATAATAATTTCCTTTTTTGAAATAAATAATAATTTTTGAATAAAAACTTTTGGTGATGAATAATTGCTATAAATTAAATCACAAAACAGTTAGTGATTTTAAAATTAAAATCAAATTAATATTTTATTAAATATGTGTATTTTTAATTTAATGAATCTTTATTTAATTAAATTGATCAAATTATTAATACCCATTTCGAATTTTACTTTAAATAAACTCAATAAATAATCTGTTTTATATTCAATTTATCATTAGGTTTTGTAGTAGTTATAAACTGAAACTTATTTTTTACCTCTTTATTTATTTTATATTTAAAGTTACTGAAATTTAAAACTATTAATTCAATCAATAATAAAATTAAAATAAGAATTGTCAATTTTTTTTCTGTGAAAGTGGGAGCGAAAAGGTAATGCAAATAAATAAATAAACGATAAATTAAAAAAGCTTAGTTTTGTCAGTTAAAATTTGAAAATAAAATTATTTAAAATAATAATTACATTATTATATAAAATTGAAAAATAATCATTTTATTACAAAGAAATAAGCCCACTTTCAATAAAATTAATTCACAAAAATTGTCTTCATAAAGTAAGAAAACTGTGAAAAAAAAAAAAAAAATTGCAACCAATAATTATTACATAAAAAAGGTCGTTGGAGCATTTATATTTTTTAAACAAAAAATTTTCATAGCACGCCTAGTTAGGAAATCACTAATTTAAAGATTCTAAGAAAGTGTGCTAAAACAATCAATAAAATATGTATTTTAGTTTTTTGTATAGATAAAATACCTAATACAAAGAACATATGATAAAACTTAAAATATTCATTATGTTAAATAATAATAATAAAGACAGTGTAAAATTATATAACATTGTTTAATCAAATTTTCAACTTGCTGTGATTTTATTATCACGAGTTACAATAGATTAAACTTATTGGACTATTATATTCAGCTTTGTATAAAATTTAAGGGAAGGGGGGCAGGAGAATAAAAATATTAAAAAAAGCCAAAACAATGTTGAGCTTACAGCGTTTAGTAGGCCTTCATCGATCAGAAACCAAGTTATAAGGTGGCCGGTAAAGAAATAGCAAGGGACCGAAATGGCCAGGGACCGAAATGGCAAGGGACCGAAATGTCTCGGGACCGAAATGGCCAGGGACCGAAATGTCTCGGGACCGAAATGGCAAGGGACCGAAATGGCTAGGGACCGAAATGTCTCGGGACCGAAATGTCTCGGGACCGAAATGGCCAGGGACCGAAATGTCTCGGGACCGAAACGGCGGGACCGAAACAGCGGGACCGAAATGGCGGGACCGAAATGTCGTGTACCCCCTGAAGATCCTCCAGATTTCAAAAATGAATTTCGGTGATAATGAATTATATGTGATAGGCTTTATTAACGGAATTCAGTGCCGTATGATTGTCGATACAGGAGCTAATGTTACAATAATAAGAGAAGATTTGGCTCGAAAATTGAAATGTAAACTCACCTGGACTCCACCATGCGTTACCCTGCAAACTGTGACGGGCGACAAGATAGGCATATATGGAAAGGCCAATTTATCTATCAACTTTGGAGGAAGCAAATATTATCATACGGCATATGTGGCTGACATAACAGATCCTTGCATAATCGGGCTAGATTTTCTGAAAAAGTTTGGCTTCAAACTTGATTTTAAAAATAATGAAATGCTATCTAAATTTGAAGAAATAAGCCTTTTTGGATTAAATAACGAAATTGAATATAAAGAAACAATAATAGCAAAAGAAGACATCAATCTAGGTCCAAGAACAGAATTCTTAGTTCCAGCTGTAATTAAAAATGAAACTAATTATCGATTTGGCATATAGATTATCCCGAAGACAATAGTAAACAAGCAGGAGTATAGGCGGCTTCTTCTGTAGTAGACCTCTCGAAAAAGACCATTCCAGTCAGAATTGCTAACATCAGTGATAAGACGAGGACTATCAAGAAAGGAGAAGTGATAGCATCTTGTGCTCCTGTGACGTGCATAAGTCAAAATTCCAGTCACTCTGAGAAATCTTCAGATAATTTAGTCAAGGATTTGTTACAAAATACTGACTTAGATCCAAAACAAAGGGATGCTGCGGAAAATTTAATTAGAGAATTCCAAAGTTTATTTTCCCAAACATCTGAAGATTTTGGACGAACTAAAATTGCACAACACCGAATTGACACGGGAGATCACTCTCCTATTAAACAGCACCCTAGACGATTACCTTTTGCTAAGCAAGAAGAAGTGCAGAATTTAATTAAGGATATGGAAGAAAATGACGTCATCGAACCATCGACAAGTCCATGGGCGTCTCCCATTGTGTTAGTAAGAAAGAAGGATGGTTCTACAAGATTTTGTGTAGACTACCGCCGACTGAATGACGTCACTAAAAAGGATAGTTACCCTCTACCAAGGATCGACGACACTCTCGACAAACTTGCGGGCAACACTTGGTTCTCGACTCTGGATCTGAAGAGTGGTTACTGGCAGGTAGAGATCCATCCGGACGACCGCGAGAAGACTGCCTTTACAACGGGACAAGGATTATGGCAGTTCAAGGTAATGCCTTTTGGTCTGTGTAACGCACCGGCAACTTTCGAACTTCTTATGGAAACGGTTCTCCGGGGACTGTCATATGAAGCATGTCTTGTTTATTTAGATGATATCATAATCAAAAGAAAATCTTTTGATGAACACCTAAACAACCTCAGGCGGGTGCTACAAAAATTAAAGGAATCTAATTTGAAGTTAAGCCGTTCGAAGTGCAGTTTATTTCGAAATGAAGTCGCCTACCTTGGACACATCATTTCGGCGGAAGGAGTTAGGACTGATCCAGAGAAGATATCGGCTGTGAAAAATTGAAATCGTCCAGCAGATGTTCATCAGAGTCGGAGCTTTCTAGGATTATGCACCTATTACAGAAAATTTGTCAAATGCTTCTCGATGATTGCAAGACCACTTCATAAATTAACAGAAGCCAATCAAAAATTTATGTGGACACAGGAATGTGACGCTGCTTTCGAAAAGCTTAAGGAGGCCTTAACATCCACTCTAATTCTGTCATATCCTCAAATCGATAAACAGTTTATACTTGATAGGGATGCAAGTAACGAAAGCATTGGCGCTGTACTGTCCCAGGAAATCGACGGCCAGGAGCGTGTTATCGCCTATTTCAGCAAATGCTTATCAAAGGCAGAGCGAAACTACTGCGTAACAAGAAAAGAGCTTCTTGCTGTAGTGAAAGTCATAGACCATTTTCATCATTATCTTTACGGTCGAAAATTCCTGAACCGAACTGATCATGCTTCTCTAACTTGGCTATTGAATTTTAAGAACCCTGAAGGCAAGATAGCCAGGTGGATACAAAAGCTTCAAGAGTACGATATGGAGATACGCCATCGAAAATGCTCATCACATAGAAATGCAGATGCTCTCTCAAGAAGACCCTGCTCAGAGAATTGTAGATACTGCGACCGGGTTGAGAAGAAATGTAATGTCAAAGGTCCTATAGTAAGACAAGTTACAACTGGGTCTACATCATCGCAAGATCCGTGGAGTGACGAGAGCCTGCGTAAAGATGAACTTGCTGATCCTGAAATTAAAACAATTCTAGAGCTGAAAGAGGAGTCCATCAGGAAGCCCAGCTGGCAAGACATGGCCCATTACCATCCTACGACTAAACGTTATTGGGCTCTCTGGGATACCCTACATTTGAAGAACGGTATCTTGTACCGAAAATGGGAGTCTGACGATGGAAAGACATGTAGATGGCAACTACTACTCCCTATGTCGAGAATTTCTATGGTCCTTCAAGAACTGCATGGTAGTCCCACAGGAGGTCATTTTGGTGTAATGAAGACCCTGCAGAAGGTTCGAGAGCGTTTCTACTGGAATAATGTTCGCAGTGATGTAGAGAAATGGTGTCGAACTTGTGACACCTGTGTAGCAAGTAAAGGTCCAAAGAGGCGCACCCGTGGGCGACTGCAGCGTTATAATGTAGGAGCTCCTTTCGAACGAATTGCACTAGACATCCTGGGTCCTCTTCCTATAACATCTGATGGCAATAAGTACATCTTCGCTGTCATGGACTACTTCACTAAGTGGCCTGAAGCCTATGCCATTCCTAATTAAGAGGCGGTAACCGTAGCAGACATACTAGTTCAACAGTGGGTTTCCAGATACGGAGTTCCTCTTCAAATCCATTCCGATAAAGGAAGAAACTTTGATTCGGATGTGTTTAAGGAAATGTGCGGACTACTCGGCATGGACAAAACTCGAACTACACCTCTACATCCTCAATCGGACGGCATGGTGGAGCGTTTCAATCGTACCATCCTAAATAGCCTCTCTCTCCTGGTGTCTAGAGACCAACAGGACTGGGACAAGAAATTGCCTCTTTTCCTGCTTGCCTACAGGAGTGCCACTCATGAGGCCACTGGTTACTCCCCTTCTCAAATGCTCTTTGGTCGTGATCTTCGTTTGCCTTCGGATCTTTTGTTTGGTCGTCCTCCTGACGCTCCTTTGTCGCCTGAAGAATACGTGGATGGACTCCAGGCATGGATTGAGGAGGTTCATTGTCTAGCGAGGAACCGAATCGGACTGGCATCAGAAAAGATGAAGACACGGTACGACATAAAGGCAACTGGACATGAGTTCAACGAATGTGACAAAGTTTGGTTGTGGAATCCCATACGTCGTAAGGGACTGTCGCCAAAACTACAAAAAGCTGGGACGGTCCTCACACAGTCATCAACAGGCTGAATGACGTCGTCGTACGGATACGAAAATCGCCACAGACCAAGCCCAAGGTCGTACATTATAACCAGCTAGCCCCTTATTTTGGCCAAAGTGATTAGAAATTCAAATCTGAAATTTCAGACCATGGTCATGAAAGTCACTTTTTGTAAATATGTAAATAGCAATAAGTTCTTATTTATGTAAATCTTATTATTTATTTATTTATTTATTTATTTATTTATTTATTAATTTGTTTATTTATTTTAAATGTTTTCCTCTAACTCAAGGATTGCACTGCCCGGGGCGTGCAGTCTTTGAGGAGGGGGTAGTGTTACGAATTTTTAGAAAAGTTAGTGTTTGTACTGCAAAATAATGTAAATAATCTTATTAAGCTCCATTTCTTTACTAATATTAGTTTTTGTTACATTGTCTCTGTTATCAAGCATACTTTTTTTTTTCAGTGAATGGCTATGGCAGGTTTGCGAAATATTAGAGATATCGCCAAGTTGGCGTCATTTTTGTCGAGTAATTTTGGTCGCCAAATTTGGCGATATATCGTCAAGTTTGCGACAAACCTGGCGATTGTTGGTGATGGTAACCCTTCCCTCTTTATGGTAACCCCCCCTTAGGTCTACTTATACATTGAATGTTTTTCCTTGGTTTCTGGATTTTTCTAGAAGGTTGTAGAAACTTCGGCGCATGCTGCGAGCTTATATAAGGAGAGCAATACGAGCTGCTGCTATTATTATTTACCAGTCAGTCATTGAGTGAACTTCTAGGGTATTGTTTAAGCAAGTTTGCTTGAGCTTTATTTACGTTATTTTGAATGTGATTTTAGTATTGAGACGTTGTATAAAGAGTCTCTGGGACCTATATCTGCACTTGTACGATAGATTTGAACAGTTATTTTTGAATATCTAGTAATATTTGTGAGTTTCGAAGACTCTGTTGTTCTGAAGATCTGTAAATAAATTATTTTCTACTTTTCTAAGAGAAAAGAGTTTGAAGTTGTCTAACCATAAGATCTAAAGAACCCTATATACGCCGGAACAGTATATATATATATATTAAAATTTACGCTAAATATGCTATTTAATTAAATTTATTTTCAGAATTCACCTTTTAAAATACGATCTAATTTTTGCTAGTAAATTTTTCCCTTGTTACAATTTAATGATTTTAGGCACTTTCTAACTATGCGATGTTTAATATTCGTGCATTTCTTTCTTTTTGACTCTATGGATCATTTTACGTGTTATATAATTATGCCCTTTAAGCGCGTTTCTCTCATAAACTTTTATTATTTTAAAATTTTCATACTTTAGGAACATTCGGGCATTAATATTATGACGCATTTCCCCTACTTTCTGCTTTAAATACGTAACTATTTAATTCTTTTTATTTTATTTTATTTTTATTTCTAATAATTTTATTTTTTAATTTTAATTTGAAAATGACGACAAAAACAAATGTCATTTTTATCTTTTCCAATTTCCCTGAAAATATTTTATGTAACTATCGGTTGATGTAAAATATAATTTCTATTTCAATTTAAAAAAAATGAAGTTGAATATATAATGTTATTCTTTATAATTTTTCCCTTTTCTCAAGTTTTTCTCACAAAAATGAAGTAATTTTGTTACCACCTTTAATTGAATTTCATTAAAAAATGTATATAATAATGTCTCGAAAGCGAATTCAAATGTTTCGATTCTAACACCACTTTTCACATCTGTGGATAAATAGGGATAATTGGTTTTAATTTTAATACCAGTCCTTTCACGTTTTAGGGGAAATTGTCATAAAACATAATCAGTCGTTTTATAAAATTGTTTCATATGTTCAGTTATTTAGGGTTTTTACATAAAGATTATATGTATAAGACATAGAAACCACATAAATAATAAATTTCATAACTTTTACTTAGTTTTGATATTTAATTTAGAGTAATATTTAATATGACAGCAAACTCATTTGATTCACTTTCTTTTTAATTCATGTATGTGCCTAAAATACTATTTAGGAATTGGTCACAATTTGGTTAAAGACGCGAAAAACTGTATATGGATACTTAACATATTTATGCTTTGTCTTTAGGAGAATACTAACAAAAACGTAAAAGAGATCTTCAAATCTTTAAAAGAAAATATTTCTGAATTATTTATAATTTCTTATCAATATAAAATTATATTTATCAAACCTATGTTTTATTCTCACAAATAGAAATGCTATGATTTACATACATTCTCACTTCCCACTGTATAATATTTATCTATTGTGTTTATCTTTTGGAGAGAATAAAAATATTTATCCTTTGGGAATTTGCGGGAGTAATAATTCCATAAAGCTGTAGTGGTTTGGATTCAGTTTTCTTTACGTGCAGTTAATAATGTATTCAGACATAATATATTGGTTAATTAATAAAACTTCTTTGAATGACCATACAAACATAAGAACACCGTAAAAGAGAGGAAACAGAAAAATAACAAAATCAACATTAATAATTATTTTAAATTAGTTGTAACAGTAAACGATTAAAACAAATATCCAAAATGAAAGTTTATTTACATGTGTAAGATTAATTTAACCAGAACAAACGCATAACAATTTTTTAATGTATGATGATGAATAAATTTTAAATTTTGAGTTATAAAATTATTTTAACGAATGTTATTAATTCTGTGTGCGAAGTTTAGTAAGTTTAGTAAAACATTGACGGAAATTGATTTATGTATCCATGAATTATAATGAGTAAATACATTAATTTGAAATTTAAAATCGTTCTACTTGTCATAAATTTCAAACATAATATTTTTATTATCACAGAGAATTAATGTGAGATAAAAAAGAATCATTATATAAAGAATTTAAACTTTTACGCTATTTTATCGGTAATAAATAATTTGATTGAATTTTAGAATAGAAAACAAATATATTATCAATATAGCGGTACATTTTGCAATCAGTAATAGGTTTTTTTCGTTCATAATAATAAAGATACAAGAATTGGAATTGGATATAAGAATTGGAAAGAATTGATGATACAATCTCTCCTTGTAGCAAATTACGCTTACTTATTCTTGCCTAATCGCTTCGCTATTCCGTTCGGTATAGGGAAGCAATTCCTTTCTCTACCGAACTTCTATGCCCCCTACGAGCTAGCTCGGAAATCCTTGCTCACACACCCAGATTCTAAAAGCAAGCTAATTTTATTTTCTTTAAAAAGATTGAGTTATCGACGGGTCTCCATTCATTTTACTTTGATTGGAGATTTTAAGGGCAAATAAATAATAATAAGTTAATAGATAATAGACACAATCCCTTTGTTTGTTTTTGATTTAAAAAAAAAGAAAGGTTAAAATTTAAAAAAAAGGCTGATATAAAATTAATTAATTAAACAGAGTTAAGTAAAGGGTTGAAATAAATTATCAGCAGTGCTAAACAATGTCCAGAGTACTGTAAAAGTATAAATTTTTTGTCTTTTTTTAACAACATATTCCATGTCCAACCTAGATTACTATGAGGAAATAAATTTGAAAATGTCATGCGATCTGCATGGTTTGAGTGTTTGAGTTCCGATTGATAAAAATGGTCATACAATCTTTAAAAAAAGAAACAAGTTGGAAATTGCAAGTGAAGCGTAGCAAATGAGGTGCGTTCGTACTAACGAAGTATTAAAAATATTCCGATCTTGCTGTTATAGTAGACAGTACTTCAGATATAATATAAAGGTCGAAATCTTTTTTTGTGTTCCTGTAAATATACAGGAAGAAACTTTTATTACACCTCAGCAACGTATATCATATTCATAAAATGTGAAATAGTTTAATATAATTAACACACGCCCCAAACAATGTTTTCCCTTACAGCATTATGTAGTGGAATACTTTTATCTGACCCTGTAATTTAATAATAAATATTCTTTGCATCACAGATTATACAGAATGTATATTTTAATATATATATATATATATATATATGTGTGTGTGTGTGTGTGTGAGTGTGTGTACTTCATAGGTTCATGTATTCTAATATATTTAAATGAGTGTAAGACCTTTATAATATATTTGAAACATATTTCCCCATTGACCTTAATGAAACTGAATATTTTTGTTTGTTCCTGTAATTGATCTATGCATCCGATTTTCATAAAATTTGAAATGACTGGTTAAAATTATGTAATAATTATATATCTTAAATTTCAAACGATTAAAATGCATTTGAAACATTTTTCCCCATTGGCCGTAATGTAACAAAGTACTTTTGATTGTCCCTGTAATTGATCTATTCATCCGATTTTCAAGTGACTCGACAAAATTATGTAATAAGTATATATTTTAAATTTCAAGCGATTTGGCTGGGTAGTTTTTGCGTTGTTATATGCGGACAGACAGACGGACAGACGGACGGATTGAACGGCTAATATAGGTGCTACGTATTTACATAATTACGAAGGCAAAGAAAAAAAGAAAAGAAAAAAAGAAAACAAATCTCCCACCACAATTTTCCAATTTATGAAAATATAAATTTTTAAACTTATAAAAAAAATGGTTTTTCGCATTGACAATTGACGGGAATTTGTTAAAATTAGGAAAACTATATGATCGCATTTACACTTTGCCATAGTTTGTAACACATAATAAAAATTGTATAAATTTAAGATAAGTTGATTTTTTGAGGGGAGGGGAGGAGGGGCAATGATGGCTTTTTTCTTTTGATAAACTTTTATTGCACTTAGATTCCGTTTTTATACTGAGCACTGATGTAAATATTATTCTTAACAGTATATATCAGTAAAATTGAAAAATTCAGGTGGCGGAGAGAGACAACTGAGGAGGGGCTGTTTTCCAAATTTTCGGAAAACTAAAGAATCGATCGCTTTAAACTTTGACATATAATTTGAAACACACAATAAGAATAAGGATAAAGTTTTTTGAAAGAGGTGTTAAACGAAACCCTCTGTGTGATCTGTGATCTTATTAACCTACTTGTTTATATGTATATATAAGGGTTTATGTCCTACTATAGTAAAATTTCGGTTTCGCGATTATTGAATTTTAATTATTCTAGCGATTTTTCGAGTTCCGTGTAATGTTTTAACCCCTGGATAGTAATGTTTTAACCCCTTTTTCAAAGCATTCTGTGACACACAAAATTAATAGCAAAAATTTTCTGTTGCATGACATGGTTTAGCAGAAGAAATGGATGCAAATTTATGCTTAATACAATTAGAAAACAAAAATTTAAGAGATAGAAGTAACCTCAAAGAAATCCAATATTCTGGAAATTAATCAATGTATGTTTTTCTATGCATCATGACATTATCTATTTTTAAATTGCATGTTAAAAAAAGGCAAAAACATAAAATTAATGAATCAACAATAAAGGAATTATTTAAAGTATTCACAGTAATTTGAAATAAATATATTATTTCATTTTTTCTTTTAAGATTTGTTGACTGAGTGCGCGATTAAATTGCTGCAATTTGTAGCAGTGCTCCACAGATTTGAAAATGATAATTAGATGAATTTATCTGGTTATAGGCGTGTGAGAAAGAATTGTATATATATGTTTAATTATTGAAAATAATTAAAATATAAAGTAATATGTGTACATGCATATCTACATTTTTCTCTTGACAGAAGATGGTAATAAGGCATTCTTATTACTGTTTTAAATGAACATAAGAAACTCATCTCTTAAC